>OY970815.1:14977811-16284311 GCA_963853775.1 Xanthia togata
TTGGAACCGTGCACCTAGCTTCTGACGTTTCATAAGCGCCCATGTAGGTTTATGTGGAATAAAATATTTTGAATTTGAATCAGCCTATAATGATGACACTGCTAGAACCCAGGCCTTCCCTCTTCGAGACGGAGTGGATACGTCACATGTCTTCAAATGTTTAGTTCTAGGACATGCCGGTTTCCTCACGATGTTTTCCTTCACCGTTTTGAGAGCAGTGGTGATGAAATTATTTACACAAATTAATGCGCCTGCCTGGGTTCGAACCATGAACGTACAACTCGTAATTCGAGGCCGTTACCACCTAGGACACCAGACTTCATGGTATGTTTAAAGCCCATTTAATAGGCGGCGAGCCTATTGCCATCAACCGAGCACAAATCTAGAATATGGCTACTAAGCATTTCCAGATGGAAAAACCCAATAACACTTTGCCCGACCCGGGAATCGTTCCCAGGACCTCATGCTCAGCAGTAGTGCTTGCGACCACTCGAGCAACGAGACAGTCGCTTTTTAGGGTTCCGTACACAAAGGATAAAAAACGGAACCCTATTCCTAAGACTTGTGAAGCTTAACTTTACCTTCTACCAATTCTCAACTACGGTGTTATTTTATGTATGTGTTCGCTTAATTTTATTTTTTCGTTCCGTCTCTAAACGTGAGGACTTATTATTGGCTCACTCTATAACCATCTTGTGTTAATGTAGCTACATTAACACAAGACGGTAATATAGTGTGTTAGTCCTCCATGTTTATTAAATAAATAAATAATCTAGCTGGCAGAATGAGGGTGTACATACCTGCCTATCCCTCCGGGGACGATTATATTGTATTTACCTAATTAATACAGATTCTGTACTAAGTACTTAATTATTCGATTTCCTATTAATAATTAAGTTAATTAATACTCGGAGCAATGGAATTAGCTTCAGGGGATTAAGGCTGTGACACACAAGAGCGACTAGACGCTGACATTGTATACTATCGGGTCGCGACTTTGCTACTGCGATTCGTTCATGAGTAGCGGCAATGTGACTTATTTTGACAAACAATTAGTGGTCGTAACACTAGCCGATTATACCAAAATGTCAAGAAAATCAAGTACAGAATGCTCTTATTCTGGTTCTATGTTTGTTTGGTCAAAACCCACCTTGAGAGGACTGAATTAACTAAATAGAGCACATCACTGTATATAATAGCTTAATTTGTTGTCGCGCGACTTTTTAGGGATAGACAAGTCGCGTCTGTATGAAGGACCTTTATAATTAAATTGAGTCAACAAGTAATTTCTCGGAATCAAACGGTATTTCATGAAAACCTGTAATACAATAATTAATAAAGCAATTAATATTATAATTATTAATAATACTTAGGAGACCTCTTTGTAAAGTAACTCGACTGGTGATCACTGATATTTAAAAACTTCTTTTTGGAAAGGAAATTTTTATAAGTTTTTTTTTGCTTTATTATTAAAAAAATAAAATATTACCGACGAAGAAAAAAATCATCATCATCTTCCTGCCCTCATCCCATGTTACTTGGGGTCGGCGCAACACGTTTTCTTCTTCCATTCTCCCCTGTCAACCGTCACGCAATCATTTACACCTTTTTCCTTCATATCACTCCTCACACAATCCATCCATCGTTTCTTTGGTCTTCCTCTCCCTCTCCATCCCTCAACATTTATATTCATCACTCTTTTAGTCACATGCGATTCTTCCCTCCTCATCACATGCCCATACCAAGACAGACGATTCCCTTTCAACTGTAAAAATATATAACCTTTTAGTGTAACTAAGCTCCTAAACTAATTTACGTAACAAATTTTGAGGCGGCTGAGGAGCTTCCGTCTCCATCATCAGATCAACTGCAGTTCTCCAGTTCTTTATTATGTCATCAGAACTCCATTATGTGCGCGAAATTACAACAGAATCGTTTCGCAATTGTATTGCGAAACGATTCTGTTGTAATTGTTATTGTTGTAATTGTTATTGTTCAAAATTCAGTAGGTGAAAAATGAATCAACTTCAATTTTTTTACTCTTAGGGGTGGATTTTAGTTTTCAATTTTACATGGGACCAAATTAACTTCGAGGTATACTCTCCCCAATAAATCTGAAGAATCGTTCAAACCGGTCCAAAAAGATATGCGTTATACTTGAGAACCTCCTCCTTTTTTTTCGACGGTAAAAAAATGAAATCTCTCTTCAAGAAGGAGTGGGCCGCAATCCACCACGCGGGCCCTGTGCGGGTTGGTAGATGTCACATGTCTTCGAATTATTGGTTCTAGGACATGTTGGTTTCCTCACGATGTTTTCCTTCACCGTTTTGAGAGCAGTGGTGATGAAATAATTTAGACAATGTAAAGCGCCTGTTTAGGTTTGAACCCAACTAGTATCTCGTGGCCATTTCCTCTGGGCCACCACTGCCCACCTTAAATTGTTTACCTATATACAATTATTTACACAACTATGTCTTCACACAATAGGTACTAAAAAAAGGAAATTAAAAAGCCAATATCAAAGCGTGAACATTTTCAATCTGATTTCTTTACAAAATATTGTACAGATCGTGCAATTCACGACGACGCGCCCCACTCCGCGATTACTGTACTGAGTATGGAGCGGAGCAGTGTGGGGCGCTTCGTCGTGGATTGCACTATCTATAAGTACTTTAAACTTAACTGTAACATCAAAACATCACGCCTGTATTCCCCGAAGAGTTATGCAGAGGTGTACCTATAATACAAACACACCAGTTATGAGTAAGTCCCATGTAATAGGGGGCGAGCCTATTGTCATCAACCGGGCACAAATCCAGACCCCGGGCTGCTACTGAGAAAAACCTAATAGTACATTGCCTGACCTGGCAATTGAACCCAGGTCGTCATACTCAGCTGTAGCACTTGCGACCACTAAACAAACGAGGCAGTCCTTCTATACTTTTTTTATATTTTTTTTTATTGTTAGGCTTGGGGTTTTTGAGTGGAAGAATGAGGGAAATGTCTGTCGTGCACTAATATTTTGAGTATTAATGTGGATAGCTATACGAGTAGGGGTCCACAGTCCATCCAACGTTTACTTGGTCTTCCGAAGAAACGATGGATGGACTGAAAGGGGGTGACTACCCGGATGACGACTAACAGAGAAGATGGAAGTAAAAGCCATGTTGCGCTGACTCTAAATCAATTGTGATAAGGGCTGGGGAATAGGGTACACACATTTTTTTAAAGTGTATCAATTAGGTTCTATCGTTAAGTGCCATAAAAATGCATTTAAATTTTCCATTTTCAAATTTCGCGCGTAATTTGACGAAACGCTGGACGCAGTGGACGCCATATTGCTCTGTGGTCATGACGTCAGTTGGCTGTGTAAACAAATGCAGTGATATTTTTTAAGTTATAAATTTGTGTTGTCTCCTTTTACAAAACCGTCCTCCATGGTATTATTTCAATAAAAATTACGTTAGTTACGAAAATAATAAAAAGGCTATAGAGAACAGATACGCTGATAGTTGACAGTTCTAAGTTTACATAGCCGTATGACATAATAACATGGCGACTACTATCTAATGGTGTTAAGAAACAGATTAAAAAAGCTGAAACCTTTGAATTGAATTTTAAAATTTAGTTTGCTATTTTATGAACTAAAACTAACGTTTTCCGACCGCTTTTTGCCTAAGCTACGAGTATCTCAATAATATATTTTTAGATTTTTTCTCATATATAGAAAAATACCCTATTATGATTAGGCTCGGGGATTTTTATCAGCGCTTAGATACTTTATTTTGAACGAGCAACCCGCTCCCCCACAGGAGCCTCCTAATACAGGTGTCATCATGCTTAAAAGGAGGCTCCAATCATAAACTAATGAAATGAAATTGTTTATTCTGTAAATAGGATAATGGAATCACATTTACACGTCATCTTAAAAAAAAATGCTACGTGAGTTCGGCGTTTCCTATCTGACTTCTCTGAGAAGAAAGGCCGAAACAAACTTAGAGGTCACAGTCTATTTTAAAGTCCAGACATAATCTTGGTCAGGCCATATGAGGAACATGTAGATTAGTATCTGAAATGGTATTTTGAGAAAAGAACCACACAGATTTGAGTGGACCTGTCCTGTCAGTGCAAGCATTTGTCAGTAATCGTGGAGCTCAACTCAGAACTTAACACTAATGTAAAAAAGTTGGTACAGAAATAAACATTTTCTATTTGTTTTTTTTGTACACTTATACCTTCGGGAAAAAATTCTCTAAACGATGGTGAAAACCTCATCAAAATCTGTTGCGTGGTTTAGAATTACAACGCGGTCATACAGACAAACACGAAAAACGACTTTTTACGACTTTAATTTATAGTATGTTATGCATATTGCAGCCATCTGGTTAATTTAGCCAGCTAATTGGTCGTCTAGGCTGTTTATTAAACGCCTGCAACCAATTAAATAGCTGAAGGACAAAGCCAAGTTATTGACCGCAACGTTTAACCAGATGGCTGAATTTCGTGTAGTCATTTAGCTAAACTGGGTGAAATAGGTTAGAACTGTGACCAACCGCGCGCGAGCCGAACGAGCGCTATTTCCAAGTTGCTCACAGTTTTTTTTTGACCATTTGAATCACTTGGCCGAGTCTTGGTTAGTCATCTTAAAAGGGCTGACTTTCAATACCACAAGTTGTTAAACGTTGAATGATTCTAGTTCAATTAACGCCGGCATCCAATTGGATGTCTATGTCTAGGCCGATAGCTAGGCACCCAATTGGATGCCGGCATTTAATGAACGGCCTAGGCGTCCAATTAGCTGGCTAATTTAACCAGATGGCTGTGACATATATACAAGGTGTAACGTAAATAACGCAAGACCTCTTAAGGGATCATTGTACTCATCAATGTGAACAAGTTTTAATATAGGACCAACCCTGAAATCTAGAAAAGAAAATCTGCTCTTCAGTACATTTGTGTTCGTACCTATAATTCGTCAAAATGTACCGAACAGCTGATTTTTTTTACGCGATTTGAATTTGCACAATGACCCCTTAAGAGGTCTCACGTTTTTTACGTTACACCCTGTATATAGAAGAGTACTTATCATGTAGTTTCTTCTGCTCATTCGCCTCCATTAGAAAACACTTTTTTTATAACTGACTTTAAAAAAGGAAGAGGCTACTTTATTATTCTCGTACATACTCCAGTTTCTCTGTGATTCCTGGCTGGTGTAACTGTTTCTTTTTTTCATTTGGTAGACTCAAACTCAGACCATTTACAAGCACTTTTGAACTGTCAAGAAGTCTGTCAGTCAGATATATGAAGCTAGAAGAACGGGCTAGAAACTCCACGGACATGGCTTGAGGAAGCTTGTGAAGTGGTTCCATATAAATTGTATTAACTTTGCTTGGGTATTTTTAGAGTTCACTTCAATAATACGTACTTTTTCCACTTAGTATGTTGATTATATTATAATAAGTTCCTGTCACTGTTATTGACATAGCAAATATCGGTAAATGAATTTCTGTGGAGTAGGTACCACAGCAAAAAAAAATTAAAAAAAATTTTTTTCAACAAAAGTAACCGACTTCTTTTTTGACTGTCAAAAGGAGCATATTGACTTTGACTTCCAAACAAAACAGTTAACATAGAAAATCTCTACCCAAAATAATTTATTAATATACGTTTTCGGCGCCCTATACACTCACGAAATTGAATTCCCGCTCAATCGATACCCTGAACTAGGGAGGTGCTCTCGAATCCTCTTAAATCGCTAGAGGGGCGCCCGATACCCGGGATTGCTACATTCTCCGGGATCTCTATAATAAGTGAAGATCTGTTTGTTGGGTTTGAGGACTGAGCTTAGTTTCTTGTTTTCTTTTTAATATACTTACTAATATGACGTAACTTCAATCTTCAATCAAAAATATTTGAATTTTATTATTTAAATCTGGGCCCCGCGGTTTCACCCCCATAAGTTTCGATCCCGTGGGAATATTGGGATAAAAAGTATCCTATGTGTTAATCCAGGTTATAAACTATCTGTGTGCCAAATTTTATCCAAATCCGTTCAGTAGTTTTAGCGTGAAGAAGAGACACACACTCACAAACTTTCGCCTTTATAATATTAGTAGGATTGTGATTGAATTACAATTTTCTAAAAAAGAATCTTGGAGCAACCTGTTCTAAAAGAACGCAGAGGTCATTTACCGGGGTCGCGAATCATCAACAATGAAATTGAATCATCACATCAATGAAATTAAAACAAATGACGTGCAAAGAGTAGCCGAATTGAAGGAGCGAGAGCCGTATGTCGGCGAATGTATGAAAATGTTATTTTTCAATTTACTAGTTATTTTACCTTATTTTTTTATGATTATTATCCCTAACCGTGTGTTATATTAATGTCACAATTCTAGCGGCACGTTGTATAATATGTATAGCGTAGTACTAAATCGAATATTGAAAAATAAGAAATAAAACAAGTGAAATTAGTTATATTAAAATGTATTATACAAACAAACATTTCCTCAAATCTCTTCCCTACTCCATCACCAGACCCTGTTCATCATCTATCTATAACCTATTCATTGAGACCAGTCCAATGAGCCCAAACACGATACCTGTGCTGTAAGTTGGTAAGGGAGTAGGGTATCCTGCAAATTCCAGGTGATGCTGCAGCATCCGTTCAAGGTTACTATGTTCTTCTAATATCATTGAAGTAACAGAATATCAAAATTCAACTCATTAGAATGAGACCTGTGGAAGACGCTCACATCCATTCTTCAACTAGAAAAGAGCTGATAATCTTTAAACGGCTGAACCGATTTTGATTAAACATGTCTAAAAAAGATTACTAGAAAACCTGCTTTCAAATAAAAAAAACCGCATTCAAATCGGTTCACCCGTTTAAGAGCTACGGTGTCATAGACAGACCCACACACATAGCGGTCAAACTTTATAACACCTCTCTTTTGGGTCTGGGGTAAAAAAAGAGAAATATTATGTGCGATAGGCCGTAATAAAAATTATTTATTTTGACACACGTCATTAGTAAAAAATATTTTTCTTACTAAACTTTTGTGGTGAACTAAACGTATTTATATTTATTTACAAAGTAGGAATAAATTATGTGTTCGACACATATTTATAGCCACATTTTGCTAGATATGTTTACCTAATTGGTGATGGTCTTCAGAAAGGTTGGGTGCGTAGTACTCGCAACCGGCGTGCGTGTATGACCAGATGTATGAACGTAAACGAGGCAAAAGGAGTATGTAAGGATCGTAGCAGGTGGCGTTCCGTAGTTTCTAACTACCCTATGGGAAGAAGGCTAGTCTAGGTATGTGTGTGTATGTTTATGTCCCATTGGTATCTATAATAGAGAGTGAGATTACTTTTAAACCCAGCATAAATCTGGACTTCTTCGGGCTCCGAATTAGCTGAAACTGACCTCTAAAAGAAACATGACTTCGCCAAATAGATAGCGCACGTTAGCGCTATCCTGACGCCGCGCTATATCGTCGAATTGTGCTGCGCTATGATGTACGTTTACTGCGTTTACTACGTTTAGAGCGCTAGCCTGAAGCCGCGCTATAGCGCCGAATTGTGTTGCACTTTAACGTACGTTTACTGTCAAACAGAGCGCCGGCGCTAGCAACGCCGCGACAGTAGTGTTGCGTGCTGCGCTGTACTTAGCGCGCGTTAGAGCGCTATGGCCAGACGCCGCGCTATAGCGCTGAATTGTGTTGCGCTATGATGTACGTTTACTGTCAAACAGAGCGCCGGCGCTAGCAACGCCGCGACACTAGTGTTGCGTGCTGCGCTGTACTTAGCGCGTGTTAGAGCGCTAGCCTGACGCCGCGCTATAGCGCCAAATTGTGTTGCACTATGAAGTACGTTTACTGTCAAACAGAGCGCCGGCGCTAGCAACGCCGCGACAGTAGCCTTGCGTGCTGCGCTGTACTGAGCGCTCTTACGCGCGCTAAGAATAATTTGTGTTGCACCAAATTTATTAACCACAAATACAGGACCAAGTTTACTTACGTAGCGAATCTCCACAGACGTGATGGGCCATGATATCGATAGCTAAACATAATAAAACAAAAAAAATATGATTTGATGATAATTTATTCGGATGTCAATACCGGTTTGACCGGTATGTACGAATATGTATGTTCATCTGTTCCCTCATAACTTCTAAACGCTCATCGTAATTTGACAAATAAGGTGTCGTTATAGGCTATGTGACGTCACATCAAATATGAATATGGCGCGTTCAAGAGGACAGTCATTTAAAAAAAAAAAATTAAAAGCTACCAAATTAAAAGGCTTAATTAGTACATTAAAATAAAAATATAAACAAATCAATCCTACTTCAACACTATCGTCTTTCTTTTTCTACCTCATAAATATATTTTTTTCCACGGAATAGATCGTGGTTTTTTCTATCCGAGCCCGCCCTTAACCACTTGATGAAATCCTTACTTTCTCATAGTGACTGTACTATACTTTTAGCCTTGAGTAGGATCACACGTCTCACATAAACACACCTTCCTATATATAAAGAAAAGGATAATAAACGTATTATTCCTTCCGAAATCCTTAAGACGGTCTTTCCTTTAGTGTCCAACCTTTAACCCTTTTTTTTTTTTTGGGTGGGGAATCATCAAATGACTCCTCCCGCTCTGGGTGGAGCGGGAGGGCGTGTCAGACTCTTACTGACTAAAACCCACCCGTGTTCCTTATCTTGCCTGTGCAATGCCAGGGGGCCACGGTATCCCTTTCGGACTTTCCCGCAACCCCGGCAGAACCTTTAACCCTAACAATTGTATTTATTACAACACCAAAATTATTTAAATAAACATAAGTAATCAGTTCGATTTATATTTAACACGTGTGACTCCAGATTTTTATTTGTCTGTCTGTGGTGTCTTGTTTATAAACTGAAAAGGGTACCTCCCTTTTTACTTTTTGTCATAGTTGGGATTAAGTTTTTATAACTTTTGAGTTTACCTCGTTCAGACAAACAGACAGACGCGGCGGAGGACTTTATTTTATTAATAATATACTTACTAATTACTACGTAAGGAAGACTGTCCAATATATAAAATTTCCCTGTTCGATAGCTTAACTATCCGCATCACTCTTAATCCTACAGACGCTAGACAGTCAACTCCCTACCACGCCGTGGCATAATCTGCCTCTAATGATTCAACTAACGGCTCACGCAATAACCAATTGGATTGTACGGACCTAGTAAACAAACTGTGTCTCAAGGCGTCTAGAGGTGTTATTGCGTGTCCCATTCAGACATATGCAGGATCAACGCTGGGGAACGAGCACCTTTTCATCGCCTTGTTGATACTTATAACACGCATTTTATAGAACTGGATATATTTTCTCAATCAAAGCAGTTATTTAAGAAAAATGGCTCTTGAGGTGATTTAAGTTAATGTTGAGCTAATATTAGCAACACAGCGTTATTGTGGAAGTGACTACTTATTATTTTCCTTTTTTTTTGTTTTGTTTTTGCTCTTATAACTTGTCATCAGCACTGCTGTTTAATCTTTAGTTAAAATGAGGACAATAGTGTGGGTTACATTATAATTCCTTGCATTTTGAAGCTCATCTAATATAATTATTGCTAAAATATTTAATCGCTGCCAAGTATTTTATTATGTAGCAAATAGTAAGTCGCCCTTTAAGTTGTTTGTTGCCTGGAATATAATTAGCCATTTTAAAATAAATGTATTTCTAATTTAGCTAATTTTAACAGACTACTGCCCCAACAGTGGAGAGCAATGGTGGCCCGATTAACGGCCGCGATTTACAAGTTATAGGTCGCAGGTTCAAACCCAGACAGTCGCTTGACTTTGTGTAAATAATTTCATCACCACTGCTCTCAAAACGGTGAAGGAAAACATCGTGAGGAAACCGGCATGTCCTAGAACCAAAAATTCGAAGACATGTGACATCCACCAACCCGCACTGGGCCCGCGTGTTAATAACAGCTCAGTCCCTCTTGAAAAGAAGAGACCTGTGATCCTGCAGTGGAAACATTGGCTGAATATGCTACGATACTCCTTGGTAAGACTATATAGTTGTCAGACTTTCGGGCTTCAGATTACCCATAACGACTGTCAAAGATCTGTCAACTGCGGCAAGCGTAGCTTAATCTTTGATTGACCCATGCGGCTGTTATTACTCAGCCACAAGCCTTGCCTTTTCTGTTTTTAAATTTGTAACAAAAAAGCAACACGAAAGACGGAAAAAAACACAGAAAAACTGTCATCTCATATCCGTATTCAAAACAAAAAAGAAACCGCTTCGTTTGACGCGCCCGCGCCAATTCAATGCCCGTGTGTTTCCGCTGAATAAGCCAGTGTGCCTTTGAGAAAAGATTCGCAGTGGAACATTAAAAAAACAAGAGCTTTTAGAAAAAGAAACAAAACGAACGTCCTGGCACGCTTCGCCGGTCGGGAGCGGTGCGAGCTTTGAGCGGTAGCGAGCGAAGCTAAAGTTTACTCCCCCTAACACACATTGAAACGCACATGCGATTCAAATATATGCAATGCAACATAAAATGTAAGTCGAATTTGTGTACGGCGCGTTGTGTTCGAAGCGCGCCTCAAAGAGATGTCAGAACAACTGACGGGGTTCGCTAGGACCGATGCCTGCCGGGGCTGCGGGAAAGTCCGAAAGGGATACCGTGGCCCCTGGCAACGAACAAAAACTGAAGGAACTCGGGTGGGTTTTAATCAGTAAGAGTCTGACACGGCCGAAGTTATTGAAAAGCCTCACCCAACAAAAAAAAAAAATTGCGAATTTGTGTCAAGGTGTGTTTCATGTTATTACTTATTATGTGTGACCACCATAAGGATAAAAGTCTTTTAAAACGTTACGGGCCTCACAGGCACAGCGTGATTATGCTTGCTATTTAAAAGCATTGAAGAGGCAGTCCCTGCAGCTTCAAACATAGTCTTTAATGTTTACGCTGTGTCGCTAGACGTCTCCAATAACGTAATTTAAATTCAAATATTTATTTATTTGTGGCAACTAGGCCCAATTGTTAGTAACATTGTTCTTAAAAACTACAGTTAGTAAACAAGCACAGAAACAAAAACACATGAAAGTTATAACGTTAGCTGTGGGGTCTTCTGACGAGCACCTCCACAGCGTGTGACAACAAAGGTGCGTCGTACTTTTCCATCAACATACTTAGGACGCTGTTAGAACTAAACCGCGCTCTTGACAGGATCGAATTCGTTTTTAGCGCATTAAGGCAGTAATGAGCATAGATATATTATTAAAAATATATCAATAATTAGTACCTATATACTATATTACAAATGGAATAATAAAGATGTCAAATATTTCGCTGTTTTCATTAATTTTGCGATATTACTTTAAGGAAATATGAAATATGGGTAACTAGTGAACTAAAAAAATTATATTGAAATGCAATAATGAATATCGTAACACCGAATATTTCGTTTTAGATGTAAAAAAAAAGTATTCGGAAACTTTCCAAATTCCTTTTTTACACCTAAAACGGTTAATTCACCAACATCAAAATTCAGTGTTATAATTGCAATTCATTATTTTACAGTAATATTGGCAAATTGTTCAAAACGGGTAAATATTTGACAGCTATTTGTGACGGTGCCAACTTTTAGAATAAACGCTTTTTAAAAACAGCTTACGATAGCGGTGGTGGCGTCATTTGACAGCTGTCATTGGGGCCGATATGTAGCCGCCACCGGTGTTTTAGGAAACTCAAACTTAGGGCAGTATTCTAGAACGATGCTGAGGCCTTCTCTTAGTGACAGAGAGCGAGCAGTATACCACCACGCGGGTTTTATGCGAGTTAGGTTTCTTTTTCGTCTAATTAGGACCTATAACTCATAACTCTTATTTTTACTAAACACAGGCGGTTTTCCAACACAGCCTGCACAGCACAACATTATTGTGTTTACGTTTTAGTATTGCGCAAATAAATGTTTTTACGACAAACTAAAAACCTCTTACTTAGTTATAGATTTAATTACATCCTGCTTTTGATGGCGAAATACAATCAATACTACAAAAATTGATATATTGACAAACTCATGTCAAGTAATTATAATCCTACAGTATACTATTGAATCAGCAATATATATATTTGTAATCACGTTCTCGAAAACGGCTCTAATGACTTCGATGAAAGTTGCACTATAGGGGTTTACGAGAGCGCAAGATCTAGCTAGATCTCATATCTGGGACAAATCAGTAAGAACCCTACAATCATGGCAGTATTGAATTAGTAAGTACCTACCATCATGGCAGTGTGCTGGTAATGATCTTAGCTTGATGGTACTAGTGGTGATCATGTCCGACAGCCAATCACAGCAAATATTAATTTGACAATGATACGGCAAATTATTTTGACTGGCCTAATTAATTTTGACATGTCCATAGCCAAAATCGCTCACCGCTCACAACTTAACCACAGCGACCCAAACTGAAATACTCGAGTAGGGTACAAAAAAGACAATATAATTGAAATTATCTTTAAGAGGAAACACCGAATCCATCTGTAACACAATAATATATGTATAACTATACTTCTGCATAATTTGTTTGTAGGACAAAAGCATTTTTAAGAAAGATATTGGGTATTTTTGTTTCACTACAAAAAGAATAGTCTATATTTTTGTGACTGCGATTTATCGTCTATAATAAATCGATTTTACTTACCAAATTCCAAAAAGGAGGTTCTGTGTATTAGCTCATAGCTAAGTAATAACTGCCGCACGGGCCGATCCATCAGGTTCAGCTACGCTTGCCGGGCATAATTTCATAGCACATGTGTGAGCACTGTGACCATGTACCTTCTATAAAGCTACCATTTAATGGGTACGTCTTTCATTGACTTGATATGCCCTGGCGGCTAAGAGTATGTCATGCTCACTCAAATGTCTCGCCTGGTGGTGGCGTGTGTGTTGGATCGTTGAGTTCCCTTCAAAATGGTTGAGCTAAACGGTGCTGATCCATGCGTCATGTTCGTGAACGGGCGCCATCAGTAGGGACTGGTCATCTCTTATCTGCCACGGCTTATTTTAATTTTTGAATATTTTTATCTTTTTATTACGGACGCTTTTTTACGTACACGTCTTTCTACATTGTTCTCACATGTATAATTTCAACATGAATGATGTAAACAATATTTTGTAAGAATATTTTTTTTTTTTAAAAGAGTGTCCGTGGAGTTTCTTGTCCGTTCTTCTCCATAGGAACCTACGCTTTGGAATGGGCAACTAGCTTCATATTTCTGACTGACCGACCCCTTGACAACTCAAAAGTGCCTGTAAATGGTTTAATTGAAATAAATGCTTTGAGTTTGAGTTTGATCATTTGACGTTCAAAAGTGCCTTTTATGTAACTAGATCAAAGTCAAAAAAAAAAAATATTTCAAAAAAAATATTTGACTTCGACTTTGATCTTTGAAAGTCGTTACTGGTCGTCAGAAGTCCGAAAGTCTGACAACCAGTCTTATCATATTACCCAGTAACTGGGTTGTGGAGATCAGATAGACCGTCGCTCCATGTAAAATACTGAAAAACTTCCTGTCACTGTTATTTACATAGCAGGTAGTGTTTGGTATTCCAATTTCTGTAAGATGGCAACGAAAAAAAAAACCAACCGACTTGCAAAAAAAAAACTACAAAGTGAAAAATAACATTATTTTTCAGAAGTCGGTGTCTTTGGTTTTTTACCACCGACTTCCGGAATTAACAAAGTTATTTTTGACTTAGACTTAAACTTATTACAGTAGTGTTTTATTTTTTTATTTTTGTAAAAAGTTTTAAAAGAACCATTATTATAAATAAATAAAAAAACCGCACTAAAATCCTTTGCGTAGTTTTGAAGGACAACGGGGTCACACAGGCAGACACGAAAGGTGACTTTAGGGGACCGTATCGTAGGGACTATTTTTGCTTGCAGCGCTTGGCGGCTATAGAACCGGGGCGGTAACAGATGCGGTGATCATGTTCACGGGATTTTGTGTTCAAACTGCTTAGATATAAAGTACTTCGATAGTACATACAAATAAATACAATTGAAATATACGTTTGTAATGTCAAAACAGCTTTTTACTAAATACATTTATGAAAGTATAAAGTAGGTGTAGTAGTTGGCTGTCCGATGTAATATGTTGGCCCGTAAGTTTGCACGTTGTACACCAGAAGTAAAAGTAATTATTTTTAAGGCTTTTTGCCAATCGTTGTACACGTGCACTCTGTGGGTTCGATATACGCAAAAGGCATAGAACGCCCTCAAAGTGCAATATAATAAAGCCTTCAGAATGTTGTTCGGAATTCCACGCTTACTGCAGTGCATCTGGAATGTTTGGCGAAGCACATTCTGATGGTTTCAATACCATCCTAAGAAAAAAGGATTGCGTCCATGATGCGCAGAGTGCGTGGGAGCGTCAACGGCATTCTGAAGGTCGCATTGATAAGCCGTGTTGCACCATTATGGCGCATTGGGTGCATGTACATGTGCATGTACCCGGTGCGTCTGGTGAATGCAACAGATTTATGAATTAAAATTTTATATACATTTGTTACTAACATAGCTTTTAAGTAGCATGTATTACTAACAAACCAAGCGGCTACCTAAATAATTAGATACACTTTAACCAGTGTTACAAATAGGTGCGAACACTAAATAAAATTAAACCGTTTTTTTTTTAATGTAATTTCACATACTTACCTACTATATTAAGCGTTATTTTGTTTATGCTCGTTATCGTCGGGTTCCAAGTATATTACATAACATAGGTACAAAACGTATTAAAAAGTTACTAAAGCTTCTAATTAAGGCCTTAGAACGCTGTAGCAATTGCATATCTTACCTCAACTGTATTATCGAAATAAATTCCAAAAATGTCCCCACTGCTGGGACACACAGGCCTCCTCCCTGTGAGAGGGAGTGGGATGTAATCCACCACGCGGGCACAGTGTAGGTTGGTAGATGTTTAGGAAGCATGAGGAACAGGGTGTAAAGTTCACTCATCCACCATAGAAAAGGGAGGATCCTCCGACCAGACGGGTGTTGTTGTCTGCCGGGCCGACTGCCCGACTGTTGATGTCGGCTAGTCTTATATATGTCGTTTGCGCGGTAAACTCTAATTGCGCGATGCAGGATTTGTGTGACGTCATGTATTTGATGCGTAGTTCGTATGTGGCGGTGTAACCACTACAGTTACAGCAATTCACTGTCCTATTTGCTGATGACACCACTATTTTCACTACAGAAAACACAACAGATGATGCTATAAGGGTAACAAACAAAGCTCTGGTGGATGTTGTTGACTGGTTGGACTCGAACAACCTGAAAATAAATCAGACCAAAACTAAATATATGACATACACTACATTAATAAAAATAGGGCTCTGTTAATGTTGTATTCTATACTCGACAAACCCACTTCTCCGTCTTACCTGACTTCCCATGTTCAATACCTATGCTCTGCCCATAGCAAAAATCTTCGTTCTACCAACAATCGTCTTCTACGATGTCCTTCTCACCGCTCTGGTTTTATTCACTCTTCTTTCTTTGTCCAGGCGGTATTTCTTTGGAATGCGCTTCCTCTGAACATCAGGATGGCAACCAGTCGGTTATCTTTCAAGTTGATGGCACGTAAACATATTCGTGAAAAGTTGGCAGAATCTTTGCAGCGCTGATTTGCTGGATTTGTTTTCTCCTCTACCTATCGTTATTTCTCCTGACAAAGTTGATTCGGTTTATATGTATGTATCTTTTTATGTTTTATGTATTAGTAGATATTCATTATCAAGTTATCTATCACTTATGTTGCACCTGCCATGTTTTGTCTCTGCACCACCCTAAGGTTGACTGGTAGAAAATGCCTCAGGCATTAAGTCCGCCTTTGTACAGTATTTTTTTACTTGTGCATAAAGTTTTAATAAATAAATAATAAATAAATAAATATAAAATACCAAAATCGTGACATTGAAGAAGCTAATGACATTATATTTTTAGGAATAGTTATTGACAGACTGTAATTGGAAACCACACATAGATAATGGTGCCGATTCTCTTGTACACCGAACTAAACTAACTAAACTATCACTAACATTCCTTACTTTTGGCTATGAGAATCTTAAAGCTATTCTGCAATAAAAGGTCTCTAAATTTAAAATTTATTTTGACACATCTATAATCGAATTTGACAATTGCGACTCCACGTGGTACATACTTGTTTGCCCTACCCCATGAATTTTTTTAGAGCCGGAGGCGCGCAGGGGTGCAGCGTCGACGTGTTTTATATGGAATTTTTCACTTTTTGTATGGAAAATTAAAAAAATATTACCTACGTGTAGAGTATTAGGGATATAAGGGTTTTATAAAGGGGGTCGAAATGTTCATTATTTTTGCGATAGGACACACCATTTTCGAGATATAAGCAAAAGAAAAGAAAATAATCCAGTACAGTACTGTTTTTGCAACCGAAGTCGAGGTGTTCGTGTGAATTTTAGTTCATGACAACTAATAATATGCCAAAAAAAACCAGTACAATACTGTTTTTGCACCCGAAGTCGAGGTGTTCGTGTGAATTTTAGTTCATGACAACTAATAATATGCCACACCATTTTTGATCGCGATTAAAAATGGTCAGATTTAGTTAGAAAATTAATTTTTTTGTTGATAAACGTCAAATTCAGAATAGCAAAACTGTAATTTTCACTAAATTAAAATCTCAATACAATCTTAGTGCTGTCAAACTAAAATTAAGATATGCCACTTTAGTCTATTTCAGAATGGGAAATCATCGTTTAACAGGAGTAAACTAAATTTTGCTGATTTTTAGTCTAGTTTAGAGCCATTTGTGACAAAAGAATCGGCACCATCGTATGTAAAAAATTAAACAAATCCGTTTTTGCACTTTAAATAAAAGACAAATTCTCACAAATCTAGAAACTGCTCTGATGGGTTACCACAGTCATGTTTGCTCTGTTCTAAGATATGGATTAATCAGGGATAACTCTACAGACACCCAGAGAGTATTCATTGCTCAAAAAAATTTTGATCTTAAGTGGACAGATTCTTGTCAACCAATATTCATGCAGCAAAAATTACTTACACATTCGGCATTATACATATTTGAATTAAGTAAATTCGTAAGAAATAATCAAGCACTTTTTAACAAGGACGATAAAGCTCCATTTAAAGAAAAGTCGTTCAAAAACCATTTCTCATCCCAAGAAATCGGCTTAGACTATGCGATAAATATACAATAAACTACCTGTAGGCATAAGAACTTTATCAAGCTTAGAATTTAATAAGACTCTCTATAATTGGCTTTGTGATAGATGTTTTTAATCAATCGATGAATTTATGAAATTAAAACATTGAGTTTGGTTTTTAATGAATGCAAGAAAATTTTAAATTACGTACTCTGAATTTATTTAAACATCTATAATTTTAAATGCTATGAATTTATTATGAACTATTATACAATTAATATAAATCAATTTAAAATATTTAAGTATTGCAGTTATCAATTAAATAGTTTGGAAGTGACTGGGTCTTGTATGTATACTCGACGTACCTATAACTAATTAACTAAGTGACCCAAATGATTTAAATGACTTACTAAGCTAGTGTTAATCAAGTTTATAATTGCACGAAACTGTATTCTAAATGTAAAATGTCAATTTTCCTTATTATGTTATTTTATTTTGACTTAATATTTGCACAACCCTGAATATTGAATATTGTGTGACAAACAAACTGTATAACATCTAATGTACATCCTGTATTCTAGCAAATACAGATATCATTCATTCATTCAGATGTGTTTTAGGACATGCTGGTTTCCTCACGATATTTTCAATCAATCAATCTTTATTTGTAAACATACGTATACATAGAAGGTCTCAAATATACATAATAATATGCAGCTCGTATATCTAGGAAACGGGACTAAAATTGCATTAAATTTAAGTTTTTCTTTGATTTATAGGCTAAACACTATTGAAGCTTGTGTGTCTGCTAGAAATACGAGCACCTTAGAATTTATATGATCGGTGAGTGAGTAGGTATGTCAGTGATAAAAATTAAGGCTGCAATAGTTCTTAAACTACAGGTTTAAATTGAATGTAATTTGGGAATATACCTATTTGTACCAAGCCCTCTTGGTCACGGAACATTCAGGCTTCTTTCTAGCTTTAACCACGACGAAAATGTTATGAATGGCTTCGAGAAAAGATGGTATGGCTGTGTCATTGTGTTTGTTTTGCTCGACTTGGCGGGGCATTGACGTGCCCCACGATGTGTACCAAATGTCAACTTAATCGGTCGATTAGATTCGGTGCAAATTAACTGTGGCAGACGGACAGACAGACACACGAGTGATCCTATAAGGGTTCCGTTTTTTTTTGTTCGGACGTACGGAACCCTAAAAAGGCAATCTAAACTGAACTCTATGCTATTGAAATAAGACTCCCAATCCTGAAGCATGTAAATTGTTAACCCTAAAATGTATTGTAGTTAGTTGAATGTTTAGATGTTGTAGTAAGTGTATTTTTCATCTGATATAATATTTTAGTTGTTTGTCACTCAGGATGGGAAGAAATGCGTCGTCCCGGACATAGCTGGGGGCAACACGGGATTTCTGTCCAAGGTACTAAAAACTTCATTAATTTATATTAAGCCGTTAGTCTCGGCTGTCATTCGTGGATCTTTGACAGTCGTTACGGGTCGTCAGAAGCCCGAAAGTCTGATAACCAGTCTTACCACGGGGTATCGTATTACCCAGTTACTGGGTTGTGGAGGTCAGATAGGCAGTCGCTCCATGTATAATACTGGTTTCGACTGCATCGGGTTAGACTGGGAGCCAACCTTAACATAGTTAGGAAAACGTTAGGCTTTATTGATTGTGTAAAAGTGATTCCGATATCCTATTTACCAAATAAACTATTCCATTTTATGTAATTGAAATACAATAAAATTATGCAGACAATTATTTACCTAAGTGTGCGGACAACTCCAAAATTTCTGTCTGAATTCTTTTTTTCAAGAAATTCGATTTAATGTGACATTATATCTTTTTAACAATCAGTCCACCACTTATTTGGACCCGTTGAATTATAGTTTGTTGGACCCAATTCGTCCACTGGATCGTATTTGTGAAGACTTATGACCAAGTCCCGTTTCTTGTAACATTCTGAACGCTTAAAAGTTCAAACATAAACATTGACATTGTTGAACATAACATACGAAATGACATGATTACTTTGTAAAGTATTGTATAATTTTTATTTTTGTGAATGTGAGGACTATGTGGATATTTTTATTCATCATAAATAATCAGTTGGTTTTAATGATGGTCTGGCAGTTCTGAGTAGTTTATGCGGCCTACCCAAATGTCCTATCTTTCGTATTGTTCGTTGAGTTGAGCTCCACGATTACTGACAAATGCTTGCACTAACTGGACAGGTCCACTCAAATCTGTGTGGTTCTTTTCTCAAAATACCATTTCAGATACTAATCTACTTGGTCCTCATATGGCCTGACCAAGATTATGTCTGGACTTTAAAAGAGACTGTGACCTCTGAGTTTGTTTCGGCCTTTCTTCTCAGAGCAGTCAGATAGGAAACGCCGAATTCATCCAGCTTTTTTATTTATTATTTAAGATGAAATAACCTATTTGCAGAATAAACAATTTCATTTCATAGTAAACATCAGAATAACATCGCAAACGAAAGTGGTGTCGTAACCGGTTACTCTGACTTTGTTGGCATAAATTATAAATACCTAATAATAGTAAGGACTGTGATAATAGTGCTATTCCGTTGCTGTCACTTGGAACCTCACTAAAGTGAGCGCACACAGTTTGAAAGAGAACTCATTTGTTTTTGAAGTAAAAGCTTCGCCAGATAGAACGCATACTTAGCGCGCGAAAGCGCTACCTTGACGTCGCGCTATAGTGGCTAATTGTGTTGCACTATGACGTACGTTTACTGTGTTATAGTACAGGGTGTTTGGCGCATGGACCGACACAATTTTTTCAGGGATTTGGGAGGTCATTAGCTAGGTTCTACCCATACACCCTTTGTCCCAAATGTCACGGTTGGTTACATATGATTATTTTTTTTAAATGAAAAAAATTCCCAAAATGTGTCCTTTAATTTGAAATAACTTTTTTGTTTGTGGGTGTAGTGGCACAAAACAAATTTTGTTGCATTCTCCAAAGTCCTTTAAATCTAAAAACATCTTTGTTTTATACAACTGGTTTCAAGAAAATTCCTTACAAGCTTCCAAAGTTAATTTTTGTATTTAATGAATGAAATTTTACAACTTCTAAATTAATTATAAAAAAAACTAAAAGCTATTTTGAACTTAGCTAGAACCTAGCTAATGACCTCCCAAATCCCTGAAAAAATTGTGTCGGTCCATGCGCCAAACACCCTGTATATTAGAATTAAATTAAAGAAAATTTAAAACTCTTATATAAAGTACACTTTGTAAACAATAATATTACAAATTAGAGGATTATATCCAAGATAAAAATTCTTGGAAACACCCGGCCCTGCTCCATCGGACAATTTAGAATCTAGACAAAATCTAACTGGTTGCCAATTTAATTGTATAATATTATTTTCTATAATATTGATTTTATATTCTGTGATTACTTGAACTCACACACTGACTTATTAAAAACTTGTAAAAAAGTTAGGAATAGGTATCGTATAATTTGACAATGTTTGTCAATACTTAAGTGAGCACCATACATGTATCGCATAATTAATTTATCTGTCATTCCTTAATTTTTCATTCTTTTTACCTATCGTGGTATAGTAATCTTGTTCTAGGTGCATCGTCTTCACATATAATTAATGTATACAAGATATTGTGAAACATTGCCTAATTGAAATAAATTTGACTTTGACTGTCAAACAAAGTACCGGCGCTAGCAACGCCACGACACTACTACCTACCTACGCGTTCTATTTCTCGACGCGACACCTAAAGCCTCGTGCAGATTAGCGCGACGCGTCGGCGCGACGTGGCTCGAACAATACAATTTCTAAGAAAACTTCACGGTATAACAATAGCCGGTTTCGCGTCGCGCTAGTCTGCACGTAGCTTTAAATCATCGCGGATTTTGCATTGGGAGATGGATTGGTCACTCTTTGATCGCAGTATGTTGTCATTAGCTGACAGTAGGACCCCGCTGCCTATCCTCTTCACATAATAGTTTAGTTGCCCTTTACGACACCCGAGGGTAAAACGTTTGAAGAGTCTTGACAAAAAGGTCTGGGTCGGGCACTCGAGAGGAGTCAGAACATTTTAATGTTAGCCCTCTTTAAGAAACAGGATACGAGCCTGTTGTAGTTGTAGACTGAGTTCCTTAATAAATATTAGGATTGCTAAGGAAAAAGAAAAACGTAGACGTGTGTGATGGTTGCTGTATTCAACGTTCAAAGTACAAAAAAAAAATATTTTTTATTGACATTAGAAAATATTCATAAAACCTAACAAATATTAAGTTGAATAAGTAGGTTTTACAACATCCGCCCTTAATGGCAATAAAAAGATAAAGTAGTAATGCTGAACACAATAGAATAAAATAAAACATTACTACCAGACTAAACAAAAATATAAAACATAAACCGACGAAAAATAAATAAATAGAAAAAATATTCTACTCATTTATCATTAAACCCATATTAACAACGCACCTAAGATGATTTATGCGCCTTAAGGGCTTGGTTAAAACATCGGCTGTCATTTTATCCGTAGGTATGAACTTTATATCTATAAGACCCTCAGTAACCTTTTCACGAATAAAATGATATCTCGTATCAATATGTTTAGTTCTATTGTGGTGGATAGGATTGAGCACAATTTTCTGTGCACTTTGACTATCGTTGTATAGCAACACCCTATGAGCAAAACCAGTAATGTCATACACTAACCGTCTGAGGAAAATAGCCTCCTTTGCAGCACTGCTCAAGGACATATACTCAGCTTCTGTAGACGATAAGGCTACCGTCGGCTGCTTCTTACACTCCCAACTAATAGGTCCACCTGCTAGCGTGTAGTAATAACCAGTGTACGACCGACGGTCATGTACACAGTTCGCCCAGTCAGCATCCGTGTATCCACACAGACGTCCACCGACTTTTCTGTAAGTGATACAGTAATCCATAGTACCTTTCAAATACTGTAACACCCTTTTAGCGGCCAACCAATGTCTCTTATCATGACAGTTATTAAACTGACTTAAATAGCTTGTGGCATAAGCTATATCGGGTCTCGTATTAACAGCTAGGTACATGAGACATCCTACCAAGTTTTGGTAAGGATATTCACCAAGAGATGTTGGATTACCTTTCTCCAATTTGTTATTCTCCAAAGGTGTAGACATTTCCTTGCAATCTCGCATATTAAACCGCTCCAACACTGACTGGATATAGGTCTTCTGACTGACCACAATTTTATCGTCAACACGGTTAACATTTAAGCCTAAACAATACGACAATGCACCCAAATCTTTTAGCGAGAAAAATTTCTCCAAGTCATTTTTGACAGCGTCAAACGAACTTTTTTCTTTATAAAAGACAATTAGATCGTCAACATAGACTGCAAGTATTAAGGTTTCATTACCAAACTTTTTTATGTAAACACATGATTCCGCAGATGTTCGTGCAAAGTCAATTTTCGATAGAATTTGATGCAATTTGATATTCCAGGCTCGAGCTGCCTGCTTCAAACCATAAATGGATTTTCTGAGCAAACAGACTTTACCTTCTGCCCCGTGCTCAGCAAATCCCTCAGGCTGTTGCATGTACACTTCCTCCTCTAAGTCCCCATTGAGGAATGCGGTATCGACATCCATGTGTTGAATCTTTAAATCCATTTCTGCAGCCAACGCTATAAGGGTACGCAAAGATGAATTTCGAACTACAGGTGCAAAAGTCTCGTTATAATCAGTCCCCCAAACTTGACTAAAACCTTTCGCAACTAGTCGCGCCTTATACTTGACTATTGCACCGTTCGGGTCCCTCTTTATCTTGAACACCCATTTACATGGAATAACCTTTTTATTTGGTTTATCCACTAATGTCCAAGTCTGCTTATTCAATAAGGCGTTGTACTCATCCTTCATTGCGGAGATCCAGTTATATTTATCATCGCTATTAACAGCTTCACGATAACTTTTTGGATCATCACACAACAAATCAACACCGTGAGTGCCGTATGAATAATAATCAGGAGGTTTACGTACTCTTTCAGGATACCTTCTCTCAGGACATGCATCGTTGAGTTCAACTGAAGGAACCAGGGACAGAACACGTTGTTCACCTGAATGTAGAGACTCCGTGTCACAAACCCCACCAGCTTCTTCAATCGCGTCCACAAAAACGTCAACTTGCTCTACCTCCATGTCCACACTTTCTGAAGTAGGTGAAGAAGTAGAAGCAGATGAGATAGAAATCGCCCGTGGCGATGTGGTATCTGAAGAAGTTTGTAATAAAAGATTAATGACATTAGGGCTCACAGCAGCTTCAGGCTGAACAGATTTGTCCTTCAATCCTGAAAAAATATTTTCAAAAAACGTAATATCCCGTGACTTAATCAACCTTCGAGGGTTTTCCGCGCTACGGAAATAATAACTCCTTGGATCGTCTGAATATCCAACGAAGATATGTTCAGAAGTTTTCATGTCTAGCTTAGTTCTCTGACATGAAGGCACATGAACTAAAGCTCGGCAACCAAACACTCTTAAATTAGACAGGTCGGGTTTATTACCACACCACATTTCATATGGCGTCATACCATTAAGTGCACGATGAGGTGACCTATTCTTTAAATAAACACTAGTCTCAACAGCATCCTGCCAAAAAGCTTTCGACAAAGAGCTCTGTGCCAGCAAGGAACGGGCCTTCTCCACAATGCTACGATTGCTACGTTCACTTACCCCATTTTGTTGAGGGCTGTATGGTACAGACGTTTCATGTCGTATCCCTTGAGCCTGCAAATAGTCTGTCAGGTCCTTGTTGACATACTCAGTACCATTGTCTGACCGAAGGGTTCGAATCTTAGTACCAGTCTGTCTCTCAACAAGTGCTTGGAAAGCACAAAAAAACTTCTGAACTTCTGTCTTAGATGACATACAATAAAGGTATATAAAACGTGTATAATCATCAACAAAAATAATGAAATATTTATTACCTTTAAAAGATTCAATCGTCATGGGACCACAAACGTCCGTATGGACCAATTCTAATGGTGACGAAGCCTTTTTATACTTAATCCCTTTGAAAGGCTTCCGCGCCTGTTTAGCCTCTACACAAGGTACGCATGGTTCTTTGTCAACATCAGTATACTCTACACCAACAGCTAGACCTTTTTTGAGTAGATCCATACCAATACGGCAGAGATGTCCTAGACGCTTATGCCAAAGCTGAAACTGGGACAAATTAGTGTAAACATTATAAGCTGAAATACCTTGCGGTTTTACTGTACAATCTAAAGTGTACAATCCACCACAATTAGAACCATGTAAAACAGGATCCTTTTTAAAAGAAACATCATTAGAATTATAAAAATTACAGCCATTCGTATCAAAAACAATCGAGAAACCTTTCTCTACTGCCTTTTTGACTGAGAGTAAATTACAATCTAGGCCAGGAACATGTACAACATTAATAATCTTCTTAAAATTGGTTTTTGTGTCAATCTCAACATCTCCTAAACCCACAGCCGGCAAACATTTACCATTTGCTACAGTTATCTTCCCATCACAGGATTTGTAACTATTAAACCATTCAGCATGTGGAGTCATGTGAGTAGACGCACCAGAGTCGATTATCCACTTCTCAGACATCTGAACACTTGGTGCAGACAAAGCCAGTCCCGTGACACCATCCAAAAACAATTCCGTGACACATGCATCCATATTCCCTGAACTAAAAACAGTCAGTCCCTTATCTTTAGAACAACTTTCTGTTGAGCAACTCGCCTTTGCCTTTTTCTCCTTCTTTTTGAGAGGACAATTAGGACTCTTGTGCCCTGGCTTCTTACATCGAAAACAAATAACTTGCTTGTTAGTATGCAACGCAGCCACATCATCTTTAGTCTCTTTCGTCATTTCGCTCAATAACTTACTTCTTACCAAATCTGTTGTGACTTCAACGCTCCCATTCTCAAGCGCCATTATCAAGGGCTCGTAGCGAGACGTTAGACCTCCCAAAATAATAGCTGCTAAAGAACTATCTTCAATGGTTTTGCCAATGTCAGCCAGGTCTAGTGCAGTTGTAGTTATTGCCGTTAAGTAAGCTTCTAAATCAGAAAAGTCAGATAAGGTGTACCTGTACAACTTACGTTCCAACGACAGTTTACGACCCAAACTTCGATCCTCGTAGGATTTCATAAGAGCATCCCACGCTTCTTTTGCGGTCTTAGCTGGTCGAACAATCGAAATAGCAGCACCATCCACAGTAAGGCATATTTTAGAAAGAGCTTTTTCATCCTTCCGTACATCGTCGTGCGTCTTACTCCCTACGACAACTACTCCGCTTACAGTTTCCCACAACCCTTCATGGATTAGCAACATGCGCATTTTAAATTTCCACAGAGTGTAACCTTCTCTATTACAAAGTATCGGAATACCATTTATTAGAGACATACCATGAACTGCAGACGACATGATGACCAATATGTTAACTAGGTATCAATTATTTCACCACCAATCTTCTTTTAAGTTCGATCGTAGATCAAATATAGATACAGAGCCCCTCGTGCTGATAACGTGTTGTAGTTGTAGACTGAGTTCCTTAATAAATATTAGGATTGCTAAGGAAAAAGAAAAACGTAGACGTGTGTGATGGTTGCTGTATTCAACGTTCAAAGTACAAAAAAAAAATATTTTTTATTGACATTAGAAAATATTCATAAAACCTAACAAATAGTAAGTTGAATAAGTAGGTTTTACAACAGAGCCCTATAAAACCTTTAGTGTTATTCTCTAAATATCATTTCGAAATGTGTCTCGTTGTGAATTCGTAATGATTTACTTTTAAAACAATAAATTCGCTTTCGAATTGCGTGCGCTCACTTGAGTGAAGTTCCGAGTGACAGCAACCGAATATCACTATTAACACAGTCCACATATTATTAGGTATTTATTATTTATGCCAACAAAATCAGAGTAACCGTCAGATTATGTATGACACCACATTCGTTTACGATGTTGTTCTGACGTTAGCTGAACTTTTAAACGTCCAGAATATTCTTCTGACGTTAGCTGCTCACTTGAGTGAGGTTCTAAGTGAACGCAACAGAACAGGCCTGCAGGTTTAACCTCTAAAAATGTCTATATATTTTCATAAACACATACGCCAATCACAAACACAACAAACTCTACAAACGCGAACTTTTTCCAAATTAGGCATTTACCATTTTTACCGGCGAATACTTTACTTACGTAGTTGGAACAATATAGCCAAAGATCTATCTAGGTAATCTTCAGTGCCGACAGCCGAAAAGATAAAAGATCCCTTTAAAAAAAATATTAAGTTAAAAACTTTTATCTTGACGTAACTAATCCGCAGAACGTAATGGTTTTCCTTGGGAGTTAAAAGTTACAGACTTTCTTTCAGATAAAAATGTTGAATTTGTTGGCTGGAGTCTGGATTTGTGCAAGGTTGATGGCAACAGGCTCGCTCCCTATTAGAATAACTGGCGAAACGTGTACGAGTTCAAACTAAATTAGTAGCGAAACGAAAAAAAATATTTTGGCACCTACGCGTCCTATCGTTACTTACGTGTAGGAGCGATCCATCTGGTTAACTTTCCTAGATCCTGCTAAGGCAGTAGGTATTTAGGGAATTATTGGCTGAACGTAAATGAGGCATTTGGTAGCCATCTTGTTCTAAACTACGGGCGACCGAGCTCGGCTTGGATAAAAATACGGAGAAAAAGAATTTTCCCAGAAATGACTTATTGCAACTTTCATCGAAATCATTTCATTTTCAAGAACGTGATTACAAATATAGCTCATTTAATAGTATAAGATTACCCATCACGTATGCTGAGTTTTCAAATTGATTTTCTAAACTCCTACAATACATGTAGATACACAAAAAAAAAATAGGCAGCCACGGGGACTGCTGACAGAAATGAAAACTTAAAACTGGTATTAGCGCCATCTATATTCTAACGTAGTGGGTAACTTCATAGAAACCAAAAAGCCGGGGCTTGCCCTAATTAAAAATAATAAATAAAAACAGTCAATGAACTCGAACTCAATCATGCATGTCACAGGAATAATCAAATTTCGAAATCCCCGCTTTTTCTGCCGCGCGCACTGTGCTAGGTTGCCAGATCTACGCACTCATTGAACTCAATTATTTTTACTGTGCGTTTGCACTGGCGAAACATCACAACAAAACATGGTGAAATCTCTAGTTCCTGTCAAATATTGTATGGAACTTTGACAGAAACTAAAGATTCCAACATGTTTTGTTGTGAATGTTTCGCCAGTGCAAACGCACAGTTAGTAATCATAAGAATAAAATTTAAATTCAGCGCTTTGTTGCCAAATCTACGCGCCAATACAGTCCATTCAAATGCGCCTTCTCGCTCACACTCATGGGCTTCTTATCTGGCTTGCCTACCTTTCTTTGTATCGCAGTTTTCGCCTACAAATTGCTATTTTACCTACATTAGTTGATATTGGTAAGTACTTAAACGCAGATTTCTATGAAATTGAAAACATTAATTACAATTACATTTTATTTTGAGAGGCTCTAAATTCGCGCAAATATCTACACTATCCGCTTAGTTGACCCGCGTAAAGTGAGTTGTAAAAAATCTGTCGGCTTGCCCTAATTTTGACCCCAAGGCACGCCACTGAGACGCCAGCACGTTAACCTACTACAGTCTGTCAAATATCTTTAATAGATTTTCAACTTTATCACCAAAGCATAAGGTTCAAAGTTGATTGGGCCACCAAGGCTCAGACTAGCTAATGGAGAATATGAACTGTAAACAGTTCATCTTGCTTTAATTTAGTAACCAAGAAAAAAAGTGTTGCTAAAGGAATGTGTTTTGGGTGTCATAGGTAACTATCAGTATAAAATTAACTCAATAAGTAGTTTAATTCATGGTTTAAGGTTAAACGAGAGATATAAGTACTTTGAAGGAGTGTAGCACTCATGAAAATTAACAAGTTTTACTTTGAGAGCACTGGTGGCCCAGTGGTAACGGCCCTGACTTACCGAGTAATGACTGGGTCTATAACCTATAGGTTATGGACCCAGGCAGGCGTTTTACTTTTTGTAAATAATTTCATGCACCGCTCTCAAAACGGTGAAGGAACACCAACACGTCGTGAGGAAACCGGCATATCCTAGACAAAAATTCGAAGACGTGATAACTACCAACCCGCACTATACCCGCGTGGTGGATTACAGTCCTGAATCCACTCCCATTCCAAGAGAGGTGGCCTATTTCCCAGCAGTGGGAATATTCTATACTGATTTTGCTACTATGGGACAAAAACCGTTTATTTTTTTAAAGAGTGCCCTAACAAACCGCAAATCTTACGCGATAAAAATATAGGGAAGAGTTGTTAATTTTTTTCATATTTCAGTGTTGTTGATGTTTATTTTCATTAGTACTACACTCCCTTAAAAAACTATGTCCTTCGTTTGACCTAACACCCTGTATAGTTAACTTCTTCTGAAGTGTCACAAAAACATAGATACACAATTATAGGTTGGTTGTATTGTATAAGTAACGTAAAGAAGTTGTGATACTTCTTTATAAAAATTTTTTCGTCATATCGATAAAAAAAACGCCAGTCGAACTCTAACATCAAACAAAACTTATAACATTATCATTATTTCCTGGAGTTTTCAAACAAAATAATCGTACATTACAGTCGTTTACAAAAACACATCTGTAACAATCAGCCATCAAACTCGAAGGATATAAAACGTAACTTTTTAAACTGCTATAAAAAACTAAACGCCCTAACGGCCGAACTTCAGTATTTTGTTAAAACGCTAATATTTTATGCAAAAAGAGGAAATTTCCTAACAGCTCCCAAGGCCGCCATTTTCTTTTCACGTTTTGTGTCGTCTTAAATGGCGTTGGTAAACGTGAGTTGTCGGAGCGCGGCGATAGATGGCGCTTTTATATTTTTTTTTACAATTATAAGGAAACTGACCCCCGAATACTGAAACGTCACTCAAAATGTAAGTAGCACTTATATTTAACAGATACTCAAAAGTGACGTTTGACAATACGAAATCTAAAGTTTAGGAGCTGCTCAAATGTTAAGCAGCACTTAAATTTTGAGTGACGTTTCAGTATTCGGGGGTGAGTTCTTAACTTTTGAAGGTTATGTTTATGCCTTGTTTGAAAGATAACATTAAAAGAATATACAAAGAAAAAAAGAAGAAAGAAAATATGTTTATTCTGCACAAACGAAACGCACATTATAAGAAAAGAAAATATACAAAAATAGCCAAAAGCCTCGTATTCAACCAGTAAAAAAACGTTTTGAAATGTTGTTCATTGGTTGATGTCAAGGCCTCGGACCAAAGAAAATATTGCGTAATTACTGTTGCGACATTACGTAATCTGTGGTTGCGACATTGGCAAATGACAACAAAAACCCTACACCTACCTTACTTCTACGATACCAGAGTCATCGCAGGTGCTTTGCTATCCCAGGAACAAAAGCTGAATGTCTCATTTGCCTGTAATAACACCGGCATCCATACCCTTCATAGAAACTCTGCTAGACGGCCTTCAAATGTCTCTAATACGACAGCTAAGAGTCTCACGTTTAAAAGATTATGCTTGAAAAGAGTTGAAAAGATAATCCGTCTTTTTAAATATAAATGTTTTCAGTTAAAAGCTCCTAGGTATTTTCAAACTTCACTTAACTATGTAGGTAAGTCCTCTTTTATACCGAGACCATTCCGTGCCTCGAAAAGCACGGTAAGCCGCCATCCCGGCTGTCATTCGCTCAACACATCCACAATTCCATATTCCATCATAACATTCATTAGATAAATTAATGAGCCATGCTAATTATTATGAAACCAGATATCAAAACGTCATAAATAGTTTTCTGACAGCTACGCGCACAGATTACTCTAGACCGGCGGCGCGCGATTCGATTGCCGACTGAATGGAATGTTGCCATTTTAAATATTGTATTTTATTTATACATGTATTTTACATTATTTTATTTTTATATCATCATTTTATGCTGCACCGGTCGACGTCATAACGTCAACGCCGGCTGTCGCTGAAAACCAGCGCTGGGGCTCTGTCTTGAATATGGTCGCAGCATTATGCTGAGCGATGGCCGTTTTGCGTGGATATGACGCATATTTTCACTAAACTTGTTTCTTTTTTAGGGTACCGTACCTCGAAGGAAAAAACGGAACCCATAAAGGATCACTTTGTTGTCCGTCCGTCCGTCTGTCTGTCTGTCAAGACCCTTTTTCTCAGGAACGCTTGGAGGTATCAAGCTGGAATTTATATCAAATACTCAGGTCTACTGTCCCTTAGAGCTGTGAAATAATCAAACTTCTAAGCCAACGCAATCAAAAGATACAGCCGTTTATGCCGCAAATTTTTGCAAATTTTCGACACTCGCAAGGGAATCAAAACCTACAGGGTACTTCCCGTGAACTCAGAATCTTGAAATGTGGTACGGAGCAACGTCATGTAGCACAGATAAAGGAAAAATTGCGAAAACCGTAAATTTTTAGTTAAATCATTTAATAAAAATACCTACTGTTTTGTACGGAACCGTCAGTACGCGTGTCCGACTCGCACTTGGCCGTTTTTTTTTTTAATATTGTGTTTTTTTTTTGCGTTATGTATACCGCAAATAAACGTATTTTCTTTATTTCTTATTCGTAGATCTTTGAAAGTTGTTACGGGTAGTCTGAAGCCCGAAAGTCTGACTACCATTTTCTCCAAGGGTTATTTTGTTACCCAGTTACTATGTTGTAGTAACTAGATCGGATAAGCACAGTCGCTCCATATAAGATACGGGTATTCAGCTGGGCTAGGCAGATGATGGTCTCGGGAGGACACGGCGCGGCATACGCTGGCAGAGTGTGCCGCTTGGGAGGAGCCGCGCCGTGCCCTCGTCTCTGGAGTAGGCAGTGACCTGTCGCTGCCGGCCGTTGTGAATCCCATGGCCGGCAGCGAGGAGTCCTAGGATGCGGTGGTTTCCTTCTGCGAGACAGTCATCTCGCAGAAGAGGCTGCGGAAAGGGAGAGGGAGATTGCTTCCGCTAACCCGATTCGCAGCAGACGCACCGGGCGTCGGTGGAGGGCGGATCACGCCCTCTTCCAGCCCCCCTTCCTCCCAGCGACGGATCCGGGGAAATCCGTCACCCCCTACTCCATAGGACCCGAGATGGCGGCGCGTAGTGTTCCACGCGTGCCTCTCTATGATGTTAAACTCCCTCCGAGTTTAACACCTCACTCCCCCGCAACTCGAGGTGGCCCGCAGAGGCGGGCCACTAGCCGGGGATCGCGGAAGTCGCATTAGATCCCGTGATCCCCGGCTAGTTTGTTGCGCAACTTTTTCTTCCCAGCTAAACCACTAGGAAGTGGTGAACGGCGGGAGTTTTGGAAACTGTCTCAAGTAATTTTGACGTTCAAAAAGTGCTGATTCTCAACCTAGTTTGAATAAATGACTTGTGATTTAACCTTACCAGCTTTTTCCCTGTTTTCACCCGCGTGGAGGTCAGAAATTATCCCACAGGAACATGTGACTCCCGGAGAATTTCGTGACAGCTCCCTCACTGAACTGCTTCAAGAATCGACTGGACAGATTAAACATCTCCAAACTATTTGATACTAATAACATAGTACTGGGATAAAAAAGTATCCTCTGTCCTAACCCAGGGTCATGGTCTCTTCGTGTGCCAAATTTCATCCAAATCCGTTCAGTGGTTATGGCGTGGAAACGTCACAGACTGACTACGGTTCCTGTCGCATATATAATATAATTAGGGAAGTATGAATGACAACCGATATCAAAGCAACTAATGACAAGATCATCATCATCATTTCAGCAAAAAGACGTCCACTGACAGCTGGACATAGGCCTCCCCCAAGCACCGCCACTTCGACAAGTTCTGTGCTTCCCGCATCCAGCGGATTCCTGCGGCCTTCACAAGGTCTTCGGTCCACCTTGTAGGGTGCCTTCCAACGCTATGTCTTCCGGACTTGCATGTCGAAAATCGTCAACCCGTCTTGAGCAAACGTGGTGATCAATGCTCGTGCCTTCTGTTTACGAGAAGAGGCCATTTCCCAGCAGTAGGACAATTGAATTAATCAATATGCCTAGCCTTTACCCAATTATCTTGTGGTCGGCCTCCAATCTTACATCTGAATACTGCCTATCTGACCTCCACAACCCAGTTACTGGGTAACACGATACCCCTTGGTAGGACTGGTTGTCAGAATTTTGGGCTTCTGCCATGGGTCAATTTATAGGCTGATATTATTGTAACAGTATTGAGTTCAAGAGCAATGGTGGACCGGTGGTAACCCAAGCACGCACTTTACTTTGTGAAAATTATTTAATCACCACTGCTCTCAAAACGGTGAAGGAAAACATCGTGCGGAAACCGGCATGTCCTAGAACCAAAAATTCAAAGACATGTGACATCTACCAACCCGCACTGGGCTCGCGTGGTGGATTACGGGCTACTCCCTCGCACAGAGAGGAGGCCTGTGAGAGGATGTGGGAACATTATAGGCAGATTTTTGACATTTCTCACGACCCTAGGGTCCCGGATCTTTGGAAGGCTTACGAAGGGCCGAAGCCATCTCGCAGAGACGTGTCTAACGAAACGAGGCAGTAAACGACGATTATCCCTGTTCGCACTAATCTAGTGCACCCAAGGACAACCCCCGGTTAGTGCAGGGCTATTGCAAGACATGGAAACAAAGATATTGGATTATGTGTTTGGGTGGCTAAGTGAACTGGTTATCTAGAACTGTGTAAAGACTATGGCCCCTGCCTGACCAATATCTTATATAAAATACACAGGTAAAATGGCAGGGCGTGACTTGCACTCTCAATAATGGGCCCCCCAAAACGGTCGCTAGCACAAAGTGTCGAAGCGACAAGGGGGCAACATGTCCTGAGGTAATGAGTGGAGCGGTATTCCACGGCTATCAGGACAATCCCGAAAGTACGGTCAAGATCCCTGCCAGCATCTTACTGGAATACTTCCTTCCTCCGAGCACATTAGCTCTTGCGAATCTCCACTCAAGCCGGCCACTAAATGCAAGAAAGAGGTGGGAGCTCTATTCCTCGTCAGTGTTCACTCCAGCCGGCCAATAAAGGCAAGCCAGAGATGAGGAACAAGAAATTGAGTTGAAATTTGGGCGTGGCACTCACAGTACAACACACTCTCAAAGTAACAATTTGACATCGACAGCGCCTCTATTACGTAGCAATAAGGGCTATTTTCATAGCTCAGTGTTACTACTGTCCGTACCGTCAACTATGAACATATGTATTGGTCCAGCGTGATCTGTTGCTTCAGCACGAGTTCTGTTCTCCGTAGATAAAGACAACACTGTGTTTGAATTGAAAACAAAGCTCATACAATATGCATGAATAGGAATCATGTTTATTAATACAACATTCAGAATGATAGTATTGATACAGTGTTGTTTTATTTAGAAGGATATGTGTATACAGGATGGTCCTTTATTGGGACTGATTCTGTTGTTGTCCGATTAGATTAATCCTTAACTAAATCGAAGTCGTTATGAGTTGTTTTTTTCTTTATTTTATGAAAATGATCATAAAGCCTCATGCTAGCAGGCGCGACGCGATGCGACACCGGTAATTATTCTACAGTGAAGTTTTCTTCGGAATTGTTTTGTTAGAGTCGCCTGTCTTCACGAGGCTTAACTGTATTCCCAGAAGGAGTTGGCAGAGATGAATCATTACACCAAATTTTCACTAGTATAAGGGTAAGATTCACAGACAGCACTTTGACTTATGAAAGTTCACACGAATGTGAACTTCATTGGTATAACCATAACATTCATATTCGTTTGAAATAACGTTATTAACATTTAATTGATCTTGTATTATAACATAGTTTAAAGGTAATGTAATTTCTACTAACAAATTATGGATAAAAATTGTCAGAATTAATTGTTTTTTTAATTTTTTATTAATCACTTCTCTCTTTTTTTTTGTTTGGTTAGTGACTAATTTTAATATTTAAATTTTACAAAAACATACACCAGGTTCTGACACACTGACAGATATTTCTTGACGGTATGTGAAGCCAAGTCAGAGGCATGGGGGCCTCTCTCGACCACGATGTCTTCCTTCACCGTTTTTGAAGCAAGTGAAAATTATACATTACGCACATGAATCCGAAAAGTCAGAGGTGCGTGCCTTGGGTTCGAACTCGAGACCTAAGACTTGCTAGTCGGGCAGTCACACCACTAGGCTATCACCGCTATTCATTTAGTCAGTAAAAAGTGCTATTCTGAATCAAACTCGAAACTGAAAGCATTTACGTATTTCAAATAAACCATTTACAGGCACTTTTGAATTGTCATGGAGTCGATCAGTCAGAAACATGAAGCTAGTTGCCCATTCCAAAGCGTAGTATAATCCTATGGAGAAGAATAGGCAAGAAACTCAAACTCAAAGCATTTATTTCAAATAAACCATTTACAGGCACTTTTGAACTGTCAAAGATTCAGTCAGTTAGTCAGAAAGTTGAAGCTAGTTACCCATTCCAAAACGTAGATCTCTATGGAGAAGACCGGGCAAGAAACTCCAAGGACACTCTTTTAAATATAGAAATTACAAAATCCTGGGTACATTACTCTTGTTGATTCTATATGTGAGTTAAAAAAAATGTTAAAAATAAAATAAAAATCGATTTAAAAATATAAGTTAAAAAAACGATTAAAAATATAAGATTAAAAATAAGCCCTGGCAGATAAGAGATGACCAGTCTCAACTGACGGCGCCCGTTCACGAACATGACGCGTGGATCAGCACCATCCAGCTCAACAATTTTGTAGGGAGCCGAATGATCCAACACACTCGCCACCATTAGCGAGACATTCAGTGAGCATGACATCAGAAACTCCACGGACACTCTTTTAAATCATAAAATTGTTATAATGTATTGGTTACATCATTCATGTTGAAAATATACGTACTACTGTTGGAATTATAACTTGGAACCTCACTCAAGTGACCCCACATAATTCGGAGCTAAACTCATTTGTTTTTAATCGACTACGGCTAAGCTAAATGAAGTGTTATGATTTGACCGGTATGTATGTATTGTTATGTTCATCAAATATCAAAAGTCATTTATTCAAACTAGGCTGAGAATCAGCACTTTTCGAACGTCAAAATTACACAAGACATTACCTCAAAACGCCCACCCTTCACCACTTCCTAGTGCTTTAGCTGGGAAGAAGAAGTGGCGCAACAAACTGCCCAGCAGCACAGTTGTTTGTTCAGTTAGAAAAAAAATATTATATATAGATAATAGTATGCAAGATAATTTACATTACGCAAAACATAATTTAAATTATAAATTATTAGCCTTATGACAGCTAGCAGCCAATATACCATCCACCAGTTTCCTCATAACTCCTAAACTACTTTTATTCTTTATATCCTTTGTTTTTACGCTTGCTCACAGCGTATTAGCGATTCCAATTCTAGCTCCCAAGTATTAACATATTCTATTTGAAACGTCAATTTTGTAATAGTAGTTCTACATATATTTTCGAATGGAATTGAATCCAGTCCCCGGAGATAACCAATATTGATTGGCCGGGCTCGACCCGCGGGCGGTATATAATTCAATTCTGTATAGATATTCACATTATGTAAAAGATGGAGGTAATATATATTGTTGGAAATATAGTGCTATTCTATAAAGTTCACTTGGAACCTCATTCGAACGCACGCAATTAGTAAGTGAACTCATCTGTACATATATTATTATAAAAGAAAGTAGGTGTTTATGCCTTTCTGTCTAACCGCTTAGATCTTCTAAACCACACCATGGATTCTAATGCTGTTTTCACCATTATTTAGGGCATCCTTTACACAGAAAGAAAAAAAAGAAATAATAATGTTTATTTGGACACAGTTCGTGAAACACAATAACAAAATAAAAAGGTAAAATAATCATAAAGCAATAATAGTGTGTGCCTCACGGCTGCGCCAAAAAGGTTCATTTCAGCATTAATGAGCGACAAATGCTGTCTGACGCTGGTTTTCTAATGAACCCCTATGGACAAGTGACGGGGAGTACCAACAGTTTCAACATACCTAATACATAATTTTATACGTCTAAATAAATAAGTAAACTACATAAGGTCTATTTAAATAATTGTTTCCAATTTATGTTATTTCCATTTAAACAAACCTCAACTTTATGCGAGTGTAAATAAAAATTGAATTTAGACTGACTAGTACTGTTGAAAATGTCATAAAAAATATGAAATTGCAGCGCAAACTGAACCCTATGTGTAGGCATCACAGTTGCTTTTTCCTAAAACTCATGTTTATTTATTTATTTATTTATAATTTATTTCTCAGTACATGGTACATTAAGATCTTAATATTAATAAAAGTTCACTTAAACTACCGTTACCGGTGTAGAAATATTAAAATTAAAGTACAATTAAAATTAAAATCCCCATTAATTATAAATTAGTTCTGAAATGAAATAGGTAATTTTTTATACAATGCCAATTACAATTACATTTTTTTTTTTTTATATTATTTCTGAATTATATGTCAAAATATACCAATTACATAATGTCAAATGTCAATCAATAGTACACAAAAACACACAAAATATTTATAATGTCAAAATTTATAATTAAAAAATTCGTTAACTGAATAGAAACAGTTTTCTAAAAGCCAGGCAAATATTGTTTTCCTGAATTTATTAATGGGCAACACTCTAATGGCTTGCATGTTTGGCAAATAAATTGCGAAGCAGATTATAATCAAATAAGAATTAAAAACAAAAACAATCCGAAATCAACAGGAACTGTCCAAGCAAAAGCCTGTTCTTAGCGATGAGCTAAATAGTGCACCGACCGTGCACTCACAAAGCGCAACAGGCCGCCGACCGCGGCAGACAGATACACCGACTGTTACAAGAACAATAATTAATGATGGTTGATTAAAAAATATGAATAGATCATTGATGTATTAAAAGAGGTAAATACGGGACTTAGTCACAGCGCCTGGTCCTACTCAACTACGGGTTTGCCCGTAGTTGGCACTCAGTCGCGCACGGAACATCGTAGATCACACAGCTCAATAATTTCAGTTTTTTTTGTAATAAATACGCATCAAAATTACTTCTTGTGCAGCTAAACAGTGCTTTAATAATACAAGAAAGAAAAATAAGACACATGGGATTACCTACCACTCGTAAGTACAGCCAAAAATGTTAATTTGTTGAAAATTACAATAATATTTTGACGTTTGCCTCGCCATATTTGTGAGAGCGAGATAGATATTAAAAACATGCGTGAAAGACACGACACGCACACAATGCGCGAGGTGCTAACGCGATTTCGCTCGCACGTCAGCGCCGTCTCCTATCTCTGTCCTCGTCTATCGGTAACTGTAGCTTTGCGACTGTGAGATGACACTGATCACAGATGTGTGAGTTTCGGTGCATGTAGTCGTGCGCCGAGCCCGTTTACCGATTGCGATGTTAGCGCGTAACATATCTTCCTCCTTTTAATACATCAATGGAATAGATTAAGAGGGAACAGGGCCCGCGATTCTCCATACAAACGTATTCCCCGTTTTTCTTCCTGAATAATGCCTCTAGAGCTGTCATTTTTTTTTAAATAAAATCAGTGTCTCTTTAGGCATGTCCCTGTCATTTCCTTTTTTTCAGCAATTAATAAGTAAGGAAACTATGACCCTCCAAGAATTACAAAAATGCCCCATTTTTACCGCCGTGATTAGAGGACTACCAGACTAATTCGGAAAAGTTTTTAGCATAAAAGAAAATAATAGGAACCTAGACATCTCTTTCTTAAAATTTTAATGTAAAAAATTATTAAATCGGCTTAGTTTTCGAGGAGAAAAAAGGAGAATGCCAAACGTCGTTTTCGTCAAAAAATTTGTGATATAATCGGTCTGAGCTGCAGTTGTCCCTATCGCACTTTACGGGGTTTAACTCGGTTTTTCGGGCGCAGCGCGACGGCAATAGTTTCTTCAAATACCTATTTTTCAAATTCCTCGCAGCCCCTGTTCCCTCTTAATAATATTAAAATATTGAATAAAGTGTTATAAGAAAGTGAACTAGGTACCTATAACAATATATGAAATAGGTATAGGTACTGTAAATAAAAGTATGACGCTTACCTATTGTTATTTTACATTTATGTATAATGCATTCCTATTTAACTTCAATAAATATTTTAAAAACCACAAAGCCAAACGAACCAAGTTACTGGGCCCGCGTGGTAGTATAGGCTAAAATGCTTAAGCATATTATGTATATGCTAAAGTGAAGCAGTTTCGGGTTGAATTTCGGTTTCCATCAGCGGCTGGCTCTGGTAATCTATTGCTTATATAGAGACTTTAAATTTTTTATTGGAGATAATCCTTTCATTGTATCAAAGAAGAACTTCATATTATCTCTACACCGTAAGGACTATTTCTGCTTGTAGCGCTCGGCCGCTGTAGAACCGGGGCCGTAATAGATGTGGTCATCGTGTTTACAGGATTTTGTTCTCAAACTGTTTGGATATGAAGTTCTTCGATAATACTTTACTTACCAAATTATCCATTTATTTTCAAAAACCTTTGATAGTACAGTAGAAATTACATTCGAAAGTTTTTTACTATCCAGCGAGGCACTTTCTACCCTTAGTATTACAGTGAAAGTAATAGACACAAATTAAATCATTTTCAAAGGACTTACTGGAATTGGTGCGTTTTTTGTTAAAACCACATTAATATGAGCGTATAACCTAAAAGTTGACAACGTCGCAATAGCTGTCAAATATTTACCTGTTTTTATTAATTTGGGAATATTATTGTATGGATATATGAAATGCGGTTATCTAGTGATCTAAAATATTGACTTATGAAATACCTACAATTATTAATATCTTATTACCGAATATTTATTTTTAGAAGTAAATAAAGTACCTATTTGGAAACAACATTTAGTGTTATAATTGCAATTCATTATTAATATCCTAGTTCGCTAGTTAGCCACATTTCATATTTCCATAGTGATAATTATTGTCAAATTAATCAAAACGGGTAAATATTTGACAGCTATTAGCGACGTTGCCAACTTTTAGGATCTCTTCGTTTCTAATTGATATAATTTCGGAAAATTTACTTTTATGTCTACACTTAAAGTTTTGTTCTCCGCTGCAACTACAGTAACATACGGTAATATTGCCAAATTAATCAAAACAGCGAAATATTTGACATCTATTTGCGACGTTGCCAACTTTCAGAATAAAAAAAAGGATCTTAACAAAAAGTATGATCAACATGACAACAAAAATTCAAATAATTCAAAAGTCATTTATTCAAACTAGGCTGAGAATCAGCACTTTTCGAACGTCAAAATTACATAAGACAGTCCCCCAAAACGCCCACCCTTCACCACTTCCTAGTGCTTTTGCTGGGAAGAAGAAGTGGCGCAACGAACTCCCCAGCAACACAGCTGTCTGTTCAGTTAGAAAAAAAAAATGATTCTATACAATAGTATGCAAGACATGTTACATTACGCAAAACACAATTTAAATTATAAATTAATAGCCATAAGACAGCTAGCACACGCCAATATACCAACCAAAAACATCGAGAACTATACTCAAGCAGAAATAAAAATAACTAAACGTAAACAATATCTAAAAAAGAAAATAAAGCTTACCAGGCATAAAGGGCGTGCCCGCTTACATACAACATAACTAGAAGTTATAATGGATAAACGAGGACCATCGAGGTAAAATAAATAATTGTCGAGGTCGTTAGCTAGGTCGCAACGTTAAGGTGTAAACGTTTAAGGTTTAAAGTAGGCAAATAAATCACATATTTTTTTCTAATCAAGGCACAAGGAGTATCTAAGGACAGTAGCAGGTGGTGTTCTGTAGTTTCTGCCTACCCCCATGGGAAGAAGGCGTGAGTTTATGTACCTATGTGAGAAATTATTTCCACAGGTCGAACATAAAACATTGTTCCACCAAAGGGTAGCAATATCTTAAGGTATCTCATTACACCCTGGGGATTGACAGGCCCGGCCGTTGCCATGGCAACAGAGAAATACACTGGAAAGTTTTTTATTAAGGTACCATTCCATAACCGACCGTAGGCGGGAACTGCAGGCGAGGTGTCAGCGACGCGGAGTCATGATTCCGAACCCAACCGCAGGCGACAGCAGCCCGTATTCCAGTCGGTAGATAGAATATAGGAAAACGTGTTATCGCTCGAGCGTTAGCGGCACTACAGGGGCCTAAGTCTGCTATTTTTATAAATTCGTCATTCCAACACGATCCCATTGTCATTTTGCTAAAAGTTCGTAATCTGCTAAATTCATAATGGTCGATCATTGGTTGATCATTGTATTCCACAAACACGATACTCGTAACGAATTAAAAGAAATGACTGCACAATGACGTTCTCATGGTAGGTCACTGATCAAAGGAACTGTCAAAACTTTAGCAGATTACCGCCTAAGTCAGTCATTCATTTTTCATTATGTACGAGATTACCAATATATGCCATTTCTTTCAATGGAGTGTCAGTGGCTGACCATTGGAAGTCATAATGACGCCATTATGTTAGTAGATTACCAAACTTGTCAAAATCAACAATTATGAAATCAATGATAGACCATTCTGACACTATTGTAATAGCAGACTTGAGGCCCTGGTCTGCGGTCGGGCTGCACGTGTCGCCTGTCGCTCGCCCGCAGCTTCCAACGAAGTGTCGTTAGCTACGGAAGGTATTTCATAGATATTCATAGAAACCAGTCGTGTCGCGGTGACAGTCGCCTGCAGTTGGCTCCTGCGGTCGGGTAAGGAGTGGTATCTTCACGATCTGAACGACAGTTAAGGTGGAAATTTATTTTTCTTACGTTTTTTGCAATGTCAAGGTCATTGTAAAGTTGTATCTTCATCAAAATGTGATTCGTGACCTAAACGAATATGTTTTTACAGAATTATAATCATTAATACATATCTCTAAGTTGGATTTGTTTTCTAATGTGATGGTTTCATGAAAAGTCATTCAGGGTGGCTGTATTTTTGGTCTTCTGAATACCCGTAACGACTGCCAAAGATCTACGAATGACAGCCGGACCAAGGACTTAACGCGCTTTTCGAGGCACGTTATAGGACTCTTGATATGTAATGGATGGTCACCCATCCGCGGATCGACCGCGGCAAGCGTAAATTAACCTTCGATCGACCCCTGCGGCTGTTATTAATTAGCCGCGAGACCTATTTCACACATTGGTAACATTTTATTTAAAGGCAACATAGCTTATAATGTGATATTGCGTAACGAACATTGAAATAATTAGTCAAATAAAAAAAAGAGGACGTGTGCACACACATTTCACGTAAAGAAGAATTTCAATAGAAGTGAAAACATAATATGATTTTCTAATTTTCAAATTTGGAGCCGATTATACGCGATTGAACGCCGAGTACACGTGATTGGGCGCCGAGTATACGCGATTGGGCGCCGAGTATACGCGATTCAGCGTCACCGACAGGAGCATGACGGTTTAGTTTCGTTCACTGTTCAGAAAGAGCACAAAATTCGCCTAAAGAAGTTTTCAATTCAAAAATAAAAATATTTGAAGTTGACAAAAAAGGTTTTTTCCCTCACTGAACCACAAACCATTAATTATTTTCGTGGCTATTAACAGTACGACGCTCGCGTGATTATTATACATTCCTTTTAATTATTGAGGTCATTGCGACCGACTGTTTGTTATAACTAGACACGCGGGCTGGTTATAAAGGACTGAGTAAAGCTTGAAGCTTTGGTGAAAATTGGTAACGATTTTTGATAGTCGAGTAATTTTAATAAGTGTTAGCCTAGTGGTGTGGCCGTCAGACTACCAAGTCATAAGTTTCAAGCTCAAACCCAAGGTACGCACCTCTGACTTTTCGAATTCATGTGCACATAAACGCTCTCCCTCTCGCTCTCGCTCCCGATGGCATGTAAAGCCAATTCAGGCCCATGGGCGGCATAAAAAAAACATGCCGCGGTGGGGATAAGTTTTTTTTTTACACCAACTTGAAAATTGCATTGTGTTTAGTTTCGTTTCTAGATTAACCGCAAAGGTACTAAAAATATTCATCAAATTGTAACAAACCATTATTACCATTTTATGTCCTACAAGTACCCTTATTTTATTACTTTTTTTTTTCTATTTGCTGTGGTATCCTTGTAATAAATGAAGTACCTATGTAAGTAACTGTTGTTAATGTAAACAAATTGATCAGAAAACACACGTTCAATCAGAATCATTTTGAAGGACATTGCTAATCCATTGCTTCAAATGTTCGGAAAAAAAATCTGCTCAGCAACGTAAATAATGCAATGAATGTTGTTGAACTAACACAATAAGGGTGCTGGTAATGCCATTTTCAAATTGAATGCTTTGATTTGATTATTTGAATACTAACGTATTTAAAACAGCCCGAAATCCTAAATTTAAATGATATTAAAAAAAATATTCCTTGGACAATTGAGGTTAATTTTAGTCCGAAAGGGATACCGGGGCCCCTGACAACGTAAAAGCAACTGAAGAACACGGGTGGTTTCAGTAAGACTGACATTAGTGTGTTGGATCATTTAGCTCCCTTCAAAATGGTTGAGCTCATGTCATGTTCGTGAACGGGCGCCGTCAGTTGGGACTGGGACATCTCTTAGCTGCCATGGCTTATTGAAATTTATTTTAAGATTTTGAATGTTCTTTTTTTTATTTTTATTACGGACGCTATTACGAACGTGCACGTCTTTCTATATTGTTCTCACATGCATAATTTCAAAATGAATGATGTAACCAATATTTTGTATCAATTTTTTTATTTAAAAGCGTGTCCGTGGAGTTTCTTGCCCGTTCTTCTCCATAGGTACCTACTAAGCTTTGGAATGGGCAACTAGCTTCATATTTTTGACTGACCGACCCCTTGACAATTCAAAAGTGCCTGTAAATGGTTTAATTGAAATAAATGCTTTGAGTTTGATTAGAATCCCGCTTCGCCCAGAGCTGGAGAAGTTGTTTGATAATTTCTCACCCAAAAAAAAGGTCAATTTTATAACTCTAATATTCATCGATGATTTTTCAAAAACAAATTTATAATTTCATTCAAACTTTAATATCTTCCAAAACAATAAAGTTAATACCTTCTAAATACAGATGTAAGTATGTGTTACTAATACCCTTTAGTGTAGGAGTCACCGAATGGCGGACCGCGGTCCGAATCTGGACCGCCGCGCCCGTGCAACAGTATATTTAGATATACTTAACTAAATCTTAATCCAAAATTTTAAAAGTAAAAGTTTTGAGTAATTTAATTTAGCCCGCACTCTGACTTCAGACAGATAGTTAGAAGTAAAAAAATGACATTATTCACATTAATATTAATAACTGAAATAACTTTGTCATTTATATTAATTACATAATACTCGTGTATTACTTATCATAGAAATGTTCAGGGTTCTTTTAGTTTTATTAGGTATTTGGTCTGTGTACCTATCTGATGAAAGTGTGGACGAACTTAAATTTAAATTCCTACGCAATCACTCATTAAAACAGGGATCACCAATTAGTTTCATTGGGGGTCCTTTTATAAAATAATAAGTCATATTATTATATTAAACGGACCCCGAATGAAACTCAGGTCCGAGTAGACGATTACTAGCAATCAGGATTAAAAATATAAATTAAATAACATCTGTTTAAATTATATTGATTCATGTCGGGATCTTTCGAAAAGGTCTAAAAAGACGTACTGCATTTGAACTGCACGCCAGCTGCAAAATTGCAGTTTGAATTATCGTGAGCATATTATTGTCGAAACATACTCGTAACTGCATCGAAATTGCCAACCGACTGCGCAGTCTGCTTGCAAAATGTCGAAATGCAGTCCGTCTGTTTAGACACTTTGAGACTTCAAATAAATCTTTGATAGAATACTTGACAGTCATGCCAGACTTGGTTTAGAATCTTGACTCCGTATCATAGTTGCGACAAACAAATAACAAATTTAACGGCGACAGTACGATATGCCGACCATCAGTGGTGCGAACTCACACACTGACTTATTAGTATTACTTGTTTAAATGTTAGGCATATCGTATAATTTTACAATATTTGTAAATATGTGAGCACCATCTATCACATAGTTAATTTATCTATCATTCCTTCATTTTTTTTACCTATCATGGTATAGTAATCTTATTCTAAGTGCATCATCTTCACATAAAATTATATACTTAATGTACATATAGGTACAAGATATTGTGAAAACATTTTAAAAGAGTAACGGTGGAGTTTCTTGTCCATTTTTCTAAACTACCTTTTGGAAGGGGCGACTAGAATCTTTTTTTTTTTTGTTAGTTTTCACGGTCAAAAGTTTTTGTGCCTCATTGAAATAAATTATTAATTTTTTTATTTTAGACTGTCTTTGCGACAGGACACCACGACGACAGTGCGACTGGTTGTTGTCTCGACAAACGGTAAGACAACGGATTTTTTTACCGTCGGACGATAGTGCAACAGAGCTTTCGCTCGACGACTAAAGTACTTTAGAATGAGAAACAGGGTGTAAAGTTCAGTCATACACCATAGAAAAGGGAGGATCCTCCGACCAGACGGGTGTCGACACGACACCCGTCTGGTCGGAAATTGTTTATTTGCAAGAAAATACGCGGTATACAAGGGAAGGTCAGTCATTGTATTCTGCCTGCAAGCAAGCGTGCAAATTACAAATTATTATTACATTATTATCACGCATTATTTATACATACAAATGTCCTTAATCAATTTACAATAAGTACCAAAATACTCTTACAAATATTTTTATGTTCTTAAAATTATTTTATGCTGTAGACATACTTTTATAGTGTAAACTTACGACTGAAGGCAAGTACACCCGATTCTGACTCACCGACCCGAGCGTAACGGTTCTGTTTCGAGCGCGGTTCTGTTTCGAGCGCGGTTCTGTTTCGAGCGCGGTTCTGTTTGAGCGCAGTTCTGTTTCAAGCGCGGGTCTGTTTCGAGCGCGGGTCTGTTTCGAGCGCGGGTCTGTTTCAAGCGTGGTTCTGTTCCGAGCGCGGTGCTGTTTCGAGCGCGGTTCTGTTTCGAGCGCGGTTCTGTTTCGAGCGCGGTTCTGTTTCGAGCGCGGTTCTGTTTCGAGCGCGGTTCTGTTTGAGCGCGGTTCTGTTTGAGCGCAGTTCTGTTTCGAGCGCGGTTCTGTTTCGAGCGCGGTTCTGTTTGAGCGCGGTTCTGTTTCGAGCGCGGTTCTGTTTCGGTTTCTGAACAGTGAACTGTTCAGAAACTGCCCTAAGTGCGGGTAATGAAAATTTCAATTAAAAATTTAAGTTTTTTTTTTAAACCTTTCACCACACTAGTAGTTTCTCCTGTATCGTGGGTGCGTTTATAAAAAATTATATTCACATTATACAAACAGCCAGACCCGAAACAACTACTTGTAGGTCATACAAATATTTTTTCCGTGCGGTAATCGAACCCGCGACACGCAGCGCAGCAGTCAATCGCTTAACCACTGCGCCAACCGTGCCGTCGAATATCCACTTCACATGAAAACATCAAAAAACAATATCAAATCATATACGTATACCCACTGCTCCAAAAAATCAAAAAATCTTGGCCGGTTATAATGATATGTAAACCAAACGAAGCAGGATCGATAGAAAAAACAATATGGACACAAAAACTTTGCAAAAAATTTGACCAATCATGTAATTCTGGCACACTGGGGAAATTTCACAGTACGATTGTCAATTCGAGGTAAAAAAAAAAATGGTATGGCTGTATATTTTATTTCTGAACCGAGATTTTCTCGGCGATCCACTGGGACCCACTGTATTTACTTAGGTAAATTAAAAAGTTCATGTTTGTGTTTCCTTTTGTTCGTTCGGTACGTATGTTAATTTTTAAATCTGGAACATAACTTTAACTTTAACATGTAGTTCTTGCCCATTTTTCTGTTATATCATTTTACTTTTGTAAGTTGATTTGTACAAAAACTTCAATCATATTTAAGAAAACCGACCAAGTGCGAGTCGGATTCTCAAACGAAGGGTTCCGTACCATGACTGTACAATATTTAGCAAAAAACGGCGAAAAAAATACGTTACTTGTATGGTTATAATAAAGTTAAAAATGATAGGTGACCCCTTGAATTTTTAACTTTATTTTTACTATTTGTTGTTACAGCGGCAATAGAAATAAACAAGCTGTAAATTTCAACTGTCTATCTATTACGGCTCATGAAAAACAGCCCGCTGACAGACACATGGACAGCAAAGGCCATATCAAACTACTCTGAGAAGAAAGGCTTTTTTTTTTTTTTTTTGGGTGGGAAATCATTAAATGACGTCTCCCGCTCTGGGTGGAGCGGGAGGGCGTGTCAGACTCTTACTGACTAAAACCCACCCGTGTTCCTTCTGTTGCCTGTGCAATGCCAGGGGGCCACGGTATCCCTTTCGGACTTTCCCGCAACCCCGGCAGGCAATGGTCTCTTCAGACCCCTTCACTCGCTGACACTCTTTGAGGCGCGCGTGGAACACAACGCGCCGTCGACCCGGGCTTGGTCCTTACCGGACGGCGAGCTACCCATTGCTCACCGTCCGCAAGCCCGCGCCTACGGTGGCCGGGAATCGGCAATAGATTCCCGACGCCCAGGGCGTCTCCTCCTGCGGCGGCTAGGGGCGTGAGGGCGCGAAATTTGCCTCTCCCTCACGCGCTCCGCCTCCTCCTTCGCGAGCATTACTGCTTCGCAGAAGGAGGTGACGGCCTCCCATACCCTCTCGCTCCGTACCATGGCCTGGACCAGGGCCGGACGCGAGAGATCCCCGCCACCGATCGCCTCCACGAGGACACGGCGGTGCTCTGCCCAAGCCGGGCATACCTCCACCGTATGCTCCACCGTGTCCTCCGGGCGATCCACGCAGTGATGACACCCGGGCGTTTCCTCCCGCCTTATCCGAAACAGGTACCTCCCGAAACAGCCGTGTCCGGTGAGGACCTGCGTCAGGCGGAAGGTGAGGACGCCGTGGCGCCTCTCCAGCCACTCCTCAAAGAGGGGACTTATCGCCGCAATAGTGGCGTGCCCAGCACTGGGTTGCGACAATCGCACTCTCCATGACGCCATGAGATCCCGTCGGAGCTCTGTCCGCTGTGCCGCGATTTCTCGCGGCATCGGAGTCAAGCCCCGGAGTTTCGCCTCCTCGCGCCACTCCCAAATATGCGCGAGGACTTTTGCCTCCAGATCCCATGGCGGCAATCCGGCAAGGAGGCTCGCCGCCTCACCGGAGACCGTGCGGTATCCCCGGACCAGCCGAGTGGCCATGACCCTCTGGGACGCGTTCAACCTGCGGGCAGGCCGCCGCCGCAACGAACGCGCCCACACCGGTGCCCCGTACAGGGCCATGGACCGCACGATCCCCGCGTATAGCCTCCGGCGAGAAGAAAGGCTGAAACAAATTCAGAAGATCTCTTCATAGGAGCCTACGCTTCTCAAATTACTAGCTCAAATTTTCTAACTGACGGACTATTTCATCGTATATGCCTAGGCATAATGATGAAATAGTCTGTCAGTCCCAATTTCCCGTCAATTGTCCCGTTTTCCCAATTATATTGGGGTCGACTTCCAGTCTAACCTGATGCACGAACACCAGTATTTTACATGGAGCGACTGCCTACTTGACCTCGACAAACCAGTTACTGGATAACACGAAACCTCTTTTTAACACTTGTAATTTCTGGCTTCTGACTACCCATATCGACTGTCAAAGATCTGCGTATGACAAAGATTTAAATCGTAGATTTGCCCTCATCTAACCATGAGATCTCGTGCCCTAGACGGCCACGACCATAACATGACCAGTGGTCGCAGCGACAAGGTAAACTATAGAAACTGATACGAATCGCGCACTTGGTCCCAACGGCCAACTAGCCAAAGACCATACAATACCACTAGACGGCCACGATTGGCCGGAGTCATGGCCGTCTAGTGCGTGAGATCACTAAGTTGCGAGAAAAGTGTACATACTAAGAAGAGTGAGCTTGCACAATAATAATGCCGTTTCCATGACAATTAAATTCAAAATTCAAATGTTTATTGCTCAACACAGTACATAATCATACATTTCTAGATGTCAAGTGAATGCGCAGTCCACTGTGTTGCACCAATTCAGGCATGAAAAATTATTATTAAAATTATGCCATTTCATAAATTTACGAAATTAAGTTATTAAAATATCAAAATAGTACCATACACAATGTCTTATATTTAAATCAATAAGCATGTAATGTCATAATAAAATCTAAGTAATGTCTAATTGCCAAAACAATTACGATAATTTTAATAAAAATAAAAATAAATCGGACTCCAGTATTCACCCTAATTATATGTATTATTATTATACACCCAAAATTCTATCAGACAGGTATTCATTAATTGTGTAGTATGTCTTACTCATCAGTAGATTATTGAGTTGCTTCATAAATAAATGGATATCTTTAATACTTAACAAAGCATTAGGTAATTTATTATAAATATTTGTGGTGCCATTCCTAGTTAGTTTTTACGAAATATTGCTTTTTTGTGTTGTCAAATCTCTGTGACAGTGTCTGTCAGAGGTGTCAGAAACGAAACAAAACGCGACCATCTTTTGACGCGGCAGGGCCAATCGACGATTGAAATTTTTACTAATGACGTATGTTAATCCCATAGGAATATCGAGTTAAAAGGTATCTTGTCTCCATCTCCAGGTCATTGTCTTCCTATGTGCCAGATTTCATATGTAGTATATGCAGCTTTGGAATGGGCAACTAGCTTCATATTTCTGACTGACCGACTCCTTGTTAATTCAAAAGTGCCTGTAAATGGTCTAATTGAATATGCTAAGTTTAGTTTCAGTTTAAAAGCTGTTTAGCCGTTTTAGCGTGAAAGCGTAACAAATAAACAAGAAAACTCACTTTCGCAATTTATAGGTTAAGTTATTAAGTTAGGGTTATATACAGGGTGATTGGAAGATGGGTGCAAAGCTTTAAGGCGAAGATAGTACAGACAATTTAGAACCATTTAAGCCATGGTTGTTTTAGACCAAGTCTTAACAATTTTTTTAAACTTAATTTTTAAGTTTTTTTTTTTCGGAAATATGTCTATTGTTCACAGAAGCCTAAAAAATGTTTTGCTTGATTGCTTACACATTACTTTGATTAAATAAATAAAAAATGAACTCATATATCATTCAATTTGGCCATAATTACGCAGTTTACATAGAATTTTGGGAATTTACGAAAAAAAAAACAAATATTAGGTTATAAAAATTGGTAAGACTTCGTCTGAGACAACCATGGCTTAAATGGTTCCAAATGATCTGTACTATCTTCGCTTTAAAGCTTTGCACCCATCTTCCAATCACCCTGTATATTATTATAGTTTGGATATAGTTAGAAGCTGACCCCAATATAGTTGACTGCCTCGTTGTTCTAGTGGTCGCAAGCGCTACTGCTGAGCATGAGGTCCTGGGCTCGATTCCCGGGTCGGGCAAAGTATTATTGGGTTTTTCCAACAGGAATTTTTCAGTAGTAGCCGGAATCTGGAATTGTGCCCGGTGTATGACAATAGGCTCGCCCCCTATTACGTGGGACTTAAAACACATAACTGGCGAAATGTGGGTGTAAGTCAAAGTCAAAGTCAAATAATTTATTTCAATTAGGCACAAAAAAGGCACATTTGAACGTCAAACTTTACAAAAAATAATAATAACTGATTCTAGTCGCCCATTCCAAAAGGTAGTTTTCGTATGGAGAAGAATGGGCAAGAAACTCCACCGTTACTCTTTAAAAAAAAAACATTATATCTTGTATACACTAATTATATAATTATATGTGAAGACAATGCACCTAGAATAAGATTACTATACCACGATAGGTAAAAAGAATGAAAAATGAAGGAATGACATAAATTAATTATGTGATAGATGCGTGGTGCTCACATATTTACAAACATTGTAAAATTATACTATATTTCTAACATTATAATAAGTAATACTAATAATAATAATTTAGTGTGTGAGTTCAAGTAATCACAAAAAATAAAGTAAATGTATAAAAAAAATAAAAATGAAAAATTATACAATTAAATTAGCAACCAGTTCGATTTTGTCTAGATTCTGAATTGACCTATGGAGCAGGACCAGCATGTTTCCAAGCTTTTTTATCTTGGATATAATCCTCTAATTTTGAAAATTGTACTACAGGTACACCTCCGCCCAACCATTCGGGGACACAATGCGTGATGTTATGTTAGGATATAGTTAGGTTTGGGATCAACGCTAGATGAAAGACGTGATAACACGTAAATCAGTTACGAATCTCGTCTCCATGGAGGTAAGCACATCAGTATGTATTGAGGTCACCTACAGAGTCATGCCTGCTCATAATTAAACACATATTTGCATTACAAGGCAGTACAGGTATGTTACGTATCGTAACGTCGGAATGTGTTATTTTTGCCTTGTATCTTGAAACCCACTTAGACTCGTCTAAGTGGGTTTCTGAGAGCATCTCAAAAACCCACTTAGATACAAGATACATGCAGGTGTAAAAGTGAAATTACCTATGATAATTTGTGATCTAATTGAAACTCAATTTGAAGTTGTTCTGAAGTCTCCTGCGCTTTCTATGTTTTAATTAAAGGTGTAATAACGACAAAAACACTGTAAGAACATAGCAGTTGGATACCAGTATGTTAAACTATCTGACCTCCACAACCCAGTAACTAGGCAAGACTAGGTAATTTATGTCTGTAATTTTTATGGTGTACAATAAAGAGTATTCTATCTATCTATCTATCAAGACGATATCCTTTGGAAAGACTGCCCGTAACGAGTGTCAAAGATCTACGAAGGACAGCCGGGACCAACTGCTTAACCTGCTTTCCGAGGCACGGAGAAGTCTCGGTATGTAATGGATGGTCACCAATCCACGAACAGACCTCGGCAAGCCTTGCTTCACCTTGAAGATCGACCCGTGTGGCTATTATTATTGAGTCTCAAGCCCCTCCTATGTATATACACACAAAATAAAACAATAAAATGTTCTAACTGAAATAAACCTAACAAAAAAAATTAATATGGCGTCGAAAAATTCATCCGCATCGCTGTCGACTGGTAATGCCTAATGAGTCTAAGATACTGGCCGCATTGCCACGTTGTATGGCAATGCTTGGCCTCTGGCTAAGGAACTTTTTTTTAAATCTTAGATTAAAAACGAAGTTCTTGAGTACGTGGTACTCATGGATGCTCTTTTAATTTTGAATGTGAGAACGTTGAAGGCCTTTTAGACTCATCGATGCTTCGATTTGTTGACCTATTTTGTTAAGTACCTGGTATATTTGAAGCTTACACTGTCCTCTTATACCTATTTATAGGTACTGTAATTTGACAATATTGTAACAGCCAAATAATTTTTAGAAAAGTAACCGTGGAGTTTCTTGCCGGCTCATCTCCATATGAAACAACCAATCACCAACCAATTAGAACCGTGCACCTAGCTTCTGGCGTGTCATAAACGATAATGATAAATGTTTGTTTGTAAGTAGGTTTGAACAAACAGTTTAACACGTCAATCATATTTTTTAAAACTAGATGAGTTCGGCGTTCCGTTTCTGACTACTCTGAGAAGCAAGGCCGAAACAAACTCAGAGCTCACAGTCTCTTTTTAAGTCCAGACATAATCTTGGTCAAATCATGTGAAGACCATGTAGCTTGGCTTCTGAAATGGTCTTTTTAGGAAGGAACCACATATTTTGAGTGGACTTGTCCAGTCAGTGCACGCAAAAGTGCCCATGTAGGTTTATGTGAAATTAAATCATTTGATTTTGTATGACCAAAAAAATATATTTTATAAGCCGTATACTATTATGCACAACCACAGAATAGTACAGATGCGCCTTCTGTATCCGCATTTTAGGTATGAAGCTACAATTACGCGGAGGTTCGTCTTGTCGGGCCAATTCAGTGAGCGGTAGTCAGAAGATATACGAGTTACGCGATAGAAAGTGACGCAACTTCTAGGTGAATATAACTGTAATTAGCGCTGTGCGACCTAAATTGGAATTTATTGTGACATAGCAAGAGTCACTTTTTATTTAAATGATTTTACGGAGTGAACCATCTGTACCTACTAATCTGTGTTACAACTACGAATCCCAATTAAAGGGTAATGGTTCTTGTACGATTACTTAAAATAACATTGTTTTGCAACAAAACCGTGTGTTCCACAATCCACAGTCAAATAATACCAGTCCAAAGTAATTGCAAATTCTATTGATTCCGATATCTATTGTGACTTGAACCCATTACTTTTCAAACACAATAGATAATGACTTAGGTGTCAATAATAGATTACATTCGTTATAATACAGGGGTAAAATGTGCGAACACAAACACAGAGGGGCTCGTGGCTAAGTGATAACGACCGCACAGATCGATGGAAGGTTAAGCTATGTTTCGTGGATGGGTGATTATCCATATCGAGACCCCTCCGTTCCTTGGAAAACACGTAACGTCGGTCCCGGCTGTCATTCGTAGGTCTTTGACAGTCGTTACGGGTAGTCCGAAGCCCAAAAGTTAGACTACCAGTCTTACCAAAGGGTATCGTGTTACCCAGTAACTGGGTTGTGGAAGTCAGATCAGAGTCTGGAAGCCGACCCCCACGATTCTTAACAAATCACTTTAATAGTGTGCATTAATTCATTAATACATTGTATCCACAGACGAACATAGAACCGAACCTTCTCCTTTTTTGAAGTCTGTTAAAAACATGCGTAATAATATGTTAGGTTAAGAGAAACCTATTATCGAACAGCTGATGATTTCATCAACATGTTTCGACCATAATGCCTACACAAGATTATTATCATTGAATTGTCCGATAATATCATCAATTTGTATTCATTGGATAACAGAGCTCGGTTGAGCGATCTGGAAACAATTTACATTGTGATTGCTCTGCAATTGATCATTTAGAGTTTGAGGCTAAGGCACAGAATAGTACAGAAGGCGCACTCCGCATTTTAGGTATGAAGCTACAAGTTCGCGACAAGCACGTCTTATCGGGCCAATTGAGTGAGCGTAACGTAGTCACGCGATAGAAAGAGAGGCAACTTCTAGGTGAATATAACTGTAGGTAATTAGCGCTGTGCGACCTAAATTACACTTTATTGTGTCGTAGTAAGAGTTGCTTTTATTTAAATGACTCTGCGGAGTCAACCATCTTTACTAATCTGTGGCTAAGGGCCATATCACACTGGCGATTTGCGAGCGTGATTCCAGCGAGGTGATCGCTAAGTTTGCGTAGCAAGCACGCCACGTTTGCACAACGAGTTCGGCATGTTTGCGTAACGAGAGCGATTGACCTGAGTGCACAAGAGAGAGCGAGACAAGCGAGTCTATAATATTGTGAAACGCGGCGAAGACGTCACGTGGTCGCGGCTAGTTCGCTTCACACCCGCGAAGAACAGCACGTTCACAAATCGCTTCACTGGAAACACGCTGGCAAATCATCAGTGTAATAACGCTCTTAAAAACAGTGTATTGTAGACCAATATCCTTCGTGGCCAAGTAATAGCCACAGGGACCAATCGACCAAGGTTAAGGTACGCTAGCTAAGGTCGGCCCGTGGATTGATGACCCATTTTTGTTTTTGTTTTTTCGATGGGAAATTATCAAATAACTTCTCCTGCTCTGGGCGGAGTGGGAGGGCATGTCATTTCCTTCAGTTGCCTGTACGTTGCCAGGGGCCACGGTATCCCTTTCGGACTTTCCCGCAACCCCGGCAGACATCGGTCCTATCAGACCCCTTCAGTTCTGCTGACATCTCTTTGAGGCGCGCGTGGCACACAACGCGCCGTCGACCCGGGCCTGGTTCTTACCGGACGGCGAGCTACCCATTGCTCACCGTCCGCAAGCCCGCGTCCACGGTGGCCCGGTGCCTTTCCGAGGCACGGAGTAGTCTCGAGATGTTAAGACGATCACCCATCCACGAACCGACCGCGGCAAACGTAACTTAACCTGTCAGCACTTAGCCACGAGCCCCTATAATATTCTGCAGTATCTTATCGATTTAACCTCAAGCGCTGCCTACCTCCCAACATAACTGGCTTTAGTATGCAATGCTCTCATAGTCGAGTAACATTTTATGATATAATCCGAGGAGCGCCGATTGAATTTAATTTAGACCCTAAAAGCTCACTTCAGAGCTTAAATAGGGCTGCCACCTGCGATAAAAGAAGTAAAATCCAAACGAATATTATTAAATGCGTTACAATGTTTAACTGAATTAATGCACATTATTAAAGTAGTTTGTTCAGAATCGTTTACTGAATCGATTTCTGTCATTTTTAATATAGGCAATTTTTATCCCAAGAATAATAAGCAGAAGAATAATAAGTAGCAGTGATAGCCTAGTGGTGTGACCGTCGGACTGCCAAGTCATAGGTCTCGAGTTCGAACCCAAGGCACGCACCTCTGACTTTTCGGATTCATGTGCGTATTGTATAATTGTCACTTGCTTAAAAACGGTGAAGGAAAACATCGTGAGGAAACCGGCATGCCTGAGAGATATTTCTCAACGGCATGTGAAGCCAAGTCAGAGGCCCATGGGCGGCTTTAAAACTCTGACACCAGGTTAGTCACTAACCACACGAAAAGAAGTAGAAGAACCCAAGAATAATCAAAACTACGTAAATTACAGTCACACTTCCACTGTACAGGCCAAACAAACCAAAATGGACGAAGTACTATCGAGGAAATTCATATCTAAGCAGTTTGAAAACAAAATCCCGTGAACACGATGACCACATCTGTTACCGCCCCGGTTCTATAACGGCCGAGCGCTGCAAGCAAAAATTGTTCTTAAGGTACCTACTACGTTAGACCCTTAAATACACACGTTGTTATAGTGAGACCACAATTTTCTCCCACAACCAAAAAAATCTGCCTAGACTTTTCCCAACTATGTTGGGGTCGGCTTCCAGTCTAACCGGATGCAGCTGAACACCTCCGCAATCCAGTAACTGGGTAATACGATACCACTTGGTAAGGCGTACTGGTTGTTAGATTTTCAGGTTTCTGACGATCCGTAACGACTGTCAAAGATCCACGAATGACATCCGAGACCAACGGCAATGGCTTAACGTGTTTTCCGAGGCACGGAGGGGTCTCGGTATGTTAAGATGGTCACCCATCCACAGACCAACCCTGGTAAGCGTAACTTAACCTGATGGATCGAATCGTGTGGCTGTTATTACTAATTTAATAAATATACAATTTTTTATAAATATTAGTAAAAAATTCAGTGTATACAGGGTGTTTGGCGCATGGACCGACACATTTTTTTCAGGGATTTGGGAGGTCATTAGCTAGGTTCTACCCATACACCCTTTGTCCCAAATGTCACGGTTGGTTACATATGATTATTTTTTTTAAATGAAAAAAATTCCCAAAATGTGTCCTTTAATTTGAAATAACTTTTTTGTTTGTGGGTGTAGTGGCACAAAACAAATTTTGTTGCATTCTCCAAAGTCCTTTAAATCTAAAAACATCTTTTTTTTATACAACTGGTTTCAAGAAAAATCCTTACAAGCTTCCAAAGTTAATTTTTGTATTTAATGAATGAAATTTTACAACTTCTAAATTAATTATAAAAAAACTAAAAGCTATTTTGAACTTAGCTAGAACCTAGCTAATGACCTCCCAAATCCCTGAAAAAATTGTGTCGGTCCATGCGCCAAACACCCTGTATAATATATTATGATTATAACATAATACTCTAACTTGGGGTGTTTGGATGGCCTTTAATTCCGGGACATGTCGTATAGTGACCTTTATTGGTGATTTTCTTCAGAAAGGTTAGGTGTGTACCTAGTACTCTGAACCGACGTGCGTGTATGACCAGAATGTATGAACGTAAACGAGGCAAAAGGAATATGTAAGGATCGTAGCAGGTGGCATTCTGTAGTTTCTGCCTACCGCCTTAAGAAAAAGCGTGAGTTTATGTATGTATGTAACTCTTTCACGCCTTAAAGGCTGAATTGATTTCCATGCAATTTGGCACACGCATAGACCATGTTCTAGGTTAGAACTTTTATCCCGGTAGTACTTTCCCGTAAGAAAATTTGAGTCCTACACGCGGGCCAAACCGCGGATAAAAACTAGTAATTACTTAAAAACTAGTCTAATTCTTAATTACCCCATTTTTAGAAGACAATATTTCACGCCGTAAATGTATCAAAAAGGTGTGATAAAAATAATCAGCCGTCCCATACATTTTTGGGTCGAGTAGGTCGTAAAGTTTTGTATGGAACAGTTGACATTTTTTTCTCCATTACGTTGTTGGTCTCATAGAAAAAATGGTTCAGTTTAATGGTCCGTACTATCGAGGAACTTCATATCTAAGCAATTAGAAAACAAAATCCCGTGAACACGATGACCACATCTGTTTCGCCCCGGTTCTATAGCCGTCGAGCGCTGCAAGCGGAAATAGTTCTTACGATGTATAGATATGAACTTCTTCGATGGTACCTCACCCTTCTGATTCACGCCGTATTTCTCTACTGGGGAGTTTGTGGCGCCACTTCTTCCCAGCTGAAGGACTAGGAAGTGGGAAGTTTTGGGGGGACTGTCTTATGTAATTTTGACGTTCGCAAAGTGCTGATTCTCAGCTCACTTTGAATAAACGACTTTTAAATTTGGATTTTTTCCTGGAATATTTGTGCCAACCCTATAGCGGGAAAGGTATTCATAATACAACCATTTCTTGATCAGAGCCGAGCGCAGATTGAAACTGGGACATACTTACATACATATATGAAGATACTGCCTTCATATATGTAGTTTGTTTTACTGAAATAGACCTTTAATACAGGTGGGTTTCAGAATTTTATTTCTTTGATTTCAAACACCGACAGATAGACATTCAAATAGCCGCCACAACTGATAATAATAATATGTGGATAGGCACCATCTTTCTGGTGAGTATAGCCTGAAAGTCTAACAAAATCTGATTAAAATGGTTTAAAAATGGTTTAAGAATAAATTATAACAAAAAAATACGCGTTTATAGCACATTATGAGCTACGTCGTAGCACAGCTCGGGCTACGTTGTAGTAAACAGTGAGCTACACCGTAGCACATTGTGAGGTACGCCGTAGCACTTTCTGGGCTACTTCGTAGCACAGCTTGGGCTACGTTGCTTGTAGTAAACAGTGAGCTACACCGTAGCACATTGTGAGGTACGCCGTAGCACTTTCTGGGCTACGTCGTAGCACAGCTCGGGCTACGTTGCTTGTAGCAAACAGTGAGCTACACCGTAGCACATTGTGAGGTACGCCGTAGCACGCTGTGAGCTACGCCGTAGCACCACTTCAAATCATTGCAAACTCTTAAAAAATGTGCCATACTGTCCGCGTGATGGATTACGGTCTGCTCTCCCTCAGTACAAACATTATAGGCTGATTATTATTTAAACTAAATTACAATCTTGTTGTTACAGAGCACTACCATATCTTCGTCGGAGACCTGAGTCCTGAGATCGAGACCCAGAGCTTGCGAGATGCCTTCGCGCCTTTTGGAGAGATTTCGTAAGTATACTTCATATTCTTCCCATACTTTTTAACATAACACCACGCTTGTAATCCGTGAAGGGTTAGGCAGAGGTGTACCTATAGTACTCCCACATTTCGACAGTAATGTTTAATTCCCATGTAATAGGCGGCGATCCTATTGCCATCAACCGGGCACAAATCCAGACACCGGGCTGCTACTGAGAAATTCCAGACAGAAAAACCCAATAACACTTTTCCCGACCCGGGAATCGAACCCAGCCGGTCTTTTCTGTAATAATCTCACGGTGAAAACTTAGGTGAAGTGAACGTGAAGTGAGCTGTCATTCCACCTGCTGCTAGGGACTGACAGCTCACTCCGAGCTCACTTCACCTAAGTTTTCACGGTGAGATGGTTACAGAATAACAATGCACAGTAGCGCTTGCAACCACTAGACCAACGAAGCAGTCGTTCTTTACGTTTTTTATTATATGTTTCATTGTCACGGGTTTTTTATTAGCCGCTTTGATGCATTTTTTTTACCAATATCAATCTGCTTAGCCTTTTTCCAACTAGGTTGGCTTCCAGTCTTACCGAATGCATCTGAATACCAGTATCTAACACGGAGCGACTGCCGCCTATCAGATTTCAGAAGGCAAACTCTCGTACTTAAAAACCGGCCAAGTGCGAGTCGGACTCTCGCACGAAGGGTTCCGTACCATTATCTATAAAAACGGCAAAAAAATCAGGTCTGTTTTAGGGGAGCCCCCCTTAAATATTTATTTTATTCTGGTTTTAGTATTTAGGCTCGCGCAGACCAGTGCGACGCGACTCGAACAATACAATTTCTAAGAAAACTTCACGGTATAACAATAGCCGGTGTCGCTTCGCGCTGTCGCGTCGCGCTAGTCTGCACGAAACTTTTGTGTTGTCTTGTTGTTATAGCGGCAACAGAAATACATCATCTGTGAAAATTTCAACTGTCTACCTATCACGGTTCATGAGATACAGCCTGGTGACAGATGAACACCGGAGTCCTAGTAATAGGGTCCAGTTTCACCGTTTGGATACATAACCCTAAAATCGTTCACATTCAAGTCACAATCTGTTAATATTATAAGCCTGTGTTGTCCCACGGCAGGACAAAGACCTCCCTTCCATCTTTCCACTTTTCCCGGTCTACTGCGATTGCAGACCAATCCTTTAAGGAGTCCAGCTCATTGCGCCATCTCTTTCTAGGCCTGCCGCGTAGTCGTTTCCTGCTATTTGGGATCCACTGAGTGATGATTTTTGCATATTTCTGCTCCGACAGGCAACAGATGTGGCCACTGTAGGCCAGCAGCTGTGCGCCCAGTGTCCTCCGCTATTTGTGTTTTGGAACGAAGTAAAGAGTTCCTAATGCAGTCTGTGAGTTTGACATCTATTAGGCTTCGTTCCTTAGCCTGCTGTCAAACTTGTCAAAAAATGTTGGTAAATTGATTGTATTTTTGACAGATTGCGAATGAGATGCGAATGTTCTTAAAAATTACGGGAATTCGGTATGTAAAGTAAAAATTAACCTATGCTGATACCAAAACCATTTCGAGATTTTAGGTTTGTAAGCCTTATTTTTCTATTTTTAGGTCTTAAAATTTTAAGATCGTATTTATTTTCACAAACATTCTTAAAATCTCTTGACTTTTACTTGACCTCTAAATGACGTCATAAAATACCGTGTATAGGAAACTTTCAGTGCCTCTTGTAATAAAATTGTGTACGTGTCAAGCGTCAATGTCAACGTCAAGTTTGCATGAAGCTGTTTACTTTCGTTGAGCGTACCTACCGTGCCTTGATTTTTTGATAAGTTACCAAATTATTTTCACTATAACCCGTGCTTTCCCTTCGGACTTCAATACTTACTGCTACATTGATCATTTGCTTGTTATAAGGAACTGCTTGCCTACCCTTTGGATTTGTTTTAAATATGGACCTCAGTACACAAATAATTTGTTTTGGCTATTTGCTGTGGTGTTTTTACATGACGGTATGAAGCATTTAGCACAAATAGTATTTGATCGATTCATAATTAATAAGCTTTATCTTTACAATAAGGTACGGATACTGTAAAAATAAAAATCGCTCTGTTATGACAAATTAATATTAACTGTCAAATTTGACAGTTTGACTTTACTGAATTTTCAAGTTTAGTTTTAATTATATGAATTAAACGTAGCAAAGATCATAAGCTATTCAGCCTACTTTATGACGTCAGCATGAACAAAACTTTAAAAAAATATTTAAAAAAACTACAGCTTGGAAAAACAAAAACTTGAAATTATATAATTCAAATACTCATATCTATAAAATAAAAATATAAAAAATACCTGAACAATACTTTACATACCGAATTGCCCCTCTGACCTCCACAGCCCGCGGGTAACGCGATACGCTTTGGTAAGACTGGTTGCCACTCTTTCACGCGTCGTTGATTGAGTTGTGCTTTGAGCCTTAAACTGTGCCGGCAATAACATGCTTGTCTAGTTTTTGTGACACTGCGACTTGGTCTAAAGCAGGGTAATGTTTTATAACATTAGTTTGCCAAGTAATTGAAAACTTGAAACTGGTGTCAAACTCAAACTCAAAGCATTTACAGTCAAACCTGAATAATATAAGTGAGAACTGGGTAAGCGAGAGAACTCTATAAATGGTCCCGTCATTTTAACCCTCTAAAACCTCTTTATGTGAGAAACAGAAACCTCAATAAGATAAAGTAGTTTTAACACTCATGGACCTCTATAAGTGAGAGTGCTACTTGCCTGTACCTCTATAAGTGACAGTCGAGTCGTAATTATTTAATCTTGTCCGATGAAGCGCCAGCCCGCGCCGCAGCTGAGCGCGTAGCTTTAAATGCCCCTCATAATAATAATGATCCATCCTTGATCCAGCCTGTCCCATCTTGCTGTCCTCCCTTCAGCGACGCCCTAAGCGAGGTTCGTACCCCACAGGGGGTGCCCTTAGTGAGCGTTCGCCTAATTTTAATTTAGAATAGTTTTGCTCCTGGCTGGAGGCTTTGAGTGTAGTAAGCTTAAGGCAGCCACACGACAGTCCGGTTAAGCAGTAAATACCTTAGTGGTATACCTGCGAAATGCCATAGTAAAAAATAATAATAACATCTCTATTTATGACTCAAATGTTTTTTTTTACAAACCTCTATAAGTGAGCAAGGCCACTCCGGTACCTCTATAAGCTAGAAACTCGAGTTAGTGAGAAACCTCTATAAGGGAAAAATAGTACGTGGTCCATGAAGTTTCGCTCATAAAGGTTCAACAGGCATACAGGTTCAGTTTTGAATTGTCAAGGAGTTAGGCAGTCAGAAATATGAAGCTAGTTGCCCATTCCAAAGCGTAGTAGGTACCTACGGAGAAGAACTTTATAATACTCAGTAAAGCTTTCGTTTCCTGAGAAAGTTTTCAGTACTCGTTAACAAACTCTTAGAAATTAAAATCTTCCTAGGTTGTGCATTGTCTGTCAGTCAATCACAGACTTCATTTATCAATGTTAATATATGTGAGAGCTAATACTCACATTAGTAATTCAGCAATAAGTCGGGACTCATCTTCTGTTGAGTGCTCAAAGTATGGCAAGACATGTAGCAGCGGACAGGCCTTGGATTACCGCCAACAGGATCGGGGCGCACTGTTAGCGGGGAATATAAGTCGCTTATAAGATCAGATCGCTTACGCCTTTGGCTAAGTTACGAGTAGGAAACGTTTTTGCCTGTGTCTTATTTGACCACATAGTTTTCTGAAAATGTTGTTGCATTTTGTGTTGATTGAATTTTTGGACTTTGTATGGAAAAATAACGTTCCATGTTAGACATTATTCAATGACGCTAAATGGAGGAGGCTACTTATGCTAAATTACCTGATCACGAGACTAAGTTTTACCTTCATCTCGTATTTTAATTAGCCACCATTAAATAATTTAATTTTCACGGAAATATGCAGTTCTAAAAGCAAAGATCCCATTTACCAATCAGTTACTCGTTTATTTATTTATCTAACAGTTTATGTACAAACATATAAACAGAAAAGAAGAAAGAAACAGAAAAATACGTACAAAGGTGATGCTTATTTCTAAAGAAATCTCTTCCAGCACACCTGCGATAGGAAAGTAGGTAAAGAGATGTAGACAACGTGTGTAAGAGTAGAAGAGAACACAAAATAAAAAATCTATTCACTAATCGATGTGTTAGTGCGAACAGAAAATTGTGTCAAATAAATAATTTCTTTGGTATTAAATTGTATTACGTTGTGTCATCCAAGTTGTAACATAATAAAACTAAAAGAAAAGAAAACCCTAATCCTACATAAATCTTTTGCTAATTTCGCTACAAAATTAAGTTACTCGCTCCGCTCATGAGCCCGCTGTCACTCGCACGACACCCCTACCCTAGTGACATAGTTCATATTTGTCAATAAGCCAAAAATGCTGGTTTATGCCCATCTTGAGACTCTGGCAAATATTTTATCTTTTATCTTTTTTCGCAGTAGGTATCTTTCGGTCTGACTGACTGGATATCAATATTTTACACACATATAAAATATATATTATATATGCCTGCCTTTTCTCCCATATTTGATGTTGGGGTCGGCTTCCAATCTAACCGAATGCAGCTGAATAACAGTATTTTACATAAATCCACTGCCTATCTGACCTCCACAACCTAGTAACTGGGTAATACGATACCCCTTGGTAAGACTGGTGGTCAGACTTTCAGGCTTCTGACGACCCGTAACGACTGTCAAAGATCCTTAAATGACAGCCGGGACCAACGGCTTAACGTGCTTTCCGAGGCACGGAGGAGTCTCGGTATGTAAAGATGGTCACCCATCCACGGATCAACCCTGACAAGCGTAGCTTAACCTGATAGATCGACCCGTGCGATATTTTACACATATCAGACGGACAGATGAATTTCTGCCCAGCCTTCCTCGTAATCTGCGTTCGCAATTTATTTGCCAAACATGTAAACAAACACGAGTTCTAGGAAAAACAACCGTAATGCCAACATATTAGGTTCAGTTTGCGCTACAACTTCATATTTGTTATGACTTTTTCAACAGTACTAGTCAGTCTAAAATCAATTTTATTTACACTACCATAAAATTGATGTTTGTTAAAGTGGAAATTACATCAATTGGTAACAAGAATTTCAATAGACCGTAGATAGGTACTTGTAAGGTTTTAACACAAGGTTAAGTTGTACTTATTGAGGTAAGTTGGGGCTTAAAAGTAATTGGAAAAAATATGGGTGCCACTCGTTTCTTTTATCAATCAGTGCGCCTGCTCTTGACTTCGATCTCGCCCGGTGAAAAACGATGGATATTGCAATAATTCTAAAATCAACTTTATGTACACGTTGTAGCGGTTACACCGCCACATACGAACTACGCATCAAAGACATGACGTCACAAAAATCCTGCATCGCGCAATTAGAGTTTACCGCGTGAACGACATATATAAGACTATCCGACATCAACAGTCGGGCAGTTGCCCGCCAGACACAACACCCGTCTGGTCAGAGGATCCTCCCTTTTCTATGGTGGATGAGTGAACTTTACACCCTTTTCCTCATGCCTCTAAATTGGTGACCCCGAGTATGAACGTCAACGCAGCCTTCGTGCAACTACTTCAGCGTGACGTCATCATCATCACTCCCGCAAGCTTTCGCGAGGCGAGTCACACAGACAGCCAGCACCCACGGCTTCAACGGGTATCCTGACCACCAGCATGCAGCGAACGCGCATTCCTGGTCATCACCCTCAGCCTCATCAGCTACCTTGGCACAGCATCTGCACCTTCGGCCGGTCTCACAAGCAGCATAAAGTTGATGTTTGTTTAAGTGGAAATAACATCAATTGCAAACAATAATTTAAATAGACCATAAATTGGGGTCAGCTTCCAGTCTAACCGGAAGGCTGTAGTAGGAATGACAGCCGAGACCTATAGCTTAACGTACTTTCCGAAGGACGAAATGTTCTCGGTATATTTTGATTGTATTAAAATATTAGCTGCGCCGGTTTCACCCGTATAAATCTCGATTCCATAGGAATGTCGGCATAAATAGTAGCCTATGTCCTAATCCAAGTCATGATCTACCCATGTGCCAAGTTTCATCCAAATCCGTTCAACCGCTTTAGCATGAAAGCGTAATGCTGCGGCCGCACCGGCGTCTACCGTGACGAAGCTTCGAACAGAGAAGCGAAACACGCAAATGTGAGCAAACATTTTCGGTTATCGTCGCGATAGTTCGGGCAGTGTAGCACTTTTCGCTCGGGTGGCGGTACATCAAAGGCTTTTAGCGCGCACAACAAAGAAACAAACTCACTTTCGCATTTATAATATTAGTAAGGATTATGCCTATTTCATTTCCTATATTTGGATTGGCAGTAGAGACCTCCTGTGTGCTACTAACAACGTGCTGATGATGGCAATCCAACACCATCTGTAGGATAACTCTCTAAACATCACTTCGAAATTCAAACGGTATCTCGTTGTGAATCCGCCCTGATTTATTTTAAAGACAAACGAGTTTGCTTTCCAGTAAACAATTATTATTTTCTATTTTGTGAATGTGAGAACGCTGTAGGCTTAGTGGACTGTATATTTGCCGACCATAATTATTTTGTTGACTACCTGGTACTTGTTGAAAGACCTACACTGTCCTCTCATACCTAATAACACTGTTATTTGAAAATATTGTAAAAGCCAATTATTTTTAAAAGAGTAGATAACCGTGGAGTTTCTTGCCGGCTCTTCTCCATAGGAAACGACCAATAGGAACCGTACACCTAGCTTCTGACGTTTCATAAGTGCCCATGTAGCTTTAGGTGAAATAAAATATTTTGAATTGAATTGAATCGTTCAAACTCAAAATCAAAACTCAATACATTTATTTCAATTAAACCATTTACAGGCACTTTTGAACTGTCAAGAATTCGATTAGTCAGAAATATGAAGCTAGTTGACCATTCCAAAGCGTAGTAGGTACCTATGGAGAAGAACCAACGGGCAAGAAACTCCACGGACACTCTTTTAAATCAACAATTTTATACAAAATATTGGTTACATCATACATTTTGAAATTATGCATGTGAGAACAATAGAGAAAGACGTGCACGTTCGTAAAAGCGTCCGTAATTAAAAAAATAAAAATAAATAACCATTCAAAAACTTAGAATAAGCCATGGCAGCTAAGAGATGACCAGTCCCAACTGACGGCGCCCGTTCACGAACATGACGCATGGATGCATTATGCAATAGGGGGCAAGCCTATTGCAACCAACCGAGCACAAACTCCGGGATGCTACTGAAAAAATCCTGACGTATAAGCACTTTTTCCGACCGTGGGATAGAACCCAGAGTCCCGTGGTGTGCAATCGTGGTAGCGACCACTAGATAGATAGATAGATAGATAGATAGATAGAATACTCTTTATTGTACACCATAAAAATCACAGACATAAATTTAGAAATTTTACATAGGGTGACAAAATGGGCGGTCTTATCGCTTAAAGCGATCTTTTACAGACAACCTTTGGATGGATTAAAGGTAACAGGAGAGACAATACTGCAGGTAGTCAGTGGTGTACCATCTACATATACAATAAATATGTACATACATATATAAAGCATAAACTTCTTCATATAAATCTATAAACATGAAACAAGAGCAAGGAACTAAATGTAATGATGACCACTAGCATTATCATCATCACTTCAGCCGGTTCTGTACTTCCCGCATCTAGCGGATTCCTACGGCCTTCACAAGGTCAGCGCTCCACCTTGTGGAAGGCCTTCCAACACTATGTCTTCCGGTACGCGGTCGCCACAGAACAGATGGCCGATGGGGCTGAAAAGTTCTGGAGTAACCACTAGCTTATTTACAAAATATTAATTGGTTTGTTTTTGTAACTGCCTCGTTGGTCTAGTGGTCGCAAGCGCTACTGTTGAGCACGAGGTCCTGGGTTCGATTCCCGGGTCGGGCAGTATTATTTGGTTTTTCTATCTGGAATTTCTCAGTAGCAGCCCGGAGTCTGGATTTGTGCCCGGTTGATGGCAATAGGTTCGTCCCCTATTACATGGGACTTAAACATAACTGGCGAAATGTGGGTGTACCTACTACAGGTACACCTCTGCCCAACCCTTCGGGGAAACAAGGCGTGATGTTATGTTATGTTATGTAATTTGTTTTATTTAATTATTTTTCTTTGTTCGCAGTGACTGCCGAGTGGTGCGTGACCCGCAAACTCTGAAATCCAAAGGATATGGATTCGTCTCGTTTTTGAAAAAATCGGTGAGTAATATTTTAGACATTCACAATATCTATTGTTTTTATTTAATTCTGATCGTATACATATATAACGCATACAAAATATACATAAATAGTATAACAGAACCCACTTGTTCGTACGTCTATCACCCACTTAACAAGAGTTTAGTACCATTGTACTATTGATCTGGACCCACTCATAGCTCTGAACAACATTTTCATTTCATTTCAAATACAGGTATAATGTTTATATCTGAATTTGAAATGAAATTGTTTATTTTGTAAATAGGATACTGGAATTGCTTCTACACGTAATTTAAAAAAAAAAAAAAAAAAATTGCTAGGTGAGTTCGGTGTTTCCTATCTCAGTACTCTGAGAAGAAAGGCCGAAACAAACTCAGAGGTCACAGTCTCTTTTAAAGTCCAGACATAATCTTGGTCAGGCCATATGAGGACCATGTAGATTAGTGTCTGAAATGGTCTTTTGCGGAAAGAACCACAAAGTTTTGAGTGGACCTGTTCAGTGCAAGCATTTGTCAGTAATCGTGGAGCTCAACTCAGAACTTAAGGAGCTCAACTCGACGAACAATACCAAAGAAAGGACATTTGGGTAGGCCGCATAAACTGCCAGACCATCATTAAAACTAACAGAGAAAGAAAAAAAAATATCCACATAGTTCTCACATTTCTCGGGAGACTGAAGAGTAAGCTGTACAGTACTTACACCAACATTTTGCCAGTTATGTAAAACTACCATGTAATAGGGGGGCATGAAGTTGGCAAGAAGTTGAAAAAGATAATCTAGCTAGATGAAAAGCAAAGCATTGCTGACGTATCGTCAACATCATCATTTCAGCCGAAAGACGTCCACGGCTGTACATGGGCCTCCCCCAAGGACCGCCACTTCGACCGATTCTGTGCTTCCCGCATTCGCGTACCAAAAGATGTAGCGTTGGAAGGCCTCGAACAAGGTGGACCGGTGATCAAATAAGAGCGAGCCTAATTGCCATAAATCGGGTCCAAAACTCGAGGCTGCTTCTGAAAAATTTATAATCGAGCACGAATTTGTATATATTATGTCCAGGGTGTTTGGCAGAACGTTGAACTTACGAAAATGGTGGATAGGTGGGGTCATCTGCTACTTACTCAGCCGTAATTTTTTTTTTTTTTTTTTCCGTAATTTTTTATATATATTTTTTTTTGTTTTTTTAATGCAAGTTGAAATTAAGAGAATTAAGTATTTTTTACATCTTTCTGTAAGTTTGAGGACTCATAACTTTTTTTCTAGCTAACATCTGAATAAAGCAATCATTTCATAAGAATCTCCCAACATTAGATTTAAAAAAAAAACCTATTTTACCCATTTTTTTATAAAAATTACACTTTAAAGGTAAGAAAGTGGTGAAACTAGAACAAAGCAAAAAAAAAAAAATTTTAATTATTCAGGGGGCCAGGGCCAAATAAATTAGGCCTGAGTAAGTAGCAGATGACCCCACCTATCCACCATTTTCGTATGTTCAACGTTCTGCCAAACACCGTGTATAGTAAAATTGTGGTTAACGACCAATTTTCAATTTTGCATACCTATTTAGAAGGTGATATTTAGGACTAAACAAGAATTGACATTGAAAAAATGAATAGCTGATGTTTTTTTTTTTTTAATTATTTAGCATATATCAACTTAGAATGTTCCCACACTTCCCACTACTAGGACACAGGCCTTCTCCCTGTGAGAGGGAGTGGCCCGTAATCCACCACGCGGGCCCAGTGCAATTTGGTAGATGTCACATGTCTTCGAATTTTTGGCTCTAAGACATGCCAGTTTTCTCACGATGTTTTGGGAGCAGTGGTGATGAAATTATTTACAATAAGTAAAGAGCCTGACTGGTTTCCAACCCACGACAAACAACTCGTAAGTCGAAGCCATCACCGGAGCCATCACTGCTCTTTTCTATCTGATTAATTGATCATTATTTTTGGCTAATTACGATCGAGCCTTTCGAAAACTGGTAATCAAACAAAATTGCGCATGCAGCACCGTACGAGTACACGTGATAGAAGTGTACAGTACAAGTAAATTGTTGATTGTACTTATCCTAAATATTGAAATGTTTGTTAATTTGAATGTTATATCGATTTTAAATTCTTATATTGTGTATGCCCTAATGGGTAGTTTTTTGAGTTACCATAACCTAATTATAAGACCTTTTGTATCACCAAAAAACACACAAATAAATACTTTGACTTTGACAACTATTTTGTTAACGCGCAGGGTTCCGAAAACGGGGTTTTTTAAAGCAGTGTATCTCTTAAACCGTAAATAATTTTGACCAAAAAAAAAAGAATGATATTTTCAAGTCTTATTTTAATACAGTGATGGAACTCGAATCATATTAAACATACATTAATGCTTTAAAAAATCTTCAAACACACCTCTTAGTTGTCTTTAAAATCAGTTTATACCTTCACTAACAATTATAATTATAGTTAAAAATATACTATAACATGACCAATGCAAACTTGCATTCAGTGATGGATTATGATGAGTAATATTCAATGAGCAATATGATGAAAATAAGAACGAAAAGCATTGAAAAAGTACAAAAGTGTGGTTATTTTCTTTACTCTTTACACGTAAAAAAAAAAAAAATAGGAACCCTGCGCCTTAATGTTCCTCGGCAATTTCGTGCTTCGTCAGTTGCCGTCCTATCAGTTGCCCTTTGCACTGGAAGTGAAGTATATAGAGTTGTTAATACTCTTTGTAAATGAGAAGAAAAAGTAAGAATAAAATCCGACAACTGACGAAACACGAAGTTTGCCGAGGGACTTTAGTTAAATAGTTGTACTGTACTTCTTTAAAAAAATCGAATAAGTGAGATTTTGTGTGAGAGACACAGAGAGTTGTATCTTTCTTCTCCCTCGTGTAACGAAATATGCCTAAATGTGACGCGTCCTTGAATAACTCTCAATAAACTTCTTGTCCAATTATCGAATCGCCGCGAAGTTTCTCTTCAAAAACATGCACCATTTTTCGTGTCTACTACAAACTATCTACTACTGTGCGTTCATTATAACTTGTCCCGTGACGCGATTAGTAGCACTATACTGTCAGTCGCCATTTTGAACTTTATCTTTATTGAAACTAAGCTTAACAAGCAATAATGCCAAAATGACGGCTAGAGACAAGTTTTAGTGAACGGTCTGTACACCAGTAGAGATGATGCCTGGGTAAAAAAAACAAATTCTATTTAGTCCGTCAGTCCGATAATAAAATAATATTACACATATCTTTTTTTTCTTTATCATTATGAATCAAAAGCTGAAATGAGGAGCTCGTGGCTAAGTAGAGGAGCTCGTGGCTAAGTAATAACTGCCACACGGGTCGATCCGTCAGGTTAAGCTACGCTTGCCGGGGTTGGTCTGTGGATGGATGACCATCTTTACGTACCGAGACTCCTCCGTGCCTCGGAAAGCACGTTAAGCCGTTGGTCCCGGCTGTCATACGTGGATCTTTGACAGTCGTTACGGATCGTCAGAAGCCCGAAAGTCTGACAACCAGTCTTACCAAGGGGTATCGTATTACTCAATTACTGGGTTGTGGAGGTCAGATAGGCAGTCGCTCCATATAACATACTGGTATTCAGCTGCATCTGGTTAGACTGGAAGCTGACCCCAACGTAGTTGAGAAAAGGCTAGGCAGATGATTATGAATCAAAAATTACTTAAAAACGCATTAAAGTTCGAGTGACTGCTCGCTAGCGCTACGTCACAAAAATCTACCAAGGCGTGACGTCATGCCAGATTTTAACTCAATTGTAATATTTTGATTACTTACGTAAAAAAGAAAAATATCCAATATATTTTTTATAACCTAACTGAAGGCATATGTCAGTTCTGTGGTAAATTATCATCTATTTGTGCTACAAATAATAAGGCACCAACTGTGGGAAATACTGCAGTTTCTATAAATATGTAATGAACTATCGATTGTATGCCAACACGTCAGGTTTCATAGAACTGTCTAGTTTTTATGAGAACCGACGTTTCTAGCAAAGAATATGGGTAAAAGGTCAGATATTAAGACAATTACTGTTTTTAAATGTTGATTTTAGTTCGTAAATAAAAGAGTGAGAACTCACTCTGACTCAAAATGAGTCGAAGAATTTACGTCTAGGCGCTTATTTGGACTCATTTTGCGTTTTAATTCTCACACAGTTACATTTTAGGGAAAGAATCTCAACTTAAATAAATAAAACCGGCTAGTTCCGTACCACCGTACATTATTTAGCAAATAAATTAAAATACTAAACGAAGAATATTATTATTTTTCATCTTAATGAAAATCGCAAAGGTAAAGGAGATGGAAAACGGTGGGCCCAAATGTAATAAGTTAAGATATGATCTAAAAAATTATTCATAGTTTTTTATCTTAGAATATGAAAAATCACCTCAATTCTCAATCTGGAAGCGGAGAAATATGGAAAAGATAGTTTTCGTGAGCTTATCGATTGAGTAATCGATTACACAGTTACGAAAATAAAAACTTTGCACTAAATAATTAACTCAAAGTAATTAAATGCACTATATATACATATGTGCAATATAGTGCATATGATTACAGTCATATTAATAAATAAAATATCAATTAATTACTGAATTAATGATTATCGATTTCATATCGATTAAAATAAGTTTTCTATTTTTAGTCTATGTCACTGGCATGACAGATGACAGCTGACTGAAGTGACTGACACGGACACAAGACAGTTGCCAACTGCTCTAATGATCTTGTTTGCTCACTTTTTTCGTGTTTTCCGATGCGTTTTGAATGGTTTCCCGATTGTTCTTCATTTTTCACGACCTTTGCTTTGTATTTTACGGATGCCGACCCTGCCTACCTCGTACGACCCTTGCTTTCACACTGGACACCGAAGATCGCTCACACGTTTGACTTGGAATTGTTATTTTGGATTGTACCGCCGGCTTGTGGATTGGATATTGTTGAAACTATGGTTCGCTGTGTGAATTGTGGGATAACAACTGATCACTGCAATACACTGGGTCGACGACCCTTATACGATGAAACAATTCTGTCAGTGTTTCGGCAATTGCTCTCGTACAGGAAGGGATGCATATTGCTTTACTGTAATTGTATTTTAAGAAGACGAACTGTAGGCTGCTGCACTTATATAATGTGCATTATATGGTACCTTAGCTGGGCTAGGTACCAAGATCATATAACACCACCTGCACAATTCATAGACGACATTTTAATTATAATTGAAGACGAATAAAACACTATATTACTTATATGATTTTTTATTTTACTTTAGACATCCTTTCCGTAACTCCATATCTGTTACCTACATATGTAGGTAGGTAGGACTGAAGCCATTGAAGTTCATTCATATGATCTATGAAACATTTCCTACTAAATATAATAACTATTAGTGCAAAAGCACATATTTTGCACTTCAGGAATCAGCTGTTAGTTATAGATTGTAACATAACCTCACTTTTACATAATCTCTTTTATCTCTGTTCTCAGATTGACAAAATCCGCCCACCACTTTCATCTTTTTACACCCAGGCCCAAGATTGTATGTAATCGTTTCAGTCTCCTTTGTATTTCATAATGATACTATGAATTACAAAGTTATTTTTGCAGTTGCAGAAAATCACCCATATTTAAACAAATACCTTATGAATCGGCGTTTTTAGTATTTGTTGATTATATATAGTTTAAGGTACATGTTAAAAAGAAGTTTCAAAGTCCTAACTTGTTTAGTGGTTGAGATAGACCTCGTACAAAAATGGTGTAAAACTGACAACTTTAATCGGACCCCTATTATTTCTGTTATTTTTGTTATTGTCTGATTGTGGACATTTAGAAGTTGTATAAATGAAAAACCTCAGCAGCTTCTTTACCAAACAGCTATAATCTCCGGATTTTGGAAACAATTACGAATAGATATCGACGCAGCCGTGTACTTAGTAACCAAAGAAAAAAGTGACAAAAGTGTGCGGGTGTAAGTAAAAAAAAAGGAATTACAAAATTATTCATAGCACCACTTGAACATACAACTTGGTGGTATGATAAAACCATCAGGCGTAAGAACGGCGCAGACAGTAATAGCGGCAATAGACATGCATAATCTGTGAAATTTTCAACTGTCTACCTATACAGTTCATGAAATACAGCTCGCTGACAGACAGACAGACGGACAGCGGAGGCTTAGTAATAGGCTTCCTTTAGGCACCCTTCGGTAACGGAACCTTAAAAAACAAATAACAGATGAATTTTCTTCCCTCGACTAGTTGATACAAAATTCCCATAGAAAATGCACTTTCAATTTTCCCGGCAACTTTTCAATTTTTTCTTCCCGTAAGAACCTGTTTCGGACTATTACGAACAGTTCAAAAAAAGTTGTTCATATCGCTCCAGCCGTTCTGAAGTGATGCGCTTACCAACGAACAGGGACATACGACACACATTACACTACATTTACATTACATTTTTAGGGTTCCGTACCTCGTAAAGAAAAAACGGAACCCTTATAGGATCACTTTGTAGTCCGTCTGTCCGCCCCTTTTTCCCAGAAACGCGTGGAAATGTCAAGTTAAAAATAATGCCAAATACGTATTTAGAGGCATGGTGAATGGGATATAAAGTGCACTCATCCACCGTAGAAAAGGGAGGATCCTCCGACCAGACGGGAGTTGTGTCTCGCGGGTCTGGCGGGCCGACTGCCTGACTGTTGATGTCGGATAGTCTAATATATATCGTTCGCGCGGTAAACTCTAATTGCGCGATGCAGGATTTGTGTGACGTCATGTCTTTGATGCGTAGTTCGTATGTGGCGGTGTAGCCGCTACACGTAGATCTACGGTCCCTTGGTGCTGTAAAAAAATCAGGCTCCTAACCTAATAAAAAAATACGACCATTTAAGCGACATATTTTGATATTAGCAATTCAATCAAAACCGAAAGTACATCCCGTTGACCTAGAATAATGAAAAGCAAGAAGCAAAGTCTCACTGCTCAAATAATAACGTTAATAAGTAGTTTTACCACATTTTTTTTTGTGATTACTAACTTACATTTGCAGTTGGAAAATTGACCGTGACGTATATCGATGTATGGTAGAACATGTTTTTCAACTACAATATTAAGTTTGTTTTTGGGATGAATCCTAAACTTCATTGTGCGTGATCCCACACGCACTTGGCCAGTTTTTATTAATTTTTTTTTTAATATAGTTAATTAAAACGGCACAGGTCCAATTACATTAATAAACTTAGAATTAAATTTAAATAATAATAAAAATAAAAAACAATAATAACAATTTAGGGGTATGAGGAACAGGGTGTAAAGTTCACTCATCCACCATAGAAAAGGGAGGATCCTCCAACCAGACGGGTGTTGTGTCTGGCGGGCCGACTGCCCTGCTTCTTCTTAGCGTGTCGATAGCAATCTAAATAGACTCGGCCCAGAATTCAGTGACTTGTTTGGCGCCATCACCAACGTCCATTAGTTCCTGTAACGTGCAGCTGACAGGACACGCAGGACACGATATTAAGTGTCCCATTGTTTGTGGAACTGCACCACATTTACATTCCAAGGCGGAGTCATCTATGAATCTCCACCTGAACAGGTTTTCCTTGCTTCGGCCGACCTGGGTCCGGAGTCTGTTTAAAGACTTCCAGGTTACCCAAGGTCCCAAGGGCCCTCCTGTTGATTTCGGATATGTCGTTGGCGCGGTAAACTCTAATTGCGCGATGCAGGATTTGTGTGACGTCATGTCTTTGATGCGTAGTTAGTATGTGGCGGTGTAACCGCTACAACAATAACATAACATAAACATGTACAATACAATTCCATTCAATACGTGGATAAAAACAGTTGTATTAATTAAATACGTCACAAACTAACATGTAACAGTGGACACCCTCGCCTATTGTCTCTCACAGAACTCCAGACAAGCACGCATTATCTTCTTCCATTCATCAGCAAACACATCACATTCAGGGTCGGCAGTCAGGAGGGCGTTTAGCACCCTTAGGGTTCGACATACTGGGGATTCAGCTCTAGCGACAGATCTAGATAGCGGTGGCGCGAACAGATTGTGACGGCGGCTTTGACGGTGCCCAAGGTATTTGTCGGGCACAAATAGACGGCAGAAAAGTCCGTGGAGCTCAGGGCAATCAATGCGACCACTTAGGGTCTTACAGGCAACCGTGAACTGATCAAAGCCTCTTCTAACTTCCAACGAATTGAAGCCTAATACCCCTAGTAGATAATTGGTTGAGTAAATGACATACATAGATTCATTCATCGTCATCCTATATCAGTCTACTGTTGGACATAGAACTCTCCAATCACACGCTCTTTAACTCGATCCTCAGCAACTCTCATCCAACTTCTACCTGCCTTCGAAGAAAGTCGCTCAAACTCAAACTCAAACTCAAAGCATTTATTTCAATTAAACCATTTACAGGCACTTTTGAATTGTCAAAGAGTCAGTTAGTCAGAAAGTTGAAGCTACACTCGCGAGCAAAAGTATGGAATCACTTACTTGAAATTTGCGTCGCGCAATCTGAGTACTAAATTATTCTGCTAATATTAATAAAAATGGTACCATTTTAAAGTTTATACTGTTACCTTTAAATTGATACCAAATTCATTAAAATCACACCAGTATTTAAGGAGCTATCCTGGATTATGTCAAGAAGTAAGGAAAAAGATATGTTTGATAGATCACGACTTGCGCCCTATTGACCCCCTATAAAAGCACGTGTTATCGGATTTTCTTTATCAGTCTGCTTTCAAACGTTGACCGGTACACATCTCCGCTAATTTTGACCCTTGAATTTGGACGACAATGGATACTACACCTACAGAAGCCGCCCAAATCGTCGCCCTATTGCGAGAAGGGCTCAGCCAGAGGGCTGTCGCACGACAGCTCCACATAAGCCAGTCCTGTGTCTCAAAAGTTTATAAACGCTTTCGGGAGACTGGTGGCTTTATCTCGAGACCAAGATCTGGACGGCGCCGGTGCACATCGGAGAGGGATGATCGTTTTATCGTGTCAACCTCTCTTCGAAATCGACATTTGACTGGTGTCGACGTCCAACAGGAGCTCCGAAATGTTCGTGGAGTAGCTGCCAGCGAGTGGACAGTTCGTCGAAGACTTAAGCAAGCTGATTTAACTCCAAAAAGGCCAGCCACAGGCCCGAAACTGACGGCAAGCCACCGACAAGCACGTCTTCAATTTGCTCGCTCTCATCTTGATTGGGAGGTTGAGCAATGGAAGCGTGTCCTGTTCTCCGACGAGAGCAGAATGTGTTTGCATGGCAGCGACCGAAGAGGTCGGGTCTACAGGCGGCCTGGGGAACGATATGCACAGTGTTGTTTTGCTGAGACAGTGGCGTATGGCGGTGGTTCTTGTATGATGTGGGCCGGCATTTCCTTCGACGGTAAAACGGAGCTGGTTTTCGTGCCTGGCGGGGGAAGAGGAGGCGGTCTAACTTCAGACCGCTACATTACCGATATTCTGCAGGACCATGTCCTTTCTTACGCGGGATATATCGGTGATGACTTCCTCCTTATGCACGATAACGCTCGTTGTCACACTGCCCGTGCCACAACTGAATACCTCGAAGAAGTCGGTATCGCCACAATGGACTGGCCAGCGCTCAGCCCGGACTTAAATCCCATTGAGCACATGTGGGATGAATTGAAGAGGAGGGTCCGATCAAGAAATCCTGCTCCTTCAAGTGTAGATGAGCTGAAATCGGCTTTGATAGAGGAGTGGGAAGGTATCCCGCAAGAATCAATTCGGAAGCTGATTCGATCAATGAAGAACCGTCTTCGAGCAGTTATAAGGGCGAGGGGAGGGAACACAAAATATTGAAAATTAATTTTAAAGCCAATTAAAGTTTTTGTTACACAATTTTTGTTGTTTTCTTCATTCATTATTTTTTCATTATCCTTAGGTTTTCCTTAACTCCTTCACTTAATCCAGGATACCTCCTTAAATACTGGTGTGATTTTAATGAATTTGGTATCAATTTAAAGGTAACAGTTTAATCTTTAAAATGGTACCATTTTTATTAATATTAGCAGAATAATTTAGTACTCAGATTGCGCGAAGCAAATTTCAAGTAAGTGATTCCATACTTTTGCTCGCGAGTGTAGTTGCCCATTCCAAAACGTAGATCTCTATGGAGAAGAACGGGCAAGAAACTCCAAGGACACTCTTTTAAATATAGAAATTACAAAATCCTGGGTACATTACTCTTGTTGATTCTATATGTGAGAACAATGTAAAAAAAATATATATATAAATCAAAAACGATTCAAAATAAGCCCTGGCAGATAAGAGATGACCAGTCTCAACCGACGGCGCCCGTTCACGAACATGACGCGTGGATCAGCACCATCCAGCTCAACCATTTTGTAGGGAACCGCTCCATGTAGCCTTTTGATGTGTAATATCTTTTCTCTCGCTTTACTGTAACCAAAATCCAAATAATCCAATAATGAAACGATGTCGGCACGGTTGGCGCAGTGGTTAAGCGATTGAATGCTACGCTGCGTGTCGCGGGCTCGATTCAAGCAAGGAACAAATATTTTTATGTTCAGGGTCTGGCTGTTTGTGTATGTGAGTTTAAATGTTTGTAAACGCACCCACGATACAGGAGAAAATCCTAGTGTGGGGCAATGTTTAAAAGAAAAAAAACTGTGGGAGTGATTTTGTGAAATGGGACGGAAGTGTGTAACACGAAACCACGAAGCGCGCGCTGTTTGATATGACAAATGAGCTCGCGTGGTTCTAGAGTTGGCCGTCAGATGGTACCAACCCCGAGAAGTTGTAAACAGGATAATCCTGTTTACAACCTCTGATGATCACGATAATAATATGTCAAATGTTACACATCATATGCTCTGTACTATAAAGCTCGCTCGTTTTTTAAGGTTTCGTACAAAAAGGGTGAAACGGGACCCTATTACTAAGACTCCGTCCGTCCGTCTGTCACCAGGCTGTATCTCATGAACCGTGATAGTTAGACAGTTGAAATTTTCACAGATGATGTATTTCTGTTGCCGCTATTACAACAAATACTAAAAACAGAATAAAATTAATATTTAAGTGGGGCTCCCATACAACAGACATATTTTTTTTGACATTTTTATAGATAATGGTACGGAACCCTTCGTGCGCTAGTCTGAATCGAACTTGGCTGGTTTGTTTGCTAGTGATATTTCGTTAGTCACATTCAAATACGATGTAATAAAGGCAAGCTTAGGTACTGCTAATATTTATGAAACTATCTGCTGCCCGTAGCAGGCTGTGGACCGTAATTATGTTCCTGAAATAAAACTTTCTCCTTAAAACACCAGTTATCTGCCAGTGAGAGTCCCGTCAAAATTGGTCCAGCTGAGCACACCCGTCGTGCGCGTTTCCGACTCGCACTTGGCCGGTCTTTTTCTAAATACGTTTCTTTTACTTTTGTTACAGGAGGCTGAATCTGCCATCACATCCATGAACGGACAATGGCTAGGTTCAAGATCAATCCGAACCAACTGGGCCACAAGGAAGCCACCGGCGCCCAAAAATGAATGTAAGTAACAAATTCTTAGCAGTCATTTTCATTTCAGCCGAAAGATGTCTAGGAACTAGCGACGCCACATCGACACGTCCTGTCATGCTTCTCGCATCCGACGGATTCCCGCGGCCTTCACAAGGCTATGTAGCGGTTACACCGCCACATACGAACTACGCATCAAAGACATGACGTCACACAAATCCTGCATCGCGCAATTAGAGTTTACCGCGCGAACGACATATATAAGACTATCCGACATCAACAGTCGGGCAGTCGGCCCGCCAGAAACAACACCCGTCTGGTTGGAGGATCCTCCCTTTTCAATGATTTAACTTTACACCCTGTTCCTCATACCTCTAAAGTCATCGGTCGACCTTGTGGAAGACCGATACGCGGTCTTGACTCCACAACCTTGTTTAAAAAGGGCGAAGCAGTAATAGGGGTCTTTGTGAAGCAGCTCGTCCGGGAAAGTACTAGGAAGAAAAAAAGAAAATAAATTTATTTGACTTAGGTTATAGCACACAATTTATTTATTTATTTGATTTACACGGTATAATAAGTAAAAACATAACACATAACGAATAACAACAATCACATACTTACTATTATTCTCACAAAAATGTAGGCACATAACCATTAAATTGGCGAATTTATTATGAAACAGATCGCAGTCCGGATTGGCTTCCACAAGCTTATTTAGTGCGGTCAACACGCGCGGTAGGGCAGACGCAGCACGGGCTGCTGTCCGACACGAAGGCACGCTTAGCAGTTGATGTTTTCTGCCACGGAGATAATTATTCGGTGTATAGAGTCGAATCAGTTCATTATGGATGTCAGGCGCATCCGTCATACTCTTCCACACTTTGAGCATAACGCCTACCTGGCCACATGCCCTTCTGGCCTCCAGCGTATGAAATCCCAGACATCCTAAGAGGAACTTGGTAGGATAGAGGTATAGTAACCGAGAGTTCTTCGATAAAGAAAATGCAGGAATGCTTTTTGCACTTTTTCTAGAAGAAGTGCATACTTTGCTTCGTGCGGATTCCATACACTAGAACTAGCTTCTAGCTTGGTTCGGACAAGTGTGCTGTATAAGAGCCTTATTACATGCTCGTTGCGAAAATCACGGGCATTACGGAGAACAAACCCTAGCCTTTTAAAAGATTCTTTGGCCACTGTAGAAATGTGGTCATGAAAAGTAAGCTTCTGGTCAAATGTGACACCCAAGTCCTTCATGTTGGTTGATCTAGTTATTTTAGTACCATTTATTTGGTATTCAAAATCAATTGGGTGCCGCATTCGACCAAAGGTCATTACGTAGCATACAATATTCACACAAAATCAAAAAAAAACTAAGAATAGTATTGTGTGCCTCACGGCTGCGCCAAATAGGCCCAGTTCAGCATAAATGCCAGACAACTAGTGTCTGACGCTGGTTTTCAACTGGTCCTTATGTTACGAGGACGTCTTATGGATTCAAATCAGTTTGTATAATAGTGTTTTATATTGAAATAAAAATAAATATAAATGTGTAGCAAATAATATTAAACTCGATTAGATATTTGTTTAAAAACAATTTTAGATAACTATATAGTGCTGTGTAAGGAAAGAAATAAAATGGTATGGTTGCACAAGAAACAATGGATGGTCGTCAATAAATAATAGCACATAACATCATGGATTCATGGCAATGCGAATAAGACTGTGCTACGTTGAAACAAAGCAGGCTTTTTTAATCTACACCTAATTTGTATACACGTAAGGTGTTAAAAAATTAACTTTAGAAGCTTTAAGAGGTGCTGTTAGACCATCGAACTAAATAACTTTTTCACCACTCCCGCACGAAAGAAGTGTCCTTCCTCTACGAAAACAGTGAGGAAAGTAGGTTTTTCCTCACTGCTTGAACAGTGAGGAAAGTAGGTTTTTCCTCACTGTTTGAACAGTGAGGAAAGTAATGCTCCCGTTCAGGAACTAACCTTGCCTAATTTTTTTATGTTAAGATTTAAAGATATTTTAAAATATAAAGAATTATTTTGATTTGCTTTGTGTCTATTTAATTTATTTACCTATGATGACTGAATACTTTCTTGCTGGGAGTGGTGAAAAGTTTTGTATGCAACTTGTGAGCAAGTTCATTTGCTATTCGTTTTGTTGAGTCTTTCGCTTACTCAGGATTGAAAAACGAACTTTCCTCACATGTTGGATAAATAACTATTTTTTTTGGTATTAAACTTTACAATGAAACAGCAGATTTTTATTCACCATTTAAAAAGTTATATTTTCAACAGCACGCGTAACATGACCCAAATAGAAACGGGTTTTTGAATAATAGACAAAACAAAATGAGAGATTCATAATCACAGTCTGTCATTTTGTCTATTCTTCCGTCGACAAAACCCGTTTCTATGGTGGCTATGCTACGCGCGCAGGTAATCTTTAGAAATACTCTGATTGAAAGCTACACTATTCATAAGTGACCAGAAAAAAACACAGTTCATAACTGAATTTCCATGGGGATAAACCGCGGGAAATCTTCTAAACTCATATGATCTCTCACTAACTCTATATCTCACCTTTCACTCGATGAAATGTGAAATTGTACGGACAGCTGCAAAGAAATGTCACAGCTAACTGTACGTAACAGGTATCTTTAGAAATACTGAACCGATTATAAACATATTTCATTGTTAGAAAGCTACACTATTCCCGACTCCACTGACATAAAATACATTTTATGCCAGAAAAAAGGACGGTTCTCGTGGGGAAAACGGTGGCGCGATGGTAATATTATAAATGCGAAAGTGAGTTTGTTTGTTTCGCTTTCATGCTTAAACGGCTGAACGGACTTGGATGAAATTTGGCACATGTGTAGATAAATAGATAGAACACTATTTATTGTACCTACACCATAAAAATTACAGACGTCAATTAAGAAATTTTACATAGGGTGATACAATGGGCGGTCGTATCGCTTACCATGACCTGGGTCAGAACATAGGATTATTTTTATCCCGATATTCTGATGGGATCGAGATTTATGTATTCTGGTGAAACCGCGAAGTGCAGCTAATCACACTAATATTACAAAGGCGAAAGTTTGTGAGTGTGTATGTTTGTCTCTTCTTCACGCTAAAACTACTGAACGGATTTGGATAATATTTGGCACACAGATAGTTTATAACCTGTATTAATACATAGGATACTTTTTATTCCGATATTCGCAGCGCAGCTATTGTTAAATAAATTCAAAAGATGTAATTTTCTTAGAGACAATACTCTGAAAAGATTGTGAAAACGAACGGTTTTTATATTAAGATTAAGAGTAATCCCTACTAAGCTGACAACTTAAAAATTCTCAGTATTTTACTGACAGTTTAATCTTTAGCGAGGATTAACAGAAATTATGGTATATTTAAGAAAAGCTTAATGTAAGTACCTATTGTGGCGGCATCTACATAGCCACATGCAAACTACGCATCAAAGACCTGACGTCACACAAATCCTGCATCGCGCAATTTGAGTATACCGCGAGAACGACATAATATATATAAGAATATACGATATCAACCATTAGGCTTACCTGTAAGAGCGTCGAGTCGACATCTCAGTCGCTGGTCTCCTTCGTTGGGCCTCCCCCAGGCAACTGGGGGTCTTACCTGGCGGGGATATACCACCGAGATGTCATGAAGAAAGCCGTGCTATAGGATTTAGCGTCGTGGCGCGCCTACAGAAAGACGCATAGCAACCAAACACACAGATGCAGCATGCTGCATCAAATGCCATAGGCTGCACTAGGCCAACACATTGAGGGGCCCATATTAGCGGGCCACTAGTATAGCTTCCGCGGGCGAGGGGCGACGCCCCGATCCCACTCATCACGCTTTCCTGCGGGGGCGTAGTGACATCTATTTGAACCATTGTTGGGCAGTAGCCCGCCAGACACGACACCCGTCTGGTTGGAGGATCCTCCCTTTTCTATGGTGGATGAGTGTTTAGGGGCATGAGGAACAGGGTGTAAAGTTTACTCATCCACCATAGAAAAGGGAGGATCCTCCGACCAGACGGGTGTTGTGTCTGTTGATGTCGGATAGTCTTATATAATTATGTCGTTCGCGCGGTAAACTCTTATAGTGCGATGCAGGATTTGTGTGACGTCATGTCTTTGATGCGTAGTTCGTATGTGACGGTGTAATCGCTACAAGTGTACTTTACACCCTGTTCCTCATACCTCTAAATTGGTGACCCCGAGTATGAACGTCAGCGCAGCCTTCGTGCAACTACTTCAGCGTGACGTCATCCTCATCACTTCCGCAAGCTTTCGTGAGGCGAGTCACACAGGGAGAAAAGCTGTCAAAAAGCTGTTTTTAGGGTTCCGTACCCAAAGGGTGAAACGGGGCCCTATTACTAAGACTCCGCTGTCCATCAGTCTAATTTTATTTATGTATGAATGTAGGTCTTAATTATTTTTTCGCACAGTAGCTCCAAAGTCTGACAAGTAATTTTACCACGGGGTATTGTTACCTGTTAACTGCGTAGAGGAGGTGGGATTGGCAGCCGCTCGAACCCACCACAGTTGGATGAATTCTAGTCACATGTCTCTGACTATGGTGGGTTCCAACAAGAGGTCTCCTTCTTGTTCATTTTGTACAAGTGTTTGTTTCTCTTATTTTTTCGTTACGTAAACTTCTTTCAATAAAACCTACGGTAATCTTGAAATGATTTTATTTTTGTACACACACGTATTTACATGATTTAAAAACGAACAGACTTAAAATAATAATTAGAATTAATAGAAATAATTATACAGGATGATTGGAAGCTGGGTGCAAAGCTTTAAGGCGAAGATAGTACAGACAATTTAGAACCATTTAAGCCATGGTTGTCTTAGACGAAGTCATACCATTTTTTTTTTTCCTATTTTTTTTTCTCGAATATTCTCAAAATTTTAACTAAACTGCTTGTTATTGGCCAAATTAAATGATAAATGAATTAATTTTTATTTAATTTAATTAAAGTAATGAGTAAGCAATCTAGCAAAACAAGTTTTAGGCTTCTTTGTCGTTAGACATTTTGTTTACAGACATTTTAAGTTCACAAAAAAAAAAAGTCATAAATACTTTTTGTAAACCTTATAACCTTAAGTAAGACTTCGTCTAAGATGACCATGGCTTAAATGGTTCTAAATTGTCTGTACTATCTTCGCCTTAAAGCTTTGCACCCAGCTTCCAATCACCCTGTATATAGGGTATCAAAAATTCGTCCGCATCGGTGTCAACAGGAAAATTGCCCAAAAGGTTGGCAGCATTGCCACGTTGTATGGCAATGCTGATTCTTTACCCAAAGATTAGGCCAGCCCTCTGGTCACGTGAAGAGTCGAATGGTCACACTTTAGGTTGAGTTCAACCTCACGCCTTTTCGTCTTAACAGTTCATCTTTATTCGGTAAACTCTCAAAGGGAATATAAAACCAATGTTTAAATTTTAACAGTTTCGCCTCTCTTTGATCTTGCCGTTAATTTTGCACAAAAGCGGGAATATTGTAGGGAGGCTAATACCCCTTCAGATTATTTTTAAGGTTCCGTACCTCAAAAGGGAAAAACGGAACACCATATAAATGAAATGAAATGAAATTGTTTATTCTGTAAATATGATAATGCAATCAATGCAATCAATGTACAAGTAATATTAAAAATATAAAATAAATTGCTCGATGAGTTCGGCGTTTCCTATCTGACTACTCTGAGAAGAAAGGTCGAAAAAATTCAGAGGTCACAGTCTCTTTTAAAGTCCAGATATAATGAGGATCATGTAGATTAGTCTGAAATGGTCTTTTGAAAAAAAAAACACACAGATTTGAGTGGACCTGTCCTGTCAGTGCAAGCATTTGTCAGTAATCGTGGAGCTCAACTCAGAACTTAAGGAGCTCAACTATAGGATCACTGGTGTGTCTGGCTGGCTGACTGGCTAGGTGTCTGTCTGTCCGTCTGTCACAGCCAATTTATTCAGTCACTTTTCGGGGGAAAATTGTTTTTTTTTTTCTAATTGGCCTGTTTTAAGGATCTCAATTTTTTTTTTTTTTTTTTTGAATTTTGAAAAAAAAAATAAAGAGAATGGTTCTTTACTCAGAGATTACAAGAAAAGCTATAAGAAGTCTATGGTCTTAAAATGATATGGTAAATCTTTACGGAACCCTTCATTGTGCGTGGTCCAACACGCACTTAGCCAGTATTTTTTTGTTTGTTTGTTAATTTAATATTCAGTTTCAAATTGGGTAAAGTTTTGCTTAGAAAATTATCTAGTTATATATTTACTACCTGCTGGCCGCAACTTCGTTCGCGTCGAATTTCTTATGCGCCCGTCCCACCGTGCATCGCATCGCCCCGCCCTCGCTATTACTTTGTCTTCGCTTACTTTCTTTCTGACTTTTTTTTCTTTTGGCTCGACTCCTAAAGGTCATAGCGTGATGTTAAATAGCCTATTATAGCCTTCCTTATGAAATCATCTAATATTGGTTGAACCTATGAAATTGGCGTTTTTTTCTCACTAATAGAGAACCTCGTCACTTCTATCATTTAATTTAAAAAATCATCAATTGCTTGATATTATATCAAATAATGACCATCATAGACAACTAGCAATAGTAAAAAAAACCTTATTACCGTGTTTTCTAAACATTACAATACCATAGAAATGACTCCTCTTTTTGTTAGCAGAAATCTTCGATCAATAATAGCACAGAAATTACCACTATTTGTTTTAAAACTTAGCCAAAACGTATTTTTGTCGCTTAATCTAAATGGCATACGTTATCTTAGTTAAAAAAAAATAGTGCATAAAAGTTTTAAAACATTAGTGTTCATGGTTGTTAAATAAATTTAGAAAATGTTAGTATGAAAAATGCAACTACTTTAAAATTCTCCATACAAAACGCTGATTTCATAGGTCAACCTAATATATAAAATTCTCTTGTCACAGTGTTTGTAACAAAAATCCTCCAAAACGGCTTGACCGATTCTTATGAAATGTTGTGTGTATATTTAGTAGGTCTGAGAATAGGACGTAAACTATTTTTCATACCGCAGGTAGGCAGGGTAGGTAGGTAGGGTAGGTAGCTGTAGAAAAGTACTTAGTGCTACCCATGTGAAGCCGGGGCGGGCAGCTAGTAAGCTATAAAATACAAAAAAAAAAAACGACTAGTGCCGGTCAACTGCCCTAACTTTGCCTGGCGCCCTATCTTTGCCTAGATGAACCGTCATCTGCCCTAACTTTGCCTGGCACTCTATCTTTGCCTAGATGAAAAAAGATGTAATATCTTTTTCATTTTGCTTGTATGGCAATCGAAACTTAAAGCTCTCTATGCAAACTCAGTTTCGTTTTCCATACAAGTAAAATGAAAAGATAATACATCTTTTTTCATCTCGGCAAAGATAGGGCGCCAGGCAAAGTTAGGGCAGTTGACCGATACAAGTAACATTTTTTTTTGTTGAATTTTTTAGCTTACTAGATGTCCGCCCCGGCTTCGCATGGGTAGCACTAAGTACTTTTCTACAGCTACCTACCCTACCTACCTACCCTATCTTTAGGCGAAGTTAGGGCAGTTGACGGTTACCGTCTTACCGACGGTTACCGTCCGAACTACCGTAGTTCTAGAGATTACCGCAGTGGTTGGCAAACTGCGTTTCTGTGACATGGTAATTATTCTGATTTGTTACAGTTGTAATAGCAATCATGTATATAATTAGTGTATACAAGATATTGTGAAAACATTTTAAAAGAGTAAAGGTGGAGTTTCTTGCCTATTCTTCTCCATACGAAAACTACCTTTTGGAAGGGGCGACTAGAATCAATTATTATTATTTTTTGTAAATTTTGCCCTTCAAAAGTGCCTATTTTGTGTCTAATTGAAATAAATTATTTGACTTTGACTTCATTTCGTTTTAAATTTTATTTATATATGGATTATTTTCTATTTTGTGAATGTGAGAACGCTGTAGGCTTAGTGGACTGTAGATTTTTTATCCATCATAATTTTTTTAAGTACCTGGTACTTGTTGAAAGACCTACACTGTCCTCCCATACCTAATAACACTATTATTTTAAAATATCGTAAAAGCCAATTATTTTTAGAAGAGTAACCGTGGAGTTTCTTGCCGGCTCTTCTCCATAGGTGGTCGTTTCCTATGGAGAAGAGCCGGCAAGAAACTGGAACCGTGCACCTAGCTTCTGACGTTTCATAAGTGCCCATGTAGGTGTATGTGAAATAAAATATATCGAATTTTGCCCAATAGAGTGCGGCTCTAAACAAAGTTCGATGATTGCGAGCGTAGATACTCGTGAGGGTCGGGTTGTCGGCCATTAAGCAAGATATCAAGTTTTATTCCAAAATTCAAACTATATTTACAAAGATTTATTTCCGAAGTATTTTCACCAGAAATTAACAGGACATGGAGTATTAATCACTTGTTGTATGTTTCAAAGTTTTCCAAGGTTAACTTGTTAATAAGTAAGATGCTTTCATCATATTATTATCAGCCGATATGATGATGATGAAGGTATCCTTCTTCTTAGCCTAGATGATATGGCTAGGCTATGACGAAAAGGCAATAGACCTTATTTATTAGAAGTCAAAGAGTCACCCAAAGGGCAATGGAGAAGGCTCTGCTTGGAGTTTCCCTACGTGATCCGCAGGAGAACCAAGGTAACCGACATAGCCCGAAGAAGTGGCAATGGGCAGGTCACATTGCTCACAGAACAGATAGCCGATGGGGCCGTAAGGTTCAGGAGGGGCAACCACGCACGTAGCGTTGGAAGGCCTCCCACAAGGTGGACCAATACAAGGACCTGTGACCTTGTGAAGGCCGTAGGAATCTGCTGAATGAGGGAAGCACAGAAACGGGCGAAGTGGCGGTGCTTGGTCCCGTCCTATGTCGTCTTTCGGCTGAAATGATGTTATGGCTAAAAAAGGAGTACGTACTGAGAAGGCGACTATTAGTGTTGTATGATAGAAAACATGTGCCGGTGTAGTTACAGCCGAGATATTTCAGGTCTGTCTCTATGATGGCAAACCATCTACGATGTCTCTGGCAAAGGGCAGTCGACGAAGTAAATAAATAAATAAATCTTTATTTCTCAAAAAACTTAATAATAGGTTACAGAAAAATAGTTTGGCAGTATTAATTTCTAATAGGTGTATGTAGCCACTGCAACCGAACTAGGCAATGCCTGTATTTCGGTTTGCAGCGCCGTTTCCCTCGATATTGCAACAATAAAAGGCCAACAAAAGGTATGGTTGGTTGTACTATTACTTAAATTTTGAGTGACTTAAAACTAACCTACATTGTATAAAAGTTTAAATTACCGATAATATAATAAGCAAATGGTATATACGTGAGTAGGAAGGGTTTGTGAGTGTGTGTGAACTAGCAGGTGATTTGTGGAGTTTGATTGATGTGGGTGTGTGTAGGTGTATGTGGGTATGGGCGGGTGAATGCGTGTATGTGTGTGTGATTGAAGTGCATGATCATGGTTATTATCTAAGATTATTTTAACATTCCAATTACTGTACAACGCTTAGTAATGACTCCGTCTCTTCATAATTTGTTTGTTGCAAATATTCACTTCATTTCGTAAACGGGTAAATATTTAATTCTTTATTGATAGGAACGGACCAAGAAATTCAATAAATCGTTCACTAAATTTGGTTTTACAAGTGATCCGTTCCATACATACTTTTTTATTTCTTCGATTTTGCGCGAGTAAGTCATAAGGTAGTTTTGTATGTTGTTGAGGATGAAAAGTTGTCTCACGGTCAGAACCCCACCAATCTGATATAGAGAGGCAGTAGGAAAAAGGATAGGTTTAAAAATTGAAATTGAAACCTTTAGAATTGCGCGCTGTGCGATTTCAATGGACTCCATAGTGGTTTTAAAAGTACCCCCCCAGGATGAGATGCAATAATTTAGTAAAGACTGACCTTTTTGTCCGTCAGAAAGTATAAAATCCGTGATAAAGTACTTGATTAAAGGGCGAAACAAATCATCCACTATCAAGCCTTCTCCCAACTATGTTGGGGTCGTCTTCCAGTCTACCCGTATGCAGCTAAATACCAGTATTCTACATTGAGCGACTGCCTATCTGACCTCCACAACCCAGTTACCTGGTAACACAATACCCAATAAGGCTAAAAATAACTCTTAATAATAAAATACTCCATTTCGGACTCACAGCTCTATAGAAATTCGCCGTGAATGTTAATATCCGGTGGCGTGGTAATTCCCTCCGAACGGCTATGGCGTCACGTCTTGCTGTGCTACCTTCCATTACTCAGTACTGATTACCAAGTTCTGATATTGATTTGTGCTGAGGGTGTTTGTACGTGTTCTTTTTAAATGAAATTTTGTAGGTGTGTTAAATCCATAACGTTTTATATAATGACGCCTGATTTCCCCGAATAGATAGACAGATAACTGTCCCTCTTATTCATAAACGTTTTTTTAAGTTAATAAAAACTTTTTGAAAAAGTTTTTATTTTTCACTTTTTAGTTGTGGTACCTACACAAAACCCCCACAAAAATTTGAACACCAAGTAAATTACAGTGACAGGAACTATTAGAATATCATCCACATACACTAGGTGGGAAAAATATGTATTATTGAAGCTGACTCAAAAACCCCTCATCAGATCTTGACCAAATTTATATGGGACCAATGCTGAAGTATGCCCTACCAAACAAAAAAAGAATCATCAAAATCAATTCATAATTGGCGGAGTAAACGCGTAACAAATATATTTAAAAAAAAAAACAACGGAATTGAGAACCTCCTCCTTTTTGAAGTCGGTTGAAAAACGTTTAAACGTCAAAGTCAAATAATTTATTTCAATTAGGCACAAAAAGGCACTTTTGAACGTCAAACTTTACAAAAAATAATAAAACTGATTCTAGTCGCCCATTCCAAAAGGTAGTTTTCGGATGGAGAAGAATGGGCAAGAAACTCCACCGTTACTCTTTTAAAAAAATCATTATATCTTGTATACACTTATTATATAATTATATGTGAAGACAATGCACCTAGAATAAAATTACTATACCACGATAGGTAAAAAGAATGAAAAATAAAATGAAGGAATGACATAATTATGTGATAGATGCATGGTGCTCACATACTTACAAACATTGTAAAATTATACTATATTTCTAACATTATAATAAGTAATACTAATAATAATAAGTCAGTGCGTGAGTTCAAGTAATCACAAAAAATAAAATAAAATAAATGTTTAAAAAAAAAATATATACAATTAAATTAGCAACCAGTTCGATTTTGTCTAGATTCTGAATTGTCCTATGGAGCAGGACCAGCATGTTTCCAATTATTTTTATCTTGGATATAATCCTCTAATTTGTAATATGCTTGTGTTAAATACCGAACACCGAGAGTGGTACTCAGTACTTAATTTTTGACCTTTATGTGTATACTAGTAGGGTTGAGGGTTTAAATAAAACAACCGAACTGTATACTGATCTATAGAAGGTTATATATTTATAAAAACACAAGACCCTGACCAATTCATTGTAACGAAACCATTGCGACTTCTAATTTGACGCCAACGCCATCTAGTTACGTCGTGTACAACTTTGAAATAATTAAAATTAATTTGTTGAACTGATGAGCGGCTATTGATCATGCATGATCATTAACATACCGCCCACCAAGGACATTACTGACGGAATGTCCTTCTTGAACTACTCTATAGGTCCGAATTTGTAGCAAACAAGTTGATCTTATAAGTTTGATCTAAAATCTTAACATTTTTAACAAGATAAAAACTTACATACTATCGTAAACTTAAACTATTAACATTACGTTAGGTTTGTCGAAAAATACATGACAAAGTGTAAAGGTTCAACAGTTGTAAAAATAATGTTAAAAAAAACCTGTTGGGGAAAATATACAATTTCATGCATCTAAAAATATCTTAACAATAACATAGTGTAAAATATAAACAATTTAAAATAAAGTTTAACAGGTGTAAATAAAGAGTTTGTAAAAGTTGATCTAAAATAAAATTAATATAATAAATTCATTGTTCTGTAACTGGTAAAATACAAAGTTTGGATGTTGGCCTCTTAATAGTAGAGGTCTTAGTACGCAATGTGACTACACGGGTGATATTATCATCACCGGGATGCTTATCTATTATGCGACCTAACAACCAACGACTTGGCGGCAAATCGTCTTCTTTAATTAAAACAATGTCCCCAATTTTTGGCTCGGGGACCTTTGAAGACCATTTGTACCGGTTCATTAGGTTGGACAAATATTCTTGGGACCAGCGCTTCCAAAATGACTGTAGCATCCTTTGAATAAATTGCCACCGCGACAAATAACTGACATTTGTGCTCTCGTAATTAACATCTGGTACATTTACTATCGGCTCTCCGATCAGGAAATGTCCTGGAGTTAAAGGTAACAGTTCACCAGGATACAGATGGAAGAGAACCCATAATTTGGTTTTTGATACTAGCGCGCTGTTTAGCGCATGTTACACATTTGCGCACATGATGCTTGACCAAGTTCCTGACTCCTATGACCCAGTAGGCTGTCCTCAAATAATTTGCCATCAGCTGAGGACCCCCATGCAGAGTTTTTAAGTGAGCATCTGCCACTATAAGTTTTGTCAGATGACAAGAGTTTGGTAGTACTATTGGGTGCTTTATTTGTTCACTTAATGGAGCCTTCTCAAGTCTACCTCGAACTCTGATTATACCCTTGACATCAAGATAAGGACAGAGTGAGTTTAGTTTACTGGATTTTAATTGTAAATAGCCTTTGTTCTGTAATTGTACATATTCTATTGTAAATATTTCTCTTTGTGTGTGTCTTATACAACATTCTAAGGCTGCTTCTAATTCTAATTTCTGTAAATACTTTTGTTTAAATGTGTTGTTTTTTAAAAATCGTCTACAATAAGCAATAATTCTAACTAATTTTTGTAATGAGGAATATCGTTCGAACATGGAACATTCTGGAACTATCGCAATGTGAGCCTTTGTTGATTCTTCCAAGTCAGTATTCAACTCATTTGGCCTTTTGTGTCCTATGGATTTTTCAGTGAGAAACGGTGGTCCGGAAAACCATAAATTATTGTTTAGAAGTGCACTTGGTAATATGCCTCTAGAGGCGCAGTCTGCTGGGTTGTCCTGTGTTCTTACATGAAACCATTGTGATGCCTTCATGTTGGTCAATATTTCAGAGGTACGATTGGCTACAAACGTCTTCCACCTGCTTGGATGGCTGTTCAGCCAAGCTAACACCACAGTGGAATCTGTCCAAGCCTTGATTCTGTCCTTCGAAATATTTAAGACATCTGCTGTTTCTGTTAGAAGATTTGACAGCAAAACTGCCCCACATAGCTCCAAACGAGGAATGCTAATTTGTTTGACGGGAGCTACTCTGGTTTTTGCAACCAACAACGAAATATGGATTTTGCCGACAACATCCACTATCCGCAAGTAAATAACGGCTGAGTATGCTGTTTTGGAGGCGTCACTGAAGCCATGCAGCTCAAGATCATCGTCTGACTTAGTGCCAAGCCAACGAGGTATCCGTACTTTACTAAGTTGTGACAACTCTTCACGGTAAGTCTCCCATTCTTTCACTAATTGAGTGCTTAGTTCTTCATCCCAACTAACACCTGCAAGCCATAATTTTTGGATGAATGTTTTTGCTAAAACCACACTAGGTGCTAACCAGCCTAGTGGGTCAAATAATCGAGCTATATCCGAAATAATTGTTCTTTTAGTTACAGGTGCGGTCGTCAGCGGAGGAAGATTCACCGAGTATTGGAAGGTATCTTCGTTGCGGTTCCAGGTAAGTCCCAAAATTTTTATTGTGCTATCTAATTTGATTTCTAACCCTTTCTCTTCTTTATACTCTTGTTTCTCTGATTCATTATTTTGTATAATATCGCTTTGTCCTATTGTGTTGACCTTATTTTGAATTGTTCTAGTTTGATCTATTTGGTCTTTAAATATATTTCTTTCATGTTTGTCTATTCTCCTAAGTATTTCCTGACTATTGCTGTTCCATTTTTGTAACATAAATCCACCTTTGCCTAATAATGCTATCATTTGCTTATATATTTCTATGCCTTCTTCTACACTATTGCATCCTGTCATTAGATCATCCATGTAGAAGCTATTTAAAACTTTCTCTGCAGCAAGTGGATACTTTGTGCCTTCATCAATTGCAATTTGACTCAAGGTTTTGACTGCTTGATACGGCGCGGAAGCTGTTCCAAAGGTCACGGTCAAAAGTTCGTAATCTTGGATCTGTTTGTCTGGACTGTCACGCCAGAGTATCCTTTGGAACATGACATCTTCTTCTGCTACTCTAACCTGGCGGTACATTTTTATAATATCCGCTACAAGTCCTATAGGATGAAGTCTCCATCTTAACACTGTGTGTCTTAAATCAGACTGCAATGTGGGTCCCACCATCAACGTGTCATTGAGTGAGACTCCATTGTTGTTCTTCTCGGACGCGTTGAATACAACACGTACCTTCGACGTAGTTTTGTCTTCCCGGATTACAGCATGGTGAGGTAAGTATACTGCTTCTTCCTTCTTACTATCATCTTCTTTCACGTGCCTCATATGTCCTAACTCTAAATATTCATTTATCACTCCTGCGTACTTTTCCTTTAAATCTTTGTTCTTTACTAATCTTCTTTCTAATGCTTTAAACCTTAATTTAGCTATGCCACGTGAATTTCCCGACTTGCAAGGAGGATCTTCGTCTCGGAAAGGTAACCTAACTATGTATCTGCCATTGCTATCTCTCCTAGTGGTCTCACTGTAAAATTCTTCGCATTTATTTTCCTCTGGTGTAAATATTTTTTTATTAGTGTTGATTTCTTCAATTTCCCAGAATTTTCTTAAAATATCTTCTACCTTACAATGCATTACATTTATGTTTTTAAATTTATTATTTGCACTAGTGACTTCAGGACCAACAGCACCCGACAGCACCCACCCTAATGTAGTGCTCTGTGCGATCAGTGTACCAGAAGGACTCTTCACTAAACCTTCCTTAATTATGCAGCTATAAACATCAGCACCCAACAGAATATCGATTTTGTTGGGTGTGTTGAACTCCGGATCTGCTAAACATAAGTTATTAATACCTAACCAGTCGAAGGTGTCTGAGTTAAGGCTTCGCTCAGGTAGGTAAGAGGTGATCTTATTTAGAACATAAGCATTTAATAGAAACTTAAAGGTTGGATCGACACGAGATTTAATAGTTAATTGTACCATGTACTTTGTCATGGTTGACCTATTATCTCCTAATCCAGACACAAATCCTTGAATTGGTATCTTTTTCAGGCAAAGATACTGCACTGTGGCCTCTGTTATAAAACATGCCTGCGAACCTTGATCGAGCAAGGCTCGGATAGTCTGATATTCACCCATCTTTGACGAGGCCTTTATTAGCGCAGTGGCTAATAAAACCTGTCTGGGCTTTGCAACCCTTCCTGTAGACAAACAAGAGACTATCTGAGTAGCACTAGTTGAAGGACTAGCACTATCAGTAGTAGGCTTTGCTTCAGGGTCTTGGCCGTTATTATCCAAATGTAACAAAGAATGGTGGCGCTTCTGGCAAACTCTGCAACTGGTGTTTTTCTTGCAGTTATAAACAGTATGGTTACTGCCTAAACAGTTGAAACAAATTTTGTTCTTACGAACGAAATCCCGTCGAGCTTCGAGAGATTGTTTGGCAAACTGTTTACAGAAACAGAGCTTGTGACCCTCTGAGCAGAATTCGCATTTCATTGGCGATGATGTCTCTGTGGCTAACAATGTTTTAGGTGTATGATTGTTATTGACCTGGTGACCTGAACCCTTTTTTGGTTCTATGCACTCAAACGCGCGGAAACGTTGCTCTAAAAATACTTTAATTTGATCAAAGGTAGGAAAATCATTACTGGAGTCGCTACTACTGACACTTAATTCCCATTGCTTACGCGTTTCAGGATCTAATTTAAATGTCACTATATGTATGATAATAACATCCCAAGTACTCACATTTATCCCTAAGTTAGTTAACGCATTTAAACAGTCACTGGTGGTGTCTGAAAGCTCCTTTAATGATATCGCCGATTCAACCTGCATACGTTTTATACCAAACAACCGTTTCAAAATACAGTTGGCGAGATATCTTTTATTACTGTACCTTTTGTCTAACAAATCCCAGCACTGACTGTAATTTGCATCAGTTATTGGAGTATTCCGTATCAATTGCTCAGCTTCACCAGTTAGATGACTTTTTAAATAATGCAGCTTTTGCACGTTATCTAATGAACAATTTTTATGAACTAACGATACAAAAAGATCATGAAAGGTCGTCCATTCTTCATATTTGCCCGAAAACATTGGAATAGCAATCTTGGGCAATTTTACCAGTGAATGGGCAGACTTAAATACACTACCAGAAGAACCATCCTTATGTGGAACCGGTTCACTTACAACTCTAATTTTATTGAGCGTTGTTTTCATTAAACTTTTATAAGTAATGTAAGTGTCCTCGGTTGTATCATAAATATCAACAACCTTTTGATCGATATCATCTAATTTAAAGTTCTGATAAACTTTAGTATTGGTATTTTTAAAAGATTCCCAATCCTTTTCTAATAATTCTTGTCTAGTTTCAATATATTCTATAGTTAATCTTTCTTTAGGACTCTTTTTAAAATTTGCTAAACCTTTAATAATAACACTTTGAGAGCCCCTTAATACGTTGATTAATCCCTCCATATTTGAAACAATTAAATTAAAACTAAGTTAAAAGTGTAATGTGTAAATTTCTAAGGTAATTTCAAATAAATAACTGTAAAGTTCATAAACAACTCAACAAGTGTATAAAAACAATATTTGTTCTAAAAAAAAGCTAATTAAATCGAAATAAAATACAAGTCCAATTAATTGCTCAAAATTTTACAAGTGTTTAGAAACAGCTTATAGTGTGGCGGAAATCGAGCGTAGGTTCCCCGTTCCGTCGTTTTTTAAGAAACTATTCTAAGTTCTAAACTAACATGCACAAATAAATACAAGTTTCTAAGAACTACCTTAAAACTTTCTAAGTTTAAAAATCTACTTAGAAATAATTCTAGAAGTCCAAAATTCTTCAAAAAGCTTATAAGTTAAAATCTCTGAATAAATAAGGTCCAAAATTGCTTGTCACCAACTGCCTTTCTTTAGACTGATAGTAAAATGTACTCACAATTATTTTCACTCACTCACTCAACACGATGATTTGGTGTATGAGGCGCACCCTGGTGGCGACACGTTGAACTATATGGATGTGACGTCAGTATTCTGATGTCACGTTGAACTGGGTGTGACGTCCTTATGACGACACGTTGAACTCTACGAGGGTGACGTACACAGTCACCTCTCGTTGGATGGAAGTGGCGCCCTCTATAACGTCACTTCTCCGCCGCGCGCTACTGCTGACTCCGTCCACTACGCTGGACGAAGCTGTCGCTGCGCGGAACCGTATACTTTAGCCACAGCGATCCACTGCGAGTACCACGGATGAACTCAAAAAACCGAAACTTTATCCGGGTCGTAGGACCAATGTTAAATACCGAACACCGAGAGTGGTACTCAGTACTTAATTTTTGACCTTTATGTGTATACTAGTAGGGTTGAGGGTTTAAATAAAACAACCGAACTGTATACTGATCTATAGAAGGTTATATATTTATAAAAACACAAGACCCTGACCAATTCATTGTAACGAAACCATTGCGACTTCTAATTTGACGCCAACGCCATCTAGTTACGTCGTGTACAACTTTGAAATAATTAAAATTAATTTGTTGAACTGATGAGCGGCTATTGATCATGCATGATCATTAACAGCTTGTTTACTTGCGTCAAAAATAGTCAAACAGGCGCTAATGATTACTTAACTTTAAACAGCGTTTATAAATAAGAGGGTTTATGTTTAATTTCCTGTGCCATTAGCGTAAGCATCATTAACCTGTAATGTCTCCCCTGCTGGAACACAGGCCTCTTCTCTGTGAGAGGGAGTAGGCTGAATCCACCACGCGGGCCCAGTGCGGGTTGGTAGATGTCACATATCTTCGATTTTTTGGTTCTAGGACATGCCGGTTTCCTCACGATCTTTCCCTTCACCGTTTTGTGAGCAGTGGTGATGAAATCATTCAAACAAAGTAAAGCCTCTGTCTGGGTTCTAACCTGCGACCGTCAACTCGTAAATCGTGCCACCACTACTCTCTATGCCATTAAGTGGACGCTTTCAAACTCAATAACACCTTTTGCTTGACTCGGAGATTGAACCTAAGACCCTTCGAATTATGGTAGAGGTCTGCCCGGCTTAGGCAGAGCATCGCCGTGTCCTCGTGGAGGCGATCGGTGGCGGCGATCTCTCGCGCCCGGCCCTGGTCCAGGCCATGGTACGGAGCCAGAGGGCATGGGTGGCCTGCGAAGCAGTAATGCTCGCGAAGGAGGAGGCGGAGCGCGTGAGAGAGAGGCAAATTTCGCGCCCTCACGCTCCTAGCCGCCGCAGGAGATGCCCTGCGCATCGGGAATCCCGGCCACCGTAGGCGCGAGCTTGTGGACGGTGAGCAATGGGTAGCTCGCCGTCCGATAAGGACCAGGCCCGGGTCAAATGTGCGTTGTGTTCTATGCGCGCCTCAATGAGATGGCAGCAACTGAAGGGGTCCAATAGAACCGATGCCTGCCGGGGTTGCGGGAAAGTCCGAAAGGGATACCGTGGCCCCGGTAATGCACAGGCAACTGAAGGAACACGGGTGGGTTTTAGTCAGTAAGAGTCTGACACGCCCTCCCGCTCCGCCCAGAGCGGGAGAAGTTATTTGATAATTTCCCATCCAAAAAAATCAATAATCTCAATTTATTTGGGCCGTACTATTTTTCTTCTATACATCTTAATCAGTCAGCCTCGTTGGTCTAGCGGTCGCAAGCGATAGCGCTGAGCATGAGGTCCTGGATTCGATTTTCGGTTCGGATAAAGTGATATTTGGGATTTATATCTGGAATTTCTCAGAGTAGCTCCGTGATAGTCTGAATTTGTGCCCGGTTGATGGCAATAGGCTCGCCCCTGTTACATGGGACTTAAACATAACTGGCGAAATGTGGGTGTACTATAGGTACACCTCTGCCCAACCCTTCGGGGAAACAAGACGTCATGCTGTCTCAGTTCAGATATCTTAGTATTCACAATGTCACTAACCTTATCCTTTGCTGCATCCTCCTTCAAGAATTTTTTTTCTGGCATAAAAAGTATCTTCTTTAAGTCGGAAATACGTTACTGCGCGTTAGCGGCGCTCGACAGACTACAACATAACGCTCGGACCGGCCGGAGCTAAACAGACGAAACAGTCGCGCGTTCCGAATAGTTGTGTCGTGTACCTACCGTGTACAGTGTGTGTATTGCTGGTGTGATTTATGTGATCGTGATTTATAATTTGATCTGAACAGCAAACAGTTTTTCTATTGCGCAATAACTAACAGTACCCACAGTAGCGAAAATATGGCTGAAAATAAGGAAAGAGACACATACCGTTATATATACGTATGCCACTAAGGAATAATGTAGATTTCTTTCAGTGAAAAAATGTTTGAAATCTGTTCAGTAACCTCTTACAAACATATAAACAACTTTATCTACACCCATGCTATAAATCCTCTATAAAAGTATCTGAAACAGTTAGCTTATTGCCAACATTAAGACAACCCGTGTCATAGTAACCATAATAGCATCCAAACGAGAGTTATAATGTTGGACTAAATTTTAAGCAACTCCATTTTCAAAAATAGAACATTGTCATGCACACGCGTTTTGAATTTACAACACTGTACAAGACCCTACGGTTTCAGAACCTTATATAGAGGATTCATAACATGGGTGTAGATAAAGTCTTGTATGCAACTTTACATAATTAGGTATTAAAAAGGTTGAACTTTGTCATTTAAGAATGGAACACAATATCATTCATATGACTACCTCGACTGGCTCGGCAGTACCCCATCCGATCAACCCAACTTTTCAGTACATTTTCGATTGTTTCGGCTTGAATCTCTATAATGTAGTCTCCAAAATTTTTTTTTTATAAATATATATATTTTTAATTTTATTATAGGTTAATCGTAAGACAGGTTAGGTTTATTAATATAGGTTGGTTATAGTATTATTTTTCACTTTTTAGTGCTTTTAGTGTTTTCTGAAGTCGATTTCTTTTTTATGCAAAAAAAAAATGTGTTTGTTAATTTTTTGTGACATATTTTTAATCTTATAAAATATGGCTAGGCCTAGTAAAGATGCTTCTCGTATGAGAAAACGGTGTCGAACTGAAAATGAGAATGAAAAAGGATAACGATAAAAATAGATTAGAGGAAGAAATGCTCAACGCATTTCTAATGAGAACCCTGACCAGCGCGAAAACAGACTGTCAAAGCAGAGGACCTACATGTTACGTAGGTTGAATAAGGAAAGTCAAGAAGGGTATAATCGTCGTCTAAGTTTGATTCGTACTCGATTAGCCACTGAAATCCAAGAAGATTACGATCATCGTATATCTTTAATTCGCAATCGATTAGCTAACGAGAGTCAAGAAGATTGCGATCAGCGTATGAGTTCCGGTGCCTGTCTTTTGGATTCATCATCAGATCTGATGGTAGAATGGTTCTTATTGAACGCAAATGCTTCACCTGTTGTAGAAAATACCAAAATCGCTGTACGCTTTTCCTATAAAATTTGAAGAGTTCCCTCGATTTCGCCAGGATTCCATCATCAGATCCTGACTTGGTGACTATGGGGCCAATTGGAAAGCATAGGCTTTGGAATAAAAAAATAATTTTCGAAATCGGTTCGTAAATGACGAAGTTATGTGTGATCAAAAAACGCAATGCAGAGTAAACGAAAAGATCGTTAATGTAGACAATGTAGATATTTCTTTTTATTTTTGTTGTTTTTTCAAAAACCGCTTGTTTGATTTCGATAAAATTTTCATGGTACCATTAAGAAAGTATAACCTTATCAAAAAAAAAAAAAATTCAAATCAGGTGGTAAGCGACGGAGTTATGCGCGAACAAACATTTAAAAAAAATACAAACGACTGAATTGAGAACCTCCTCCTTTTTTAGAAATCGGTTAAAAATAAAAACACTTAAGAGGGCACCGAGCTTTTTTTACAAACAAACATGTTTTTATTAAGCTAGTTTGAAGTAGTAAACAGTTAAATTAAAATGTAGGGAAATATATTGGTATTATTGGGGATATATACAAGAAATACAATTTGATAAAGTTGCCTCGATAGAATAAATAGGCAAAGTTAGCTCCTACCGAGTATTTTTGTCCTCTATTTTACTACTTTTTTATATACCTAAATAAGTAATTTTATATTATGATTAATTGACTAAAATAAAGTTCATAGATGACTTTGACTTTAAGAGCAATACGATGAAAAAAAACAACGACAAACATTGAAAAAGTACAAAAGTGTGGTTATTTTCTTTACTCGAAAAACACAGGGACAAAGACAAATGACCGACCATTTGGCTTTGTCCCTGTATTTTTCGTTATTTAATATTTAACTATTGACTAATTTAAATATAAACATACAAAATGTATAATAATGTCTTGTTCCCTCTTCCAGTGAATTCCAAGCCCTTGACTTTTGACGAGGTGTACAACCAGAGCTCCCCCACAAACTGCACGGTCTACTGCGGCGGCCTGACCACCGGCCTCACCGAGGAGCTGATGCAGAAGACCTTCCAGCCCTTCGGGACCATCCAGGAGATCCGCGTCTTCAAGGATAAGGGATATGCTTTTATTAGGTAAGTGGGGGACTGTGTTAGAGAACTCTATCAATCAATCTCCCTAGCCTTTTCCCAGTTATGTTGGGGTCGACTTCCAGTCTATCTGGATGTAGCTGAAAACCAGTATTTTACATGGAGCGACTACCTAACTGACCTTCACAACCCAGTGAAATGAAATGAAATGAAATTGTTTATTCTGTATATAGAATCACTTTTACACGTCATCTTATTATTTTTTTTTTTCAAAAATTAGCTAGATGAGTTCAGCGTTTCCTATCTGTCAACTCTGAGAAGGAAGGCCGAAACAAACTCAGAGATAACTGAGTAATACGATACCCCTTGGTAAGACTGGTTGTCAGACTTTCGGGCTTCTGACGACCCGTAACGACTTTCAAAGATCCACGAATGACAGCCGGGACCAACGGTGGCTTAACATGCTTTTCGAGGCACGGAGGAGTCTCTGTATGTAGGTAAAGATGGTCACCCATCCACAGGCCAACCCCGGCAAACGTAACTTAACCTGATAGATCGACCCGTGCGGCTGTTATTACGAGTTATATCTAAAGTAAGAAATAGGCGATTGAATTGATAGGTATTTATAGAGAAAGTAAAGAAAAACCTGAAACAAAATATTATTCATAAACAAAAATGTTATTCTCTGTGTCAATAACAGTCGATCAATAGGGATGTTTACTGGTGAAATAAAAAAAAAAATTAACCGTCAGACAGATATTAAAAAATATAAGACACGTATTTTTTGCTTTATCTTATTAATAAAAATAAAACGCATTAAAGTTGGGGAGTGGGGGTTCGCTACGTCACAAGTCAGTATAAAATCATAAAATCTACCGGGCAGTGACGTAATGCCACATTTTAACTCAATGTATTGCCGTAATCTTTTGATTACGTTAAAAAAGAAAAAAATAGTGTATAATATCTTTTAATAGTCTACCAGAAGGTCAAATGTTTTTTTTTTTGTCATCACGCTTATTATGTTCATTATTGATTTGGTTAAGAATCTAGAAAGTAGTTCGAGCAATTTTCAATTGCCAATAATGTGAAGGCACTGAGAAGCGCGGTAGAGTTCACGTATATAATAAAAACTCATCACTGATAACTCATATTCTCCATTTCATCCAAATATTAACGTATCATCTCCATCTACATCCACAGATTCTCCACAAAGGAGAGCGCCACACACGCTATCGTGGCGGTCCATAACACCGACGTGAACGGACAGCCCGTCAAGTGCTCCTGGGGCAAGGAGTCCGGGGACCCCAACAATGCTCAGGCGCAGGGACAGGTACGATACCAACCAACATCTGAATAACTCTGCTCAACAACGTAAATAACGCAATGAATATTGTTGAACTGTCAAAATGAAACTGATTGTGATCGATCGTATGTGGTGCAATTAGAAAGAGACAAGGAAATAAATTTATTTGACTCAGGTTAATTAAGGCACACAAGATTCACACAAAAACAGAATAAAATTAAAATAACTTAGAATAGTACTGTGTGCCTCACAGCTGCGCCAAATAGGGCCAGTTCAGCATAAATGCCAGACAACACACACACACACACACACACTGACACACACCACACGCTGACACACGCCACTGAAATGTTAAGCATAAAAATAAGTAAACATTCTTTTTTTTTTTTTATCTTTCTCTCACAACTGCATGTAATCTTAGTATACACATCACACACTCACGCATCACATGATGTTCAATTCACTATGTAATGGTAGATTGACACCCCTTCACTCTCTAAGGTACAACAAAATTTTACTTACGCTTTGCCGAACACTGTCTCTCAAGATACAGGTCTCCTAGTTTGAGAGGCAGGGTTTAATTTTTTGTCTAATACATTTAATACTTATAAAACCCTACACTTATGTATAAACAGCCATTCATGATTATTGTATGTGTCTACCACTGTGTTGAATCTGTGTCTATGTATTACTTTTGCTAAATAAACAATTATTAATTAATTAATTAAGTAGTGTCTGACGCTGGTTTTCAACTAGACCTTATGTTACGAGGACGTCTTACGGATGTAAATCAGTTTTATACTGTGTACGTGTTTTATATTTAAATAAAAATAGATATATATACAGGATGTTTGGCGCATGGACCGACACAATTTTTTGGGGAGTTGAGAGGGTCATTTGCGAAGTTTCACCCAAAGATCCCATGTCCTAAGTGTCACGGTTAATAAGATATGATTTTTTTAGATTTTTTCCAAAAATTATGAACATAGTTTTATTTAAAAAAGTTCTTTATTTATTTAGAATAAAAATACATTGCAGAATACAATAAAAGTTATTTCGTGCAATTAGAACAATAAACAAAAAAGTAATGACTATTTAAAGGCGAGATTTCGGGTAATTTTGTGAAAAAAACAAAAAAAAACATCTCAATAACCGTGACACTTAGGACATGGGGTCTTTGGGTGAAACCTCCCAAATGACGCTCCCAATCCCCCAAATAATTGTGTCGGTCCATGCGCCAAACACCCTGTATGTGTAGCAATAGAATTAGTGTGCAGACTACACCTAACTTTCTTAAAAGTGTAACCTTGGAAGATCAGTCGTCTGTAGTTACGAGTAAGTGCAAGATATTTTAATGAACCCTTTGAGGTAGGTACTCTTTCAGACTCTCAGGGGTTCACGAACCCCTGGTATAGATAGATAGTGTTTCTATGAAAAATTAATGGAATGTGTCAGTGCTGTTAGTTGACTAGTGACTAACCAATTCTTTTCAAGGAACAAACAAGGACAGTGTAGTAGCGCTTTACAGGCTCCAAGCGAGCCAAACAGGCGCGACGCGACTACACTAATTGTTCTACCGTGAAGTTCTCTTAGAAATTTACGAACTACGCATCAAAGACATGACGTCACACAAATCCTGCATCGCGCAATTAGAGTTTACCGCGCGAACGACATACTCGTATATAAGACTATCCGACATCAACAGTCGGGCACCGACCCTTGCTCGCAGAAGCGCCAGCCCGCGTTATGCTGAGAAATGTAGATTTAAATTCACCGATTAATAATAATGAATCATCTTTGATCCAGCCTGTCCCAACTTGCTGTCCTCCCCCCAGCGACGCCCTAAGCCGAGTGCCGTACCCCACAGGGGGTGCCCTTAGCTAGCGCTCGCCTAGTTTTAATTAGTATAGTTTTGCCCCTGGCTGGAGGCTTTGAGTTTAGTAGCTTAAGGCAGCCGCAGGATTGTCCGGTTAAGTAGTCATCACCTCAGAGGTGAGCTACGAGATGCCATAGTAAAAAAACAACACCCGTCTGGTCGGAGGATCCTCCCTTTTCTATGGTGGATGAGTGAACTTTACACCCTGTTCCTCATGCCTCTAAACTTTAATTCGGGGAAGCACTACCACACATATATGCCTATAAGTACGTATATTTCTGCCGCCAAGCGAATGCTGAGTGTTATTGTAAGCTTGTGAGATATATAAGCTTTCGTCCTGGGATGGCAACACATTTGCAATTCCAGAAGTTCAGAATATATTTTCAGTTCATCACAATACTTACTTTTCCTTGATCCAGCCTGTCCCATCTTGCTGTCCTCCCCCCAGCGACGCCCTAAGCCGAGGTTCGTACCCCACAGGGGGTGCCCTTAGCGAGCGTTCGCCTAATTATAATTTATAATAGTTTTGCTCCTGGCTGAAGGCTTTGAGTGTAGTGCTTAAGGCAGCCACAGGATTGTTCGGTTGAGCAGTAAATACCTTAGTGGTATACATGCGAGATGCCATAGAAAAAAAAAAAAAAAAAAAAAAAAACTTTGATAAAATTATAATATTCAATTATCGAAATATACAGGGTGGCAGGACATTGATGCGAAAACGTTGTAAATGACTATAATGAACGAGAATGGCTTTGTAAATTTTTGCCGGTTATTATTGCACTTTTCTATGAAACAGCAGATTTTTTTGAAGTGAAAACTTCTTTAGCGATGTGCACTTTTTTGTGATGGGTAAAAAGTTTTAAACTCGCGTCAGGACACGTGACCAGGGACACGGACCTCAAGTCTGCTATTACAATAGTTTCAGAATGGTCTATCATTGATTTCATAATTGTTGATTTTGACAAGTTTGGTAATCTATTAACATATTGGCGTCATTATGACTTTCCGATGGTCAGCCACTGACACTCCATTGAAAGAAATGGCATCTATTGGTAATCTCGTACTATAATGAAAAATGAATGACTGACTTATGCGGTAATCTGCAAAAATTTTGACAGTTCCTTTGATCAGTGACCTACCATGAGAACGTCATTGTGCAGTAATTTCTTTTAATTCGTTACGAATATCGTGTTTGTGGAATACAATGATCAACCAATGATCGACCATTATGAATTTAGCAGATTACGAACTTTTAGCAAAATGACAATGGGATCGTGTAATGATGACGAATTTATAAAAATAGCAGACTTGGGCCCCTGATCGAAAATTCGTAAGACGGAGGGAGAGTAGACCGGTGCAAAATTATTCCCTAACCATTCCAAAATATCGAAAATGCACGACGTTAATATTCAAGTTTGCACTCCCGGAGTGCAACCCGTTTTTTTTTTTTAATAACTGACAATAAATCCCAACGCACCCCTGCGTTTATTGTTTTTATTTTCACTGTATTGTATCCTATTGTTAATCTGTGAACAGCGTTCTGGGCTGCAATATTGTCTATATGTTTTGTGTATTTTTTTTGTTGAAACTGTTGGTACTCCCTGTCACTTGTCCATAAGGTTTCATTAGAAAAACAGCGTCAGACAGCATTTGTCGGGCATTAATGCTGGAATGAACCTTTTTGGCGCAGCCGTGAAGCACACACTATTATTGCTATAAGATTATTTTCACTTTTTATTTTGCTACTAGTGTTTCACGAACTGTGTCCAAATAAATGTTATTATATCTTTCTTTTATTTCTTGTTTAGTTCTATGTTTTATATTGTAGCTGTTCGTTGTTCCTCTTGAATAAAAATAAAAATAAAATTGATGGTTATAAAAAAGGCTGTTAAATAGAAATGTGTTTAAAAAAATATCTGCCGACTCAGAATCACGTACTGTATCCATGGTAACAGTTTTCGCGTCGATGTCCCCTGCCACCCTGTATAATACATCTAAATTATTTAATTATTAATATACTTATATCAAAGAAATAATTTTATCATACCATTATACATAATCTTTAAAAGTACTCAAATAAAAAAAAAACTCGTTGGTCGCCCTTGATTTACATTTAAAAGACAGACAATTAGCATTAATATTTCTGACTTTGTCATCATTTTTACATTATTATAAATATCTACAATCTACATTCTTCCATAATTTTCTTCATGTCTCCTAATACTCATTCGCGTTAGTTATTTGACGGCTATTATTATAAAAAATACCATTAGACATGGTGATGAACTAAGATCATTCACTCTTCATCATTTCTCCTTCTGAGATCACAGGTAATAATTATTATCATAAAAAAGAATTAAAATAGATGCCATATTTTAGTTGCCTTGTTGTTGTTTGCCTCGTTGGTCTAGTGGTCGCAAGCGCTACTTCTGAACATGAGGTCCTGGGTTCGATTCCCAGTTCGGGCAGTGTCATTGGGTTTTTCTTTCTGGAATTTCTCAGTAGCAGCTTGGAGTCTGGATTTGTGCCCGGTTGATGGCAATAGGCTCGCCCCCTATTACATGGGTCTTAAACATAACTGACTGACAGACGACCTAATAAAGGTCGCAGGAAGCTGCTGGATGCAGGTCGCTTCCAATCGGCCAAATTGGAAATCATTGGGGGAGGCCTATGTTCAGCAGTGGACGTCCCATGGCTGAAATGATGATGATGATGAAACATAACCGGCGAAATGTGGGTGTACCTGCTACTTGTACACCTCTGCCCAACCCTTCGGGGAAACAAGGCGTGATTTATGTTATGACATGTGTTATTCTAGTTTTTCAATAGGTAGTTTTAGTTAAGTTATAACAAAGCTATATCATTTTGCTATTTTTATTAATTATTAGTTGCTATGTGCCCCTTCATTAAAATAACTTGTAAGTACATCTAACTAAAAAAAAAACTTAAAAAAAATTTGGACGTCTCGTGAAATAGATGCTAACAAAATAAAAAGTGAAAATAATCTTATAGCAATAATAGTGTGTGCCTCACGGCTGCGCCAAAAAGGTTCATTTCAGCATTAATGCCACACAAATGCTGTCTGGCGCTGAACTAATGAACCCCTATGAACAAGTGACGAGGAGTACCTACTAACATTTTCTACATACCTAATACATTATTTTTACAAAGAAATCAAATATGAATTAAAAACAAAAACAATCCGAAATCAACAGGAACAGTCCAAGCAAAAACCCTCCCCGAATCCTCCTGTAATCATTCCTTTCTTTATCACCAGATCCCAACCGCATATAGTCCGTTCGGCGCGACCTACACGGGCGGCGTCCCGCCCACGTCTTACTGGTACAACACCTATCCGCAGCAACTGGGGGGCTTCCTCCAGGGGGTGCAGGGGGTCCAAGGATACACCTATGCAGGGCAGGCGTTCGCTGGATACCAGCAGCAGTACATGGGGTAAGTAAATAATGATAAACGAATTTAACCGATCTGGCCCCATAGTTTGAGATTGACGCGTTACGTCACTTTAAACATTTTTCAGAATCTTTCGGTGTTACCTGTCATTTTTTTATTATTTCAGGTCTAATTGACGAGAATATCAAAATTCAAAAGTCATTTATTCAAACTAGGCTGAGAATCAGCACTTTTCGAACGTCAAAGTCACATAGGACAGTCCCACAAAACGCCCACCCTTCAAAACTTCCTAGTGCTTTAGCTGGGAAGAAGAAGTGGCGCAACAAACTCCCCAGCAGCACAGCTGTCTTTTCAATTAAAAAAAAAAGATTATATATAATAGTATGCAAAATTATTTACAGTACGCAACACTAAACATAATTTAAATGATAAATTAATAGCCACGTCAGCTAGCACACAGCAATATAATATATCAACCAAAAATATCGAGAACTGTACTCAAGCAGAAATAAAACCAAATAAAGACTAAACGTAAACAATATCTAAATAAAAGCCTCCAGTCATAAAGGGCGTGCCCGCTTACATATAGCTGTATATAGCTGTAACTGGAAGTTATAAATGATAAACTAGGACCATCGAGGTAAAATAAATAAACAGTTAATTACTAATAACAATAACAAAACCATGATCAGCAAGACTACCAGTCACCACAAGCAGCACCCGTTCACGAGCTTAACGCAAAGATCAGCCATTACCCCCCCTCGCCATCCATCAGACCATAAGTTAAAACAGCCCACAGACGATAATAGCCATTATTTAGCAGCAAAAATAGTGATTTTAAGCCGCGTGAGTCGACCGTAACGAATTGGTTACGGTCGGTTAAATCACTACTTTTACTGCTAAATTATGGCTTTTATCGTCTGTGGGCCTGCTCTTAAAATGGTGAGGCAACCAAGATGTCCTAAAACCCATATAAAGTTCGAAGACATGTGACATCTACCAACCCGCACTGGGCCCGCGTGGTGGATTGCCCACTCCCACTCACAGTGAGGAGGACTGTGTCCTAGTAGTGGACACGTTTTTCAAGCAGTCTTGACTTCGTTACAATTTCAATAAATGTATATGTTGGGTGCAAGACTTTATCTACACATTGATATAATAATGTACAATAATAATAGTTATTTATGCAACTGTTGTATAATAAGGGGTATTTAAACACGAATGTGGGTTTATCACATGAGTGTTTTAATATCTAATTATGTACAGTTGCATACAAGACTTAATCTACACCCATGTTATGAATCCTCTATAAAACGTTCTGAAACCATAGTGTGTTGTACAGTGTTGTAAGAACTCTATGTAAATTCATGGAAAGTTTAATTGCTGAGTATCTAATACCTACAAACAAACTATCTATAGGACAAACAAACAAAACAAACGAAAAAAAAAAAAAAACAAAGTGCTTAAAAAAAATGCAATATTAATATTGAACACAAAATGGCGGGATACGACGTTAATTCGAATAACCAATAAGTTTTTTTTTTTAAATCATGGCGCTATGGTAGTGTAACGCGAGGGCATGACAATGTTCTTTTTTCGAAAAGGAGATGCATAATAAAATTCAGTACAACATTATAACTCCCGTTTGGATGCTATTATGGTTACTATGACACTGGGTGTTTTAATGTTGGCAATAGGCTAACTGATACTTTTATAGAGGATTTATAGCATGGGCGTAGATAAAGATATAAAATATGTCTATGAAACTCATAGTAGATAATCAAATGAATTCTTCTTGGTGACATACATCTTTTTGAGGTTTGTCTATACAATTTCTGTAAACTAACTGACAGAAATCCGCTACCGGCCTCGTCTTTGTCTGAACTACGCATAAGAATCCGAATGATCCGCATTTTCATCGCGAAGTTTGTGGAAAGATCCTAGCCAGCCCGCAGAATTTAAATAAGTGTCTAAACTAACCCTCCTAAGGCTTTGGTCTCCTATTTTATGTTATTTGCGACGTCTGACTTCAGCGTCAACGTTCCGATCGACGTCTGAACGCTACGCAAAGCGTCGGCGGTCAATACGTCCGCAGTGGACGACGAAGCTTCAGTCGTTGCTCGCGAGTTGTCGTGGGAAACTTGTTAGACACGACGGAAAGCGATTGAAAGCTGCACACAACGTCAAGCGTACGCGTACTCGGTATCGTGATCACCCCAAACGGCTCCAAAACGCAGGCAAAAAAAAAAAACATTTATTTCGGGTTCTCCCATATAATATAATACTTATCCATATAATGAGGAGCTCGTGGCTAAGTAGTAACTGCCGCACGGGTCGATCCGTCAGGTTAAGCTACGCTTGCCGGGGTTGGTCTGTGGATGAGTGACCATCTTTACATACCGAGACTCCTCCGTGCCTCGGAAAGCACGTTGAGCCGTTGGTCCCGGTTGTCATTCGTGGATGTTTGACAGTCGTTACGGGTCGTCAGAAGCCCGAAAGTCTGACAACCAGTCTTACCAAGGGGTATCGTATTACCCAGTTACTGGGTTGTGGAGGTCAGATAGGCAGTCGCTCCATGTAAAATACTGGTATTCAGCTGCATCCGGTTAGACTGGAAGCCGACCCCAATATAGTTGGGAAAAGGCTAGGCAGATTGACTTATCCATAAAATACAAAACACAATATAAAAATAAATACAATGTCATCAAATTATAAAGACAATGTCAAAAGCTCAACTATCTTTCCCCCGTTCCATAGTAGCAAGGACTACAACCAATGGGCCAACACGACCGCGTGCTCCAGCATGGGCGGCGTGCAGCTGCCGTGGGCGCTGGGCGCCGGCGTGGGCGGCGTGGGCGGCGTGGGGGGCGTGGCCGCCATGTCGCAGCCGCCGCAGGTGCTGCACTATCCCGTGCAGCACTTCCAGGTGCAGCCGGTGAGTTTGTCTCGAAAGAGAATACGGACGGTTCTTGGAAATATAAAATGGATTTTTAAAATGTGAAACGGTTTGGTAAAATATGATACAATTTTTGAGTCTAGAAAAAAAAGTCTTTTACAGAAAAACCATTTCAGTTTCAGTTTTGCTTTTTAGATAAGCAGTTCTATAAATAAAAATGAATGAAGTCTCTATTCGTCTCTCCGATTCTAAAAGTGGGCAACGTCGCAAATAGATGTCGAATATTTCGCTGTTTTGATTAAATTAGCAATATTACTGTATGTAAATACTCGTAAGAAATGTGGGTAACTAGCGAACTAGAATATTAATAATGAATTGCAATTAATTATAGCACTGAATTTGATGTTGCAACCGTTTTAGGTGTAAAAAAAGCACTTGGAAAGTTCCCAAATACTTTATGTATTTTAAAAACTATTTATTTGGTGTTACGATATAAATTATTGCATTTCATCATCAATATTTTAGTTGGTTAGTTAGCCACATTTCATATTTCCATACAGTAATACTCGTATTGCCAAATTAATGAAAACATATATGACACCTAAACAAACAAAAACATATATAACATATTTGACCCCTATGTGCGACGTTGCCAACTTTTGGATAACCGCTATTAAAAAACATTTAAAATATCTCTGTAGAACATCGTCTGTGTCACTCATATTTGTGTGACTGTCTTTTTCTAACTTTCTTCCTCTTTCTATATTTTCACAAAGTACCTACCAATTTTTATTTCACGAAAAATACGGTTTTGAAAAGAAGTCATAATAGGATGGTATCTGAATTTGAATATTTCATAAGTGTAGGCATTTATGCTTGTGATTGGATATATTATTAAAGGGATGAGACACTCTGTTTTGTGCATTCCTTAAGTTTACGAGTATATTATTTTAAGGCTAAAAAACTGCTCTCTTTTCCAGATCGGTGAAGATGAATGGCTTGCCCCGAGTCTCTTGGTGTGAGGACAAAGACATCAACCGCCTGTTTCCTGTTGTTGCGTGCATAAAGACTGGATTTAACTTATTAGCCTTGGTTTATAATTGTTCCGAGTCTATTTTGTCGAGTCTTTTTTGTAAAGTCTTATTTTTTTAAGGCTTTTGAGTTTTATTTATGTTTCAGAATCGTTTCATTCGAGTCCTTTTTTTAGTCTGAGGCCTTTTTGTAAAGGTTTTAACTAATTAACTTATGTTTAAATGCTGTGAGTTATGGTTTATTTTTCAGTCTTGTTTGAAATTTTGAAATAAAAGCGCATTTTTTTTGTGATACACTGATTTTGTGCGGTGGGGTTCTGTAAAGTTTTAAGTAATTCTGTAAAATTATTTTGTGTTAGGTCTAATTATTATTGTGAAGCTATTTCATGTCTTATTTTTTAAACACTATCATGTATCTTAAAATTTAATGTGATACTCTTAAAATACATTTTGATTTATTATAAAAAGTTTTAAAAAAATATTTTGAAAAAATAAAATGTTTTTTCAATTGTTATTTAAACACAAATGCTTTTGTTAAAACATTTTGGAGTTGACATTAAAGAATATGTGATTTTTTGTTAATTTTAAAAGTTTAAAACGCGTTTTGGAATTACAAAGTGTTTCTCAAAGAAATATAACTGTTGTTGCCAGAATCTAGTCATATTTTTAGTCTAAAAGTCAAAGATTTTTGTTGTATTTAGTTAAAGCTAAAATAAAAATAAATGTTATTTGTTACTTATTAAAGAAAAAAATATGACAGATAAGTTAAACATTTTTGTTATCCTTTAAAAAAAGACATTTAGCTGTCTTAAAATAAATTTTAAGGAATCCTTTTAAGTATCTTATTAAGAAAATGTAATCACATCCCTTTTTTTTTTTTTTTTTTTTAAATAAACCAAAAATTCTCAATCAAATCTAGTCAATTAATTACTTTAGTTTTTTGTGTTTATAGTCAGATTTTTTTAACTCTTTTTTTATTTTCTCTGATTTGGGAAAACAACAAATATACAACAGGAATGCGTTCGCGCGGTAAAACGGTTTAGAGCATCACCCTGACAATGGGACGAAACATAAGAACAAAGAAAACTTAAAAAATGTGAGTCAAAAATATCGAAAGATTACTCTATTGCTTCTTATGAGTGCAAGGTAAAAGCGTATAAAACATACTTTTAGAAAATATATAGAAGTTAAATATAAGATATATAATAAGTTAGTCGTAAGGAAGTATGACCACGCGGGCCAAACCGGGGTTGCGAACAAAAATAAATGAAAAAAAAAAAACTTTTTTTTACGGTCGAACCATCAGTCAGCACAAGTTGTAAAAAAATAAGAAAAAAAATATTGAGTAAAAAATTAGATTTTTGGAGATATGTTTAGTAGTAAAAATAGAATGAAACACCCGAGTGAGAAAAATTTTATAAAAAAAAAACTTTTATATGTATATGCCGAAATGCTAGGAATGGTAGACTACGAGTAGGTAACGACATTTTTGAGATGGGCTGGGAAAGAAGTCGACTTTATGACTTTTCCGATTTGAAGTCGGAAACCATTTTAACGGTGGGAGTTTTTGAAGTCGATAGCCAAGGAGACTTATTAAAGTCGAAAATATCGACACTTATCTACGAGTAGAGCTTGATGTGAGTTGTATGTCGGTTTCTGTACTTCAACTCCGATGTTGAGTGAAAGTCGAAGTTTGAAAAGTCGTTCAATGCGACATAAAAACGTCTTTAGACGAGGTTAAAGTCGGCAATTTACTTATATTTAAAAACATCGAGAAATCTGTTCTTTCTCTTATGCGCACACTTTCAGAGTTTCGATTAGTTTAGTGACGGAAGTTTACAAGTCGGAAAAACGACTTTAGAATGATTTGAAGTCGACTTTCAAAGTCGCCCATCTCTAATTTTAGTCACGATTTTTTTTCTTTCTGGGAAGCCATTGCCAAATTCAGAAATCCGTAAATTAAAAAAATACTGTTATAAAATGGTTGTGTCTAGATAAAAGATACACTACTGATCCGAGAAAAATGTAGAGAAAAAAAAATTAGATTTATTTATTAATATTAACGTATAAGTGAAAAGAAAAAAATATTTATTGCCTAGATAATAAGTATAATACCCGTTTACTGTAGTTAGAGAAAATTATAACAAAAAAAAAGTTGTTTTCTCTAAAAAAAAAAAAGGTTTGGACGGCGCTGACAAAGCGTGATTTCGGCTACTTCTATTTTTTTTTACGAATTTTTTTTTCGTTTTTATTTTCCTAAGAGAGTTTTTTCTCTATTTCCTTTTCATATTTCCCTCGTCGGAGGCTAGTGTTTGTAAAAAAAATACTAAAACGCTGTAGTTGGGAATGTCTTTTTTGAAACATTTTAGTCGGCGGTACGCTTGTGGCGCCCGACGTATCTTTGTATAAAAAATCGTATTTTATACATTAATTATTAAATTAAAAACTATATTATATTTGTTTGGACATTTTTTGCTACTCTTTGCTTAGTTGGTTGAGCGAAAAATAATGCAAAAGGTTAATTATTACGGTTCTCCTTGCATCTATTAAAAAAATAAGCTCAAGGCCTTAAATTGTCATTTAATCAGCTTAGAAAGGAAAAAAAACAGCCAGGTGCGAATCGGACTCGCATACGACGGGTTCCGTTCCAGCGTACAATATTTAACACTACATATTTTTATTATTTGTTGTCATAGCGGCCATAGTAGTACACACTCTGTGAAAATATCAAGTGTCTACCTATCACGGTTAAGAATTGCAACTCTGTGATAGACGGACGGACGAAAGGACAGTGGAGCCTTTTTTTTTCGGTGGGAAATCATTGAATAACTTCTCCCGCTCTGGGCGGAGGGCGTGTCAGACTCTTACTGACGAAAACCCACCCGTGTTCCTTCAGTTGCCTGTACGTTGCCAGGGGCCACGGTCCCTTTCGGACTTTCCGGCGACCCCGGCGGACAGTGGACCCTTAGCCTGTCCCGTTGGCTACGGAACCCTAAAAAATACTATCCAAGCTACTTTTTCCCAGAAATACCTGTTTTTACTGGCATTGAACGTAGATAACCAGTGGTTTGGATAAGAAAGTGATAAATAAGCCTATATCAGAAGAGAACTGCCTCGTTGGTCTTGTGGTCGCCAGCGCTGCTGCTGACCATGAGGTCCTGGTCTAAATTTCCGGGTCAGGAAAAGTGTTATTGGGTTTTTCCATCTGGACCTGTAACATCTGGCGAAATGTGGGTGCACTATAGGTAGATCTACTAACTCTTCGGGGATATCAAACGTGATGTTGTGTGTATCAAGAGAGACTCGGTTATAGGCTGAAAATTATACCTAGCCCAGGTTCGCACTTACTAATTTCTATCGCACCGATTTTTTTTTTTTCGTGCACTGGAATGTCAACTCTTGATATTGAGCCCAGCCAATGCGGGGCTGCGCTCTGTTGGATTCTCAATAGAATCCAACAGAGCGCATCGAAGAAAACACACACGCGAAAAAAAATCGCCGAGATATAAATACGCCCATGCGGATCTGGGCTTATGCAATATCTGATAGAAGATATTAGAAATAATAAAGTATAATAATAATATTATGTAACTAAAACTAAAAGTAACAAAAAATCTCCAAACACTTAGGTTTGACTGTTAGTAATTTCATTTCTAAATTTAGCTGTTTTTAATTTTCATCTTCAGCGTAGTTGAACATTTGGGCAGACATATCGCTAGAATCTTATAAATAAGATAATATAATATATTATACTAAAACTATTCTACAAATATAGTTTATTTCATGACTTGAAGAATTTTCACACTTATTCTCTAACTATCGAACTATTTATATATCTTTATATTTACGTATAAATTTAATTATATACTCCTTTTGCCTCGTTTACGTTCATACATCTGGTCATACACGCACGGCGCTGCGAGTACTACGCACCTGTCCTTTCTGAAGAACATCACTAATAAGGTCACTATCATGTCGTTCTTCTTCGTAAGGACTCTGTAATGGTCGTAGCGGGTGGCGTTCTGTAGTTCTGCGTTTCTGCCTACGCCCATGGGAAGGCGTGAATTTATGTATGTATTTAATCCATCTTGTGTGTTCTTCAGGAACTTTCCTTCAAAGAAAACTCAGAGCAATGCTCGTCGTATTTTCTTAAGCCACAATCCATTACCACATATGTACACATATCTAACTAGGGCCATTACAAATGCTAAAGTAGAGTTAAAACTCATTTTAGCAGACCTCTCGCTCGCACTTAAGACCCTTATGGAGCAGTCCTATTGTTGTGCGTAATTTTGTTATCGGACCGGACATTATATTCAAGTAATGTCATTAAATCAAATCAAATCAAAATCGCGTTATGAGCAATAATATGCTTTGAGATAAGTAATAATGACATTACTTTAATGTAATGTCATTATTACTGATAGTGTGGTAAATATTTTAATATGTTTACGTCAATATTGGAATGACAGTAATATTGATGTTATTATTACTGATAGTGTCTGGTCCGCTACGTCAATATTGTAATACTGATAGTGCGCAATCATTTTGACTTTCAGTACTCGTCAAGCGACCATCAAGAATGAACGAGTTCGTTCGTTCGTTTTTTTTTTTTCAATGCGTCTATGGTCAACCACGAACTCTGCACTAATTGACCCAATAATGATGAACAAAATCTTGACAGTATGTGGGGAGATTTGGAGTTTCATAACCGAAGGAAGGAATGTTGTTGATGTCATTATCACTGACTTAGAGTCTTAGGCACTAAATGATTTATGAATCTAACTGCGATTGTAATGGCCCTACTACAGATATGTGTATGACGTGCTATATTTTGTTAAGACTTAGCTTCTCAGAAGGCTATATTGTCCTTAGATATACATATAATTATGTATAACTCAACACCAATATATAAAAAATGTCCCTTAAAATAAGACCTTGTGTGTAGTATATAAGAAATATAATAAAATACTATCTTGACTTGGCACTTACTTTTTCAAAGTATATTACGGGATATATATATCCAAAAAATGTAGTATATAAATTCTGATTTAAGAAAGTAGTTGTAAAAGTTTTAGTGAATTCATTTAAGAGGCAGTGAACGATAATTTTCACTCGTCGTTGTGTCTGAAGCCTTAAGGCAGTAACTACACATGCTAGTTGCCTGCACAAATATATGCAAGTAGCTTGCATGCAATTGCACCATACCAACTTCTGATTGGTGATTGCCGCAATGGGGAATATTATAACCGATCCTCTTAAAACTTTCTGTACTTCTAATGACGCATACTTTTGTAAATAATTGAGCCTTTTTTAACTCTCTGGTCTTATCTCACAGTTGGTCGCAGTAACTAAGCTAGTTACCCGGACCAAATGGGTTAGGTTAGAACTGTGATCAACCATGTTGGTAGCAGTTACTTTGCCATTTAGTATTTTAAGGAACCCAAAATACGAATTATTTGAGGTTCACAAAAAGAGGCTCAAACATTATTTTAGAGTGTACAATCATAAAAATAGGAGCGCAATATGGAAATTATTTGAGGTTCGACAATTGCCACAATTGGCATGCAAGCTACTTGCGAACTTTTGTGCAAGCTGTTGTGTCAACCTGACTTTATTTAAGGCTATTTCAATGATGAAACGTAGAGAAAAGATCTAGAAATATAACGTGTACAAATATATTGTATGATTATTAAACTAGTTTAACAAACAGCCACTATGTCTGGTTAAACGAGAAAATGGAAGGTTGGTTTGGAGTTCAGTTGGTTGGTTGGGTTGTGGTTGGGATTGGGATTGGATGGTTGGTTGGTGGTCGGTTTAGGTTTTTTCTATACGAATTCTTTTCTTCTCAAATAGCTTGAGCTGTGTCGTGAAGTCTGCCGTAGTGTTCAGTAGATCTATCGACACTGGCAGATAACACAACTTTGTTTTGACTCTGTCAATATAACGGCATTTTTATGTTCATTTCGGCAATTCTGAACATGTCTGACAAGATATGTTTACTGACAGAATTCTTTAATAAAAGTTATAAGTAAAATAAAAGTATAATATTTATTATTACTTGAATGTTTTGACAGGAAAGCTAAAAATATATTAGTTTATAGAGATGCAAGAATATTCGTATATTACGTATTATATACCCAGTTAGGTTAAGGTGGGTTTGTAGTTTCAACCACCAAAAATGTATTAAGATTATAGATAAGTGTGAAAAATCTTTGGGGAGGAGAGTTGTTGCGTCAATTTGGGCATTCTGTCAATCAAGGAAGGCGGGGCGTGTTTTGGGTATAGAAAAACGGACTTTTTAAGATTTTTATTCCCTTTTTTGATAATTCTACTGTACTAGTAGGGTTTCCGTTAAAGGTACTTGAGTTGATTTATATTTATACAGTTAAATATTATAAAATATAATGTGTAGTTATAAATTAAATTATAATATACCTATTACATTATTTTTTATTTATTTAAAAAATATCCCGTCAGTCATTTATTTACAGCAAATGTGGTTCAAAAGATGGTAGGTACATAATTTGTTAGTGCAATGACAAATTTCGCCATATATTAAAGTAACAAGATGCTAATATCCCGTGTCGATACTCAGAATTAAGTAAAACTACATAATTATAATGTTACACAATCCAATGGTTTAGTAACAGAAATTTATATTAAAATATATATAATATAATATTCTTATATTAAAATATATATAATATAATATTCTCATATTAAAATATATATAATATTTTTATATTAAAATATATATAATTTTATATTATTATATTTTTTGTAAAGGTGATGATGAAATATTTTATGTAGGTATCCGTTTTTATATACCCTCCACACGTCACCGGAGGTTCGACCTCCAATATCACAAAATGTAATGTTAGCTAGTCAAATTTAGGATATAGATAACATATATGCTAGAAAAATCGTTTATGCCTAAGTGCTTCTAGACATATATAACCAATATATAACAAAATGCCGACCGACACACGGTTGATGCCTTTCAGACCTACTTCCTTCAAATATATAATCAAGTATGTAATAAACTTAATATAAGGCTTTGCTCTACATAAGGTATTTAGATAGGTAAAAAATGCAAAATATATAATATTAATTAATAAAACAAAAATAAGTTAGATAGGGTATTCAATTATTTTTGAGTTAAAATTTGAAATTATTTCTGTTTTTGTTTTTTAATTTAAATTATTCCTTGAATATATATATAGTATAGTAAGCTCCCGAGAACACCAAATATTGTAATCCTTATTATATAAAGTAGAATTGGATATATATATGTATGTAAAGTATATAGTATTTCGGACTTATCTAACTAGGATGACTTATTTTTTTTTCTTTTTTTATGTCACAATTGATTGAGGTTGGTGTATTTATTTGTCATTTCTAATTTCAATATTTTCATTTTAAATCAGACATTTTTTTTTACTTATTTAAAAAAAAAGAGTATAGTAATGTTCTTTTAATCATGCAGTTTTGGTAGTTACCTGTTATATCAATTACAAACATGATGACAAATATCATAAAAAACACGTTTTTTTTTGTTTATTCATTAATAGACACACCAATCTCAAGGAGGCGAGTGCCAAAAAATGTTTTTACACAATTTTTTTGTTTTTTCTTTTTCCTCTTTTCGCATTTTGACATCCGTCTATTTCAGATAAAATTATAACACCAAAAATTCAGACTAAAATGTAATCCTTTAAGGACGTTTCTTAAAATACGTTTTTCTTAAAATTTTAATGTATTTGAAATTTTATATGACAAATATTTTTTTCTGGGATAACAAGTAATATACATATCTTGGTACGGATAACTTAGCTACGCTAATAAAGTAACTTGATGATATTTTCTAATTTTTTTTGTTTTTTTTTTTTTATATACTTAGTAAGATTTTTTTTACTAACAAATATGATTAAAAGATACAAAGTATCTGAAATGCAATACAGTTTTTCCCTAAAATATTTGTGTATAAAATGAGAATACATGTAAAACTGTAAGAAAAATTATAGAATAGACATGAATAAGTGTTACTCAGTGTTTTTCTGTTCTTATGTCCTTTAGTGTGCGTCCAAATGTTAGCAAAAAACCAACAGAAAAAATCTTTAAAAAAAAACAGCGAAGGGTAGATATTTCAAATCTATATTTTAAAACCTATCGAAGTGAGAAAAGCGCGTTGTATTTAGAATTAAGTCATATTTTAAAATATTTGAAAATCTACCCATTGTTAGTTCAATTGTTGACCGCTAGAGGCGCTGATTTAACATGACTTTAAATTCTACGGGAAAATACCAACGAATAAGGCAAAAAAAAACACTGACGGTATAGGTAAATTCCATTGCGAACCTCTTAAACTATACTATCACTAAAATCATTTAAAAAAACCGCAGAAAACAGTGCATTCCTGGATCTTAGACAAATATACCGTCAATAAACAGCGAGTTTGCCAAAAAGTATCTACTTGATATCAGTCGTCAAAATCAAAACGCAAAAACAATGTAACACGAGCATTGATCACCACGATTACTCAAGACAAGTTGGCGATTTCAGAGTTATAATAATTATAAAACCCGATTTCCAGCACAAAAAAATCTAAAATCAAAATACTAACAAGTACAACTAAACAAAAGCGTGTAAGAGCATTTTTTTCTTAATTTTTGCAACGTCTGAACGCATGCATGTAGTCGTTTTAATTTTATTTTATAGAATGAGCTAGATTTTTGATGTTTTATAGTTAAATGTCCCAATGATGGCTAAGAGTTTGTGTTTAAACACATAGCTACGAATGACATGAAAATATAATGATATACATATTTTTTGAAATGTATAAATAAATAAAAATCTATGATCTGTCCCCTTATTTTGTCTTTCGGATTGAGTCAGCAAAAATAAAACAAGAATATCTTTCGTGAAGAGAAATAATTGAATATTGAACATCTTTGACAGCTGTAAATCTGACAACTGATTTGTACAGTGATACCAACAAATACGATTTTACTAGAATGCCTCAGTTTGGCTAAATTCTCTGCAGCATAGCTAAAGAAAATGCATATAAATGCTCAAAAAAAAGTGAATAAAAGTAGAATATCTACCTAAAAGATTAAGGAAACCAAACAACTGGAAATTTGACGTGCTATAAGAGCTATGGAGCTAATATAATAAGGTTATTCAAACCACCATTCGAATTTCGAAGTGTTGCTTACACTTCGAAATTCGAATGGTGTTGAAATGTGACGAAAAACAAATGAATTCGCTGTCGAATTGGGTGCGGTCGCTTGAGTGAATTTGACAGAATAGCATTGCAGAATGGTTGAAAATTTAGAGCAAAATTTGTAAGTTGCTGTATCGAAGTAAACAGCTAGTTACATTAAATTAAAAACTTTTGCTGGCTCGAACCTTTTTCAGTAGGATTTGGTGTTTGTACTCGTGTTTGATGTCGTAGCGATTTCGTTTTAAAATTCCTGATTAGCAATATCTTATAATAATGGTTTTTGTGGTAAAAATCGAAGTGTCGACTTGGATTGTTGGTATAAATTCTATAAGAATTTTTACTCGACATTTTTTTGTAAAATATTTTATTTGTTTGTTTTTTTGTTTAAGTTTTTTTTTGTCTCGGTGAAAACGTACATTTTATAAATGTACGGAATATTTTGCTGAAGATTTTCTTTCAAATATTTTCTGTTACTTTATAATACTAAGAATACTATCAGCTGTTGCTGTAATTTTAACAGTTTGTAAAAAGTAGTAAGAAGAATAAGCAGAAAACTACTTCGATTTTTACCAACAAATTAATAAAAATAATTAAAAATCACAGCAATAATGACGCAATAGGTGTTGAAAGTAGATTTTTTATTTTTCGTACCGCTAGTAACAACTTCTTAAATCTTTTATTTCTATATCTCTTCCAAATTCTGTTGGATATATTATTATTAATAATTACTTATAAAAAAATCTTACAAAAAATTTATAGCACATTTTTTCTTGTTTTACCCCCTTATTTCTACCGTCCATGGGTGTTGTAGTAGAAATAGGTTTTTTTTTCAGAGCTCAAACGATATTTTTTTTCAACGAAAAAATTTTTTCGAACGCACAGTTTTGAACTTTGGTAGTGACAAGAGATTGAGCTTTTTTTTAATTTTTTCTAAAAAAAATGTGATGTTTCGAACTTAAAACGACCACAAACGAGTTAGTGATTTTAATCTTCCCTACATCTTCATCTTTTTAATATTTATATCATTATTGTGATGTTAAGATCTTACTATATATAACCATACTGTAACGGACCCTCAAAAGTTACTTTTTGATCGAAAGCCGTTAAAAGCAAAAAAAAAACAAAAAAAAAACATTTCATTTTTGTGACAAAAAGCTTCACTCATCAAAAGACGATCTAATAATAAAGATTGTACTTACGAAATCCATAGAATCCACAATGAAAAAAATCGAACGCGCTTTCGATTAAAAAAAACCAAGCGTCCATAAGTTAGTTATTTTTTATACCCCCCCTGATATAATTTAAATAATTTCGCGTAAATATAATTAGGTGAGATATTGTAGAAGATAATTAGAAATTAAGAATTAATGTTAAGAACTAATGTATGCTTGTTATGTTTCAACTGACATTAAGTTTTAACTATCTTTTTGTTAATCTATTGACGTTATTATAAAACCTTTTGTAGAAATACTTTTTCGATCTATTTTCGGTTTTGATCTATTAATCAACTCAGCCTGTAGTCCACTGCTGGACATAGGCTTCTCTTGCGCCACAACACCAGGTTCTAGGTACGTCTTCCGCATCGTCTGTCCCAACCCCTTTTTATGGCCGTCGGTTCTTAGCTGTCAAAATCAAAACCATAGCTGTCAAAATCGATTAATTTAATCAACAGTTACCATTCTTGCGATAATTTTACTATTTTTACATTTTGTCAGCTATGTTGGTTGTCAGCAGTAACAGATGCTTCTGACTATCAGTATTTTACATGACGTGACTGCTATCTAAACGATATTACTCAGTGAATGGGTAATATCAATATCATAATTTTATCGAGTTTTTAAAATGTCGAGCTTCAGTTTACTGTCACATTTTCCCAACATCTTCAGGAACTTATCATAATTCAAAATTCGTTTATTCAAACTAGGCTGAGAATTAGCACTATTATTAACAAACTCCCCAGCAGCACAGCTGTCTGTTCGGTTAGAAAAAAAATATTCTATATCTCATCATCAGCCTATGGTAGTCTGCTGGACATACAAAGGCATTTTCAATCACCCTCCACAATCTTCAATCGCCCGGACTAGCATGAGGGCTGACTAACATTTGTCGATTCATTGTCACCACTCAAGAACGACCCCAACGGTCATTCGTTCAACATCTGACTACCCTTTTCCCCACTATGTTGGGGTCGACTTCCAGTCTAACCGGATGCAGCTTAGTACCAGTACTTTACATGGAGCAACTGCCTGCCAGTTATTGGGTAACACGATACCCCTTGGTAAGACTGGTTGTCAGACTTTTGGACTTCTGACTACATGTACCTATAACAAATGATAAAGTTCTATGAATGACAGCTCCGGACCAACGGCTTAACGTGCTTTACGAGACATGGAGACTTTCAGACTTTTACTGATTCTAGGTTGGCTATACCAATGAATTTGTCAGTTATAAAAAAAGTATTTCTAAAAAAGTTTTAATTAAAAAAAATATGTTAATTTTCACGATGTATTGTAACGTGGATGACGACGATATTGTACATTAAAATAAGATGAAATATACTCTGTACCTATACCTATATTAGCGAACTACATATGACTTAGAATTAAAAGTAATATATGATGCGGGATATTAAATAACAATATATTGGTGTTTTATTTTTGTATCCAGTAATTTTACCCTGTTTTTTTATATTAGGTAGAGTAACAAAAGCTATTTACAAGGAAGATGTGAGTGGAAACCCCGAGTGGGATGCCCTCGGAAGATATATATAGTGACCTTATTGATGCAGTTTCTTAGAAAGGTCAGGTGCGTAGAACTCGCAACCGGCGTACGTGTATGACCAGATGTATGAACGTAAACGAAGCAAAAGGATCGATGGATGGATGGATTGTAAGGATCGTAGCAGGTGGCGTTCTGTTGTTTCTGTCTACCCCCATGGGCAGAAGCCGTGAGTTTATTTATCTATGTTGTGGTAAGTTCGGCGCTGGGATTAGGCTGTACGAGTCAATATCCCGGCTAATTTAGCAAAATTTTAATGCTGTCAACATTGTAAGTAATAAAATGGCGCCATTCGTACGGTTTTATCCCAGCGCCGAACTTACCCCTACATACTCTACTAGTCGACAAAGACAATTGGGATATTTTTCAAATACATTTTTAACTCAAATAATAACTTTAAAATAATATTATAAACAGTGTAAAAATTAAAAAAATTGCTGAAAGTTAAGACATGTTTCAGAATAGCTGCTAGGCAAAGACGGTACTATTACAGAAGTGACGTCATGACTACGTAATTTCATACTAGTGCCATACATTATCCGTACCGCGTGACTAGGACGAGAATAATCCCTTCCAAAAACTTTTAAAACGTGAAGCTTGTCCATATTTCCATCGATTTTACAGATTTTTTCTATTAGTTCATTAACTATGCGTTATTTGAAATTACATTATTTCTTTGATCATTTCTAAAATAAGTTTTCATCCCTATTGGACGGAATGCCCACCCCCACCGCCATGTTGAAAGTCCCCTGTAATAGGGGGCGAGCCTATCAGCTTGCCCCCTATTATATACCGGGCTGCGTATTTTTTCTTTTTTTCGCGAATATCTTTTTCAGATATTTGCTAAAAACTACCATGTCCTTGGTCAAAAATGATGAAATTTTCAACTCCCCTTCTATTACATCCCCCCGGGATATTTTTCTTCAGATCAATGGATGACCATCAATTGACCTTACCTTTGTCAATAACTGTTGGATTTACAGTTCGTGTCACATAAGTTTGGCACTATGAAACCAGTACCCTAATTACGTAATGCAAAATCAATCCGAATCTGAATCGTTTTGAAACAGATTGCTAATCCATTGCTCCGTAAGTTCGAAAAAAAAACTGCAGAGCAACGTAAATAACGCAATGAATGTTGTTGAACTGTCAAAATGAAACAGATTTGTCTTTATCGTTTACGAAAATATGTTGCGTAATTTTATTAGAAAGCAGGTTTTCCGATCCGCAGGGCAGAGCGCACCTGCACCTAAATAAAACATTTTTTTTTTTTTTTACATAGGTCTCCATCAGTCTTTTTTTATTTTTTCGCAAATATCTCAAAATACACGTTCTAGGTGGAATATCATGAAATTTTCAGAACGGCATACCTAAGTCACTTTATAAGACTGTGCTCATGTGACGAAACTGTAAATCCAATAATTTTTGACAAGCGTTACATTAATCTGTAAAAAATTATCCCGGGGGATGACATACAAGGGCGGGACGAAAATGTCACCTAGTTTTTGAACTAAATGCGGAAATCTCAAAAAGGGAAATCAAATCCATCCCTTTTAGGAAATGAAACCGTTTATTCTGTAAATAGGACGTACGTATACGTGACTCCAATAGAATCACGTATATAAAAAAAATTGACAGATGAGTTCAGCGTTTCCTATCAGAAAACTCTGAGAAGAAAGGTCGATTTACCAGCTAGGTGCCAGAGTTTCTCTAAGAGATTTTTTCAAAGATATCGGTATCCTCACAGTGGCATCACAATACGTCTTCGCCAACATCTTATATATTAGGCAAAATATACACTTATACACTAAAAACAGTGATATTTACAATGATAACACTAGAAGTAAGGATAAACTACGTGCTCCCTTTCACCGGCTTCATAAGGTTCATAACTCATTTGTTGGGCTTGGTATATATAAACTTTTATAACAAGCTACCCTCTTCTTTGCTAGATTTGCCTTTTAATGCGTTTAAAACTAAAGTAAAGTCCAACCTTTGTTCAAAGGCATACTATTCTATCAACGACTACTTAAATGATAAGAATATAGTTGGTCGCTATGATTAACTCAAGACAATGTTTAAATGTTCTTTCTCCAGAATTAGTTTACCTACTGACAGATTAAATGAGTTTATATAAAAGTTTATAATTTAACTTTTTATATGTCAATTTATTTTAATTTTATTTTTATTTATTGTTGACATAATCTACTCATTACAATGTATTTTTTTTATGAGTTGTATTGCATTATGTGGTTAGCTAGTGACCTCGACAATTATTTATTTTACCTCGATGGTCCTAGTTTATCAATTATAACTTCTAGTTACAGCTCTATGTAAGCGGGCACGCCCTTTATGCCTGGAGGCTTTATTTTCTTTTTTTAGATATTGTTTACTTTTAGTTATTTTTATTTCTGCTTGAGTATAGTTCTCGATGTTTTTGGTTGGTATATTGGCGTGTGCTAGCTGTCATACGGCTATTAATTTATAATTTAAATTGTGTTTTGCGTAATGTAAATTATCTTATAAATTATTGTATAGTTTTTTTTTTCTAACTGAACAGACAGCTGTGCTGCTGGGGAGTTTGTTGCGCCACTTCTTCTTCCCAGCAAAAGCACTAGGAAGTGGTGAAGAGTAGGCGTTTTGGGGGACTGTCTTATGTAATTTTGACGTTCGAAAAGTGCTGATTCTCAGCCTAGTTTAATAAATGACTTTTGAATTTTGTTTTTTTTTGAATTTCGAAACAAACTCAGAGGTCACAGTCTCTTTTAAAGTCCAGACATAATCTTGGTCAGGCCTTATGAGGACCTTATTATGTAGATTAGTGTCTGAAATGGTCTTTTGAAGAAAGAATCGCACAGATTTGAGTGGACCTGTCCAGTCAGTGCAAGCATTTCAGTCAGTTATCGTGGAGCTCAACTCGGAACTTAAGAAGCTCAACTCGACGAACAATACCAAAGAAAATAATCAATCAATCAATCAATCAAACTTTATTTGTGAACATAGGTACATAAAAGGTCTTAGAAAAATACATTGTAGCGTGATCTCTATGTTCTACCAATGCAATTGGTATACAAATAATTTGTTATATAATTTAATAAGTACTTTATAATCATTCGAAAACATGCAATAATAATCAAGAGAATTTAATAAGCTTATACAAATAATTTAAAAAATCAGTCAGTTCCTAATAATAATATAATACTATGATAATGTCAAAACAAAAATAAAAAATGTCAATAGCCGTTATTATTAAAAATGTCAATGTCATAAATTATCATTTAAAAAATCTTCTATGGAGTAATAGGTCTTCTCTACTAGAAATAAGAACAGTTTACTTTTAAATTGGCCAACATTTTCTATGCTTCTGATGCATCTTGGTAGTTTGTTATAAATTTTTGGAGCCATTACAAAAATGCTTTTCTTAAATAATGCGGTTCTAGATCCAACTAAATTTAACTGGTCACATCGTCGCTGACTTGATACTCGAGAAAATCTATACACATTATTTATAACAAACATAGCTGCTTCGTATATGTATAAGGAGGGCATAGTAAGTATTTTCATATTTTTTAAATAAGACTTGCAGCTGTCAGTGGTTCGCAGATTACAAATAGCTCTTATACACCTTTTTTGGCACTTAAATACCATATCTTTGCCTATGGCATTGCCCCAAAATATAATACCGTACCTCAATGTTGAGGCAACTAGACCATGATATATGCTGTTAAGACTGTTGTTCTATTTGCCGTTTTGCTTAACATATGCAACGCATAGGAATATTGATTGAGTTTACAACATACTTTTTCGATCTGAGTATGCCATTTTAACGTGTTTTCTATATTTAATCCAAGAAATTTTGTCACATTGGTCTCATTAATAATTTTGTTATTATGTCTAATATTTAATACTAAGTTATGATTTGGTCTTTGTTGGAATTTCATGATTACAGTCTTGTCTAAGTTTATTATTAAATTGTTATTTTGCAGCCAATCTACGACCGATTTTATGTTAGAATTAATTTCCGTCTCTAGGGTGCTTAATTCGTCACTATTAAAAAGTAAAGTGCTATCGTCTGCAAACATTGTCATTGGGTAAGTTGATGCTGTTGGAAAGTCATTAATATAGATAATGAATAGGGGAGGCCCAAGTACACTGCCCTGCGGTACTCCATATGTTACAGTCCTCTGGCTAGATTTATACGTTATTTCGTTTTTTTGACATAATCTTTTAACTATTGTTATTTGCTGTCTATTACGAAGATAAGATTCGATTAAGTTAGATTAGAGAGAAACTGCCAGACCATCATTAAAACTAACCTAGAAAGAAAAAAATATGAAAGAAAAAAAAATAAAAAAATATCCACATAGTCCTCGCATTCGCAAAAATTTCAAATAATATAATACTTTTCAAAGTAATCATGTCATTTTGTATCTAATATTCAACAATGTCAATGTTTATTTAAAACTGGTATATCTTGATGATTTTACTGAATAATTATAATGTCAAGTTTTATGGTTTTATCACAAGGCTTAGCAGAGCAAGCAGCTCAATCCCAAGCTTTTTTATCTTCTACTTAAGTAATCTGAAATTGTACGAGTATACAGGGTGGCACATTTAGATCGGTCAGTATGGGAAAGTCTGAAACTATAAGACATACCTACGAAGATCTCTTCTTAGGAACCATGACATCGATTTTAGTAACAAGAAAACTAGATTCATACATTTAAAAAAAACTTGTACTGAGGTCGGGAATCGAACCCGGACGTTTTGAAAAATAAAACTAACACTATTTCTATTTAGATATCGATTGTGTAGGTCTTAAGCAGTAAATGTTACTATGAAACATGATGTGTAAAATGAATAAAATGCATTGTTTTCATATAATTTAATTTATTTTTTTCAATTCAACATTCAACTCGTTTAGGTGACGATCTTACTATTGCGTTTTGTATCTTCAGGTGGTGAATTTTGGTGGATAGCTCGCCGTCCGGTAAGGACCAAGCCCGGGTCGACGACGGCGCGTTGTGTTCCACGCGCGCCTTAAAGAGATGTCAGCAAGTGAAGGGGTCCGATGAGACCATTGCCTGTCGGGGTTGCGGGAAACGTCATTTGAAGATTTCCCACCCAAAAAAAAAAAAAAATCACACATCATCCACCACAGAAAAGGGAGGATCCTCCGACCAGACGGGTGTTGTGTCTGGCGGGCCGACTCCCCAACTGTTGATGTCGGATAGTCTTATATATGTCGTTCGCGCAATAAACTGTAATTGCGCGATGCAGGATTTGTGTGACGTCTTTGATGCGTAGTTCGTAAGTAAGTAAGTAAGTAAGTAAGTTTATTTATTTGCATAGATTGTAGGTACATGACATAGGGTATTAAAAAAACAATTATGATCCTTGTACAATCTACCTTAGATTAGGCATGCAAACATTAATTAATTAGGTAAACGAGTAGGTAGTCAAAACTTAAAATAAACAAATAGTGTCACAATACAAAATTACAATTGAAATCGGGTACAATTAGATAAGTTGGTATGTCGTTAAATTGCATAAAAATATTATAACTATCTTAAATTAGAAATTTACATTAGGTTTTTAAGTCATTGTCATTTAAGAAATCGTTAATCGAGTAGTAACATTTTTCCATCAATAATGCTGTTAGCTTCTTTTTAAAATTGCGTATTGTGTCATTTTTTATTATATCAGGTACTTTGTTATATATGGCCGGTCCCATACTAATAACATTTTTTTTAAGTAATGCGGTGTTGCAACGCTCGACTATTAACAGATTTTTGTACTGGCTTCTGATTGGTCTCTTACTAACTTGTGATACTGTAGTAAAAAGACACATGTTACGTTTAACAAAAATTGCCATTTCTAAAATATACATTGCCGGAAATGTTAACAGCTTTAGGGACTTAAACACTGGAACACAGCTATCAGTCATTCTCATATTCAACATCGACCTCAAACAACGTTGTCGTATGTGGCGGTGTAACCGCTACATCACTCCCCTCCGGAGACCGGAGGTCGATAGTGGGCTGAGTCTTGTATCTTGCGATGCTTCACAGTACCAGTGGAGGTTCCAGTGAGTCGGAACCGGGTGCCGCATAGTTCGCAGTGAGTCGGAACAGTCTGCGGTGATTCCCCAGTGAGTCGGGGTGGCGCTGCGTCACGATCCAGTGAGTCGGATGTGGTATAGCGCCAGGTTGTGGGTGACTGCTAGCGTCGACCAGGAGAGGGTAGAAAGAGCTCTGCTTGTGAGACCAGCCGAAAGTGCAGGTGCTGTGCCAAGGTTGCTGATGAGGCTGAGGGTGATGACCAGGAATGCGCGTTCGCTGCATGCTGGTGGTCAGGATACCCGTTGAAGCCGAGGGTGCTGGCTGTCTGTGTGACTCGCCTCACGAAAGCTTGCGGGAGTGATGATGATGATGACGTCACGCTGAAGTAATTGCACGAAGGCTGCGATCACGTCGGGGTCACCAATTTAGGGGTATGAGGAACAGGGTGTAAAGTTCACTCATCCACCATAGAAAAGGGAGGATACTCCGACCAGACGGGTGTTGTGTCTGGCGCGCCGACTGCCCAACTGTTGATTTCGGATAGTCTTATAATGTCGTTCGCGCGGTAAACTCTAATTGCGCGATGCATGATTTGTGTGACGTCATGTCTTTGATGCGTAGTTCGTATGTGGCGGTGTAACCGCTACACGATCATATATAAATATTTTGGATGTGTTACTTTACGTACAGTCCTTCAAAAGTAGAATCGAATACTTGTGAAAGACCTACACTGTCCTCCCATACCTATTAACACTGTTATTTAAAAATATTGTAAAAGCCAATTATTTTTAAAAGAGTAACCGTGGAGTTTCTTGCCGGCTCTTTTCCATAGGAAACGGCCAATTGGAACCGTGCACCTAGCTTCTGACGTTTCATAAGTGCCCATGTAGATTTATATCAAATAAAATATTTTTATTTTTATAACAGGACGTGCCTGTTGGCAGCTACCGGGCACGTGGGCTGCTACTGAGAAATTCCTGATGGTAAATCCAATAACACTGCCCGACCTGGGAATCGAACCAAGGACCTCATGCTCAGCAGTAGCGCTTGTGACCACTAGACCAACGCGAATGCTACTTATTCCTCTTTTCGAGTAGAAGGCAAAGGTAAAATTATTATACAGGGTTATTTTAAATTGCTAGCTAAACTCTGCAGACTCAATAGGTATCGATAACTAAGCACGAGAAATAAAAAGATGTAAATTGAAGTCAATGAATCTGCGTAGACTTTTCCCAACTATATTGGGGACGGCTTCCAATCTAACTGGATGCAACTGAATACCAGTATTTTACATGGAGCGACTGCCTATCTGACCTCCACAACCCAGTAACTGGGTAATACGATACCCCTTGGTAAGACTGGTTGTCAGACTTTCGGGCTTTTGATGACCCGTAATAACAGTGTTATGTTATAAGTTTTGACATTGAGCGAGCACTGTGAGCGCGTTCACGAGCGTTCCGAATTATTGACAGCTCTTTTGTCATAATGAACGCAAATTATTGATGTGAGCGCTGTGAGCTATGGCATTATTCAAAATGTATATTCCAAATGGTTTGCTATTAAAAAAATAAAAACATTAATTACATATAAAGCTTTTTATTTCAATGCTTATAAAACTATTATTACGTATATTTACATGTTAACAACTTTATGTACACGGCTACACGTCAAGCTATACATTTCCAGTATAAGCTGACCTCGCATTGTACGAAAATCCTATACAATACGAGATCAGCATAAACTGGAAATGTATAGCTTGATGTGATGTGTAGCCGTGTGTACTAAACATAGATTTAGTTAAAAACTTTGGCTCATACAAAGCGTTTTTCTGAAAGTTGGCAACGTCACAAATAGATGTCAAATATTTCGCTGTTTTTATTAATTTGGCAATATTACTGTTTGGAAATAAGAAATGTGGCTAACTAGCGAATTAGAATATTAATTAATTAATATTCTAATTAGCGAATTAGAATATTAATTAATTAATTCGCAACAACGGTTTAAAACGGTTACAACATCAAATTCAATGTTATAATAATTATAACATTGAATTTGATGTTGTAACCGTTTTAGGTGTAAAATAGGCATTTGGAAAATTTCCAAATACTTTTTTTACATTAAAACTACATATTAAATATATAATTTCATAATCAATATTTTAGTTCGCTAGTTAGCCACATTTCTTATTTCCATATAGTAATATTGCCAAATTAATCAAAACAGGCAAATATTTGACAGCTACTGGCGACGTTGCCAACTTTTATGATAAACGCATTTAATTCACTTATTATACTGCTGCCAAACAATAATATATTACCACCCATTTTCTTATTACAGTCAAACAAATTGTTATTAGGGTGTTATTTGAATATACGGACAATTTAAGTTGGTATACTCGAACAACTTTAGCGTGGCATTAGCGGTCATTGCCCCTTTTCCTAATATCTCTCCGTAGGAACCCAAACAATGAACTATGTATGGTGTTTCGTTATTGGAACATGTTGAAGATCACGATAGATATTGATTCAGGACGCTAAGTTTTTTAAATAAAGAATGCTGAAAAATGTAGGTGGGTCAATGACCGCTAATGCCACGCTGAAGCGATTCGGGCATAGTCAATTTGACAAACTTAATATAACACGAACGGATTTGGATCAAATCACACAGATAACCTGAATTAACTTACACATAGGGTAATTTTAATCCCAGTAGTAGGTTATCGTGAAATATTTTATACCAGAGACATGGCAGATGCCTTGCCATCACACAGAAAAAGCTGAATGTCTCTCTCTGCTAATCACCGTAAACACAAATATCGCGGAGGTCGCAAAAAATTGCACTATAGGACTCTGACCAAATAAAAGGCCAAGACAGGCAGCGCTGGGAACAATAAAGTTAAGCATGCCACAACTACACCTCGGCTCCGTGCATACACGCCCACATTTGCAATGAAACTACACCTCACAAAGTGCACACATGTTTACGAAACCGGCCTCACGCCACTGTTGACAGCACTCTGTCCTGGTTTTTGTATTTGGTCTGAGCTATTGGTACTGATTTATGGATAAGATATAAATAGAGTTAAACCAAGGTTGCACCTTCGAAAGAATTGAGATACCACGATAGGGGTGACAGCTCAAAGTTCTTAACCAACCATGAGTTTCCTCGTAAAATTAGTATTTTGACCGCTATCCTGTTCTGGTATTTTGTAGTTTTTGGGCCAATGTTTGAAGTGCTGTATCTCGAGTTTTTTGGACCTACAGCGCTACGGCTGCGCAAATCATCCAAATTAATATTATAAATGCGAAAGTGAGTCTGTTTGTTATGCTTTCACGCTAAAACGGCTGAATGGATTTGGATGAAATTTGGCACATGGGTGGACCATGACCTAGGTTAGGACATAGGATACTATATACCCCGATACTCCCGCAGGATCGAGACTTATCCGGGTGTAACTGCGGCGCGCAACTAGTTTTGTATACTTTAATCAAACCGGCCAAGTGCGAGTCGGACTCGCGCACGAAGGGTTCCGTACCATTATCTATAAACACGGCAACAAAAATCATGTCTGTTGTATGGGAGCCCCACTTAAATATTTATTTTATTCTGTTTTTAGTATTTGTTGTCATGGCGGCAACAGAAATACATCATCTGTGAAAATTTCAACTGTCTAACTATCACGGTTCATGAGATACAGCCTGGTGACAGACGGACAGCAGAGTCTTAGTAATAGGGTCCTTTGGGTGCGGAAACTTAAAAATGGATAGAGTGACTTACACGTAGGCTGCACCTTTTAGAAGTTACAAGCCAAAAACAGAAAGAAGTTCGAAAATTCCTGGTTTTCCGAGCACCAAGCAGTTAGCACAGGTCTTTCGAAGCTGTAAACTTGGTTAATGGTTTCACAATACTAGTATCTGTCTATCCTAACAATACCTACAGTGCAATTTTTGCGACCTGCGAAGTTTTTGAAAACTGGCCTACATACCCTTCAGACCGGAACATAGCAATGCCGCTTGGCCACATAAATATTAATTAGAAATATAATCTTTGTGATACAATGGATATGAGTAAATCCAGCTACAGTTTATTTAAAGCTTTCAAGCTAAAATTATATTATACATACGTAAGATAACTCGATTTTTATAACTGTGCGCTTGGAGCTCTCAAAGTCGTAGGTTGTTATAGATAGTGCAATCCACTGAGACACGCCCCACTCCGCTCCGCTCCGTACTAAAGTATAGCTTCATCATCAGCCTATATCGTTCCCACTGCAGGGACACGGCCTCCTCTCAATGAGAGGGAGCGGGCTATAATCCACCACGCGTGCCCAGTGCGGGTTGGTAGATGTTGTAGCGGTTACACCGCCACATACTAACTACGCATCAAAGACATGACGTCACACAAATCCTGCATCGCGCAATTAGAGTTTACCGCGCGAACGACATAGATAAGACTATCCGAAATCAACAGTCGGGCAGTCGGCCCGTCAGACACAACACCCGTCTGGTCGGAGGATCCTGCCTTTTCTATGGTGGATGAGTGAACTTTACACCCTGTTCTTCATGCCCCTAAAATGTCACATGTCTTCGAATTTTCGGTTCTAGGACATGCCGGTTTCCTCACGATGTTTTCCTTCACCGTTTTGAGAGCAGTGGTGATGAAATAAATTACACAAAGTAATGCGTTCGAACCCATGACTTACTGTTCGTAAGTCGGGGCCGCCACCACTGGGCCACCGCTGCTCTCTAGCTTACAGTACAGTAATCTTGGAGTGGGGCGCGTCGTCGTGGATTGCACTATCTGTAGTATTGAATTCCCCCGCCGGGTTACCTCCTCAGTGCTCCGACGCCTCTTGATACGGTCTACTCAACTTATGTCGTCTCCACAGTTCTGACTTGTTATTGGTTAATTTGTAAAGGTACCATTCCGTACCCGACCTTATGTCATCTCCACAGTTCTGTCTCATTGTTCGTTAATTTTTTAAGGTTCCGTACCCGACCGCAGGAGCCAACTGCAGGCGACGTGTCGCCGCGACACGCCTGGTTTCTATGAAATACCTTCCATAGCTAGCGACACGCCGTTGGCAGCTGCGGGCGAGTGACAGGCCGACACGTGCAGCCCGACCGCAGACCAGTAGTGCCGCCAACGCTCGAGCGATAACACGTTTTTCTATCTTCTATCTACTGACTGGAATACGGGCTGCTGCCGCCTGCGGTCGGGTTCGGAATCATGACTGCAGCGACATGACGCGTGCGCATCGTCGCACCGCGCGTGCGCATCGTCGAAACCCGAAACTGTCAAATAATCCCAATCAACTTTGAACCTTATACTGTAGTGATAAAGTTGAAAATCTATTAAAGAAATTTGACAGTTAGTAGTAGGTTAATGTGCTGGCGTCTGTACCTTTATTGTTATTATTTAAACCACTTACAGTGTAAAATTATGACGTTAACAGGCGCACAGTTATAAAAATCGAGTTATAGTTAGCAACACTAAGAATTAAATAATTTACTAAAATTAAGAGTTTTCATACGTTTTTAGACTAATTTTAGTAGGTATCGGTGCCGATTCTGTTGTTCACAAACTAAACTAAATTTACGTTCAGTGCATCTTTTTCTTTCTATTTAATTAAGAAAAGGACAGAAGATACATTTTAGTTTAGTCCTGTCAAATTAATCAGTGCCTGACGTAAATTGACGTAATTTTAGTGGGCAAGTTTTTAATCATGTCAAAACTTGTATGGATTAGTGTCAGGGGCTGATTAATTTGACAGGACTAAACTAAAATGTATCTTCTGTCCTTTTCTTAATGAATTAGAAAGAAAAAGATACACAGAACTTAAATTTAGTTTAGTTTGTGAACAACAGAATCGGCACCATTGTCGACCTAGTAATTACATCACCACTTTGGACAATATTTCCCAGTAAATTGAAACTACAGCAATGGTGGTAACGACAGCGACTTACGAGTTGTAAGTCGAAGGTTCGAACCCAAACAGGCGACACTAATGGAACACAGGCCTCCTCCCTGTGAGAGGGAGTGGGCCGTAATCCACCACGCGGCCCAGTGCGGGTTGGTAGATGTCACATGTCTTCGATTTTTTGGTTCTAGGACATGCCGGTTTCCTCACGATGTTTTCCTTCACCGTTTTAAGATTTATAAAATTGCATAATAAACCTTATAATCAATGTCTTAGCCCACGTTGGACACTTTATCAACGCGACGTTTTTTTTTACCCGACACTATATTCTCAACGCTCGGATTAGCGCCGAAAGTCGAAAATCCAACTTGCGCTTTTACGACGCACTAGGATGTGCTCTGTTGGATTCTCAACGCTCGCCTTGACGCCGAGAGTTGAAAATTCAGCGTACGTTAAACAAAACGTTGCGCTAAGGAGCAGGGTTCCGATTTGCCTTTGTCTCTGTCTTTTTCTTTACGTGTAAAGAGTAAAGAAAATAACCACACTTTTGTACTTTTTCAATGCTTTTCGTTGTTTTTTTCATCATATTGCTCATATTACTCATCATAATCCATCACTGAATGCAGGTTGACATTAGACATTTTATGGTACCTATATTTTTAACTATAATTCCGTGGCTGGCGTGAACACATTGACATGTCGACTTCTATGAGTTTTTTTTTATTGTCTTATTACATTCTACGCATTAGGAATATATATGAAAAAAATTGACAGTTATAAATATACATAACTTTTGAAGCAATCGACTTTGGTAATATGTTGACATCTCGCATTTTGACACGTCTAACTTAACAAAACCTCATGTCAAATTAACGATTCACATGTTTTTGTGACCGAACATTGATATTTTGTTATATCAACCTATACTCAGTACCCAAAATAATATTCGTTTTTTGAAATCTCAACTTATACACTTAAAAGTTTTCTTTAGGTACTAATTTTAAATTAACAAATTGAAGTGTCAAGCTATTACCAGCTGAAGTCTTTTTGATTAAATCGTGACAAATTGAGATACCAAATTATGGCCAACCGAAGTATTTTTGTTTAAATTGCGATATATTGAGATGTCCGGTTACGGCCAACGAAGTTCTAAACCCTAAATGTAATAAGTTTATGTATCACTACATGTGCGTTACAAAAAACTTTAACGTTAAATGAATATGTTTAGTTGACAACTTATGTACCCAAGTTGTTTTAAAAGAATAATCGACTTATCAATAAATATTCGTAAAAAATAATAAATTTTAAAATATCGTGGCCATAGATATAATATTTCTATGATATGTAGATGATTCAGAAACTGATTGCGAATCATGTGATGAAGCAAAAATTGAAAATAAAGAAACGTTGATACCAATCTCCGGCAAACATGCAAAAAAAAAGAAAGACACCAAAAAAGAATACTAAAGACGGAATACAAAAATTGATTCCTGAAAAATATATAGAAGACAAATGCGAAAATATAGCATCTACTTTAAATACAAAAGAAACACCACAAAATTCATCTATGGATAATACACAGAACAAGGAAACTGGGAGCTCAACGTGTGTGACAAACGAAAAAACGGCCAACGGAAGTTCACCTGAAATGAATATTATCATAGAAGAGGACAATGATATAGAAACACCAACAATGATCCTAGACGATTGAAAAAAATGAGATTTTAACTTTAATTATGGAAACCGCAAGTACTAATGAAGAAAGGACTAATGATAATACAAAAGGAAGATCAAGAGTGGAGAGAAATGCAAACAAAACACGAAGGAATACAGGAAAGAGTTATATAACGGAAAAAGGTAAAGTAGTTCCTGATAGAAAGAGTTGAGTTCATGTAGACTTAAATGTGCTGAAAGAATTACAACGGCTGAACAGATGCATTGTTTTGAAAATTATTGGCAACTCGGAGATAGAGATAGAAGGGCAGCATTTGTGTCTAAGTCAGTAATGATTTTACCGAGGCAGCAGGACATTAAATAGAGATTGCTACTGTAAATACATGCTAGAGATTTATAATGAGGAGAAACCGGTTTGTAAAGAGTGTTTTTGTAAAATACTAGGAGAGACCAAGGGATTTGTTAATTTTATTATAGAAAAAAAGAAATTATCTCCTAACGGAATCATTGATGAGGATCAGAGAGGTCGTCAACCTCCCAAAAATAAGAAGACTATCGAAGACATTTCGCTTGTCAACCACCACATTATGAGCTTTCCAAGTTATGAGAGTCACTACTGTAGAAACTCGACTGGTAAGAAATATCTGGCTGCTGACCTTTCAATTGCTAAAATGTACAGAGAGTATAAAAACACTTCTTCAAATCCTGTCTCGTTAAAATTATATGCTTTCACGACCTCAATCTGTCGTTTAAGCAACCATCGAAAGACACATGCAACACGTGCGATGTTTTGAACGCTAAAATTAAAGTTGCAGACGAAGACCGTTTTAAAAATTAATTTAACTGCTGAATTAGTTGAACACCAACATCAAGCTGATAAAGCTTATGCTGAAAAACGTGTGGATAAAGAGAATGTCAAAGCAGATTCATCTGTTAGGGCATTTGCATTTGACCTCCAGCAGTGCTTGCCGACACCATATTTAAAAACATCTGTTTCGTTTTACAAATGACAGCTTTGGTCTTTTAATTTAACAGTGCATGATTTAGCAACTAATGAGGCTACCTGCTACATGTGGGAAGAGACAATAGGAGCTCGAGGAGCAAACCAAATTGCCTCATGTTTGTGGCACTTCTGCAACAGTTTGCCATCGGAAGTCAGAGAACTGATTTATTATTCAGATACTTGTGGTGGCCAAAACAAAAACAATGTCGTGGCAATGATGTTCATGTTTTTGCTACATAATCATCCGAAGCTGCAAAAGATAAACCACAAATTCCTTCTCAGTGGGCACACACATATGGAGTGTGACTCTGACCACGCGATTATTGAAAAAACATAAAAGAGAACACAAATGAGAACGAAGGACTTGCAAAGTTCAGAAACCGTTCAAGGTCGTGATGATGACGGTAAATGATTTCTTGGATTTTGCCGAACTAAAATCCAAGAAAGGACCCTTTACTGTAAAAAAAAATGGACGATTCTGGGGACAAATTTCTGTGGCAACCTATTAAATGGCTGCAATATAATAAAAACAGCGTAGGAAAAATTAATTTCAAGAAATGCCTGGATCGCGAACCCCCTTTCAAGTCAGTAAATTTTCGGAAAAGAGGAAAAACCTCCATAGATGTCTTTAGGTTGAGCCAAATCTCCAAGGAAGCTTTGCCAATCAGTGCAGAGAAAAAAAAAGGACTTGATGGACATGATTGACCTGATTGACGATTCGTTCAAAGAGTTTTATATTAATATAAAAACTGCCGGTGATATCTCTGCATCTACTGATCCAGATTTGGATGAGGACAACCCAGATGAAGAGGATTCTGAGGTCCAATAAAATATGAATGGTAATGTGGTACATGGGAGTGATTAATGTGTTTTCGACGGGGTTGAGGCAATGTCAATGTTATAGTTATTTGTGTTAGAAAAAAAACTTGTATCTGTATGATGACGTTGTTTGTGGTCCAATAAAACAATTTTCTATTTTTTTATCTTTTTTTTATTGCATAAGCACTAGGAAACTGATAGGTTCGTGGTGTTTCACTTAAATATTTGTTCAGTTAGAACAACATTGCTTGATTTGAGTGATTAGTAGGTATTTCAGCAAATCAAATATTTTTTTGTTTGTCATCTGTTTGCTATCCAATAATATATTATGTGTTTGTCATTAGAATAACATTGTTTATCTAATAATACAGAAGGTGAATAAATTGATAACTGTTGGTGAACAAGTTGACAACTCGGTGAATAAGTTGATAACTCGTTGGTGAACGACTTGATAAGTCCATTATTATGCAATCTATGGGGAATTTCGTTTATTTATTGTCATCATTAAAAAGATGGCATAAAATAACCTTTAATAGAACTAAAACACATATGTTAAACTAATTTACCGATTTACCAGAAGACGTCAAAACTTTAAAATGGCCGCCCTGACAAATTACAATTTTAGACATGTCAACATATTCACGCCAGCCACGGAATTATAATTGTTAGTGAAGGTATAAACTGCTTTAAAGACAATTAAGAGGTGTATTTGAAGATTTTTTTGGAGCAGTAATGTATGTTCAATTGTGATTTGAGTTCCATCACTGTATTAAAATAAGACTTGAAAATATCATTCTTTTTTTTTTTGGTCAAAATTATTTACGGTTTAAGAGATACACTGCTTTAAAAAACCCCGTTCTCGGAACCCTGCGCCTTAAGAAAGCGCCCGTGTGGGCAACAAGGTCGCCCTAGGAGCCGTTTTGATGTCTGCACCAATGTTCGTACAACATTGCACTTTAAGTCACTGATTATAAAGTGTATTCTTCAATGATTGTTTTGTTGTTTCTTTTGGCAAATATTTACCACCTAAGCCTACATTGTGGAATGCTACAATAATGTAAAGAATTGAGTATTATAATGTTGTTTTTGTTCTTAAGTTCAAAATAAATAGAAGCCTCCTTTGACAGAAAATTTACATTTTTCATACAATCTATGGAATTCAAAACTCATTTATTTTGTGAAAATTTCAACTGTCTAACTATCACGGTTCATGAGATACAGCCTGGTGACAGACGGACAGCGGAGTCTTAGTAATTTAGAGTATGGGATTTATATATGAACACTGAAAATGACAAGTATTGTATCACATTATTATAATGAAACTGAAAGATATTAGATATTTAAGTTAAATAATAAATAAACCTAGTCTAGTAGTATAGTTAGTTAGTCTTTTAAATTATAAATATTTTCTTCTATCGACATTTTTATTTCTTAGTCCCCGCACTATGCGAGTGATATTCGTAGGTGTGCTTCGTGGAATAGGAAATTAATTATGTTATTTTTTTATTTGAAGCCCACCTACGGGTGTGCTAAGTGGAATACTTTAGGTGTGCTTCGTCTGGGTGTGCTTCGTTTGGGTGTGCTTCGTGGAATACCTCGAAAATAGAACAGGACAAAGTCTGTCTGGTCAGCTAGTATTTTTATAAAATACTAGTATGAAACCTTTATAGGCTTAGTAGACTGTAGATTTGTAGACCATGGTCTATTTTCATAAGTACTTGGTACTTGTTGACAGGTATACACTGTCCTCCCATACCTATTGACACTGCAATTTGAAAATATTGTAAAAGCCAATTATTTTTAAAAGAGTAACCGTGGAGTTTCTTGCCGGCTCTTCTCCATAGGGAACGACCAATTAGAACCATGCACCTAGCTTCTGACGTTTCATAAGTGCCCATGTAGGTTTATGTGAAATAAAATATTTTTACTTAAATTATGTATCACCAGTTCCTGTAACATTCATTTATAGCTAGAACTATTATTTATAATATAAAAATATTACTTTTAAATATATAACAAATGTAACAAAGCGTCTCACCCTTATTCCTCAGAGGGGGTAGGCAGATATATACATATCAAAATATGTTTCAATTAACTTGGCATACTAACATCAAACCATTTTTTGAAAAAAAAAAGTTTATTTTTTTTCTTTCTTTCTTTCTTTTCTTTTTTTCTTTCTTTCTTTCTTTTCTTTTTTTCTTTCTTTTATTTTTCTTTTGAACTATTTTAGGAGTGGAATTTCTTACAAAAACGCTTTCAAACAACCCAACCTAGTCTTTGTAGGCTTTGGTCTTTTTGCCGTTAGGTCTTTTAGTTACTCCAGTTAATGAAGGTTTCCATGAAAATTCACGCCACCAGTTGGCGCCACTTTGACAAGACGTCTTCCATTTCGACAATGAATATAAAATATATGATGACTTTCATAAGTCGCTTCATTTATTTAAGTATTCATCATTCAGTCACGATTAAAGAAAATATAACCGCTTTGACACTTTTGACAGATGCCCGGACCAGACGTCCCAGTGCTGCCACCTAGTGTACGTCATTTCTGAAAACCCTCTTTCCCCGGTCTACTGTTTTTCAGTTCTTATAGATTTTTGTTATATTTAGCATTTTTCAGCACTGTTTCTTTTTAGTTCGATGTTTTGGTGAAAGTAGTATTTTCTTTTATTCATTACTAATCCCTGTCTTCTCAGTCTTCTGGTCTTCTCAACAGAAGCAATAGTCTTTCCTCTTCGCTCTGTAGGCTACTTCTTCCTTCTGCAGTTGTACCCTCATGTCCTCAACGCTTTTCATTAATTCCACATCTGCAGCACAATCGTCTACAATTTTTTGGAATAGTTCATCTGGAAATAAAATAATAGGATTTTTGGGTAATGGAGAAGAAGCAAACAAACTATGTGCGATTTTTTCTACGGAATCACGTAAGGAAAAAGCGTTAGGTCCCCTCCATGCAACTCTCTCTCTCTGCCTCTTTCTATTATACAGGGTGTCCGGTAAATAATGGATAACCTTGAAATAGCATAATATAATGAATCCAATGGCCGTTCTAAAAAAAAATACAAAAAGAATCCCTAGTAGTACCTAAGATTTTTAAGTAACTTTTTTTAGCTTATTTTACATTCTTCTTCACCACGACCACGAATGAATGAATTCCATCGGTTATTTTGTTGTTGTAATATTGTACGTTGACTATTTTTTTTTTCAATCAACTTTGGTAGGTACAATTAAACAGAATTACAAATTATAAAATCATCAACACAATTAAAATCAAAATCACAATTTAAATTTTACAAAACAAAATCAAATTCAAATCAAAACAATATCTTAACATTCGTCAGTATGTGAACCATGCAGCAGTTATTCACGTACTGATAGTCGAGACGTTCTGCAAAAGCCTTCAGGATACTGTTGCGGCTGGCCCGCACCCTGCGCACCAGGGATGTGCACCGCTTGCGCTGTGTAGAAACAATCCACACGCACCTTGGCAAACATCCCCGATGCGCTACAGAAGCGAGACAACCCCAACAGTACCCTGAACGCGTTATTATATTGAACACGTAAAGCCCTGTACTGTTTCTGCGTGTAATCCACCCACAGACAGCCGGTATAAAAGGACGTACAAAATGCCCTAAATAGGGCTATTTTGACGCCCCTCGAACACCGAGTAAATCTGCGGCCTATCATATTCGCACGAACAGACAGCGCCCTGCGTTCCCTTTCAATGTCTGCATCGTCTTTCAGGTCAGAGGTTAAAAGTATTTACTGTGCCGACAGAGAAGCAGTAAATAATGTAACTAGAAATTGAACAGTATTTTTTTCAAAAAAATCTTATCTTCGGTACTACTTGGGATATTTTTTTTAGAACTGCCGTCAGGCCTACTATATGCTATTTCAAGGTTATCCATTATTTACCGGACACCCTGTATAAGGGTGCGAGTATCTCTCCCCCCCTCGACCCTTGCTCAATGAAGTGCCTGTAGCTCTAAATTCCCCACATAATAATAATTATCTAGTTATAATCCAGCCTGTCCCATCTTGCTGTCCTCCCCCCAGCGACGCCCTAAGCCGAGGTTCGTACCCCACAGGACCCGGAGCCCTTAGCGAGCAGTCTCTTAGTTCGTAAGTTTCTATGTTCTGGCTGGAGGCTTTAAGTTAGCTTAAGGCAACCACAGGATAGCCCGGTTAAGAAGTCACGACATTTTTTTTTTGGGTGGGATTTATCAAGTAACTTGTCCCGCTCTGGGCGGAGCGTGAGGGCGAGTGAGGCTCTTACTACTGACTAAAACCCACCTGTGTTCCTTCAGTTGCCTGTGCATTGCCGGGGCCATGGTATCCCTTTCGGACTTTTCCGCAAACCCGGCAGGCATCGGTCCTATCAGACCCCTTCAGTTCTGCTGACATCTCTTTGAGGCGCGCGTGCAACACAACGCGCCGTCGACCCGGGCTTGGTCCTTACCGGACGGCGAGCTACCCATTGCTCACCGTCCGCAAGCCCGCGCCTACGGTGGCCGGAAATCGGCTATAGATTCCCGACGCCCAGGGCGTCTCCGCCTGCAGGCATCGGTCCTATCGGACGCCTTCAGTTCTGCTGACATCTCATTGAGGCGCGCGTGGAACACAACGCGCCGTCGACCCGTGAAGTAATCACGACCGCAGAGGTCATCTACGATACTCGGACTGACTGGAGTCCCCCGACCGCACACGTTTTTTTTTTTAAATTATATTGTCTAAGTTCAAATAAAATAAAATTTAATTAGTCTACCTACCGACATTCTCGCCAGTTTTACTAGAAGTAAAGAAGTGCCCACACAGTCCTTGAGTGTAAGTTGCTATGGTATCTTCTGGTATTTCGCGATTGACGTAACCGCCATCAAGGAGGTCCTTCTTAGTGCCGCAGAGGTAGACTTTGCAGTTCTGAAATAAATTGGAAGAAAACCCATTACACCATTAGCTGCCGTTTGCACTAAACCTATAACTTAAAAGTTACAATTATGTTGTTTTTCTATGTATAAAATTCCTTAATAGATGTTCAACTTTATCAGTAAAGTATAAGGTTCAAAGTTGATTGGGAAAATTTGACAGTTTCGGGTAGGTTGAGGTGCTGGAGAAAATACGTTTATTTACGGTACACATGACACAAGGAAATCACCATCTAAGAAAGACAAGGAAGGGGTTAAGAAGGACATCTTCTGCCCAGCCTATTCCCAACAATATTGGTGTCGGCTTCCAGTCTAACTGGATGCAGCTGAATACCAGTATTTTACACGGAGCGACTGCCTATCTGACCTCCACAACCCAGTTACTGGGTAACACGATACCCCTTGGTAAGACTGGTTGTCAGACTTTCGGGCTTCTGACGACCCGTAACGACTGTCAAAGATCCTCGAATGACAGCCGGGACCAACGGCTAAACGTGTTTTCCGAGGCACGGAGTCGTGTCCTACCTACATGTATTTCATCATTAATAATAAAGTAAAACATTTTAGTGCGTTGACTTTACGTAATACGAAACGTTCAATGGCGAGACCGCTTGGGTATTTGTTCTGTGGGCGAGACAAAATGTTAAGAGCGTATTCTGAAAGTGGGCAATGTCGCAAATAGATGTCAAATATTTCGCTGTTTTAATTAATTTGGCAATATTACTAAATATGTGGAAAACAAATTGAAAATATATAATGTGGGTAACTAGCGCACTAGAATATTGATAATGAATTGTAATTATAACACTAAAGGAGAACGGGCATTCTAGCCTAGTAACCAATAACAACATGCGATATATCATTGGAAAGGTTTTTTTATGTACTTTAACTATTGTTATGGTGGGAAGTCTCAAATCGCTGTGTGGAAAAAGTTATTGCACAATAAAGTCATTCAAGAGCAAAAAATGTTTCTTTTTTTTTTCGGCATTTCGTAATATTAAAGTGGTATATAACAACAAGCAATATGTCATTTTATTTAGGTACTACAACTCAGTCTGTACTGACTAAAATATCAACCTGCGTCAATATGCGCGGGCGCATACAAAATGTATATTAAAATATCTGCAACTTGTCTATACCACTGGTTTCTTATGTTTACTTTATCGCCTTCAATGAGACAGCCAGTAAGCGAGTGGCAAGGGGTGTTTGCGGGGGTGAGGGGAAAGTGAGCCACGGCGCCCAACACAGATGGCCCGCGCGTTAGTCGTTATTTTGATTTGAGTGTAGCGAGTACGTTTTACTACTACCATTTTCATTCGTCATCATATCAATCGACTACGACCTTTGGCTTTGTTTATTGGACTCTGTGATTTGTTACATGTTATACCACTGGCTTTGTTTATCGGACCCTGTGATATGTTAAATGTTATACCACTGGCTTTGTTTATCGGACACTGTGATTTGTTAAATGTTATACCACTGGCTTTGTTTATCGGACTCAAAACTAAGCTATTAAATAAGGCCTATTTAGTCATGAGTGAATACCACAACAATTGTGTTATGTGCCAGCGTGGGCTGCACAACAGAAGGTATCAGCGTCACATTTTGGCTGAAAATATTCCACAAGATCGACCTGAGCTTGCAGATTATTTACGGGAACATGCACTATTGGAGGTTTGTTGTTTGTTTATTACAGTAGATATTTTATAATAGGGTTATATTGTGTTCGTTCATCTTCTATTCATACATAAATAGCGTTAAAGACAGATTAAACGCAAACATTTTAATTATGGTCATTCAACGGTGCCTTTTTTAAGTAATTAAGCCCTGAGAACCGATTACTACGTACAGAAATCGGGCCACCGGGCCGATACGTGTAGACCTACCTGGTAATAAAAAATGTTAGTTAAAAGTTGGATTAGTTAATATTTTTTTCTATTTATATCTAGAATAATTTATTTATATAAGTATATTCTATTTAAACCTACACCACAAAAATATATAACAAAAAAATATTGAAAAACTACAAAATATACAATGGGCGGCCTTATCGCTTTCTGCGAATTACGACTTGAATGGTATTTAAGCCGATTCATACACTCACTAAGAGGATTAACTAAGAATTTGATTGTTTTCTTTCCAGGTTATATTCAATAATACGCGTTTAGTGTGCCACCGGTGCTGGCAAAGGGCTCAAAATGCAATAAGAAGAACTGTTCAAAATGTCCACCCAGAACAAAATGAAGCTGCCACCATTCAATCTGCTATTTATAGAAGAGCACCAAACACGAGTGCACACTGCATTTTTAATAACTGTCGTAACCAAGCGAACTCACATATAACAGAAGCGTTAAAAGTATATTTACTATGTGAACATAATCTGTATGTACCGCATAATGCTCGTTCGTGTCGAGAACATCTCCTAGCCAATGCGTGGGATGAATTAGTGAATTTCTGTAATGTTACATAAAACTTTAACAGTGCTCAATTCGACGATATTTGCGATATATTAACCAAAGCAGTTCGACATGGTAAACAATTAGACTTTGAAACTGTAGGTGCTATCACTGATGATGAGATGCATTTTTGGACCGGGTTAAAAAATAGGCAATTTGATATAATCCTACAAGAAACTCCATCATTGCTAGAAAGTCATAGAAAACCGCGGTTGGCATTGGGTATTTACCTTTATAAACTACGAACCGGAGAGTCAAACGAACGACTAGCCAGTCAATTCAATACGTCTCGACGAAGTATACAAAGAATATTAAAGATAGTAAGATATTGCTTACTAAGAGAATTTGTGCCACAACACTTGGGCTTTGACCACATTCAAAGAAATGATGTTTTAGAACGTAACCTAACAATACATAAAGGAATATTTGGAAATCAAGAAAATACTAAAGCTATGATCATTTGCGACGGAACGTATGCATACATTCAGAAAAGTTCCAATTTTCTGTTTCAGCGTTTAACGTATAGCTTACATAAGTTCCAAAACTTGTTAAAACCCTTTTTAATTGTTTGTTCAGACGGTTATATAATAGATATCTTAGGACCTTTTGCTGCCACAAAGTCCGATGCATCCATCATGTCCGACTTTGTTAATGATGAAAACGGCGTTTTCCATTGGTTTTTTGAACGAAATGATGTTTTAATCCTCGATAGAGGTTTTCGTGATTGTGTTCCGGGTTTAGAAGCATGCGGTTATAATGTTCATTTGCCACCAACAAAAGACAGAAATGACAGTCAACTATCTACCGAACAGGCCAACAAATCGAGACTCGTTACTTTGTGTCGGTGGGTAGTTGAGGTCATTAACGGTCGTTTTAAACGTGACTTCAAGTTGTTGCGTCAAGATTATTTTAATACAACACTACGGAATCTGTTTCCAGATTTTAAAATTGCAGGTGCACTTATTAACTCTTTTCGTGAACCTGTGACTGATAATGTAGACGCGGAAATGATATTAAATTCAATTAATGAAAGGATCAACATACCAAATCATTTATACAATTATGTAAATGACAACAATCTTAATAGACAAAGAATCGCATTCGTGGCGATAGATGTAAACCAACAATTAGATTACTTTCCTCGTTTAACAGAAAGTGATTTAAAGCTTTTCACTTTGGGATCATATCAGCTTAAACTAGCGAAATCATATTGTGCAGAGCATTTGCACAATGGCCTATATATAATTGAAGTGAAAAGAGATGATATAATTGGGGATTTGCAACGGTACAATATGCCTCAAAATGTTTGGTTGTTAAGAGGCCGTATACAGTCTCGCCATGTAAGGGCAAAAATATATCTTTGTTACCTTTTGGTTATTAGGGACGCAATTGGCATTAGTGCGATAGCACAATATTATTGCACTTGCTTGACAGGGCGCCGGACAATAGGGAGTTGTGCCCATATAACCTCTATTGTCTGGTATCTTGGTTTCGGAAGGCATGAGCCGTTTAATCCTCCAGCGGGAGATTTAATTGGTATCATAATTGATGAAGATTGAAAAGGAGTTTTTTTATCTAACTGTAAAACTTAACTAATGAAAATAATATGTATTTGATTTATTATTATATTGTATATTTATAAGGCATGTAAGGGTGCGCTGGAGTATTTAAAACTTTTGTTTTTGTTTTAAATCCTTTAACTTGTATCTATTGTCACTAATGACCGTCTCAAATGTTTCTTTAGCAGAGTATAATGTTGTAAAACGTTTAAAATTCATTGTTATTGATATTAAATCTCAAAAATGTTTTTTTCTCACTTGTTTGTTTTATTTTTTTAGAGCAATATTAGGGTCTCCAGTCCTTACTTATTTTCTCAGAAACAAAATGTGTGGATAAAGTAGTGTATGTGTGTATGTAGGTACTTCGAGTTTAAGCATACCAGCGCTTGTAGCATGAGCTAAAAGTGAGAGCGAGATATGTCACATCTAAACGTCAAATCCATACAATTTTTATCAATTGATAAAAATATACGTAGGCATATGTACATATCATTTTACTTGTGACATATCTCGATTGAGTTTTTTTTATGGATATGACGTTTAGATTTGTCATATCTCGCTCTCACTCATCTTATGCTACTAGTGCTGCTAGCTTCAGCCTACAGCCAATTTACAGTGATGGTGCTAAAGGAATGACCCTTAGTGTGCGAGTACAACTCGCACTTTACAGGTTTATTTTTTTTTGGTACTTCTCTATGTTAGTTTTACAAAAAAAAAAACCTAATATTGATGATAAACATAAAAATAAACACATATTTTTGTGAATGAAGTCTGGCTTTATTTAGCAATAACTTTTTCCACACAGCGATTTGGGACTTCCCGCCATAACGATAGTTAAAGTACATAAAAAAACCTTTACAATGATATATCGCATGTTGTTATTGGTTCCTAGGCTGGCTTCCATACATTTTTGCCCGTCCTCCTTTGATGTTGTAACCGTTTTTGGTGTAAAAAACGGCATTTGGAAAGTTTCTGATTACTTTTTTTACATCTAAAATTATAAACAGTTTTAATGCCAAATTAATCAATATTCAAAATATTTGACAGCTATTTGCGACGTTGCCAACTTTTAGGATAAAAGTGATTAAATATTGCTAAATTTCTTCGATTTTGTTTTTTTTTCTTCTCCTAAACCCTTTATCTCCGCAACTTAAACATTAACGCGGAGGCTTCTAATAATATGATCTTTCTGTGAAAAAATGGACTCCCAACTCGATGGATGTTAAACTAAAGCTTTACCGCCTTGAATTGACACAAAAGCAAGGGTTTCTCAAGTAAGTAATATGGTATGTTAAAGTAATCGCACGTTTGTCCTCACCAACCCGACCCCGCACCAACCCGACCCCTAACTGCGAAAATCACTTACAATCACACTCTGAGTTTTGAAGGATATAGCAAATCCATTGCTTCACAGTTTTAAAAATTTGTCTGCTCAACTACCTAAAACGCCCAATGAACGTAAGTGACCAAGTCAAAATGAAACCCATTGCGATCAACTGTCATTTTACGTATCTTACGAAGTTACCCCGCCAATTTTCGATTGTTCGCGGCGTTTTTTTTTCGTGCATTGGATTTTCAACGCTCTGCTTAGCGCCGAGAGTTGAAAATACAACAGTGTGTTTTTTCAACGTGCTGACGAGAGTGCTTCCCAACGCGTTGGATTCTCAACGCTCGGCTTAACACTAAGAGTTGAAAATCCAGTGCGCGATAAAATCCCGCCGCGATATTTTTGGAATGGAAGAAGCCTGTCCAGCTGTGGACTACAATACACTGAATTGATGCTCTGCAGTTATGCTAACATACAAATTTGATAACTGACCTCTTCAACGCCTCTCAACTCTTGCAACCAATGCCTCAGCCGTTTCCAGGAGGCCGCAGAAGAAGGCTCGTAACATATGATAGCGGCGTGCGCCCCTCTGTAGTATATCTTCGTCATGGCTTCATATCTGTGAGTCATATAAAAGATTTTATATTATGAAAGTCTCAGGCCTTTTGTACAAGGCACGATTTCTTTACGGTACGGCGTATATGTATAAAACGCGCCGTAGAAAAAACGTGTCTGTCACAAGCTTCCATAGTGAACCATACAGCCCTGACGACCAGGGCCGTAGGCAGGGGACGTTTTGGGGGTTCAAACCCCGCACCGAATTGTGAGAAACCCGAATCTCAATCCCGAGATCGACCCCCTTAGTGTACCTCCGTACTCTAATATAGACAGATACTTGTAATAGTACGTTAAGCGTACTATTTCTGTATTTTTAGCATTATCTGAGAGAGTCTAACTTATCAAAGGCGGGGTGCTAAAATTTTCGTTGGTTAACACCCCCGAAATGAATTCCTGTCTACGGCCCTGCTGACGACCATGCCTACACACTGCGAATAAACCGCGCCGTAGAAAATACGTGTCTGTCAACAAGCTTCCATAGTGATTCATACAACACTGACGACTGCTCGACTGCGGCTACACACGGCGGATAAACCGCGCCGCAGAAAATACGTGGCTGTCAACAAGCTTCCATAGTGATTCATACAACACTGACGACTGCTCGACTGCGGCTACACACGGCGGATAAACCGCGCCGCAGAAAATACGTGGCTGTCAACAAGCTTCCATAGTGATTCATACAACACTGACGACTGCTCGACTGCGGCTACACACGGCGGATAAACCGCGCCGTAGAAAATACGTGTCTACAAACAAGCTTCCATAGTGATCCATACAACACTGTCGACTGCTCGACTGCGGCTACACGCGGCGGATAAACCGCGCCGCAGAAAATACGTGTCTGTCAACAAGCTTCCATAGTGATCCATACAACACTGACGACTGCTCGACTGCGGCTACACGCAGCGGATAAACCGCGCCGTAGAAAAAACGTGTCTGTCAACAAGCTTCCATAGTGATCCATACAACACTGACGACTGCTCGACTGCGGCTACACGCAGCGGATAAACCGCGCCGTAGAAAAAACGTGTCTGTCAACAAGCTTCCATAGTGGTCCAACAATACTGACGACTGATCGACTGCGGCTACACGCGGCGGATAAACCGCGCCGTAGAAAAAACGTGTCTGTCGACAAGCTTCCATAGTGATCCCACTGACGACCGTGCCTACACACAGCGAATAAAACCGTTTTTTTTTCTGGTTAATAAAATGGAGGGAGTACAAAGGGCCTTAAGCCCCGCCACACTGGAAACAAAGTTGTGTACAGCAACAGATTTATATGTCGCGGAAAATCATGTTACTGGCCACATGAAATGATGCAGTGTTGCTGGCAAAAAAAACAATACAGCATCTCGCTCTATAGAGGTATATATCCGCTCCGCTACGCTCCGTACTAAAGTAGAGCTTACAGTACAGTAATCGCTTGTGGGGCGCGCCGTCGTGGATTGCACTATCTATATGAGGAACAGTGTCGAAAGTTCACTCATCCTCCATAGAAACGGGAGGATCTTCCGACCAGATGGCAGACGGGTGTTGTGTCTGGTGGGCTATTGACCGACGCGCGGACGCGCTAATCACGCGGGAAACTGCTTGCACAATGCAGGACTGCGTGACGTCAGTACAATGCGTAGTTCGCAAGTGGCGTTGTGTATGAATAAAATTTAGAAACCAGAAAACTAAGAAGAATTTGTACCTCTCGCTGCCAGCCGTGTCCCAGATGCCAATGTTAAAGTTCTTTCCATTTGATTGCATTGCTTTTGCACAGAATGCGGCACCGACCGTCTGGAACAAAAATAAATAACCTTAAAGGTCACTTGCACCACAGATCGTAAGCGGTCCCCGAACCGTTCAATTGGAATTGTCAATTTATACGTGATTGATTAATAAATAATAATAATAATAAATGATGCATTTAAAGCGATCGACAATATAACTACAATTGCAATTGATAGCAATTTGATTGATTCAAGATCAATTGCAATTGGTCGTTTCGTGGGCCCTTTAAACATTTGACATGGATGTGGAAGCATGAAAGTACACTCGAGAGCAATGAATCCGGGTCACTTAAAGAATGTTAAAAATCTCGGAAACTAAAAATGATAGGTTAATGCAATAAATTGTATTTAATAGACAATGTAATACTCCTTAAATGAAAGTAAAAAAAATATGAGTCACCATACATTTTATTAACACAAAATTACATAAAGAAAAAAACTGCTGATCTCTCCTTAAAACAAAAATAGGAAACATGAAATTTTTTAACTTTATTACGATTTTCTTGAATTTTAATACTTCGTATTGCCTCCTCGTGCTTCCATTACTGCGTTTACGCGGTTTGGCATGCTGTACACCAAGTTCCTTATACGATTTTGGGGAATATTCTCCCATTCCTCTGTGAGAGCAATTTTGAGCTCACGAAGCGTGATTGGGGGAGGGTTTCGTTGTTTTACGCATCTGCCTAGCTCGTCCCAAGCATGCTCGATCGGGTTGATATCCGGGCTGCGCGCTGGCCACTCCATACGAGTAATGTTCATCTCTTGAAGGTAGTCATTCACAATCCTACCTGTATGAGGTCGGGCATTGTCATGCATAAATATAGCATCCTCACCTAAATTGACCATAAATGGACCAACGTGATCATTGAGGATTTCTTCCACATATCTTTCGCTAGTTAAAGAGCCGTTTTCTATGATCACCAGCTCTGTGCGACTTTCAGAAGAAATTCCGGCCCACACAAGTACAGACCCACCACCGTAGGCTACTTTTTCTTCGATGCATGCTTGCTTGAATCTTTCCCCTGGTCTTCGATACACTCTGTGTCTTCCATCGTGCTTGTAGAGCATAAATTTTGATTCGTCGGAGAACATAACTTTTGACCAATCTTCAATACTCCAATTTACGGGGCTCTGGGCATATCTTAGTCTTGAAATACGATGCCCACGCTCCAGTTTAGGGCCGTTTGCAGGTCTAAGGGGTTTTAAGTTAGATTCAGCAAGCCGACGTCTTACTGTCCATGCACTTGGGTTACTTCCTCCGAGGCGTCGAAACTGATTTGTGAGTTCAATTCCTGTAAGAAAGCGATTTCGAAGCATGGTGTTCACCAAGTATCGGTCTTCTCGTGCTGTGGTACACCTGGTTCTGCCCGTTCCTGGTCTGCGTAGGTTAGAACCAGTTTCTTCGTAACGTCGGAGAACTCTTTGTACTGTTGACAGCGACACACCGACAGTCCTGGCTGTATCGCGCTGACTCCGGCCGGTTTCCAGCATTGTAAGTATTCTGGTGCATTCTTCAGGCGTAAGCGACATAATTTCAGCTTGAATAATGAATATAGAGCACTATCAACATGGTTTATGTACCCACATAAATGACAGATTACAAACAAAAGCAAAACCAAATGCTGTAATTTCGTAGTTCCATCTTCGAAAATGGCCCTTTTTCAAATTTGATTTTTTTATGATATAACTTTACAATAACTAAGAAGTTTTAATACCTTCATTTAAGGAGTATTACATTGTCTATTAAATACAATTTATTGCATTAACCTAGCATTTTTAGTTTCCGAGATTTTTAACATTCTTTAAGTGACCCGGATTCATTGCTCTCGAGTGTAGAATAAAAACTGTGGAAACACGTTGCAAGCATGTGTGCTGTGGCTATAATTGATAAGCTGAAAAATGATGTGATAAGGCAACGGTGCGGTTTTAAAGAAGATGTAGTGACAAAAATTGAAAAGAGTATGCTGAAATGGATTGGTCATGTTGAGAGGATGAATGAAAGGCGACTAACAAAATGTATTTACAAGGCAGATGTGACTGGAAACGCCGGGAGGGGACGCCCTAGGAGGAAATTATAGTGACCTTTTGGTGATGTTCTTGAGAAAGGACAGGTGCGTAGTACTCGCAACCGGCGTGCGTGTATGACCAGATGTATGAACGTAAACGAGGCAAAAGGAGTATGTAAGGATCGTAGCAGGTGGCGTTCTGTAGTTTTGTACCTCCATGGGAAGAAGGTGTGAGTTTATGTATGTATGCATGTATTTCAAACATCATTATGTCTCTGTAATCTTCATACGATTGACAGAAATAAAACGATGTTTTAAATTCGTTAGTCGGGCCTAAGACTTGTCTGCAATCAACTCGGCCTCGGATTCAACTGTTAGGACTCTGAACAACGCCTTAATTGTGTTACAATAGATCGATCACAATCTGAATCAATTTGAAGGAAACTGCTAATCCATTGCTTCATATGTTCGAAAAAATTGTCTGCTCAGCAACGTAAATAACGCAATGAATGTGTGTTGTGAACTGTCAAACCGAAACGGATTAGTCGTAATCGTTTACGAAAATGTGTTACGTAATAGGGATGATGCCTGGGAAAAAAAACAAATTCTATTTAGTCCGTCAGTCAGATAATAAAAAAATATTAAACACGTATTTTTTACTTTATCATATTAGTAAAAAAATACTTAGATAAAACGCATTAAAGTTGGGGAGTGGGGGTCGCTCTCTACGTCACAAGTATAAAATCTACGTACTCTTGACGTCATGGAAAATTTTAACTCAATGTATCGCCGTAATCTTTTGATTATGTAAAAAAAGAAAACATACGTGTACAATATTTTTTAATAATCTACCAGACCGATAAAAAAAAAATTGTTAGTCAATAGGGATGCCTATTAGATAGCTGTTTCATTTTGAGTCAGACCCACTGGAGCCGAGTATTGACCTGATTCAGCGTCACAAACCCACTGGAGCCGAGTATTGCATTCCCGATTCAGCGTCACAGACCCACTGGAGCCGAGTATTGCTTTCCCGATTCAGCGTCACAGACCCACTGGAGCCGAGTATTGTATACCCGATTCAGCGTCACAGACCGACTGGAGCCGAGTATTGCATTCCCGATTCAGCGTCACAGACCCACTGGAGCCGAGTATTGTATACCCGATTCAGCGTCACAGACCCACTGGAGCCGATATAGCATTCCCGATTCAGCGTCACAGACCCACTGGAGCCGAGTATTGCATTCCCGATTCAGCGTCACAGACCCACTGGAGCCGAGTATTGCATTCCCGATTCAGCGTCACAGACCCACTGGAGCCGAGTATTGCATTCCCGATTCAGCGTCACAGACCCACTGAAGCCGAGTATTGCATTCCCGATTCAGCGTCACAGACCCACTGGAGCCGAGTATTGCATTCCCGATTCAGCGTCACAGACCCACTGGAGCCGAGTATTGCATTCCCGATTCAGCGTCACAGACCCACTGGAGCCGAGTATTGCATTCCCGATTCAGCGTCACAGACCCACTGGAGCCGAAGATTGCATACCCGATTCAGCGTCACAGACCCACTGGAGCCGAGTATTGCATTCCCGATTCAGCGTCACAGACCCACTGGAGCCGAGTATGGTATACCCGATTCAGCTTCACAGACCCACTGGAGCCGAGTATTGCATACCCCATTCAGTGTCACAGGTCGACTGGAGCCGAGTACTGTATACCCGATTCAGCGTCACAGATCAACAGACGTGATGGTTCAGTTTCGTTCACTGTTCAGAAAGAGCTCAGTGCGCCTAAAAAAGTTATCACTTAAAAAATATTGCAACCGTAAACAGTAGTGTGTAATGATAATACTAGATAAAAAAACACAACATTGTGAGTGATAAAATGAGTCACACAAGAGATAATCTAGCACAATAAACCTACTGAACATGTCTTTAGTTAGTGTGAATCAACCGTAGAATAATCATTAATAATACTATTAATGATTATTCTATTCCCAAGCAGGCGTTTACTTTGTGTAAATTATTGCATCACCACTGCTCTCAAAACGGTGAAGGAAAACATCGTGAGGAAACCGGCATGTCCTAGAACCAAAAATTCGAAGACATGTGACATCTACCAACCCGCACTGGGCCGCGTGGTGGATAACGGCCCCCTCCCTCTCACAGGGAGGAGGCAACATTATAGACTGATTAAGCTAATCTACTATCGAATAAGTAGAGTAATGTTTAGAAATAGGAAATAATACATTGATCATACAAATTGTAAAAGTAGCAATACACGTTAAGATGCTTGCGCAAGTCTGCGTGACACCGAATCGCTCAAATAGTTGTGCTAATTACACACTATGTATACTTGTGCAAGCCAAATTTTGCACAAGTATATCGTAACGTGTGCGGCCTGTACAAACACTTTAATGTATACTTGTGCAAGTCAAATTTTGCACAAGTATATCGTAACGTGTGTACAAAGAAAATACTATGCAGTTGAATTGTTTTGTGCGTAACGAAATGCGTAGGCAGTCTCTGTTAAATACTGGTCTTCATCTGCACCCGGTCAGACTGGAAGCTGACCTCAACATAGTTGGGAAAAGGCAGGCAGATTGATTCTCTGTCATCTTCAAACAATTGACATAATCATTTATATTTTTATTTATTAGCTTTTGGTAGCGGCTGCGCCTGCGAGGAGGTCGGAAACGTAACGGTAAGTGCTCAGGGCAGTGTTGCCAGATGACCGTCTCGGGTTCTCCCCAAACCTTTCCCGAAATCCCCCCAAAATTCCGGTAAAAAACAAAATATATAAAACATTTTTTTTAATTAAAATTAATTTTCTTTCGTTAGGATTAATGAAAAATAAAATTTTATACTATTTCAGCAATAGCTTCCATTACTGAATCAGCCTTTTCACCCGCGTCGTTTGCAGTTACGTACATTTTTTCTGGATTAAATCTGTTTAGCATCTTTGAACGGGGTTTATAATGAACACATCCTTCTAGCAATGTAGGTATATCTTATACTCAAGATGGATTCGGCAGTTGAAAATCTATTAAAGAAATTTGACAGGTTGTAGCAGGTTGACGTACTGGCGTCTGTACGATGCAAGGCATTCCATTCTTGTACCACTGCCACTGAGTCGACATAATTGCAAACGGTTTTAAAAAAATTGCTAAACGCGGCTTTGCCCAGACTACATATTTATGTTAATAAAAATCCCCCTAGTCCCTCCACACCCAGTTTTCTCCCTCCAAATATCCCCCCAATTCTCCCTCCATAACTATAAAAAAAAAACAAATTTGGGGGGATTCCCCCCAATCTGGCATCACTGGCTCAGGGACACGACGCCGTCGCCGCGCCGCCACCGCGCCATCGCGCGTCGCCGCATGTTTTTGCCATATCACTCTACAGTCCGCGGCGACGCGGCGGCGCGCGCGGTGCGGCAGCGGGCTGACAACGTTGCATATATACTCAGCATGATTTTTTCCGACTTCTTCAACAATGATCGTCATATTTGAGTCAAATTACACTTAACCTTAATGAACTAAACACCTAAACCTTGCTCATGGATCACTCCGTCCATTGGTGAAAACCGTTTGAAAATCAGTTCGGTAGTTTTTGAGTTTATTGCGTTCAGACAGACAGATGCGGTGGGGGGGGACTTTTTTTTCAACAAGTAGTCTATACTTATATAGAGGAAAGATTTGATTGTTTGTTTGTATTGAATAGGCTCCGAAACTACTGGACCGATTTGAAATATTCTTTTACCATTAGAAAGCTTAGTTTTCAGGCAGTAGCATAGGGTACTTTTTATCCCGGGAAAAATAACGGGTCCCGCGGGAAAGACCACGGGAGCGCAGCCGCGGGCAAAGTGCTAGTAATGTATAAATCATTCCCTGCCAATAATATTATGTCTGGCCTGTAAATTATTGATAAAAACAATGTATTTGTAAGTGAATAGGTACTTCATTTATCACCCAGTATGAAGGACATAGAGATACCTCTTTATCTGAATGTTAAAATGTACCCTCGTATTATACTAGGCTGTTCAAAAAGTAATGTTAATCAGATTTGAAAAAATCTTTGTTTTTTTACGATGGGTTTGCTCTTGACTCTAGTCTAGGTCAGAGGTGACAGAGACAAAGTCGACGATGGAGTGAGCTTACCCAGAAGAAGCCTGTTCACTCTTACTTTGAATATATTCGGGTTGTATGCGTTCGGAAACAGACGCAGGCAGAGAGTTCCACTCCTTTGCTGTGCGCATTATAAAAGACGTTTGAAAATGCTTAGTGCGAGTTGGTGGAATCAACTAGGTAGGGATGGCAACCTGCAGTGCGTCTAAATGTCCGATGGTAGAAGGGGGCCGGTTGAATGAGGTCGTGGAGTTCATGGGCACACTCTCCGAAGTACAATCTGTAGAAGACCGACAAGCAGGCAACCTTGCGGCGATGAGCCAAGCTGTGAAGCTTGGCATCCACCAGTTTAACGTCGCCAATGAGCCTCTTAGCTCTGCGTTCCACCGGATCAAGCGCAGCAAGTTGGTACTTTTGCAATTGATAGCCGAATTCTTGAGGAAGGCTTCAGGCTATTAACATCACGCTAGAGCCCAGAGGAACCGAGCAATAAAACTGACTGTCTGAAGTGAAAACTAGCGTGCGGTGACGATGACGCGAATTTCACGCTTTTTGTTCACCCAAAAAGTACACATATATACACAGTATACATATAGCTCATGGAAAGCGTTCGGTGACGATGACGCGAGTTCCATGATTTCAGTGCTCAACGCGCCTAAAGAAGTTTTCACTTCAAAAATAACCGGTTGTCATAACTTTTTGAACAGCCTAGAAATATCAGCCTGTAATTGTCACACTGAAAAAGTCTCTTCTTATACAGAGACAGAAGGAGCATGGATCATCTTCCGTGCTTTCATACTGTGTGGACATAATATTCAAACAAGCTTTACTCGGCCCGGCTTCGCACGGGTAGCACTAAATACTTACCTAGCTGCGGCGCACCTACCTACCAGGGTAGGTTAGGTTAGCTACCCTACCGACCTACCTACATACCTACCTGCATACCCTACCTACTAGCTACATACGATTTTTTTTGGTGGGACCGGGAAGTGTGGGATTAATACCTCACTAATACCACCCCGGTGGTCAAAATCTGCACATGGAAGGGGCACCGTTATCTCTCAAAAGACCAATCCGGAACCCCCTCTGTGCAGCGCCTGTTAGGCCACATCTCTGGAGAGACTGTAAAGGGGTCTCCCCGAAACCTAACTATACCTACCTGCATACCTACCTACCTACCTATTGAAATAGGTACTATTGTGAATTCATACAAACCTAGTTCTTTGTGTTAGTTAGATTTATATACTTATGGGGAAATAAAATTGTTATTTTTACTATTTTCCTCGCAGTTTTTCCATATTTTCTCACCGTTTAAACCTAGCCAAGTCGGTGCAGCCGTTCTCGAGTTCTGGCGAGACTAACGAACAGCAATTCATTTTTATTATATAGAAGAAGAAGATAACATATTTGGAACCAATGGCTAACAACTTAACTAGCTTACCAGTTGAAAATAAAACCGTTGAACGTGTAACCCTACCAATTTAAAAAGGAAATCATTTTAAGTCTATTGTATCGTATCTGTGACCGTTTATGTTATTATGTTCTCATGTAAGTGGCTGCGGACTGCCAAGTCATAGTCGTAGTTGTGGGATCAATGCCACGGTAATATTATCATACAGTATGGTAACTCGGCCGTATCTTGGAAATAAATGCCTACAGCCGCGCGGTACGTAAACATGCGATAGGGCTGCCCGCCTCCAGCATTTTAATTAAATATGCCTACTTTGTGTTTCTATTTAGTTTTGTGATTGTTACTTTTTTTATATAAATAAATAAAATACTTTGTGAATAGAATAGGAAGTGTTCAATAAAAATGCGTGTTGTTTTTTGATTGGTAGATTCAATTACAAAAACATGCTTATGTTTGAAATCGGACTTATAAAAAATTTGCGAGCGAAAAATATTTGCGCCTCGACTGAGACGTACGAAATGCTTTATTATTAAATTAAATATTAATCTGAAATACCTAATTTGAGAAAATTTCAACTATTTAGTGACAGACAGATGGTCAAATTGATTTTTTCTAGTATTATTCATACACACAGTACAATAAACAACTATTATTAATAATAAAATACCACGTCTTTACTTTGAATTATACAAACTAACAAAACAAAACACACATGCCCCGAGGTTTTAACACAAACGTACCTACCGTATCATGATTCATGATCTGCCTAAAACTACCTATTTCACTCGCGTCAGTCACTTTCTTTTAATCCAGACATCTTTTTTTTCGGTAGATAAAGGGAAATAGTTATCCATTAAGAAGACACACATTATGTACCTACCTACTAGTAAGTAACATTGTTTTATAGTCTTACCTTTCAGTTTCCAGGTAATCTAAAAAAATCTCTGGATGCGATAATGACGAATTCATGAAACCAAAAACAGCACAATATATCCTACTCGTCATATTAAATATGTACTTGAACTTATTTTTAGTGAAAACATCGCGCGGTTTTTGTTAAAAAAACAACACACCCTCCGTTCGTCACTGCGGCACAGTCGCGACTGTCTGCATGCCGAACGGATGCCAAGATCGAGGCGTGTAGGCATAGCTCGGGCTTCGTCCGTTTGTATGAAGTTGGAATACTGTATGAAAATATTACTGTGTCAATGCGTCGCCAACGCCGCAAAGGGGCGAACCTTAGACATAGACACACCTTAACGGTCAAAAAGTTTAGTACGGTATACAAAAAATCTCCATTTGCCGAGCTCTAAGTCGTCACAAGCTGATGAAGCTCTAAGAGTAATAGAAAATGTATAATTATCACTGTGAGGAAACCGGCATGCCAGAGTGGGCATTAAAGCATGAAACTGCACAAGTTTCTCACTCAGGAAGGATTTTTTAAAATTAATTCTCTGAAAAGTTTTAATGGAAGTTTGTCATTTTGGCTCCACTTCGTTTTTCTCCCCAATCGTGCGGAGCTTCAGAATTTTATAGTGTGTAGATGTCTTCAAATAAAACGTTTTCCCAAAATTTCACACTGAGCAAACGCCTAGTTTTTGAGAAAAAAAATCCTAAAGTTTCAGAAATGTTAACCAATTTACGTAAATTAATTGTCATTTTACCACAGATAATGTACGAGTTTCACTCCTAGGTTGTTCCATTTTACGTTCAGACAAAGTGACAGCGGACTCTTATGGTTTTTTGTATAAATATTGTAAGTTTTTAACTTTCGTTCACTTTTAAATAGTTGGTGTCGCAATTAACTTAATTATAAAGTAAATAATATAGTAAATTAAATTTAAAAAATATAGTTTTATTTGTACTATTAAAAGATTGTCTGTAACGAAACATAATCCAATGTCAGTGAAGCGAGCTCGGGACTTGGGGCACCCCGACACGGACAGGTTAGGTTAGAAGGGTTATTTTTTTTTAAACCACCCAGAAATAGGAGCCCCGCGTAGCGGGGCTCCGTCGACAACGCTTTACTAAAAATAACCTTGATTGTTACAAGGTAATATTCCAAAATTTGAGCATATTTTGGTTTGACCTTGACTTTTGATGTGTAAGACCTTGACTTTTGGGTGCTGACCTTGACCTTGACGATGTGTTTGACCTTAGTATTTCTTGGAAACTAATTTAGACCCGCCACGTGATCTTCCCCGCCCTTAATACTCTGGCGATTTTTTTGAAACTTTGGCAATTTTTTTCTCGGCACCTATGGTTTTGCTCATTTTGGGGATTTCAAAAATACAATAGAAATGGTCTACTCTATCCAAAAAAAAATACCTACTATAAATCAGAGCTGGGGAGAAAACCGAAGTGCTTCCATTATATTTTGCTAATTACTTACGTTTTGATAAGGAATATCGGCATTGAATCTGCAGTTTACGAATCGAAGAACTAAACTGGTTTTTCCCACATGTTCACTGCCTAATAGCACAATTTTAAAGTCACATCTACTCATTTTTATTGAAAAGGTAAATCACGCGCTGTTTATTTTTTCTTAAGTTTCTTCAAGTGTTTTCTACTACGCAAAGAAAACTCAGGAGAGTCCTAATCGTTAACGTGACTCAGAAATAAATGTTGGATATTTGAGACAAAACAGTACACTTAGTTTACTTCATAAAACATTAGTTTTTACAAATAACGAGATTAATTATACCAATATTATTTTTATTAAAGCACTCGTTTCGTTTTAACAATGAACATTGAGCTTTTGTCATGCTTTTGTAAATATTTTTGACGTTTTATTTGTTTGACAAGTTTGACGTTAGGCGTGACGATTCTTATTTCGTTTAAAAATGCAAGTTAAAAAAAAAAATTGAGTTCCAATGCCCAGCGATGGGATATAATTTACGATGATGAAAAAAAGTGATAAACGTGGCACCATGGCATGACTATCATTTTATGATCACGACCAACAATGTAAGGCAAATAATTTTATGTCAGGAAGTTGTTTTTGCAAAAGAATACATATAACCTTGGGACTGAAGAAGAATCTCTTAGTAAATGCCACGCAAGAAAACTAATCCCTATACTTAAAATAGAGAAATACATATTATATTGGAGCACTGAGACATTATTAAATAGGACTGGTTGACTGGACCTGAACCAATAATTTGTGTCGCTTCCACGCACGCCATCTATGATATGGAATGCGAAACTCATAAAATACATAATCCAATCAAGCAAGGTAGAAAGACCTAAGTACATAGATACTTTATTGATCGATACATTAATGCTGTAATTGGTTGGCAAACAAGCCGACGCCCGCGATTTGTGGCCAGTTGTGGTCCTATTACATGTGACTTGCAGTTATGTTGCGGTAGGTACTAATTGGCAGAGGTGTACCTCACCCTAGACAGATGAGTATCAGACCCAGGACCTTACGCTCAGCAGTCGCGCTAGTGCCATCTAGACCACGGAATCACTAAACCAACCTGGCGGTCACCACTTCTGTTTTTTAGGGTTCCGTAGTTCGTAACGAAACATTATAGTTTCGCCATGTCCATCTGTCTGTCCGTCTGACCGCGGCTTAGCTCAGAGACTGTTAGTAGGTACTAGAAAACTGTAATTTTTCATGGCTAAGTAAGTATACAAGACATATTAATCACACCGACAGTGGTAAAATAAAATCACGAAAAAAAAAAATTTTGTTGGGTTTTTTGTTTTTTTTCTCGTCTATGCCATGGTGTGGATATGGATATGTGGATGGTTAAAATATTGTGAGTTTGTGAACATCATTTTTGGATTCAGGGATCCGTTTGCGAAATATTAAGCTTTAAAGTGCAACTTTTTGTTAGTCTAATGACCCCCTGCCAGCTAAATGATTGGTTCTGGATATGTGAAAACATTCTAGATATATAACGAAATTAAAAGGAAAATTATCACAGCTAAGTAGGCTTTACAAGTTAACGAGTAATAATCGACCAGCTTACATTTGTAGTTGAAAAAAACATGTTTTTCAATAACACTGTTAAGTTTGTTCTTGGGATAAATTCATCCCATCTACGAAAGCCTTCATTGTGCGCGGTCTGACACGCACTTGGCTGGTTTTCGATGTGTAACATCTTTCCTCTCGCTTTCCTGTAATCAAAATCTAAAAAAAAACGATGTCGTGAAATGGGACGGAAATGTGTAACAGGAAGCCGGGGAAGCGTGCGTTATTTGATTTGACCAATGAGCGCGCGCTAGTACTTCCCGTCAGAAACGACCATGACGAGGCCCCGCCCCTTTAATGTTGCGTAATACCTATTCCAAGGTGAGATGTCAGATGTTACACATCATGTATATACAACCAAGCGAGGATCCATCGTAGTGCATGCCCACAACCCTAAGGCTGCCTGTCCATTGACGTGACGCGAGGCAGCAGAGCGGAGCGAGGGAGTAATGCGGAGTGGAGTTGCGGACTGTCTGTCTATTAATGTGGAGTGAGGTGGTGTGGAGCGGAGTTGCGGACTGTGCGGAACTAGGCCGAGTTCACGCGACGAGTCATTTGAGCCGGCTGCAATACCCCGCGGCCGGTTTTACTCCGCTTCCTCGGTCCGCTTCCCGGTTTTGTATTGATTTTTAAACTATACTTCATAAAAGATAGCTTGATCTCTGCGACAGCTGTCAGTAAAATCACGCCTATGAAGTCCTGAATTTCATAATAGTACAGACAGTATCTGTCAATGTCATACTTTAAGGGCATGCCGACCTATTTTAATGAATGAATTCCTACTCTAGGAATGTCAGTTTGACATAATGTCGCAGAGATCAAGTTATCTTTTATGTAGTATAGTTCGCAAATCCCTGTCCACTAAAGCGGAGCGGAGATTTTATTCAATTCCATGCTGGGCAAATGTGGTCTATGGAAATATAGCAATATGGTTTTGATATTTAATGTATCGATTGTGAGCGACTCCTAATCCAACGTGACCACTGTTGCTGCTATTTATATCAAAATATACCTACTACCGACATCTATGTTACGGAATGTGTGAATGTAGTACTTACATTCTAATGTAATGTGAACCTTTTGTGTCAAGGTTCACATTACACTAGAATGTAAGAAATACATGTGAAAGTAGAAAAATAATAAAGTTAGTCTGCACTGAATTCTTACTTTAGGTTATGGGCCCAGTGATATTTTGGCCAGAAAACTGACCTAACCGTTTTAGAGGGTTGGATCCACTCCTGTACAAGACTACTGTAAAGCTCACTCGTTTTTTTTTTCTGTACACATATCAGACATCAGTCCTGTGTTCCCCGAAGGGTTAAGAGATGTACCTATACTACAGACGCCAGCACATCAACCTACCCGAAACTGTCACATTTTCCAAACCAACTTTGAACCGTAAGCTTTAGTGATAAAGTTGAAAATCTATTAAAGAAATTTGACAGATTGAAGTAGGTTGACGTGCTGGCATCTGTACACACACATTTCACCAGCTATGTTTAATTCCCATGCCATATAATAGGGGGCGAGCCTATTGCCATCAACCGGGCACAAATCCAGACTCCCGGCTGCTACTGAGAAATTCCTCACAGAAAAACCAAATAACGAAACTAGGACCTCATGCTCAGCAGTAGTGCTCGCGACCACTAGACCAACGAGGCAGTTTCTTCTATTATTAATAATATTCTTATCCAACAGCCCAATAAACTCATCGACAACCTAGCCACATCAGCATATTTGCTACCTAAATCTGGACATAATTTATAGCCTCTCCATTATCACCTCACCAACGTAGTCCAAAAGGTAGGTGCCCTTTCGGAACTATACCAAACTTCAAGCCTTCAAGGAGCGAGCGAGAAGAATGAACTTTCCATCAGGCGAGTTCCAGGTCAAGAGTACCTACACCCATTTGGCAAAAAAAAAGTTAGTCCATAATAGATACCTCAGCTCAAATTCATTCCTTATCTCGCTCGCACGATACTGCTCACGGACTGAGTGAGAGCGAGCGCCAATAACTTTGTTCTTTTTACGGTGAAAATCATGGTAATTTAAAGTTAAAATAAAATGTACAGACGCCAGCATATCAACCTACTCGAAACTGTCAAAATTTGCCAATCAACTTTGAACCTTATAGTTTAGCTATAAAGTTGAAAATGTATTAAAGAAATTTGACAGATTGTAGTAGGTTGACGTACTGGCGTCTGTACTTAATATTAATCCTCAACTTTACCATATATTTATTTCAAAATTAATGCTGCAGTATTTTCGATATAACGGAGGATCATGCTAAGAAAATTGAGGTAGTAGACTCGTTAAGTTCTAGGTAAACGTGCATCATTTTCCATTTAGTTGTTCTCCTGTGATGTCACCACAACGTTTTTTGGAAAGAAGTTCCTATTCGCACGTTACTCACTCTGCACACTTGGTAAAAGAGAGCTAGACCCATAGATATTTTAATATTTCTGTGGCTAGACCGAAAAAGTGTAACATTGTGACCGTCACCACACTTTTGTTACGTAACAAAAATATTGTCACGATACTCTGTCCAAATGCCAGCTAAATGGTTGTTATTGGATTTGTGAAAAAAATCACGGCAGTAGTATACTTTATCGAATTTTTATGGAAAACTATCACAGCTAAATAGATTATAAATTATCGAGAAATGATCGAACAACTTACATTTGCAGTTAGAATGTATTAGAGAACACGTTTTTCAACTACAATGATAAGTTTGTTCTTGGGATAAATTCATCTTAGTTACGGAACCCTTCATTGTGCGTGGTCCGACACCTCAGATTTTATGTTCTGAGTCCGACACACACTTGGTCGGTTTTTTTTCCAGAAAAGCTCATGCTGTACCTAGTCTGTAGTGAAAACTTTGGGTGGAAAGTGAGAATGATTGCCCAGTGCCCAGGATCAGTCCTTGAAAAAAGTGACCGGACTTTTAATAAGCCGATAAAATGCGGCGCTACAATGAATGATATAAAACGTAACGCGGCATTTCATCGATAGGAATTATTAAAAATTGTTTGCTTTAAAAATTACCAAAACCACAGAGTAACAAAACAGTTTACAAATAAATTATATCAGAAGTTCGTAGAACTTTTGACATAGTTCTATTGAACTTTCTGAACGCCCTTTGTTTACTTGCAATAAATAAACGTCACGGGAGTTGAGGAGTAATATTGCCATAATAAGATTTGAATTTTACGCCTATTTTTACCGACTAAAAGTAGATTTTATTTCAGATTTTTCATTTCAAATTTTATTGTTTTTATGAATAAATGATTTAACGTATGCATTTTGGTTTGAACTTATGTAGACAAATTGATTTTAATAGGTAACTACATTGCATTATTGGTTTTTGAATCAGAAAATGATAACAAAGTTTTCCTAATGAAATGAGTCTAATTATCTGGTACTTACCTACTTATTTACTATAATTACTGACGAGAAATGCTTTATTTATTATACTTTTTTATAACTATGGTTCATTGTACTTTGCAACTATTTCAATGACTGTGAACCAATGATATTATATGTAAAAAACTTCTAATATCATTGCTGTGAACCCTATCCTTTAATGGGCTTACGTTGAACATACTTTATTGCCTCAATGCAATGATATTAAATGTAATTTACTTCTAATATCATTGCCCCCATGGATGCTTTCCTGTTAACTACCTAGGGGAAGTAATTAATAGGTATACTAAAATGTAATTAGCTAATGAGAAACCTAGCCTAATTTTCGAGCAAATCAATAAAGTAATGATCTTTGACATGGGACTACGCGTTTTTATTATATTCCCAGTACCCACAATATTTACAATAATCCATTGTAATCATTGTAATTTTCGAAAGTAGAGCACTCGTTGTCTCTTTCTAATAATGCCTAACCCCGCCCCTACTTTGTTCGCAAAACTATTGATTTTCGTTCAGACTGTGTCATGCAAACAAATCAATAATAAACTGACTAATCTTTTGTTTGATAACAGTGCGTACAAATATTGACCGATGATGAAAGGCAAAACCGTATGAAAACTCGATACAACTGTTTTTCCTAAGATAAAGCTTTTATAGTAATTATGAGATCAATAAAAAGATATTCTATAAAATAATGTTGTTACTACGCATTCTTTTTCATACAAGGAATGAATATTATCAGAAAAAGTAATATAAAACAACAATAATAAGATAACGACAATACTCTATCTCGCTGTTTCATGTTATAATTAGAAAGCCTCTAAATCAGTTACGAAATACCGAAATCATGTGATTTTAATAGAAAATAAATCAATTACCATTTAGTTTATGCAAGAAATAAAATACTTTTAAATACAAACTTGAAAAACACAAATTAAAAAAATCACAGCTTGTTTTTAATTTAAAAAAATATCTATTTCCAATGAAATATGATTAATTATGTGGAATTAGAAATAATAAGAAAATAAACGATGAAATACGTCAGAGTTATAACTAGTTGAAAGGCGACCGTAACAAGGTGAAACTGCACAAAGAGCTTGCGATAACACGGCCGACGATAAACACGTCAAGTAGTTTATTACAATGCCAACTCGACGCTCGACCTACCTATAACTATCGCTATTTCGTACTGTCTCTCTTCTTGCCCCACACCCATAAATGTTGCTTGTTACTCGAAAAAGTTAACAATATTTTAGTTATCCTACTTTTTTCAATCTAATTTTAATTAATTGTAAGTAAAATAACAAGATTTTTTAAGTTTTTGTCTCAATTATTAAGGTTTTCGTTTAGATTTTGATAATTTTATATATTATGCGGCTAAATTGAAAAGATTATGAAGTCATTGTATTTTAGTGGAAACCTGTCAATTTTGTTCCGAAGTACGATATAAGAGTCACTGTTAGCGCATAACATTAAATCAAAATACATGAGTATACCGTATACACAAAATTTACATGCCAAATACATAATTGAAAACCAAACCTACATAGATTTTATATTTCAAAGGAGGTTTAGAACGTAGTTTCAATGTCTATTTTGTTCTTTACGAAATCCAAACTACATTTATTTTAATAATAACAAATATTTACCAAGTTTTTACTAGTTTCAATTGTGAATAATGAATAAGATTTTGATTAAAAAGCAAGAAAAATATACACAGTAATCTATGAAATAGATATTTAACTTTCCTATAATGTATAATTAAAAGTTTGTCTAATGAATCGGACCATTACACCGTCAATCAACATGTTCAACGGAACTTTGCACAGTAACACAGAATGTTGCCATAAAAAAAAATACATTCGCTATCTCAATTCTTGTAGGGGCAGTAGCGTTACTGACGGAACAGAAATGGACGTATAGTTCAGATAAAATACGCCGTGAAATTTGTTTATATCTTCGATAATCTACGCTAAAAACTTTTGTAATCACTTTTAAAAGCATTCTTATACAACAAAGATGTAGTAACGTTAAAAATCAACAGTGGAAAACGTTGTTTCCTTGCATATTCCTGTTCGCCTCGACATGACTAGTTGGGCAGCGAAAATTGATTGTACTTATTTTAGTTAATGGAACTTTATTTTACAATTTATGCGTTTTTTGTTGTTATATTAAGTTTGTATTGTGAGGAAATCTAATTAATATTGTTTTATCGTAAGTTTTAAGTGTAAAAGAGTGTTATTTAAGTGTTTTTTCTGTTTTTAAATGGAGTTTGATGAATAAGGTAAGAATCATTACGCTTTCTGTAGTTAGGAAGTATTGATAAGCATTTAATTAGTTTTTCCATGGTGTCCGTTGAGATAAATGCAAGTTAGTGTGATTGGTTAGCGATTTTGTTTACTAATTTGTTGAATTACTCATACTCTAAAATTAAAATGTTGTTCTAGCATTATTTTTCATACATATCACATAGTACCACATCTTTCACAGTCTATAACTCAATTTTACAATATCACAAAACTATTGATTATTACTAAAAATCAACTTACTGTCAGTTTGTATGTATTAAAATCACATCTTGAGAATTCCTAAGCCAACCAAAACCTGTTTTTTCATAACAGGTGGTTTGAAAGGAAGGTACAACAACCTGTCAGTGTTTACATTTGTCTACTATTATTTAAAAAAAAAAGGTTGACAGCACAATAAGCTCTATTGACCTGAGGTTTCGTAACTTTATGATTGTTTGTTGTTATTGTTCAACCATGCAGAACAGTTAACATGATATTTGTCTGCAGATTTACTGAGCAAAACTCAAAGCATTTATTCCTCTTAAATCAATTACAGCAACTTTTGAATTGTAAAGGAGTCGGTCAGTCACAAAGATGAAGCTAGTTTCCCATTTCAAATCGTAGTTGGTACCTATAGAGAAGAACGGTCAAGAAACTCCATGGACACTCTTTTAACCGAGACACAATGGCATTTTAATTGTTCTTTTAACTACGGGATTCAATGCGTTAAATCAAAATATTATTCAGACTTGATCAGGCTTTTAGGCAGTTGCTCCATGTAAAATACCGGTATCCAGCTGTATCCGGTTAGACTGGAAGTTGACATCAACGTATTTGGAAAAAAATTGAAATGATGATTATGCCTTGATCAGAGTTTTTGTAACTGTGAGCGAGGCAGTAATAGTCAGTATGGCACTTTTTTTACGGTTTCAATTACTAATGTTAATTCAATAAACAACTCTACTCAACGGTCAACACAGTGTAATGACACGATTGTATTCTTTGCTCACCTAATCCAGAAAACCGGTTCCGAACCTGAAGGGTGCCAAACGGATCCCTATTATTAAGCTGTCCGTCTGTCTGTCAGCAGGCTGTATCTCATGAACCATAATAGGTAGACAGTCGAAATTTTCATAGATTGTATATTTCTTGGTTGCTATAACAACAAGTAATTAAAAAATGGTAAAATAAACGTACCTTTCTCTGCATTTTATTTTTTTGGTAAATATTGTACTGTGGTATGGAACTCTTCATGTGCGACTCTGACTTGCACTTGTCCGGTTTATTTGTGTCATCTGACTATATGTACAGACTCCAGCACATCAGCCTACTACAATCTGTCAAATTTCTTTAATAGATTTTCAACTTTATCACTAAAGCACAAGGTTTAAAGTTGATTGGGAAAATTTGACATTTTCGGGTAGGTTGACCTGCTGGCATCTGTATGTAAAAAACTTCCTGCAGAGGCCACTCAATCTATTATTTTAATTTTTAACTTCCATCCTTGTAAGAATTACAATAATGTAATTATTTACCTGTAACTGTCAAACTGAGAGAGCACTGGTATTGGCCGCGACTTAAGAGTTGTAGATCATAAGTTCAAATGAGACATGCACCAACTCTCACTGGGCCCGCGTGGTGGATTACGGCCCACTCGTTCTCACAGGGAGGAGGCCTGTGTCCTAGTAGTGGGAACATACGTTGATTATAATGATTTAAGAGAATGTTCATAGACTTTTTTGCCCATTCAAACTCAAACTCAACTCAACTCAAAGCATTTATTTAAATTAAACCATTTACAGGCACTTTTGAAATGTCAAGGGGTCGGTCTGTCAAAAATATGAAGCTAGTTGCCATTCCAAAGCGTAGTAGGTACCTATGGGGAAGAAACTCCACGGACACTCTTTTAAATCAAAAATTTTATACAAAATATTGGTTACATCATTCATTTTGAAATTATGCATGTGAGAACAATGTAGAAAGACGTGCACGTTAAAAGCGTCCGTAATAAAAAGAAAAAAATAAAGAATCATTAAAAAACTAAAAATAAATTAAAATAAGCTGTTTATGCTCACTAGTTCCTTTAGCAGTTCCTTTGAAGGAACTACTGAGAATTTTTGGATCAGTAGATCCTTTGCAAAAGCTACAGGAACTACTGAGACTAGATAGTTCCTTTAGCAGTTCCTTTGAAGGAACAACTGTTTTTTTTTTTTGGATCAGTTGGTACCTTCCAATCGTGTCCATCTCCGTTTTCACAGTTAGTTATATGTTATTCAAGGTGATTTAGAAATTGATTCGAATAGTCATATGAACATTATACCTCTGCTTTATGGGTTTATGTCGCACCAATCAGAAAAGGCTTATACAATTTTACTAGAATTGATCACTTCACAAATACCAGGATGGAAACCTAAAGAGATTAGAATTGATTTCGAAGCGGCCACTTTAAAAGTTTTGACTCAAATGAAAGTAAAAGGAAAGGGTTGCCATTATCACTTTACCAAATGCTTGAGGCGCAAAGCGAAAAATATTGGCTGTGTGAAAACAAAGGTACAGAAAAGGATAATCCAACTCTGCTGTTCTTTACCATTCCTTCCGGAAAATGTAATAGAAAAAGGTTGGTGTTACATAAATACAGAAATAGGAGAAGAAGATTCATTACTGTCAAGACTTACTTTTCAACATATTGGATGAAGCCAGAACTCATTCAAATTTGGTCAGTATTTGGTGATAACTACCGCTCTAACAATATAGTGGAGGGTTGGAATCACAAAATAAACAGCTTGCTAAATAAAAACCATATGCTCCAAGTTCTGCATATTTTAAATGATGATGCATGTTTAACAAATTTTAGTTATGAGCAATTAATGAGATTTAAAATTAATATAAGTAAGCGACATGCTATAGACGTAGAAAGAACTGCATTTTTTTTATTACTGACATTAAATTTTTCATAATTAGTCCACTTTTTTCATTTAGGTAGTCTAACTCTTTTAAATTAGTCAATTTCTATTTTGATTAGTTTTTGACATACGGTCTGTCTTAACGTCGTTGGTTCTGGTCGCATTTTCTGTCAAGGAACTAATGCACTGTTCATGTATGTAATAATATGTATGTTTGTGAGTTTTACATATGTTTGTTTCCTACAAAAGAACTGTTAAAGGAACTATCTAGTCTCAGTAGATCCTGTAGTTTAGCAAAGGACTTACTGATCCAAAAAAAAAAAAACAGTAGTTCCTTCAAAGGAACTGCTAAAGGAAATATCTAGTCTCAGTAGTTCCTGTAGCTTTTGCAAAGGAACTACTGATCCAATAATTCTCAGTAGTTCCTTCAAAGGAACTGCTAAAGGAACTAGTGAGCCTAAAGGAAGACAGGGCAGCTAAGAGATGACCAGTCCCAACTGACGGCGCCCGTTCACGAACATGACGCATGATCAGCACCATTCAGCTCAACCATTTTGAAGGGAGCTAAATGATCCAACACACGCGCCACCATCAGCGAGACATTTGAGTGAGCATGACATACTCACAGCTGCCAGGGCACATTCAAGTCAATGAAATACTACATATCGATTACCCGGTAAATCGTAGCTCTTTAGTACATAGTACTCACACTCCATAAAGATCTATGTTTTAGAATGGGCAACTAGTGTCAACTTTCTGACTAACTGATAGACTATTAACAATTCAAAAGTGCCTGTTTAATGTGTAAATACAAGTTTAAACTTTTACTGTAGGACAAAATACTGACTCCCTTTTCCACTCATTAATACAGCTATTTTAGTATTGTAAATAATCTTTCTATCAAAATTCTTATTAGTCTGATCACCACAACTTTTTTGTTTAGTTTCCCACTAATTTTTTTCTAAAAGAAACCTTCTTTCTAAGGGGCTTTAATAACAGGTGCATTGTTCAAGACATATGTTTGAAGGGTAGGGTGCACCCTATTGTATATTGTGTTCTAATAAGCTTGTAACAGGTTGTCTGTATTGTGTCACTGGGTTTATTTTGACATGGTGAATAAATTATATTTTATTTCTGTAAATTGGTTTAAAAAAAAAACTTTTACACATCAAAATTTGTTGTTGAGTTGAAACAAAAAAATTGCTTTTTTAAAACTGTGATAAATGCGGAGTATAGTAATGAAAAATATTTGGTTAATCTGAAGATTTAGTCAGATAAAATTAACGAAAAAATCTTGAAAAGTCCATGAAATTTCTATTAGACCGGTTTTTTTTTTCTTGTGAAGATTCAAGTGTCAGGAATTGATTCCAATAAAATTTATAGGTGAATAGAGGGAGAGAGGCTGCCAAAAAAAAAACCGGTCCAATAGGAATTTCATGGACCAAATAGCTGACTAATTATAATGGTTGTAAGTTAACTCCGGTGTTATTACTTAATAAAGAGGTAAAATGTTAGTGAAAAATTACTCATCTTTGAAATGCAGCATTCAAGCTCCCATCAGTGACAATATTTAAGAAGATTAAGAAAGAAAGAAATATATTTTATTTGGGACATGCACAGGAAATACAAACAGTAATAAAAAAACTGGCCAAGTGCGTGTCGGACCACGCACAATAGAGTTCCGTAATTGGGATGAATTTATCGCAAAAACAAACTTAACATTGTAGTTGAAAAACATGTTTTGTCATACGGAATGTAGGTATAGGAGAACACGTTTTTGCAACCGTAAATGTAAGTTGGTCGATTATTACTCGTTATCTTGTAAAGCCTACTTAGCTGTGATAGTTTTCCTTTTAATTTCGTTATGTATAGGTACTACGGCCATGAATTTTTTCAAATATCCAAAACCAACCAACCATTTAGCTGACTCTAACAAAAATTAGCACTTTAAAGCTTAATATTCACACGGATCCCTGAATCCAAAAATGGTTTTCACAAACTCACAATATTTTTTTTTCATGATTTTATTTTACCACTTTGTCGATGTGATTAATACCTATGTATACTCATGCCAAATGACAGCATTGTAGTACAAAGAAAAGAGTCTGAGCTAAGTCGCGGACAGACGAACAGGCAGACGTACATGGCGAAACTAAGGGTTCCTTGTTTACTACGGAACCCTATTTATGTACGGCTTTACAGAATTATAATCATTCGAATCAGCAATACAACTCCATCAGTTAGCATAATCCTCAAATGTCATGATTTCATGAAATCGTCATTCAATAGGATTACATGGACTTGGAGAGTTGTATTGATGACTTTTATGATTATAATTCAATAAATAAACATTTGATACGGCCGCGAATTATATTTAGATCAACATACAACCTGATGCGTGTGTTGGATCATTTAGCTCCCTTCAAAATGGTTGAGCTGAATGGTGCTGATCCATGCGTCATGTTCGTGAACGGGCGCCGTCAGTTGGGACTGGGCATCTCTTAGCTGCCATGGCTTATTTTAATTTATTTTAAGTTTTTGAATGATTCTTTATTTTTTTCTTTTTATTACGGACGCTTTTACTAACGTGCACGTCTTTCTACATTGTTCTAATATAATGCATAATTTCAAAATGAATGATGTAACCAATATTTTGTATCAATTTTTTTTAAAAGAATGTCCGTGGAGAGTTGCCCGTTCTTCTCCATAGGTACCTACTACGCTTTGGAATGGGCAACTAGCTTCATATTTTTGACCGACCGACCCCTTGACAATTCAAAAGTGCCTGTAAATGGTTTAATTGAAATAAATGCTTTGAGTTTGCTTTGAGTTTGATACTGACCTGCAAATTGCAAAAAACTTAAGAAAATTTGAATTTCGCGGGCTCTCTTAGGGCATCCCCCTTAAATAATATAACATAACATCACGCCTGTAATCTCGGGAGGGTTCGGCAGAGGTGTAATAATATAACAATTATTATTGGTATACATTCGTTATTAATCAAATAAACTGCTAAAGGCAGATGTGAGTAGGAACGCCGGCAGGACAGTGGTCGGCAAACTCATTAGTCAATAGAGCCATACTATAACGACTCAGATTTCTTATGAGAGCCAATCCTTTCTGTGTTTCCAAATTGTGTCAATACACTTTTCTTAATCCTTAAACCTCCCAACCTCTTTCCCTCCAACGCTTCCTAAAATTAACTTGCTAGGAAGTAGGATGCCTTCATCATCATCAAATCGGCTGATAATAATATGTTGAAAGCATCTTACTTATTAACAAATTAACCTTGGAAAACTTTGAAAGGTGTGTGTTTAATTTTCGATGTCCTGTTAATTTTTGGTGGAAATACTTCGGAAATAAATCATCATATTATACGGTCGCACTCATCGACAAAATTCAAAAAAATACAAAATTAAAAAAAAAAAAAAAACAAAAATCAAAAGTCATTTATTAAAACTAGGCTGAGAATCAGCACTTTTCGAACTTCAAAATTACATAAGACAGTCCCCCAAAACGCCCACCCTTCACAACTTCCTAGTGCTTTTGCTGGGAAGAAGAAGTGGCGCAACAAACTCCCCAGCAGACATTTGTTTAGAGCCTCACTCTATTGGCCGACCACTGCCCTAGGAGGACATTATAGTGATCTTAGTGGTGATGTTCTTCAGTAAGGTCAGGAGCGTAGTACTCGCAACCGGCGTGCGTGTATGACCAGGTGTATGAACGTAAACGAGGCAAAAGGAGTATGTAAGGATCGTAGGAAGAGAGTGAAGTTGTTTGTGTGTGAACTGCTAAACATCTCCGTTTCCTGGTTACCCCCTTTCTTACCAAGCAGTCCACTACATCTACTCCACTATTTTCTCTCGCCGCCAAATAGGGTTGCCAACTTCTTTTTTTTTTAAACAAATATGGTAGGTATTTCCGATGCCTTGTCTGTAAAAATATAGTACCTAGGTACTTGATGTCGAAAAAAACCATTTATTTTCATTCGATTTTTTTAAACCTTTATTAACAGCTTTTTTATATATTTTTTTAATATTCATAACTATTATTACATTCTAAATTGAAATGTCAAAATACCATTAATTAGAAGAAGAAGAATAATAATCAATTGGACACAGTTCGTGAAACCAACCACCGCCTCCGACTTTGTACTTTTTTTTTTGTGTGAAAAGTATAAATAAATAAACACAAATATCAAAATAAAAAGTGAAAATAATCCTTCTTTTATGTGATTAATACTGGCCCAATTGCGATCATCTTGTCATCTTGTATTCAAAGGAAAAATATAGTAGTTTCGCCTACAATATTGAAGTAGAAAACTTCTTTAGGTGCGTTGAGCACTTTTTGGGTGAACAAAAATCATGGAACTCGCGTCATCGTCACCGAACGCTTTCCATGAGCTATATGTATACTGTGTATATATGTGCACTTTTTGGGTGAACAAAAAGCGTGAAACTCGCGTAATCGTCACCGTACGCTAGTTTTCACTTCTTTTGGCTTTCCCCAAAGACAGCCCCGCATTTTTTTTTTTCTAATTATAGTATTTAGGCCTCTAATATAGTCGGATTGGCAACTCTACCGCCAAATTATGATATACCATCCAAAAGTCGACAAAGTGTAAATATGATAAAAATATATTATCTTTTTTTTTGCTGCTTTGTTCTGCAATAAATGGTAAATATTAAAGATATTTTGCTTTAAAATGTATGCTAAAACAGGCTCTATTGACAGCAGAAAGTTGACGGACCAAATGCCCTTAATTAATTGGACAAGGTAGAAATTCATCCCTTAAATTTTTCACTTATCATCATGCACTAAACTTGTAAATACATTGCAATATACTTATATCTCTATCTGGGAAAAGTACTTAATAATAATCATAAAGACCATCCCGAAACCAGGCAATATATTAGTATATCCCATTTTGTCAAACGTCAAGTATTTTTTAAGAATAAGTATAGCTGTTTGACATACTTAATTGTTTTCTATACAAAGACTGTCAAACCATCATATTTATTAACCGACTTCAAAAAAGGAGGAGGATCTCAGTTCGCCGCAAAACTTTTTTTTTTTGTATGTTTTCCGATTACTCAAAGACGTCTGAACAGATTTAGAAAATTCTTATTTCGTTTGAAAGGGTATACTTTCTAGTTGGTCCCATCGCAATTTCGTCACGATCTGATGATGGGATCTTGGAGTAATCGAGGGAACTCTTCAAATATTATAGGCACACCTATAGCGATTTGGGTTTTTTTATAGTAAAGGAACTGATGATGAAGACCAGAGATAGCCATATTCAATAATATGTATTTCACGGGTTGCGATTCGATTACTTTAATATGGTTGGTAAGCAATCGACGTTCACAATTTATATGGAGCTGAAGGTGAAATGCCAGCACGACAACATACTACAATTTGTCAATTAAAAAAAAATAGCTTTTGGACTTTATCACAAAATCATAAGGTTCAAAGTTGATTGGGGAAATTTGACAGTTTCGAGTAGGTGCCCAGTTGGTGTACCAGGAGAACTCCTCAACAGTTAACGTCCCTGCATCGGGAAAAGCAATATTTTGTAAAAGGTGATGAGCAGTTGACATTAGGCTACCCACTAAAAAGTAAAATAAAAACAAATAAAAAAACCGTCTTCCCAACTACAAAGTGAAAAATAATTTTAATTTTGGAATTAGATGTCTTTGGATCTGTATTTTAGTTTATTGCCACCGACTTTGTTTTTTTAACTTCGGATGAAAGTCATCGGACGATTGCAAAATGGGACTTTAGATAATCTTAATTAGTAGACAAATTTTGATGAAATAACTGTTTTTGATGTAATTCTTACCATAATTGGAGCAGTGGTGGCCCAGTGGTAGCGCTTTACTTTTTGTAAATAATGTCATCACCACTGCTGCCAAAACAGTGAAGGAAAACATCGTGAGGAAACTGGCATGTTCTAGAACCAAAAATTTGAAGACATGTGACATCTACCAACCCGCACTGGGCCCGCGTGGTGGATTACAGCCCGCTCCCTCTCACAGAAGAGGCCTGTGACCCTGCAGTGGGTACATTATAGGTTGACTATGCTGTGCTATATAATAATTAATATTATATGTGTTTCTTACAAACTTTTTTTGTGAAATTCACACCATGTTTGTTTACCAAGACAGACACTCAAAGAAAAGTCAAAATGATTTATTTGTTCTAAATACACATCCCAAAATGTTCTCCCAACTCATCATCTTCCTGCCCTTATCCCATGTTACTTGGGGTCGGCGCAACACGTTTTCTTCTTCCATTCTCCCCTGTCAACCGTCACGCAATCATTTACAACTTTTTCCTTCATATCACTCCTCACACAATCCATCCATCGTTTATTTGGTCTTCCTCTCCCTCTCCATCCCTCAACGTTTATATGCATCATTCTTTTAGTCACATGCGATTCTTCCCTCCTCATCACATGCCCATACCAAGACAGTCGATTCCCTTTCAACTTTTCTGTAAGTGGCGCAACTTTCAGACTTCCTCTAATATACTCATTCCTTATTTTATCCATTCTTGTCACACCACACATCCACCTCAACATTCTCATCTCCGCTACATGCAATCTTTTCCAAAATGTTCTCCAACTAATAACAAAAAAAATAATTCTTCCAGAATATATTAAAAATCAACAAAAATGGCGCTGTGTGAAAGTCAGCTGGACTCCGCGTTGCCGCAGCTCAAACGGGACGAGTCCTCGAGCAGCGAGGGCAGTCAGAAGCAGACGCCGGAGAAGAAGACCAAGATCGAGCATAATGGAGAGATCTATGGGCTGAACCAAGGTGTGTTCTTATCAGTCATCATCACCATCATCATTTCAGCCGAAAGACGTCCACTGCTGGACATTGGCCACACCCAAGCGTCGCCACATTGACCAGTTCTGTGGTTCTCGCAACCAGCGAATCGCTGCGGCCTTCACAAGGTCCTTCCTACGGTACGTGTCTCTGGGTCATCAGGTACGCTAGCCCAGGTCGGTCCGAGGACCATCTATTTCATATTACTGAGACCTTAACTGAACTGAACTGGGTATGGGAACTGTTATTGGGTTTTTCCATTAGGAATTTCTTAGTAACGGCCCGGAGTTGGGAAGTTGACGGTGTGATACCCCCGTGCCTCGGAAAGTACGTTAAGCCGTTGGTCCTACGCCTGATCTTTCCGGTCGTGTCGGATTGCCGTCCCATCGGACTATGAGAGTGAGGGAAGAGAGAGTGCACCTGTGTCTGCGCACACCCTTGTGCACTATAATATCTCCCGCGCCGAAGGCTAGTCTCCGTTGAGGTTGGCCGAAATCCGGTCTGGAGGACTATATTACTGAGACACGACACAGAGGTGAGGGGTGTCACCTCCTTCTGCGAAGCAGTAATGCTCGCGAAGAAGGAGGTGGAACGCGTGAGGGAGAGGCAAAATTCGCGCCCTCACGCCCCTAGCCGCCGCAGGAGGAGACGCCCTGGGCGTCGGGAATCCATTGCCGATTCCCGGCCACCGTAGGCGCGGGCTTGCGGACGGTGAGCAATGGGTAGCTCGCCGTTCGGTAATGACCAGGCCCGGGTCGACGGTGCGTTGTCACACAAAAAAAAAAAAAACACGTTATGCCGGCGGTCCGGGATTCGTAGATATTTGAGCTACTATTTGAGGGGTTATCTGGAGCAACAATTTCACCAAGGAGATGATCACAGTCGTTGATGGGCGATCAAAGCGGAGAATCGACCGCAATGGCGTGAAATAGGGAGGAAAAAAAAAAAATGTGCGGTTGGGGAAACCCCCGTCAGGAATGAAGTTTCTTATGCGATATTCGCACGCACACTCTTATAGAGGGTTCTTGGTTATATGTCGGCAATCCTTTAAGGCGATGTAGGAGAGGTCATTTGCAATCCAATGACCCCTCATGACCCCTATGCCAATGTCAACCATTTTCGAGTAATTTGACATTTGTATATTTTAAAATAAATTAAATAAAAATATAAAATGTCAAATGACTCGATGAAAATTTTAAACAACAATATTATTTTCCTCATAAGTGAGCAGTTCGATACCCTTATTTGTACCCTCAGTACATAAATATAAGGTTTATATCGAATTGTTTCCTTATTACCTACTTGTCAAAAACAGTGTAAGTATTCGAGCAGACTAGTGCGACGCGACCGCGCGACGCAACACCGGTTATTGTTATACCGTGAAGTTTTATTAGAAATTGTTTTGTTCGAGTCGCGTCGTGCCGTCGCGTCGGCTTTGGTGTACGTAGTGTGCTTTCGACCAGAACTCTCATCCAAGTAATCAACCTGTGTATAAGGAAACTTAATTGTTAACCAAATTGACACACTACGTCATTTCGCCGTGTTAAGCGGATACAGCAGATACAAATAGGTAAGCTGCGACTCTCAGCCGCGGCTTACGGACCCCTCCGATAATTTGTTCCCAGCTTTATAGCCGACTGACAAATAATAACGGTTGTTTTCTGAATTTACCGACGATTTATGAGGATTGTACACAAGTAACCTAACCAGTAACTGTTTGTCGCAGTGCCTGGCGGTCTGCCGCTAACAGTGGACTACCGCTCGCCCGTGTCACACTTCGTGCCGCCCGAGTTGTACGCGGCGAGGCAGAAGCAGGAGCCGATCAGTACCGGTAAGAACTTTACGTACGTACGGACGGCCCAGGGTCATGTCTGCGACTTACGACCAATAGTTTGCACGGTGTGCTAAATGTACAGACGCCAGCACATCAACCTACTACAATCAATCAGATGTATTTAATAGATTTTCAACTTTATAACTAAAGCCTAAGGTTCAAAATTGATTGGGTAAATTTGACAGTTTTGGGTAGGTTGATTTGCTGGCGTCTGTACTATCCAGATACAAATAAAGAAAGAAAATGTTTTATTTGGGACATGCACAGGAAATACAGACAGTAATAATAATTTAAAACAAAAAGAAAATAAAATTATATAAAAATAACAAAATAATAACGACCTGTCCGAGGCCAAAAAGGCCCCTATCTCAGCATAATACGGCGATATTTAAAAAAAAAAATACCACCGCGCTGGTATTCTGATAGGGCCCACTGTGATGCCACGGACACACCTACGACACGACAAATCAGGCTTACGGACGGGTCCGATAATTTCTTCCCAGCTTAATTACGCAATATTGTCTTGGTCCGTGACCTTGACATCAACCAATGAACAACATTTACAAACTTTTTTTAATTGGTTGAATACGAGGCCTTTGGTTACTTTTGTATTTGTGTATTTTACGTATTTTTTTCCCTCTATAAATATGCGTTTTGTTTGTGCAGAATATTTTTTTTTCTTTCTATTATCTTGTGAATGTGAGAACGTTGTAGGCTTAACAGACTGTAGATATATAGACCATTTTCTATTTTGTTAAGTACCTGGTACTTGTTGGCAGGACTACACTGTCCTCCCATACCTATTAAGACGCAGATATATGCCAGTGACATTGAGTGGTTAGCTTGCGTGTTCTGTGCTGAGCTCACGCAACAAGTCGTACGTCCAGCCAGTAATAGGACTCGCCCATCAAGGTGCGTTGTCCCAAATTAGACGCACTATTAATTTATTATACATAAAACAAAAGGTATTTTAATAAGACACGTATACTAAAAGATCAATAATTAAATTATGTTTTTATTTGTGAAGGTTTCAGAAAAATACGCTTGATAGATTTTGAGTTTTTTTATTCGCGTTAGACATAACTTTACAAATTAATTACACTATGTATAAATATAATCAATAAAAATATTCATATATTTTTATTGATTATTAAGAAAATTCTCTAATTTAACATATATTTTTTCCAAATTACTGCTGCTGCTGCACTGCGTGTCGCGGGTTCGATTCCCGCACGGAACAATATTTGTATGACCTACAAGTAGTTGTTCCGGGTCTGGCTGTTTGTGTATGTGAGTTTAAATGTTTGTAAACGCGCCCACAATACAGGTTATATTCCTAGTGTGGGGCAATGTTTAAATAAAAAAAATCATTTTTTGACAATGACTAAATTATCTATTTAAGGTTCTACTGCAATACAAATGCGGCCCATACAGAGAAAGAACGAACATAGATCATTACGCTTGCTATCCTCTACAAACTCATCGAGAGCATCAAAAGATAGATAATTCGTCGAGTCTCCAGTAGTGGAGCCTTGATAGGCTTTAAATTTTCTTTGACATAATAACATAACATAACATCACGCCTGTATTCCCGGAACGGTAAAGCAGAGGTACCTATAGTACACCCACATTTTGCCAGTTAAGTCCCATGTAACAGGGGGCGAGTCTATTGCCATGAATCGGCCACAAATCCAAAATCCGGGCTGCTACTGAGAAATGCCAGATTCGTCCTGGGAATCCAACCCAGGCAGGACCAGCAGTAGTGCTTGCGACCGCAACACCAGGCAGTTGTTTGTTTGAACGCGCAAATCTCTGGAAGTACCGAAGTCAGATTTGAAAAAATATTTTTGTTTTGTTCAATTCTTGAGGAAGAATCTCGACGACGCGACAAGGAGCCAACAAAAAAAAAAAACCGGCCAAGTGCGTGTCGGACCACGCACAATGAAGGGTTCCGTAGTTAGGAATGAATGAATCGTAAGAACAAACTTAACTATGTAATTGAAAAACATGTTCGCATACGGAATATATGTGAGGAAATGTTTTTGTAACCGCAAATTTTAGTTGGTCGATTAGTACTCGAAAACTTGTAAAGCCCACTTAAGTGTGATAGTTTTCCTTTAAACTTCGTTATATATAGGTACTACTCCCGTGACATTTGAATTTCTAACTACAACCGTTTAGTTGGTAGAGGGGGGGGACAGTTGACTCTAACGAAAATTGGAACTTTAAAGCTTGATAAGTCACGAACGGTTTACTTAATCGACGGTCTTCGCAAACCCCTAATATTTTTGAAAGACCTATCCAACGATATCCCACTCTAAGGGAAGGACGAAAAAAAAAATATCATCCCCACTTTACATGTAGGGGAGGAGGGACCCTAAATAATTGTTTTTTACAAAATTTTATTTTACTACTTTTTTGGCGTCATTAACGTGTATACTCATACTAAATTATAACTTTCTAGTACCAATAGTTTTTGAGCTAAACCGCGGACAGACAGACAGACAGACGGACATGGCGAAACTATAAGGGTTCCTTGTTGACTACGAAACCCTAAAAAGTCAATGGAATGCAAAGACGAAGTCATTTATAAATTCCGATTTCTTTTAAATTAATGGAAGTGTATACAGTGCCGCTATTTGCGGCATATTAGTAGTGCTGCCTCGGCCCGGCTAAAGTGCCGTAAGCATTGCATTGTCACTGTCACTTGTTATTTTGTCTGATTGTTGAGCACTGCATTGTCATTGTCACTTGTTATTTTGTTTTTGGGAAGGCTAATATCTTAATTTCTTTAATCTATAGCCGGCTAAACTTAAGTGTAGCCATAACCCCTTGCCTTAGCAAATGACAATGGCTGAAAGGTAGGTAAGGTTAGGTTAGAACTGTGACCACACAACGTCCGGCCAGGGTCCGTTTATGCACCAAAACACCAACTTCCCAAAACATTAAAATTTCTTGTAAATGTAATGTTGTTTTTGGAATTTGGTGTTTTACCGCAAACCAATCTCAACCATCAAACAAAATATCAAGTGACAGTGATAGTGACAATGACTGTACATCTTACGGCACTTTAGCCAAGCCGAGGCAGTGCCACTATTATGCCGCTAACGGCACTTTATCCAGGACGTGTATAGAGTCACTGCCTAAATTAAACCGCGGAGCACAGCTAGTAACAAAATATAACTGTTCGTCAGAGCAAAGACTCTTCAAGAAGACGAACTACTACTTTTTCAACTTAAATAACATTCTTCCTCCCTCAGTTGAAACCAGCGAGCCGCCGACTCCTGTGAAGCGGAAGCGCGGCAGGCCCAGGGTGGACAAGACCAGTCCCGAGTATCTGGCCAACTTGGCAGCCAGGAAACAAGCCAAGGAGATGGGTGAGACGCGTTTTATATTATGTAGAGATAATTTTTTTGACAGTCAATGTCAGTTCTTAATAATTAAAGTCGAAAGTCAAAGTTAAAAGTTGAATTCATAACTTGAAAGTCAAAATTCAAAGTCAAAGTCAAAATTCAAAGTCAACGTCAAAATTCAGTCAAAGTCAAAATTCAAAGTTAAATCAAAAGACGAACACAAAGTCAATGCTTTTCAAAGTATATTTATTAAAACGACCGCATCTTCAATATTAGCATCAGGTGAAAATAGCTTATTGCCAAAATTATCAGCCCAATTGGTTTAAAGAAATTTCGATAACGAACTAAATGGATTTGAGGGCACCATTGGCGTAGTGGAAAATAGACTTCTGCGCTTTGTGACCTGGGTTCGATTCCCGCACGGTTCAAATATTTGTAACACAAATAGCTGTTCCGGATCTTCGTGTTCGTGGATGTTAACTTAGCTATTTAGTGATACAGGCGAAATTACAAACAGAATACAAAATGCAGCAAAAGCGAGTCTTAAAGCTGATTTGAATATACAGGATCGCAGGGACAATATGCACAACCTGTTACTAATTTTTCAATAGGGATGATACAGGCATCATTTTTTGACTCAGGGGTAAAAAAAAAGAAATTCAATTTAGTCCGTCAGTCAGATAATAAAAAAATATTAGACACGTATTTTTTGCTTTATCATATTAATAAAAAATGACTCAGATACAACGCATTAAAGTTGGGGAGTGGGGGTTGCTACGTCAGAAGTATGTATAACGTCATGGCAAATTTTAACTCAATGTATCGCCATAGTCTTTGGATAACGTAAAAAAAAAAACGTGTTCTTTTCATAATCTAAATGACGTACAAAAAAAATGTTTAGTGATCATCCCTATTGTCTTATGTCAAATTGTTTATTCTTTAGATAAAAGTTATCTCACTATTAAAATTCAGACCTTAAGCAATCTTGAACAAATACGAATTGGATCACAAGCGAATAGCGAATCTGACCCTGGATGTCAGAAATCCACTGTTCAGTATATGCAATCTGTTTTCAAATCTCATTTTAAAGTTGTTGTGATTGGTTGTTTGTAGCTATGAAAATAATCAATGATCTATAAGTTGACATAATATTTGAAAACAGAATACATGGTGGTATACATCGGAGCGCAACCTGTTACGATGGATTCAGTACTTGATTCTAGACGTCACTTTGTTGATAATTTTCGAGGGTTATTCAAGTCAAAGTCAAATAATTTATTTCAATTAGGGACAAAAAAGGCACTTTTGAACGTCAAAATTTACAAAAAAATATTAATTGATTCTAGTCGCCCCTTCCAAAAGATAGTTTTCGTATGGAGAAGAAAGGGAAAGAAACACCACCGTTACTCTTTTAAAATGTTTTCACAATATCTTGTAGTGTGTGAAGACTATGCACCTAGTAAGAAGTAAGAATAAGAAGTAAAGAAGTAAAGAAGTAAGAATAAGATTACTATACCACGACAGGTAAAAATAATGAAAAATAAAGGAATGACATAAATTAATTATGTGATAGATGCATGGTCCTCACATATTTACAAACATTGTAAAATTATACGATATTTCTAACATTTTAACAAGTAATACTAATAATAAGCCAGTGTGTGAGTTCAAGTAATCACAGAATATAAAATCAATGTTATAAAAAATAATATTATACAATTAAATTGGCAACCAGTTAGATTTTGTTTAGATTCTAAATTGTCCTATGGAGCAGGACCAGCATGTTTCAAAGCATTAAAAAAAATAAAAAAAAATATAAATCCAATATTAAAAAAAACGAGCCAGCCTTACAGTAGTCTCATAAGATGTACATCTGACATCGACAAAGACGTGCTTCGTTAAAGTCGTTGGTCAAATCAAATAGCCAGCGCTTCCCCGACTTCCTTTTTTTTTTCTTTTTTTTTTTTTTGGTTGGGAAATCATCAAATGACTCGTCCCGCTCTGGGTGGAGCGGGGTGTCAGACTCTTACTGACTAAAACCCACCCGTGTTCCTTCTCTTGCCTGTGCAATGCCAGGGGGCCACGGTATCCCTTTCGGACTTTCCCGCAACCCCGGCAGGCAATGGTCTCATCGGACCCCTTCATTCGCTGACATCTCTTTGAGGCGCGCGTGGAACACAACGCGCCGTCGACCCGGGCTTGGTCCTTACCGGACGGCGAGTTACCCATTGCTCACCGTCCGCAAGCCCGCGCCTACGGTGGCCGGGAATCCGCGATCGATTCCCGACGCCCGGGGCGTCTCCTCCTGCGGCGGCTAGGGGCGTGAGGGCGCGAAATTTGCCTCTCCCTCACGCGCTCTGCCTTCTCCTTCGCGAGCATTACTGCTTCGCAGAAGGAGGTGACGGTCTCCCATGCCCTCTCGCTCCGTACCATGAGAGATCCCCGCCACCTCGCGCCTCCACGAGGACACGGCGGTGCTCTGCCCGCGCCGGGCAGACCTCCACCGTATGCTCCACTGTGTCCTCCGGGCGATCCACGCAGTGATGACACCTGGGCGTGTCCCCCGGCTTCCTGTCACACACTTCCGTCTCTTTTCACTAAATCACTGCCACAGATTTGATTATTTAGATTTTTTTAGATTTAGTTGCAGGATAGTGTATTGTCTCTCCTGTTACCTTTAATCCATCCAAAGGTTGTCTGTAAAAGATCGCTTTAAGAGCGGCCAACCCATCATACTGTTCATACAAACGCTCGTACGTGATTATGGCGTTGTAACACATCTTTATTAGATTTTTTGTAATTAATATGTATCTTGTGCACTATACCTAGGATTCTATGAAAGCAAAATATAGAAAATTTGAGAAACAAATTCAGTATAAGCCTCCAAAAATCAGCTTTTTTGCACAAATTTCAACTAAACTTTGGCCGGTCATAATGTACTCATAAAAAGTAAAAGTAAAGAAATCATCTGCATACAAACCTGGATGTAATGGAGATTCTAAATGACAAAAAATTATTTTAAAAGCTTGTAAGGCTTACTCAAAAACACGTATTTCCTGAAACAAATTTTTACACACTATTTTTCGTACAATGTTATCGCGTTCTCACTTCCTTGTTAGTAGTTCTTACTTGCGCTCGATGAAACAACAAGCTTTTCGAACATGCTCGCGTTGTCGATAGACGGGCCGGGAAGGGCCCTCTTAAGCGATAAGACCGCCCATTGTGTCACCCTATGTAAAATTTCTAAATGTATGTCTGTAATTTTTATACTGTACAATAAAGAGTATTCTATCTAGTTCTTTAGTTTTTAACAACTTGCAGGTCATTGCCAGGTTGTATGTTGATTAAAATATGATTCGCGACCGTAACAAATATGGCTTTACAGAATTATAATCATTAGAATCAGCAACACAACTCCTTAAGTTAGCATAATCCTCAAATGTCGCGATTTCATGAAATAGTCATTCAATAGGATTACATGGACTAAGAGAGTTGTATTGATGATTTCTATGATTATAATTCTATAAATAAACATTTGATACGGCCGCGAATCATATTTAGATTGTAGCGGTTACACCGCCACATACTAACTACGCATCAAAGACATGACGTCACACAAATCCTGCATCGCGCAATTAGAGTTTACCGCGCGAACGACATAGATAAGACTATCCGAAATCAACAGTCGGCCCGCCAGACACAACACCCGTCTGGTTGGAGGATCCTCCCTTTTCTATGGTGGATGAGTGAACTTTACACCCTGTTCCTCATGCCTCTAAAAGATCAACATACAACCTGATATTTACCTACAAATCGCAAAAAAAACTTAAGAAAATTTGAATTTCGCGGGCTTTCCTGACGACCATGACCCTGAATAGCTTTTATTTAAAGAATAAATGACATATGACAACATTGTCCAAAAAAAATGAAATTAACCACAGCTCAATATTATAGGTACATACACAGGATCATAACTGCGGCCTATAAATTGCTCGGAACCACATTCAGGCAGGCTAAATATTTTTGTTATTTTTAACCTTTTTTAACTTCGAGAAGAGGAAGTGCGTTTTTCATTATTTTTATATTTTGATTCTTTTTTTTTCAGCCGCTATGATGAATAACAGGACCCCAGAAAGTGGGGAAAAGCGTAAGCGGGGAAGGCCACGCGTGGACAAAACAAGCCCCGAGTATTTGGCTAGGAAGAGGGCCCGCGAGTTAGGTAACAAATATACATACTAAACATCAGCCATTTTGTCTTTACTAACATGGGGTTGGTTTGAAGTTTAAATATTAACTTAAGCTTAAGCTTGATATCATTTAGGTACGCTAGAGAGAGTTTTTTGACACCTCATCCAGATACACGACACCTCACCCAGATACACAACACCTCATCCAGATACACGTCACCTCATCCAAATACACGTCACCTCACCCAGATACACGACACCTCATCCAGATACACAACTCCTCATCCAGATACACGGCACTTCATCCAGATACACGACACCTCATCTAGAAACACGACACCTCATCCAGATACACGACACCTTATCCAGATACACGACACCTTATCCAGATACACGACACCTTATCCAGATGCACGACACCTCATCCAGATGCACGACACCTCATCCAGATGCACGACACCTCATCCAGATGCACGACACCTCATCTAGATACACGACACCTCATCTAGATACACGACACCTCATCTAGATACACGACACCTCATCCAGATACATGACACCTTATCCAAATACACGACACCTTATCCAGATACACGACACCTCATCCATATACACGACACCTCATCCATATACACGACACCTCATCTAGATACACGACACCTCATCCAGATACATGACACCTTATCCAGATACACGACATCTTATCCAGATACACGACACCTTATCCAGATATACGACAAAAATTCCAGATACTCGACATGAAGTCCAGAAACGTGACACGAAACAAGACACAAACCTACCTGTGTCCTTAAATTAAGACACTGACCACTAATATTTCATGTCGTTAACGCGGTTAAACTAACAGAGTATTTGGCTATAAAGAGGAAACGCGAGTTAGGTAACGAATATACATCATATTGTGCTAACATGGGAAGATTTTTAGCCTACATATCTATTAAATTTGGCCTTTTTAGTATAAATAATATCAGTATATGGGTATTGGTAAAATTTTGTGTAAAATAGAAAGTGTTTTCGTGTCACGAAATCCAGAAACATGACTTGAAATTCGACAAAAATCCAGACACGCGACACATTATCCAGATATACGTCAGGTAACCCAGAAACGATACGAAATCCTGACACTTGTGACGCAATTCTGATATAAATATATAGAATTGACCATTTCATGAAATGGCCAGCTAACATTGGCCTCATCGTTTAAACGTCAACGTTTAATGATATGTCAGTTGATGGTTGGTCATATCATTAATGTAGAGTATCCATGGTGTAATAAGGTGTAGTAAAAATAGCCAAGTAACTGCGACCAATTTGGAAGTAGCGCTCGCCGGCCGTTGCCGCGACACTGCTCGCTCCGCTCGCTCAGCTCGCGCGCAGTTGGTCACAGTTCCAACAGAAGTGGCGTAAAATTTTAATTTTCGAAAATTACTTTCCATAGTATCATATTTGCTAACCCAATAAAAGTCCATCGACTTTTTTTGTGTGGTCTGTGACCACCCCCTTCTTTGTTTGATTTGTTGTATGCCACCGCCATGATGCACAACAAGAACAAAGCGACATCAACGCCTCTACCGGTGGATAATCTAACTATTTTACGATATGATCACTAATTTTTGGCCACATCATGAAGTAGTCGTGCGTTTAACTGTTCATATCGTTAAACGTTGAGTAGTCTATGATCTGGCAGTGCCACTTCTTGATGTGACCAGTGGTCGATGTTCATTTCATGAAATTATCAATTTGAAGATCATTTTTCACTTGAAATGACATACGTACTGAATTCCGAATTGAAACTCTTTAAATGAAATCCGCTACTAATTTCAGAGTTACACATAATCCAAAAACTCGACACAAAATCCAGATTCACGACATGAAATCCAGGAACGATACAAAATCCTGACTTACACGAAACACAGAATCACGACTCTAAATCCTAACATGAATCAGAACCTAGGAGAACGTTGGAGGTTGTCCACTTTTCAATCTAATTACTAATGCCTTGATCACATGTTGTACCGAGTAGATGAGCGAGACAGCAATATTATACTAGTTCGAGAGAGATTGGTGGACGAGAATGTGTTTACACGTATAACTTGGCTCCGATTCAGCCAGTCTAGTCCAGAAGTTTCCAACCTTTTAAAATACGCGTCCCCTAACTGTTTTTTAAAATCACTACGCCCCTGAGTTACTTTGTCGACATAAGCAGAAAAGCAGCGAATGTGTGGTCGAAAATTCCACCCCCTTGGATAAGGTTAGATTTTCTTTTGATCACTCAAACAGAAATAGAATTATGAGGATGCATAATGTAAGATCGAGCAATCGTTTTGCTCGCTCTTACTCGAAAAATGTACAATTTCGATTCGTTACATTTTTCTTTTGACCATTCATACATACAGAAAAAGGATTTATTTTGTCGACTTATGCAGAAAATGAAAATTATATTATTTGAGCTGCCGCGCGCCCCCTTTGGTCACTCAATGCCCCCCATTCCCCCATTGGTCATTCGACGCCTCCTCTTCCATTAGTCACTCGACCCCCTCCCCTATTGGTCACTCGACGTCCCCCCTCCATCGGTCACTCGACGCTCCCCCCATGGGGCACTCGACGCCCCCCCTCCCCCCGGTCACGACTCCCCTCCTCATTGGTCACTCGACGCCTCCCCCTCCATTAGTCACTCGACCCCCCCCCCCCCCTATTGGTCACTCGACGTCCCCCCTCCATCGGTCACTCGACGCTCCCCCCATGGGTCACTCGACGCCCCCTAGTCTAGTCGGTTCACAAAAATCGTGCGGGAAACGGCACCGTGCTGCATGTGACTTGAGTGTGCCGAGTGTCGAGTAAGCATGCGTGTTTATTCCTGCCGAGTGGGCCAGCGAGTCTGTGCGGGGAAGAGCGGGGTGGGTCTAGTAAATAAAACAGGGTCTGAGATACTGTCTCGCCCTTTCATTCGGCCGAGCACTCGGTGACGTGTTTACACGTTCCGAGCACTCGGCCCAGAGCACTATCTCGCTCATCTACTCTGTACGTGTGATCATGGCATTAGGACACAAGAGTGGAAAGTGGTTAACTGCTGTCGTTCGGTTCAGCCATTTTGTGTGTTTGACTAAAAAAAGGCTTTCGCATTTACAATTATAACAAGGTTTGTATGGTGTTCGTGCTTATTATGTTTTTTTTTGTTGTCTATATGTTTAAAAATACCTAAAGCTGTGGTGCCTTGTGGTTCCACGCAAAGAATAAGTCTTGTTTTCTCGTCACAGATTTAATACAGATTGTTCACTCCGCAAAACAATTTAAATAAAAAGCGACTCTTTCTACGACACAATAAAGTGCAATTCAGGTCGCACAGCGCTAATTACCTACAGTTATTTTCACCTAGAAGTTGCCTCACTATCGCGTAACTCATATACGACAACTGACTACGTAACGCTCACTGAATTGGCCCGACAAGATAGGCCAGCCCCGCGTACTATAGTTTAAGCGCAAGTGCTAGTCACCACCTGAGGTATGTGAGCGGTGAGACGGGGGAGCCAGACAAAGGCCAAGCTAACTCAGTCTGCCAATTTTGTCAACGGCGCCCTCGTCCGTCTCACCGCTCACATATCTCAAGCGGTGACTAGCACTTGCGCTCAGACTACAGTACGTATTCATACCTAAAATGCGGAGTGTGCCTTCTGTAATATTCTGTGGTTATGTCCTGTCTGACCTTTGAAGGCACGATTGGCGCATTGGCAATATCGCTTTCTGCGTTAAGTTTTGAAGTTTTGAATCCCGCTCAGAATAAATAATGGCTTGATTGTACTGATTGCTGTTCCGGGCCGGAGTGTTTGTGGGGTGTCAGCGACGCAAGAGGGATGTGAAGACATAAATATGGCACATTGACTCTTTGTCAATATACAGGCTGGCAGGGACTTGGCGCGAAAACTGATACCATGGATTCAGTACCTCATTCTGAACACCCCTTTTTTTTTGGGTGGGAAATCATCAAATGACTTCTCTCGCTCTGGGTGGAGCGGGAGGGCGTGTCAGACTCTTACTGACTAAAACCCACCCGTGTTCCTTCTGTTGCCTGTGCAATGCCAGGGGGCCACGGTATCCCTTTCGGACTTTCCCGCAACCCCGGCAGGCATCGGTCTCATCGGACCCCACTCGCTGACACTCTTTGAGGCGCGCGTGGAACACAACGCGCCGTCGACCCGGGCTTGGTCCTTACCGGACGGCGAGCTACCCATTGCTCACCGTCCGCAAGCCCGCGCCTACGGTGGCCGGGAATCGGCAATAGATTCCCGACGCCCAGGGCGTCTCCTCCTGCGGCGGCTAGGGGTGTGAGGGCGCGAAATTTGCCTCTCCCTCACGCGCTCCGCCTCCTCCTATTCTGAACACCCCTGTTTTGAAATTTAAGGTCGTTTATAAAAAAAAATAATTGCTGTTCCATACATTTTGACTGCATAGGTATTGAACTTTTTTATGAAACAGCAGATTTCACGCAGGGGTGTTCAGAATCATGTACTGAATCCATGGTATCAGTTTTCGCGTCAATATCCCTGCCTGGTTGGCAACTCTAGTCTACACGAGCCTAGTTGCAAGTCAGCGCTGAACTGACTGACGTACTGGACTGTCACATTACTGGTTTCGTGTAAACCTACCTTCAAGACCGTGTAACAGTCTTTCTGAAGCTCGATGAGTCATATTTACGTCCTAGGGCTGTCAGTGACCCGAGACAATTATCCACTCTACTCAGCAGTTTAGGCGTCCATTAATTACGTGAGACGATTTTTCGACCTCCCTCCCCCTGGGCCTTGGTGAGATGTCGTGAGATTTGGCTAGATTATCTCACGTGTTTTTTTTTTAAATGCATTTTTTTCTTGTAAATACGTAACTAATTTGCTTAATTTTTTTAAAAATAATATTTATCCAGTTTTCTCGCAACTGTACAGTTTCCTGCGGAAAACAAAAATTACGTGATATTTGCCGAGACCCCCCTGACTCCCACGTGAGATTGGGTAAGATTCGACTCGACCCCCTCCTCCCACTAAACGCCAAATATTTTTTTAGTCACATTACTGAAATTCGACATTTATTTGTTAACAGAAGCACTGGAGAGAAAAGCTAAAAGAGAGTATAAACGCCGCGGTACAGGAGGTGAGTCTTAATTAATGATAATAATTAACATAGAACACGGTATAATTAAAATAATTAGCAGGGGTGAAAGTACTCATGAATATAAAAAAGTCATTTATTCAAACTATAGTTTGACCGGGAACGCCCTGTTCCGCGTATTAGGAATGCGCGGTGAGGCGGGGGCAGGGTTGACCAATGAGCGGCCTGCACTGCCTCCTTGTGAGCCGCGCAGGTACCTCAGGCGTGGAACAGCAGTCTCGGTGTAACTATAGGTTGAAAATCAACTTTTCGTCAAATTAAATGAAACAGAAAAAAAAAAAAAAAACACTTCCTAGTGCTTTAGCTGGGAAGAAGTGGTGCAACACGCCCCAGGACTTTTTTTTACTACGGAACCCGGCCCGCTTGCATCATAAATCACTTAATGACTTTAAAGCGAAACATCACTAACTTTTTCCCGCGGCTTCACTCGCACAAGTCCGATCCTGCATGGAGTATTGCTGCCACCTTTGGGACGGCTCAGCTAAGTACCAACTTGCTGCGCTTGATTCGGTGGAACGCAGAGCTAAGAGGCTCATTGGCGACGTTAAACTGGTGGATGCCAAGCTTCACAGCTTGGCTCATCGCCGCAAGGTTGCCTGCTTGTCGGTCTTCTACAGATTGTACTTCGGCGAGTGTGCCCATGAACTCCACGACCTCATTCCACCGGCCCCCTTCTACCATCGGACATCTAGACGCACTGTAGATTACCATCCCTACCTAGTTGATTTCACCAACTCGCACTAAGCGTTTTCAAACGTCTTTTATAATGCGCACAGCAAAGGAGTGGAACTCTCTGCCTGCGTCTGTGTTTCCGAACGCATACAACCCGTATATATTCTAAGTAAGAGTGAACAGGCTTCTTCTGGGTAAGCTCACTCCATCGTCGAATTTGTCTCTGTCATCTCTGACCTAGACTAGAGTCAAGAGCAAATCCATCGTAAAATAAAAAATCCTAGGGGGATAAAAAGTATCCTATGTCCTAACCCAGGTCATGGTCTACCTGTGTGCAAAATTTCATAGAAATCTGTTCAGCCGTTAAGACGTGAAAGTATAGCAAAAAAAAAAACTTGCTGTCGCATTTATCATATTAATAATTACGATTCTGTCTCTATCATATGCAAACGGTTAACAGGAGTAGAACTATGTTTTAAATTTGTTTAGCGCTTAACGTATTTAGTGCTTTGTGATGCAAATGGGCCCCCTAAAACAGTGAAAATATAAGAAAAAAATGTAAATACGATAGTACTAAAAATATCATTCTGTATATTATATTTATTATACAGGATGGTAAACTAAAAATAATGGATTCGATTCCTTCAAAAATGCAGCTCTAATTCACTTCAAAATCTTTTTATCTTTTATCGGTTTCGGTTTATACCTTGAAGTCACATCACAAATAATAATATTAAGGGGCCTGCGGAGCATGCGTAGTTCATACAAACGTAATACCAAAATAATTTGTAAATCAAACATATTCTTAAGGTAGTGTGTATTTATTCCGATTGGATTACAGAATATCTAGGCTCCCAAGTATATATTTTGAATGAACACCGATATAAAGACGAGATATGAGGAATTTAAAATTTCTATAGAAAACTTATTTTTCTCATAACTCGTCTTAAAATCAGTGTCTATTCAAAATATATATTTGGGAGCCTAGACATTCTGTAATCCAATCGGAATAAATACACACAACCTTAAGAATATGTTTGATTTATAAATTATTTTGGTATTACGTTTGTATGAACTACGCATGCTCCGCCGGCCCGTTAAGCTTTCCTTATAGATCACTTATTTGTAAAAAGGCTACACTTGTTGTATCAATATCACAAAGTTGTGTATTTTGAAGTGTTTCACTAATCATGTACCTACTAAACACTGATCATTTTCTTGCATTACTTACTATGCAAGACTGAAGCAAGAAACAAGAAAAAATACATATAAAAAGAAAAATAAATTGCGAGAATGATCCTTCTAAAAATCGTTTTACATTGATGCGGTGCAATCCTTTTTATAAAGGGTTCCGTTTAGTTTCCAATTTATTATGAAGTATTTTTTGTAATTCTTGCTTCAGTCTTGTATCTATGTTTTCTTTGCAGTCACTAAACAAGAAAACGGAATTGCAAGACAAAATAAAGTATCCCTTTTAAAAATATTTTTGACATCGATTTTAAACACGTATTCCTTTGGATTGCTTGACTAGTTGCTGAATAGTAAAAATCCCTTATCTGAGTAATAAGAAAAAACAGGGGGCCAAGTCTACTATAGTTTGACCGACACCGCTGTCGCGCACCATATAACTGCGCGGCGAGGCGGAGGCAGCGCTGACGAATGAGCGGCGGGACACCGTGAGCGTTGATGAATGAGTGGCCTGCACTGCCTCCTCGTCTCGCCGCGCAAATACCTAAGCGTGGTACAGCGGTGTCGGTCAAACTGTAACAATTACAAACGCTGCGATAGTCTCTCCATTGTAATAGTGTCTCCAGTTGATCTTGTTTTAGCTCTTTTCCTACCGTACCCCCCCTACTTATTATGTAACATAATTATTGTCACTCCTGTTTTTCTCAAATGGGCCGGCCGGCATAAATGTTAACCACACCCTCTTATTGCCTAGTGAAAACCCGCCAATTTTTTTGGCCCGCTTTAATATCGAATCTAAAACCTCATACTTGACAATCGCTCTTGCGACCACGAGACCAAAAAGTGACACGGTCGAAGTAATTTTTTTTAAATTATTATTTTATAAAATGTCTTGCAATTCCGCCACTTAGCATCATCCAGCTTACTAACACTTGTAAATTCGTCTCTAGCTAAACCCATCTCAAAAACTGCATTACAAATATCGTCGCGCGTCAAAAAACGTCAGTTGCCAGCAAACAATAAAAAAATGGGTGTTGCCATGAGGAAATTACCGCAGAAAATTGGCAACACCGTCAGAAAGGCTGGCAACACCGTCAGAAAGGTTGGCGATAGGAAGGTTTTAGTGAGGCGAGCCGAAAGCCGAAAGTTTATTAAGAGAAAAGGTAATATATTGGATGGTAAAATTCTTATTTTCTTGTGTGCAAAGTGGGTCTAATTTGATATCTATTGTTAAGTACTGCTAGACTTTTTTGACATAGGAATCTAAAAAACTCAGCACTTTCACTCTTTTTACTGTATAGGGAAAAATGTAGAAGATCCCTTTAAAAATATGTCTAAATACTAGTAACACCAAGCATTATGGTCTCTTTATAATCTCTGCGATATTCATTTGGTCTCACTCGGGCCACGTTCGCACGGACGCGCACTGGATTTTCAACTCTCGGTGGTTAGCCGAGCATTGAGAATCCAACAGAGTACATCCCAGCGCGTTGAAAAAGTACTCTGTTGGATTTTAGACTCTCGGCACTAAGCAGTGCGTTCAAAATCCAGTGCGCCAAAAAAGTCATAATCTGTTAATGTCAATTTTATTTTAAACGTTTTTGTTCCATCACAATTACTTGTATGAAAATAAAATTTTCAATTTCCTGCCAAGATGCTATGCCGATGAAAACGAGTCCTAGTTGGGAATGACTACATAAATCTGAAAAAAAAAAAAAAACAATTTTATGGTATTAATTGCGGCATAAGTTAACCGGTATTCCCAAGTTAAAATAGGCAAATAAGTAATAGGTAAGCTGAAATAGGCATTTGCTACTACAGTCCAGCCGTCGCCAGAATGCGTTTCATCTGTCAGTTGTAAAACTTCTAATAGAAATAAGGATCAAATTCGCAAAACACATATTCGTTAGTATGAAACTGACAAGAACGGCATTCTCTCAACGGCCGAACTGTAGGTTCTTTTGGCGCTAAAATCGAAATCAGCGCCGCCATCTTGTTTTGTCAATAGATTTCTGTCAATTTCCCCCACCCTGTCAATATCATTCAGGTGCCTAAGGCTGAGTACATGACGCCGGAGTCGCACCGGCAACGGACGCAAGTGTGTATACGAATGAATATCGTACATGCGCCGCACCGGTAATGCGTGTACACTGGCATTGATGCCGAGTTAAATAGTAAAGCTATGATCACAGTTCCATGCGCTCCGGTTCCGGTGCGGCTCCTTGTCCACGATAGATGTCAAAATTATCAAAATGCCTACTTTGTACACAAGTCAATATGAATTGCATGAAAGTAGTTAGGTTTGTGTGGGTAGATCTACTAGTTCAGTGTCTACTGCCGACTGAGTACCGTCAGCAAAATAAATATTGTTTTAATAACTCAATCTCCGCAGTTTGACATTGACACGCAGTTTTACGTCACTTTAAACATTTTACAGAATTTTTCGGTGTTACCTGTAATTTTTTGATTATTTTTGGTCTAATTGACGAGAATATTCGTAAGACCATAGGTTAAAACAGCCCACAGACGATAATAGTCATAATTTTGCAGTAAAAATAGTGATTTTTTGCCGCGCGAGTAGACGGTCACCAATTGGTTACCTCAGTAAAAGTCACCATGTTTACTGATAAATAATGGCTGTTATCGTCTGTGGGCTGTTCTCGTCAATTAGACCGAAAATAATAAAAAAAATACAGATACCACAAATAAACGTTTTTTCTTTCTTTTTTCTCTATCTAGGTAACACCGAAACATTCTGAAAAATGTTTAAAGTGATGTAAAACCGCGCGTGAATGTCAAACTCCAGAGCTTGACCGGTATATTATATTGTAATCATTTATTTTTTACGTTAGGTATTTTATCAGAATTATATTATCGGTGTTTTGATGCCTGATGATTTCGTATGAGAACATATTTTGAGGTTTTCCTGTATCTACCATTCACTGGGGGTGCGGGATTGGCTATCTTTTCCCTTGTATGATTAAAATTCTCACGTAAAGTAAGAAAAAAAAAAAAAAAAACTTTATTGAAGACCATAAAAAACACACACGAACCAAATAATTACTTTACGGATTGAGAACGCCACCGTGTTGTTACTTTATTTTTTATTTATTTTTTTCAATCTGTGTCGCTGACGGTACATTTTTATAAATTGTATAAAATTTATTTAGATTTTTTTTTCTTACCAAAAAATTATATATTTTTATGTACGATAAATCGTTATGTATTTTTTATTGAGAGCAGGATAAAATAATTTAAAATTCCGCATGAACTGTGTACATTCAGGCTTATCGGTTTTAAATAAATGTTGTTTTCGTTAAATTACGTGTTACTTTCGAATTAATAAAATAATTGTATTATTCCTATTTTATTTGATAAAAAAAACAGTAATTAGTGATATTTTAAAATGCATGAAAGTAGTTTTTTTAGGTACGTAGATAGGTATGTTACCTGTTTATTTATAATTAGGTACTTTTATCGTTAATATAAAATAATATTTAAAGTTATAATAAAAATCACAACGATTCATAATACAATTTTAATTGAAACGAGTAGGTTACCTACCAGTCACTCTTATAGCAAGCCAATATTTGTCAAAAAATGTGAATGTTATGTGAAGTGTCAAGCGATTTTGAACCATGTGCGGACTTGCATTACTGTCAAGTTGCCCTAAAACTGCCTTGCGCTAAAATTACCCTGCAAACGATTATGGTACGAGCGCTGTGTCCTTATATGCCATTATGATTCTGTTGCGAAAAAGGGATGGTGCGATAGGCCATGTCTCCATCTCTCTCTGACACTGGAAAAATGATAACATAAATTCTTCATAATAGCTTTAATTTTGACAGTTTTTGACAAGAATGTTAATTACTTTGAAAGTGAAGATTTTTATGTTGCATGTCATCTTCATCTTGGCGGATTTAGACAAATCATGTGTTGCTTTGCTTTTGGGTACGCTGACAAAGACATTGCGCTGATAGAGCGTAATTTACGCCGCTCAAATTGAGTACTTGGCCGAAATTACGTTGCATTCGGTTTCTGAGAATTGGAAGTGGCCAAATCGACGAGAAATGAGTTAGACTTGTTCTCGTTTGAATAGAGTCTAACGAAAACTGCTCGACACATTTTGAGCGGCGTAAATTACGCCTAATTACGGCAGTCTTAAGGCCCAAACCTCATCAGACGAGATTTACGCAACAGATTTTCCATCGCGTAATGTAGATAACTACTACCGAGTAACGTATCTTTGAATCAATGGTGGGCGATGTATTATATCGAATTATGTATACCGGTGTTACGCAACGGAATATATGCGACGTAAATAACGTTTGATATGGCTTGTACCGAAAGACAGCCAAGCTAAATGCATGAAAGTTCCTTGCCAAACTGTTATCTACTCTTTTAGACCCTCTTGGCATTAAAATCTTTGCAGACTAGACATTATTTAACTTAAATTACAGATTCCGCAGCCTCATCGTCTGCTGGGGAGACAACTCCGAGGACCAAGAGAAAATATACTAAGAGGACTCCCAGCGCTAAGAAAGATGCTGTGAGTAACATCATAAATTTAAGACTGTTTCCACCACTACGTACTTCGGGCCGCAAACCGTTGGTGTGTTACGGTTTGAAGGGGTTCCGGGGGGAGCCATTGTTCTCACATGCATAATTTCAAAATGAATGATGTATATTTGCGCATCGCTGCTGTCAAACTCAAACTCACAGCATTTATTTTAATTAAACCATTTACAGGCACTTTTGAATTGTCAAGAAGTCAGTCAGTCAGAAATATGAAGCTAGTTGCCCATTCCAAAGCGTAGTAAGTACCTATGGAGAAGAACGGGCAAGAAACTCCACGGACACTCTTTTAAATCATAATATTCTTACAAAATATTGGTAACATTATACATGTGAGAACAATGTAGAAAGACGTGCACGTAAAAAGCGTCCGTAATAAAAAGATAAAAACAATTTAAAAATTAAAATAAGCCGTGGCAGATAAGAGATGACCAGTCCCTACTGATGGCGCCCGTTCACGAACATGACGCATGGATCAGCACCGTTTAGCTCAGCCATTTTGAAGGGAACTTAACGTTCCTACACACTCTGTAGGAAAGTCACTCTACTGCTGGACATGGCCTCTCGCCATTCAGCTCGATTCTCGGTAACTCTCATCCAGCTGCTACCAGCCACCCTACGGAGATCGTCGCTCCACCTGCCTGAAGGCGTCCTACCTTACGTTTGCCGATTCGCGGTCTCCACTCAAAAACACGTCTACCCCAACGGTCATCAGTTCCACGGCTAATATGGCCGGCCCATTGCCACTTCAGCTCGCTAATAGGGATGATGACTAAAAAAATTTTATGAAATTATGAAAAAATAACGTACACATATTTATTCTTTTTTTACGTTATAAAAAGATTACGGCGATACATTGAGTTAAAATGTGCCATGACGTCACGAGTATGTAGATTTTATACATACTTGTGACGTAGCGACCCCCACTCCCCAACTCAACTTCAATGCGTTTTATCAAAGTAATTTTTGAAGTGAAAACTTCTTTAGCGGCGTTGTGCACTTTTTTGTGATGGGTAAAAAATGTTAAACTCGCGTCAGGACACGTGACCTGATCGAAAATTCGTAAGACGGAGGGAGAGTAGATCGGTATTATATTCAAGTTTTCACTTCTGCCGGCACTCCCGGAGTGCAACCCGTTGTTTTTTTAGGGTTCCGTAGTCAACTAGGAACCCTTATAGTTTCGCCATGTCTGTCTGTCCGTCCGTCCGTCCTAGCTTAATCTCTGTGACCGTTAGCACTAGAAAGCTGAAATGTTTTATTAGGGTAGGCCCCCTATATGTAAAGTGGGAAGTATTTTTTTTTTAAATTTCAACCCTGACGTGTGATATATTGTTGGAAAGGTATTTAAAAATGAATAGGGGTTTAGAGAAATCATTTTTTGATAATGTCAATAATTTCGGAAATAATCGCTCCAAAAGTAAAAAACAATGTGCCCCTCTAACTTTTGAACCATAAGTTTAGAAAATATGAAAAAAATCTGAAAAGTAGAACTTTATAAGGACTTTCTAGGAAAATCATTTTGAACTTGATGGAAACAACAGTTTTTGTACAAAAATGACAAAAAGTTGTACAAAATAATTTCTGGACTAAGTTTGTAGTATAATCGTATATGCAAGCAGGGACACTTATTGTGACGGACGGGAAACTACGGAACCCTACACTGAGCGTGGCCCGACACGCTCTTGGCCGGTTTTTTATTAATATGATAAAGCAAAAAATACACGTGTCTAATATTTTTTTATTATCTGACTGACGGACTAAATAATATATTTTTTTATTTTTTGACCCAGGCTTCATCCCTATTCTGTGGGCTATGTCGACATGTACATGTACATGTACTCTGGATATTTATTGTGTTAAAATCAATGTTATTTTTCGACAGCCACCTTCGACGGAACGCGTGAAGGGCAAGCGAGGTAGACCACGGAAGGTGGACCAACTTGCAGCTAACAACAAGCAGCCGCAACAACAACCGAGTGAGTTATTATTCTATTATTTATATCATATCTAAGCAATTTGGGAACAAAATCCCGTGAACACGATGCCCACATCAGTTACCGCCCCGGTTCTATAGCGGCCGAGCGCTGCAAGCAGAAATAGTCCTTACTGTGTATACAGGATGGAAGGGACATCGACGCGAAAACTGATACCATGGATTCAGTACATGATTCTGAACCCTCTCGGTTGAAATTTTTTGTCGGTTATTTAAAAAAAAAATCAGCTATTTCATAGGAAAGTTCAATACCTACGCGGTCAAAATGTATGGAACAGCAGTTTTTTTTTTTAATAACCGACGGATAATTCCAACGGAGGGGGTTTCAGAATCATGTACTGAATCCATGGTATCAGTTTTCGCGTCGATGTCCCTTCCACCCTTTAGATATGAACTTCTTCGATGGTAAGCCAAGTTTCATTGCCTCGGTCGCAAGCGCTACTGCTGTGTTATTGGGTTTTTCCATCTGGAATTTCTCAGTAGCAGCCCGGAGTGTGCACATGTGCCCGGTTGATGGCAATAGGCTCACCCCCTATTACATGGAACTCAAACATAACTGGCGAAATGTGGGTGTACTATAGGTACACCTCTATCCAACCCTTTGGGGCAACAAGGCGTGATGTTATGTGTTACGTTTTCGATGGCTTCTAGAGTACCTTTTCTCCGGCTTCAGCTGACGTTGGAGTTCATAAGGTCCTGGTTGAAACCACACGTTTTTTCTCTTTAAAAGCCTTCTATCAACAATAGTACTAGATTTCCGATGACCGCATCAAAAACGGCCGAAAAAATAAGATCACATAATAATGTTGTGGGTCTTATTTTGCAGCATAGCTTTATTCAACCTTATTGCTTAGAAATTAGGTTCTATTTTTCCATAAATGTCTATCTTACCTCTAACTTCAACAATGCTGTTAACATTGTTGTTATGGCGACAGACTTGGATAAGATGGTGGTAGCTAGCCAGGCGGACTTAGAACAAGCCCTACCACTAACCAAACCGAGCCCCCGCTGGGAATCGAGCCCTGGACCACTGGGTCTGAGATTTGAGATGTTTTGTTATTGGAACAGTACCTTACTACTGTGTGGGGGTCATTTAGCTCCCTTCAAAATGGTTGAGCTGAATGGTGCTGATCTACGCGTCATGTTCGTGAACGGGCGCCGTCAGTTGGGACTGGTCATCTCTTAGCTGCCACGGCTTATTTTTAATCGTTTTTTATACATTGTTCTCACTTAAAGAAGCAACAAGATTAATGTACCCAGGATTTTGTAATTTCTATTTTTAAAAGAGTGTCCTTGGAGTTTATAGCCCGTTCATCTCCATAGAGATCTACGTTTTGGAATGGGCAACTAGCTTCAACTTTCTGACTAACTGACCGACTCCTTGACAGTTAAAAAGTGCCTGTAAATGGTTTAATTGAAATAAATGCTTTGAGTTCTATCGTGATACCCAGTATAAGTCGCTCCATGTAAAATACTAATATTCAGCTGAATGAAAAGGGCAGGCAGATTAATTTATATCCTATCGTGTAATTTTATTCAGATATTTATATTGCTGTCACCGTTTCCAGAGATTCGTGTAAGAAATAATTTGATGCCCGTCAACTCTGAACCGATCACATTGGATAGCGATGATGAACCGGATTTGGGTGAGTTCATAATAATAATAATAATTGTTTTCTCTCGGCATTATCTACCGGAACCACTGTTTATTAGAGATCGGATATTCGGATGCATATTTACCTAAAGTTAGTATTTGTCTGAGAAATTATGGAAGCCCGCTTCTTATTTTTATTTTTTTATTTAACAGTTTATGTACACACATATAAACAGACAAGAAAAAGGAACAGAAAAATACGTACAAAGGTGATGCTTATTTCTAAAGAAATCTCTTCCAGCATACCTGCGATAGGAAAGTGGATAAAAAGAGATGTAGACAACGTGTGTAAGAGTAGAAGAAAAAATAAAAACATTTAACTATTCACTTATGTAAAAATAAACATACAATATGAGAATATACTTACATACATACTTCTAAAATAAATATCACTAAAATATAAATGAAATGAAATTTTTTATTCTGTAAATAGGATATTGGAATCACATTTACACGTCATCTTAAAAAAAAAAAAATAGCTAGATGGGTTCGGCGTTTCCTATCTGACTACTCTGAGAAGAAAGGCCGAAACAAACTCAGAGGTCACAGTCTCTTTTAAAGTCCCGACATAATCTCGGTCAGGCCTTATGAGGACCATGCAGATTAGTCTGAAATGGTCTTTTGAGAAAAGAACCACACAGATTTGAGTGGACCTGTCCTGTCAGTGCAAGCATTTGTCAGTAATCGTGGAGCTCAACTCAGAACTTAAGGAGCTCAACTCGACGAACAATACCAAAGAAAGGACATTTGGGTAGACCGCATAACCTGACAGACCATCATTAAAACCAACCAACAAAGAAAAAAATAATGAGAGAAAAAAAAAAACACATAGTCCTCACATTCACAATAATTAAAACAATATAATACTTTACAAAGTAATCATGTCATTTTGTATTATAATTTTCAACAATGTCAATATGTATATAAAACTGGTATATTTTAATGATTTTACATAATAATAAAAAATTACAAATTGTATGGTTTTAACACAAGGCTTAGCAGAGCGAGCACCTCAATCCCATGCTTTTTTTTTCCACGGCGTCCTCACCTTCCGCCTGACGCAGGTCCTCACCGGACACGGCTGTTTCGGGAGGTAACTGTTTCGGATAAGGCGGGAGGAAACGCCCGGGTGTCATCACTGCGTGGATCGCCCGGAGGACACGGTGGAGCATACGGTGGAGGTATGCCCGGCGCGGGCAGAGCACCGCCGTGTCCTCGTGGAGGCGATCGGTGGCGGAGATCTCTCGCGTCCGGCCCTGGTCCAGGCCATGGTATGGAGCGAGAGGGCATGGGAGGCCGTCACCTCCTTCTGCGAAGCAGTAATGCTCGCAAAGGAGGAGGCGGAGCGCGTGAGGGAGAGGCAAATTTCGCGCCCTCACGCCCCTAGCCGCCGCACGAGGAGACGCCCTGGGCGTCGGGAATCAATTGCTGATTCCCGGCCACCGTAGGCGCGGGCTTGCGGACGGAGAGCGATGGGTAGCTCGCCGTCCGGTAAGGACCAAGCCCGGGTCGACGGCGCGTTGTGTTCCACGCGCGCCTCAAAGAGTGACAGCGAGTGAAGGGGTCCGATGAGACCGATGCCTGCCGGGGTTGCGGGAAAGTCCGAAAGGGATACCGTGGCCCCCTGGCATTGCACAGGCAACAGAAGGAACACGGGTGGGTTTTAGTCAGTAAGAGTCTGACACGCCCTCCCGCTCCACCCAGAGCGGGAGACGTCATTTGATGATTTCCCACTCAAAAAAAAGGCATGCCGGTTTCCTCACGATGTTTTCCTTCACCGTTTTTTAAGCTAGTGATAATTATACAATACGCACATGAATTTGAAAAGTCAGAGGTGCGTGCCTTGGGTTTGAATTCCAGACCTATGACTTGGCAGTCCGACGGTCACACTACGTCACTACTAGGCTATCAAGCTGTGAAATTCGACTGAAATTATCTTATATTCAAATAGGGATGATGCTTGGGTAAAAAAAAGAAAATTTTATTTTGTCCGTCAATCACAATAAAAAATATTAGACACGTATTTTTTGCTTTACCATATTAATAAAAACATACTTAGATAAAACTCATTAAAGTTGATGGGGCTCGCTACGTCACAAGTCAGTATAAAATCTCCATACATCATGCTACAATTCAAGTCAATATATCGCCGTAATCTTTTGATTACGTAAAAAAAGAAAAAAATACTTGTTAATTTTTTTAATAATCTACATGTTAGACAAAAATATATTTTTTGTCATCATCCCTATTACCACTGTTATTTTTATCAGTCGTGTGTACCTAAGGATAAATGAAATTTTAAAGAATTAATTCAATAAGTAAAAAATCCTTAAAAATACTTAACATTTAATACCCGCGAGTGGTCTGTACAGATAGTGCAATCCACCTCGCCGCGCCCCACTCCGCTTCGCTCCGTACTAAAGTACAGCTTACAGTACAGTTGGGGCGCGTCGTCGTGGATTGCACTATCTGTAATAATTTATTACATTTTACTAGGTTCGCCGAGTCAAGCATCAGACTCGCTGAGTTTCGACGAGAATCTGCGAGCGTTGAGACACATTCACGAGAAGTACGCTAATATTGACAAGGTTGGTATTAATTAACACACATACATAAACTCACGCCTTCTTCCCATGGAGGTAGGCAGAAACTACAGAACGCCACCTGCTACGATCCTTACATACTCCTTTTGCGTCGTTTACGTTCATACATCTGGTCATACACGCACGCCGGTTGCGAGTACTACGCACCTGTCCTTTCTGAAGAACATCACCAATAAGGTCAGTATATGTCCTCCTAGGGCGTCCCCTCCCGGCGTTGCCAGTCACATCTGCCTTGTAAATACATTTTGTTAGTCACCTTTCATTCATCCTCTCAACATGACCAAACCATCTCAGCATACCCTTTTCAATTTTTGTCACTATATCTTCTTTTAACTCACACCGTTGTCTTATCACATCATTCCTCAGCCTATCATAATTAAGGTATTAATTAAGTCATTAGTAAACTGACTTTCAAATAATATATTGATTTTTATTTTAACTTGTGACGGCTATCCGCCAGTTAGTATTAATTAAAAAAAAAAAAAAAAAATTCATACGCTCATCTCACAGAACTCCAGGCATTCCGCCATGATGTGTGAAAGTAGTATACAACGTGTAACGTTAAATGCGCAAAACCTCAGACAACCCAACAGATTTTTAGGGATCCGTACCCAAATGGTAAAAACGGAACCTTATTACAGTTCTCGCAAAACTTTATGAGCCCTCTGAACGTAGGCCCGAGTACTAAACCGCGCAGGACACAGATGAGTGCAAAATCATTTATTGTAAGCTGTGAAACATTTTTTACTTATTGCGCAGCCACTCGCGTGCAACTTCCGAGAGCTCAAAAAGTTTTGCGCATACTGTACTAAGACTTCGCTGTCCATTTGTCGCCAGGCTGTATCTCATGAACCGTGATAGTTAGACAGTTGAAATTTTCACAGATGATATATTTCTGTTGCCGCTATAACAACAAATACTAAATACAGAATAAAATAAATATTTAAATGAGGCTCCCATACAACAGACATGATTTTTGTTGCCGTTTTTATAGATAATGGTACGGAACCCTTAGTGCGCGAGCCCGGCTCGCAATTAATTCAATAGACTTAATTCAGAGAGAAAAAAAAAATTAAAACATTAGTAAAGGTTTTATGTGCTGTTTTAGTTTGACCGGCAATTCTGATCGTTTCTTGCGTCTGCGACGACGCTCTATCGAGGGAGGGGTGGTGCTGTATGGAAGATTCGTATTTGCATTTAAATAAAAGCTATTATTATCCCGCGTATCAGAAAATTTAAATTGTTCGACAACAATTTGTGTTTGTTTGCCTATTTTGGCGGGTTTGCGCATGTGATGGCTTGGCCTATTAATAAATAGACACGGCAACGTTTAAAATGAAGATTTTTTGAAAAATGTGACCTATATTAAAAAGTGGTTCAATTGATTCTGCTCGTTATTCTGGCATTTAACGTTACACGTTGTATAATTAATTTAGTTGTATTTTATTGAAACGGTTTTCATACATAACGAATAATAGTTAGCAGCTTTATCCCACATGTTAATAGGATTAAAGATATCAAATGTTGGTCCTAAAAATACACCGTTGCATTTACATATTTTTTTTTTAATACGTATATTATGTAAATATGGAAACTCTATTTTAGTGGTTGATGATAGAATAAATTAGCGTAAATACTGCTGAGTATAAGGTCCTGCGACCACTAGACCAACGAGGCGTCTAGAAATTTACCTAGTGTAATTTTACAAAAATTTCCCCCAGGACGATCTATACGACACACACTTGTTGGCCGCCAACTTTAAGAAGCCGCACGACTCGCAGCGTCGAGGTGATGAGGACGAGGTCCTGTCAGTCAGGAGTTCCGAAGGTCAGTATATATGTCAGGCGCATACATCAGACGCTTCACTTTTTAGGGTTCCGTACCGAAAAGGTAACAACGAAACTCTATTACTAAGATTTCGCTGTCCGACCGTCTGTCACCAGGCTGTATCTCATGAACCGTGATAGTTGGACAGTTGAAATTTTCACAGATGGTGTATTTCTGTTGCCGCTGTAACAACAAATACTAAAAAAAGAATAAAATAAATATTTAAGGGGGGCTCCCATACAACAGACATGATTTTTTTTGCCGTTTTTATAGATGTTACGGAACCCTTAGTGCGCGAGTCCGACTCGCACTTGGCCGGTTTTTTTTTGTTCATGTTTATCTTTCATTCGGCATATTTCATTTGGGGTGCAAGGTCGCAAAATAAATAAAAAAGGGCACAGCACTAATACATTTATTTTTCAGTTTTCTTTATGTTTTGGTTTGCCGCCCCAAAATTTAACAAAAAAACAGTAGATTCGGAGCAAATTGGCTGTGACAGACGGACAGGTACACGAGTGATCCTATAAGGGGTCCGTTTTTTATTCGGACGTACGGAACCCTAAAAAAAAAATCGTTGCGGCCGCGGGAGTGGTAGTGATTTAACGTTATTATAAAAAAAAAAACTTTTTTTTTTAAATTTAATAATGAAGTAAAGTCAAATAATTTATTTCAATTAGGCACAAAAAGGGCACTTTTGAATGTCAAAATTTACAAAAAAAAAAAAAATGATTCTAGTCGCTTCTTCCAAAAGGTAGTATTCGTATGGAGAAGAATGGGCAACAAACTCCACCGTTACTCTTTTAAAATGTTTTCACAATATCTTGTAATACATTAATTATATAATTATATGTGCGAAGCGAGCTCAAAATTTTTACCTACGTAGCGGCTGGCTAGAATAGTATAGTGTTTGTAAAATGAAAAAAAAAACCAAATTAAAATGGTTTTTTTTTATACTTTTGTTAAATGAAGAGGTGTCGCGATATTCTGAAGGATGCCAATAGCTATCAAAACTGAAGAAACTTTAGAGGCATGAGGAACAGGGTGTAAAGTTCACTCATCCACCATAGAAAAGGGAGGATCCTCCAACCAGACGGGTGTTGTGTCTGGCGGGCCGACTGCCCGACTGTTGATTTCGGATAGTCTTATCTATGTCGTTCGCGCGGTAAACTCTAATTGCGCGATGCAGGATTTGTGTGACGTCAGGTCTTTGATGCGTAGTTAGTATGTGGCGGTGTAACCGCTACAAAACCATCAATCAGAAAATAGATCTCTTTGAAAAATCTTTTATGTCCAGCTGTGGGTCTATCCACTCCATTCGTGTGGGCACGAAATGTACTCGTGGTAAAAGTCGCTGTAATAGCAATCACGTCATTTCGTTTATAATACATTTTTATTTTTAATAATTTATTCATCTTTATATAGATTATTTTCTATTTTGTGAATGTGAGAACGCTGTAGGCTTAGTGGACTGTAGATTTGCTGACCATAATTATTTTGTTAAGTACCTGGTACTTGTCGAAAGACCTACACTGTCCTCCCATACCTAATAACACTGTTATTTGAAAAGATTGTAAAAGCAAATTATTTTTAAAAGAGTAACCGTGGAGTTTCTTGCCGGCTCTTCTCCATAGGAAACGACCAATTGGAACCGTGCACCTAGCTTCTGACGTTTCATAAGTGACCATGTAGGTTTATGTCAAATAAAATATTTTGAATTTTAATTTGATACCGTGGCCCCCTGGCATTGCACAGACAACAGAAGGAACACGGGTGGGTTTTAGTCAGTAAGAGTGTGACACGCCCTCCCGCTTCGCCCAGAGCGGGAGAAGTCATTTGATGATTTCCCACCCAAAATGTGCTTACTTATAGGATGATGTTATAAAATAAAAATCATAATACAGGGTGTAAGCATCGATGCGCAAACTGTAACCATGAATTCAGTACATGATTATAGAACTCCTAGTATTGAAGTTATCGTCGGTAATTTAAAAAAAATCTGCTGTTTCATACAAACATTTATGAAACAGCAGTTTTTTGTTTGGTTCGAAAGATCTCGTATGGAAAAGATCTTATTATTAAATCTAAGTTATGTATTAATGATTCAAATTATTATAATTCTGCAACATAACTGTTATAGTCACGAATCATATTTTGATCCAGATACAACTTGACATTGCACTGCAAATTGGAAAAAAAATGTAAGATAATATGAATTTTGCGGGCTACCACCACTGCGGATCCGCCTTGAATAACTGACGAAAAATGTTTACCCTGGAGGGTCTAGTATCATGTGCCGAATTCATGGTGTGTCCATGTTTACACCTTGTACCGGTCTGGCCCCGCATTTTAACATCGATGCGCAGTTTACGTCACTAAAATTTTTCTGATTTTTTTGTGTTACCTGTCATTTTTTATTTTTTGATTATTTTTGGTCTAATTGACGAGAATATCCGTCAGACCATAGGTTAAAACAGTCCACAGACGATAATAGCCAATATTTAGCAGTAGAAATAGTGATTTTAAGCCGCGTGAGTCGACAGTAACGAATTGGTTACGGTCAGTTAAATCACTATTTTAAATTACTATTTTGTGTACCCCTAATATTCAACACGTAGGTAATATTTTTTTAAATTTTCCATACAAAAAGTGAAAAATTCCATATAAAACACGTCGAGGATGCCCCCAATGCGCGCCTCCGGCTCTAAAACAATTCACGGGGTAGGGCAAACAAGTATGTACCACGTGGAGTCGCAATTGTCAAATTCGATTTAGTTGTGTCAAAATATTTTTTAAATTTAGACTTTTTACTACAGAATAGCGTTAAGATTCTCATAGCCAAAAGTAAGGAATTTTAGTGATAGTTTAGTTAGTTTAGTCCGGTGTACAAGAGAATCGGCACCAGTAGCACAATAAGAAATAGTCATATTATCTTAAATCAATCTGCCTAGCCTTTTCCCAACTATATTGGGGTCGGCTTCCAGTCTAACCGGATGCAGCTGAATACCAGTATTTTACATGGAGCGTCTGACCTCTGACCTCCACAACCCAGTAACTGGGTAATACGATACCCCTTGGTAAGACTGGTTGTCAGACTTTCGGGCTTCTGACGACCCGTAACGACTGTCAAAGATCCACGAATGACAGCCGGGACCAACGGCTTAACGTGCTTTCTGAGGCACGGAGGAGTCTCAGTATGTAAAGATGGTCACCCATCCACAGACCAACCCTGGCAAGCGTAGCTTAACTTTAATATTATCTTAAATATTAAATTTTTTAAATTATGCTACTCACTACGTTCTCCTTAAAACTAGCTAGTAACACAGATTACCATTTAGGTACTGGGCATGTCTTTCATTGACTTGAATGTGTCCTGGCGGCTGTGAGTATGTCATGCTCACTCAAATGTCTCGCTGATGGTGGCGCGTGTGTTGGATCATTTAGCTCCCTTCAAAATGGTTGAGCTGGATGGTGCTGATCCATGCGTCATGTTCGTGAACGGGTGCCGTCAGTTGGGACTGGTCATTTCTTAGCTGCCATATTTTAATTTTTTTTTAAATTTCTATTATGGACGTTTTTAATGTATAACTTCAACATGAATGATGTAACCAATATTTTGATTTGAAGAGTGTTCGTGGAGTTTCCTGCCCGTTCTTCTCCATAGGAACTACGCTTTGGAATGGGCAACTAGCTTCATATTTCTGACTGACTGACCCCTTGACAATTCAAAAGTACCTGTAAATGGTTTAATTGAAATAAATGTTTTGAGTTTGACTTGTATCGATAAGGATATTAAGTTTTATTATATTGTTACAGGATGTGCTTCGGTCAAAGAAATGGAAACGAGGGTGGAGAAATTGGAAGATAGTTCCAATTCTGACTCCGACAGCAGTAGTTCTGGATCTGGTGAGCAATGGTTTCTTTTATCTTTTCTTTATAAAATAAAGATAAAATTCTATTTTGCACGGCGAATTTTACAACCAGCTTTCTAATTACGCAACATATTTTCGTAAACGATAAAGACAAATCTGTTTCATTTTGACAGTTCCACAACGTTCATTGCGTCATTTACGTTGCTCTGCAGTTTTTTTTTTCGAACTTACGGGGCAATGGATTAGCAATCTGTTTCAAATCGATTCAGATTCCGATTGATTTTGCATTACGTAATTAGAGTACAGTTTCTGAAACGCTAAAAAAACATTATAAACAGACTATTAAGCGATTTGATTGGCTGTGTATTCTAGGCATTAGCAGTTGATTTATAATTGTTGTTTTTAGTTTCTTTTTTGGGTCCACGTTAAAAAATAAAGATATCTTTATTTGTAGATGTTGCTTAATTATGAAAACATAAAATGTTGTTAATTGTCTAAGATTATGAATTCAAGTTCAGCAGTGCTATTCTGTAACCATCTCACCGTGAAAACTTAGGTGAAGTGAGCTGTCAGTCCCTAGAATCACAGCTCACTTCACGTTCACTTCACCTACGTTTTCACGGTGAGATTATTACAGAATAGACCGGCAGTTGTACGCTGTTTTGGTGTGTTTGCGTGTACAGTAATTTTATCTCATTAAGCCACGCAGCATCATGCTGAGATAGGAGCATTTTGGCCTCGCACAGGACTTTCTGCTTAACTTTTATTTTACTTGGTTTTTATTTTTATTGTTTTATTTTTTATGAGTGTGTGTTTAGTTTAATTGAAATCTCCTGTGCTTGTCCCTATAAATACTTTTTCTTTCTCTCTGTCTTTACTTGTGGTAACCAAGTGTACAGACACGCTGTGAATGTGTGCGTGAAGACGAGTAGCGTCAGCACATAACACAAACATTGCCTATTTCGTCATTGTCTCAGACGGTACCGAGGGCTCCTGCGCCTACACACACATTCACAGCGTGTTGGTAGAATTGGTTACCACAAGTACAGCGCGCGTCGCTTCGTGAGATAAAAATATTAAGTGTGTATGTATGTTGTATGTTCACAATGCGTTGCTCTTATTAACAGAGCGACCAGCGGTCCCCTCTCAAGGCACATCCGGATCCCGAAACACGCGTAGCAGTAAGTTTTATTTTAATTCGACTTTGGTTGGTGCAATATAAGATGGCGATAGTAGGGTGAAAGATGCCAAACGGAACCCTATTACTACATGAACCGTAATAGGTAGTGTTGAAATTTTCACAGTGTGTATTTCTTGCAATAAATAATAATAATAAAAGGGGGGGTTGCCATACAAGAAACGCGTTTTTTTCTGCACGTGTTGTATACGCGTTGCTTGGTCGCGACCATCGCGGCCGGGTCACGCGTCATAGCCAGAGCGCTATCGCCCTAAAAATCATGTTCTTATAAATCTATAGGTAAACTAAATTTACTCAACATTGCTGCTTTTTTTTTTTGCATTGCATACATTATTGTTTGTGGCACATGTTTCCAACATCACAATAGGGTTGATAACTAAAAAATGTTTTTTGTCCGTCATGTAGATTATGAAAAAATAACCTACACGTATTTTTATTTTTTTATGTTATCAAAAGATTACGGCGATACATTGAGTTATAATGTGCCATGATGTCACGAGTATGTAGATTTATACTCTTGTGACGTATCAACCCCCACTCCCCAACTTTAATGCGTTGTATCTAAGTCATTTTTTATTAATATGATAAAGCAAAAAATACGTGTCTAATATTTTTTTATTATCTAACTGACGGACTAAATAGAATTTCTTTTTTTTGATCCAGGCATTATCCCTATTTAAATTATACAGGCTTTATCAGAAAGGTGTTGTCAAAATTTTGGATGTGGTATCTGTACCACACCCTTAATTTAGACAACACCTTCAGATTACGTATTATTTGAAAAAAAAAACGCATACGTATTGCTGCAAGAATTTTACGCAACTTAAATTCACCATGAATACTGTCTATCTATCTATATAAAATAAATTTCCCAATCGATCACTCAACTGACCCTCCAATCAATCCAACAGGCAGTTCAAGCTCCGGATCCAGTACATCATCGAGCTCCGACTCCTCGAGTTCATCAGACAGTTCCGACACTGAGTCAGAATCTGGCGACGAGAAACCCAAGACTGAAGACCCACCACCGGTGGTCAATCACACGACTAATGAGGACGATAGGTGAGGAACTTACTAACATACACACAACATAACATCACGCCTGTACCCCCCGAAAGGTTGGGCAGAGGTGTACCATTGAAGAACTTCATATTTTTCTCTTTTTTTTTTCTATCTTTTTTTTATCTTTCTTTTTTTTTTGTTTTTTTTTTTTTTGGTTAAGGTATTTTTCTATGGGCCTGTGTCGCCTGAAATAAATGGTATATTATATTATTATTATTATTATTTACACCGTAAGGACTATTTCGGCTTGCAGCGCTCGGCCGCTATAGAACCGGGGCGGTAATAGATGTGGTCATCGTGTTCACGGGATTTTGTTTTCAAAGTGCTTAGATATGAAGTTCTTTGATAGTAACTTAGTACACCCACATTTCGCCAGTTATGTTTTCAATTGCCATCAACTGGGCACAAATCTGGTCTTCGGGCTGCGATTGAGAGATTCCAGAAGGAAAAAAAAAATCTGCCCGACCCAGAAATCGAACCCAGGACCTCATTTTCAGCAGCAGCGCTTGCGCCCACTAGACCAACGAGGCAGTCTTACTAACATAATATACCAGAAAAGATATGCGCTTCGCTAATCTTCGTGTTTCCGAATTAGCACGAACGTCACCCCATAGAGGCAAATGTTCTAAGTTCTGTACTGCGCATTTGTATGAAGTTTTTTCTCCATTGGGTGACCAGTAATGGTTAGCTGATTGTAATATATTCTGATATGGTAATTCAAAATTCAAAAGTCATTTATTCAAACTAGGCTAAGAATCAGCACTTTTCGAACGTCAAAGTTACATAAGACAGTCCCACAAAACGCCCACCCTTCACCATATACGCTAGGTAATCCGACACGTCCAATAGTCCGGCGTTTTGTAACTTAGCTCTCCTACCATAGATATCCGTTTTTTTTTTTGGGTGGGAAATCATTAAATGACCATGCCCACCATTGCTATCACTAGGCCACCACTGCTCTCACTGGGCCACCGCTACTCTCACTGGGCCATCGCTACTCTCACTGGGCCACCGCTACTCTCACTGGGCCACCACTACTCTCACTGGGCCACCGCTACTCTCACTGGGCCACCGCTACTCTCACTGGGCCATCGCTACTCTCACTGGGCCACCGCTACTCTCACTGGGCCACCATTACTCTCACTGGGCCACCACTACTCTCTCTGGGCCACCACTACTCTCACTGGGCCACCGCTACTCTCACTGGGCCATCGCTACTCTCACTGGGCCACCACTACTCTCACTGGGCCATCGCTACTCTCACTGGGCCACCACTACTCTCACTGGGCCATCGCTACTCTCACTGGGCCACCGCTACTCTCACTGGGCCATCGCTACTCTCACTGGGCCACCGCTACTCTCACTGGGCCACCATTACTCTCTCTGGGCCAACACTACTCTCACTGGGCCACCGCTACTCTCACTGGGCCACCGCTACTCTCACTGGGCCACCATTACTCTCTCTGGGCCACCACTACTCTCACTGGGCCACCGCTACTCTCACTGGGCCACCGCTACTCTCACTGGGCCACCGCTACTCTCACTGGGCCACCGCTACTCTCACTGGGCCACCGCTACTCTCACTGGGCCACCACTACTCTCACTGGGCCACCATTACTCTCTCTGGGCCACCACTACACTCACTGGGCCACCGCTACTCTCACTGGGCCATCGCTACTCTCACTGGGCCACCACTACTCTCACTGGGCCATCGCTACTCTCACTGGGCCACCGCTACTCTCACTGGGCCATCGCTACTCTCACTGGGCCACCGCTACTCTCACTGGGCCACCATTACTCTCTCTGGGCCACCACTACTCTCACTGGGCCACCGCTACTCTCACTGGGCCACCGCTACTCTCACTGGGCCACCGCTACTCTCACTGGGCCACCGCTACTCTCACTGGGCCATCGCTACTCTCACTGGGCCACCGCTACTCTCACTGGGCCACCATTACTCTCTCTGGGCCACCACTACTCTCACTGGGCCACCGCTACTCTCACTGGGCCACCATTACTCTCTCTGGGCCACCACTACTCTCACTGGGCCACCGCTACTCTCACTGGGCCACCATTACTCTCTCTGGGCCACCACTACTCTCACTGGGCCACCGCTACTCTCACTGGGCCAAATGACCATGTCTGCTCTGGGTGGAGCTGGAGGGCGTGTCAAATTCTTACTGACTAAAACCCACCCGTGTTCCTTCTGTTGCCTGTACAATGCCAGGGGGCCACGGTATCCCTTTCGGACTTTCCCGCAACCCATAGATCTATCTTACAGAAGGATTTCCGAACCGGATTGCCGGATTACAGAGCGTGCGCATTGATCGTTTTCGTTCTGCAGTCCGGTCCGATTCTACGAGTAGGTATTTTTTACGTAAACTAATTTAAAAAAAAATACTTTTACAAATCTGTGTTAAAATTATTTCTTACTTTACTCCATAGGTTTAGGTAGTTGAATAAAGGTAATCAAATCGTAAAAAGGGTTTTTTTTATAGATGACACTTTCTTGATTAAAACTACGATAAACCAAACTAAATTTATTTTACATTTTTACAATAGTGTCCTCTGCTATTAATGTATGTTACACTTCATTTATTCATAAACTACTTTTCGTTGATGTAACTGCTTGAGCACAATTTTTAGTTAGATTTATAATAATAATAATATAATATTTTGTAATCTGTCTCACAGAGTACTTTTACTATGATCTGTCTATTGTAAAGAGCCCAAACTCTAAACATCAACGAATTATAACGTTGCTAAATTGAAGAGTACAACTGTGACGTAGCCATGACAACTGAAGTGATAGGTATAACCACAGAGTACTTTTACTATTTTTATAGGTATAACGTTTAGTCGTTACTTGACAGAATAAAACCCTATTTATAGAATAAAATGAAAAATTGTTTATAACAATTTAAATTCTTACAATAGGGTATTACACCCATTTTTGAAAAGTGTCTCAATTAGATTCTATAGTGCTAATGAACCACTAAAAAATGCACAAAAATTTTATTCAGTGTTTAAGTGACGTAAAAATGCATTTTCAAATTTCGCGCGTTATTTGACGAAAACGCTGGACGCAGTGGACGCCATATTCAAATTCAAATTCAAAGTCATTTATTCAAACTAGTCTGAGAATCAGCACTTTTCGAACGTCAAAATTACATAAGACAGTCCCCCAAAACGCCCACCCTTCACCACTTCCTAGTGCTTTTGCTGGGAAGAAGAAGTGGCGCAACAAACTCTGTGGTCATGACGTCATTTGGCTGTGTAAACAAATGCAGTGATATTTTTTAACTTATAAATTTGTGTTGTCTCCTTTTACAAAACCGTCCTCAATGGTATTATTTCAATAAAAATAATGTTGGTTACGAAAATAATAAAAAGCCTCTGTAGATTAAAGGTACGCTGATAGTTGACAGTTGACACTTTCTAAGTTTACATAGCCGTATGACGATAAATGTATTTTTAACTCACCCACCACATATACCCACGACCTGACCCCGTCAAAACTGATCGTCGTCACGTCCACAGGTCGTTCGGCGCTTGGTCGTACAGTGGGCCGGCTTCCGACAGCGGGTCCGACTCGGATCCGGAACGCGCCGCGGATCCGGCAGCTCCGGCCTCGCACGATGAGATCAGCGAGTCTGAGAACGAGTCCGCTGACAAGAGCTTCCAATGTCATATCTGTTCCAAGTGGTATTCTACGAGAGTTACGTTGAAGTGAGTACCTTGTTTTGTTAATAGACCTTAGTATTTCCAGTCTTAGACTGAGTAGGCTTTTCAGAAGGGGAAGATCCGACAATGGCGATGCAAAAAGGTGGGTTATGATTCTGATCGGTATGTATGTTCATCTGTTCCCTCATAAATTCTAAACTCCTCATCGTAATTTTACAAATGAGGTATCGTTGGTAGCGTCTTGATCGTCCGCTGGTTACAGGGCATGTGACGTCACATTAAATTGAATATGGCGCCCTCTAGAGGACACAGTCATGAAATAAAAAAAGCCTTGTTTGGTATCAAATGAAATAGCTAAAACAGCACATAAAAAAAAAAAAAACATTTATTCAAACTAGGCTGAGAATCAGCACTTTTCGAACGTCAAAGTTACATAAGACAGTCCTACAAAACGCCCACCCTTCACCACTTCCTAGTGCTTTCGCTGGGAAGAAGAAGTGGCGCAACAAACTGCCCAGCAGCACAGCTGTCTGTTCAGTTAGAGAAAAAAATGATTCAGTATGCAAAATTATTTACATTACGCAACACTAAACATAATTTAAATTATAAATGAATAGCCATATGTCAGCTAGCACACGCCAATATACCAACCAAAAATATCGAGAACTGTTCTCAAGCAGAAATAAAAAAATAAAGACTAAAAGTAAAACAATATCTCTATATAACCTCAAATAATGCAACTGCTGCTGAATTCTCTTCTTCCACAGAATCCACCGCCGCGTCCACCAGAACCGCGGCGGCGGCAACTCGCGGTCGCGCGCGCGTTCTTCAGACAGATATGAGTGCGACTGTTGCAGTGAAACATTCAACAGACGCGAGAAACTATGGGAACACAAGTGAGTATAAAATAGTATTGGTCTACTGAGTAGACCATGGTCTTTTGGAGGAAAAGACCGCTGCCAATTCAGTAGACTGACGCTTGTTTTAGCTGCTTCGGTGTTAAAATATGTAGCAAGTGTTCGTGAATAATTTTAAGCGTGGTTTTTTCAGAAGACCAAGGTATTTTCAATATACCAACGTGATATCGTCTGTTCACGTTTGTCATGAAGATTCGTAATTATACAATGCGACCCGCCTCTGCTTCGCACGGGTGCGATGTGTCAAAATACCGAGATAACTAACTTAAGGGGGATGCGCCAGGGTAGCCCGCGAAATTCAGAATTTCTTTAGTTTTTAGCAATTTCCAGGTCAGTTTCAGGATGCATGTTGATTAAAATATGATTCAGGATGCATGATTCATATATAACATGGGGCGCGGGCGGCCGTCGGTCGGTCGTTTAGCGGGTGTCTACAAGTCATACTAATGACCAAAAGCAGTGATAGCCTAGTGGTGTGACCGTCAGACTGAAAAGTCGTAGGTCTCGAGTTCGAACTCAAGGCACGCACCTCTGACTTTTCGGATTCATGTGTGTATTATATAATTATCACTTTGCTCAAAAAACGGTGAAGGAAAACATCGTGAGGAAACATGCCTGAGAGATATTTCTCGACGGCATGTGAAGCCAAGTCAGAGGCCCGTGGGCGGCTTTAAAACTCTGACACCAGGTTAGTTTACTAACCACACGAAAAGAAGAAGAAGATACTAATGACCCCTGATGATTTTTTTTCATTTTTCTTGAGGATTACCACGTAAATAGACTCTCAGTACGATACTTAACAACACATTCACGGATCGGGTTTATTTTTCATATTGTATGTAATTTTTTTCCACACTAGGAATCAACAAACACATCAAACAACAACATTATTAACATCATTATTTACAAACATTGAAACTCCCCCTACAACATCCCCTATTACATGGGACTTAAACATAACTGACGAAATGTAGGTGTACTTACTACAGGTACACCTCTGCCAAACCCTTCGGGGAAACAAGGCGTGATGTTATGTTATGTTTATTGAAACTCACATACACAAATAGCCAGACCCGGAACAAATGTTTGTTCCGTGCGGGAATCGGACCCGCGACACGCAGCGCAGCAGTCAATCGCTTAAGAGGGAACAGGGCCTGGGAGGAATTAAAAAAATAGTTATTTGAAGAAACTATTGCCGTCGTCTTACCTCAAGTCTGCCCCCGTAGAGTGCGATAGGGACAGCTGCAGCTCAGACCGATTATATCACAAAAATAAACGTATTCCCCTTTTTTCTTCTCGAAAACTGAGCCAATTCAGTTATTTTTCTACATTAAAATTTTAAGAAAGAATATGTCTAGGTTCCTATAATTTTCTTTTATGTTAAAAACTTTTCGACTTTGTGTGGTAGTCCTCTAATCACGGCGGTAAAAATGGGGCATTTTTGTAATTTTTGGAGGGTCATACTTTCTTTACCAATATGTTGCTGAAAAAAAGGAAATAACAGGGACGTGTCTTGACCAATCCTCGATTATACAAAACAAAAAAAAGATATCTCTTAGAGGCATTATTCAGGAAGAAAAAAGGGGAATACATTTGTATGGAGAATCGCAGACCCTGTTCCCTCTTAACCACTGCGCCAACCGTGCCGTCATGAATGATAAAAATTGATGTATTCGTAAAATTCACAATTTGCATGCATGTGAATTAAAAAATAAAAACGTTAAAACCACAAATCGCCTATTAGAGAAATGATGCCTTCGTCCACCGATTGGCAGTCAAGAAAGTAGTAGAAATAACCTAAAAACCTTCGTAGTTTTTAAAAGATTATGAATGTAAATACAATATTTACTTTTTACTTTGAGTAAATAATTTCATCACCGCTGCTCTCAAAACGGTGAATGAAAACATCGTGAGGAAACCGGCATGTCCTAGAGACAAACATTCGAAGACATGTGACATCTACCAACCTGAACTGGGCCCGCGTGGTGGATTACGGCCCACTCCCTCTCACAGGGAGGAGGCCTGTGTCCCAATAGTGGGGACTTTATAGGCTGGTTATTATTATTAACATAACATTGTAGCGGTTACACCGCGACAGACATGACGTCACACAAATCCTGCATCGTGCAATTAATATTTTACCGCGCGAACGACATATATAAGACTATCCGACATCAACAGTCGGGCAGTCGGCCCGCCAGACACAACACCCGTCTGGTCGGAGGATCCTCCCTTTTCTATGGTGGATGAGTGAACTTTACACCCTGTTCCTCATGCCCCTAAAATATAACATCACGCCTTGTTTCCCCGAAGGGTTGGGCAGAGGTGTACCTGTAGTAGGTACACCCACATTTCGCCAGTTATGTTTAAGTCCCGTGTAATAGGGGGCGAGCCTATTGCCATCAACCGGGCACAAATCCAGGCTCCGGGCTGCTACTGAGAAATTCTAGATAGAAAAACCCAATAACACTTTACCCGACCCGGGAATCGAACCCAAGACCTCATGCTCAGTAGTAGCGCTTGCGACCACTAGACCAACGAGGCAGTGTTTTACTATAATCTCCATTTCTTCCACAGAGCGGAAGCACATCGCGGCGCCATGACAGTTCGATGTGAAGTCTGCCGGAAGTGCTTCGAAGACGACGCGGAGTTAGCTGCGCATGATCGTACACACACTGCGGACGAACGAGCTGGTAAGGGTTTAGCTTGTAATTACTTTTTCTTTCTTCTGTGCCCTCTTGCCTAGATCCATTATTATTAAGATTCGTGCATTCTGAAAGTGGCCAATAGATGTCAAATATTTCGCTGTTTTGATTAATTTGGCAATATTACTGTATGGAAATATGAAATGTGGGTAACTAGTGAACTAGAATATTAATTATGAAATGCAATTATAAAATTAAATTTGATGATGTAGCCCATTTTTCTAGGGGACGAACAAAATATGGAAAGCCATTTATGCTACGTGCACCATGATAAGTTTGATGTCTGAGTCAAAAAAAGGAATTCTATTTAGTCCGTCAGTCAAATAATAAAAACGTATTTTTTTCTTTATCATAGTTAATAAAAAAAATACTTAGATAGATAGATAGATAGATAGATAGAATACTCTTTATTGTACACCATAAAAATCACAGACATAATTTAGAACACATACACACATACATATACATACATTGGGGAGTGGGTGTCGCTACGTCGCAAGTAAGTATAAAATTTACGTACTCGTGACGTCATGGCACATTTCAACTCAATGTATCGCCGTAATCTTTTGATAACGTAAAAAAAGAAAAAATACGTGTACGTATTTTTTTTTATGATCTACAAAAGGGACAAAAAATGTTTTTAGTCTTCCGTATTCTACTCCAGTTGACGTGCCCCTTGTCCGCAGGGCGCTGCCCGCCGTGCGGCCTGACGTTCGCGCGCTACGAGCTGCTGCGGCGCCACGCCGCCGCCGCGCACGGCGCCGCGCCGCCGCCGGGCGCGCGCCTGCCGCACGCCTGCGCGCAGTGCGGCAAGCGCTTCTCGCACGCGCACTCGCTCACGCGCCACATGCACAACCACGCCAAGCAGCTCTACCGCTGCGTCGTGTGCAAGGTGGGCGAGCACCACCGCGGCACTGGCTACCACGACACTGACACTACCACGACACTGACACTACCACGACACTCACACTACCACGACACTGACACTACCACGACACTGACACTACCGCTACCAAGATACTGACACCACCGCAATACCGCCACGACACTGACAGTTCTTGGAAGTCGCCATCATGAAACCACGACACTATATAACACTACCACTTCACTCAATCTTTCACTACACTTCCACGAGACTAACAACCTCGACACTACATTGCCACCATACTATCACAACGTATTTCATCGATTTGTGTTTTTATTTGACAGCGGATATGTAAGATGTTTGTTATTTTTCGACCTAAATACCTTAACCTAAACGGGTGTGAATATAGGTAGTGCACACGAACATCGAACACTGTGGTAGTTGGATTTTCATCTTTATCGCTAAAGCATTAGGTTCAAAGTTGATTAGGAAAATTTGACAGTTTCGGGTAGCTTCACCTGCTGGCGTCTGTACGCAGTCAGTAAGCGCTTGACAAAATGCAAAAACGATTTACTCGGGGAATTACGATTGCAATTTTGAAATATTCCTATTCCAATATACTATGTTCGTAATAAAACAAAATTACAATCAACACAGGAGGAGAAAATCAATTTTAAAAGTTACTAAGTGTATGCATGTTGGTGCTTCGTGACTGTACTTAGGTATTGTTAACATAATTAGAATTAATGTTGTGAGCGTGATTGCTTCCTCCACCTTGTCACATAAACCTTTAGAGGTCTTTAGACAAGGTGTTATTTGGTTTCTTTTAATATGTAACCAAAATTGTACTGAAAATAATAATTTAAAAAAAGTGGTACGCACATGTACCACTAATGTTCAAACTCAAACTCAAAGCATTTATTTCAATTAAACCATTTACAGGCAATTTTGAATTGTCAAGGGGTCGGTCAGTCAAAAATATGAAGCTAGTTGCCCATTCCAAAGCGTAGTAGGTACCTATGGAGAAGAACGGGCAAGAAACTCCACGGACACTCTTTTAAATAAAAAAATTGATACAAAATATTGGTTACATCATTCATTTTGAAATTATGCATGTGAGAACAATGTAGAAAGACGTGCACGTTCGTAAAAGCGTCCGTAATAAAAAGAAAAAAATAAAGAATCATTCTAAAACTTAAAATAAATTAAAATAAGCCATGGCAGCTTCGTTCAAAGTTCGTCAAAAATGTTCGTGGCGATCCAATTTCGAATCCATGGCTACTAAAGAGAATGGGACACAAGTCGAAATGTGTTCTTGTTCGCTTTGCTAATAGGGTGTTTTACTCTATATGAGAAAAAATCTAAAAATATATTATTGAGATAGCTTAGGCAAAAAACAGTCGGAAAACGTTAGTTTTAGTTCATAAAATAGCAAACTAAATTTTAAAATTCAATTCAAACGTTTCAGCTTTTTTAATCTGTTTCATAACACCATTAGATAGTAGTCGCCATGTTATTACGTCATACGGCTATATAAACTTCTGTCAACTATCAGCGTACCTTTAATCTATAAAGGCTTTTTATTATTTTCTTATCCAACGTAATTTTTATTGAAATAATGCTATGGAGGACGGTTATGTAAAAGGAGACAACACAAATTTATATCTTAAAACATATCACTGCATTTGTTTACACAGCCAACTGACGTCATGACCACAGAGCAATATGGCGTCCACTGCGTCCAGCGTTTTCGTCAACTTACGCGCGAAATTATAAATGCATAATTAATTTAAATGCATTTTATGGCACTTATCGATTGAATAAAAAAATTGAGATTTTTTTAGTGGTTCATTAGCACTATAGAATCTAATTGAGACACTTTTCAAAAATGGGTGTAATACCCTATTTACGTCCACACGTACGAATCAAATGTTCCGTGTTCGATGTTCACCATGTTTTGTTCGTTCGGGCGTATACGCCTTTATACCCCGACGGACACACTGCTCGCTGTGCCTGTTACATGCGCAAATGGGCGTTTTACATGCGCAATTGCGCAGTTAATATTGGGTCCCCCCTACCTATGAAATTGGCGTTTTTTTCTCACAAATAGAGAACCTCGTCACTTCTATGATTTAAAATATTCATCAATTGCTTGATATTATATCGAATAATGACCATCATAGACAACTACCAATAGTAAAAAAGACCTTAATAATTCTAGTTTTAAAAAATACCTTTAAAAAAATGACTCCTCTTTTTGGTAGCAAAACTGACCACTTTAGGGGTATGAGGCACAGGGTGTAAAGTTCACACATCCACCATAGAAAAGGGAGGATCCTCCGACCAGACGGGTGTTGTGACTGGCGGGCCGACTGCCCGACTGTTGATTTTGGATAGTCTTATCTATGTCGTTCGCGCGGTAAACTCTAATTGCGCGATGCAGGATTTGTGTGACGTCATGTCTTTGATGCGTAGTTCGTATGTGGCGGTATAACCGCTACACACTATTGGTTTTAAAACTTAGCCAAAACTTATTTTTGTCGCTTAATCTATGTGGCATACTATAACTTAGTTTTTAAACATTAGTGCATAAAAGTTTTAAAACAAGTGTTCATGGTTGTTAGTAAATAAATTAAGAAAATGTTAGTATGAAAAATGCAACTTCTTTAAAATTCTCCATACAAAATGTTGATTTCATAGGTGGGGACCTAATATGAGCTGGGTGATTCACCAAGTTTTAAGTGTGCGATACCCAAACCCAATAATTTACGTGACGCATCCGTTACCACACACATGTTCGGCACTTTTACGGGCTCAAGTTACTGGCACCGTGTACATTATGAAAAATCAATAGTAAACAAACACATTTAATGCAGTGGGCAAACATAGTTTTTCTCAACTTTATTTCCAATAATGCATGGCTTTATTCGCGCTTGACAAAAGTGCCATGCAATTTGTGTGTTAGAGAGGGCTCGTGGGGTTAAGCTACGCTTGCCGAGGTCGGTCCGTGGATGGGTGGCCATTCATAACATATCGAGACTCCTCCGTGCATCGGAAATCACGTTGCCGAAGCTGTTGGTACTCAGAAGCCCGAAAGTCTGACAACCAATCTCACAAAGGGGTATCGTATTACCCAGTTACTGGGTTGTAGAGGTCAGACAGGCAGTCACTTCATGTAAAATACTGGTATTCAGCTGCATCCGGTTAGACTGGAAGCTGACCCTAACACAGTTTGGAAAAGGCGGGCAGATTGATAGATCCGTATCAGAATTTAATAAAATAGTTATTTATCCAACATGTGAGGAAAGTTCGTTTTTCCTATGAGTTTTGAGAGCGAACGAAGGATTGAAAAATAGAATCACGAGCGCATCGAGTGATTATAAATTTCAATCCTGAGTAAGCGAAAGACTCAACAAAACGAATAGCAAATGAACTTGCTCACATGTTGCATACAAAACTTTTCACCACTCCCAGCAAGAAAGTATTCAGTCATCATAGGTAAATAAATTAAATAGACACAAAGCAAATCAAAATAATTCTTTATTTTTTTAAATATCTTTAAAACTTAACATAAAAAAATCAGGCAAGGTTAGTTTCTGAACGGGATTATTACTTTCCTCACTGTTCTAACAGTGAGGAAAATCCAACTTTCCTCACTGTTCAAGCAGTGAGGAAAAACCAACTTTCCTCACTGTTTTCGTAGAGGAAAGACACTTCTTTCGTGCGGGAGTGGTGAAAAAAATATTGATCACCAACAGCGATCACTGGCAGACTGTTTAACTCTCTGACACTCTTCTCTCTACCCAGGCATCATTCGCACGAGCAGACCAACTGGCGCAGCACCTGAACAGCCACCTCGCGAACTACAAGCGCCTGAAGCCGTGAGCGAGCGACACAACACTAGGGGCGCGTGCAAGCACAGATTATACCGACACAATTATTATATTATATTAATATAGAGTTTTATTTAACAACGACTTTCATTTCTACCCGACTAGGCCAAGCGAAAATGAAGGTTATGATTTTGACCGTGTGTATGTTCATCTGTTCCCGCATAACTTCTAAACTGCTCATCATAATTAAAAAAATGAATAACGTTGGGAGCCTCTTGATCGTTCACTGGTTTTAGAGGCCATGTGATATCACATTAAATTAATATGGCGCCCTCTAGAGGACAAACGAATGAACTAAAAAAAATGTGATGCCATGTTGGGATCAAATCTAAGGGACTACACACACTTATTCAGCTCCATTCGCGTTTCGCTGAACGATTTTGGTCACACTTATTCGGCTCTGCTTCTATCAGCCGCGTACAGCAGCGTAAGAGTGTTATCTCCGCTAAAATGCTTCTATCTACTACGTACGGCGCTGAATATGCTGCGAAGACGGTCAGCTTCTCAATTAGTATTGTGCCCTCAACATGGACAGTTCTATGTGCAATATTTTTGTCGTTTCGCTACTTGCAGAAGAAATAGAAAAAAATAACCGTAAAAAAAGAAAACGCAAACGACAGTGGGTCGACCCACTTTGGGTAAATAGAAATTTGGTTGGAGAATACGCGACATTGGTACCCCAATTAAAACAAAATAATATTAAATTTAAAGAGCACTTTCGGATGGATATTGCAAAATTTTACAAGATTGTGGACTTATTACGACCCGTGTTACAAAAGCAAAATACAAAATTTCGGCTTTGTATATCAGTTGAAGAAAGATTATGTGTAACTTTAAGGTAAGAAATTTTTTTTTATTAATGAAACCACCGATTTTATACATTCTTTAATTCAACAACTAATTCAACATTTTCTAATCAAATATTTTAATTTTTAAATCAAACATTAGCGATTCATAATACTCGTCTAATTCAACATTTTCTAATCAAATATTTTAATTTTTAAACATGAGTAGTAGTATAGCTAGAATTATCGTTTTGGGTAGTATATTCTGAAACAGGAGCACTCGACGTAGATGCGCCGGTATTCACGTCCGATGTTCGAGGTGTAGTGTAACTAGGATTCGTTACAAAATTATTCCCTGTATTTGGAGTGGTATTAAGATATCCTGCAGAAGGAGTACTTGATGTGGATGCGCCGGAATTGATATCCGTGTATCGAGATGAAGTGTAACCAGGATTTGTCAAATTGTACAGCAAAGAAGCTTCAGCGTCATTAACTAATTCAAATATCTGACGTTTTATATGGATTTGCGTTTCTTTTGGAAAGGATTTTACAGTTTCTGTTATTCCCTTAAAAAATAGTGTCAATTCATCCGGTTTCTCCCTGTTTGACTCAATATATGTTTCCAAAACGTCCACGACATTCCGTTTAGGAGAATTATTTAAAAATTTTCGTTTTCGTAAGGCATTAGGATTTTCATTTTCATTGTAACTTGAACATGATTGATTTTCTGCTTCCGAATGTATGTTAGAGTCATCTACTTGAGTATCATCCGAGTCATCGGGCAATAAATTGGAATAAGTTGGTCTATTTTTAAAATAATTATTTAAAAACGACAACTGCTTTTCAAATTTAATTGGGCGTTGCTTTATAGCTGCGGAACCACTTCTTGGTTTTTCTCTCGTCTGTAAAGATTTTCTATAATTTTCTCTCAATTTAGTCCATTTTTTTTGCATTCTTCAGCTGAAAGAAAACATACAAACGTCGTTTTTAAAAAGATAAGATTATAATTTTAGTGACGTAACAAAAAAGTTAAATATAGGTATAATTTTAATTTGAAAATATGTATCTATTTAGTTGGTCCATTGCAGCATTGTGCTGAAAGCGAGACTGGCTTTATGCTGGTCATTTGCATGTTACATACTACAGAGAATCCTAAGATGGTGATGGATGGTGGTGGTGGTGATGGATGGATGGGAGCTGATTATGTAATCAGCTTTAACTTCTCAACTATGACTACTATATTTAATCAATATAAATAAAATAATAAGTATTTATATATTTTTATGTTTCAGATATTTATGCAGTGGCAACAGTTTTAGGTCAATAGGAATTCAATACCGAATGGGATATACAACTGTGCGCATTATTGTTCTTGAAACTTGTAGTGCATTGTGTAATATATTAATGCCCAGATAGCAATATAAACTTGAATCTGACTTGCAATAAGTTTGACATATCAAGAGTGAAAGTTTGTGCCAAACTTGACGTGGCAAGTGTATAAACTTGAGGCAAGTTTAAATCAAACTTTCTAGTTTCCCAGCAACAAGCTTGCATGATGTTTGTTTTTACAAGGTTTATACAAGGTTGACATAACAAGCTTGCATGATGTTTGTGTTTACAAGGTTTATACAAGGTTGTCATAACAAGCTTGCATGATGTTTGTGTTTACAAGGTTTATACAAGGTTGACATAGGAAGCTTGCATGATGTTTGTTTTTACAAGATATATACAAGGTTGACATAGGAAGCTTGCATGATGTGTGTAAAATTGTGTACTTAAAATATATAATAAAGGAAAACTAAAAGAAAAATGTTTTGTACTTTAAATGATAATTTACTGAAATATTGAATGATAAAATAAAAAAATCATTTTATTTTCTGCAATGAGGCGGCGAACAGGAACAACCATCATCAATTATCAATATATTTTTTCTTTAGTCTCTCATCTCTGAAACAATGAATAAGATTAGGTATTATAACTAAGTAAATACAGCTTTGCACAATCCAACAAAAACCTGCACCAAGCACTTATGTAATTTCAATCTTACCTACTTGTAAAAAAAAAAAATCTTATGGTAGTATCTTTGACACGGGAAAATAATAGAAAGGTAAGTAATAAAATATACTTACGAAAGATTAATTTACATGTTTCTGTATTTAGAAAGGATTGTTTATTAGATTTTTTCATTTGTTTTCCAGTTTAAATTCTGCCACATGGTCAAGTACCTAATATTTTTCTCAACATATTGGTTGTGAGACTTCAAATGATTTCTACCACCAATACCAGCCAAAAATGTCATCTGAAAAAAAAGTTTTTATAAGTAATAAAACTTTTATGCATGCATAAAGTTACTATTTACTACTATGTAACATACAATTGCCTGTTTGTTCTGGTTTATTTTTAACTGGTCATTCAAGTTACAAAAACTTGCGTCATCCTTTACTGGAAGACTGCTTGCTTGTGATACAGCCTGTAACAAAAAGAAATTAAGTCTGTTTAACACACGTGGGGCTATTAATATATAATAATAATAATTAAAAAGAAAAAAAAAACTTATGTTATGGTTTTTTGTATACGCGATTGTGCTCTTTATTTATATACGTTAACGGATCAATTTTCCATGCAAGTATTTTTTTTCCACCAAGGCTTGGAAGTTAGCAGTATTTTTTTAGCATACGCGATTGTACTCCTTATTTGTATGAACTTACGGATCTATTTTCGATACAGAAAGAAAATACTTTAAAGTATTTCGTACCCTGGTTTTTGGCGCTGGTGTTTAAAGGTGGACGTACTTGGTAGCCATGGTACTCGGTTTTGAAAGTACGACGGACGACCCATATCTACAGCCTACTATGTCCATTCCCAGGACTCTATTTCCGTGCCAAATTTCGGTCAGTGAGTTGAATAGTAATAGTAACTTAACATCTTGCGTTCTGTCTACCAGAAATTAAAAGAAACTTACCATAATTCCAAAACGCGTCACACAATTATTGCACAATGTCGCACAAACAAAAGCACATAAAATATACAATTAGGTAGATATATTATTACACAATTTTGCGTCCAAATTCTGGGCTCAACTCAGACATTTTTATTTACGACATATGGCAAATCCAGGCAAATCGACACCGACAGTTGAGACTACAAGAGTTTTAACCGACCGTTAGAGACAAAACGTCAAACAGAACTACTCAAAATTTGTACGTTTGTAGGTATTGTTCCGCGGAGCTCTGCGCGCGTGGGGGCGCGGCAAACCATATAGTTTGTAGCAACTTTTAGACAAACTTGATACGTCATGTTTGACATGTAAAAAAAAACAAGACTGCAGCAACATTATCACAAACTTGAAATAACATCCTTGAATTTATCAAGGTTGCAGCAATATTGTTACAAACCTACCATGTCATATTTGACGTGGCAATTCAAAATCAAAGAAAAATCAAGTTTGCAGCAAACACACTTGCTATCTGGGTGCCTATAGTACTACCTCAACCATCCACCGAAATTTGGCGAAAAATTGAACAAGGATTTTCAAATGTTTGGAACTTTCCCAATTGCATCGGGGCAATAGATGGGAAGCATGTTTCGTGTATCGCTCCTCGAAAGAGTGGGAGTCTGTATTTTAATTACAAAAAGAATTTTAGCGTTGTTTTATTTGCAGTTGTGGATGCTGAGTACAATTTTGTTATTGTGGATGTTGGATCCTACGGAAAAAATAGTGACGGTGGCATCTTATCGCACTCAAATTTTGGAAAGCGATTGATCGCCAATAAGCTTAATATTCCTGCAGATAAATCGCTTCCTGGGACAATAGAATTGCCTCATGTATTCATTGGTGACGAAGCCTTCCCACTTCACCGTCATCTCATGCGCCCTTACCCTGGCGAACAAATGCGTAATAATGATGAAATTAAAGTTTATAATTACAGGCACAGTCGTGCCAGAAGGGTAGTTGAAAGCGCATTTGGAATACTTGCACAAAGATTTGAAATTTATCAAAAAAAAATTCGTTTGTCGCCTGATTATCTAAACAAAGTTATTATGGCTACTATTTGTCTCCATAATTTTATCAACACAAAAAGTAACTCTCCAGCAGTACAGGAGAAAGTTACTGAAAATTCGAGCACAATCTTCAGACATTTAACTTCAATAATGGATGATGAAATTATGGACGCCTTTAATATAAGAGAAAAGTTTAAAATATATTTTAACTCAGAATATGGTAATGTTAATTGGCAAGATGATGTTGTACATAGGACTTAAAAAGAAACAATTGAGTATTTCACTTATGCTAGAAATGGTTTACTTTTACAATAACTTTTAAGAATAATTAACAAAAATACTATTACTGAAAGAAAAAATTAAATCACTATATTAATTAATTATGACGAATTATGCTTCTCAAATCGTTAGAGCGGGGTATCCGCTGTCCTTTGCATGCAAAATTTATACTAGTAGGTACGCGAAGCAAGCGATAGTAGGTACAATAGCGGAGGGGAGCAGTGATTGGCCGGCGGAGGTGCTTGATGCGCTCGTGTCGCGTCATACAGACGTTAGTAGGTATAGCAAAATACAGAGTTGAAATGTTTTAGATAGAAGAACGAAATCTTGAAGGTTTGTTTTTAGTTTTTATGTTTAATTATGTTGTTAGTGTTTAACAAATAACCTTGTATATGTACCTACATACTAATTAGGGCATACTCCCGACATTATTTATCCATAGAAAAGTATTAAATGTATTGGGGATTTCGATACTTTGTATGTATAAAACGTATCAGGAGTATGCCCTAATAAGCATTAATATCAAATCTAATGTACTTAGGTATTGTATTTTAAGTTTATAAAATAAATAAAGTACTTACTACTACAGGACATTATTCTTGATATTTCTTCCCAAGCGTTATTTTTTCTTTGTTGATCGCTTTAATGTGACGAACTAATATCGTACAAGCAAGAATATTTTTGCACTAGAAGTATAAGTTTCTCTTCGTCCATTATTTTATTTCGTAAAAAAAAGTAATTAAAATTACTTTAAAACACGTCCGAACTCTCTCGATCCTTGCGTGCATAATGATTACATAATAATAAATCAAATCTATTCAGGAACTATGCAGGTCGCAACTTGTCGACAAGGAGTTGAGAACCATACGTGTGCAGCGCTGTTCCGCCGCATTCAGCGTCGAACGCGGCGGAACAGCGCTGAACGTGGCAGAACAGCGCTAAACGTGGCAGAACAGCACTGAACTCTATCTAAAGCACTCGCAAGATAAAAACACATTTGTTCTCATTTCATACTCGTTTGCCGCGAAAGCTGAATAGACGCGGAAAGCTGAACGGATTCGTACGCGTCTTCATACAAAATCGTTGTTTTCTATGGGCAAAAGCTGAATAGAGCTGAATAAGTGTGTGTAGTCCCTAAGGGCTTAATTAGCACATTTCAAATATATATATATACAGACTGAATTTTTAGTCACCGTCCAAATTTTTTCTAGGCAATTGGTATGATTCAATAACTCCATTTTTGATAAAAAATCGATACGTAAAATTTTCATATTAAATCATTTTCTCGAAAGAATTATCCGCTCTGCGTGGTATATAATAACTTTGTGATGTGATATCTCAATATTTTTGTATTGAGTGATACTAAAAGAAAAAACACAAATTCAATGATTTTCAAAGATTAAAATTTGGACGGTGACTAAAAATTCAGGCCGTATAATATTATTATTTATTATAACTTCAAAATTATTTAAATAAAAATAAAAGTTATAAAAACTAAAATTCAACTACGACAAAAAAGTCAACTAAAACGGTAGATAGAATACTCTTTTTTGTACACCATAAAAATTACAGACAGATTTAGAAATTTTACATAGGGTGACACAATGGGCGGCTTGGTATATAAGACACGAGCACTTTGCCCGCGGCTTCGCTCCCGTGGTCTTTCCCGCGGGACCCGTTATTTTTCCCGGGATTAAAAGTAGTAGTAAAAGAATTTTTCTAATCGGTCCAGGAGTTTCGGAGCCTATTCAATACAAACAAACAATCAAATCTTTCCTCTTTATAATATTATTAGTATAGATCAAACAGACAAATAAAAAATCCGGAGTCACACTTTTAGGGCTAAACCAAACGGTTGGCTTTATAACTTTTATTTTTGATAATCGTGTGGAAATGGGCATGTGATGCGGACGAATGAAGAAAGTGTCCTGGGGGAAGTTATTAGTATTAATGTGGACTATACGAGTAGGGGAAGACGAAAGAAACGATGGATGGACTGTGTGAAAGATGATATGGCTAGATAGGGGGTTACTACCGAGATCACGACTGATAGAGAAGTGTGGAAGAGGAATACATGTTACGTCGACTATGAAATAAAGGCAGTCTATAGAGTGCCGTTAACGGCATACTACTGGCACTGCCTCGGCCCGGCTAAAGTGCCGTCAGATATCCATTGTCACTGTCACTTGTTATTTTGTTTGATTGTTGAAGTTAGTTCGCTGTAAAACACCACATTTCCAAAACATTACATTCTCTTGTGCCCAAACTGACCCTGGCAGTTCTAACCTATCTAAACTTTCAGCCATTTTAATTTGCTACACTGCTACTTCATTTTTCGTAAATTCAGTCAATGTAGTGACTTCTGATAATATATATTAAACAAATACGATCAGTCAATACAAAGGGCGGCGAGCTAACGTCAACAATCAAACAAAATAACAAGTGACAGTGACAATGACAATGCAATGCTTACGGCACTTTAGCAGGGCCGAGGCAGTGCTACTAGTATGCCGCAAATTGCGGCACTTTATCCGATACGAATAAAATGCCGCCAGCAGCACTCTATATACTTCCAAAAATAAATAGGGATGAGGGCAAGACAATGACGTTTAGTTTCAGTCTGTCAAAATTCAAGTCATTTATTCCAACGAGGCTGAGAATCAGCACTTTTCGAACGTCAACATTGCATAAGGCAGTCCCCCGGCACGCCCACCCTTCACCACCTCCTAGTGCTGCAGCTGGGAAGAAGTGGCGCAACAAACTGTCCAGCAGCACAGCTGTCTGTTCAGTTAGAAAAAATCATCATCTTACCTTGACCTTTAGGTACCTTTTATTTATCCATGACGGGAGGGAAGCTCTTGGCCTGCATCTCACCTGATGGTAAGTGATGCCCAAGCCGAAAGTGGAAGCGAGCTTCACCCGAAATCCTCAACCACAGAGGAACTGGCTATCTTACTTCTAACTGCCCAAACACAACAATGCTGTTAACATTGTTGTTATGGCGACAGACTTAGATTAAGACGGTGGTAGCTAGCCAGGCGGACTTAGAACAAGCCCTATCACCAACCAAACGGAGCAGAAATTTTTGCCTACACTGGGAATCGAACCCGGGACCTCTGGGTCTGTAGTTAGGTTGTAATCGCTTCTATGGTCTAGTGACTAGACTCTTTCGACCTCCACAATCATGCAATACAACAACATGGTTACAATAAACTCAAATTGGACAGTTCACAAACCAACTTATTTTTTCTTTAGTTTTAAGTTGAACTGTATATGTACCTACCTAGGCTTACAAATTAGCATAATTTTAGTTCATGTGGTGTTTACACACTGTTCAAAGTTATTAAGACATTACTTTTATCAAGATGTTAGTGTAAACAATTTTTGGTGAACCAAATAAATAAATTAAATTCTAAGGTTTGTTATTTCATTCAAATAGAGATGCAGCACAGCAGCAGTCTGTTTTTCAGATTTCCATGAATAAAACCCTGTTAAAGGCGCTATCTATCCGCAACCTATTAAACTATTATGAATTGTTCTAACATCATTTTATAGATGGCGCTTTATTTGAGAGATGAACTTCGCAATGCAGGCTTTATTTATAATTTATAAACATAATTACATGACTGATCTTGTATAAAATACAATAACCTTCTGTATGGTAAGTGAGCATTATGTATTTAACATAAATACATACATTGATAAATAAAACGGCCATGTGCGTGTCGGACCACGCACAATGAATGGTTCCGCATGAATTTTTCCCAAAAATAAACTTAACATTGTACTTAATTGAAAAAAATATTCTCCCATACATCGATATACATCGGAAAGGCTCTGTGATAGGGAACCGAGGGACGGCGCTCTGATAACGATACCGCTACATAGTAATCAGCACGCATACAGCTCAGGTACGTCTACCGAATCTGCTTTTCATCTAGTGGTCAGCCAGATAGAGGAAGCGATTCATCAAAAAGGCACCTGCCTGGGCACTTTTATAGACATCGAAGGTGCCTTCGACAAAACCAACTTCTCCAGCATCAGCAGTGCCCTCGCCAGACATGGAGTAGAACAGGTACTAACGGACTGGATTACGAATATGCTAAGCAAGCGAGTGGTTCGCCTTGAGGACGAGCAGCAGCTGGCCATGATAGCCAGAGGCTGCCCCCAGGGAGGGGTGCTGTATGTCTGGTGATTAATGATCTCATCACCAAACTCAACACCAATCGGTATTATACAATAGGGTATGCAGACGACCTCGCAATCCTGGTCTCGGGAAAGGTGACGGGAACAATCTGTAACCTCACTCAGCAAGCACTACGTATTGTAGAAAATTGGTGCAGGGAATTTGATCTATCGGTGAACCCCACTAAAACCGAACTAGTCATGTTTACCCACAAATGAGCAATGGGCCCTTTCCGCCTGCCCAAACAGTTCGAAACAGAGCTTCAGTTAGCCAACGAAGTCAAGTACCACGGGGTCACTTTAGACAGTAAGTTACACTGGAGTAGTAATTTAGACAATAAGCTAAACAGGGCCAGCATCACCTTTTGGCAGTGCAGGAAAATGATAGGTAAGAAGTGGGACCTATCCCCCAAAATAATACTATGGCTGTACACAGCAGTGATCCGCCCCATGATAGCCTACGCGGCCATGGTCTGGTGGCCCCGCACCCAGCTGGTTACAGCCTCCAATAAACTACAACGCATGCAAAGACTGGCCTGCATGGCGACCACAGGCTGCATGAGGACTACTCCGACTGCTGCAATGGAAGCCTTGCTAGGTCTACCACCGCTGCACCTGTTCATACAGCAGGAAGCGACGATGGCGGCAGTGCGTCTAAATACAGCAAATCTCTGGGGTAAGAGAGATACACAACACACCGCGCTGCTTGAAGGACTCTGCAAGGAGTTCCTTTTTACGAAAGCCATAAATGACCGGGTACCCAAACAATTTATCTTTGATAAAAAATACAGAATCCAACTTTACGAGGATCGCCGATGTGAGGACTTACGCCCAACAGAGCTGCGCATCTTCACGGATGGATCCAAAACAGGTAGTGGTACAGGTGCTGGAGTCTTCTCGGAGGACCTCAACATCCACATAGCTACATCATTGAGAGTCCATAACACAGTGTTCCAGGCCGAATGCATGGGTATTTCTCTTGCCGCTTCAGCTATTCTGGCTAGGGAAGTTAAGGACCACTCGATACGTATACTTTCAGACAGCATGGCTGTTCTGCAAGCACTGAACAGTCACACTGTGGACTCGGGACTTATACACGAGTGCCACCAGCGCCTTAACCAGGTGGGTGACCTCAATAAAATAACCGTTCAATGGATCAAAGGACACAGCGGTTCGCTGGGGAACGATGCTGCCGACGAACTTGCCAGAAGGGGATCGAGCCTGGCACCAGTGGGGCCTAAACCCATCGTGCCACTCCCGTTCGGTTACCTACGCACTCTGGTAAGGAAACGAACTAGGCATCAGCATCATAAACTATGGTCGGACCAAGGAGAGATGGCCGCCTCACGAAAAAGGTTCTCCGATTAACCAGACAAACAGCTGCGTACGGTTACAGCAGCTATAACTGGCCATGGGTCATTTAATAAACACCTCTTTGTCATAGGAGTCACAGACAGTCCGCTCTGCAGAGCCTGCATGGAGGACGACGAGACAGCAGCTCATGTGCTGTTAAACTGCCCGGTGGTCGCCACTTACAGGGCAAATTACTTCGGTAACCCAGGTACCCTACGCGAGATTGCCAGTAACACCAAGGCGTTGCTGGCCTTCTTTGAGGAGCAGGGGTGGATCGAATGACTGATTTTTCCCACCCGTACGCAAAATACGCGCTTTGACGTGGAGTTGCGGAAACCAGCCCGTATTACCTATTCGTCATCATCACATCACTGCGACAGACATCGCCAGAAATGTCACAGATAGCCTGCATTTACACCGTCACCGATTTTCACAGCTAGATGGGAAACGAGAGTACCTAGCCAAAGAAATTGCGAGTGTTTTGCGAGGCCTATATCCAGCAGTGGAGTGCTTTAGGCCGAACCCTTCACACGGATACGCGCTTTTTGTTCGAAAAACCGGACAGCGCCCTCTCTCGGCGTGATCACGCGTTCAGATTCACCGGACAAAAAGATCGAAGGATCGTGTATTTGCGCAGCGATCGTTTTTTTAAAGGACGCAGGGGAGACGCAGGGATGGGATAGGTTAACATTAAGTTTACAAGTTTACATTCCAACTACATTGTCTCGTGAATGCTTTTTGTTCAGCAAGGTTTGTCTGATGTGGTGGTCAATTCTTCATTAGGAGTGGAGATCTATGTCCTTAGTGCTCTAAGTAAGGTAAGGTAAGGTAATGGACTTTTTTAAGGCGTCTGTCTGCGGGCTGTATCTCATGAACCGTAATAGACAGTTGGAATTTTCACAGAATAGTGTATTTCAGTTGCCGTATTTTTTTTTTCTGGGAATCCTGGGGTCCCGGACCTTTGGAAGGCGTACGAGGGGCCGAAGTCAACTCGCAGAGGCCCGTTAGACGTGTATAATGAAACGAAGGCACCAACCTACGATTATCGATGTACGCACTAATCTAGTGCACCCAATGCAGAACTATTGCAAGATATGGAAACAAAGATATTGGATTATGGGTTTGGGTGGATGAAATGAACTGGTTATCTAGAACTATGGAAAGACTATGGCCCCTGCCTGACCAATATTTTATATAAAATACACAGGTAAAATGGCAGGGGGTGACTTGCACACTCAATAATAGGCCCCCGAAAACGGTTCCGTCTGGATTTTTTCACCCTGGAATCTGGCTTCGTGCCCGGTGATGGCAATAGGCTCGGCCCCTATTACATGGGACTTAAACATAAATGGCGCAATGTGGGTGTACTATAGGTACACCTCTGCCCAACCCTTCGGGGAATACAGGCGTGATGTTATGCTATGTTACTATAGGTAGACTTTTCTTACTAATGACAAAACAATAGCTCCTACATTCCAACGGTTCTTTGTACTTATTTAGTTTTTATAAAGTTCCCGTGCAGACCTTTGAGATTATTGTCTTCATTGTGGTTATATAATTAACTACCTATATCAAGCGTGTGTGGTACAAAGTATGTACTTCCTGGCTTTTTTATTTACTACAGGCGCCTTACCAACTCAACATTTAAAATTACTTGCCAAATACATGACAGGTCAACTTAGCAGGTAAATCTGACAGCTTTTCTATTTGTACCATGAGCATTTACGTCTGACTTGCAATGTATCAACTTCCTGTACGGCCTTCGAAAGAATGCTTTCCTTCACCTGTCAGTAGAACTATTTCTAGTGGTAATAAGGATCAAATTCGCAAAACACATTCGTTAGTATGAACGCATTCTCTTGTCATGCCCACGGCTATTAGTGTAACGTGTATGTTTTACAGATAACATCACACCGGTATTCCCCGAAGGGATGGCCAAAAGTTTACACTCGTGACTACCCCTTCGAGGGTCCCTGAATGTGGGTGTACCTATCAACACTATTTAGTACACCCTCATTACGCCAGTTATGTACTTATTTGCATCAAGTGCGAGCGTATTACCATCAACCATTCAAGCCAGTTATTGCTAAAAGAGAAACCGTGGAGTTTCTTGACGGGTCTTCTCCATAGGAATTTAAGAGGGCTTATTCTAAAAGTTGGCAACGTCGCGAATAGCTGTCAAATATTTATCCGTTTTGATTAATTTGGCAATAATACTGAAATGTAGCTAAGTAGCGAACTACAATATTAATAATAAATTGCAATAAAAATATCGTAAAACTGAATATATAGTTTTAGATGTAAAAGAAGTATGTTATTGGAAACTTTCCAAATGCCTTTTTACACCTAAAACGGTTACAACATCAAATTCAGTTTTATAATTTGCAATTCATTACTTATTAGGTATTATTCTAGTTCGCTAGTTAGCCACATATCATATTTCCATACATTAATATTGCCAAATTAATTAAAACAGCGGAATATTTGACGTCTATTTATTAAACGTTCGTAATACCAATTGGAACCATTCACTTAGCTTCTGACGTTTCATAAGTGCCCATTTTTGAACCGGGAACAAATACAGACTGGGCTGCCGACAGATGGCGCTTTCTGGTTTTTCGAACAAAAAGTGATTTAAACGCACGCGACAATCGTTTTTAAATACGATTTGGCTGGAGCCTTAACCACTAATGGGTTCAGTGAGTTTCAAAACCCTATCCTTATAATGTTTTCTATGTTTCTACCAGTGGCTTAGGCTAATGAGCGTGGCCATTTCGACACGGAACAGTTTTATAATTAATTATTATGTTGATAAAATCAATTACCAGCGTCGTTGTTCTAGTGGATCCAAGCGCTACTGCTGAGCATGAGGTCCTGGGTTCGATTCCCGGGTCGTGCAAAGTGTTATTGGGTTTTTCCATCTGGAATTTCTCAGTAGCAGCCCGGATTCTGGATTTGTGGCCGGTTGATGGCAATAGGCTCGCCCCCTATTACATGGGACTTAAACATAACTGGCGAAGTGTGGGTGTACCTACTACAGGTACACCTCTGCCCAACCCTCCGGGGAAACAAGGCGTGATGTTATGTGTTATGTTGATAAATATACCTACCTAAACGATAACAGGAAATTAGGTATGTTATAAATAGATTATAGAACATTTTATGTTATCTGACATGATGATCCGACGTTCAAACGACATGAACTCTGCAAGAGGTCAAAAATAACAAAGTTATTTTATGTATTCTTCTGAGGAACTGGGAAATAACGGATTCCCCCGGGTATTTGTGATCATGACGCGGCAATAATTTGTTATAGGGAAGACGATTAGTCATGATTACTCATGATCTATTGTATTATTACGTTATTACGGAGTCTATCCCTTTTACCCGTTAATTTATCCTACCTTATTTATTTTAGGTATGGTAGGATACAACGAGCTAAGGGTTAGGAGGGATCTTGCACTCGCATCATATATATTTATATTACTGAGAGGGAAGGTGCATAATGCAGTTATTTTAGGCCAGGTGAGTCTGTGTGTTCCGGAGAGGTACGTGTGGCGGCGACGGCAGCCTCCACTGCTAGTGGAGCCGCGTGCTCGGACCAATCTTTTAAAAGAGGCGCCGCTGACGCGTGCACTCCGCATGCTCAACCTCATAGCGAGTGAAACGGACCTATTCTGTTGTTCTCTGGGTGAATTCACAAGGAATGCTTTGTTTGTAATTAGTTATAAGTATTAGTTTATAAGTAACCATTAAGTATTCATTATGGCGCATTTACCGCATTGGTTAGCTGTAATGGTAGATGTATGTATGTTTAAATAAATAAATAAATAAATAAAAAATAGTTTTATATCATCGGTCGTGATCAATCTATCACGGAGGCTTGGGTTGTGGGTTCAAAAGTTCAAAAACCAATTACCCGACTACGGCGAAGCAAATGGGAGGGTTACGATTTCGACCGGTATGTATAAGTACATAGATTGTGCAATCCACTGAGATGCGCCCAGCTCCGCTCCGCTCCTTACTAAAGTATAACAGCTTACAGTACAGTCATCGCAGAGTGAGGCGCGTCGTCGTGGATTGCACTATCTGTATGTTCATCTGTTCCCTCATATCTTCTCAATAACTTATCATAATTTGACAAATGAGGTATCGTCCGAAGTGTCTTGATCGTCCGCTGATGTCCGCAGTCACACATAATCTATTCGATTTATGCTAACATGACGTGTGATTCCGGATTTTTAATTTGCCTGTCTGTGATGTCTTGTTTAACCTTTTTAGCTGGCGTTTTTGACGTAGTTGAGTTTTAGTTTTTTTTTTTTTTTTTTTTGTCTTTAATGGTAAAGGTTGCCAATCAGGCACAACTCATTTGTTAATAGGTTAAACCTGTTGTTCAGGAAAACTGCTTGGCGTGTCGCGAATCGAAAGTACAGAGGCCAGTACGTCAACCTACCCAAAACTGTCAAATTTTCCCAATCAACTTTGAACCTTATGCTTTAGTTATAAAGTTGAAAATCTATTCAAGAAATTTGACAAATTGTAGCAGGTTGATGTGACTGTACTATGCCTGTAGCCCTAAATAAGTACATTCAATTGAAATTGAATGTGTATCAAAATACAGTCATATACAGTCACATTGATTCACATCAGGTTTTTAACTTGAATTGAGCGCAAGAAACCACCATTCGCTCATTATGCCAATTTAGTTTGGGTTTTCTAAAAAGTGGTGCCGTTAAATAACGGTCGCAAATACGGCTGTGCTGCTGGGCAGTTTGTTGCGCCACTTCTTCCCAGCTAAAGCACTAGGAAGTGGTGAAGGGTGGGCGTTTTTGGGGGACTGTCTTATGTAATTTTGACGTTCGAAAAGTGCTGATTCTCAGCCTAGTTTGAATAAATGACTTTTGAAATTTGTTTTTTTTTATTTGACATCTAAACGTCAAACACTGGCCGTCATTGCGGCTGTTACTTGGCGGGTACCATTGTCTTAAGAAACCCGAGTTTTACACTAAAATTGAAACCGCGCTACCTCTCACAAATTGGACCATCGCTAAATCTCTGACGTATGCCACCAGCGCATGCCGCCGCCGCTAACTTGTCATTAACGATACCCAGTTCTTAGGGTTGCCGGTTGGCACAACTTAGTTATTTATTCGTAACTTATAACGTTCATTCTAAAAGTTGGCAACGTCGCAAATAGCTGTCAAATATTTCGCTGTTTTGATTAATTTGGCAATATTATTGTATGGAAATACGAAATGTGGCTAACTAGCGAACTAGAATATTGATTATGAAATGCATTAATTAATATCGTAACACCCATTAATTTGTTTTAGATCTAAAAAAAAGTATTTTTACACCTAAAACGGTTACAGCATCGTATTCAGTGTTATAATTGCAATTCATTAAAATATTCTAGTTCACTAGTTAGCGATATTTCATATTGCGATTGGCGCGTGCTGACTTATATGTGGTGACTGGTGAGTGACTATTTAGCGGTCAATAAAATGCAAACATATTACGGATAACTACATAAAGTTATTTAAAATCTCTTACTCGCCAACCCTAACGACGACTGACTTGTGCGTTACAATACAAGTTTAGCTCAGACGTAGTTTCACATTTAAGTCGGCATCTTGTGTATCAAGAAACAAAATTTTACATTCACAAAATCGTATGAATAAATAAAAAAGTGTCATCGAAAACAAAATCTACAAAAAGAATCGAACTCGAATTTGAATTTTTGACATTTACAAAGTGTTCTTTTTTAAATTCTCAAAAAGTTTTGTTATTTTTTTTTTTCTTGAGTTTTTCATTTGTATCTTCCTTGTTTGTGAACGAATATTTTTGATTGTTTTTTTACAAAGTGAGTGATTATGGACCTGATAGACATTTAACTGTCTATCATTAAATCAGTTTGCGTGCCGCAAGGTAGGTAATTGTGGGAATTTTACTGATTGTTTTCGTTACTAACAAACCATCTCAAAACTTAATTTTATTGTGACTTTGTTGGCGAAATTATTTTGATAACGTGTAACACTGTTAGGGTTTCTTTTGTTTTGAAACCTACCTTCATTTTTTACTAAATAATTAACTGTACCGTAGGTACAAACCTGCATAACGTATGGTGAAAGTGTCAGGGCAGTGTAGCCTGCGGAATAAAAATTTTCTTACGTTTATAATGCAATTTTCAGGTCAGTATCACTTAGCAGGTTTTAGATTGATTTAAATATGATTTGCGGCCGTATCAAATAAATAAATAATAATAAAATTTATTAAAAAACAAAAAAAATGTTAAAATACAGCATAAATCTTAGAAATAATGTAGGTATTACAAAGTATGATGCATATTTATCTGTAGAATTGTAATAATAAAAAAATACAACTCTTTAAGTTCATATTAGCCTATAAATCATTACATTTGAGGCCAATTCCAGCTTATGGAGTTGTATTGTTGATTCTAATGATTAAAATTCTGTCATCAATTCTGGCCCCCATCAGTACCCTAATTAGGTACGTAATACATGATCAATCGGAATTTGATTCGTTTTGAAACAAATTGCTAATCCATAGCTTCATAAGTTCGAAAAAAAGAACTGCTCAACGACGTAAATAACGCAATGAATGTTGTTGAAATGTCAAAATGAAACAAATTTGTCAATCGTTTTCGAAAAAGTGTTTATTTATATTTTTTTGATATAGGCACACCAACAACTTATTTACAAATAAGACATTTACAGACATTTGCGATGGGATTCTGTGTAAATAAGTTACTTAAAGGCATGCACATCATTCACAAAAGAAAAGGACGAATCTGAATTACAATTGAAATAATTATCGAAAATAAAGAACACAAGGAAAAGTTAAATTAAAAATATAAACATAACTTAATTACATTGATATTCATATTGTTTAAATTAAAATTAAATTAAGTACTAATAACTAAGAAAGAAATTACATCAAAAATAAAATAAAAAATTAAACATTACTATTAAAGTCGACAATTGAACATTAATTACATTATTAAGGGATATTATGATTATTCTGAATTAAATTGATAAAAAATAATTATATTCAAAATAAAAATATTATTGAATTAAAATAGTAGAAGTGGACCGTCTTGCGTTATTAGTTAAAAGGTCTACCTTTGTTTACATAATTTTAATACGGAGTTATTAGGTATTAAGATAAATACCTATCTAAACATGTACCTACCTACCATGTACCTATATATATTATTTTATTATGTTCTGTTCGGGATTTGTACAGTGTTCACAAATAAGAAGTTGAAAGCCAAAGCGTTTATTTTAAAAGTTGGTAACGACGCAAATAGCTGTCAAATATTTAGGTACCTACATAATTTGATTAATTTGGCAATAGGTATTATTGTACGGAAATATGAAGTATCTCTAACTAGTGAACTAGAATAAATAAAATTATAACACAGAATTTGATGTTGTAGCCGTTTTAGGTGTAAAAAACTTACTCACTTTTTTTAACATCTAAAACGAAATATTTGGTGTTTTAACATTAATTATTACATTATTTTCATAATCCATATTTTAGTTCACTCTTTATTTCATATTTCAATACAGTCAGACTGCCTCGTTGGTCTAGTGGTCGCAAGCGCTACTGCTGAGCATGAGGTCCTGGGTTCGATTCCCGGGTCGGGCATGGTGTTTATTGAATTTTTCTATTTGAAATTTCTCAGTAGCAGCCCGGAGTCTGGTTTTGTGCCCGGTTGATGGCAATAGGCTCACCCCCTATTACATGGGACTTAAACATAACTGGCGAAATGTGGGTGTACCTGCTACAGGTACACCTCTGCCCAACCCTTCGGGGAAACAAGGCGTGATGTGATAGTAATATTCAAAACAGTAAGTTTGACATATATTTGCGACGTTGCCCACTTTCAGAATGCACAACATAAAAAAAAAGATTGGCACAAAATAAATATTACTAAATATAAATAGTAATTAAAAATAAAATGTACACGGTCGATTATTAAATTAATAATTGTACCATATTTACCTCTTCTAAAATAATAGGCAGGAAACCAATGTCAAATAACGTTATTTGGCTAGATATGATAAGATTGTCAAAAACGCGTATCTGACAGTCTATCTATCTACGTCAGACTATCTCAGTCAGACTAGTTGAGTTTGATCGGGTGTGTTTTGCATTAATAATCCGATATTTGTATTAATAATCTGTGTTTAGGATAGTGAAATAGGTACAGACGCCAGCCCGTCAACCTACCCGAAACTGTCAAATTTTCCCAATCAACTTTGAACCTTACACTTTAGTGATAAAGTTGAAAATCTATTAAAGAAATTTGACAGATGTAGGTTGATGTGCTGGCGTCTGTACGAATATTTACTCTATGGACCAACGATGGCTTACAACCTCACTAATAAACATTTAATTTTGACATTATTTCGTGCCGAAATGTTTAATTCTTTGTAGTCAAATGAAAGATTTTCATTACTGCCACCGCTCGTCTAGGAATCCGTAGCTTTATAGTCTTTGTTATGAAAACGAAGTAAGTAATAGCACGGCGTGATGCGTCGCGGTGGGTCGGGGGCAGGGGGTCTACTCCCTTTTTTGGCCGAAGTTACGGACGCTCCCCTCTCCGTCTCACTCACGGTATGTCCGTAAGCGAGACGGAGAACGAAGCCCGTAACAACGGAAAAAACTACGGATTTAAAGTCAGGCCATTTTAATAGGTAACATTTGACGTCTGTCAGTTTAGTGAAAGCAAATCGTAAAATTACTCGTATCGGTCATTATTACAATAAATATGTAGGTAATCGTAATAAAACGAAAAAAAATATTATTTTTTGCCCGCCGTTACAAGGTTACGTTGTTGAATTTTGATGAATTGTCAAATGTTACCTATTAAAATGGCCTTACTTTAGCTTAGGGAGTAGACCCCATGACACACGCGGACAAAGTCCCGAGCTAGTTAATTTAATAAAACCGCAGAATCTTGTGATTAATAACAGCAACTATGAATAACAGAATCTATTGGTTTGAGGTCAAATAAACATTGAATAGAATGCTTAATGAAATTGATGATTCATAATTGGAAATCCCATTTCCTACTTCCTATACCTAAGCTAGCATAGGATAATAAGCATATATTATAATGTTCGCGATGTATACGAGGGTTTTTATGAAACTTCGTCACGCCATGGCGTGACGAAGTTTGCAAATTTGAATTGGCGCAAACTGGTGGCGCGCCACCAGTTTGCGCCAATTTGACAAGAGGTCTTCCATTTCAACAATGAATATAAAATATTTGATGACGTTCATCATTCGTTTCATTCACTCGTTCATCATTCAGTCATGACTTAAGGGCCCGGCGGAGCATGCGTAGTTCTCATGCAAACATAATACCAAAATAATTTGTAAATCAAACATATTCTTAAGGTAGTGTGTATTTATTCCGATTGGATTAGAGAATATCTAGGCTCCCAAATATAATATATTTGGGAGCCTAGATATTCTATATTTTTAATGAACACTGATATAAAGACAAGTTATGAGGAATTTCCAATTTCTATAGAAATTGTAGATTGTTTGCCAAGGGAGCAAACAACTATGTAAGGCGAGAGTGTTTTTTTGAATCCAGAGTGGAGCGAAGGAATCTAAAGTAGAATCATGAATGCAGCGAGGGATTCAAAGTACGTCACTCGAGCTTAAAATCTACTTTTCATCACCCTCTATGAGAAAAAAAAACGTGTACGGTCCTACCCTCATCTCTCACGTATGATTTAAAACCAAAACAAAATTATCGCAGCCACCATATTGGATTTACATTTTGAATTTATCGACTTTAGCAGCTTTTAAAACTCCTGCCTTCACGTTTCGCACCCTTAAAAACTATGATAACGTCTCGTTATGACGAAAAATTTGAAAAATTTTGTAGTCATCATCTTGGATTTACATTTTGACCTCACTTTCGGCTTTAGAACCCTCGAAAACTATGAAAACGACACCCATGACGGAAAAAATTGAAATGATGATGAATGATGCGGCTGCGATAATTTTGTTTTGGTTTTTAACCAAAACAAAATTATCGCAGCCACCATATTGGATTCACATTTTGAACTCTTTATCGACTTTAGCAGCTTTTAAAACTCCTGCCTTCACGTTTCGCACCCTTAAAAACTATGATAACGTGTCGTTATGACGAAAAATTTGAAAAATTTTGTAGCCACCATCTTGCATTTACATTTTGACCTCACTTTCGGCTTTAGAACCCTCGAAAACTATGAAAACGACACCCATGACGGAAAAAATTAAAATGATCGTAGCCGCCATCTTGGATTTACGTTTTGACCTCACTATCGGCTTTAGAACCCTCGAAAACTATGAAAACGACACCCATGAAGAAAAATTTGAAAATTTCCGTCGCCGCCATCTTGAATTTACGTGTTGACCTCACTGTCGGCTTTAGAACCCTCGAAAAGTATGAAAACGACACCCATGACGAAAATTTTGAAAATTTTCACAGCCGCCATCTTAGATTTTCATTTTGATCTCACTATCGGCTTTGGCGCCCTCGAAAACTATGTAATGACGAAAAATTGGAACATTTTCGTCATGTGTCGTTGCCGCCATCTTGGATTTTCATTTTGACCAGGCTTGTCAAAGTGCGAATTCACACTTTCTCTCTCTTTCTTGCCAGCCTGTTACTTGTTCTTATAATGTTCGTGATTGATCTTCTTGGTGATTGGATATATGGACGAAAAATTGGAAAATTTTCGTCATGTGTCGTTGCCGCCATCTTGGATTTTCATTTTGACCAGGCTTGTCAAAGTGTGAATTCACACTTTCTCTCTCTTTCTTGCCAGCCTGTTACTTGTTCTTATAATGTTCGTGATTGATCTCCTTGGTGATTGGAACTTTTTCTAACAATATCCACATTCCAAATTCAAATCTACTTTGCTCCCTAGGGATCAAAGTGCTATTTTGGTCCCTGTTTACGAAGAACAAACTAGCTCTTTTTGAATAGATGTGATGAAAACTTATTTTTCTCATAACTCATCTTTACATCAGTGTCCATACAAAATACATATTTTGGGGCCTAGATATTCTGTAATTCTGCCTAGCCTTTTCCCAACTATATTGGGGTCGGCTTCCAGTCTAACCGGATGCAGCTGAATACCAGTATTTTAAATGGAGCGACTGCCTATCTGACCTCCACAATCCAGTAACTGGGTAATACGATACCCCTTGGTAAGACTGGTTGTCAGATTTTCGGGCTTCTGACGACCCGTAACGACTGTCAAAGATCCACGAATGACAGCCGGGACCAACGGCTTAACGTGCTTTCTGAGGCACAAAGGAGTCTCGGTATGTAAAGATGGTCACCCATCCACAGACCAACCCCAGCAAGCGTAGCTTAACCTGATGGATCGACCCGTGCGGCAGTTATTACTTAACCACGAGCTCCTCTGATCTCATACACACTACCTTAATAATATGTTTTACTACGTTGAGAAAATACAGGCGTTTTGACACTGTTTACAGGTGCCCGGCCCTGACGTCTCAGTGCTGCTACCTAGTGAATGTTATTTCAGAAAACTCATTTTTCCCTCGGAGCTGTTGGTGTCAGGTTCGAATTCCTTGAAGGTTATAGCATTTATAATATTCCCAACGCGGCAACGAAGTCAAAGTCAAAGTCAAAGTCAAATAATTTATTTCAATTAGGCACAAAAAAGGCACTTTTGAACGTCAAACTTTACAAAAAATAATAAAACTGATTCTAGTCGCCCATTCCAAAAGGTAGTTTTCGTATGGAGAAGAATGGGCAAGAAACTCCACCGTTACTCTTTTTAAAAAAATCATTATATCTTGTATACACTTATTATTTATTTATATGTGAAGACAATGCACCTAGAATAAGATTACTATACCACGATAGGTAAAAAGAATGAAAAATGAAGGAATGACATAATTATGTGATAGATGCATGGTGCTCACATACTTACAAACATTGTAAAATTATACTATATTTCTAACATTATAATAAGTAATACTAATAATAATAAGTCAGTGTGTGAGTTCAAATAATCACAAAAAATAAAATAAAATAAATGTTTAAAAAAATAAAAAATAATAATTATAAAATTAAATTAGCAACCAGTTCGATTTTGTCTAGATTCTGAATTGTCCTATGGAGCAGGACCAGCATGTTTCCAAGCATTTTTATCTTGGATAAAATCCTCTAATTTGTAATATGCTTGTTTACAAAGTGTACTTTTTATATGATTTTTAAATTTTCTTTCATTTAATTCTAATATATCACAAGGTATTCTGTTGTAACATTTAACACAGTACCCCATAAAAGATGTATTTACTTTAGATAGTCTGAAAAATGGTTGATCTATTTTATCTTTATTTCTAGTACTAAAATTATGTCTATCACTTATTTTATTAAAAAGATGTAGATTTTTTCTCACATACATAATATTTGAATAAATGAATTGGCAAGGTACCGTCATAATATTAATCTTTTTAAATAGTTCCCTGAGAGATTCGCGACGACGTAGATTATAAATGGCTCTGACAGCTCTTTTTTGTAAAACAAAGATGGATTCAATGTCAGCAGCCCGACCCCACAGTAAAATGCCATACGACATAATACTGTGGAAGTAGCTAAAATAGACCAAACGCGCGGTTTCTACATCTGTTAACTGTCTTATCTTTCTAACAGCATAAGCGGCCGAGCTTAGCCGCCCCGCGAGAGATGTTATATGGGGTCCCCATTGTAATTTCTCGTCTAGCGTGATTCCAAGGAAAACTGTTTGATTAATAAATTCCAGTTTTTCTCCATTCAATACGATGTCACATTCGCTACTTCTAACATTTGGTAATTTAAATCTAATGCATTTGGTTTTTTTATTATTTAGTACCAATTTATTTACCGTAAACCAATCTTGGACCTGAACAATAGAGCTATTCACGTCGTCAAGATTTGGTGACCGTCGGTTTATTTTAAAGATCAATGATGTGTCATCTGCAAATAACACCATCTTTGGCTGATTTAGAAATATTTGGGGTAAATCATTAATATAAACTAAAAAGAGGAATGGACCCAATATCGAACCTTGAGGAACGCCCATTACCATTTCAGACCCTAATGAGTTTGTGCCGTTGACTTGAACTTTAACCTTTCTATCTTTCAGGTATGATCTTAACAAATCATGAGCTGTGTTCCTAATCCCATAGTGGTCCAGTTTCAGCAGAAGTGTCTCATGGTGTACGCAATCGAACGCCTTCGAGAGGTCGCAGAAGATTCCAATGGCATCTTGTGCTTCTTCCCAAGCGTTAAAAATGTTCTTTATTAGGGTAACACCGGCGTCAGTGGTACAGCGCCCTTTGGTGAAACCGTACTGTTGGTCATGAAAGATGGAATTTTTATTAAAGTGACGTAACATTTGATTGAGTATCAACTTTTCAAACACCTTACTGAGAACTGGCAGAATTGACACAGGCCTATAATTGTTTGGTTCCTTACTATCACCGGATTTGAACAAAGGAACTACTTTACTGTGTTTCATGAGATCCGGAAAGATGCCTCGGTCTACACTAGTGTTAAATATGAAAGCTAGATAAGGCGCAATGGTTTCGATTACTGATCTACATACTTTTACAGACATTCCCCACAGATCTTCTGTTGATTTAATTTTAAGATCTTTAAAAGCTTTTATAACAGCCTGGGGGTCTGTATGGTGAAACCTAAACTCCAAAGGGCATGCCTTTACATTCTTTCTAAGTAAGGCAGCAGAAAGCGCGGGTGAGGAATTTAAAGCTTCAGTGGTTTTATGGGGAATATTAGCAAAAAAGTTTTCAAATTCCTGAGCTATTTCTACATCTGAGTTGATGGGACCATGTGCAGTCTCTAAATTAAATTCAGTATTACGCTGTTTTTTCCTACCGGTTTCATTATTAATTATTTGCCAGGTAGTTTTTATTTTATCATCAGCTGATTTTATTTTATTGCTAATGTGAAGAGCTTTAGCCATTTTGCACACTTTGCACGTTGCAAACGTTGCAACACAGGCCTCATCTGAGAGGAAAAGAACCGTAATCCACCACGCGGGCCTGGTGAATAACATTTTGAATGAAGGGCAGGCGTTTTGTGGGAGTGCCTTATGTAACTTTGACGTTCGAAAAGTGCTGGTTCTCAGCCTACTTTGAATAAATGATTTTTGAATTTAAATTTGTAACAATTGTCAAAGATCTGATGTATGACAGCCGGGACCTACGTGTTTTCTGAGGCACGGAGGAATCTCTGTATGTTATCCGAGGTATGGTCAGTGGTCACCTATCTACGGACCGACCTTGGCAAGCGCTGCTTATCGTTGTAAATAGCATCGTGCTTCGAGTCTGACTATGTGCGTTTCTCCTTAGCTTAAAATATCCCCACTGCTAGAACACAGGCCTCCTCTGTCAGGGAGTGGGCAATCCACCACGCGGGCCCAGTGCGGGTTGGTAGATGTCACATGTCTTCGAATTTTTGGTTCTAGGACATGCCGGTTTCCTCACGATGTTTTCCTTCACCGTTTTGAGAGCAGTGGTGATGAAATAAATTACACAAAGTAATGCGCCTGTCTGGGTTCGAATCTACCAATCTACTGGTAAGTCGCCATTACCGGCCACCACAGCTCACTGCCCACAAGCATGTCTCCTTATCCCTACGTAATAGTTATTAGAAAACACAACGTTTTAGCTGTTTGTCCCGTTATTGCGTTTTACGAGGCGAGATCCACTTTTATCGGTTTTTTATAATGGCGTCTCGCAGGTCAACTTAAGAGGTTTTCGGCTGCTTAACCGGACTTTCCTGTGGCTGCCTCAATAAACTGCGCATAATACTTAGAAACTAAGCGACTACACGCTAAGGGCACCGCCTGTGGGGTACGGACCTAGGGTTGGATCGGATTAATCATCGTAGATGTTGTCTATTTAAAACTAGCTACCCGCCCCCGCTTCACACGATCCAAATGTTATATGTATATGTCGCAGTCATCTGGTTGAATCTGTTACCTATTTGATTGAATGACTAGCGCGTTCATTGAATGACGACATTTAATTGAATGACTAAAGGACAACTCGTTATGTCGTTGAGCACAACGTTTAACCAGATGGCTGAATGTCGTGTAGACATTTAGTTAAACTGGGTGAAATTGGTTAGGTTAGGTTAGAACTGTGACCAACAGCGCGCAAGCCGAGCGAGCGGAGCGAGCGGTGCCGCGGCAGCTGCCGGCGAGCGCTATTTCCAAGTTGCTCGCAGAGATTTTTTCACCACTTGAATCACTTGGCTGAGTATTGGTCAGTCATCTTCAAAGGGCTGACTTTCAATACGCCAAGTTGTTAAACGTTGAATGATTTTATTAAAATAAACTATTGGCCTAGGCATTCATTTGGATGCTGGCGTTTAATGAACTACCTAGGCATCCAATTCCAATTCCGGAACAAATTCTCTTAAAGATAGTCAAACCCGCATCAAAATCCGTTGCATAGTTTAGAAGAACAACAGACACGAAAAACGACTTTAATTTATAATTTAGACAAGTTTACATCATAAGAGTTGATTTTTATCAACGCTAGGTAACTTTATTCAAGGCAAAAATTTGCATTTTAGGCAATTTTTTAACAAAAAACTTGTCAAGTGACAGACGTCAATATTATTCCATAGATAAAATTTGGGCTAATCTGCAAAAATGTCAATGTGTATTGGGTTTTTCCATCTGGAATTTCACAGTAGCAGCCCGAATTCTGGATTTAAATAAAGAAATAAAAAACTTTATTGCAAAAAAAAAATACAGTAAACAATAATTATTATATAAACTGTTCATATAAGACATAAACAATTGCTTTCAAAATTCGAAATTTCTCTTAAACGCTGACGATAATATAAGTTTTTAAACAAATTTCAAATGAACAAGACTGTGTTGAGTTCCACGTGATCTTGATCGTTTTTCAAACTATTGCTCTTAAAACAAACTATACCTTAGCTTGCCTAAGTGTCATAGAATAACGTTCACTAAAAAGAAAAATATCATACATTTCAATTATCAACTTGCTAACCAAAGTTTGATGAGAGCATCTAGAGATTTGCATCGTCCCTCCACCTTCTTGCACCTTTATAAGTCCATAATAATTAGGCCTCAATTAGAATACGCAGCCGATCTGGAATCCTTACTATGCGAAATATATGGAAATTATAGAATTAGTCCAACGCAAGTACCTTCGTGCTATGCAATTTAGATGTTTTCGAAAGAAAACATCATACCAATCGCTTCTTAAAGAATACGACCTGCTTACATTACAGTCAAGACGCGTCCTCCTCGACACAATGACGTTATTCAGTGTATGCCGAAACAAGTTTGATTGCCCTGACTTGGTGACTGGTTTGTGTTATCTGGTTCCTCTCGAACAGTACATGGACGGGAGGTACACACCAGGCGACTGTTCGCTACCAGCTTTTGTAGATCCAATGCTGGTATGCGCTCGCCGCTATACCTCGACACATACAACACGCGTTTTGGTGCAATAGACATATTATTCCTAAGCAGATATAAAGGAGATTGCCACGGAGCAGGTCCCTTTTGTGGTATCGGGTGCCTGATTTTAATAATAACCAAAAAATATAACTATTTTTTTTGTGTACAGGGTATTTTTTATACAATTTATTTCATCCTGGGAATAAAGTTAAAGTTAATTAATAGTTAAACATTACGTCGACATCCGTTTGATTCAATGTAGTCTGTGGTTTGATTGGTATACAAAAAATGTTGCCAGGTATCAAAGAATTTAATAACTAATGCTATCTTTTAATCAATTGAGTAATCGATATTAATTAAAACGATATTAAATAACAATAAAAAACTATTATTTTTTATTTTATTATACAGGGTGTTTGGCAGAACGTTGAACATACGAAAATGGTGGATAGGTGGGGTCATCTGCTACTTACTCAACCCATTTTTTTTTTTTAAATGCAAGTTGAAATTTAGTTTCAAGTATTTTTTTACATATTTCTGTAAGTTTGAGGACTTATAACTTTTTTTCTAGCTAACATCTGAATAAAGCAATAGTTTTATAAGAATCTACCAACATTAACGATAAAAAAAAAATGCCTGTTTTATCCATTTGTGATAAAAAATACACTCTAAAGTTAAGAAAGTGGTGAAACTAGAAGAAAGCAAAAAAAAATTTTTTTTAATATCCTGGGGTCCAGGGCCAATTAAATTAGGGCTGAGTAAGTAGCAGATGACCCAATCTATCCACCATTTTCGTATGTTCAACGTTCTGCCAAACACCCTGTATATAACCTATGGGCAGTTTACATCTCAATTAGATCTCAACATTTGACAACTTCAACGCTACTGTGTTAGTATTTTGTTTTAGGACGATGAGATAGAATGATGTTATCCCGGTCCTTTTATTGTACCATTTATATCTGAAATGAACAACAATACGTGTACGCCAAATATGAGTTTATGTAAAGTATTCTTGATGACGAACACTATTGGATAAATAAACAATGCTCATAGTCGATGCGAGTAAAACCGATGGAACGATGATAATAATAGGTTGCTTAAACTCATAATACTCATTGATAAATAATAAATGTTCAGAAAAGGAATAGACACAAAAATAACAGCCATGTTTATTTAGATAACTCCTTAGTAGAAAAGTAGTTTTTATCGATTGATCTATAACGATTTATTAATATATTATAAAAAAAAATATCTGGCAACATTTACTTGTGCATGTCACAGAACTCGCAGACTTCGTTCTGTGCACAGACTACATAGAGATACTTACGTATGTTCTGTGGTTCGTTACGTGCGTCATTGCTTTGTTTAGATACTTTGAGTTTTGAATTCCGTAATCTTTTACTTAGTTATTATTTACGATACGTGCTTTTTCTGCTACTACCGAGTTGAGTTATTAAGTTCCTGGAGTGCATTACGTTTTGTGAGATAAATTGACTCTTAATAGTGCTGTTCTTTGTGAGATATTTGACTCTTAGTGCTACAACAGAAAAACAATGATCTCTTGAACCAGGGTGAATAAATGAAAAATGGTTTCTGATTATGAAAATACTATGTTTTTACTATTATTTAAAATAAAAATCTTCAGGGCACAACAATTTTCCAGTGGGACCCAACTTTCCTTACAAATCGGGCAATCTCCTTTAAAGAGGATAATATATAATTAAAATTTTAAAGGAGCGAAAGTAGGTTTCATAGGATTTACGCAATTTAAGTATGGCTATTATTAATTGAAGTATGATACATCGCGCATGATTTTATTATTTATTGTGTTAAAAAAAAACATGTTTTTTTTGTGTTTGCTACATCTATAGAATATTGTTTATGTTTTTTTTTCTCTCTTTTTAGTTTTTTTTTCATTAAGTTAGCCCTGCTACAGTTAACGTTTGCTGACAGCTTGTTTATTATTATATAATAATAATCTGTGGAAAATGGTGTGGAATATTTGTTAATATTTAATTTTAAGATTTTTCTGTTTATGCTTAATATACTACTGTTTGTTTATTCCCTAATGTAATAAATAAATAAATTTACAATAAATAGGCAACACTAAAACATAAACAGTAGTGCTATTCTGTAACCATCTCACCGTGAAAACTTAGGTGAAGTGAGCACGGAATGAGCAGTCAGTCTCTAGCATCAGCCGGTCTATTCTGTAATAATCTCACGGTGAACACTTAGGTGAAGTGAGCTTGAACTGAGCTGTCATTCCACCTGCTGCTAGGGACTGACAGCTCACTCTTAGCTCACTTCACCTAAGTTTTCACGGTGAGATGGTTACTGAATAGCACTTCAGGTGGAATGACAGATCACTTCAAGCTCACTTCACCTAAGTTTTCACGGTGAGATGGTTACAGAATAGACCGGCTGATGCCTTTCTTCTCTTGCCGATGCCCAGTTGATGGCAATAGGGACTTAAGGTGGAAGCGTCAGCCGCGAAATTCAAATTTTCTTACGTTTTTTTGTACTTTGCAGGGCAGTATCAGCAGTGCTATTCTGTAACCATCTCACCGTGAAAACTTAGGTGAAGTGAGCTCGGAGTGAGCTGTCAGTCCCTAGCAGCAGGTGGAATGACAGCTCACTTCACCTAAGTTATCACTGTGAGATTATTACAGAATAGACCTGCTGCTGCTAGGGTCTGACAGCTCACTCCAAGCTCACTTCACCTGAGTTTTCACGGTGAGATGGTTACAGAATAGCACTGCAGGTTGTATGTTGATCTAAATATGATTCGCGGCCGTATCAAATGTTTATTTATAGAATTATAATCATAAAAATGATCAATACAACTGTAAGTTCATATAATCCCATGAAATGAAATGAAATTGTTTATTCTGTAAATAGGACAGGATATTGGCATCACTTTTATTCGCCTTAATAAAACAAAATAAATTAGATGAGTGAGTTCGGCGTTTCCTATCTGACTACTCTGAGAAGAAAGGCCTAAACAAACTCAGAGGTCACATGAGTCTCTTTTAAAGTCCAGACATAATCTTGGTCAGGCCAGATGAGGACCATGTAGATTAAGTAGTGTCTGAAATGGTCTTTTGAGGAAAGAACCACACAGATTTGAGTGGACCTGTCCAGTCAGTGCAAGCATTTGTCAGTAATCGTGGAGCTAAAGTCGATGAACAATACCAAAGAAAGGACATTCGGGTAGGCCGCATAAACTAAGTAAGTACTAAACTGCCAGACCATCATTAAAACTAACTGAGAAAGAAAAATTACCATTATTGAATGACCATTTCATGAATTCATGATATTTTAGGATTATTCTCACATAAGGACTTGTGTGGCTGATTCTAATGATTATAATTCTGTAAAACCATATTTGTTACGGTCGCGAATTATATTTAAATCAACATACAACCTGCCATTGCCCTGCAAATTGCAAAAAAACGTAAAAAAAAATATAAATTTCGCGGGTTAGGTACCTTAGCGCTTCCCCCTCTGGCGAAATGTGGGTGTACAAACTCAAACTCAAAGCATTTATTTCAATTAAACCATTTACAGGCACTTTTGAATTGTCAAGGGGTCAGTCAGTCAGAAATATGAAGCTAGTTGCCCATTCCAAAGCGTAGGTTCCTATGGAGAAGAACGGGCAAGAAACTCCACGGACACTCTTTTAAAAAAATATATATTCTTACAAAATATTGTTTACATCATTCATGTTGAAATTATACATGTGAGAACAATGTAGAAAGACGTGTAGGTACGTAAAAAGCGTCCGTAATAAAAATATAAAAACAATTAAAATAAGCCGTGGCAGATAAGAGATGACCAGTCCCTACTGATGGCGCCCGTTCACGAACATGACGCATGGATCAGCACCGTTTAGCTCAACCATTTTGAAGGGAACTCAACGATCCAACACACACGCCACCACCAGCGAGACATTTGAGTGAGCATGACATACTGTTAGCCGCCAGGGCATATCAAGTCAATGAAAGACGTACCCAGTAAATGGTAGCTTTATAGAAGGTACATGGTCACAGTGCTCACACATGTGCTATGCAATTATACAATAAAAAAGAGATTGAAGTTATACAATTCAAAGACTCCAACAATATTTTCGAATGCTAATCGATTAGTTTATGCGCCCTTGTGGAGCTGGACCAGCGTTAAGCCAAGCATTTTTGTCAGCGATATAATCCCCGAGCTTATAATATGCTTGGCAGCATAGTGTGCGTTTTATACAAGATTTAAATTTCTTCATTTAGATAAGGGGAGGTATTTTATTGTAACATTTTAAACAGTACCCCATGAAGGATGAGTCTACTTTAGCCAGTCTGAAACCCGGTTGAACTAATTGGTCCCTATTTCTAGTACTATAAATTGTGTCTTTCACCTCTTTTACTGAAAATATTAAGATTTTTCCTGACGTACATGATGTACCATAGGTGGACCTCTGCCCAACCCTTCGGGGAACAGGCGTGAGTTATGACGTTATGATATTTTATTTACGAAGGTCACGCCATTAGCAGGAAAACCTACAAACTAAAAATGTTCTATATATAACCTTAGCATTCAATGAAATCAAATTTATGATACGCAAAAACGCCATAAATGCGTCCAACTGGTTCTTATCATTAATTAAAAAACACCAGTTTAAACAAAAACAAGTTGGTATATTTTTGTCGCATAAATCAGAGACGGCTGGACGAAATCTGGTTATTTTGCAATAATGGTGCGCTATAGGAAATGATTATGAATTCTCGGGCCACAGTTTCAAAGTTACTGTGCTTTGGCGAACGTTAGCTTTGGCACAGTATAAATAAGTAACAGTATTATGTCTTCATAGAAAATGGCTGAAACGACGCGCTTCGAAATCTCAGTGTATCCGGACGCGGAAGGTTTCTTTTAATTTTATGTTTACTTACTTTTCTTTGATTTTGTTTTAATTTTGTTAGGTCTTTCAAACTTTCGATATACCATTAATATCTTGACTACTGTTTTGTTAATTAACATGTCCTATCTAAGAGAGCCGGGTGATATATAACTCAGGACCCTCCTACCTCAGACACCTTTCTCTATTTAAGATTGTGAATTTTATCAACCAGTGCCTGTAATATGATGTTGAGATAAATAAAGATTTTATTATGATTAATGAATAATAAGTAGGTAGATAGATAGGCACAAAAATTAAAACATCCACAATAATTACACGTATAATTTTGCGTACGTGGCGGACCAGCTCGCCAGTCAACAAACAGCGAAATTAAACATTTGTCTTTCAAATTAGGCTGAGAGCCCATTCACTTTCGAGGCTAGCGTACCCGCAAATACCTAAGTTTAGTTCCCGGAGCCGCCGTGACACGCTCGCTCATCTTTCCCGTTCTCGGCGTTTCATTACTCTCTACGGCATACCAGCTATCTAATTACGCAACTACAACAAATTTGTTTCTTTTTGACAGTTCAACAACGAGGAGCTCGTGGCTAAGTAATAACTGCCGCACGGGTCGATCCATCAGGTTAAGCTACGCTTGCCGGGGTTGGTCTGTGGATGGGTGACCATCTTTACATACCGAGACTCCTCCGTGCCTCGGAAAGCACGTTAAGGTGTTGGTCCCGGCTGTCATTCGTGGATCTTTGACAGTCGTTACGGGTCGGCAGAAGCCCGAAAGTCTGGCAACCAGTACGCGTACGCGAGTACGCGTATGCGTACTGGATTTTCGACGCTCTTCTTAGCGCCGAGAGTTGAATATCCAACGGTATGTTTTCTTGTAAATTGGCCGTTATTAAAACTCGATTAGCCCTCTGGTCACGTGAAGAGTCAACCAAACGCTTGGCGATGTCTCGAAAAACTGTTTCAATTCAACCACAAACGGCTTGAACATAATTAATATTATCTGTATTTCTTTCATTAAGATTGGAATATTTTTGCCGTTTGTGGTTTTCTGCAACACGCAACCGCAACGAAATTAAACATTTTTCACTTTGTAGTGTTTTTTTAGACGCCATTTTTTGCTGTTGTGGTCAAATCGGCCTGTTGAAACTTTAAAAAAATGCTTCAAATACGAATAAATATATAATAAAACGAATTGACGATATTTATATATCTTTATTATGCTAAAGTTTAAATACACATTTTTTTAAATTAAAACGTGGTATAATAGGTATTAGTTAGTGATACCTACTTATCAAATTTGTACCAAACAGGAAAATCTAAGTCGAAACTAAATGATGCATTTATCAACATTTGAACAAACATAAACACACTTCACTTCTTTGCCTTTTCCTTATGCTATTTCGGTTTTTTATTGCAATTAAACGATACAAGTTTCAAACTGTATCCTAATTACGTAATACACAACGCTACATAATACATTCATTGCTTCAATGTTCGAAAAAAGAATCTGCTCAACAACGTAAATAACGCAATTTGTCGTAATTGTTTACGGAAATGTGTTGCGTAATTAGATAGCTGCTTCCAGATCATAACAGGACTGAATGATTCAACCAAATAGGAGGCTCGATCCAGACAAGCGATTCGACCAATCGCACAACTACATAAATGCTTCGTCGCTGAAGGTTTAAAGTTTAAACGAAAATATTGATTGAATAGATAAAACTTTTTTACAAAAAAAAAAAAAAGAAAAAAAAAACGACTTACCTACTTCCAAAAAAAAAAGAAAAATAACCTCAATTTCGGAAGTCGGTGTCTTTGGTTTTGTATTTTCGTTATTTGCCACCGACTTCCGAAATTTAAGTTCATTTTCACTTTGTAGCTAGTGTTTTTTTAAGTTTTTTTTTAAGTCGGTTGTGTTTAATAATAATAATATCCGAATTAATAACACCCTTTTAGAAGACGGTTAAAAATTTGGATAAATTATTATATTATATTTTGTAGAAGCTCGTATACAGTATGTAAAAAAACCCTGTCCAATCCGAAAGGGGCACATAGGTTAGGTACTGCAATAACATTAAGTACCAAAAAGTAATAAAAAAACATTATTATTAAAAATAAAAAAGTTATTTCTATTTTAAATTTTTGTTTTTGGTACCAAAATTACTCCAAATTCACAAATTTTCAACAGGGGTCAGTTATTTATTTATTAATACTTTATTTCAGACTTGGTTGTCCATAGAGTGTTAGTAATACAATGAAACTTATGAACTATGTTAGTAATACACACATACAAAAACAAACTATAACAATTATCCTATATGTAGGCTAACCCTATGCTTCCAGATAGGACTCTCGATGTGTTCAGCAATGACCTTCAGGTAGCCGTTAGGACTGTCCCTCACTCTGCGCATCAACGATGCTGCTCTCTTATTGCTCTCTGTTATGACTTGTATACACCCGCTAAACGACGGCCACCCGCGCCCCATGTAGGTAATAAAACGGTAAAACCCCCGTTGAAAAAAAAGGGGAGTTTTTTTTTTTCGTTTTGCCTGTAAATTACAACATACATAGACTCTCAGTACGATACTATTAACAACACACTCACGGATCGGACAGGGTTTTTTTTACATGTTGTATAAAAATGCTTTTGATAGAAATATTTTACACTATATACAAATTGACGCCTGTCATGTAAAAATCAAATTTTATCATTTTAAATGTTTGGTCAAAAAGTGATGAGTTCTCTTGAAAGATATTAGCTTTCGCCAGCGGCTTTGCTCGTGTGACATCTATATACATAATAGCCTATTTTACTCAGTGATATATAGCATTCTACTGGTGAAAGAATTTTTTAAATCGGTCCAGGCGTTTTGAAAATCTAATCAATCTTCTCAGCGTGTCGATAGGAACAGGAACAGCACCACATTTACATGCCAAGGCGGAGTCGTCTATAATGAATCTCCACCTGAACAGGTTTTCCTTGCTTCGGCCGACCCGGGTCCGGAGTCTGTTTAAAGACTTCCAGGTTACCCAAGGTAACTCATGTCCAGGCGGGAGGTCTTCAGCGGGTGGAACAAATGGGTTTGGTAAGGAAGCACTGGCTCGCTACAGCTTCAGTCTTTCTTCGGATCGTTCACCTGTGAGCGGGACAACACACTTTAAAAAACTGTTTCGGCTTTTCAGCCTTTGTGGCGCAAGGCTGTGGTCGTGCATAGGGTGTCGTGGGTCGGAGACCATTTTGGCTCTTTCGCTGGAGGCTGCCGCCGCTCTGCGAACCACTGGTGGCGCTATTCCTGCTAGTAGATACAGCATTTGTACCGGGGTCGGTTTTAGGCAACCAGTGATGGTCATGTTTCATTCAAAGCTGTATCCACCAGCTTTCTAATTACGCAACATATTTTCGTAAACGATAAAGACAAATCTGTTTCATTTTGACAGTTCAACAACATTCATTGCGTTATTTACGTTGCTCTGCAGTTTTTTTTTCGAACTTACGGAGCAATGGATTAGCAATCTGTTTCAAAACGATTCAGATTCGGATTGATTTTGCATTACGTAATTAGGGTACCTACAGTTCTGCATGGGCAGAACGACTTCACACGGGACACGCGAATTCTCCCGCAGAAAAAGATAGAGCCAGTCCCGTAGTCTGCTTAACGCATCTAATCAATAATTTCAGTAGTTCTTTTATATATGCGGACGACATGGTGCTGTTGGGCCCGACTGAGGGATCTATCAGAGAAATGCTGAAGGTCTGCGAGAAATATCCGTAAATGTGAATACATGGTCTTTAAGGCCGCCGGTAAGTGCCCTAATCGTGAACCTAGCTTATTTCTAAATGGTATTAGCATAAATAAAGTCTACCAATTTAAGTACTTGGGACACATACCTACCGACGACCTTAAAGATGATGTAGACATCGAAAGGGAACGTAGGGCACTAGCGGTCCGAGGTAACATGTTGGCCCGTAGGTTCTCGCGTTGTGCGGACCAAGTCAAAATCACCTTGTTCAAGGCGTTTTGTCAAGGTCTGTACGCGGGGGGTCTGTGGGTCAGCCACACCAAAAGGTCGTTAGATGTCCTGCGCGTCCAGTACAATAATGTTTTTAGGATGTTGTTGAAACTGCCCCGGTTCTGTAGCGCGTCGGAGATGTTTGCTCAGAACCGAACTGATGGCTTCCATGCAGTGATCCGTAAAAAAGTCGCATCACTGATGCGTAGAACGCGGGGTAGTGACAATAGCATCCTGAAAACAGTTGTGGAGAGTCCTTACTCCCCTTTTCTGCGGCACTATGTGGGGAGAATGATCAGGTAGCTTATTCCTCACTTTATCGTTCTCTGCACATCCTGCCTCAGACACCTACACCTTTTATCCTTGTTTGTGTACTACTAACACTAGTTATAAGATATTTTACTAACAAAATGGACTATATTGTTGTCTGAAGTTGATAAATAAATAAATCAAATTATCACGTGGGGTTCGAAAAAGGGGAAGTCAGAAAAAAATCACGATTTATCACGATCATAATTTATGATAATCTCGTTTAGATAAATTTAAGTTTATCTAAGCCATTCTAAGCATCCCCATGTATTTTTTCGTGCAACGATGTGCAAAATTCCCAATTTTAATAATATATTATTTATGGTTTAACATAATCTAAAATTTTCTGATACTTTTACTAAAATCAGATTCTAGTAAGATCTTTTCAATAAAAAAAAACACGTGATGCTGGGAGGCGGGGAGGAATCATAGCCTAAAACCTCATGACAAGAGGGAGGGAGGGTGTAGAATATGGCCTAAAAATACCTCACGACTACTCACGAGGCTCACCCGCTGTCAGACGAGACGCGACGGCGCGACGCGACACCGCTTGAACAATTTCTGTGAAGTTTTCATAGAAATTGTTCCATCGAGTCGCGTCGCGCCTATCTGCGGGAAAATAATGGCCCCTTAGTAAGCAGTAAAAACTTACATAAAAAGTGTCTCACAAGTACTCACAACTGAACAGGGCCTCAAGTCTGCTATTACAATAGTGTCAGAATGGTCTATCATTGATTTCATAATTGTTGTTTTTAACAAGTTTGGTAATCGACTAACATAATGGCGTCATTATGACTTTCCAATGGTAAGTCACTGATACTCCATTGAAAGAAATGGCATCTATTGGTAATCTCGTACATAATGAAAAATGAATGACTGACTTAGGCGGTAATCTGCAAAAATTTTGACAGTTCCTTTGATCAGTGACCTACCATGAGAACGTCATTGTGCAGTCATTTCTTTTAATTCGTTACGAGTATCGTGTTTGTGGAATACAATGATCAACCAATGATCAATATGAATTTAGCAGATTACGAACTGTTAGCAAAATGACAATGGGTTCGTGTTGGAATGACGAATTTATAAAAATAGCAGACTTGGGCCCCAGAACTTTAGCCTGCGCGATCGCATACCAATGCTTTTCGTTTCGACTTTGCCCTTCCTTATACATTGTAACCTTCACCTTTTAAAACGACTTTCAACGCATTTCTTTTTGCTTTGTCCGCCCAATTATAAATTGAATAATAATTAATAGGTACAAAGACAGTGTCAGTCCCGGCTGTCTATGTTTATAATATACCATTTACTTGTGGTGTTTACCTATAAGTGAGTGTTACACTGTTACCTTTGTTTGAAAATAGTATTAAGTTTATTTTTAGTGTAAACAGTCGTTGGTGAACCAAATAAATAAATAAAATAAAATAAATTTATTTCAGGCGACACAGGCCCATAGAAAAATACCTTAACCTAAAAATACATATTTTAATAACAAAAACTTGTGTTAATAAACAAGGCTTAGACTATGTTAGTAGCACTTCACTTTGTACTAGCTTGACTTTGTGCTGTCCTGTGGAACTTGTCCGCGGAAGCGATGGAACACCACGTCCTGCGGCCAAAAGTCTTCTTCCATGACGAGGGGCAGATAACAGTTCGGTACTCGCACGACGAACGCCTTGAAGTTGACGTTCCGGTGCGATTCTAGTAACTGCACCCTCGGCATGTAGGTACCTCGTCCTTTGGCGCACGTACTCCACGATGTCCTCCGCCTTAGTGGTGTAGTGCAGGCGGGAGATGTACACCGGTGTGTTCGGCTTTGCGGCACGCAGGCTCACTTCGGGGTCCTTAGGAAGAAATAATACGATCTTGTGAGTATCCCGTATGTGGTAAGGTAACCACATACGGGATAATCATAAGATCGTATTATTCGCAGATGACACTTCCCTCATTTTTAAAATCAAACGTCAGTTAGTCAACTTCGAACTAGTTGACTAATGCACTCTCTAAAGTTGTGCATGCAAGGAGTTTAGTCTTTTTTAGGGTTCCGTAGTCAACAAGGAACCCTTATAGTTTCGCCATGTCCGTCTGTCTGTCTGTCCGCGGTTTAGCTCAAAAAGTATTGGTACTAGAAAGTTGTAATTTGGCATGAGTATACACGTTAATGACGCCAAAAAAGTGGTAAAATAAAATTTTGAAAAAAACAATTATTTAGGGTACCTCCCCTACATGTAAAGTGGGGATGATATTTTTTTTTTCGTCCTTCTCATAGTGTGGGATATCGTTGGATAGGTCATTCAAAAGTGTTAGGGGTTTTCGAAGACTGTTTATGTATTAAGTAAACCGTTCGTGACTTAACAAGCTTTAAAGTTCCAATTTTCGTTATAGTCAAGTGTCCCCCCCTCTACCAACTAAACGGTTGTAGTTAGAAATTCAAATGTCAAGGCAATAGCACCTATTTATAACGAAGTTTAAAGGAAAACTATTACAGCTAAGTAGGCTTTACAGATTAACGAGTAATAATCGACCAACTTAAATTTGCAGTTTGAAAAACATGTTCTCCCATACATTCCGCATGGGAGAACATGTTTTTCAACTACAATGTTAAGTTTGTTCTTGGGATAAATTCATCCAAACTACGGAACCCTTCATTGTGCGTGGTCCGACACGAACTTGGCTGGTTTTTTTTTATATATAAGGAGAAGACTCCTGAACGAAAACAGTCGTGTAAAAAGATAAGCGTGGTAATCAATAGCTCGTACCTACCTTCTTTGAATTAGACGGGACTTTTGCTCTGATTTCCTACAACTAGGCTAATAACATTAATTCATTTGAATATTTTACTAAACCACATTTTTGTGTAAATTGATAAAGCTATCAGAAGAACACAGGGGTTATTCACCTTCGGGAATCGATTGCGCGGGCTTGCGGACGGTGAGCAATGGGTAGCTCGCCGTCCGGTAAGGACCAGGCCCGGGTCGACGGCGCGTTGTGTTCCACGCGCGCCTCAAAGAGTGTCAGCGAGTGAAGGGGTCCGATGAGACCATTGCCTGCCGGGGTTGCGGGAAAGTCCGAAAGGGATACCGTGGCCACCTGGCATTGCACAGGCAAGAGAAGGAACACGGGTGGGTTTTAGTCAGTAAGAGTCTGACACGCCCTCCCGCTCCACCCAGAGCGGGAGGAGTCATTTGATGATTTCCCACCCAAAAAAAAAAGGTTATTCACCTTTCATGACATTCCATCATAAATGCAGCTGAATACCAGTATTTTACATGGAGCTATTGCCAATCTGACTTCGACAAACCAGTTACTGGGTAAAACGACACCCGTTGGGCTTCCGCCTACCCATAAGGACTGTCATCTACGAATGACAGCCAGAACCACGGCTTAAAGACTTTCCGAGCAAATTTCCGAGGCACCATGACAATCATGCCAGTTATCATCATCATCATTTCAGCCGAAAGACGTCTACAGCTGGACATAGGCCTCCCCCAAGCACCAAACTCAAACTCAAACTCAAAGCATTTATTTCAATTAAACCATTTACAGGCACTTTTGAATTGTCAAGGGGTCAGTCAGTCAGAAATATGAAGCTAGTTGCCAATTCCAAAGCATAGGTTCCTATGGAGAAGAACGGGCAAGAAACTCCACGGACACTCTTTTAAAAAAATATATATTCTTACAAAATATTGTTTACATCATTCATGTTGAAATTATACATGTGAGAACAATGTAGAAAGACGTGTACGTAAAAAAGCGTCCGTAATAAAAAGATAAAAACAATTCAAAAATTAAAATAAGCCGTGACAGATAAGAGATGACCAGTCCCTACTGATGGCGCCCGTTCACGAACATGACGCATGGATCAGCACCGTTCAGCTCAACCATTTTGAAGGGAACTCAACGATCCAACACACACGCCACCACCAGCGAGACATTTGAGTGAGCATGACATACTCTTAGCCGCCAGGGCATATCAAGTCAATGAAAGACGTACCCATTCCACCACTTCGACCGGTTCTGTGCTTCCCGCCTCCAGCGGATTCCTGCTTCACCAGTCCATCTTGTGTGTTGCCTTACAACGCCAGTTATATTTGGCGAGAATTTATACTATCCATAAAAAAGAACAAACAATTTATTAAAAATAAAGTGTCAATGACATTAATATTTTTAATCTGTATCGGACATCCTGTAGGTTAATGATAACATTACAGTAGATTGACCTCATTCTTTCAGTAGAATTTTAGTTTACAGTGATATGAATTTCACAATAAACATCTCTTTATACCAACTAGACATCCGCCTAGCCTTTTCCCAACTGTTTTGGGTTCGGCTCCCAGTCCGGGTGTAGCTGAAAGATCGGTGGACCTTACTGAGGGCTTGTAACTACAAATAATAGACTGCGGAGGTACTTTAAGGAGTCCAGAGGACCGCTGTATTTGAATCTCTTAAGAAATTAGAACTTATAAAACAACGCTTGCTCCACACGGAGCTAGTATTCAAATTCAAATTCAAAAGTCATTTATTCAAACTAGGCTGAGAATCAGCACTTTTCGAACGTAAAAATTACATAAGACAGTCCCCCAAAACGCCCACCCTACACCATTTCCTAGTGCTTTTGCTGGGAAGAAGAAGTGGCGCAACAAACTCCCCAGCAGCACAGCTGTCTGTTCAGTTAGAAAAAAAATGATTCTATACAATAGTATGCAAGATAATTTACATTACGCAAAATACAATTTAAATTATAAATTAATAGCCATATGACAGCTAGCACACGCCAATATCCTACCAACCAAAAACATCGAGAACTATACTCAAGCAGAAATAAAAATAACTAAACGTAAACAATATCTAAAAAAGAAAATAAAGCCTCCAGGCATAAAGGGCGTGCCCGGTTACATATAGCTGTAACTAGAAGTTATAATTGATAAACGAGGACCATCGAGGTAAAATAAATAATTGTCGAGGTCGCTAGCTAACCACATATTGCAATACAACTCATAAAAAAACATTGTAATGAGTAGATTATATCAACAGTATCTCTAAGTAGTCTGTGCACGGAGCCCTAAATCGATATATCTCCTAGAACAAATGCTAGGCCTGTTTCTATTCAAAAGTAGTTCTACACAGGTTGAACTTTTAGTCACCGTCCAAATTTTTTCTAGGCATTAGGTATGATTCACTAAATCCATTTTTGAAAAAAAAAAATCGATACGTAAAATTTTCATATTTCTCGAAAGAATTATCCGCTCTGCGTGGTATATAATAATTAATAACTTTGTGATGTGATATCTCAATATTTTTGTATTGAGTGATACTAAAAGAAAAAACACGTATTCAATGATTTTCGCCAAAGATTAATGTATCAAAATTTGGACGGTCACTAAAAATTCTGGTCTGCCAGTCTTAATATCAGCAGCCAGCCGATAAACCTCTACAGTATAATAGTTACTTAACACAGAGTGACTGCCTGCAAGGGCGAATCCAGGATTTACTTCTGAAGGGGCACATAGGCCAGATAGATAAGAAGTGTCTCTCACAGGCTCACAGCTAGTATTGCACTAAGGTGTTTTTAGAATTCATTCTTTATTTTAAATGACTTACAAGACGTATATATATGAGCATCGGAATTGATAACCTCCTCCGTTTTTTAGAAGTCGGTTAAAAATACTAGCTTTCGTCCTCGGCGTCGCCCACGTGGTGATCGAAATTATCCCACGAGAACGTACTACCACGACCAAGTGTCCTATTTCCAAACCCAGGTCCTATTTCTACCTGTGAGCCTCGAACTCCGTTCAACCGTTAAGGAGTGATCTCTATCTGTCTGTTACCTTACAGACAGACAGTTATATAAACATAACATCACGCCAGTAACTCCTGAAGGGTTAGGCAGAGGTGTACCTATAGTACACCCACATTTCGCCAGTTATGTTTAAGTCCCATGTAATAGGGGGCGAGCCTATTGCCATCAACCGGGCACAAATCCAGACTCCGGGCTGCTACTGAGAAAATCCAGATGGAAAAACCCAACAACACGTTGCCCGACCTGGGAAGTGAACCCAGGACCTCATGTTCAGCAGTAGTGCTTGCGACCACTAGACCAACGAGGCAGAGTTATACTTTCTCTTATACAGTGTGTAACTGTATTCATGAACATTATGCAATATTATAAAGTAGTTTGTTCAGAATCTTTTACTGAATCGATTTCTTTCATTTTGAATATAAGTGGGTTGGTAATTTTTTATACCAAAAAAAACAGACGACTTCCAAAAAAAATCCAAAAAAAATTTGGAAGTCGGTGTTTTTGGTTTTATATTTTCGTTATTTGCCACCGACTTCCGAAAATTAAGTTATTTTTCACTTTGTGGTGTTTTTATGAAAGTCGTTTTTTTTTTCAATCAGTTGTTATTTCTGGCTTTTTAGTGGGTCAGTTTGTAATATATGACGGAGTTATGGCCGAACATACATAAACCTCCTCCTTTTGGAATTCGGTTAAAAATAATTTAAAATACCTACCTACACACATACATACTAAATACAGTAAAGACAAACCAAAATGGACGAAATACCTACTAAACTAGATCCTTATAAATGTGCGAGTGTAGGATGCGTGCGTAGATTTGTAACGTGACCACAATTTTGTCCCACAATCAGAACATACCTACAACAAATTTAATAAATAAACAATGTTCTGTACATAAAAGTAAAAAGTTTGTGGTCAAAGTCAAATCATTTATTTCAAACAGGCACTTTTGTACGTCAACATTTACATAAAAAAAATTGAATCGATTCTAGTCGCCCCTTCCAAAAGGTAGTTTTCGCATGGAGAAGAATGGGCAAGAAATTCCACCGTTACTCTTTTAAAATGTTTTACAATATTTTGTATGTGAAGACGATGGACCTAGAATAAAATTACTATACCACAATAGGTAAAAAGAATTAAAAATGAAGCAACAACAGATAAATTAATTATGTGATAGGTAGATACATGGTGCTCACATATTTACAAACATTGAAATAATGAATATTCTGTTTGGGTGGCTTAGTGACGTGCGTTAATTCCGGGACATGTTGCATAAATTATTTAATTTAAATAGTACCTATGGATTATTCGCTTGTTGAGGCTCTTAAAATGCCACTGGGAGTAATGACCTGCCCGATTTCAAAGAAGTGTGTCATGCGTTTAAAACAGGTTGCTCCATTGACGTCAGAGCAACTTCTAAGTAAGGTGACCCCTTTGATAACAAAAATGTTGACTTGTTTTTTCGTAAAATTATAGCCCCTTTGTGTATAATTCAGTTATTAGGTAGGTATTTTATTTTCGTATATAAATCTTTTCCGTTATATGTTTGACACCGAAAGAATTTCCCATCAATAGAGGATTAGGTATAATGTTGGACTCGTGAATAAATTAATACAGGCTGAATTTTTAATCACCGTCCAAATTTTTTCTAGGCATTAGGTATGATTCACTAACTCAAAAATGTGAAAAAAATCGATACGTAAAATTTTCATTATATATCATTTTCTCGAAAGATTTTTTTTTTTTTTTTTTTGATATGGCATCTCGCAGTTGACTCTCAGATTTGGTCGCAGCTGCTTAACCGGACTATCCTGTGGATGCCTTAAGCTACTAACGTAAAGCCTCCAGCCAGGGGCATAAACTATTCTATGTTAAACTAAGCGAACGCTCGCTAAGGGCACCCCCTGTGGGTACGAACCTCGGCTTAGGGCGTCGCTGGGGGGAGGACAGCAAGGTGGGACAGGCTGGATCAAATTTATATTGTCATTATTATTAATCGGGGAATTTAAATCTACATTTCTCAGCGAAACGCGGGCTGGCGCTTCTGCGAGCAAGGGTCGGGGGGGAAATCCGCTTTGCGTGGTTTATAATAACTTTGTGATGTGATATCTCAATATTTTTGTATTGAGTGATACTAAAAGAAAAAACACGTATTCAATGATTTTCGCCAAAGATTAATATATCAAAATTTGGACGTTGACTAAAAATTCAGGCCGTATACATATAAAAACAGTCGCTTAGGTCGATGGAAGATTAAGCTACGGTTGCCGCGGTCAGTTCGTGGATGGGTGACCATCCATTACATATCGAGATCCCTCCGTGCTTAGGAAAGCACTTTAAGGCCCAGGGTTCCGAAAACGGGGTTTTTTAAAGCAGTGTATCTCTTAAACCGTAAATAATTTTGAACAAAAAAAAAAGAATGATATTTTCAAGTCTTATTTTAATACAGTGATGGAACTCAAATCACAATTGAACATACATTACTGCTTCAAAAAAATCTTCAAACACACCTCTTTATTGTCTTTAAAGCAGTTTATACCTTCACTAACAATTATAATTATAGTTAAAAATATACCATAAAATGTCTAATGCCGACCTGCATTCAGTGATGGATTATGATGAGCAATATGAGCAATATGATGAAAAAAACAACGAAAAGCATTGAAAAAGTACAAAAGTGTGGTTATTTTCTTTACTCTTTACACGTAAAGAAAAAGACAGAGACAAAGGCAAATCGGAACCCCGGGAATTCCCGGCTGTCATTCGTATATCGTCGACAGCCGTTACGGGTTGACAGAAGTTCAAAAGTTTGACAACCAGCCGTGCCATGGGGTATCGTGTTACCCAGTAACTGAGTCATGATTGTGGAGATCAGATAAGCAGCCGCATTTAAAAACTGGTATTCAGCTGCATCCTGTTAGACTGGAAGCTGACCCCAACATAGTTGGGGAAAGTCTAGGCAGTTTGTTTGAGACGATTATAATGTACCGAAACTGTCAAATTTTCCCCATCAACTTTGAACCTTATCCTTTAGTGATAAAGTTGAAAATCTATTAAATAAATTTGACAGGTTGTAGCAGGTTGATGTACTGGCGTCTGTACCTAACTGTTTCTTGTAAGTTTTATTGCGGTTTTGCATATTTTTATTGATTGATGGAAAGTTTTAGTTATTTAAGACCTAAAGAATGCCACTGGTGACGCAATCAACGTGGTCACCTAGGTCTCATATAATATAAAAACATATAGGTATATTTTTTTTAAACATCGGACAAGAGTAGGTACCGTCGACACGAAAAGAAGTTATAGGTATATACATTATATGGTATTTACCTACGTAAATATAAAAAAAATGGTAAAAAATAATTGATTGAAACGGAAAGTTTGCATCGAATTTAAAACATTGTTCTGTTTCGGTCAATCGTTTGAATATGACAGAGATAGAATGATCTAAACTAATCTTCTTCTTCTCTTTGTTTAAGGTTAGTGACTAACCTGTAACCTAATTAGGTACGTAATGCACAATCAATCGGAATTTGAATAGTTTTGAAATAAATTGCTAATCCATTGCTTCATAAGTTCGAAAAAAATATCTGCTCAACAAAATAACGCAATGAATGTACTTAGTTGAACTGTCAAAATGCGAAAATAAAAAAAAACTTTTTTGTAAAAAAAGTTTTTATTTTTCACTTTTTAGTTGTGGTACCTACACAAACCCCCCACAAAAATTTGAATACCACTACCTGCTATGTAAATTATAGTGACAGGAACTATTAGAATATCATCCACATATACTAGGTGGGAGAAATACGTATTATTGAAGTTAACTCAAAAACCCCTCATCAGATCTTGACCAAACTTATATGGGACCATTTCTGAACTATGCCCTACCAAAAACAAAAAGAATCATCAAAATCTATTGACTTAAGGCGGAGTAATCGCGTAACAAACATACAAAAAAAAAAAACACATACAACCGAATTGAGAACCTCCTCCTTTTTGAAGTCGGTTGAAATTCCACAATAAACAACAAACAAACAATAAAACAATCTGGCTGACTGGAAGTCGACCGCAACATAGATGGAAAAAGGCATTATGATGGTAATGCTTGCCAATCAAATAATTTTTCCAATAGAATCATTTGATAAACTATTAGCGATTCTTATTAAACTAAATGAGGGGTTAACGACCTATTAATAGGTTTATTTACGGAAATTAACAGACATACAGTTACATAAGACCATTAGGTATAAAATCAGGTGTTGATTTGGGCAAATTAATTATATTGAATGCCTCGATGGTCTTACTGGTCGCAAACGCGGGTGCTGCGCATGGGTCCTGCTTGATAATTGCATAACACACTTAGGTACAATGGCAATCTCTTTCATTTTGACAGTTCAAAAAAATTTATTACAAATTACAAAATGGTTATTTCTGTACCGACTAGTTTACATAAGTTTATGATTGGAGCCTCCTTTTAAGCATGATGACGCGTGTGTTAAGAGACTCCGCACTTCCATAGCTTTGGCTGTTTGTACAACTAACAAAATATTTTTTTAGTTTTTTGAGGTAATTACATATATTTTTTTATAACTAATGTGGGTGTATTGGGGATGTGGAGTGTGTGATGTGTGTATGAGAGAGGATGTGTGTGTGGGTGTGGCGGTGCCAGTATAACTAATTTCCACTTATTGTAACAATAATTCAATATCTTCATAAGTGCGTGATTTTAACCATTCTATCATTACGTTACCTACACGGTCAACATGTATGAACAGCAGATTTTTATTTAAATAATTCACGACAAATTTCAATGTGGGTCTGGAACCATAACCTACTGGCTTGATTCAACTATCCCTTAAAAAACTTCAATAGCTACTCGACCCAAATGTTTGTGACGGCAGCAATTATATTTTAATATAAAATCATTGGACGGTAGATTATTTTGTCGCGATTACGATATACAACCTACAGCATGCCAGAGCATCGACGCGAAAACTGATACCAAATCTATGGTACTGTGAGGGTTTAACCTCACAGGGGGTTGGTAGCTATAAAATAAAATATGCGGAGATACTTTAAGAGGTCCAGAGGACCGCTATAAGTATTATAAGCTCACAAGTAAATACAATCATAAGATGCACGCTTGCACGAGACGGGGCCCTAGCACCATCTGTCACAAGACAAAAGCTAGACACGTAAATATCAAAAAGTAATTCTAAGTTTAAATGTTGGAATGTTACTGCCAGTCATACAAACTGCCAGCTACTAAAGCACTACAGTACCATGTCCCGGCCACCCTGTATAAGTTGTTCAGATTGATGATCTGTACAAGCACACCATTAAGTGACAAATGACAAATTGTTTATTATTTTAACAAGAACCTCCTTTTAGGAACGCGGCGACTTTGTCCATTCCATACAAACGTAATAATTTACATAAATCATTTGCAATTTGAGCATATTTAATCAGACCGGTCTTCCTATAATTTAAATAAGTATCATTTACTTGTTTTATGTATATGTTGTAGGTAGGTATGTATTAATGTAGGTAATAGAGGAAGTAATAATATTTTTTTTTAAACCGGCTCTGTATGATGGGTTCCGTAGTTGGGGTGAATTTATCCAAAGAACAAACTTAACTTTGTAGTTGAAAAGCATGGTCTCTGATACATTCCAACCGGAAATGTAAGTTTGTACGCACAATATAGACTTCTAATAGATTTTCCTGTAATCTATGAGTAAAGAACCATTATCTGTATTTAAAAAATAGGCTCTGTAGTTTCGGAGATAATAAGTGGTAATAGACAATTTTCATCTATTTTCTTAAATATCTCTATCAGCCTCTATTTTAAAATTAAAAAAAAATAAATTTTGCTTTTCGCCCCGAAAAGTGACCCCCCATATTCAAAACTCATTTATTTACGTAACACGTCCGTGCTGGGGCACAGAAATGCATATTATGTACCAGTAAATTCGGAGCAAATTGCCTGTGACAGACGGCCAGCCAGCCAGCCAGACAGACACACCAGTGATCCCTTAAAAATAGAGAATTAAATTTAATATGGCCACATATTTTTGATACATGCTGTATAGCTGTGTAGCCACAGAGTGTTGGCAATATTATGGCACTTTGTTTACAAACAATTCTATCTACTAAGTACCTACTACTCGTACTTGACGGTTTTCCCCTCACGTAGGTATTAAGTTACTGAATTCTCACGCGTTTACGTAAGGTTTACGTTAACATAACGCGTATGTGATTAATGAGACATATTATTACCTGAGACTGCCTGGTTGGTCTAGTGGTCCCAAGCGCTAACTCAAACTCAAAGCATTTATTACAATTAAACAATTTACAGGCATATATTTGAATTGTCTTTGAAATATGAAGCTAGTTGCCCATTCCAAACCGTAGTAGGTACCTATGGAGAAGAACGGGCAAGAAACTCCACGGACACTCTTTTAAATAAAAAATTTGATACACAAAATATTGGTTACATCATTCATGTTGAAAAAACTACTGCTGAAATGAGGTGAGGGTTGGGCAGTGTTATAAATAAAAATATACTTTTAATGAACAGAAAAACTATAGACTTAAAAATAATTAAACTTCTATTAATCTTTAAAAACAAAACAGGTAGGTAGTAAACGAAACGGTAGGCATTATTATCATTGATATAAAACGTTTGGCAACAATCACTCATGTTGAAGTTAGAGGCTTTTTAATTAATTAATAATTTAATATTTAAAGTACAAAAGGGGCACGATTGGGATTCTTATTTTATTTGAAAGGATATACTTCCAGATTGGTCCTACATAAATTTGGTCAAGTTCTGATGAGTGGTTTTTGAGTTAGCTTCAATAATACGTAGGTACCTATTTGTCCCACTTTGTCTATGTGGATGATGTTATAATAAGTTCTTGTCACTTTGTCACTGATATTTACATAGTAGGATTATAATTATGTGGCGTAGGTATCACACATAAAAAGTAAAAAAAAAAGAAGTATTTATAAAAAAAAAAAAAAAAAAAAACTACTTCTGAATTTATAAACTCCTCCTTTTGCAAGTCCGTTAAAAAAAGACTTCCACAAAATACACTACAAAGAAAAAAATAACTTTAATTTCGGAAATGGGTGGCAAAAATCGAAAATTCAAAACCAAAGACACCGAATTCCGAAATTAAAGTTATTTTCCACTTTGTAGTGTTTTTTCATAGGATCAGTTTAACGATCCGTAACAAGACATGCAGATCGAGGTCAAAAATAAATTAAAACATCATCAATAACGGACTTTGAACTTAAAAACAAACAGAATACGGTACATAATTAATTATGCGGTTTTTCTCGCGATATGTTCTAAAAATAGCTTATTTTTCTTGTGGTATTAAACAATAATATAATTAGTCATTTATATTCTGATCGCAGAATGATAAATGTATAACTACATAATTATGTGGCTAAATACAGGATGATTCTTTGAAGTGGCAATAGGCTCGCCCTTTAGTATATTCTATCAAGCGTGTCTATTTTTTTATATTGCATGTAAAGTTTATAATGCCTTGTCATTAAAACGGTCATTTGCAAGTCGGACTCACACACGAAGGATTCCGTACAATATTTCACACATAAACGGTCCAATTAAAATAGATGGACAAATTTTAACAGAGCGTTCCGTACGAGTGCGTCTAAACAAAGATATCCAAGCAAAAAAAAAAAACACTGATTAAAAAGTGATTCTATTTTGACCTAAAATAATAAATGACATTGGGTAATCATCGACGAGCTTCTTCACAACGAACTCTACAGGTTTTCGCAGGGAGATCGACGCGAAAACTGATACCATGGATTCAGTAGATGATTTTGAACCCTCTGCGTTGAAAATGTTCATCGATTATTTAAAAAAAAAACTGCTGTTCCATACAATTTGACCGCGCAGGTATTGAAAGAAAGAAAAATAGGTTTATTTGTCACAGAAACACGTGCATACAAAAAAAAAACAATATAAACATATCAAATGTTCGGCAGCTGCACATCATGACTGTGACAAGAAGGCTTCCACTCAGCATAATGCTGTGCTATGGGGGACCCACAGCACAGCGCTAATTTTTATTGGTCACCCGAAAAATACGTACGGAATTCAAGCCGGTAAATAAATATTAATAAATCCAGTGTATACATATTAATAAATACAGTGTAAATATTGAATAAATCTAGTGTTTTCTCTCGCTTGAACTTTTCTATGAAATAGCAGATATTTTTTTTAGTAACCTAAGAATTTTTTTTGCGCATGGTGGTTCAGAATCATGTACTGAATCCATGGTATCAGTTCTCTCGTCGATCTCCCTGCGAAAAGTGTAGAGTTCGTTGTGAAGAAGCTCGTCCGGGGAGGTACTACCACCATACATACTTCTTATTTACCTATTTGCTCAATACTTGAAAGCTCGTGGCTAAATTATAACTTGCCGAGGTCGAGCCATGGATGGGTGTCTATCCATTATACAGGGTGATTGGAAGCTGGGTGCAAAGCTTTAAAGCGAAGATAGCACATACAATTTAGAATCATTTAAGCCATGGTTATCTTAGACGAAATCTTACTAATTTTTTTTAAGGTTATAAGGTTTACAAAAAGTATTTATGAATTTAATATTTTTTTTGTGAACTTAAAATTTCTGTAAACAAAATGTCTAACGACAAAGAAGCCTAAAACTTGTTTTGCTAGATTGCTTACTCATTACTTTAATTATATTCATAAATGAATTAATTTTTATTTTATTTAAATAAAAATTAATTCATTTATGATTTAATTTGGCCAATAACAAGCAGTTTAGTTAAAATTTTGGGAATATTCGAAAAAAAACGTAAAAATTAGGTTAAAAAAAAAATGGTAAGACTTCGTCTGAGACAACCATGGCTTAAATGGTTCTAAATTGTCTGTACTATTTTCGCCTTAAAGCTTTGCACCCAGCTTCCAATCACCTTGTATATCGAGACCCCTCCATGTCTCGGAAAGCACGTTAAGACGTTGGTCCCGGCTGTCATTCGTAGATCTTTGACAGTCATTACGGGTCAACCAATCTTAATCTTACTAAGTGGTATTGTGTTACCCAGTAACTAGGTTGTGGAGGTCAGAAAGGCAGTCGCTCCATGTAAAATACTGGTAAAACTCAAACTCATTTTTTTTTTTTCAAACGTATTTATTTCCATTAAACCATTTACAGGCACTTTTGATTTGTCAAGGGGTCGGTCACCCAAAAATATGAAGCTAGTTGCCCATTCCAAAGCGTAGTAGGTACCTATGGAGAAGAACGGGCAAGAAACTCCACGGACACTCTTTTAAATCAATAATTTGATACAAAATATTGGTTACATCATTCATTTTGAAATTATGCATGTGAGAACAATGTAGAAAGACGTGCACGTTCGTAAAAGCGTCCGTAATAACAAGAAAAATAAAGAATCATTCAAAAACTTAAAATAAGTTATGGCAGCTAAGAGATGACCAGTCCCAACTGACGGCGCCCGTTCACGAACATGACGCATGGATCAGCACCATTCAGCTCAACCATTTTGAAGGGAGCTAAATGATCCAACACAGTATTCAGTTGGAAAAGACTAGGCAGATGAGAAGAAGCTCGTCCGGGGAAGTAATGCCACTATACCTTTTTCTTATTTACCTATTTACTCAAGACTTGAAAGCCATACTACCTATTTTATGCAAATACGATAAAATCACCGTATATATAAGTACCTATATATAACTTCTTAGTTATTTATCGGAAGCGTGCCGACTGGTTTCATGTCCTTTTGAAAGGTCAAATTCAGTCTACAGTCGTTTCCAGGGTCGTTTTGAAATACCTTTTTATGGCAAACTAACTATTATCTGGGGCTTCGCCTGTTTGAAGAGAGAGAGCAGTGGTGGCGCAGAGATTACGGTCGCGACTTACGGATATTGTAAGTCGTAGTTTCGAATCCAGGAAGGCACTTTGTGTACATTATTTCATGACCACTGCTCTAAAAAACGGTGAAGGAAAACATCGTGAGGAAACCGGCATGTCCTAGAACCAATAATTCGAAGACATGTGACATCTACCAACCCGCACTGGGCCCGCGTGGTGGATTACGGCCCACTCCCACTCATATATTATGTAGGAGGCCCTGTGTCCTATTAGTGGGGACGTTCTAAGCTGATTATGGCATGAAAAATACAAGTAGGTACAGCTGCATCCGGTTAGACTCTTTATATGACCTTTTCTGTATTTAATAGGCTCAACAAGTTACTAACCTTCTCTAGTGTAAGTTATAAAACATCATGTAGTAAAATGTTATCAGAACATTTAGCGATACTGAATTACACAGCCACAGAAAAACTTCTAGAAAATTTGTCATGATAATAATTTATTCCCTCGTAAGTATTTACTTTTGTATTATGTATATTTACATAGGTTTAGTTTTAGATAATAATGAACCAATATGCTTTTTGTCGTAGTTGTTAATAGATTATTTTATATAGGTTTAACTTAAAATTTTAGTGTTCCAATTTAATTGAAATGTAAAGTGATGGCCTGAAACACAGGTTTGAATTAACCTAGATCGGGCGGGTCGCTACCTAACATTGTAATTCCATACCATGATTACTTGCACCTGTTCTTAACATATTTTAGTTTTAGTTTATTTTTAGGCACTATAATTATTTTTTGGGAAATCATACTGTTGACTAAGTGTACACTTTTTGTAAACGTTTTATTCAATAAATAAATAAATAGAAAATAGACTAGGATCCGACCCCAACATATTTCTGAGATGTCTAGGTAGATTATGATGGTACCTTATAATCCGAACCTACTTTCAGAATCAACAACAGAACAAATACATTCAATTCACCAATACAAATAATATTATTATCTTTTTATTGGATTCACAGTTACAAAAAACGGTAATGGGAACTGTCTCGGAACGGTATTACGACCGACTTATGTCCAATTTTCGGACAATAATAAGATCAATACTATCAATCGGCAATCGGTAACATAATAAAAACCGGCCAAGTTCGTGTCGGACCACGCACAATGAAGGGTTCCGTAGTTTGGATGAATTTATCCCAAGAACAAACTTAACATTGTAGTTGAAAAACATGTTCTCCCATGCGAAATGTATGGGAGATCATGTTTTTCAAACTGCAAATTTAAGTTGGTCGATTATTAGAATTATTACTCATTAATCTGTAAAGCCTACTTAGCTGTGATAGTTTTCCTTTAAACTTCGTTATATATTAAGTGCTACTGCCTTGACATTTGAATTTCTAACTACAACCGTTTAGTTGGTAGAGGGGGGAGACACTTGACTCTAACGAAAATTGGAACTTTAAAACTTGATAAGTCACGAACGGCTTACTTAATCCATAAACAGTCTTGGAAAACCCCTAATATTTTTGAATGACCTATCCAACGATATCCCACACAATGAGAAGGTCGAAAAAAAAAATATCATCCCCACATTACATGTAGGAGAGGTACCCTAAATAATTGTTTATTTCAAAATTTTATTTTACCACTTTTTTGGCGTCATTAACGTGTATACTCATGCCAAATTACAACTTTCTAGTACAAATACTTTTTGAGCTAAACCGCGGACAGACAGACAGACAGACGGACATGGCGAAACTATAAGGGTTCCTTGTTGACTACGGAACCCTAAAAACCGGCCTAGTGCGAGTTGGACTCGCACACGAAGGATTCCGTACCACCGTAGAATATTTAACACTACATTGTTTTTTTATACTTTTAGCTAAAACATGTTTCTTGTATGCAGTGGATTGTCATTTAGGAGGGGCTCGACCCCGCTGAGGATAGATTTTAGCAAAGTAAATACTAAAAAAGCATACAACTTTTTATTTTACTTAACGCTTATCAAGCCTCCTAGGATTACTTTTCGCAAAATTCTCAATAGAACTCGTGAAAACATATACTTATTAAGTTATGGATAATAAATAACAATAAAATTGTACCTTAGGTAGAGTAATACTGCCGGGGTTGCGGGAAAGTCCGAAAGGGATAGATACCGTGGCTCCTGGCAACGTACGGGCAACTGAAGGAACACGGGTGGGTATTAGTCTGTAAGAGTCTGACACGCCCTGCACATCAAATAACTTCTCTCGCTCCCACACAAAAATAAAAAGGTTACACTACCATGCTTGCTAAAAAGTTTAATTAGAATAATATCAAGTTCACTTTAAGATTTGTCACGGAAGAACTCAGATGCTTTTGTGGGGGTCTTATGCCCATAACAATACAGAATCTGTCAAAATTTAACTGTCTATCTATTATAGTTCATGACATACAGCCCACTGACAGACGGACAGACGGAGGGACGGACAGCAGAGCCTTAGTAATAGGTTGCCGTTGGCGCCTTTAGGTAAGGAACCCTAAAAAAGAAAATAAGTACAATAATGTGCTGGTATTTGGGACATTTGAAAGTAGATTTACAGATTTCAAGACCAGTGCAAGACTGAATGTCTGGTTTTTGGATGTAAAACTTCTAGGTAGTAAGTAGTAGTTAAAGCCTCGTTGGTCTAGTGGTCGCAAGTCAGTACTGCTGAGCATGAGGGTTCAATTATATTATTATTACAGTACATATTATAACAAACAAAATAATATGATAGCAAACCTTACATATACTTCAAACCTACTTGCGTTTTTATATACATTAATCATTTATATATCACTATTCTACACTTACCAAAATTTTATTTAACATAATTGCGCCATAAAACTAAATAAATGTATATAAGCACGCAAAAACAATTTTTTAACAAAACTACCCGCCCTTTGACACAGTCATACACACACCCCCTCCCAAGCACACCTTCATTTATACCCACACACACACACACACACCCCCACACATAGATTCACCCACGCACATTACCCCACACACACGCACACACACACACATCATACCACACACACACACGCACATCATTCCACGTTTTTTCTCAATCATTCCCACTCTTTCAGTCTTTCACTTGTTGACAATACATACAAATGTTATGAAATGGGGGGCCTGGAGATCTATAGTACAGGCCTCGGCTTAGTTTAGACTCCAGATCTCCCACAAATTACTAATTTTTCGACAATTTATCTTGTCAAACTTTATACCTTGATGTAATTTGTGGAGATGAAATAAACAGATTTTTATTTTATTATTTTATAATTCCCGGGTCGGGTAAAGTGTTATGTTATGTCACGGCCTCAGGCTAGGTGAAGGGACGATCTCCGCAGGATGGTTGGTAGCAGCTGGATGAGAGTTGCCGAGAATAGAGCTGAATCACGTGGAGATGCCTATGTTAAACGTACTGCATAAACGTTCTTTACTTTTATATAATCAAACTGGTAGCCGCGCCTAGCATCATCGCGTTTTGGGGGACTGTCTTATGTAATTTTGACGTTCGAAAAGTGCTGATTCTCAGCCTAGTTTGAATAAATGACTTTTGAATTTTGAATTTTTGAATCATTAGCCAGAAATCAATAGATTACATAAGTTGACCTATCGCAGTGGAATAATGTTATGTTATTAAAATCATACCTATATCATTATTAAATGCCATTTTAAAAAAAACGTCAAAGACGCCACCGCAGCCCAAACAGATTTATTAATAGAAATATATACAGAAAAAAATGTTTACTTCGGTCGGTAATTGTCACCGTCATGGTTGCGCCCGCGCCGTAGTGATGTACTATAGTTTTTTTAAATGATTGTTTGTTGTTTGTTATTTTTGTCAACGAAGGGACTTTTGGCTAAATAATACCAACCGCACGGGTCGAGGAACGTTTTCCGAGGGCGCTCCGTGGATGGGTGACCATCTAATATATACCGAGATACATTGGTGGCTCAGAAAGCACGTTTTAAGCAGTTGGTCCCGGCTGTCATTCGTAGATCTTCGACTTTTAGCCTTCTGATTAGGCCCTTTGTGAGCGACCAAGTTTCAGTGACATAGGTCTGTCATCACTGGCAACACCCACTGGTCAAAGACTTTCGTGACCCTGCGGTGTGTGGGACGGTAGCTTCCCAAAATTTCAGATTATACTGGGAAAAAACATGACTTTTGTTGCGAGCCGACGCGGTCTCCGCCGCGGTTCGATTGCCAGTGGACCAATATTACTAAGCCATTCCATCCGGATCTTGATAGAATTCTTGAACAGATACCTATCATGAAAATTTGCGTGGGAAAAGTTTTCGTTCAGTTAAAATTACGAAACAATATACAACGTTGAGGGACTTTACCTATTCCGTGGACCGTCGAACTGTCGAGCTGAAGTATTATTGTGTAAAAAAAAATCTCATCATGAAAACTTAGGTGATGTGAGCATGAAATGGGCTCTCATTCGTTTAAGTCACACTATTGACAGTTCTCTTCACCTAAGCTGAGTGAGAATTTTACAGAATAGATCGGGAGGTCACGAAATTCGAATCTGTGTTATTGAAAGAAAGTTATTTTTTTGGCACAGTAGCACTTAAAGCTTCGATTACACGAGCACTCCAATTCCATCACTTCCGCGCGACGTGGTTTGCGGCAGAACGGAGCTCAAAAATCGAACAGCCACACGAACACTCCACTCCAAATGAGCTCGCCACTGCACTCTGTTTTTTGGTGACCTACTCCGACAGCTGCGTACATTGTAGTCTGTGGCTGCGTACCTGCCAACTGAGAGCAAAATGGATTGTTGTATCAGCCACAGACGAGCGCACGTGGCGTACCTACAGTGTGCACACTTCGCGTACGCATCTCGCGATCTCAGAATATATTTATGTGGTACCTAATTTCCAGGAAAAAAGAAAAAAGAATCACCACATTTTTTTTTCTAATGGGGAATTTTGCCGGGCGGCCGTCGTCGTTTAGCGGATAGCGTTTAGCGGAGTCATAACTTATGACCCCTGTTGAATATTTGCTAATTTTTAATGGATTTGGGGTAATTTTGTTGGTACTAAAAATTTAATTTGAAATAGCAATAACTTTTTAATTTTCAATTAAAAAGATTATGTGTTACTATTTGGTAATGTTATTGCAGTACCTATGTGGAGCGGATCAAATAGGTTTTTTTACATATTGTACACGTATAGATACTTAATGTATTTCTCAAATTCAAATACTTACAAAATATTTTATTTCACATAAACATACATGGGCACTTATGAAACGTCGGAAGCTAGGTGCACGGTTCCAATTGGTCGTTTCCTATGGAGAAGAGCCGGCAAGAAACTCCACGTAAATTCATGTTTGTTTGTTTGTTCCAGACAATAATGCGATCATGGGGGGCAGCTGTGCTCTCACTACCTTTCTGGTGCTCACCGTGATAACAATCACCAGGGGACAGACGCAATACTTTGGTAAATATTCTGATCAAACTCAAACTCAAACTCAAAGCATTTATTTCAATTAAACCATTTACAGGCACTTTTGAATTCTCAAGGGGTCAGTTAGTCAGAAATATGAAGCTAGTTGCCCATTCCAAAGCGTAGGTTCCTATGGAGAAGAACGGGCAAGATACTCTGCTCATGTATGTATGGTTGAACCGCAAAGATAGCCAAAGAAATTCAATTTTCTTACGTTTTTTTCAATTTGCAGGTTATGTTGTATCTTGATAAGTAACAAAAATATATTTACAAAATTATAATCATTAGAATCATTACATAATCATCTCTCTAAGCTAGATTTGTTCCATTGAATGACTTTTTCATGAAATCATGACGTTTGAGAATAAATCTAACTCAAGTAAAGACTGTTGAAGGAATCAATTACTTCTTAAGTTCGATTTTTTTTTCTGCTCAACAGCATTATGACAACGCAATGAATTTTGTTGAACTGTCAGAATGAAAGAGATTAAAGATAAAGATTTAAAAAAAATATAATTTTATTTGTCTAAACATGCTTATAGTTGCAAATTAAGCATGCAGGATGTCACAATATTTCGTACGCACATAATTGTTTCATCCGTAAGGCGCACAAATTTATAATATTTATTAAAAATAATATTACAAAATAAAACTTAATTATTAAAGGCATTATTAAAAAAGTCGCTTAAAATAATATTATATATAACATTTGTCTGTTAATAAATTTCGCATCTTTTTTAAACAAATTTACTGGCAATGTTTTATATGACTGTGGTATTCCGGATTCCATTGCTACTGTAAGTGTGTTAAGCAATTACCCCGCTGGTGTGCACGCTCCTTAATTATCTATGGCTTTACAACTGTATCTTATTGGCTTTTGCGACACCCACATCTGAATAAAAACGACCTACTTGCCCGTTATGTTATGATGATACCATATTTCTCCATTTTAAATTATATTACAGCAATAAATAAATAAACTCAAACTCAACTCAAACTCAAAGCATTTATTTCAATAAAACCATTTACAGGCACTTTTGAATTGTCAAAGAGTCAGTCAGTTAGTCAGAAAATTGAAGCTAGTTGCCCATTCCAAAACGTAGATCTCTATGGAAATATCTTTAGGTACTTACCTAAAATAGTTATTTTTGCAACAAGAGAGCAAAGTTGGTTTTTGCTGCGAGTCTCGATTTCGAACCCAAAGCACGCTCTTCTGACTCTTCGGATTCATGTGCGTATTGTATAATTATCACTTGCTTCAAAAACGGTGAAGGAAAACATCGTGAGGAAACCGACATGCCTGAGAGATATTTCTCGACGGCATGTGAAGCTAAGTCAGAGGCCCATGGACGGCTTTAAAACTCTGACTCTCTCTGACTGAAAAACCAGGGGCCCAAGTCTTCTATTTTTATAAATTCGTCATTCCAACACGATCCCATTGTCATTTTGCTAAAAGTTCGTAATCTGCTAAATTCATAATGGTCGATCATTGGTTGATCATTGTATTCCACAAACACGATACTCGTAACGAATTAAAAGAAATGATTGCACAATGACGTTCTCATGGTAGGTCACTGATCAAAGGAACTGTCAAAATTTTAGCAGATTACCGCCTAAGTCAGTCATTCAATTTTCATTATGCACGAGATTACCAATAGATGCCATTTCATTCAATGGAGTGCGAGTGGCTGACCTTTGGAAAGTCATAATGACGCCATTATATTTGTAAATTACTAAACTTGTCAAAATCAACAATTATGAAATCAATGATAGACCATTCTGACACTATTGTAATGACTTGAGGCCCAGCAGGGCTAACATGACAAGCACGAGAAAGCTCTCTATCTCGTTTTGTCGAAATTTGTCTACAATTCTGACGTCATTCTAATCCCTAACATGACCGTAAACGACGAGATATCTCGAAAAAGGCACTTTGACACTTCTATCTCGCGACGAGAAACCGATGTTGCAAGTTATTAAAAACAAATAATTTTTTTGATAGCGACTTCGGCTTGAGATTCCGTTTCATTCATTCAATGTTGCCGATTTTCTTTTCACAAATGCCTCTAAACTAGACTAAAAATCACCAAAATTTTGATTATTCCTGTCAACCGACGATTTTCCATTCTGAAATAGACACAACTTAACTATATTTTAGTTTGACGGCACTGAGCTATAAATTTAGTGAAAATGGCAATTTTGCTATTCAGAATTTTACGTTCTTCACCTAAAATGTTGATTGTCTAAGTATTTAATCGCGATAAAAAAATGAACTAAAACTCACACCAACACCTCGAAGGTGCAAAAACAATACTGTCTTTTTTTTCTTTTCTCTTGCTTTTATCTCGAAAACGGTGTGTCCTATCGCAAAAATAATGAAAATTTCGACCCCCTTTATGAAACCCATAAACCCCTAACACTCAACATGTAGGTAATATTTTTTCATATTTTCCATACAAAAAACGAAAAATTCGTTTCAATATAAATAGTAGTTTAAAACTAAGTATTTTCATTATTAATATATTGTAAAATAAAATGATGACTTAAATAAGTACAATTATGAAACTGCCATGTTATTTTGGAGTTTTTTTTTTGTATCATAATTTTGTCTACTCTTCTCGTCGTCAAAATCGACGACGAGTAAATACGAGTAAATGATAGAAAAATCGGAGATTATCTCGTGTTGAATTGTCAAAAATCGAGATAACTAAGGTGCCATGTTAGGGTTTGTCGAGTAAACATCAATTTTGACAGAAGGAGTCGACTATTTTGTATGGACGCGCTGTCAGAAAACGAGAAAGTGACCGAAATAGACAAAAATTACTCACGCGAGAACGAGTAATTGTCGCGTGTGTCATGTTAGGCCTGCTGGTCTCTGACTGTCGGCACGGTTAGCGCAGTAGTTAAGCGATTGACTGCTGCACTGCGTGTCGCGGGTTCGATTTTACGCACGGAACAAATATTTTTTGTATGACCTACAAGTAGTTGTTTCGGGTCTGGCTGTTTGTGTATGTGAGTTAATGTTTGTAAGCGCATCCACGATACAGGAGAAATTCCTAGTGTGGAGCAAGGTTAGTCACACACACACACACACACACACACACACACACACACACACGAGAGGAAGAATAAAAACATTTTTAATTTGGAACAAGCACGAATTATTCGAATTATGTACCTACAAAAAAACTAATTAAACGTGCTGAAAGTAGGTGCCTACTGGCTAAATGGAGCTACATACATTATATTTCATTTCTCTTCGCCATTGTCTCAAGCTCGAAATCGAATCGCAGCAAAATCGAATTTTACTCACTGTCTTTAAACAGTAAAACCTGCTTGTTTGAGGTGAAGAATTAATTATGATTTCGCCTTTTTGCGATGAGATGATACACAGTCTAAGAGAACACGAAAAACCTGTTATTTTCAATAACAAGCCCAAGTTTAAAATGATACTTTTCACATCGTAATGTTCAAGGTGATCTAATCTATTTTTTTTTTAAATAATACATTCCTTTGTTTTTTGTTATAAGTATATTTTTTATTTTTGTTTGGTTGCCAAAATAATGCATTATATTGGCATTTTTTTTAAATGTATTATTATATTACCTACTTCGACTGTCTCGTTGGTCTGGTGGTCGCAAGCGCGCCTGCTGAGCGTTGTTTCCTGGGTTCGATACCCGAGATTTTTCCATTAGAAAGTTCTAATGGAAAAATCCAGACAGGGCTGGACCGTTGATGGCAATAGGCTCGCTCCCTTTGGGACATGGGACAGCAACATAACTGGCGAAATGTGGATATAGGTACTAACTTTACATGTCTGCCTACATCTTTGGACAATGCGAGCGGGATGTTATGTTACTATAGGATTCTCGATCAAATACGCAATGTAAGTTTTTAGTCGAGAATCCTATATTAACAGCTTTGGAGAATGGAGACTCATTTCATCTTCTAAACTCACGCCCCTTCTTCCCATGGGGGTAGGCAGAAACGACAGACCGCCACCTGCTTTGATCCTTACATACTCCTTTTGCCTCGTTTACGTTCATACATCAGAGGCCCTAGTGTGTTTCTCTAAACCATCTCGAATTTACGCATCGACAGCGTTCGGCGCTCCGAATGGCCCTTCATTGGTGAAGGCGGGCCGGCTGCCAAACGGAGCGCCGAACGCGGTCGATGCGTAAAGACGAGGTCGCTGAAAGAAACTCACACTAGGGCCTCTGACGCATGCCGTTTACGAGTAGGTACAGACGCCAGCACATCAACCTATTTATTACAATCTGTCAAATTTCTTTAATTGATTTTCAACTTTATCACTAAAGCATAAGGTTCAAAGTTGATTGGGAAAATTTGACCGTTTCGGGTAGGTTGACCTGCTGGCGTCTGTACTACGCACCTGACCTTTCTGAAGAACAGGGCCTCAAGTCTGCTATTACAATAGTGTCAGAATGGTCTATCATTGATTTCATAATTGTTGATTTTGACAAGTTTGGTGATCTACTAACATGTTGGCGTCATTATGACTTTCCAATGGTCAGTCACTGATACTCCATTGAAAGAAATGGCATCTATTGGTGATCTCGTGCATAATGAAAAATGAATGACTGACTTAGGCAGTAATCTGCTAAAATTTTGACAGTTCCTTTGATCAGTGACCTACCATGAGAACGTCATTGTGCAGTCATTTCTTGTAATTCGTTACGAGTATCGTGTTTGTGGAATACAATGATCAACCAATGATCGACCATTATGAATTTAGCAGATTACGAACTTCTAGCAAAATGACAATGGGATCGTGTTGGAACGACGAATTTATAAAAATAGCAGACTTGGGCCCCAGGACGAAAATACCACCAGAATGGACCCTATGGAAAATAATACGATACGAATCTTATTAATTTTAACGTGACGTTTCGTAATTTATTGGAACTGAACTGAAGTTTTGCATAATTTATTTAGAGTCCGCGCCACCACCCAAGTCTGTTAGACGCGGCGCTAGTGTCTGTCATTGCATCTAAAGGCATTTAAAAAAATGTAGTTCCACAATTTTCCGCCGGACTTCAGTGGCGCTAGTGGTCTTTTTAATAACCTACATACAAGCAGGATAATATTTTGACAGTAATAAATTGTGGACGAGTTCACGAGTTGTCTTTTTGTTACGAATACATCAGAGGCCATAATGATTTATAGTTTAAAAAAAATAAGGATAACGTCCTTCCATAAACATTGTACAAAAAAAAAACCTGTGATAAAACATAGCATAACATCACGCCTGTATTCCCCGAAGTTAGTCAGAGGTGTAGGTACCTATGTATAGTACAACCACATTGCGCCAGTTATGTTTAAGTCACATGTCATAGGGGGCGAGTATTTTGCCATCAACGCAAATACAGAAATCCCAGACGGAAAAATCCTTTAACATTTTGCCCGACCTGGGAATCGAACCCAGGACCTTGACGCTTACGCTTGCAACCTCAAGAGCAATGAGGCTGTCTTTGACGTCATCCCCATTTAATGCTTTGTATTCCATGTACATAATAGTAGTTATGGTAGGTGTTACCTTACCTAAGCCTACAGGACTCCCTATTATTTGGCCTACTACCACCACTCACCGGTAACCGGGCTCAATTTATATCTTCAGACTGCATTAGAGAAATTCCTTACGGAAGAACCCGATAACACTAAATATCCAACCTGAAACAAACACAATATTTCACGCAAAGCAGCCATGTTATCACCAGACTATTGACGCAGTGATTACACGCAATACGTACCTATTTCTAAATGATCATCTCTTTTTTCCAGATATACTCCAAGGACTGCAACAGCTATTCCAGCCATACCAAGGCAATGACAACATAAACGTTTTCAATGGGGCCACAAGAGCCCCACAAAAACAGGTAAACAGACAAGAAATCAAGAAGAAAACAGTCGAGAACAGACAACAAACTGAAGAAAAACGAACCAAAACACTCCCTCCCACGAATCAATACGATTACGTCTTCGCTACTACTGCGAAACCGAGTCGAAGAACAACAAAATCGAATACTAGTCAAAATAATAACTCTAGGAGTTTCAACAACAAGAATGAAGAAAGCAATATACTTTTTGGAGAATATTATAATCCTTATGAAATAACAACTAAAGCAAATAACTTTAATAGAGTCAAAACTACAACAACAACAACAGAAGCTAGCTCCTTCAATTATGATGGGAACAGAGGAACGACACAGAATGTTTTCAGTAACAACTTTAATGTTGCCAGACCAGTTACTGAGAATGTGTTTGAGAATGTCAATCACAGAGATACATTTGCTGTTAATAACCAACCTAGGCCTGCTAATTTAATCAGCAATGGAGCCAGTCTTGATGGCAACAACAATTTTGCTGGAAATACAAACAACAGACCCCAGAATGATCGAAATAGGGGTAATAGTAATGTAAATACCAATAATAGAGGGACACAAAACACTGATTATAATATAAATTTTCCAAGTTTACCGGACAACAACAGGAACAATAATGGTTTCTTAAATACTGACATTAATCCAGGTTTTAATAACTTTGGTAATACAGGAGTCGGTTTCAATAATAGAGGGACTACAAATAATAATAATAATAATAATAGAGGAAATGCAAACTCTAATACAAATAATAATAACAGAGGAAATTCTAACAACAATAGGGGTAACACCAACAATTTCAACCAAGGTAACAACTTCGGCGGCTTTAACTACCCAGAAACTCCCCTGATCAACCGGCCCGGGGTTCAACCTTCCCCAGTAGACGTTGGTTTACCACCGATCACCAATAGACCAACATCAAACAATAATAACTTTGGGGGCTTCAATAGACCTTCAGACTCAAGTTCAGTGACGTTCTCTGAACAACCTGATCAGGAACCAGAGATTTTAATTGGCCCCGACGAAGATGATATGACTGAGTGGCAGAAGAGAAGTTATGCGGAAAAGGCGGAAAGGAGTGAGTATGATTTTGTATTTATTTTAAATTTAGTTTTTTTTATATCTAGCATATTTTTTTTCAACTGGGACAGAGGTCTCGCTCTCTTCGAGAGGGAGTAGACTGTAATTACGGAATGCAATACTGATATCGCGGGATCTCGACCTCGAATTTTATTTTTATTTGTTACTAACATAGCTCATAAGTAGAGTGTATGATCATATGGACGGAAAGGTCTGAAATAAAGTATTTTTTATAAGCGTTATGTTTTTTTTCATCATTCTATATTTCAAATTCAAATTCATTTATTTGTCCGAATATGGTACATTGCATGGTCTTAAATTAATAAATTGTTTCATCACATTCTGCCACGTGGGGCGTGCAAATATCAGATAAGTACACAAATAAAATTATTGCAATACAAAATAAAAATAATAAGTTAATATTGATGAATTGAATTAATAATTAGGTACGAATTAATATTACATTAAGAGGTTAAAAATATTATCTAGGTTAATGTCAAAGTATTATTCAATGTCAAACTATCAAAGAGAGATTTCAAAGTTTAAAAGATTACAATTACATTCGGATGTCAGTATCAATCAAAAAGTCGTTTAAATTATAATAACACTTTTTACATAGCAACTCTTTAAGTTCCTTTTTAAACCCGTTTAAATTTAGTTGTTTGATTTTGTTTGGGATTTTATTAAAAACTTTCGATTCAAACTTAATGGCGGCTTGGAAGTTAGTTACTCGCTGCGCAGTACCGCACCCCTCACCTCCGCTGACCCATGAATTCGTTACTGCGCAGCGACTCGCCTCATATTCCGAGCCGCCATTAAGTGTGAATCGGGTAGTAACATGCATTCAATCTCTATTTTCCAGTGTGCGACTACTACAAGTCCTTCACAGTGAAGAAAGTGGTGGCCTTACCTCTGATCCCGTCGCCAGACCCCGTAGAAATCAAGGTGTCTGACTGTGTACCTATCAATGTGCCTCTGGTCATCGGGGGAACAGTTGCCAGCATCCGAGACTTCCCGCACATGGCTCTAGTGGGCTGGATGAAAGCTAGGGTAAGTTGTTTTCACCATATCCGGCGACAGTGACCCGTACCCTAATTACGTAATGCAAAATCAATCCGAATCTGAATCGTTTTGAAACAGATTGCTAATCCATTGCTCCGTAAGTTCGAAAAAAAAAACTGCAGAGCAACGTAAATAACGCAATGAATGTTGTTGAACTGTCAAAATGAAACAGATTTGTCTTTATCGTTTACGAAAATATGTTGCGTAATTAGAAAGCTGGACTACGTAAATACAAAGGCGGATGCAACACAGACACCCAAAGCCGTGCTGCATTATCTTGCGGCTGGCTTAAAAACAGTAATAGTCTGTCCGAACCCAGCTGCAACACAGCGGTTTTTAGTGCAGCCGCATTTGTTTGTATGAGGCAATGAAAAGGCGGATTCAACGCAGACACCCACAGTATTATTACCGTTCGATTATAAACTGTCGAAACTTTGTGAACTGGGTGAAATAGGTTTGGTTAGGTTAAATCTGGTATACACATATGAATTTTAATGATTTCAGTGAATATGGGGGTCACTTTTGGGGGGCAAATAAGAAAAAAATGTAGTTTTGCAGACTGTACCGTTTGACAAATCAAATGAAAGGTATTACTGTGAGGGCCTCAAAAATATTTTATCTATAATCATAAAATAAATAGTTTCATAGTTATTTATAATAATTGATGAAAATTGACACACCAAAAAATACAGAAAATTGTTCGATATTTATAGATATACAGGAAAACTTACAAGAAGTCAATGGTTTTAAAATAACATGGCAAATCTCTCAATAACGTGCGTACAAACTTAAATTTGCAGTTGGAATGTATAGGAGAACATGTTTTTCGAAAACAAATTCAAAGAAATTGATATACTGACTCCGCCTTCTCTTTATGTCTTAGAAAGTATTTTGTACGTTCTCAATAACTTAGGACTTTTCAAAATAAGAAGCGATTTCCATATAAATACACGTAGTAGACATGAAATTGTGATACCCAAATTTAGATTAAATAAAACAAGCAAGTCATTTCTTATAAACAGTATCCGCTTTTATAACATGTTGCCTAAGTCGGTTACAGAACTTAGCGATGGGAAGTTCAAAACCCACATCAAACGCGTCCTTATCAAGAAAACATATATTATAAAATTAAAGACTACTTTGAAGACAAGGAAGTTTGGCAATAATTCCTTCTGCACATGTGGTTTCCCTGGTACCTCATTATCGGCAAATTATGTAAGTCTTATTAGCTGCTCCCAAATTACCATGTTTATTTTTTACATTTGTAATGGCAATCATGTCATTTCGTATTAAATAGATTATTTTCTTATTTGTGAATGTAAGAACGTTGTAGGCTTAGTGGACTGTAGATTTGTTGACCATTTTCTATTTTGTTAAAAAAGGCCTACACTGTCCTCCCATACATATTAACACTGTTATTTGAAAATATTGTAAAAGCCAATTATTTTTAAAAGAGTAACTGTGGAGTTTCTTGCCAACTCTTCTCCATAGGAGACGAGCAATTGGAACCGTGCACCTATCTTTTGACGTTTCACAAGTGTCCATGTAGGTTATGTGAAGTAAAATATTTTAAATTGTGAATTTTGAATGCTAAGTTTGTTCTTGGGATAAATTCATCCCAACTGCAAAACCCTTCATTGTGCGTGATCCGACACACACTTGGCCTTTTAATGTTATGTTATGTATGATGATGTCCAGGACGCCGGCTACTCCTGGAAGTGTGGGGGCTCTTTGATCAGCGACCGCTACGTCCTGACTGCGGGACACTGCACCTATCAAGACAAAGATGCCAATGTTGTCAGGTATGTCACTGTTGATATTACTTCCCAGCGTTAATCTTGGCTAAAATTGGCTAAACGTCAGACTGGACCCATGGGCACATTGCCCCAGCTCCTAACTTTGAGGAATTAGTACCTGGTTACTTACTTACTGTCACCATTTATCATCCCACTGTTGACCAAAGGTCGCGCAGTCGCTACATGTAAAATACTGGTATTCAGTTGCATCCGGTTAGACTGGAAGCCGACCCCAACATGGTTGGGAAAAGGCTAGGCAGATTAATGGTTGACCAAAGGCCTCTCCTCATGACTTCGTAAAAAACAATCGAAGTGATGATGCTGAAGTCACGCTGAAATAGTTGCACGAAGACTGTGCTAATGTCCATGTTCGGGGTCATCAGTTTTAGAGGCATGAGGCACAGGGTATAAAGTTCTGGGCACGCCACTATTGCGGCGATAAGTCCCCTCTTTGAGGAGTGGCTGGAGAGGCACCACGGCATCCTCACCTTCCGCCTGACGCAGGTCCTCACCGGACATGGCTGTTTCGGGAGGTACCTGTTTCGGATAAGGCGGGAGGAAACGCCCGGGTGTCATCACTGCGTGAATCGCCCGGAGGACACGGTGGAGCATACGGTGGAGGTCTGCCCGGCTTGGGCAGAGCACCGCCGTGTCCTCGTGGAGGCGATCGGTGGCGGGGATCTCTCGCGTCCGGCCCTGGTCCAGGCCATGGTACGGAGCGAGAGGGCATGGGAGGCCGTCACCTCCTTCTGCGAAGCAGTAATGCTCGCGAAGGAGGAGGCGGAGCGCGTGAAGGAGAGGCAAATTTCGCGCCCTCACGCCCCTAGCCGCCGCAGGAGGAGACGCCCCGGGCGTCGGAAATCGATCGCGGATTCCCGGCCACCGTAGGCGCGGGCTTGCGGACGGTGAGCAATGGGTAGCTCGCCGTCCGGTAAGGACCAAGCCCGGGTCGACGGCGCGTTGTGTTCCACGCGCACCTCAAAGAGTGTCAGCGAGTGAAGGGGTCCGATGAGACCATTGCCTGCCGGGGTTGCGGGAAAGTCCGAAAGGGATACCGTGGCCCCCTGGCATTGCACAGGCAAGAGAAGGAACATGGGTTGGTTTTAGTCAGTAAAAGTCTAACACGCCCTCGCACTCCACCCAGAGCGGGAGGAGTCATTTGATGATTTCCCACCCAAAAAAAAAGGGAGCTACCAGACGGGTGTTGTGTCTGGTGGGCTACTGCCTGGCGATTGGTGTCGGGACGTTGTATATATTATGCTAGTCGCGCGGTAATCTTTTGCTTGCGCGATGCAGGATTTCGCATATCGCGATATCGCGTTAAAATAATACATACTTAGAAGAATAAATTGTTCATGGTCTGAAAAAAAAAACATTAATTCGATGATACCTGTTTAGATAAAAGGGTTATAGCTCATGCGGTTATCCACAAAAATTATTCATATAATGGTGAAGACTGTGCAGGAAATTGCGCACTTCGACTGCTATTCAGCTCTGAATCACCAATCCATTATGCCTCATATTAATTCATCTATTTTACTGAAACCAGTAACGAAATTTACAGCGGACCACCTCAAGCTGTTCAACTCGGGTCCTCATACCTGGATGATCGTGGAGCCCTTGTCGTGAAGATATCCGCCGTCATACGTCATCCGAAGTATAAGCAGAGAAGGTCGTACCATGATGTAGCGCTCATCAAGATGGTCTCAAAGGTCAAGTAAGTAAAACTTAAACATATAACGCCTGTAAACCCCGAAGGGTTGGGCAGAGGTGTACCTATAGTACACCCACAATTCGCCAGTTATGTTTAAGTCCCATGTAATGGAGGCGAGCCTATTGCCATCAACCGGGCACAAATCCAGACTCCGGGCTGCTACTGAGAAATTCCTGATGGAAAAACCCAATAACACTGCCAGACTTGGGAATCGACAGCAGCAGTGATCGTAACCACTAAAAAGAAAAATAATAGTCGAATAAAATTGATTTATCGTGTTACATAGGGATCTGCCGAATTATTGTGAAGTTGAGTTAGTGCCGTATGAGTGAATTTTAATTGCAGTGCAAGTGCACTGACCATTATAAAGAACAAGGCTGTAATGGCTGTTGAATAGCCGTTTAAGCAATTTGTACAGGCCTTGTTAATTTAAAAATATGTTTTTTCTAACTGAACAGACAGCTGTGCTGCTGGGGAGTTTGTTGCGCCACTTCTTCTTCCCAGCTAAAGCACTAGGAAGTGGTGAAGGGTGGGCGTTTCGGGAGACTGTCTTATGTAATTTTGACGTTCGAAAAGTGCTGATTCTCAGCCTAGTTTGAATAAATGACTTTTGAATTTTTGTACAGCTGTTTCAATGATTATACTGCTGTTAACCAGCCACTGTAATGCTTAAGGCTGGTTAATTTGGGGCCCTATTTAGAGTTACAAGGGCTGCGTAGCCAACTACACAGCCCTTATGCAGGAAACTAAAACAGCCTTGAGTAGTCACATAATTCTGTAGTCAAGCCACTGTGCGGCTATCATGTGCTACATTGGCGTGAACTAAAAGACTAGGCACATGATGGATTGATCCGTGTTTGAACCCAATGAAGAATGCCAGCGAAGAACTGATAACTAAGGGCGATTATGCTGACAGTGGGCAACGCCACAAATGCAGTTAAAAATTTCCGCAGTTTTGATTAATTTTGCAATATTACTGTGTGAAAATAAGAAATATGGCTAATTTGTGACCTAAAATATTGATTATGAAATGCAATAATTAATATCGTAACACCGAATATTTAGTTTTAGTTGTAAAAAAAGTATATGGAAACTTTCCAAATGGCTTTTTTACACCAAAAACGGTTACACTACAAATTCAGTGTTGTAATTGCATTTATTTTAGTTCAGCATCTAGCCATATGTCTTATTTCCATACAGTAATATTGCCAAATTAATCAAAACAGCGAAATATTTGACAGCTATTTGCGACGTTACCCACTTTCAGTATAAACGTTCTTGACTCGATATTGCTAATAACAATAACTTCCAGGTTCTCGGAAGTGATTCGACCAGCGTGTTTGGGAGTCCCACCACCAACGGGCAGGAGCATCATCGCCACTGGGTGGGGTAGGACTGAGTTCGGTGAGTATCTTTGTTTAAATTGTGATTTAAAATAATCTTGATATAAAAACTTTTTCACAAAAAATAAAACCGACTTCCAAAAAAAACACTACAAAGTGAAAAATAACTTTTATTTCGGAAGTCGGTGTCTTTGGGGTTTTATTTTCGTTTTTTTGCCACCGACTTCCGAAATAAAAGTTATTTTTCACTTTGTAGTGTTTTTTTTGGAAGTCGGTTTTATTTTTTGTGAAAAAGTTTTTATTTTTCACTTTTTAGTTGTGGTACCTACACAAAACCCCCACAAAAATTTGAATACCCATTACCTGCTATGTAAATTACAGTGACAGGAACTATTAGAATATCATCCACATATACTAGATGGGAAAAATACGTATTATTGAAGCTAACTCAAAAACCCCTTATCAGATCTTGACCAAATTTATATGGGACCACTTCTGAAGTATGCCCTACCAAACAAAAAAAGAATCATCAAAATCAATTCATAATTGGCGGAGTAATAAACATACAAAAAAAAAAAAAAACAATACATACAACCGAATTGATAACCTCCTCCTTTTTGAAGTCGGTTGAAAATGGATGATTGGTTACTCAAAAAAAGTGATTCGTCACACAGCTATCTCCATAATGGACGCCGTGTTTCCTAGAACCAACAGCATCTAAATGTAGTTTCAGTAACGGAAGAAACGAAAGAAAAATCACAGATTGAAGAAAGATTTCTAACTGCGTGTGCTACGGCGTCATGTCAAAAATTAACATAGGATAGGAACGCTCACTTTGCATAGAAAGAGATTATTAGGCCTACGAACGCGCGGAGTAAGTGCAGGTGCACACGACGCGTTGTGGCGCCGCACCGCAAAGATTACGTCGCATTGGAGATCACACGGGCGCTGTGGCGCCGAAGCGTTGTTACGCCGCAGCGGCACCGTAGCGGCGACGCGACGCAAATATCGTAAATTGTAATCTGACAAACATATGTTTTTGACAACGCAAAAACAACTAAGCGGTGCCGCTCCGGTGTCGCAACGCGTACTCCCCTCCCCGCCGCGTCTCGCGGGCTGCAAGTCCGGTGTACGTGCGGTGCGACGCCGGAACGCACCGTGTGACACGCCGTGGATATTTGTATGTAGGACGCCGTAGCGACACCGCTCCGGCGCCGCGTCGCCGCCGCAACGCATCGTGTGTGCAGGCTAAGAGCCTGAGCACACTATGCGTTGCGCACCGCAAAAATTTCGCATTTTCGGTCACATATGCGCAGCGGCACCGTAGCGTTGTCACACCGCAGCGGCACCATGCCGCACCGCGCGTAAATTGTCATCTGTCAAACATCTAACTTTCAAGCCGCCATTAAGTTTGAATCGAACTACAGAAAGATGAAAAAACATGCAGGGCCGTCTTTGGGGACTGCCGATAGAAGTGAAAACAGCGTGCGGTGACGATGACGTGAGTGTCACGCTTTTTGTTCATCCAAAAGTTCACATATATACACAGTATACATATAGCTCATGAAAAGCGTTCGGTGACGATGACGCGAGTTCCACGATTTTTGTTCACCCAAAAAGTGCTCAACGCGCCTAAAGAAGTTTTCACTTCAAAAAACTGAGCGGTGTCGCAACGTGTACTCCCCTCCCCGCCTCGTCTCGCGGGCTGCAAATCCGGTGTACGTGCGGTGCGACGCCGGAACGCATCGTGTGGCATTCCATGGATATTTGTATGTAGGACGCCGCGCCGCCGCCGCAACGCATCGTGTGCACAGGCTCAAAGGACGCGACCTATTTAAAAGAGATCTTCACGCTCATATCGAACGATTTTTTAATCGAAATATCTTATATAAAAGCGATCGCCGTACGAATACACGATCGACGAGTGAATATGTCACTTTTTGTTCGGAAAACTGGAAAATGGCCTCGAAGCGATCACGCGTACTGTTTTCACGTTACACTGTTTGTCCGCCGCACAACGTCAACAGGCAGTCAACGAGAAACGAGATTATTCGATCCAAATGTGACGACTTGCTTGTGTGCGGTGGGCACGCGGCCATAGTAAATGTATGTATTGCTACTTCGGCGCCGTCATCTCGTTCCGTTGACGTGGCGGAGGACAAACGACCTTACACTTCCTTCCCGCATTCGTGCTAGGGTCTTAATATACGGTCTATTCCTCGTAAGAAGAGATAATGAAGAGAACCAAAATTTAAAACTTCCGTACCTTATCAAATCATCCTCTCGTTATTAATTCCAGGAGGCGACCACTCCGTGCAGCTCCGCAGCGTGTCCCTGAACGTGTGGGACATGCAGGAGTGTAAGGAGATATGGGGGACATCGCTGAAGCTCCCCCGTGGGGTCACCCCCGACAGCCACGTGTGCGCCGGCGACAGGGGGGGCGGCCATGACACTTGTCAGGTAAGGAAATCACCAAACTGACCTTTGTTTTTCTTTTCCGTGGGGAAATCCTGATGATACCCTGCGTCTGGGAAGAACAGAGGGTTAAAAACCCCACTGGTCCATCGCCGCAATTACCGCAGACTGTTCCGACTACAATGAAAGTTTATTAACAGGTTTTTTTTAAACTGTAAAAAAATACACTCTTATCTAGGGTTACAAAATACAATTAATTAAGTTTTTATGAGAGTAATACTGGCCCTATTGCGATCATCTCGCCATTTTGTATTGAAATAAAAATATTGTAGTTTCGCCTACTGTTATACTTAGTCTGGCCATAAATACTGTTACAATTAAAAATAAGAAAGATTGAATTTGGAATCTGTCATTTTTATACGATTGTTCATTGAATTTTCTAATTTTGACACCAATACATTGTACAATATTTTGCGATATTAAAATGGAGTGGGGTGGTAAAGAGAACCGAATCGCTGTGATTGCATTACACAAAGTTGGTATGGAGCCAAATGCAATTTTTAAAACTCTCCATACGCTTGGTATTAGTCAAATGTTTGTGTACCGGGCTATTAATAGGTACAATGAGACCTCCCCTGTTTGTGACAGAAAAAGATCTGGCCGTCCACGTAGTGTTCGAACGAAAAAGGTGGTCAAAGCAGTAAGGGAAAGAATTCGAAGAAAACCTGTCCGAAAGCAAAAGATTTTATCTTGGGAGATGAAGATAGCACCCAGAACCATGTCGCGTATTTTAAAAGATGACTTAGGACTTGCAGCCTATAAGAGACGCACTGGTCATTTTTTTAACTGATAATTTTAAAAAGTATAGGGTGGTAAAATTGAAACAACTACTGAAGCGGTACGCAAAGGGAGGTCACAGAAAATGTTGAAAATGTGTTTACGGATGAGAAAATCTTTACAATTGAGCAACATTTTAACAAACAAAATGACCGTATTTATGCTCAAAGCTTTAAGGAAGCTTCCCAATTAGTCGACAGAGTGCAACGTGGGCATTATCCGACTTCAGTGATGGTTTGGTGGGGTGTTAGCTATGAAGGAGTGACAGAGCCATATTTTTGTGAAAAAGGTATCAAAACATCGGCACAAGTGTATCAAGATACCATTCTTGAGAAGGTAGTTAAGCCCCTTAACAACACCATATTCAATAACCAAGTATGGTCCTTCGGTAACATTGGTTGACAGCTGTCGGTATTTTGGATCTTAAACATAGCCCGAATACCGCTTTTGCATTTTAAACACCATGTCGGTGTTTGTCGAATTACCCCAAAATATTAGACCATGTCTAAGCACCGATTCAACAAGTCCATAATACGCCATGAATAATGCGTTTCTACTCACTGTTGGTGCCGGTTTGTACATCGCAAAAGATACATTACTTATTTTTGTACAAAAGGTCTTCTGTGTGACATTTCCAATTGATTCTACTGTCAATTTTTAAACCGAGGAATTTGGCTGTTTCTACTTGATTTATTATATTATTATCATATATTAATTTAAATTTAATTAAATTTTGAGGTCTTTGACTGTAGTTCATTACATTTGTTTTATTTATATTTATTTTTAGATTATTATTGATTAGCCATGTTATTATAGATGTCAGTGCTTTATTTATGTCGTTTTTAAATAGATTATTATCATTAGGGAGGTCGTTGATGTAGGTAATAAATAACGTAGGTCCCACTACGCTGCCCTGGGGAACACCATATCTAACATATCTTACTTTGGATTGGTATTGTTCTTCTTTTTTAGTTTTTATGTTAAATTTTGTAATTTGTTTTCGATCAGTTAAGTAAGATCTAAATAGTTTTAAAACGTTCCCTCATATACCATATGCCTCCAATTTACTAGCCAATATTTTGTGATCCGTATAATCGAAGGCTTGTGTCATATTGCAGAAGATGGAGCACACTGGGGTAGTTTTATCAACCGCAGTCATTATATTTTTTTTAAACTCAAAGATAGCCATATTTATGTTTATATGTTTTCGAAAGCATTTTTGTTCGTTGCATAAGATATTATTATTGTTATTTTCTAAGTAATTATTTAATTCTTTATTGTAATAAATATCAAAGATATTAGAAAATATAGAAAGGAGAGCAATGGATCGATAATTTACGATTAATTCTTTATCATCTTTTTTCAACAAAGGTTTAACAATTGCTAGTTTAAGATCCTTTGGAAATGTGCCATTTGTTATAGACAGGTTAATAATATGACTTAAGTGATGACATATCTGACTATTTACTTCTTTTCATGGTGCTCACATATTTAGATCCATAAATGTTTTTTTTCACAGGGAGACTCCGGCGGCCCGGCGCAGGTCCAAGACGGCTGCTTGTGGCGCGCGGTGGCCGTGACGTCATACGGCCGCTCGTGCGGGGCGCCCGACACGCCCGCGCTGTACGCCGTCATACCGCACGCGTTTATAGCTGCCCAGGTGTTTGACGACAGATCATGACAATAAAATAGCTACATAAGGAATTGTCTGCTTTTTATTTTTAGAATAGAATATAATAAGTATATTTATTTGCTTTAAAACACGGTACATACGTCAGCACATCAACCTACCCGAAACTGTAAAATTTTCCCAATCAACTTTGAACCTTATGCTTTAGTGTTATAGTTGAAAATCTATTAAAGAAATTTGACAGATTGTAGTAAACTCAAAACTCAAACTCAAACCATTTATTCCAAATAAACCCATTACAGGTACTTTTGAATTGTCAAGGGGTCGGTCAGTCAGAAAGATGAAGCTAGTTGCCCATTCCAAAGCGTAGTAGGTTCCTATGAAGAAAAACGGGCAAGAAACTCCATGGACACTCTTTTAAATCAGAATATTGTTACAGTAGATTGACGTGCTGGCATCTGTACCTTACATGGCATTAATAGGCGAACGTTTTACTCTAATGCAAGATAATGCCCGACCTCACGCCGCTGCACAATATCAACAATATTGCGAGGAGATTGAGATGCGTAGGTACCATAAATTGGCCAGCACTTAGCCCGGATCTTAATCCCATTGAGCATGTTTGATAATCTGTGACATTACTACCAAAATGTGTACTTACCTACATCTTCGAGGAATACAAGCATGGCCCATATTTTTAGCTTAAAAAAAATCGGCGATGTCAAAATGGAGGCTCATTTTAGCAAATTCAGTCTTAGACATCACTAGAATTTAGGCAATCATAACACAGAAAGGCTTTTACATAATCAAGGTCTTTCTAAATTGCTATAAAAGTGGATGAAACCTTGACTAAAGACATTTGACACTACGTTACATTACAACTTACTGTCTTCTAGGCGTAACTTCTTAAAGACTGCTTTTAGAGATAACATAATATTAGCGTCAACGTCGCCATTGACATCTGCAGTACCAGGGGTTGGTCTGCTAACGCAATTCGGAATTGCCAATCATCGACACCATAATAGATATTGACAGTCTTAGTAATCTTCTAATTAGAAGGCGTCATTTTGATTTCCTTTGTTTCAATAATATACATATTTATAGTTTACATTTTATAAAAAAAACATTTGAAAATATGAAAAATAGAATCCGATTGGCATCAGGAACAGGGTCCAAGCTGCCGGTGCCTCAGAGATCTAGAGAGAGGAACCTCATCATGCGTGCTGTGTCCAGGAGTACTGCTATCTGAATCAAGCCCTTGACCCAGCCACGCAATGATAGCCTCCTGAGATTTTCGTCGAGGCTCTCCGCTATTAGGCCAATTACCGTAGTCGACGGCGCGTTGTGTTCCACGTGCGCCTCGAAGAGATGTCAGCGGAACTGAAGGGGTCTGATAAGACCGATGCCTGCCGGGGTTGCGGGAAAGTCCGAAAGGGATACCGTGGCCCCTGGCAACGTACAGGCAACTGAAGGAACACGGGTGGGTTTTGTCTGATACGCCCGCTTCACACAGAGCGGGAGAAGATATTTGATAATTTCCCATACAAAATAAAAAGGTGATGGTCGAGGCTCTCCGCTATTAGACCATTTACCGTAACGATTATCTGTACAATGATTGCTGAGTCCAAGACCCTAATGACGACAACCTCGTGTTCTAAGTCAAGATACTTGATTTTCATTATAATATTTTCAATTTCTCGGGTCCCGGACCTTTGGAAGGCGTACGAGGGGCCGAAGCCAACTCGCAGAGGCCCGTTAGACGTGTTTAATGAAACGAGGCACCAACCGACGATTCGACTATCCCTGTACGCACTAATCTAGTGCACCCAAGGAAACAAAGTTATTGGATTAGGTATGGGTTTGGGTGACTCATTATGATTATTATTACACCATCATAGAGACAAGACTGAAGTTTCTCAACTTCTCAAGTGCCTATAACTACACCGACACACACGCCCTTCACAGCGGAACACAGCAACGCTTGGCGGCGGATATATGTACTCGTATGGTGGTGGTAGTACCTCCCCGGACGAGCTGCTTCACTAAAAGTTCAACTAGTACTAACGGGTGCAAATAATAGGGGTTAAAGTATGAAATTGCCGTTTTATTATAGTATAGGTACTTCGAATTGACATAGAACCTTCATGGTTTGAGATTTTTGAGTGAAAACCTACATGGTTTTTTTGTTTTATTTTTTATTTATTTTTTTAAAGTGCAACATTCGATTATCGACTGTCAGTCGTTTTTTTTATTCAGCTTAGACAAGTTCGATGGATACTTTTTAAATTCGAGTTATTTTTGAATACGAGTTCCAACGCGGAGCTAACGCGGCTGAAACAGTTCGCAATATCAATGTTGCGTTTGGAGAGGGGAATGTTGACTGTTGATGAACGCACATTGAAAGAGATGGTGGGAGCCGATCCGAGCCAAATTACCCAGGAATTAACGGCATGGTTTAACGTAACCTTACCAACAATATTGACTAATTTGCGTCAAATCAATAAAACAAAAAAATATGAGAAATGGGTGCCTCATGATTTGACTGATCTGCAAAAAGAAACGCGTGTTGAGACTTGTGTTGCCTTGTTGAATCGATACAGAAATGAAGGAATATTGGATCGAATTAGGACATTTGATGAAAAGTGGATTCTTTACGATATTAACCGTAAGCGAAAAATTTAATGGCTGACCACAGGTTAAACGCCGCAACAGTGTCCTAAAGCAAAGCTTACCAATAAAAAGGTAATGGTAACTGTTTGGTGGTCTCAGCATGGTGTTATTGACTATAGCTTTCTCCGATCTGGTGAAGCAATAACAGCAGATGTCTACTGTGCCGAACTCCAAACAATGATAGCAAAACTAGCAGTGAAACAGCCCCTACTCATGAATCGATCTTCACCATTATTGCTCCATGAAAACGCGAGACCTCATACAGCACGAGAAACCGTTTTAATTCTACAGGAACTGCAATTAGCAACCATTCGTCACCCCCCGTATTTGCCAGACCTTGCTCCAACGAACTACCATTTTTTTCGTAATTTGGACAACTTTCTACGTGATAAAATTTTTTCTTCTCAGGAGGCAGTACAAAATGCTTTCACACAGTTTGTCGAATCTAGATCACGAGAGTTCTATCGCAACGGAATAAATGAACTTCCTATTAGATAGCAGCAATGTATAGACAATAATGGTAATGACTTAGTTATTCAAAAAGTACGTATTCTAAGAAGTTGACTGCGTTGTTATGTCGTTTATTTTTAGTTTTTTTTTTTTAAATATATTTGCAATAATACTCAATTAAGAATACGGCTATCTTTATGTAAGACATTTGTGATTTTTTAAATCATATTAGATACAACTGTAGAACCTACCTACTTACCTTCTGTATAATATGTTAGTATTTACTGCACTGTGATGTTATTACATTTTATTATTGTTGATCTGTGATTTTTTACAATAAAACTTAATTTTAAATATGGCTACAACTATTTTACTTTCCCTTATTCGGAACGCTAAGCATAACACAGTAAAAATAGTGAAGGTGTTTATTAGTTCTTAATTTTAATTTCAGTTATGGAAGCGACGTTAAAAAAAAACAACAAAAAAACATAAAAAATATCTGTGAATATTTTTGAAGTTAATTTATATTACTTACCTTAATTAAAATAATTATCTGCATATTATGCAGATAATTATTTTAATTAAGGTAAGTAGAGTATTAAGGTAATAACAAATATGGAGTATTTACCTATGTAGATGATGATGATCATATTATGATTATCATCCTCTACATAGGTAGATACTCATACTCTCCATATTTGTTATTACCTACGCATTATTATTTTTGAAATGAATATTCCATTATAAATATGTTTTACTTTCCGAGCGATGAGCTTGGGTCAGAGCTCGGTGCGCGAAGTGGTGGTGGGAGCGACCGTGAGGAACCGAAAGTTCCTCCGGAAGTGCCCTAAACCAGGGGATGGCCAGGGGTCGTCCGCTGACGAAGGGATCTCGGGCCAAGGCCACAGGAGGAAGATCCGGAAAAGGCCCGGCTCAGCTCGCCGGCCTCCTTTGTGGTGAGCCCTCTTCCCACACCTTTTCCCCGGGCCGCACCCCGCCGACTGGAGTGGATCTTCCTCCTGTGGCCTTGGCCCGAGACCCCTTCGTCAGCGGACGACCCCTGGCCATCCCCTGGTTTTGGGTGCTTCCAGAGGAACTTTCGGTTCCTCACGGTCGCTCCCACCACCACTTCGCGCTCCGAGCTCTGACCCGAGCTCATCGCGCCAAACGCAGCATCGGACTCCGACCCTGCATCACTCCCCTCTCCTTGGTTGTTTTTTTTGTTTTGTAATTCCATAGTAGTTCCCACGAGTAAAAACATATTTTATTGACTCAATAATAGTGGTTCGCTCTAGCGACTAATTATCTAATAGCTAGGTACCCATTAGTCAAGCTTACAACCTCCCTCACGGTGCACCGCCGCTTGGAGGTTTGGGGTAATTTTTTATAGATGATTTCTTCCTCGCGGCCCGGGCGGTCAAGCCAAGACCCTCGACCCCCGTCAAGTGCCAGAGACATGACCTTGACACTCTTCGGGGCTACGAGACCAACGGTGGCAGAAGGCTTCCTCCTGCCTGCCCGACGGCAGTGTGAGTGCACGCCGAGCCCGCACTCCAACGCTGCTCAACGTGTGCTCCCTCCGAGTACCTACACGTTAGAGCGTTCCTCCGACAGGATATTGGCATACGGACAACGAGACCCCTTAGGCACATAGTACCTAATGGGGAGACATTGCCCGCATCCCAGAGTGCACCGTCCTGAAGACTGGCCTTCCCCCCGGACGCATCCGTAAGGGAACTCCAGCCCACAGGCACACGGGGAGGTTTCCTGTCCAAGCACCCCACCATTCCCTACCCCCTTAGCTTCGAAATAATAATAATTAAATCTCTCCATATTGTGCGTAGGTATACATAAACAGTACATTATGTAGTACAGATTGCGGCACATAAGTTGAACCAAAATGGCGGTCGTCCGCGCAGGTAAAACTATGTATGATTATACTTCGATTGAGACCTGAATATGTTTTTCTGCGCATTTAAGGTCATAGTTTAACTTACGGTGCCGCGATCTGTAACACATTTTCGGGTCTCAATCGAAGTATAATCATAGTTTTACCTGCGCGGACGACCGCCATTTTGGTTCAACTTACACGCCGCGATCTGTAATGTAATTGAATGTATAATGTAATAAAATACAAAATGGGAATGGTGAATAAAAATACGTGTAAAAGGGTTATTTTCTACCAATTACAAAAAAAACATAGTTTAGCTTATTACTGCGTCACAGCTGGGCAAAATCTGTTTTCTCGTGGCACCTCTAACCAGCCATCGACATGGCTCATCAAAACGGTAGAAAAGGAGGTTTGACGGCACAACGCTATATAACGGAGGTTTTAAAAGCTCACGCGGTACCTTTCATTGGATTAATAGGCGAAAATTTTACTCTAATGCAAGATAATGCCCGACCCCACGCCGCTGCACAAGTTCGACAATATTGCGAAGAGGTTGCGTTACGTAACATGAATTGACCAGCACGCAGCCCGGATCTTTATCCCATTGAGCATGTTTAAAAAAAGCTGTAGGTATATGGGAGAAATCCTGTGTCCACAACAGTGGCAGCACTAAGAACAGTGATTTCACAAGAATGGAACAATATTTGGCAAGACCGTTTAATAACCCTAATCCCCTAATCAGATCTATGCGGAACCGATTAGCATCTGTAATAAGGGCACGTGGAGTAGTGTTGCCTAAAATCGGTCTTGGTCTTGCGGTCTTGGTCTTGCATTTTCGCAAGACCAAGACCGACTTATTTTAGCAAGACCAAGGCCAAGACTGACCCCTGCAAGATTTGAGCAAGAACAAGACTAAGCCTGCAAGACTCTAGCGTCTCGCAGTTAAGTCAAACTGAGTTTTGGGCGTTATTAAGTTAGCGTTTGGTTTCAATACCGATTTTGCTAGACGTTCCCCAGTATCAAAACCGTATCGTAATAACACTAAAAGGTATTGTATTATATTTAGATTATTTAATAATTAGCGTGTTACACACAAATATATTATGTTCCCATGTGATAAAAATATACCTAGCATAAAATTAAAAAGGTATCTTTCTATCAAAGTTCATACCTTATAGCCATAGGTACCTACCTGTAATAATATATGCTTGTATAAGTCTTATGTGCAGATCTAACGTCAGTAGGTTGGTATGTGCTTAAAATTGTAACCAATGAAATTATACAAACATTATGTAGGTACTATCGAAGAACTTCATATCTAAACAGTTTGAAAACAAAATCCCGTGAACACGATGACCACATCTGTTACCGAGCGCTGCAAGCAGAAATAGTCCTTGCGGTGTATAGATATGAACTTCTTCGATGGTACTTATGTTTCAAAGTTTATATTATTTTTCTATTCAGCAAAATTTAAAACTAACAGCGAGTCGAGTAGGTCTAGTAACACAGTTTTTGCGCCAGCCAATGTTATGGTACATTACGGGAAAAAATCGTTGGTCGGTCGGTGTACTTATTTGATCATTTACCGACAAAGATGCCGCGCTTTATCAAAGACTGTGCGACAAGTGTATCACAATTTGACACTGTTTGATCGCCGCATTCGCCGCCACAAATTATGGACAGAGGTATACAAAATGTTCACCTATTTTGGTAGGGTTGGCACAAGAGGATAAAATTAAACGACCTTGAAGATGTCTCAGCAGTAGGCAGGTATAAATTGAATGCTCTGAGTTTCTTGTATACATAAATTCTCACACTGGCTCGAACTCAAACACTACAGCGTTTAAAGCTGTCCGGCGAGATGATAATTATGTATATTATCTTTTACAAAACTTGTTGATGATAAAACAATATAACTAAGTAGGTACTTATCGCATTTGTTGAATTGCGAATCTAAAGTTAGTAATCACGCGTAGGTATTAAATTGCGTATTTTTTTTAAAAATATTGTCAAGTTAATTTTATTAATTTGGTGGTTCACTATGCTTATGTCAATTTAAGCTCAAAATGTACCTACTCTGTTACGTTGTTCTAAGATCTTAACGAACGTGTATAATAAATAGCAGTAGGCTGTACTTAATTGCAAGACTTGCATGACTCTTGCAGCAAGACCATGACCAGGTGTATTGACGCAAGACCAAGACCAAGACTGGTCTAAGTCTCGTCTTGATCTTGCATTTGGGCAACACTAACGTGAAGGCAATATACCTTATTAAAAGAAAAAAAAAACCTGTGCTTCAACTTTTTTTTAAAATTGTGAAAGCAAATTCAATAAAACCTACTTTTGTTTAGTACATTTATCGATTCTGTTCAAAAAAATTGAATGGTCCTTTCCAGTATACAAACATACACTTATGGATATGATACTACGCTGTTATGAAGTTAACAACTATAAAAAGTTTGAATACTTGGTTAAAATCACAGATATACTCGTAGATAGACATAGATAACGCAAGAGCAACTACTTCGCGTGCCCAGCTTATGACCAAAAATCATAAGCCACTATTTTCGTGCTCAGTCTGCATCGGTGTGCGCGCTACTCGGACGTCAGTAAAAAAAAACGGTCAATTGCGCTGTTAGAAATTGTAAAAACTACAAAATCAAGGAAATAAATTAATAAAGTAATCGTTTCCTTCCATCGATAAGTCATTTTGGGTAATAGGTACTATGCGTAATCCCTTTTCGTAAATCAATTATTTTTAATCTTATAGGTCTGGTAATACCAAATTTGAGAAAAAAATAGGTCATAAAAAGTAAGCTGCATACTTGTATTACGTTGCGGCTTTTACTTGGAGCGGTTGATGCGAGTTTTTGTTTGAACAAGTGATGAATATCGAAACAAGTGATACTATCGTATATCGCTTCGGTTTCGTAGTACAGGGGCTTTTATCATTTTTCTGACAATTTTGGCGATTAGTGCTGTTCATCCTATGCAACACAAATCGATTCTCGAGAATCGATTTCGGAAACAGAGGAATGATTTTGTATTTTATAGGTACTTATTATGTAGACAATTTTCGTAAATAGTCGATACGTTTCGTGTTTTTTTTTAGTTTTCCACATGAAACCAATTTACCACTATGTTCAGTACATTTTGAGGACGCAAGCTCTGTCTATCTCATTATTCTCATTACTCCGTCACAAAATTGATTTAATCGATTCTTAATAATTCTTTACTGTTACTCAATACATAAATAGTATTCGTACAGACGCCAGCACGTCAACCTACTACAATCTGTCAAATTTATTTAATAGATTTTCAACTTTAATACCGAAGCTTAAGGTTCACAATTGATTGGGAAAATTTGACAGTTTCGGGTAGGTTCATGTGCTGGCGTCTGTACCTACAGTAATTGAGAAATGGTATATACAAAAGCGAACTGTATTCAAAATTGAGTTTTCACCCAACAAATCTTTGAGTAATAGAAAGAGACGAAAAAGGGTAGAATCCCGTTGCTTTCTGTACCCACTACAACTAAATTGAATATTTATTTATTTATTTATCTCATGGAAAACCAACAGCTTTACATAAATACAATAAAAACACTGGAATAAGAAACATGAAGCCAATTATAGGTTTTCACGGCTAGCTATATAATAATACAGTAAGAGATCATAAACACGACAAATTACATATATCAAGAACACAAGCGCACCAACCATCAAATCGGGTAATGCCAAACATAAACACAACAACAGGAATAAACTACAATAAAATTAAATACCAGAACTAAATTAACATTACGAATTAATTTTGAAGAAATCAAGGTTCAGCCTGTTGCGAACGCTTGAGCCTTTCGTTGAATACAAGTCAAAAGAGAACTGCTTGCATAAGTCATTAAAATCTTTACTCGCTCGCACTAAAAATGAGTTTTGCCTATAGTTGGAAGAGGATAACGGAATAGCGATAGGTATATTAAATCTGAGTAATCGCTGGGGAATATTGAAATACAGCTTGCGTAGAAGCTGCGGACAATCTACCTCATTGGTTACAATTTTGAGCAAAAATGTGCAATCTGCTAATCGACGACGGTTAATAAGTGGTTGTAGGTGAAATTTCCTGCAAAGATCGAAATAGTCACAACTGTGTTATGGTATCCGCAAACGATAACACAGAAACCTAACAAATATAAGGTGTCATCGAATATTCACGTGTTTTTAATGGTAAACTTACTTGAAGTTCTCACTACGAAGACTTTCAGGGTACTGCCGGCTGGATGAGCGTGAGCGCTGGCGCTAGGCGGGGGTTGGGGCGAGACGGGTGCCGCACCCGTTTTTGAATCGATTTGATTTTCCCATCACTAAATCGTGCTTGTGACGTCATAGTAGGTAAAGTAAGGCCATTTTAATAGATACCATTTGACGTCTGTCAGTTTAGTGAAAGCAAATCGTATCGGTCATTATTACAATAAATATGTAATCGTAATTGAAAAAAGTTAAGCAATTGTGCAGTTCTAACAAAACGAAAAAATATATTATTTTATGCCCGGCGTTACAAGGTTATGTTGTTGAATTTTGATGAATTGTCAAATGTTACCTATTAAAATGGCCTTACTTTAGTAAAAAAAATGGCTCGCTTGGTTTTCATACAGATCGTGATACTTGCGTTATCTATCTACATATATCTGTGGTAAAAATGTTTATTTCCAAGGCGTCTTGAATATTGATACAGTTTATGAGTCCGTCAGTGTAGGAATAAACCTGTATCTCAGGTACTTATCACACTCAAGTGGACCGCCTACTCTGCTTCCCATACCGTAACTTGGTAGCTGAAAAGGGGAAGATCCTGACACATTGCATGCGGCCTGCTGCTACTCGCACCGCGCTTCCTACCGAGCCTTTCAGGGCTCTTCGTAGGGGCTGAGTGCAGGACCCCTTACCCAATCCTGCACACTGCTGACGCGTAGCTGTGCTGCATGCTGCCAAGGTCTCTCGAAGGCCTTACAATCCTGCGGCCTACCGCCACGAGCCTGAATAGGCTGGACGTCTGCCACGTGCTACCAAGGACGGTACCCTTCCTATGCTACCTAAGTATGCGAGTGCTCAGCACTCAGTTTTTAGGACCTTACTACTTAAACCGTTTTAAAATATATGTATTAAGCTATCTAGCTGTTTAATTATCTACCCAACTACCTACCTATCCGTTAACGGCCTGCGCAGCCTACCCTGCGCAGCCCTAGCCGTTACAACATACAAAATTATTAAAGAAACACACGCATCCGCCGTTGAATAAATAATTTCAGCATAGGAATGTACACAATACCATTCGTCGGCTAAAACAAATATACATTTCACGGGTGACTGTGCAACAGTCAACATATAAAACACATTTTTGTATTTACATTATGAACGGGCTACATATCAAGCTATACATTTCCAGTATAAGCCGCGCTCTCATTGTACGGAAATCCTATAGGTACACGAGATCAGCCTATACTAGACATTCTGCTGTGAGCTGTTTTAGCGTAACCTTTACGTCGTCTGAATTTGAAAGACAAAATATAATGAGCTTAATATCAGAAGTGTGGATTGACAAATCTCAATCAGAAAAAAGTAATCATTATCATCAGCCTACAGCAGTCCTTTGCTCTCGAATTGCACGCCTTTCAGCTCGATTATCGGCAACTCTCATCCAGCTACTACCAGCCACATTGCGGAGATCATCGCTCTACCTGCCTGAGGGCGTCCTACCTTACAAAAACTCAAAATTCAATAGTCATTTATTCCAACTAGGCTGACAATCAGCACTTTTCGAACGTCAAAGTTACATAAGACAGTCCCATAAAACGCCCACACTTCACCACTTCCTAGTGCTTTAGCTGGGAAGAAGAAGTGGCGCAACAAACTCCGCAGCAGCACAGCTGTCTGTTCAGTTAGAAAAAAATGATTCTATAGATTATAATAGTATGCAAAATTATTTACATTACGCAACACAAAACATAATTTAAATTATAAATTAATAGCCATATGTCAGCTAGCACATGCCAATATATCAACCAAAAATATCGAGAACTGTACTCAAGCAGAAAAAAAAAAAAAAAAACAATATCTAAATAAAAGCCTCCAGTCATAAAGGGCGTGCCCGCTTACATATAGCTATATATAGCAGTAACTGGAAGTTATAAATGATAAACTAGGACCATCGAGGTAAAATAAATAAACAGTTAAGTAATTACTAAAAACAATAACAAAACCAATAACAAAAGTTCAACTTTCAGCACACTACTTAAATTCTTTTAATTCTGAAACACTGTCTACACAGATAAACTCGTTTGTTCTTTTGGATACGGATACCGATGAAGTCGATGGGGTCTTGATGAGCCTAAAGTCTGACAGTGCAAAATCTTGTGGACACGTTGTCCCAGCCGGGTGACAACGTGTCCACAAGATTTTTAAAACATATTAGACAAGATATTGTTCCCATAATAACCCACGTGGTCAATCTTTGCTTTGCAAAGGGCAGCTTCCCTGCACCACTTAAGCAATCTATAATCACTCCTGTTCACAAGGGTGGGGACAGAGACGATGTCAACAATTACAGACCTATATCCATCTTGCCAGCCATATCGAAAATAATTGAAAAGCTTATAAATAAGAGGCTCTTAAAATTTCTACACAAATTTAACATCTTAAGCAGCTCGCAATTTGGATTCAGGCCGGGATTATCAACCGAGGATGCAGTTACTGCTCTTAGCTCCCTAGTGGCTGGTAACCTGGATAGAGGTAACAAATGTCTGACGGTTTTTCTGGACCTAAAAAAAGCGTTTGACACCGTCTCTGTTCCTGTCCTCTTGAACAAATTAGAAGCGTCAGCGTCAGGGTTAGGTGCGTTATAAGAGGAATTCCACTTAAAATGTTTACCGATTACCTCTCGAACCGGAAACAAAGAGTTAAAGTGGGAGAATACGTTATTAACGATGCAAAAGTCACTTTCGGTGTGCCTCAGGGAAGTGTGCTAGGCCCTACATTATTCCTACTTTATATTAATGACCTCTGCAACCTTAACATAAATAATGCTAGAGTTTTTTTCCTAAGCTGACGATACTGCAGTAGTGTTTTCTGGGAAGTCTTGGGACGATGTTGCTAGAAGTGCTGAAGCTGGTATGACTCAAATTGCTAAATGGCTCTCAAATAACTTACTTACACTTAACACAGCTAAAACAAATTACATATGTTTTAGCATATCACACAGGACACAACCAAACCCCGACTTTATTATAAAGGTACACGAGTGTGACAATCCAATTAACTGCCTATGTCCAACATTAGTCAAAGTTTCTCAAACCAAAAACCTTGGTATTGTTGTTGACCAAAGATTATCTTGGTAATCCCATCTAGAACAAGTTACCAACAGGATTAGAAAACAGAGTTGGATTTTCAAAAATTTAAGGCATATCGTGCCAAATAAAATAACCACAAATAAACCCAGAAATCTACTCAATGAAATATACATAGCTATAGTCCAGTCTGTCTTGGTATATTGCATACCCATTTGGGGTAGGGCGGCTAAGACTAAGTTCATAGACCTGGAGCGGGGACAACGGGCTCTAATAAAATTAATGTACTTCAAAAACCTAAGGTACCCTACACAAAGTCTTTATCAAATAAGTAATTTACATTCTGTTCGCAAACTATATGTATAATCAAAACTATTCTCAGGAAACATAAAACTCTTAATTTTGATCCCAGCTTAACTTTGAAAAGAAGAAAGGATATAATAGTTGAAGTTCCTAAAACTAAAACCAAGCTCGCCCGTATTCAATACGACAAACGCTCAGCTCAGCTGTACAATCGAGTAAACAAAGAGATCTACGAGTATATATACAATAAACGATTAACTGACAGTAAAAAAATAGTAACTAATTGGATAACACCACTTACTTATGATGACACGGAGAAGCTACTGGAATAAAATAAAACCTTACACTTAAAGCTCTTATCTTTCGTACTTGTCGTATACAGTCTGATTTCATTCATTGCCACTTACACTCACTCTGTATTTTACATTAAATTTAACAAACCCTCACACTATCACTTAACTTTCATACACACAGATGCTCACATTCAACATTCAAATTCACATATACACACCTTTATACTCACAGTAACACTCCTTAGTATTAACACTCACACACCCCCATTATCACATTTACACACCTTCATAGTCATACTCACATTCACACACCCTTACTCTCACTCACACATTTGCATGCTTCTTGTCTAGTTTTAATTTTCTATTTTATTTTAAATCGCCTGTTTTTATAACACTCTAAACAAGTAATTTTATGTTAATAAGTATTTTAAGTTTTGGAAGAGCGGAGTCTCCTAACACAGGCTTTTGCTTAAAAGGAGGCTCCAATCACTAGTTGTTAAATTTACTTGTAAAACAAATAAAACATTTTTCATTTCAAATAAAACATTTTTCATTTTCATTTCATTTTCATTTCATTTTCAAACCATGGTAGCAAGATTACGTTTGCCGATTCGCGGTCTCCACTCAAGAACACGTCTACGCCAACGGTCATCGGTTCCACGGCTAATATGGCCGGCCCATTGCCACTTCACACACACATTCTTCTTTAACTTTGGTAAAAAAACGTACAGTAAAACCGCAGTAATATTATCATAATGTTACCGTGGTAATACCCCGCTATACGCGAGGGATACGTTCCGGACAACAGCGAAATTCGCGTATAACGGGGTATGATGAAATATCAAGGCAAATAAATAAATTAAAGTGCTTTTATTGCAAAAATGAAACCGAATCAGCCTATTGATTGTTACAGAAAAGATTAATTCTTAGAATTACATGAGAAATACTTAGATATCTAATGTTTTTTGAGTAGATACATAAGTAGGTAGCATTTTGTCTTCGTTCTTGGAAAAGTCTTTTGTAGCAAACAACACAGTCTTGTATTGCTTGCCGAACACATATAATGCGATTATTATCACTATCAGATAATAGACCAATCAGTGCATCCGCGTAAAGCGAGGCAATTAGCGCGAAATTAGCAATTCGCGTAACACCGAAACCGCGCCTAACGTGGTCGCGTAAACCGGAATGCTAAATAGTAAAAGTTAATTAATATTGCTGATGATAAAGTAATATCTGACTGTTTTGACTACTTCGTTGGTCTAGTGGTTGCCAGCCCTACTGCTGAACATGAGATCCTGGGTTCGATTCCCCAGGTCCTGCAAAGTGTTATTGGATTTTTCTATCTGGAATTTCTCAGTAGCAGTCCGGAGTCTGGAATTGTGGACATGGGACTTAAACATAACTGGCGAAATGTGAGTGTACTACAGGTACACATCTGCCCAACCCTTCGGGGAAACAAGGCGTGATGTTATGTGTGTATGAAGTAATAATTAGTTACGAACGTACTTCACATAGTAGTATGAGTATTATTGGCTCGTATGCCTGTTAGGAAAGGGAACATTGTGTCAATGATATCTCTAAGAACCTTAACGGAAATCCCCCATAAGTCTTCAGTGTTTTTTGTGTTAAGACTTTTGAATGTTGTGACAATAGAAATGGGGTTGATGTCCTTTTAGAAGAGATTCAGCTAGTATAGATGATGAGGGGAGATGAAATCTCGCTAACCTCTATTGGGATGTTGGTAATGAAATTTTATAGTGTCTCAGCTACTTTTTAACTTAAGGCGCAGGGTTCCGAAAACGGGGGTTTTTAAAGCAGTGTATCTCTTAAACCATTAATAATTATGACCAAAAAAAAAAAAAAGATAGTTTCAAGTCTTATTTTAATACAGTGATAGAACTCAATTATATATACTCATAATTAAACCTACATTGTTATTATTATTATTATGAAATTTATTTTAGACTTTTGTCCATAAATGCGTTAGTAACAATGTTCTTAGCCTAGTGTTAGTAAAAGTAACAATTTTAATAACGATAGGATAGGTAAAACATTAATGCTTCAAAAAAATCTTCAAACACACCTCTTATTTGTCTTTAAAAGTAGTTTATACCTTCACTAACAATTATAATTTAAAATATACCATAAAATGTCTAATGTCAACCTGCATTCAGTGATGGATTATGATGAGTAATATGAGCAGTATGATGAAAAAAACAACGAAAAACATTGAAAAAGTACAAAAGTGTGGTTATTTTCTTTACTCTTTACACGTAAAGAAAAAGACAGAGACAAAGGCAAATCGGAACCCTGTGCCTTAAAAAATGGTTTCATTATCAATTTTTAAAGACCATTCAATCTGATCTCGGTGTTTTGTGTACCCAGTTTCATTGTTAATTACCTGCCACACAGCTCTTATTTTATTGTTAGAAATACTAATTTTATTACTTGGGTATTAATTTAGATTTAGCTTAGGAGCAGACTCGTTTAGATTATTTTCTTACGCAGATTATTTTATTTTAATCTTAGAATAGGTTTCAATCTTAGAATAGGTTCTTACATAATAATTATGAACAGCTTAATCAGAATTCAATGATTTTTCGTTATATAAATTATACAGGGTGTTTGGTAGATGGGTGCAAAGCCTGAAGGGGGTGATGTCTTAGACTATTTAGAAATAAGTAAGCTAAACTTGTCTTAGACGAAGTCTGTTCAAAAATAACCATTTTCATACCTACTCAATTTGCTTTGTCCACATCCTAATTCCAAGAGCTAATGAGATATCTGCGTAAATAGTACCTCAAAAGAAAGTCCAATAACCAAGCATGTTTTTAAAAAGGTTTGAACAAATAAGGCTATATATAAAAAAAATGGTTATTATTGTTAAAAACCTTGAGTTAAAAAAAATACAAGGAACAGATTTCGTCTAAGACAAGTTTAGCTCAATAAGTTCTAAATGGTCTAAGATATCACCCCCTTCAGGCTTTGCACCCATCTACCAAACACCTCTCTGCTTTTTCTAATGCCAGCCGTGATCCATTCCAAAATTTTTGTTTTAGGATTGATTGTTAGGTACTTTTTTTACAGGTTATGCTTTTTAAAATTCTTGGCATATCTACTGTAGAAAATAATGTACCGTGGTTTATATTGGGGTCTTGTGAATCAAAACTAGCTGTTGAAAGATAGCTAAGAACATTATTATAAACATTTTCAATTTATTTTTAGTAAGAGATCATAATAGTTAGATTAGAATAGTTTTATCTATGGTCTGAAATGGTATGTGGTGGGATGGTCAGTCTCTCCAGCGGTGCCATATTGACCATCGGTACATCGAGGTGCTGAAGTGTTTGTACAAAAACGCCACTATTTAGGTCCGAGTACAGGAGCAGACCACGAGAGCGATTCCTCTGCAGCGAGGCGTAAGACAGGGAGATATTATCTCTCCGAAACTGTTCACCGCTGCATTGGAAGACGCTTTCAAGCTCATGGAATGGGAAGGATTTGGCATCAACATTAACGGCGAGTACATCACTCACCTTTGGTTTGCCGACGATATTGTGGTCATGGCAGAATCGCTGGAACACCTTGGCACAATGCTCGAAGGCCTCAATGGAGATAGGGCTCCGGATGAACATGGACAAAACGAAAGTCATGTCGAACGTCCATGTTGCGCCCTACCCAATATCGGTTGGGTGCTCTACTCTCGAAACTGTCAAATATGTCTACCTGGGACAAGTTATCCAGTTGGGTAGGTCCAGTTTCGAGATGGAGGTCAATCGTCGAATCCGACTCGGCTGGGCAGCGTTCGGGAAACTACACAACATCTCGTCCAACATACCTCAGCGTCTACAGACGAAAGTCTACAACCAGTGTGTGTTATCAGTGATAACATACGGAACTGAAACGTGGCCTCTCACCATGGGCGTCATAAGAAAGCTCAACGTCACTCAGCGCGCTATGGAAAGGGCTATGCTCGGTGTTTCTTTGCGAGATCGAATCAGAAATGAGGAGATCCGCAAACGAACTAAAATCGCTGACATAGCCCAACGGATTAGCAAGCTGAAGTGGCAGTGGGCGGGGCACATAGCGCGCAGAACTGACGGTCGATGGGGCAGAAAGGTTCTGAAATGGAGGCCACGTACCGGCAAGCGCAGCGTAGGACGTCCGCCCACAAGGTGGACAGACGACCTAATAAAGGTCGCAGTAAGCCGCTGGATGCAGGTCGCTTCCAACCGGCTTATTTGGGGGAGGCCTATGTTCAGCAGTGGACGTCCTATGGCTGAAATGATGATGATGGTCTGAAATCGCCAACTTGGCTTGAACAAGCGTGATCGATGCTCGTACTTTCTTTATATGAGAAGAGGCCTCTGCCCTGTGGGACATTAATATGCTGGTATTTTGGTCTCTACTCTTTTTTTTTTTTTTACATGTAACTTTTAATTTATGCATACCATACAAACCATCGCAGGTTAAACAGTGGTATAACCTTCCACATTTGTAATCAAAACAGGAAGTAGCTAGGTACGCTAGGTACATTACACACATGTTATTATGTATTTACTAAGCCCTTATAGTTTCAGGTATTTCATGACGTCAACAGACATTATAATAAATATTATTGGGCCATGTCCTGTAGGTACCTCAGTCAATCGTGAAAATTGTTCACACATAATTTTCATAAAATTGTTTTAAACGCGTTTTTTTTTGGGGCTTTAAAAGCAGCGATTGGTAGATGTTATATGCATGAGATGAATTAGGAACTTTTGAAAGTGCTAAACTAAAACAACACAATGAGTTCAATGGGACCCAAGCCGAGAGTTGAAAATCCAACAGTGTGTATTAAGCAGTGTAAAATTACACATTTCGCGTTGTAAGTAGGTACTTATGTCGAATGTCTTGCACGGTGGATCGATGACGCTTGTGAAGAGATGCGAGAGAGAAGCACAGGTCGATGTGGTGACGCTTAGAGAGGCCTGTCTATGGTCCAGCCATGGACGTCTTTCAGCTAAAATGATGATGACGGTGGTGAAGTCCCTTGTAATAGGGGGCGAGCTCCCATATACCATCAATTAAAAAAAAAAAAAAACGCCATTGACGCTTGCGCTCCGCACTCTCATAGGTCTGAGCATAACGGGTGACACAGATCTATTCTGTTGTTCTCTGAGCGGATTCAAGAAGAATGCATTGCTTGTATTAAGTTATTTACAAAATTTAATGTGATAAGAGTTTAGATACGGAATGAAATGTGAATAGGATATCGGAATCAAATAAGCTAAATGAGGTCGGCGTTTCATAAAGGAAGCAAGCGCGTGCGCAGGCGACGCGACGGTGAGGGTGGAAGCGAGAGGATTTACTCAATATTTATTAACATTTATACACTAGATTTATTAATATTCATTTACTGGCTTGATTTCCGTACGTACTTTTCGGGTGACCACTGAAAATCCAGCGCTGTGCTGTGGGTCCCCCATAGCACAGCAATATGCTGAGTGGAAGCCTTGTTGTCACAGTCATGACGTGCCGAATATTTATTATGTTTATATTGTTGTTTTTTTGTATGCACGTGTTTCTGTGACAAATTAAATAAACTTTTTTTTTTCTATTTGACTACTCTGAGAAGAAATGCCGAAACAAACTCAGAGGTCACAGTCTCTTTTAAAGTCCGGACATAATCTTGGTCAGGCCAGATGAGGACCATGTAGATATACTCGTATGTCTCTGGAATGGTCTTTTGAGGAAATAACTACACAGATTTGAGTGGACCAGGGGCCCAAGTCTGCTATTTTTATAAATTCGTCATTCCAACACGATCCCATTGTCATTTTGCTAAAAGTTCGTAATCTGCTAAATTCATAATGGTCGATCATTGGTTGATCATTGTATTCCACAAACACGATACTCGTAACGAATTAAAAGAAATGACTGCACAATGACGTTCTCATGGTAGGTCAATGATCAAAGGAACTGTCAAGTTTTAGCATCTTTCATTATGTACGAGATTACCAATAGTTGCCATTTCTTTCAATGGAGTGTCAGTGGCTGACCATTGGAAAGTCACAATGACGCCAATATGTTAGTAGATTACCAAACTTGTCCAAAACAACAATTATGAAATCAATGATAGACCATTCTGACACTATTGTAATAGCAGACTTGAGGCCCTGTCCTGACTTATCCAGCCAGCGCAAGCATCTGTCAGTAGGTAATCGTGGAGCTCAACTCAGAACTTAACGACTCGACGAACAATACCAAAGAAGGGACATTTGGACATACGTTACTGCAACACTATTGCAATAGGTTACCCCTGTCATAAAAGATGTAAGTGGTAAAATAAATAAATTAATAAAATTGGGCACAAATCCAGACCCAGGCTGAAACTTAGAAATCTGTGATGGAAAAGCAAATAATACTCACCCAACCTGGTAGAGATCGAGCTAAGAACTAGAACAACTCATACTCATATTCATTTATTTGCTCAGAATGTAGGTATTTACAATAGGGTGGTTACAATATGAAGAATCCTTGTACATTCTACCATTTTGGCATGCAAACATTGATGCAGTTCATCATCAAACATTGAACATTTAAACATTTATACATTGGATACTCAACTGAAAGGAGATGGGAAACGGTGGGCCTAAATGTAATAAGTTAAGATATGATCTAAAAAATTAGTCATATTTTTCTATCTTAAAATATGAAAAATCACCTCAATTCGCAATCTGGAAGCGGAGAAATATGGAAAAGATAGTTTTCGTGAGATTACCGGTTGAGTAATCGATTACACAGTTACGAAAATAAAACCTTTGCACTAAATAATTAACTCAAAGTAATTAAATGCATTTTATACACTTATGTGCAATATAGTGCTTAGAATTACAGTCATATTAATAAATAAAATATCAAATAATTACTGAAAAACTATTATTTTATCGTTCTATTATCGATTTCATATCGATTAAAATCAGTTTTCTATTTTTAGTCTATGTCACTGGCATGACAGCTGACTGACACGGACACTAGACAGTTGCCAACGTAGTATCCATATGTAGTCTGTGGTTGCCAACTGCTCTAATGATCTCGTTTGCTTACTTGTTTCGTGTTTTCCGATGCGTTTTAAGTGCTTTCCCGATTGTTCTTCATTTTTCACGACCTTTGCTTTGTATTTTACGGATTCCGACCCTGTCTACCTCGTACGACCATCGCTTTCACACTGGACACCGAAGATCGGTCACACGTTTGACTTGGAATTGTTATTTTGGATTTTACCGCCGGATTGTGTATTGGGTATTGTTGAAACCACGGAATAGAAAAAACAGTGAAACTATGGATCGCTGTGTGAATTGTGGGACAACAACTGATCACTGCAATACACTGGGTCGACGACCCTTACCCGATGAAACAATTCTGTCAGTGATTCGGCAATGGCTCTCGTACAGGAAGGGAGGCTATAGTAATGCATTACTGTAAATTGTATTGTAGGGAGACGAACTGTAGGCTACTGCGCTTAGGTATATGGTACCATAGCTGGGCTAGGTACCAATATCATATAGCACCACATGCACAATTCCTAGACGACATTTTAATTATAATTGAAGACGAATAAAACACTATAATACCTAAATGATTTTTTATGTTATTTTAGACATCCTTTCCGTAACTCCATACCTGTTACCTACATAGGTAGGTAGGACTGAAGTCATTGACGTTCATTCATTTGATTTATCAAATATGTCCTACTAAATATAATAACTATTAGTGCAAAAGCACATATTTTGCACTTCAGGAATCAGCTGTTAGTTAAGATTGTAACATAACCTCACTTTTACATAATCTCTTTTATCTCTGTTCTCAGATTGACAAAATCCGCAGAATTTTCAGTGAAAGGCTGATAATATATAAGCTATTAATTGACACCACTGTCATCTTTTTACAACCAGGCCCAAGATTGTATGTAATCGTTTCAGTCTCCTTTATCAGCTAGAAAATCCGATACGGAGTAATAACATTTTTTATCTAATCTAATAGAAGGATAGTTAATTTCTTTTTGAAAATTGTTACTGGTTCCTCTTTTATGGTATTAGGAATGTGGTTAAAAATAGCCGGTGCCATACCAAAAACACTTTTCCTCAACAAAGCAGTCCTGTATCTAACTGTGCGTAGCAAGTTTTGGTATTGAGATTGCAAAGCTACACCTCGGTGTCTGCTTTCCGATAAAGTTAAAAATAGATGTTTATTACATTTAACAAAAAGAGCAATTTCTAAAATGTAAAGGCACGGAAATGTCAAAAAATTATGACTTTTGAAAATTGGAACACAGCTGTCACTAACTTAACAGTAACGAGTCAGTAACGCAGTTTTCATGGCCCAAAACCACACCATTGAAAAACTAAACTACCTAAGTATTTTCGTTAAGAACATCTGTTCAAATTAAAGTACGTAGATTGAAAATTAAACAATTCATGAAACTTATTTGTACATTTGGCGTATATAAGTGATAGTAATGATTAATTTAGTAAATTAACATTAGTTATTTAAGTGGATAAGTGGGCGGGCATAATGGCGCGGTTCATTTTATTATTATGTTTGGTGAGTTTTTATAATTGAATCTATAATTAAGTTAACCAAGCGCTACTGCTGACATTAGGTCCTGGAGCTCTAAAGTGTTATTGGGTTTTCAATTTGGAATTTCGCAGTGGCACCCCGGAGTCTGGATTTGCACCCGGTTGATGGCAATAGGCTCGCCCCTTATTACATGGGGCTCAAACATAATTGACTGCACGGTTTGCGCAGTGGAACAAATATTTGTATGACCTACAAGTAGTCGGTGGTGCTGATCCACGCGTCATGTTCGTGAACGGGCGCCGTCAGTTGAGACTGGTCATCATCTACCAGGGCTTATTTTTAAACGTTTTTTTTTAATTTTATTTGTTTACATTGTTCTCACATATAGAATCAACAAGAGTAATGTACCCAGGATTATGTAATTTCTATATTTAAAAGAGTGTCCTTGGAGTTTCTTAGATATAGATATCTTATTATTCATAGAGATCTACGTTTTGGAATGGGCTTCAACTTTCTGACTCTTTGACAATTCAAAAGTGCCTGTAAAGGGTTTAATTGAAATAAATGCTTTGAGTTTGAGTTTGAGTCGTTCCGGGTCTGGCTGTTTGTGTATGTGAGTTTAAATGTTCGTAAACGCACCCGCAACGTTTAAAAAAGGGCGAAATGTGGGTGTACTAAAGGTACACCTCTGCCTGAGTTCGTTTTAACACAGATTGCTAATCCATTGCTTGATAAGTTCGAAAAAAAAATCTGCTCAACAACGTAATAAACGCAGTGAATGTTGTTGAACTGTCGAAATGAAACAAATTAGTAGTAATTGTGAAAAAATATAGTGAAAAAGTCTTCCAAAATGTTGGGTTTTGTTATCAGAAACACAAAACAATTTAAAAACTGTAGAACAAAAATTATCCTTTATAATAATTGTTTGTGTCTGGCGGCCACACTATGCTGCTCACTCATTGCGTCTTGAGCGTGTGCAAAAACGTTTTCTGGGTCACCTGGCATATGCTAGCGGTTTGTCCAGGAAAATACGTTCATATAGTGATAGGCTTAAACATTATGGTTTCTCTTGATAAACGTCGACAACTGAATGACGCGATGTTTGTGTGCAAAATTATGTCCCATAAAATTGACTGTCCGCAAATATTAGGGCTTAAAGTATGAAATTGCCGATTTGTACCTACTGAAAAATTGAAATACGTTTTTTTTTTTAAATTTAACATATTAATTTAATCAAAATAATTACCATTATTATCTATACATTGCTGACATCTAATAGGAAGGTCATTTATGCCTTTGCGATAGAACTCTCGTGTTCTAGATTCGACAAACTGTGTGAAAGCATTTTGTACTGCCTCCTGAGAAGAAAACTTTTTATCACGTAGAAAATTGTCCGTATCACGAAAAAAATGGTAGTCCGTTGGAGCAAGGTCTGGCGAATACGGAGGGTGACGAATGGTTTCTAATTGCAGTTCCTGTAGAGTTAAAATGGTTTCACTTGCTGTATGAGGTCTCGCGTTATCATGGAGCAATAATGGTGAAGATCGATTCATGAGTCGGGACTGTTTCACTGCTATTTTTGCTATCATTGTTCAGAGTTCGGCACAGTAGACATCTGCCGTTATTGCTTGACCAGATCGGAGAAAGCTATAGTGAATAACACTAGGCTGAGACCACCAAACAGTTACCATTACCTTTTTATTGGTAAGCTTTGCTTTAGGACACTGTTGTGGCGTTTGACCTGGGGTCAGCCATTGCATTTTTCGCTTACGGTTATCGTAAAGAATCCACTTTTCATCACATGTCACAATTCGATCCAATATTCCTTCATTTCTGTATCGATTTAACAAGGTATCACAAGTTTCAACACGCGTTTCTTTCTACAGATCAGTCAAATCATGAGGCACGGGGATGTCTTGAGCGTGTGCAAAAACGTTTTCTGGGTCACCTGGCATATGCTAGCGGTTTGTCCAGGAAAATACGTTCATATAGTGATAGGCTTAAACATTATGGTTTCTCTTGATAAACGTCGACAGCTGAATGACGCGATGTTTGTGTGCAATATTATGTCCCATAAAATTGACTGTCCGCAAATATTTGGGGTTAAAGTATGAAATTGCCGATTTGTACTGAAAAATTGAAATACTTTTTTTTTTTAAATTTAACATATTAATTTAATCAAAATAATTACCATTATTATCTATACATTGCTGCCATCTAATAGGAAGGTCATTTATGCCTTTGCGATAGAACTCTCGTGATCTAGATTCGACTAACTGTGTGAAAGCATTTTGTAGGTACCTACTACCTCCTGAGAAGAAAACTTTTTATCACGCAGAAAATTGTCCGAATCAAGAAAAAAAAGGTACCTAGTCCGTTGGAACAAGGTCTGGCGAATACGGAGGGTGACGAATGGTTTCTAATTGCAGTTCCTGTAGAGTTAAAATGGTTTCACTTGCTGAATGAGGTCTCGCGTTATCATGGAGCAATAATGGTGAAGGTCGATTCATGAGTCCGGACTGTTTCACTGCTATTTTTGTTATCATTGTTCGGAGTTCGGCACTGTAGACATCTGCCGTTATTGCTTGACCAGTACCCTAATTACGTAATGCAAAATCATTCCGAATCTGAATCGTTTTGAAACAAATTGCTAATCCATCGCTCCGTAAGTTCGAAAAAAAAACTGCAGAGCAACGTAAATAACGCAATGAATGTTGTTGAACTGTCAAAATGAAACAGATCTGTCTTTATCGTTTATGAAAATATATTGCGTAATTAGAAAGCTGATCGGAGAAAGCTATAGTGAATAACACTAAGCTGAGACCACCAAACAGTTACCATTACCTTTTTATTGGTAAGCTTTGCTTTAGGACACTGTTGCGGCGTTTGAGCTGGGGTCAGCCATTGCATTTTTCGCTTACGGTTATCGTAAAGAATCCACTTTTCATCACATGTCACAATTCAATCCAATATTCCTTCATTTCTGTATCGATTCAACAAGGTAACACAAGTTTCAACACGCGTTTCTTTCTACAGAACAGTCAAATCATGAGGCACGGGGATTTCTCATATTTTTTTATTTTATTGATGACGCTGATTGACGCAAATGAGTCAATATTGTTGGTAAGGTAACGTTAAATCATGCCGCTAATTCCTGAGTAGTTTGGCTCGGATCGGCTTCCACCATCTCTTTCAATTCATTGTTATTCACCTGTGTGCGCGGTCTTCCACGTGGTTCGTTCTTCAAATCAAAGTTTCCATCACGAAAGCGTTTAAACCAAAATCGCACGGTGCGTTCATTAACACTCCCCTCTCCAAATGCAACATTGATATTGCGAGCTGTTTCTGCCACGTTAGTTCCGCGTCGGAACTCGTATTAAAAAATAACTCGAATCTTTCTTGTCTAATCTGAATAAAAAAAAAACAACTGAATATCGATAGTGAATGTTGCACATTTTTTAAAAGAAGAACGTCATAGGTACCATGTGAAAAAAGTTTCACTCAAAAATCTCAAACCATGAAGGTTCTATGTCAGTTCGAAGTACCTATTACAATAAAACAGCAATTTCATACTTTAACCCCTATTATGTTACGTAATAATAATATAATAGCAGGGGAATTGGGTACCTAAATAAAACTGACGAAATTAACGTACTTTATACACCTACCTGGCTCTCCAGGGCGTAACGTATTTTATTTCTGTTTTTGTTTCAGTTATGCATTTGTCACGCGAAATTCATTGACTTCAGTAAGTAACTTAAGTTTCTAAATTACTTAATGAATGAAAAATATCAACGAATTTTTTTATAGAAATGTTTCTAAAACTTATTTTGTTTTCAGAAGTATTCATAAACGATGAGGAAGTCAATTTATTCCCGCATCTTCCAGCTACTATTAAGAAACCGGCTGCGCACCCAACTAAAAAACCGATTACAAATAAGAAACCGATAACACATGCAAACAAAAAACCATCTCCATTCCTTCCTATTTTTAATCCAGTACAAATTATTGATTCTATAGTTGAACCAGTAAAAGAGGTAGCAAATACTATATTGAATCCTCTAAAATCTGGATCCCATGGCTTCTTTGACTTTCCAGATATAGCCCTTACATCAAAGCCAACAGGTAAAGGGGGAACTACACCATCTCGTGGTTTAAAGGCCCCATCTCTTGCTGGTGTTCCTAAACTCCCCAGTCTCCCAACCTTACCAGGTTCAGGGGTAAGTGCGACTCCTCCTTCAATTTCTGGTACGACTCCTTGTGCTAATGGTCCTACTGCTAACGGTGCTTCTACCCCATCTGCAGGGCTATCGACTCCAGATTCTTTATCACTTACGACTCCTAATAAACCCGGGTTACCAACTCCAACATCAGCGAGTGGAGTAACTCCACCTGGTGGACTAACCACACCCTCAGCTAGAGGCATTTCTTCTCCTTCACCCGTTGGTGTAACTCCACCTTCAGCGAGTAATGTAACTCCACCTGGTAGACTAACCACACCCTCAGCTAGTGGCATTTCTTCTCCTTCACCCGGTGGTGTAACTCCACCTTCAGCGAGTGGTGTAACTCCACCTGGTGGACTAACCACACCCTCAGCTAGTGGCATTTCTCCTCCTTCACCCAGTGGTGTAACTCCACCTTCAGGGAGTGGTGTAACTCCACCAGGTGGACTACCCACACCCTCAGCCAGTGGCATTTCTTCTCCATCACCCGGTGGTGTAACTCCACCTTCAGTGAGTGGTGTAACTCCACCTTCAGCGAGTGGTGTAACTCCACCTTCAGCGAGTGGTATAACTCCACCTTCAGCAAGTGGTGTAACTCCACCTTCAGCGAGTGGTGTAACTCCACCTTCAGCGAGCGGTGTAACTCCACCTTCAGCGAGCGGTGTAACTCCACCTTCAGCGAGTGGTGTAACTCCACCTTCAGCGAGTGGTGTAACTCCACCTTCAGTGAGTGGTGTAACTCCACCTTCAGCGAGTGGTGTAACTCCACCTTCAGCGAGTGGTGTAACTCCACCTTCAGCGAGCGGTGTAACTCCACCTTCAGCGAGTGGTGTAACTCCACCTTCAGCGAGTGGTGTAACTCCACCTTCAGCGAGTGGTGTAACTCCACCTTCAGCGAGTGGTGTAACTCCACCTTCAGCGAGCGGTGTAACTCCACCTTCAGCGAGTGGTGTAACTCCACCTTCAGCGAGTGGTGTAACTCCACCTTCAGCGAGCGGTGTAACTCCACCTTCAGCGAGTGGTGTAACTCCACCTTCAGCGAGTGGTGTAACTCCACCTTCAGCGAGTGGTGTAACTCCACCTTCAGCGAGTGGTGTAACTCCACCTTCAGCGAGCGGTGTAACTCCACCTGGTGGACTAACCACACCCTCAGCTAGTGGCATTTCTTCTCCATCACCCGGTGGTATAACTCCACCTTCAGCGAGTGGTGTAACTCCACCTTCAGCGAGTGGTGTAACTCCACCTTCAGGGAGTGGTGTAACTCCACCAGGTGGACTAACCACACCCTCAGCTAATGGCATTTCTCCACCATCAATTAATGGTGTAACACCACCATCCACTACTGGTATTACTCCTGGCCCTATTAATCCACCAGACGCTTCCTCTTTATCACCTGGTAGTACACCAAACCGTGCAGCACCTGGATCACCAAATAATATAGCTCCTCCCAAAACTGGTTTGCCAGGCCCTCCAGCTTTACCTTCAACCGGTAGTTGGCCAGCAATACCTGGATTGGGCAGTCCACCTTCAGTGCCTGGGTTACCATGGTCAGGCAATCTACCCACTGTACCGGCATTGCCAACATCACCTGGATCTGGTAGCCTACCAGCAGTACCTGGGGCAGATGCAACTGCCTTGCCATCACAAAAAGCATCTGAAGTTACTGATGTAACGAAAACGGTATCGGGAGCTATAACACCAGGTAATTCTACTTTTCATTTTATAACCCTAAGTGACTGCCTCATTGGCCTAGTACTCGCAAGCACAAGAGAATGAACATCGGGTTCTGGGTTCGATGCTCTGGTCGGGCAAAGTATTATTTGGTTTTTCTATCAGGAATATATCAGTAGCAGACTTCTTTTTTTCTTTTTTTTTGTGTGTGGGAAATCATAAATGACTTCTCTCGCTCTGGGTGGAGCAGGAGGGCGTGTCAGACCTTTACTGACTAAAACCCACCCGTGTTCCTTCCGTTGCCTGTGCAACTCCAAGGGGCCACGGTATCCCTTTCGGACTTTCCCGCAACCCTGGCAGAAAATGGTCCCATCGGACCCCTTCAGTCGCTGACATCTCTTAGAGGCGCGCGTGGAAGACAACGCGCCGTCGACCCGGGCCTGATCCTTACCGGACGGCAAGCTACCCATTGCTCACCGTCCGCAAGCCCGTGCCTACGGTGGCCGGGAATCGGCTATGGATTCCCGACGCCCAGGGCGTCTCCTCCTGCGGCGGCTAGGGGCGTGAGGGCGCGAATTTTGCCTCTCCCTCACGCGCTCCGCCTCCTCCTTTGCGAGCATTACTGCTTCGCAGAAGGAGGTGACGGCCTCCCATACCTTCTCGCTCCGTACCATGGCCTGGACCAGGGCCGGACGCGAGAGATCCCCGCTACCAATCACCTCCAAGAGGACACGGCGGTGCTCTGCCCAAGCCGGGCAGACCTCTACCGTATGCTCCACCGTGTCCTCCGGGCGATCCACGCAGTGATGACACCCGGGCATTTCTTCCCGCCTGATGTCGAACAGGAACCTCCCGAAACAGCCGTGTCCGGTGAGGACCTGCGTCAGGCGGAAGGTGAGGACGCCGTGGCGCCTCTCTAGCCACTCCTCAAAGAGGGGACTTATCGCCGCAATAGTGGCGTGCCCAATCAGTAGCAGCCTGGAGTCTGAATTTATGCCCGGTTGATGGCAATATTGGCAATAGGCCCGCCATCTACTACTTGGGACTTAAACATGACTGGCCAAATGTGGATGTAGGTACACCTCTGCCCAACCCTTCGGAGACCCTTATAATAATTTGTCAATCTCGCTTGAAAAATATTGTTTTTGAATGTGTTATATCAAAAAATACCTGCATACGAGTATATAAGTCATAATCTTGTTTACGTGACAATAGTCCAACTGATTTTTTACCCCGACCACGTTTTGTTGGCCAGATCTATGTATCTTTTTTTTAATACCTAATGATTTATTTATTATTAACAAAATTATAGTTCTAATGAATAAACTAGTCTAAATACAGAAACATAAATTCAAAAGTCATTTATTTAAACTAGGCTGAGAATCAGCACTTTTAGAACGTCAAAATTACATAAGACAGTCCCCCAAAACGCCCACCCTTCACCACTTCCTAGTGTTTTTGCTGGGAAGAAGAAGTGGTGCAACAAACTCCCCAGCAGCACAGCTGTCTGTTCAGTTAGAAAAAAAAAATTCTATACAATAGTATACTAACAAGATAATTTACATTAAGCAAAACACAATTTAAATTATAAATGAATAGCCATATGACAGCTAGCACATACCAATATACCAACCAAAAACACCGAGAACTCACGCAGAAATAAAAATAACTAAACTTAAACAATATCTAAAAAAGAAAATAAAGCCTCCAGGCATAAAGGGCGTGCCCGCCTACATATAGCTGTAACTAGAAGTTATAATAATTGATAAACTAGGACCATCGAGGTAAAATAAATAATTGTCGAGGTCGCTACCTAACCACATATTGCAATACAACTCATAAAAAAAACATTGTAATCAGTATGTAATTGAAAATGTTGTAATGTGTATGTCAACAGACATAACATCACGCCTTGTTTTCAAACTCAAACTCAACTCAAACTCAAAGCATTTATTTCAATTAAACCCTTTACAGGCACTTTTGAATTGTCAAAGAGTCAGTTAGTCAGAAAGTTGAAGCAAGTTGCCCATTCCAAAACGTAGATCTCTATGGAGAAGAACGGGCAAGAAACTCCAAGGACACTCTTTTAAATATAGAAATTACAAAATCCTGGGTACATTACTCTTGTTGATTCTATATGTGAGAACAATGTAAAAAAAATATATAAATCAAAAACGATTAAAAACAAGCCCTGGCAGATAAGAGATGACCAGTCTCAACTGACGGCGCCCGTTCACGAACATGACGCGTGGATCAGCACCATCCAGCTCAACCATTTTGTAGGGAACTGAATGATCCAACACACTCGCCACCATCAGCGAGACATTTAAGTGAGCATGACATACTCTCAACTACCCTGCTCTTTCAAGTCAAAATCAACATAATAACATAGTAAAACGACTCCATGGTACTCACATTTACAAAAATTGAAAATAAAAATGCGTCTAAGTTATACAAAACTATAGTTTGCATGAATTTTACCACCAAAAGAAAGAAAATCAATATTATCTATTGGAGTATTCAATAATTAAAACTTAGTTTAATAAAAAAAACAATAAGTTTGTTCGTAGTCAGAAAAAATAAAAAAGGGGAAGCAACTCTACCAATTTTTTCATTTTTAACTAGTGAGCCCAAGTGGCTGTGGAGCAGGACCAGCATTTAGCCAAGCATTTTTATCTACGATATAATCATCCAAATTATAGTATGCTTGTCTACATAGTGTGCGTTTAATGCAAGTTTTAAATTTCTTCTCATTTAGTTGAAGAATATCGAGTGGTATTTTATTATAACTTTTTACACAGTACCCCATAAAAGAAGTGTGTACTTTAGACAATCTGAAACGTGGTTGATCTAATTTGTTCCTATTTCTTGTGTTAAAATTATGCCTGTCACTTATCTTGCTATAGAGATGTAGATTTTTTCGAACATACATAATGTTTTCATATATATACTGACAAGGTACCGTCATGATATTAATTTTCTTAAACAGTTCCCTAAGAGATTCGCGTCTGCGGAGGTTGTAGATGGCTCTAACAGCCCTCTTTTGCAGAATAAATATAGAGTCAATATCTGCGGCCCGTCCCCACAGCAAAATACTGTAAGACATGATGCTATGAAAGTAACTAAAATAGACCAGTCTCGCGGTATCCACGTCTGTTAGTTGGCGGATTTTCCAAACAGCGTAAGTGGCTGAACTTAGCCGCCCTGCAAGTGATGTTAAGTGAGGACCCCACTGTAGTTTTGAGTCAAGCGTGATTCCCAGGAAAACCGTTTTTTCGACGAATTCTAGTGTCTCCTTATTCAGTACAATGTGATATTCACTACTTTTAACATTCGGTAACGTGAATCTTATGCATTTAGTTTTCTTCTCATTTAATACTAATTTATTTACAGTAAACCAATTATGGACCTCGGTCGGTTTTTCAGTAAATGAAGTAAATCATTTATGTATACTAAAAAGAGGAATGGGCCCAATATCGAGCCCTGTGGTACACCCATTTTGACTTTTAAACCCAATGAATTTACACCGTTTATTTGAACTTGCTGCAGTCTATCATTCAAATATGATTTTACTAAGTTAAGCGCAAGTTTTGCCAGTCCGTAATGCTGAAGTTTCAAGAGCAGTGTTTCGTGATTAACGCAATCAAATGCTTTGGATAGGTCGCAGAAGATACCTATTGCATCCTGTGCCTCTTCCCACGCTCACGTTTCCCCGAAGGGTTGGGCAGAGGTGTACCTGTAGTAGGTACACCCACATGTCGCCAGTTATGTTTTAAGTTCCATTTAATAGAGGCGAGCCTATTGCCACCAACCGGGCACAAATCCAGACCCCGGGCCAGTACTGAGAAATTCCAGATAGAAAAACCCAATAACACTCTGCCTGACTCGGGAATCGAACCCAGGACCTCATGCTCAGCAGTTGCGCTTGCAACCACTAGACCAACGAAGCAGTCAAAAAGAGTGAGAAAGTCTAAATAATTATTTAAATAAAACGGATCATGGTATACAACAGGGTGGAAGGGACATCGACGCGAAAACTGATACCATGGATTCAGTAGATGATTCTGAACCCCCTGCGTTGAAATTTTTCGTCGGTTATTTTTAAAAGAATCAGCTGTTCCATACATTTTGACCGCGTAGGTATTGAACTTTTCTATGAAACAACAGTTTTTTTTTTGAACCGACGAAAAATTTCAACGGAACGGATTTTCAGAATCATCTACTGAATCCATGGTATCAGTTTTAGCGTCGATGTCCCATTCCACCCTGTATACTTACGATATTGATTAATTCCAACACCGTTTGACCGATCGCCATGAAAGTTGGCACATTATGGCAAAAAAAAAGAAAATACATATATTTAGCACAGACTAAAAAGGCATTCACAAACATTGCTCATTTCATATTATAGGATTTAAACAATACAATATTACTTCCCGCAGGTGGCGGTAGAGATTTGATTGGACAAGCGGCTAATATCGCAGGTAATTTGTCACATTCAAAACCATTTTTTTTTAATGAGTGGCGCTTCACTTGGGATGAGTCCCTAGCAATTTAATTACGTTTCCTAAAAAAATATGAATCTGAAAATATTTTCTCAAGAATATTTGACTGGACAAGTCCACCCAAATCTGTGTGGTTCTTTCCTCAAAATACCATTTCAGACACTAATCTACATGGTCCTAATATGGCCTGACCAAGATTATGTCTGGAGTCTGGACTTTAAAAGAGACTGCGACCTCTGAGTTTGTTTCAGCCTTTCTTCTCAGAGTAGTCAAATAGGAAACGCCTAGCACAACTAGCTTATTGTTAATACACTCGAGAGCAATGAATCCGGGTCACTTAAAGAATGTTAAAAATCTCGGAAACTAAAAATGATAGGTTAATGCAATAAATTGTATTTAATAGACAATGTAATACTCCTTAAATGAAAGTAAAAAAAATATGAGTCACCGTACATTTTATTAACACAAAATTACATAAAGAAAAAAACTGCTGATCTCTCCTTAAAACAAAAATAGGAAACATGAAATTTTTGAACTTTATTACGATTTTCTTGAATTTTAATACTTCGTATTGCCTCCTCGTGCTTCCATTACTGCGTTTACGCGGTTTGGCATGCTGTACACCAAGTTCCTTATACGATTTTGGGGAATATTCTCCCATTCCTCTGTGAGAGCAATTTTGAGCTCACGAAGCGTGATTGGGGGAGGGTTTCGTTGTTTTACGCATCTGCCTAGCTCGTCCCAAGCATGCTCGATCGGGTTGATATCCGGGCTGCGCGCTGGCCACTCCATACGAGTAATGTTCATCTCTTGAAGGTAGTCATTCACAATCCTACCTGTATGAGGTCGGGCATTGTCATGCATAAATATAGCATCCTCACCTAAATTGACCATAAATGGACCAACGTGATCATTGAGGATTTCTTCCACATATCTTTCGCTAGTTAAAGAGCCGTTTTCTATGATCACCAGCTCTGTGCGACTTTCAGAAGAAATTCCGGCCCACACAAGTACAGACCCACCACCGTAGGCTACTTTTTCTTCGATGCATGCTTGCTTGAATCTTTCCCCTGGTCTTCGATACACTCTGTGTCTTCCATCGTGCTTGTAGAGCATAAATTTTGATTCGTCGGAGAACATAACTTTTGACCAATCTTCAATACTCCAATTTACGTGGCTCTGGGCATATCTTAGTCTTGAAATACGATGCCCACGCTCCAGTTTAGGGCCGTTTGCAGGTCTAAGGGGTTTTAAGTTAGATTCAGCAAGCCGACGTCTTACTGTCCATGCACTTGGGTTACTTCCTCCGAGGCGTCGAAACTGATTTGTGAGTTCAGTTCCTGTAAGAAAGCGATTTCGAAGCATGGTGTTCACCAAGTATCGGTCTTCTCGTGCTGTGGTACACCTGGTTCTGCCCGTTCCTGGTCTGCGTAGGTTAGAACCAGTTTCTTCGTAACGTCGGAGAACTCTTTGTACTGTTGACAGCGACACACCGACAGTCCTGGCTGTATCGCGCTGACTCCGGCCGGTTTCCAGCATTGTAAGTATTCTGGTGCATTCTTCAGGCGTAAGCGACATAATTTCAGCTTGAATAATGAATGTAGAGCACTATCAACATGGTTTATGTACCCACATAAATGACAGATTACAAACAAAAGCAAAACCAAATGCTGTAATTTCGTAGTTCCATCTTCGAAAGTGGCCCTTTTTCAAATTTGATTTTTTTATGATATAACTTTACAATAACTAAGAAGTTTTAATACCTTCATTTAAGGAGTATTACATTGTCTATTAAATACAATTTATTGCATTAACCTAGCATTTTTAGTTTCCAAGATTTTTAGGATTCTTTAAGTGACCCGGATTCATTGCTCTCGAGTGTATTTAAGAGTGATTCCGATATCCTATTTACAGAAAAAACAATTTTATTTAATTTCATTTCCTACTCTAGCCAGATGGCCCATCTCTCAAATAATAACTTTTAAATATTGTAAAAAAAAAAAAAAAAACCCCTAACGCAGAAAAGAAAAGCATTTTCAAGAGTACTAGGGCTCTGTATATCCTGGCTGCAGCATCAGACGAAGAATTCCATAATATTGCATAGTTATATAGCATACATGGGTGTTTCTAGGTCACATACCTAGGTACATGTTTGAAGGTAAGGTAAAGTAAATAAGTACCTACCCATTATGCGTCTAAGATCCTTACCGCAGCTAACACAAAAGAGCCGAGGACCTTTTAACGGCTGAACCGATTTTTAGGGTTCCGTACCCAAAAGGTAAAAACGGAACCCTATTACTATCTCAGACTTCGCTGTCCGTCCGTCACCAGGCGGTATCTCATGAACCGTGATAGTTAGACAGTTTAAATTTTCACAGATGATGTATTTCTGTTGCCGCTATAACTACAAATACTAAAAACAGAATAAAATAAATATTTAAGGGACCATACAACAGATATGATTTTTTGGTAGTTTTTATAGATAATGGTACGGAACCCTTCGTGCGCGAGTCCGACTCGCATTTGGCCGGTTTTTTATAAAACATGCTTATGAACCATCACTAGAAAACCTGCTTTCAAATATAAAAAAAAAATCATATTCAAATCGGTTCACCCGTTTAAGAGCTAGCGGTGCCTCTTTTTGCGTTGGGAGTTAAAAATATAACGGAGTTCCTTAGCTTTCAAATTGGGTCACGACTACAAGTTTTAAGACAATGATTTATATTAACTTACAGGTGTTGCCGCTCAAGGTCTGGCCGGAAAAGCAACGAAAATCGCAGGTAATTGTCATATAAATATAGTATTTATGTGTCACGAACCGACGCGCGCTTTACTTGTGGTAACCAAGTGTACAAACACGCAGTGAATGTGTGCCACCGGTAGTACAAATAATGCCTTCAAATAGACGGGTGTTGTGTCTGTTGGGCAACTATCCAACGATTTATGCATAGGTACACATCCTGTAGAAAGTCCTGTCCGAAAGTCTACAACCAGTGTGTGTTACCAGTGATGACATACGGAACTGAAACGTGGCCTCTCACCATGGGCCTCATAAGAAAGCTCAACGTCACTCAGCGCGCTATGGAAAGGGCTATGCTCGGTGTTTCTTTGCGAGATCGAATCAGAAATAGGTAAGGAGATACGCAAACGAACTAAAGTCGCTGACATAGCCCAACGGATTAGCAAGCTGAAGTGGCAGTGGGCGGGGCACATAGCGCGCAGAACTTAAGGCCGATGGGGCAGAAAGGTTCTGGAATGGAGGCCACGTACCGGCAAGCGCAGCGTAGGACGTCCACCCACAAGGTGGATAGACGACCTAATAAAGGTCGCAGGAAGCTGCTGGATGCAGGTCGCTTCCAATCGGCCAAATTGGAAATCATTGGGGGAGGCCTATGTTCAGCAGTGGACGTCTCATGGCTGAAATGATGATGATGATGACACATCCTGTATATAACTTCCCGACATACCTAAATCGTTGGGCATTAAACAAAAGTAGACAAAACATTTTCTTGATTTTAAAAAGTTCCATATTTGAATATGGCGTAGAATGTTTCTCTGATGACACAGATGCTTGGGAATTATTTTGTTTGAGTAATCACACATTACATAAATAAAAAAGAATAACATAACAGCTTTTACTGGACACTATTAACAATTAATTGAAAAAAAAATGGGTATTATTGCAAAAACCTTAGAGTTTAAAAAAATATACAAGGAACAGACTTCGTCTAAGACAAGTTTAGTTTGATAATTTCTAAATGGTCTAAGATAAATGCCCTGAGATGAGATGATGATAAGATGTGCCGTTCAGGCTTTGTACCCATCTACCAAACACCCTGTTGGTACCTATATGTTGATCACGCGGTAAACTTTGCTTGCGCGATACAGGACTTGTGTGACGTCAGGTATTTGATGCGTAGTTCGCTTGTGGCGTTGTAGATGCCGCCACTATATCTTCTTCTTCCGTACTTCTCTGTTAGTCGTCGTACTATACATATATTTATTACTAGCTACTTACTGGCCGCGGCTTCGCCCACGTTAACCCTAATTCTTTTTACTCCTTATAACATAAGTTATCTGCCAGTGAGAGTCCCGTCAAAATCGGTCCAGCCATTTCGGAGATTAGCCGAAACAAACAGACAGACAGACAATATTTTTATTTTTTTTGTTTTAAGTAGGTAAAAGTAAAAACCTGTTATTTTGACATTACAACCAGACACTTCAATTTTATTTATTTGTAGTAAGATTCGATACCAGTATGAAAACCTTCAAAACAATAATTTATGATAACCCACAGATGCAGCTCAAGGTGTGGCTGAAAAAGCGACCAACATCGTAACAGGTAACCATAGCAACTAATACCTACCTACCGTACCGGAATTTCGGTCACGTCTGTATAATGGCCCCTATTCGAACTTTGTCCAGCCTTCTCGATCGCGCGTTTACATATTATTCTGAAAGTGGGCAACGTTGCAAATAGCTGTCAAATATTTCGCTGTTTTTTTAATTTGGCATTATTACTGTATGATTACATATAGGAAATATTTAGTGAATTAAATTATTGACTATGAAATGCATTTTTTTAAAATTGTTTTGTTAAATACGTTGCCCAACACTAGGAATTTCTCCTGTATCGTGGGTGCGTTTACAAACATTTAAACTCACATACACAAACAGCCAGACCCGGAACAACTACTTGTAGGTCATAGAAATATTTGTTCCGTGCGGGAATCGAACCTGCGACACGCAGTGCAGCAGTCAATTGCTTAACCACTGCGCCAACCGTGCCGTCAATTAATATCGTAACAGCGATTATTTAGTTTTAGATTATAAAAAAAGTATTTGGAAACTTTTCAAATATCCTTTTTTAACCTAGAACGGTTACAACATCAAAATCAGTGTTTTAATGCAATTTATTTAATATATTAGGGGTTAAAGTATGAAATTGCCGATTTGTACTGAAAAATTAAAAAACGTTTTTTGTTTAAATTTAACATATTATTTAATCAAACTAATTACCATTAATATCTATACCTACATTGCTGCCATCTAATAGGAAGCTCATTTATGACTTTGCGATAGAACTCTCGTGGTCTAGTTCCGACAAACTGTGTGAAAGCATTTTGTACTGCCTTCTGAGAAGAAAACTTTTTATCACGTAGAAAATTGTCCAAATCACGAAAAAAATGGTAGTCCGTTGGAGCAAGGTCTGGCGAATACGGTGGGTGACGAATAGTTTATAATTGCAGTTCCTGTAGAGTTATAACGGTTCCTCGTGCTGTATGAGGTCTCGCGTTATCATGGAGTAATAATGGTGAAGATCGATTCATGAGTCGGGGCTGTTTCACTGCTAGTTTTGCTATCATTGTTCGGAGTTCGGCACAGTAGACATCTGCCGTTATCGCTTGACCAGCTTTCTAATTACGCAACATATTTTCGTAAACGATAAAGACAAATCTGTTTCATTTTGACAATTCAACAACATTCATTGCGTTATTTACGTTGCTCTGCCGTTTTTTTTTTCGAACTTACGGAGCAATGGATTAGCAATCTGTTTCAAATCGATTCAGATTCGGATTGATTTTGCATTACGTAATTAGGGTACAGGGCCTCAAGTCTGCTATTACAGTAGTGTAAGAATGGTCTATCATTGATTTCATAATTGTTGATTTTGACAAGTTTGCTTAATCTACTAACTTAATGGCGTCATTATGACTTTCCAATGGTCAGCCACTGACACTCCATTGAAAGAAATGGCATCTATTGGTAATCTCGTACATAATGACAAATGAATGACTGACTTAGGCGGTAATCTGCTAAAATTTTGACCGTTCCTTTGATCAGTGACCTACCATGAGAACGTCATTGTGCAGTCATTTCTTTTAATTCGTTACGAGTATCGTGTTTGTGTAATACAATGATCAACCAATGATCGACCATTATAAATTTAGCAGATTACGAACTTTTAGCAAAAAGACAGTGAGATCGTGTTGGAATGACGAATTTATAAAAATAGCAGACTTGGGCCCCAGATCGGGTTCCACCATCTCTTTCAATTCATTGTTATTTACCTATGAGGGCGGTCTTCCACGTGGTTCGTTCTTCAAATCAAAGTTTCCATCAAGAAAGCGTTTAAACCAAAATCGCACGGTGCGTTCATTAGCAGTCCCTTCTCCAAACGCAACATTGATATTGCGAGCTGTTTGTGCCGCGTTAGTTCCGCGTCGGAACTCGTATTCAAAAATAATTCAAATTTTCGAAGTACCCATCTTTCTTGTCTAAGCTGAATAAAAAAACAACTGAAAGACGATAATATAATCGAATGTTGCACATTTTTTAAAAGAAGAACTTCATAAAGTTTCACTAAAAATCTCAAGCAACGAAGGTTCTATGTCAATTCGAAGTACCTATTACAATAGAAACGGCAATTTCATACTTTAACCCCTATTATTAAATTAGTAATTACCTTCAACACTGATTTTTTGCTAACTTTTTATGTTAATGATATCTAATAATACTGTTTTATTTTTAAAGATTATTAAAAGTTTAATAATTAGTCTACACTTTTTCTGTTCATTTAAAAGTTAATTTTTATTTATTGTCCAAATAAAAATAAACTTTTAAATTAATGAATTAAGTGTCTATTATTCGACATTCGGCGAATAGTTGTCTATTCGCCGAATGTCGAATAATAGACACTAATATTCGGTAAATCGAATAATGTCGAATACCGAATATTTAAATAGCAAGTATTCACGGCATCTCTAGTGTTAACATTGTTGTTATGGCGACAGACTTAGATAAGATGGTGGTAGCTAGCCAGGTGCCTAACCCCTAAACCACAGAGGCGGTTTAAATAGTTTCTGAAATGTTTATTTTATTCTTTTAGGAGGATCGTTCTTCGGGTGACGAGAGGAATGGAGTCGACAGTAATGAACCAAGCCGTAGAAATAAAATTATATTACTGTTTTAATTTTGTTTCATTTCAATGCACTTGCCTTCTCAATATTAGAAGAGATTTTTTTCCTGCTGTGTTAAATATATCATTCTAATCTAAAGTCAGATATGCAGTAGCTCCATGTAAAATACTGTACAGATGGCCGATGGGGCTGAAAGGTTCTGGAGTGGCGACTGCGTACCGAAAGACGTAGCGTTGGAAGGCCTTCCTCAAGGTCACGGATATCGAGGGATATGCCTTGGAGGCGTGGCACGTGGCGCCTCGACATTGCTAAATTGGGCTTATGTTCGAACGGCGGCTGTACGCTTCATTCAGTCGCTTTGCAACTGCGTACAGTGTACTATTGATGCGGAAAAAACCAAAATGCCGAGCTGTGCAGTAATAATTTGTAAAAATAGGTCTAGTACCATCAACCTGAAGACAAATGTCGTGTTCTACGACCGGTAAGTAAACATTTAAGTCACTGTTTAATATTTTAAATCAATTTTTAAATCATTTACTAACTTACGTCCGGAGCGATACGAATTAGCCCGAATCTTTCCGAACGGAACGAACGTTTTGGATTTAGAGAGGTGCAATCGAGTGCGTGCGGCTGATTTTATCGACATGCGTATTATTGCAGTCGAATCTTTTTTTACAGAAGTCAATGGATATTCTCGTATTACATGTATAGTATAAGAGTTAAATTTGTTATTAATTTAATTTTGTTTGAAGCAAATAAAGACATTGTTATTTCAATACAGTTACTCATGTATAGCATATTATTTAACAGAGAGGGTTCCCTTTACCCGGTAATACAATATTTAAAAAAAAAAAAACTCATTTTATTTTAGTAAAAATAACCCATATTTTCGGATAGGTATATAAAAACAAAATAAATTATATAAAGAAAATTAAACGAAGTTATAATAATACAAGAAATTGCTAAAGTAAATATCGATAAAAATTATCGACCATCGCTTTCGACTCCCTAATTGCATGCGTGTGCATTGAATGTTCGCAAATAGCAAGTGTTTATAAGTGAATGCCCCGCCCATTCTATGTATGTGGGCTATTAGAAATTGATATAGTGTAGTTGCTTTCTTCTTAGTGTGCGAGTTCAAATTTTAAGTGTGTGTCGTAAGTACACTATTTGTTAATGTTGTAATTATTTTGGTGGGAGATAAGCGGCCGCACTATGATTCCTTACTATTCCGCAATGAAGGCATATCTCTGGATATCTATGCTCAAGGTGGACCTGCTGAAGGCCGCAAGATTCCGCTGGATGCGGGAAGCACAGAACCGGTCGAAGTGGCGGGGCTTGGGGGGGGGGCGTATGTCCAGCTGTGGACGTCTTTCTGCTGAAATGATGATGATTGAGTTGCATCCGGTTAGACTGGAAGCCGACCCAGGAAAAAATAGGCAGATCAATTTATTGATTTGCTTGAGAAAATAAAACACAAGTTTGATACAAAAATGGCGTATATTAAGTGTACAATAAAATATAATAATATCTATTTACAAGTGTGGATAATAAAAGAGCGTTTATCCTAAAAGTAGGCAACGTCGCAAATAGCTGTCAAAAATTTACCTGTTCTGATGAATTTGGCAATATTACTGTATGGAAATACGAAATTATACAAAAACAAAAATAGTAAGTATTCAAAAACGGTTAACTAACGAACTAGAATATTGATAATCAATAGGGATGATGTCTGGGTAAAAAAAAAGAAATTCTATTTAGTCCGTCAGTAAGATAATAAAAAAATATTACTTACACGTATTTTTTGCTTTATCATATTAATTTAAAGTCAAAATTCAAAAGTCATTTATTGAAACTAGGCTGAGAATCAGCACTTTTCGAACGTCAAAGTTACATAAGACAGTCCCCCGGCACGCCCACCCTTCACCACTTCCTAGTGCTGCAGCTGGGAAGAAGAAATGGCGCAACAAACTGCCCAGCAGCACAGCTGTCTGTTCAGTTAGGAAAAAAATGATTCTATATAATAGTATGCAAAGCAATTTACATAACGCAACACAAAACATAAATTAAACTATAAACATAATTTAAATTATAAATTAATAGCCATATGTCAGCTAGCACACGCCAATATACCAAACAAAAATATCGAGAACTGTACTCAAGCAGAAATAAAAAGAAATAAAGACTAAACGTAAACAATATCTAAATAAAAGCCTCCAGTCATAAAGGGCGTGCCCGCTTACATATAGCTGTAACTGGAAGTTATAAATGATAAACTAGGACCATCGAGGGAAAATAAATAAACAGTTAATTACTAATAACAATAACAAAACCATGATCAGCAAGACGACCAGTCACCACAAGCAGCACCCGTTCACGAGCTTAACGCAAAGATCAGCCATTACCCCCCTCGCCATATTTGAATAAAAACATACTTAGATAAAACGCATTAAACTCGGGGAGTGGGGGTAGCTTCGTCATTACTAAGTATAAAATCTACATACTAGTGACGTCATGGCATATTTTAACGCAATGTATTGTTATTTTTTCATAACGCAAAAAAAATACGTGTCCATGGTTTTTTAATAATAAAACTGAAGGACCAAAACATTTTTAGTCATCATCCCTATTGCTTAATTATAACATTGAATTTGATGTTGTACCCGTTTGAGGTGTAAAAAAAGGCATTTGGAAAGTTTCCAAATACTTTTTAGGGTTCCGTAGCCAAATGGCAAAAAACGGAACCCTTATGGATTCGTCATGTCTGTCTGTCCGTCCGTATGTCACAGCCACTTTATTCCGAAACTATAAGAACTATACTGTTAAAACTCGGTAAGTAGGTGTGTTCTGTGAACCGCATTAAGATTTTTACACAAAAATAGAAAAAAAAACAATAAATTTTGGGAGTCCCCATACTTAGAACTGAAACTCAATTCTTTTTTTCTTCAATCCCATACGTGTGTGGTATCTATAGATAGGTCTTCAAAAATGATATTGAGGTTTCTAATATCATTTTTTTCTAAACTGAATAGTTTGCGCGACAGACACTTCCAAAGTGGTAAAATGTGTCCCCCCCCCCACCCCTGTAACTTCTAAAATAAGAGAATGATAATCCAACATCAATTGGTTTGAACGAGATCTAGTAAGTAGTTTTTTTTTAATACGTCATAAACCGTAAACTATTATTAAAACATCGATCAAAGTTACAACGAACTACAAGAACTTTTGCCATTATGTTACTTGCTGCTACGGAACCCTTCATGGGCGAGTCCGACTCGCACTTGGCCGGTTTTTTTACATCTAAAACTAAATATTCGGTGTTACGATTTCAATTATTGCATTTCATAATCAATATTCTAGTTTGCTAGTTAGCCACATTTCTTATATCCATACAATAATAATATTGCCAAATTAATACAAATAGTATAAACGCTCATAACGTATTTAGCTATCATAATAAAATTTCCTTGCGACTACATAAAATGCAATAAGGAATACCTACTTACTTAATTAAAAATATACAATTACATAATTAATTATTCATATACAAGGCAACATACACATAAAATCGAGCCTTCTTCCCATGGGGTAGTTAGAAACTACAGAACGCCACCTGCTACGATCGTTACATACTCCTTTTGCTTCGTTTACGTTCATCTCAAGTTTACGCATCGACCGCGTTCGGCGCTCCGATTGACTGGTGAAGGCCGGCCGGCTGCCAAGCGGAGCGCCGAACGCGGTCGATGCGTAAACTCGAGATGGTTAAAAGAAACTCACACTGGGCCCTCTAGTCATACGCACGCCGGTTGCGAGTACTACGCACCTGACCTTTCAGGCGCAACCAACCAGGCGGGTCATACAAAAGTAATTGGAGTGACATAAATATTATAACTAACTCTTCTTAATGTGAACTAATGTTTTCAAGTAAGTGACGATTGTCTTAATGAGAATAAAGTTCTTTAAACCGAAATTGACCCCAATACAGGAGGAATGAACACATAATAAGAAGCGGTGGTCAAACCGGGGCGAATCCCGCGCGGGGTCCGGGACGAAATTCGCTCGTCGATTGAGTCAACTAACTTCTATGGAGCGCGGGATTCGTCTCAGTGTGGCCAGAGCGTAACAATATACAATTATATAATTAATTATTGATATTAAAGGCACAGAAAAAAGTATTGTAGTGGTATAATTATTATAACAATAATGTGAAGGTAAATAAAAGTAACCACGGTACAGGAGGAATGAACACAATAAGAAAATAATTCTTTTGGCGTCACCTTAAAGCTCTGGTTGAACTGGGGCGAATCCCGCGAGGGGTGCGGGACGAAATGCGCGTACGCCGATTGTGTCAACTCACTTGTATGAAGGTGTACAAAGCTGGCGCTAATAGTCGCATGCCTTCCTATTTACTAAAACCATGGAACCGCGCTGTCGCACCCGCGCGGGATTCGCTTCATTTTGAAATTCTTAATAACGCTCACTTTCTGGAAAGAAAATTGACACAAGAACTAGCATAAAAATGAGGATTTTCATGAAAATTCACGCCACCAGTTGTCGCCACTTTGACAAGTCTTCCATTTTGACAAAAAATAAAATAAAATTCATTTAATTCAGTCAAAACCCATATTATATAAAATAAAATTTCACAACACTGCAACAGAATAAATCACTAAAGAATAAAATGTCAATGCAATTAAATTTAAATGACATTTTTATAAATTAAATGACACTTCTTCTGCCTAGCCTTTTCCCAACTATATTGGGGTCGGCTTCCAGTCTAACCGGATGCAGCTGAATACCAGTATTTTACATGGAGCGACTGCCTATCTGACCTCCACAACCCAGTAACTGGGTAATACGATACCCCTTGGTAAGACTGGTTGTCAGACTTTCGGGCTTCTGACGACCCGTAACGACTGTCAAAGATCCACGAATGACAACCGGGACCAACGGCTTAACGTGCTTTCCGAGGCACGGAGGAGTCTCGGTATGTAAAGATGGTCACCCATCCACAGACCAACCCCGGCAAGCGTAGCTTAACCTGACGGATCGACCCGTGCGGCAGTTACTACTTAGCCACGAGCTCCTCGATTTTTAATAATTCAATTCAATTCAATTTTTATAAATTAAATGACAATGAATATAAAAAGGAAGTGTATAGAGTGCCGCTAGCGGCACTTTATCCCTGTCGGATAAAGTGCCGCTAGGTAACGTATACTCTCCGACAGCGCCTCTATTCTCCAATCCTTACGGGAAAAAAATATAACCTCCTATTTAGCACTAGAACAAATAATGGTCTCTAGCCGCAACACGGTGACTCTGCAATGGATAAAAGGACACAGAGGGTCGCTAGGTAACGACGCAGCTTCGGAAGCTAAATAGGGTAAGGGCAAGGGGAAGATGACGGCTGCTAGTTTAGCCTCAAGTACCCCAGGTACTTTAACCCAAGTCCCCTCTCAGGAGAGCTCCGCAGCGCCCAATCTTGGCGAAGGCAAGTGGGAGACAGCCGGAGCCAAGTAGAAGGCAAAAAAAACGACCCAAAAAATACCAAGAAGGAAAGTGACAGGCTCCGTGCACCCCGGTCGGAGGCTGTTGTATTGACGACGCAACCAGAAGCGCAAAAGCGAGGCCTGACTTACGCAGAGGTCATCCTGACAGCGAAATCCCAATTTCAGCTAAGCGATGTCGGCATAAAGAGCATCCAGTTTAAGTACGCTGCTAAAGGAGCCATCAAACTGGAGATTCCTGATGCCAACAGCGGCCCTCAAGCGGACGCCTTTGCTCAAAAGCTAAAAGAGGACGTCAAAGTGTCCAGGCCTATCAAGTGCACTGATCTGCGCATAATGGATCAAAGAGGTCGCAGTAGCTGTTGCAAAGGCCGGAGAATACCCACTAGACCGAGTTTAGGTGGGAACAATTCGTCCGACGAACTTGCTAGACGAGGATCCAGCACGGCAGTCGGACCCGAGCCTATCGTACCCATCCCCTTCAACTAAATACGCAGGTTTCACTGCTAGTTTTGCTATCATTGTTCGGAGTTCGGCACAGTAGACATCTGCCGTTATCGCTTGACCAGATCGGCTTCCACCATCTCTTTCAATTCATTGTTATTCACCTATGAGGGCGGCCTTCCACGTGGTTTGTTCTTCAAATCAAAGTTTCCATCACGAAAGCGTTTAAAGCAAAATCGCACGGTGCGTTCATTAGCAGTCCCTTCTCCAAACGCAACATTGATATTGCGAGCTGTTTCTGCCGCGTTAGTTCCGCGTCGGAACTCGTATTCAAAAATAATTCAAATTTTCGAAGTACCCATCTTTCTTGTCTAAGCTGAATAAAAAAACAACTGAAAGTCGATAATATAATCGAATGTTGCACATTTTTTAAAAGAAGAACTTCATAAAGTTTCACTAAAAATCTCAAGCATCGAAGGTTCTATGTCGATTCGAAGTACCTATTACAATAGAAACGGCAATTTCATACTTTAACCCCTATTATTAAATTAGTAATTAGGTACCTTCAACATAACTGATTTTTTGCTAACTTTTTATGTTAATGATATCTAATAATACTGTTTTATTTTTAAAGATTATTAAAAGTTCAATAATTAGTCTACATTTTTTCTGTTCATTTAAAAGTTAATTTTTATTTATTGTCTAAATAAAAATAAACTTTTAAATGAATGAATTAAGTGTCTATTATTCAACATTCGGCGAATAGTTGTCTATTCGCCGAATGTCGAATAATAGACACTAATATTCGGTAAATCGAGTAATGCCGAATACCGAAAATTTAAATAGCACTGAACTTGCTATTTAAATTTTCATATTTAAATTCACGGCATCTCTAGTGTTAACATTGTTGTTATGGCGACATACTTCGACAAGATGGTGGTAGCTAGCCAGGCGGACTTAAAACCAGCCCTACCAACCAAACCGAGCGAGCTGGGTTTGAGATAGGTCGCCTAACCCCTAAACCACAGAGGCGGTTTAAATAGTTTCTGAAATGTTTATTTTATTCTTTTAGGAGGATCGTTCTTCGGGTGACGACAGCAATGGAGTCGACAGTAATGAACCAAGCCGTAGAAATAAAATTATTTTACTGTTTTAATTTTGTTTCATTTCAATGCACTTGCCTTCTCAATATTAGAAGAGAATTTTTTCCTGCTGTGTTAAATATATCATTCTAATCTAAAGTCAGATATGCAGTAGCTCCATGTAAAATACTGTACAGATGGCCGATGGGGCTGAAAGGTTCTGGAGTGGCGACTGCGTACCGAAAGCCGTAGCGTTGGAAGGCCTTCCTCAAGGTGGACCTGGTGAAGGCCGCAAGATTCCGCTGGATGCAGGAAGTACAGAACCTGTCGAAGTGGCGGTGCTTGGGGGAGGCGTATGTCCAGCTGTGGACGTCTTTCGGCTGAAATGATGATGATTGAGTTGCATCCGGTTAGACTGGAAGCCGACCCAGGAAAAAATAGGCAGATCAATTTATTGATTTGCTTGAGAAAATAAAACACAAGTTTGATACAAAAATGGCGTATATTAAGTGTACAATATAATATAATATCTATTTACAAGTGTGGATATTTAAAGAGCGTTTATCCTAAAAGTTGGCAACGTCGCAAATAGCTGTCAAAAATTTACCTGTTCTGATGAATTTGGCAATATTACTGTATGGAAATACGAAATCATACAAAAAAAAAATAGTACGTAGTATGCAAAAACGGTTAACTAACGAACTAGAATATTGATAATCAATAGGGATGATGTCTGGGTCAAAAAAACAATTCTATTTAGTCCGTCAGTAACATAATAAAAAAATATTACACGTATTTTTTGCTTTATCATACATACATACATAAACTCACGCCTTCTTCCCATGGGGGTAGGCAGAAACTACAGAATGCCACCTGCTACGATCCTTACATACTCCCTTCACCTCGTCTACGTTCATAAATCTGGTCATACACGCACGCCGGCTGCGAGTACTACGCACCTGTCCTTTCTGAAGAACATCACCAATAAGGTCAGTATATGTCCTCCTAGGGCGTCCCCTCTCGGCGTTTCCAGTCACATCTGCCTTGTAAATACATTTTGTTAGTCGCCTTTCATTCATCCTCTCAACATGACCAAACCATCTCAGCATACCCATTGCTTTATCATATTAATTTAAATTCAAAATTCAAAAGTCATTTATTGAAACTAGGCTGAGAATCAGCACTTTTCGAACGTCAAAGTTACATAAGACAGTCCCCCGGCACGCCCACCCTTCACCACTTCCTAGTGCTGCAGCTGGGAAGAAGAAGTGGCGCAACAAACTGCCCAGCAGCACAGCTGTCTGTTCAATTAGAAAAAAAATGATTCTATATAATAGTATGCAAAGCAATTTACATAACGCAACACAAAACATAAATTAAACTATAAACATAATTTAAATTATAAATTAATAGCCATATGTCAGCTAGCACACGCCAATATACCAACCAAAAATATCGAGAACTGTTCTCAAGCAGAAATAAAAAGAAATAAAGACTAAACGTAAACAATATCTAAATAAAAGCCTCCAGTCATAAAGGGCGTGCCCGCTTACATGTAGCTATATATAGCTGTAACTGGAAGTTATAAATGATAAAGTAGGACCATCGAGGTAAAATAAATAAACAGTTAATTACTAATAACAATAACAAAACCATGATCAGCAAGACGACCAGTCACCACAAGCAGCACACGTTCACGAGCTTAACGCAAAGATCAGCCATTACCCCCCTCGCCATATTTGAATAAAAACATACTTAGATAAAACGCATTAAACTCGGGGAGTGGGGGTAGCTTCGTCATTACTAAGTATAAAATCTACATACTCGTGACGTCATGGCATATTTTAGCGCAATGTATTGTTATTTTTTCATAACGCAAAAAAATACGTGTCCATGGTTTTTTAATAATAAAACTGAAGGACCAAAACATTTTTAGTCATCATCCCTATTGCTTAATTATAACATTGAATTTGATGTTGTACCCGTTTGAGGTGTAAAAAAAGGCATTTGGAAAGTTTCCAAATTCTTTTTAGGGTTCCGTAGCCAAATGGCAAAAAACGGAACCCTTATGGATTCGTCATGTCTGTCTGTCCGTCCGTATGTCACAGCCACTTTTTTTCGAAACTATATTAACTATAATGTCGAAACTCGGTAAGTAGATATATTCTGTGAACTGCATTAAGATTTTCACACAAAAATAGAAAAAAAACAATAAATTTTGGGGGTCCCCATACTTAGAACTGAAACTCAAAATTGTTTTTTTCATCAAACCCATACGTGTGGGGTATCTATAAATAGGTCTTCAAAAATGATATTGAGGTTTCTAATATCATTTTTTTCTAAACTGAATAGTTTGCGCGACAGACACTTCCAAAGTGGTAAAATGTGTCCCCGCCCCCGCCCCTGTAACTTCTAAAATAAGAGAATGATAATCCAACATCAATTGGTTTGAACGAGATCTAGTAAGTAGTTTTTTTTTAATACGTCATAAACCGTAAACTATTATTAAAACATCGATCAAAGTTACAACGAACTACAAGAACTTTTGCCATTATGTTACTTGCTGCTACGGAACCCTTCATGGGCGAGTCCGACTCGCACTTGGCCGGTTTTTTTACATCTAAAACTAAATATTCGGTGTTACGATTTCAATTATTGCATTTCATAATCAATATTCTAGTTTGCTAGTTAGCCACATTTCTTATATCCATACAATAATAATATTGCCAAATTAATAAAAACAGTATAAACGCTCATAACGTATTTAGCTATCATAATAAAATTTCCTTGCGACTACATAAAATGCAATAAGGAATACCTACTTACTTAATTAAAAATATACAATTACATAATTAATTATTCATATACAAGTCAACATACACATAAAATCGAGCCTTCTTCCCATGGGGTAGTTAGAAACTACAGAAAGCCACCTGCTACGATCGTTACATACTCCTTTTGCTTCGTTTACGTTCATACATCAGAGGGCCTAGTGTGTTTCTTTTACCCATCTCGGTCCTACACTGGCGAAGGCCGGCCGGCTACCAAGCGGAGCGCCGAACGCGGTCGATGCGTAAACTCGAGATGGTTAAAAGAAACTCACACTGGGCCCTCTAGTCATACGCACGCCGGTTGCGAGTACTACGCACCTGACCTTTCAGGCACACCAACCGTGTGAGTGACATAAATATTATAACGAAGTCTTCTTAATGTGAACTAATGTTCTCAAGTAAGTGACGATTGTCTTAATGAGAATAAAGTTCTTTAAACCGAAATTGACCCCAATACAAGAGGAATGAACACTAATAAGAAGCGGTGGTCAAACCGGGACGAATCCTGCGCGGTATCCGGGACGAAATTCGCTCGTCGATTGAGTCAACTAACTTCTATGGAGCGCGGGATTCGTCTCAGTGTGGCCAGAGCGTAACAATATACAATTATATAATTAATTATTGATATAAAAGGCATAGAAAAAAGTATTGTAGTGGTATAATTATTATAACAATAATGTGAAGGTAAATAAAAGTAACCACGGTACAGGAGGAATGAACACAATAAGAAAATAATTATTTTGGCGTCACCTTAAAGCTTTGGTCAAACTCGGGCGAATCCCGCGAGGGGTGCGAGACGAAATGCGCGTACGCCGATTGTGTCAACTCACTTGTATGAAGGTGTACAAAACTGGCGCTAATAGTCGCATGCCTTCCTATTTACTAAAACCATGGAACCGCGCAGTCGCACCCGCGCGGGATTCGCTTCATTTTGAAGGTCTCAATAACGCTCACTTTCTGGAAAGAAAATTGACACAAGAACTAGCATACAAATGAGGATTTTCATGAAAATTCACGCCACCAGTTATCGCCACTTTGACAAGTCTTCCATTTTGACAAATAATAAGATAAAATTCATTTAATTCAGTCAAAACCCATATTACATAAAATATAATTTTACAACACTGCAACAGAATAAATCACTAAAGAATAAAATGTCAATGCAATTAAATTAAAATGACATTTTTATAAATTAAATGACAATTAATATAAAAAGCAAGTGTATAAAGTGCCGCTAGGTAACGTATACTCTCCGACAGCGCCTCTATTCTCCAATCCTTACGGGAAAAAAAATATAACCTCCTATTTAGCACTAGAACAAATAACGGCCTCTCTAGCCGCAACACGGTGACTCTGCAATGGATAAAAGGACACAGAGGGTCGCTAGGTAACGACGCAGCTTCGGAAGCTGAAAAGGGTAAGGGCAAGGGGAAGATGACGGCTGCTAGTTTAGCCTCAAGTACCCCAGGTACTTCAACCCAAGTTCCCTCTCAGGAGAGCTCCGCAGCGCCCAATCTTAGCGAAGGCAAGTGGGAGACAGCCGGAGCCAAGTAGAAGGCAAAAAAAACGACCCAAAAAAATACCAAGAAGGAAAGTGACAGGCTCCGTGTATTGAAGATGCAACCAGAAGCGCAAAAGCGAGGCCTGACTTACGCAGAGGTCATCCTGACAGCGAAATCCCAAGTTCAGCTCAGCGATGTCGGCATAAAGAGCATCCAGTTTAAGTACGCTGCTAAAGGAGCCATCAAACTGGAGATTCCTGGTGCCAACAGCGGCCCTCAAGCGGACGCCTTTGCTGAAAAGTTAAAAGTGATCTGCACATAATGGATCAAAGAGGTCGCAGTAGCTGTTGCAAAGGCCGGAGAATACCCACTAGACCAAGTTTAGGTGGGAACAATTCGTCCGACGAACTTGTTAGACGAGGATCCAGCACGGCAGTGTGTGGACCCGAGCCTATCGTACCCATCCCCTTCAACCTAATACGCAGGTGGCTGCAGGAGTTCACCCACACACAAGCGGAGCACTGGTGGACCTCGACACCGGGCTGCCGGCAGTCAAAGGTCACCTATGCCATCCTTGGATAGCATGGCCTGCGCCTGGTGACAGGGACCATCACGGGACACTGCTCGCTAAACAAACACTTCCACACAATAGGCATAACGGACAGTCCTCTGTGCAGGGCGTGCATGGAGGCTGAGGAGACCGTTGCACACGTGCTCTTTGAATACACGGGAGTCACCCAGATCAGAACAGATGTTCTAAACAGACCAGTAGACCTAATTATCTTCTGGACCAGCCCACCTCCCTGGTTGGAATTACCACCAAACGCACAATGGTCCACTTGACTAACATATAACATAGGAGGTCGAAATTTATCCCACGGGAATGTACTACCAAGAAAAAGTATACTATGCCCCCAGGTCATGGTCTATGTCAGTACGAGTCTGCCACGCCCTAAAAAAGTAGCATGATTATTGTGGTGTCTTACGACTTCCTCGCGAAGGAATCCCGGGCAGTAGCTAATAAATAATAAAATATCCTGCATTATGCCTGCATTACTTGAAAATCTTTCATGTCCTGATCATCGTCGCAGCTATCATTGTCTTCGGTCGCGGTATGGCTCGATATATCTGTTATTATTATTTCGTTCAAGCCAATTGGATCGCCTGAAAGTAAAAGAAAATTTATTTTAAAAAAAATACTTTAATTCAGATGGCCCGGCCGTGTGGCCGATCGATATCCATCGGCGAAAATGACAAACTTCCATAAATAAGGTGTTAAAAAAAAATACTTTTAAACTTTAAGAGGTGCTTATGACCATCAAAGTCAAAGTCAGAGTCAAATAATTTATTTCAATTAGGCACAAAAAGGCAATTTTGAACGTCAAACTTTACAAAAAATAATAATAACTGATTCTAGTCGCCCATTCCAAAAGGTAGTTTTCGTATGGAGAAGAATGTGTGTGTGTTGGATCATTAAGTTCCCTTCAAAATGGTTGAGCTAAATGATGCTGATCCATGCGTCATGTTCGTGAACGGGCGCCGTCAGTGGGGACTGGTCATCTCTTAGCTGCCATGGCTTATTTTAATTATTTTTGTTTTTATATTTTTATTATGGTCGCTTTTAACGTGCACGATTTACTACATTGTTCTCACATGTATAATTTCAACATAAATGATGTAACCAATGTTTTGTAACAATATTCTAATTTAAAAGAGTGTCCATGGAGTTTCTTGCCCGTTCTTCTCCATAGGAACCTACTACGCTTTGGAATGGGCAACTAGCTTCATCTTTCTGACTGACCGACCCCTTGACAATTCAAAAGTACCTGTAATTGGTTTATTTGGAATAAATGATTTGAGTTTGAGTTTGAATGAGCAAAAAACTCCACCGTTACTTTTAAAAAAAAAAAGCATTAAATCATTATGCATCGAACTGAATAACTATATTTAATAAAAATCAGCTGTTCCGCGATAAGGACAGCTGCAGTTCAGACTATTATATCACAACAAAATTGACGAGATCGACGTTTCGTATTCCCCTTTTTTCTCCTCGAAAACTGAGCCGATTCAATTATTTTTTGCATTAAAATTTTAAGAAAGAGTATGTCTAGGTTCCTATCATTTTCTTATTTGTTAAAAACTTTTCGAATTTGTCTGGTAGTCGTCTAATCACGGCGGTAAAAATGGGGCATTTTTGTAATTTTTGGAGGGTCATATTTTTTTTTACCAATTAGTTCCTGAAAAAAGGAAATAACAGGACGTGTCTACACTCAAAAGACCTTGGATTAAAAAAAAAAAAATGTTGCTCTATAGGCATTATTGAGGAAGAAAAAAAGGGAATACATTTGTATGGAGAATCGCTGGCCCTGTTCCCTCTTAAAGTTTCTAAAGTTAACTTTTTAACACCTTATATATTTTCTTCCCCCATTTAAGTCCTTCAAGGTATTGGAATTTCCAAAAATCTGTGCTCCCTCGTAGGGGGCGAGCCTATGGCCTTTAACCGGGCACAAATCCAGACTCCGGGCTGCTACTGAGAAATTCCTAATGGAAAATCCCAATAACACTTTGTCCGACCCGGGAATCGAACCCAGGACCTCAGTTCAGCAGTAGCGCTTGCGCCAACTAGAATAGCGTTTTTTTTTTTACTGTGGAATATTTTTTTTTGGTTTTACGCCAGTAAAAATGACCGTGAATGTGCTAATACCTTATTGCAATGAGACCGTGAGTGGCCGCCGCGTAATTGGTGTTACCCTTTCGATTAACAAGAAGAACACAAATAATGTTATAGTCTTATTTTGCAACATAGTATTTTCAACCTTATTGCTTAGATTTTATGTTTTAATTTTCCATAAATATTTTTACTGTTATAAAAAAATAGGTTTTTTATTTTTTTATTAAGCTCTTACTAGCTCTGGCTTCGCCGGGACGTCGCAAAATATCCCACGGGAACGTACTACGTACTACTTTTTTTTTTAATACCTTGCCCCGCACTAGGAATTACTCCTGTATTGTGGGTGCGTTTACAAACATTTAAACTAACATACACAAACAGCCAGACCCGGAACAACTACTTGTAGGTCATACAAATATTTGTTCCGTGCGGGAACGAACCCGCGAGACGCAGCGCAGTAGTCAATCGCTTAACCACTGCGCCAACCGTGGCTTTAAACGTCATTCAAATTTGACCGTGACTCGCGTCATGCGGAAAATGACGCGAGTCTTTTGAATTTAAACTTCATTGGTTTCGCTGCTAAGGTTTCGCGGCGGAGGTGTGCTACTGGGGTGAAAGTCTAGCCCTTCAATGTATACAGGCGTAATGATATGAAAAATAGAATAAAAAATACTTACTAACTCCATATACTTGATAAACATTGACGATTTCTTGCGTCTTGACAGGGATTGGTGTCACTTCATCTGAGAACACAAAGTACCTTTGAGAAACAGTGCAGCTATTCATAATCAGTCTATAATCTTGGTCTTCGAATTTTTGGTTCTAGGACATGCCGGTTTCCTCACGATGTTTTCCTTCACCGTTTTTGAGAGCAGTGGTCATGAAATAATGTACACAAAGTGCCTTCCTGGATTCGAAACTACGACTTACAATATCCGTAAGTCGCGACCGTTATCTCTGCGCCACCACTGCTCTCTCCACTCAAAATCAAAGCATTTATTTCAATTAAACCATTTACAGGCACATTGTATTGTCAAGGGGTCGGTCAGTCAAAAATATGAAGCTAGTTGCCCATTCCAAAGCGTAGTAGGTACCTATGGAGAAGAACGGGCAAGAAACTCCACGGATGCTCTTTTAAATAAAAAAAAATTGATACAAAATATTGGTTAAATCATTCATTTTGAAATTATGCATGTGAGAACAATGAAATAAGACGTTCGTAAAAGCGTCCGTAATAAAAAGAAGAAAAAAAAGAATCATTCAAAAACTTAAAATAAATTAAAATAAGCCATGGTAGCTAAGCCTAAGAGATGACCAGTCCCAACTGACGGCGCCCGTTCACGAACATGACGCATGGATCAGCACCATTCAGCTCAACCATTTTGAAGGAAGCTAAATGATCCAACACACTCGCCACCATCAGCGAGACATTTGAGTGAGCATGACATACTCACAGCCGCCAGGGTACATTCAAGTCAATGAAATACTACATATTACCCGGTAAATGGTAGCTCTTTAGTACATAGTACTCACACCTGTGCTACTACTCTCTCTCTCTTAAAACAGGCGAAGCCACAGATATTAGTTAGTTTGCCATAAAAAGGTATGTCAAAACGACCCTGCAAACGACTGTAGACTGAATTTGACCTTTCAAAAGGACATGAAAGCAGTCGGTACGCTTCCGAATTACTAAGAATTTTAATACCTATACAGTGATTTTATCATAACATAACATCACGCCTTGTTTCCCCGAAGGGTTGGGCAGAGGTGTACCTGTAGCAGGTACACCCACATTTCGCCAGTTATGTTTAAGTCCATAACCCAAATGTCCTTTCTTTGGTATTGTTCGTCGAGTTGAGCTCCTTAAGTTCTGAGTTGAGCTCCACGATTACTGACAAATGCTTGCACTGACAGGACAGGTCCACTCAAATCTGTGTGGTTCTTTTCTCAAAAGACCATTTCAGACTAATCTACATGGTCCTCATATGGCCTGACCAAGATTATGTCTGGACTTTAAAAGAGACTGTGACCTCTGAGTTTGTTTCGGCCTTTCTTCTCTGAGTAGTCAGATAGGAAACGCCGAACTCATCTAGCTATTTTTTTTTTTTAAGATGACTTGTAAAAGTGATTCCAGTATCCTATTTACAGAATAAACAATTTCAATTTCCCATGTAATAGGGGGCGGGCCTATTGCCATCAACCGGGCACAAATCCAGACTCCGGGCTGCTACTGAGAAATTCCAGATAGAAAAACCCAATAACACTTTGCCCGACCCGGGAATCGAACCCAGGACCTCATGCTCAGCAGTAGCGGTTGCAACCACTAGACCAACGAGGCAGGCTTTCAAGTCTTAGGTGGTTTTGAGAGCAGTGCTGATGAAATTATTTACACAAGGTAAAGCGTCGTGGGTTCGAACCCAGGCGGTTCGAACCCACGACGTACCACTCGTAAGTTGGGGGCATTACCGCTGGGCCACTTCTGCTCCTCTGCACAGTGGTAGTATAGTTTGTTCGAAAAGTATCGAATGAAAATGTATCAATAACGGGCCCTATCAGAATACCAATTATTAAAATGACGCAGCATCATGCTGAGAAAGGAGCCTTTTGGCCTCGCACAGGACTTTCTGCTATATTTTAATTTGTTTTTATTTGTATTGTTTATTTTTATTTTTAATGAGTGTGTGTTTAGCTTAATTCATATCTCCTGTGCTTGTCCCAATAAATACTTTTCTTTCTTTAAACAAATTGATCAGAAAACGTACAGACACCACATCATCATATTACAATCTGTCAAATTTCTTTAATTGATTTTCAGCTTTATCATTAAGGGTGCATTCCGAGTTACACTTTAATCGATTTGAGCGCGCTAACTACCGTACCGTATTAACGTGGGCACGATAACGTTGTGTCTTGAATCGTCATAGATGACGTCATGACATGATACGCCATCTTGTGATAACGCCGACCATGCCTTTTACTCATATCACCGTAAGCGCTGTCAAAAATGACAGTTGTGCTGTATTATTTTGACTCGCATCTTATCTCTAAACTAACGTGGCATTTTCGAAATTGTATTTTTGGCTACCGTTCGCCACCTAACCAAAGAAGAAATGTGTGGTATATACACAAAGAAATATGCTAAGCAAGTTTTGACGTTGAGCGAGTACCGTGAGCACGTTCACGACTGTTCCGAATTGTTGACAGCCCTCAGCTGTCATAATCGTGATATCTTATTCGGAACGCCAATAATTATCGATGTCAGCGCTGTGAGCGATTATGTTATAATTCGGAATGCGGCCTAAGTTATAACTTAGGCCGCATTCCGAATTAGAACATAAGGTTCAAAGTTGATTGAGATAATTTGACAGTTTCGGGTAGGTTGACCTGCTGGCGTCTGTACCTATGGGTGCCAATTTGTAGTCATTTACAAATTGAGTGCCTTGATTTGATTTTTTGTATGCTCTAACACAAATAGTTAAATTTTAAATCGCCTTGTAGATATTTCTTTTGATTGAGATTAATTTTATACATATAAATAACCTCAATTTTTGTCAATATTTTTTGTAAAAATTACACTGATCAGGTCACTCCGCAAAATAATTTGAATAAAAAGCGACTCCTGCTACGTCACAATAAAGTGTAATTCAGGTCGCACAGCGCTATTACCTACAGTTATATTCACCTAGAAGTTGCCTCTATTTCTATCGCGTAACTCTTAATATCTTCTGACTATGCTGCGCTCAAGCCCCGGGGATTTTACCAGGTTATTTAATTACATGGGGCGCGGGCGGCCGTCGTTTGTACCGACCCAGATGACCCCATAACCCTTCTCCAGGAGAGCAATAGGGCCACAAGTACAGTGCACAAACACAGACACCGACCCGCATTCCGACCTCGCCTCCTCGATCGGATCCTAGGTCCTCCGCGATCGGGACCCGCCCGAGTAAATAATACTCCCCCCCGACCCTTGCTCGTTGATGCGCCAGCCAGCGTCGATGCTGAGCCAGTAGCTTTAAATTCCCCGTTTAATAATCATGAATCAGCCTGTCCCAACTTGCTGTCCTCCCCCCAGCGACGCCCTAAGCCGAGGTCCGTACCCCACAGGTGCCCTTAGCGAGCGCTCGCCTAGTTTTAGTTAGAATAGTTTTTGCCCCTGGCTGGAGGTTTTGAGTGAAGTAGCTTAAAGCAGCCACAGGAAATTTCGGTCAAGTAGTCATGACCTCAGAGTCTGAGGTCAGCTACGAGAAGGAATAGTCAAAACAAAAAAAATGGCCGCCCTTTACAAGTCATAACTTATGACCCCTGTTGAAAATTTGCAAATTTTTAATAGTAGGTTATTTTGGTACTAAAAATGTGATTTTTTTTAAAAGAATATTTTTTTTATTTTCATTAATAATAAGTTTTTTTTTTTATAAGCTAGTAAAATACAAGATGTTCAACTCACCACAAACGCCATGATTCCCTTTCAATTTAAAAATATGATGTTTCAACAGTATATTATTGAAGAACTCTTCACCGCAAAAGCATTGGTGGGTCTTACTCTTCTCCTTCTCAACAGGTACATGAGCTGCAAATATATGCTGGTTCATCTCCTCCATAGAGAAAACCAGCGCTCTACACAGTATACAAATCCTCACTTCATTAGCCATAGGGATGCCTTTAAAAATATGTGTCATACGGTTATTTAGAGACGGTAGCAATTGCTCCGGCAAGAAAAATCTTGAAGCAATATCATTGACAACATCAATATTCTTCTTGTGTTTCGCTAAATGATTATTAAAATAACATTCCTTAGTTGTCTCATAGTTGCAAATGTTACAACGGAAGAAGCTCGGATGAGTCTTAACATGTTCCAGCATTTCATTATGATTCTCAAAGGTTTTCAGGCAAATCGGACACGTTCCAACGTTGAAAGTACCGTGGTATAATAAGTGGAACCATGAAGATTTTGCTCGTATTGTTTTCCAGCAAACCGGGCAGTTGAGCTTTAATTGTGCATTTTTTGTGGTTTTTTTTGTATGCCAGTGGTACATGTGAGTTATGAGGAGCTGCTTGTTGAAGAAGAGGTGTTGGCAATGGTCGCAGATATATACTTCTCTGTTTATCATGGTCGCTGTCGGTGGACAGCAGAAGTGGTTCACTAATATGTGTTCAATAAGCGCTTGTTTGTCTTTTTGTTCTCGTAAACATATCTGGAAAAGAAATAGTTTGTTGTTACTTTTGTGTCCAGATGGCTCAGTTTCACGGACGAGGTAGTTTTTGATTCATATTTGGGCAAGTACGGAGTTACTTTTTAGGGTTCCGTAGCCAAATGGCAAAAAACGGAACCCTTATGGATTCGTCATGTCTGTATGTCTGTTTGTCCGTCCGTATGTCACAGCCACTTTTTTCCGAAACTATAAGTACTATACTGTTGAGACTTGGTAAGTAGATGTATTCTGTGAACCGCATTAAGATTTTCACAAAAATAGAAAAAAAAAACAATAAATTTTGGGGGTTCCCCATACTTAGAATGAAACTCAATTTTTTTTTTCATCAAACCCATACGTTGGGGAATGTATCTTTAAAAATGATATTGAGGTTACTAATATCATATTTTTCTAAACTGAATAGCTTGCGCGACAGACGCTTCCAAAATGATAAAATGTGTCCCCCCCCCCTGTAACTTCTAAAATAAGGGAATGATAAAACTAAAAAAAAAATATGATGTACAATACCAGGTAAACTTCCACCGAAAATTGGTTTGAACGAGATCTAGTAAGTAGTTTTTTTTAATACGTCATAAATCGTAAACTATTATTAAAACATCGATCAGTTACAACGAACTACAAGAACTTTTATATTATGCTACTTGCTGCTACGGAACCCTTCATGGGCGAGTCCGACTCGCACTTGGCCGGTTTTTAAATTCAGATGTTCTTTCTGAGTTTTTCTAGGACATTACTGACATCAGTGAGAGAAAAAAATCGTAAAACAGAATAAGTATGTTTTAGAATAATTAATATACTTTTTTGTTCATTAATTTTTTGCATTTTTTTAATACATATACATGCCCGTGACTTTGTCCGCGAGCCTTTATCCTTCCTCAAGAAATGGGCTATCCAATGCAAAAATAATTTTTCAAATCCGACTGGTAGTTCACAGAATGTTCAACAAATTTTACCTCTTTATTATATTAAGTAGGTACCTATACATTTTATTTCAATTTTCTTTTAATGAAGTATTCCAAAAATGTAGTGTAAATTGTAGTATCTGGTCTACGGTAATATTATTGTTACCGTGTCTAAGCCTTCTCTGCAGAACTTAGGAACTGGAGAAACCTCAACCCCTGTCATACAGGATATCCTAGTTCTATGGCACTCGTGGATTGCAGCTGAAAATCCGCGTATCTTTTTATAGATTCTTTTCCATTTTGTGAATGTGAGAACGCTGTAGGCTTAGTGGACTGTTGACCATCATTATTCTGATAAGTACCTGGTACTTGTTGAAAGCCCTACACTGTCCTTTCATACCTAATAACACTGTTATTTGAAAATATTGTAAAAGGCAATTATTTTAAAAAAAGTAACTGTGGAGTTTCTTGTCGGCTCTTCTCCATAGGAAACGACCAATTGGAACCATGCACCTAGCTTCTAACGTTTCGTAAGTGCCCATGTAGGTTTATGTGAAATAAAATATTTCGAATTTGAATCAGAAGCTCGAAAGTCTGACAACCAGTTTCACCAAGGGGTTTTCTTATTACCAACGTATTACTGGGTTGTGGAGGTCAAATAGGGAGTCGTCCCATGTAATATACTGGTATTCAGCTGCATCCGGTTATACTGGAAGCCGTCCTAACATAGTTGGGAAAAGACTAGGGTTTAAACCCGGTTGCAGACCAAGAGCTAAGCTTAGTTAGTTTAGCTTATGTTGGCATAGCTGAGGTAATTTTTCTGTACTAAGTGCTTGTGTGTAGACCACAAACCATGAACACTAGTATGAAAAATTACCTCAGCTTTAGTTAAGCTAAACTAACTTCGCACACCACTCATAAAGACTATTTCTAGCTAATAACTGAGAATTCTCTAAAGAGGTCAGACACGGCTTTGGCGGCTAACGAATCCTTGCAAAGTTGGCGCCCAAATTAAACCCTCCTAGACATAATAAAATGAAGTTTATAACTTACAGAACACATTGAAACGTTTTCATTTTTCAATGCTTTCATTAAATCCAATTTGTGTACATTTTTTCTATGAATATCCACATCCATTTCGGAGGGCCATGGGCCCTGACCGCACAAATCACAACAATAACCACCGTTTACACTGTCCTTTACTTTGTCTTTCTTTTTGAACAATACATCTTTGGGAGAACGAAACATTTTGATTTATTTTTGATAAAATAAACCGTAGAAACAACCAATTTGCGAAAGCAAACGCAAAAGTTGACAAATTGTTTGACGTTGTTTTTTTACTGATTGATAACACAAAAATGTTTCATGGTGTCATTTTTCAGATATTTAGCATTATAAGTGAACTTTGAAGAAAGCTTTGCGTAGAAATCATAAGAGTAAAAGAAATAGTCGAACCAGCATCATGTATGCTTAGAATTTCGTGTTTTTACTAGCTGGAACGCAATTTCATACGCTCCTCCTCACGAAAAAAATGTTTTCCTAATGATTTAAAGATTTCATTTAAATAATAATTTAATTAGAAGATAACTGTAGAAATAAAATTGGTAGAAAAGCAAGTTTATCTTTTTTCAGTTTTTTCTCTTCTAGAATATTTTATCCAAGTAACAAGAATTCATTTCTATGAATATTTATTAGGAATAACGGAACGGAAAGTAAAGCAGGCTGCGAGCACCAAAATGGCCGAAAGAAAGGGATGAAGTTTCATTTGTTCCTAAAGATATTTTGTAATTTTTATGTGATAAAGTGCATTAAAAATGAAGGAAGTTAACATAAATATAGAAGGCTATAATGTTAATGGGATATGTGTCGGCTGTTTGAATTACAATCGTCGAATGTTTTATCACCCCACCGTAAAAGAATGTTTTCGTTTGTTGGGAAATATCGATGTAAGTGATGCTTTTACTAATATATTCGTAATAAAATACGCATAGACTTCAATAGAAAGTAAATATAAATTATATAACTATGTAGTTTAATTCATATTTAGTGTTAAAAATCATGTAAACATAGAACAGAAATCCTTGGATCGGCCATTGTTGACGCATAACTTTTTTATTTTTTTTGGTGAACGCTTTGCATTTTCGAGTTTACGATATTTAGTATTTTCAAATAATTCATTAAGTGAGGAATAATTGAGATAGTAAGCTGGAGTGAAAAAATAAAATCAGAAAAAAATATAATAGAAGTAATATGGGTAGGTTACCTACCTAATTATTTAAAAAAAAATAGTAATTTCGATGGCCTCGTTCATTGGTCTAGTAGTCGCAAACGCTGCTGCTGAGTATGGGGCTGTGGGTTCGATCCTCAAATGGGGCGGTCTTATTGGCGTTTTTCACTACTTATGAATTTCTCAGGTAGGTATTGCAGCCTACTCTGGATTTGGGGACCCCGACTCGGACAGGTTAGGTTCCTTTAAACCCTGCAGGCAGAAATAGGAGCCCCGCTTTCCGTCACTACGCCTTGCTTCAAAATTTTATATAGATCTGCCTTTTAACAAAAAAATAATAATTTGACCTTGACCTTTGAGGTTTTACATTGTCCTTGAAAATGTGTCTCCTATGATGTAACTGATGGGTGAGGGGATGACTTGCCCTCTTCCTCTCTCCTCCCTTCCACGTCCCTCTACATTTTATTTATCAACCATTTAAGAGATTTATATTATGTCATTAAAAAATCGTTTAAAAATCTGCTCCCAGTCGGCATTTCTTTTTTCGACATTAACAATAATCGTATTCGTATCGTCATATTTCAGGCAATTTACACAAAACCATTATAAATTATACAACAAAACCTTCCTCATGAATCACTCCGTCCATTTCACCAATGATATATGCAAGGATACGGATATAAAATAATAAAAAATTAGGTCCTCTTAAGAGGGAACAGGGGCTGCGAGGAATTTGAAAAAAAGGTATTTGAAGAAACTATTGCCGTCGCGCTGCGCCCGAAAAACCGAGTTAAACCCCGTAAAGTGCGATAGGGACAACTGCAGGTCGGACCGATTATATCACAAATTTTTTGACGAAAACTACGTTTGGCATTCTCCTTTTTTCTCCTCGAAAACTAAGCCGATTTAATAATTTTTTACATTAAAATTTTAAGAAAGAGTATGTCTAGGTCCCTATTATTTTCTTTTATGCTAAAAACTTTTCCGAATTAGTCTGGCAGTCCTCTAATCACGGCGGTAAAAATGGGGCATTTTTGTAATTTTTGGAGGGTCATAGTTTACTTACTTATTAATTGCTGTAAAAAATGACAGCTCTAGAGGCTTTATTCAGGAAGAAAAACGGGGAATACGTTTGTATGGAGAATCGCGGGCCCTGTTCCCTCTTAACAAGCTCTTCCATTTGATATGTCAGATGCATAGACGTATACGTCTATGGTCAGATAGTACAGTATTTTTTTTCCTGCCGGGGTCGTCGCTGGAAAGTCCGTTAAGTATACCGTGGCCCCTGGCAACGTACATGCAACTGCAGGAACACGGGTGGGTTTTAGTCAGTAAGACTGACACGCCCTCCCGCTTTGAACTGCTGATGTATACTAATGTGATTTCCCAGCCAAAAAAAAGATGGCAGTTTGTATTTTTTTTTTTTTAAATTCCAACTTGCCCCCGAACAGTGACCCCCATATTCAAAATTCATTTAGGTACTTTACACGTCCGTGTTTGGGTCGCAGAAATGCATAATTATGTGTACCAAATTTCAATTAAATTGGTAGATGAGAGTAAATTTGCTTTAGGAACTTACACTATACTCAACTAATAATACTAAACTCTTATTAATATATATACGTACATGTGTTATCATCACATAATTACAACAGCATCGTTACCATTTCCGTAAAGCCCATTCCTCACGATGTTTCACCGTTTATGAAGCAAGTGATAATTTTACAAAACGATCCGAAAAGCCAGAGGTCACCACTAGGCTATCATTGCTATTTTATTTGTTAACCACCTGCAATTAATAATATTCTATGCTAAAGCGTATTCTTCATTTCCAGGTGCCAGATGGCCTAGAAGTCCAAGTGTGCTGGGAATGCCTGGCGCGCGTCAATTCTACTATCAATTTCAAGGAACAGATACTAAAGTCTTACGACTTTCTTATCTTGTACTCTAAAGAGGTAAGTTAACAAGGTATAGGTCTAAGATATTCAGGTTGAGCTACCCGGTCAGCTGGATTAGGTTCAACGCAGTTTTAATAATTAATTATGAACTTATCTTCAAATAGAGTTGAAAATAGCGTGCTGCATGCGTTCGCGTTCGCGTAGGGATGTTCTAAGCAGCCACGCGGGCTGTCGCGAGCATGCTCGAGCATTCTAGAGAGTGCGCGTAACGCGTCGCTTGCGAACATACGTAGTAAACCCACAGAGACAAAGTTTCTAAGGAGAGTTTTTTAATTATTCTTAATTGAGTGAAGGGCGGGTGTTTTTGGGGGACTGTCTTATGTAATTTTGACGTTCGAAAAGTGCTGATTTCTCAGCCTAGTTTGAATAAATGACTTTTGAATTTGAATTGAATTTGTTTGGTCTGTCATGTGAATATTCTAATGTGACGATGCCGCACGCGAGCCTCTGCGGATCTTCGAACATCCGCTACGTCCGCCGTTTACGCGGTGGATTTTGCTCGATCATGCTCGAGCAGTTGCCGCTCTGCCTGCGCACTAGATCTATGAAAGAGTCTACACTGACCCTTTTGGTCGATTGACGTCGAACATAAATGTTGTAAAAAGAACCAGTACCCTAATTACGTAATACGCGATCAGTCGGAATTTGAATCGTTTAGAAACAAGTTACTAATCCATTGCTTCTTATGTTCGAAAAAAAATATCTGCTCGACAACGTAAATAACGCAATGAATGTTGTTGAACTGTCAAAATGAAACAAATTTGGCTTTTAATCGTTTACGAAAATGTGTTGCGTGATTGCTTAGATAGCTGGTGTTAAATTTTTTGTTTTAATTGTGTCGGAGCAGTGGTGGTCCAATAGTAACGGGTTGTAGTACTTACGAGTTGTAAATTTTGACGTTCAAAAGTGCCTTTTTAGGGTTCCGTAGTCAACAAGGAACCCTTATAGTTTCGCCATGTCCGTCTGTCTGTCCGTCCGCGGTTTAGCTCAAAAACTATTGGTACTAGAAAGTTGCAATTTGGCATGAATATACAAGTTAATGACGCCGAAAAAGTGGTAAAATAACATTTTGAAAAAAGCAATTATTTATGGTACCTCCCCTACATGTAAAGTGGATATGATATTTTTTTTTCGTCCTTCCCATAGTGTGGAAAATCGTTGGATAGGTCTTTCAAAAATTTTTTTGGTTTGCGAAGACCGTTTTTTGATTAAGTAAACCGTTCGTGACTTATTAAGCTTTAAAGTACCAATTTTCGTTAGAGTCAAGTGTCCCCCCCTCTACCAACTAAACGGTTGTAGTTAGAAATTCAAATGTCACGGGAGTAGTACCTGTATATAACGAAGTTTAACTTTAAAGGAAAACTATCACACTTGAGTGGGCTTTAAAAGTTTACCAGTAACAATCGACCAACTTAAATTTGCGGTTACCAAAACATGTTCTCACATATTATATTCCGTATGGGTGAACATGTTTTTCAATTACAAAGCTAAGTTTGTTCTTACGATTCATTCATTCCAACTACGGAATCCTTCATTGTGCGTGGTCCGACACGCACTTGGCCGGTTTTTTGTGTTTATTTGACTTTGAACGGTTTCTTTTGTGCTCATTCTAAGCGTGCTGTACATTTAGGCTACACATAATATAAATTCCCCAATCATTCCAGCACACATTCCTGGACTCTCCGACCGACTTCGTCCCTCACACCACCACCAACATTGAGAAAACTGAAGTGGAGTGTTACGAGTGTGTCCCAGAGGCAGAACTGGTGGAGGATAATGAGATAGAGGCTGAAGTTAAAGACGAAGAGGAGAGTGAGAATAAATATGGTTTCGGTGAGTTTTTAAGCGACTTCAAAAAGGAGGAGATTTTTTTTTGTTTGGAAGAATGAAAGTAAAAGTATTTATTGAGACAAGCACAGGAGATCTCAATTAAACTAAACACACACTCATTGAAAAATAAAAATAAAAACAAAGTAAAATTAAAATAAAGCAGAAAGTCCTGTGCGAGGCCAAAAGGCTCCTATCTCAGCATGATGCTGCGACATTTAATAATAAATGTCGTAGCGCTGGAATAGGGATGATGCCTGGGTCAAAAAAAAAAAAACTATTTAGTCCGTCAGTCAGATAATAATAAAATATTAGACACGTATTTTTTGCTTTATCATATTAATGAAAAATGACTTAGATACAACGCATTAAAGTTCGGGAGTGGGGGTTGATACGTCACAAGTATGGATAAAATCTACATACAAGTGACGTCATGGCACATTATAACTCAATGTATCGCCGTAATCTTTTGATAACGTAAAAAAAGAAAAAATACGTGTGCGTTATTTTTTCATAATCTACATTACGGACAAAAAACATTTTTTTAGTCATCATCCCTATTCTGATAGGGCCCGCAGTTTTGTTACTACTACTATTACTCCGCCAATTATGAATTGATTTTGATGATTATTTTTTTGTTTGGTAGGGCATACTTCAGAGGTGGGCCCATATAAATTTGCATTGAGCATTGAGCTCAACCTTGTATCGGGGAGCTCAACAATCCGACACCTAACTTCACAACCAGTGGGAGTATAAAAATAAGCATAAAATATCTCGCAGTGAGCGATTGAAGAGTCCTATGTTAAAATTTATATGGGCCCACCTCTGAAGTATGCCCATACTTCAGAGGTGGGCCCATATAAATTTTATCAACTTTGCTTTGGTAGTTTTTGAGTTAGCTTCAATATTACGTATTTTTCCCACTTAGTCTATGGATGATGGACTAGCTTCAACTTTCTGACTAACTGACTGACTCTTTGACAATTCAAAAGTGCCTGTAAATGGTTTAATTGTCATTGTTATTTGCATAGCAAAATTTGTGTTTTGCTATGCAAATAACAGTAGAAAAACTACATAAAACCACAATAAAGTTAAATCATACCACTTTGTGGTGATTTTTTTGGAAGGCATTTTTTTTTATAAAACTGTTTTTATTTTATGTTCTTAGCGACCTCTATGTCTACGGCGACTAAAGAAATGAACGGATTTAATCTGTACTAAATTTAAATTCATTATCTAGTTTAGGAATCACCTCAATGGCAAAGTTCACTGCTGCCCACCATTCAATTGCCGCGGTTGAAAGGGGATTGAAGATTTTTCTACGGAGCATGGCCACGCTTGAAACCTATTTAATTCGATAGCTGGCATCAATGAAAATAGAAAATATCAAAAGACGAAACCCCGTAAAGTGTCACGTTCCCGAAATATTAGCCTTCAAAGTTGATCACGTGACACCCATATGAACTTTGAACGTTAATTTCTCGGAAGCCTTTTATTTATTTATTTATGTACACCCAAAAAAAAAACACCATTATACTTGTTCTTGGCCGTTTTTTTCTGTCATGTTCAAAATTACCAAAAGCAACCCAGGGGGTTATTAAAAAAACATTTTATATATTTTTTTAAATCGACCAAGAGTAATTGCTAGAATTCGCCAGAGTAAATTGATTAAATCTGTCACAACAAACGCCATGTATTACATGTGTCGTCCAGCATTGAGCTCAACCTTGTATCGGGGAGCTCAACAATCCGACACCTAACTTCACAACCAGTGGGAGTATAAAAATAAGCATAAAATATCTCGCAGTGAGCGATTGAAGAGTCCTATGTTCAGCAGTTGACTAATGTTGACTGCTATTTGACGTCCACGTCCATAAAATATGTATATAGAAATACGTGCACGCTATAACGTTATCGTGGACGGAAATTTAAAAGCGTCTTCATAATATTTCCATACATTTGAGTTCCCTGTGTTATCGTGATGCCGTCGTCTACGATAACATCGTCACTTTAAAGATCATAGAAGCGCACTTTGTCTTATAGGGTCGGCGCAGACAGAGAAGTAAAATGCGCGAGCAATTTTTCATTGATAATTAAGTATATCATGACTAAAATAAAGATCAAAATAGCGTACAAGAGATGATTCCTAGTGGAGTGCTTCGCGCATGCTCGGTATTTTCTGCGCTGATCCTTACATGGAAAATACGCTTTTAACTACACTAAAATGAGATTTTTCCTCCACAGAGGTGGCCATAAAAGAAGAAACGTTTGACGACCCATACTTCCAAGATGTGCCAGCTGTTGATAATGACCTTACATCGGATGAAGACGTGCAGCTTTCTAAACTTAAAGAGAAAGAGACGGAGAAAGAGAAGAAGAAGAGAAAGAGTGAGAAGAAGAAGGAAAGGGAGAGGGATAGGGTGAGTACTTCTTTTTTTAAATTCGTTTTTACAGTTTTGAGTGGACTTGTCCAGTAATTGCACGCATTTGTCAGTAATCGTGCAGCTCAACTCAGAACTTAAGGAGCTCAACATTATTTCATCACACAAATAATCAGTCTATAATATTCCCACTGCTGGGACTCAGGCCTCTACTATGTGATAGGTGACTTTGGCTTTGTCTTTATACTTTTTGGAGAAGAATTGGTAGTTTTTCTAATATGGTAGTTTTTCTAAGAGGCGTCACTAGCTTTTTACTACGCTTGAAAAAAAAAACCCTAGTTCATTATAAAAAAAAACCGACCAAGTGCGAGTCGGACTCGCACACGAAGGGTTCCGTACCGTATAACATTTAACATAAAACGGCGAACAAAACACGTTTCTTGTATGGGGAGGTCCTTTAAATTTTTATATTGCCGATATAATAGAGAGGCAATAGATACTTATACACAATCTGTTCAACTGTCTACCTATTATTGTTCATGAGATACAGCCAGCTGATAGACGAACGGACAGCGAAGGCTTAGTAATAGGGTTCCGACTGGCACCCTTCGGGCACGGAACCCTAAAAATGATAATCTATCTATTTTCAAGTACAGACGCCAGCACGTCAACCTACTACAATCTGTCAAATTTATTTAATAGATTTTCAACATTATCACTAAAACATAAAGTTCAAAGTTGATTGGGAAAATTTGACAGTTTCGGGTAGGTTGACGTACTGGCGTCTGTACTTAAAAAAACTTAAAACTATTTCAACGGGTATATAATATTAATTCGTGAATCTGCTAGAATATCATGAACATGGATTTTCAAAAACACGGCGCATTTTGAACTGTCGGAATGAAGCCTGGCGTCCGGTTGGTCCCGCAGCCAACCATACATTTTGTTGGGGACGCAACCGGGCCGGGTTCCATGGGGTCCCGGTGAGGTATAGCTCTAAAGGCTCTAGCACACTGGCTACGTAGCCATGCCTATCTCTGGCTACCTACCGTAGCTAAATGAGGTTGGCAAATAAGTAGCCACGAACACAAACACGCGGGCGGTCGTCCTGAATCAGTTGGCCACTGACTGAGGATTGAGGAACGCGTCACTTACTTGTATACAAAATCCTGGCGACTTGGCTACGCGTCACCAGGTCGCCAGAGTATCCATTCTCCACTTAGGAACCGGTCGGTCGTGACTTGAAAGAAAGGAAGAAAATAGGTTTATTTGTGACAGAAACACGTGCATACAAACAAACAACAATATAAACATAACAGAAATATTCGGCAGCTGCACGTCATGACTGAGACAAGAAGGCTTCCACTCAGCATAATGCTGTGCAAACTCAAAGCATTTATTTCAATTAAACCATTTACAGGCACTTTTGAATTGTCAAGGGGTCGGTCAGTCAAAAATATGAAGCTAGTTGCCCATTCCAAAGCGTAGTATATGCCTATGGAGAAGAACGGGCAAGAAACTCCACGGACACTCTTTTAAATAAAATATAAAATTGATACAAAATATTGGTTACATCATTCATTTTGAAATTATGCATGTGAGAACAATGTAATAAGACGTGCACGTTCGTAAAAGCGTCCGTAATAAAAATAAAAAAAAGAATCATTCAAAAACTTAAAATAAATTAAAATAAGCCATGGCAGCTAAGAGATGACCAGTCCCAACTGACGGCGCCCGTTCACGAACATGACGCATGTATTAGCACCATTCAGCTCAACCATTTTGAAGGGAGCTAAATGATCCAACACACACGCCACCATCAGCGAGACATTTGAGTGAGCATGACATACTCACAGCCGCTAGGACACATTCAAGTCAATGAAATACTACATATTACCCGGTAAATGGTAGCTCTTTAGTACATAGTACTCACACCTGTGCTATGCAATTATATAATACAAAGGAAATTGAGTTTATACAATACAAAAATGGTCTTACAATCTTCAGCAGCTCCATCAGTATTTTCAAAATGTTAATCAGTGTGTATGTCAATTAGTTGTGGAGCAGGACCAGCACTGAGCTAAGCATTTTTATCAGTGATGTAATCCCCCAACTTATAATATGCCTGCCTACGTAGCCATGCCTATCTCTGGCTACCTACCGTAGCCGAATGAGGTTGGCAAATAAGTAGCCATGAACACACACACGCGGGCGTCCGTCCTGGCGATCATTTGGCCACTGACTGAGGAAGGCGACTTACTTGTATACAAAACCTTGTATCCTGACGACTTGGCTACGCGTCGCCAGGTCGCCAGCGTATCCATTCTCCACGTAGGAACCGGTCGGTCGTGGCTTGAAAGAAAGCAAGAAAGAAAAATAGGTTTATTTGTCACAGAAACACGTGCATACAAACAAACAACAATATAAACATAACAGAAATATTCGGCAGCTGCACGTCATGACTGAGACAAGAAGGCTTCCACTCAGCATAATGCTGTGCAAACTCAAACTCAAAGCATTTATTTCAATTAAACCATTTACAGGCACTTTTGTATTGTCAAGGGGTCGGTCAGTCAAAAATATGAAGCTAGTTGCCCATTCTAAAGCGTAGGTTCCTATGGAGAAGAACGGGCAAGAAACTCCACGGACACTTTATTAAATCATATTATTGTTACAAAATATTGGTTACATCATTCATGTTGAAATTATACATGTGAGAACAATGTAGAAAGATGTGCACGTTAAAAGCGTCCGTAATAAAAAGATAAAAACAATTAAACATTTAAAATAAGCGATATGTGCTATGGGGGCCCCACAGCACAGCGCTGATTTTCAGTGGTCACCCGGCTACGCTCATCTACATCACGTTCTCAAAAACGGCTCTAATGATTTCGATGAAACTTGCAATATGGGTTACAGGGGCGAATAATTTAGGAAAATTCATTTTCTCCGTATTTCACTCGACCAGAGCTCGATCGACCAAAGTTTAGAAGAAGACCTTAGAGTAATGACATGACAGCATGGAACTAGTAGGTATGTACTCGTACTATGCGTGTGTGTTGGATCATTTAGCTCCCTTCAAAATGGTGAGCTGAATGGTGCTGATCCATGCGTCATGTTCGTGAACGGGCGCCGTCAGTTGGGACTGATCATCTCTTAGCTGCCATGAAGCCATGGCAGCTAAGATATTATTTTAAGTTTTTGAATGATTCTTTATTTTTTTCTTTTTATTACGGACGCTTTTACGAACGTACCAACCAACCAACCAATATTTTGTATCAAATTTTTGATTTAAAAGAGTGTCCGTGGAGTTTCTTGTCCGTTCTTCTCCATAGGTACCTACTACGCTTTGGAATGGGCAACTAGCTTCATATTTTTGACTGACCGACCCCTTGACAATTCAAAAGTGCCTGTAAATGGTTTAATTGAAATAAATGCTTTGAGTTTGAATATATACAGGGTGTTTGGCGCATGGACCGACACAATTATTTGGGGGATTGGGAGCGTCATTTGGGAGGTTTCACCCAAAGACCCCATGTCCTAAGTGTCACGGTTATTGAGATGTTTTTTTTTGTTTTTTTCACAAAATTACCCGAAATCTCGCCTTTAAATAGTCATTACTTTTTTGTTTATTGTTCTAATTGCACGAAATAACTTTTATTGTATTCTGCAATGTATTCTTATTCTAAATAAATAAAGAACTTTTTTAAATAAAACTATGTTCATAATTTTTGGAAAAAATCTAAAAAAATCATATCTTATTAACCGTGACACTTAGGACATGGGATCTTTGGGTGAAACTTCGCAAATGACCCTCTCAACTCCCCAAAAAATTGTGTCGGTCCATGCGCCAAACACCCTGTATATGGAATTAGTATGAACTATCCTATACTATTAAATGAGCATTCTCTATTTTCACCAGAGCAGAGGTCAGTCGCCAAGGTACTAAAAAGTAAAGTGTCACACGATTTTGTACCACGTGCGATGTACGAGTAACTGGTCTATTTGACCAACCGTGAAAATGATTATGGGAGGCTTTCAAAAACCCAATCAATCTGCCTACCCTTTGTTGACATAATCTACTCATTACAATGTTTTTTTATGAGTTGTATTGCAATATGTGGTTAGCTAGCGACCTCGACAATTATTTATTTTACCTCGATGGTCCTAGTTTATCAATTATAACTTCTAGTTACAGCTATATGTAAGCGGGCACGCCCTTTATGCCTGGAGACTTTTTTTTTTTTAGATATTGTATACGTTTAGTTATTTTTATTTCTGCTTGAGTATCGATGTTTTTGGTTGGTATAATGGCGTGTGCTAGCTTTCATATGGCTATTAATTTATAATTTAAATTATGTTTTGCGTAATGAATTAATTATCTTGCAAGTATGCAAGATAATTAATTATATAGACTCAATTTTTTCTAACTGAACAGACAGCTGTGCTGCTGGGCAGTTTGTTGCGCCACTTCTTCTCCCCAGCTGCAGCACTAGGAAGTGGTGAAGGGCGGGTGTGCCGGGGGACTGTCTTATGTAACTTTGACGTTCGAAAAGTGCTGATTCTCAGCCTAGTTTGAATAAATGACTTGAATTTTGAATTCTTTTCCCAACTATATTGGGTTCCAGTCTAACCGGATGCAGCTGAATACCAGTATTTTACATGGAGCGACTGATCAGAGCTCCACAACCCAGTTACTGCGTAACACGGTACCTTTTGGAAAGACATTCGGGCTTCTGACACCCGTAACGACTCTCAAAGATTAAAAAAAAACCCACTCAAATAAAAATAACTAAAAGTGCCATCAAACTAAAATGTACCATATGTATGTTTTAGATGCCAGCCAACAAACGACCGAGAAAAACAACACGCGGTCTCTCTGATGTCTCACAGTTTGAAGCTGCTTATGACAAAATAGTAAATCACGGAATGTCAGTACGAAAAGCGGGCAAAATGTTTAATATCACCCACGTCACTCTCCAAAGATACAAGAAAAGACGTGAAACCACAAATTTTCCTGTCAAAGTTGGCTATGCACGTAACAGTATTTACACCCCAGAACAAGAGACTCTGTTAACGAAATACTTGAAAAAATATGCGGAGATATATCCAGGGTTATGCGTGAAGGTAGTCCGAAAGTATGCTACGGAATTCAGTCAAAAACTTGGGTTGAAAACCCCGAAGCCTTGGGTCGATAATGAAATGGCTGGCATTGACTGGTACAAGAATTTCATGTACAGAAATAAAGCGTTAGAAGATAAAATTGATCGGCAAACTGCCAAAGTAAAAGTTAGAATTTTTTATGACAGATTGTGGAGTATATTATGCCAGTATAACTTTGGTTCTGAAAACATTTACTCTTTAGACGAAATAGGGGTTAATATTGAAGAGTTTAGAGATAAAATTTGGTTGATAACGACGAAAAATGGCCCCATAGCTTTGAAAGAGTCTAAAGTTATATTCACTTATGCAGCCAATGCTAAAGGTTATGTTATTCCACCCTTATTCTTAATACCAGGAGAGAAAGAAGAAGGAACTTCGGAAGACAACGACGAAATCAAAATAGAAAAAGATTTGATGAATGATACAGATTACCCAAATGAGACAACATTCAATAATTTTTTAAAAAATGGTGTCGATTTAAAAAACCTACCCGACTGGACGGAAGATTCCAATTTCTTGGTCTTTCTAAAACATTTCACGAAGAATTTACGAAACTCCGTGGGGCCACAACTGCTTTTGCTACTAGAAAATCAAACTTTTCATTTAAGCATAGAATGTATAGAATTTTGTCAAGAGAATGATATTATTTTACTAGTTATACCTTCATACATGGGACAGGTTATAGAGCCTTTGCACCCTATTATAAGTGCATTAAAAAAAACTATATCTTCTATGTATAATACCTTAGTATTAGAACGACCAGAACAAAAGAAGTGCATATATATCATTCCTAACATGGTTTCTGCAGGATTGCTAAAATGTTTGGACCAAAGTTCTATTCAAGATGGTTTTAAAAATGCGGGTATTTTTCCTTATAACAGGGAAGTAATAGTCAATGGTTTGGAAGGGAATAATGTAGAATAAGGGTTTGTTTTAAAAGAGTTACAAATTTTAAGTTTTTATATATATTATTTGAATTGGTTTGCTGGTCTGCCATAGAGGAAAGTAATATATCGGGAGGTCCGCCTACTTATTTACCAGCCAATAACATAAAAAAACCGGCCAAACGCGAGTCGGACTCGCGCACGAAGGGTTCCGTACTATTATCTATAAAAACAGCAAAAAAATCATGTCTGTTGTATGGGAGCCCCCCTTAAATATTAATTTTATTCTGTTTTTAGTATTTGTTGTTATAGCGGCAACAGAAATACATCATCTGTGAAAATTTCAACTGTCTAACTATCGCGGTTCATGAGATACAGCCTGGTGACAGACGGACAGCGGAGTCTTAGTAATACGGTCCCGTTTCACCCTTTGGGTACGGAAGCCTAAAAATCTGTGATAGCCTAGTGGTGTGACCGTCGGATTGCCAAGTTATAGGTCTTGAGTTCGAACTCGTATTGTATAATTATCACTCGCTTCTAAAACGGTGAAGGAAAACATCGTGAGGAAACCGGCATGACTTTTTTTTTTTTTTGGGTGGGAAATCATCAAATGACGTCTCCCGCTCTGGGTGGAGCGGGAGGGCGTGTCAGACTTTTACTGACTAAAACCCACCCGTGTTCCTTCTCTTGCCTGTGCAATGCCAGGGGGCCACGGTATCCCTTTCGGACTTTCCCGCAACCCCGGCAGGCAATGGTCTCATCGGACCCCTTCACTCGCTGACACTCTTTGAGGCGCGCGTGGAACACAACGCGCCGTCGACCCGGGCTTGGTCCTTACCGGACGGCGAGCTACCCATTGCTCACCGTCCGCAAGCCCGCGCCTACGGTGGCCGGGAATCCGCGATCGATTCCCGACGCCCGGGGCGTCTCCTCCTGCGGCGGCTAGGGGCGTGAGGGCGCGAAATTTGCCTCTCCCTCACGCGCTCCGCCTTCTCCTTCGCGAGCATTACTGCTTCGCAGAAGGAGGTGACGGCCTCCCATGCCCTCTCGCTCCGTACCATGGCCTGGACCAGGGCCGGACGCGAGAGATCCCCGCCACCGATCGCCTCCACGAGGACACGGCGGTGCTCTGCCCAAGCCGGGCATACCTCAACCGTATGCTCCACCGTGTCCTCCGGGCGATCCACGCAGTGATGACACCCGGGCGTTTCCTCCCGCCTTATCCGAAACAGGTACCTCCCGAAACAGCCGTGTCCGGTGAGGACCTGCGTCAGGCGGAAGGTGAGGACGCCGTGGCGCCTCTCCAGCCACTCCTCAAAGAGGGGACTTATCGCCGCAATAGTGGCGTGCCCAGCACTGGGTTGCGACAACCGCACTCTCCATGACGCCATGAGATCCCGTCGGAGCTCTGTCCGCTGTGCCGCGATTTCTCGCGGCATCGGAGTCAAGCCCCGGCGTTTCGCCTCCTCGCGCCACTCCCAAATATGCGCGAGGACTTTTGCCTCCAGATCCCATGGCGAAACCGGCATGCCTGAGAGATATTTCTCGACGGCAAGTGAAGCCAAGTCACGAGGCCCATGGGCGGCTTTAAAACTCTGACACCAGGTTAGTCACTAACCACTCGAAAACGAAAGAAATAACATAAAAAAACCTGTTTATTAGTTATTCATATCATTCTTTGTAAAACCTTTTTTTTATGTCGAAATAATAATATACAGGTGTTTGGTGCATCGTGTGTCAAATTGAAATGGTCGACTGATGGGATCATCTGCTATCTTTTCAGACCCCTAAACACATCTCATGACCTGGGGATTTTTTTAAATCGTTTTTACTGTTTTATTAAAAAAGATCCAAATTTTACACACAAATTATGATGTGATGTGTTTTTTATGATTACATTAAAATACAAAAAAAAAAAAAGTATAAGGCGTAGACTGAAATATAATTTAATTTAGATGTGTATTGTTTTAGATTACTTTAAAATGCAAAATTAGTGACTTTACTCACAAATTTTGGTTTAATTTTTCTATTTTAAATTAGTGACTCATGTCACTAATTTTGTATTTAAAACTAATCTAATCGATAGCAGATGACCCCTTCAGTCGACCATTTCAATTTGGCACACGATGCACCAAACACCCTGTATGTTGTTATAACATTATTTATAATATAACATATTTTTGTTAAATATTCATTTTTCAAAGACTTTTTTACGTCAAAATCTAAAAGGTGTTAAAAAAATAACTTTAGAAATTTTAAGAGGTGCTTTAGACCCTAAAGCACCTCTTAAAGTTTGTTACTGTTAAGATTTGTTAAAAATAGTAGATAAAAACTAGACTGCCTCACTGAGAGAATTATGCCCGTTATCACTAACACTTAAATGGATCCCTAAATAAATATCCACTATTGTAATTTCAACGCTAGGTTCAGGGTTGAGAGTTGAAAATCCAACAGTGCACTTTTATTTAGGAATTCATTTAGGTGTCGGTGAAAACGGGAATTAAACTTGTATTTTTGATTAATAAAAGAGTGTGTGTGACAAAAGATTTACTTTTAATTTTACCCTTAATTTAAAAAGTCATTCATTCATTTCAATTCATTTATTCAATAAAAATAATAATTTACATTGGGTCTGAATGTTTTACAAATAAACATTACACAAATAATTAATTTAATAACAAATTAAACACATAATTAAATTAGTTCCATACAATGTCATTGCCTACCTACATTAATATTATTTACACTCATAAAAGTTCAAAATAAATAAAATTAACAAGATTTTATCTAAAATTTACTACATTCAACAAACATGTCAGAACCTGTCATAAATTTTATCGAATTGCTGAGAATGTAAGCAGATTGAGGACGTGCAGCATGTGGTGATGGATTGTGTCTGCAACAGGCGCGAGAGGGATTCACTTTTGAGAGACCTATACAGGGTTACAGGGAAAGTCTCAAGAAGTCAAGACTTTGTGTAATAAATAGCGGCGGCCATGTAGAACATGAATTATAAAAATATTGCTAAAAATTTTGTCTTTTTTTACGTATTTTAGCTACTTTTACCTCAAACTAAAAATGTACCCTCTCCTAACTTAACTGTTATTTGGGCAATGTTTTGCCTATTTAATAGCAAGTGTTATACCTTTTTGAATAGCTAAAGAGACGTAGAATTTTATAAAATTATTTGCAGAATAAGTTCCATACAATTTTTTTTATTAAAAGCCTGTTAAAGTTAAGAACACTCTATTAGAAAATTCATAATGCTAACCGTTGTCGAGCAGTTTTTTAAGCTGTTAGTAGTAGGTTCAGTTTCTGTTGATCATTTTTATTAATGGATATGTCTTCTAACTAGATACATAAAAAAAACCGACTCTAGGAGCTCTAATCCCAAAGAAAACGACTAAATGCCAAAAAATAAAGGATTTTTAAAAATAATCTTTAAAATTTAATATCTCCATAACGGTTAAGTTTCGGACATTTTATTTCAGAATGAAATTCATCGGAAATTACCTGAATAATAACATCCTTTAATATTCAGTACGACTTTCCCTGTAACCCTGTATACTTAACGTGGGATTAATACAATCAATTTTATCCCAACCAACTTCAGAAGGTGCTAACAAGTTCATGTGTCATTTAATAACAGTCCTCCATCGGTGACTTCTATCTTTCAACCGACTTCAAAAAGGAGGAGGTTCTCAATTCGGTTGTTTTTTATTTTTTTTATATGTTTGTTACGCGATTACTCTGGCAATTATGAATTGATTTTGATGATTCTTTTTGTTTTTGGTAGGGCATAGTTCAGAAGTGGTCCCATATAAGTTTGGTCAAGATCTGATGAGGGGTTTTTGAGTTAGGTTCAATAATACGTATTTTTCCCACCTAGTATATGTGGACGATGTTCTAATAGTTGCTGTCACTGTAATTTACATAGCAGGTAGTGGTATTCAAATTTATGTGGGGGGTTTGTGTAAGTACCGCAACTAAAAAAAAACACTACAAAATGAAAAATAACTTTGATTTCGGAAGTCGGTGGCAAAAAATCGAAAATACCAAAGACACCGACTTCCGAAATTAAAGTTATTTTTCATTTTGTAGTTTTTTTTTGGAAGTCGGTTTTATTTTTTGTAAACAAATGTTTTTATTTTTCTCTTTTTATCACGGAGTGCTTCATATATTGTTTAACTGTTTAGTATAGTTTGTGTTAATTATAAATGTTAATGTTAAATAGGTAGGTAATACGGGCTGGTTTCCGCAACTCCACGTCAAAGCGCGTATTTTGCGTACAGAAAAAAATGTTAATGTTACAATGGTTAAAGTGCGCGATGGGTTTGACATTTAAATAAAAACCGCAAAACAAATTCCTAAAGAGGAAAAAAATGTGACTTCTTGGACCTCATGACCTCGTGGCTAAGTAATAACAACCGCACGGGTCGATCAGGTTAAGCTACGCATACCGCGGTCAGTCCGTAGGTGACCATCTTAACATACCGAGACTCCTCCGTGCCTCGGAAAGCACGTTAAGCCGTTGGTCCCGGCTGTCATTCGTGGATCTTTGACAATCGTGCCATCAGAAGCCCGAAAGCCTGACAACCAGACTTACCAAGGGTACTGGGTTGTGGAGGTCAGATAGGCACTCGCTCCATGTAAAATACTGGTATTCAGCTGCATTCGGTTAGACTGGAAGCCAACCCCGACGCAGCTGGGAAAAAGCAGGCAGATTTATTGATAAAGGACCAAAACATACCTGGTGCCTAGGGTACCTATTCATTTCTGCTTATCCTGCTAATAAAAATGTGATGTTATGATCGCTACTAGTAATGTCAATTATTGCGATTTCGCAATAATTTCATTAGCATGTGAATTCTTGAGTCATAGCATGCTAGTTGCTATTGCTATGCTATTTGCTAATATGACGATAATTGATATTAATGAAGTATGCGAATTTTGTTAATACTTCTACTATTACCTCCTATTGTTTATAGGTAGATATTAAGTTCACACTATTATCTATTTAAGTACAATAATAAGCACAAGACGAAAGAATTTAATTACTGTGTAACTAAATTAACGAATACGTAAACTAAACTCTCACGTCTCTCACTATCACTTGCCAAAACGTACTGAACTTTGGCACAAAACGACGCGCGCCAAGCGCGTGTCACACCAAATATTATTAAATAATCACGAATTAATTCAATCAATACACGACCTTAAGTACGAACAAATCAAAGACAATAAGGTAATAATTGCTAAACAGCAATCTTCGCACCGCCCTGCTAAATCTGCTAATGCTAATAATTTAAATATAATAATACAATCACAAGCATTCATTCAATATACAACCCTAAGTACGCGCAAATCAAAGTTATTAAGATAACAATTGCATAACCCATTCTTAAATTCGCAAAACCTGCTAATAAATTTCACTAGCGAATTCACGAGAAACGGTCAAGTGAAACCGATAGATTTAGTATTCCCGACTTCCCGTGGGTGCGACGGAGAGTGCACGCTACCGCTGCGTGCGTCGACGCTCTGACGTATGATAGTATCAAAAAATACGAAGCGATTAATTCATTTAGCATTTCACAGAATTTCGCAACTCCATTTCATTTGCTATATGCTAAATGAGCAATCGCATGCTAACAATGAATGCGAATGCTAATTAATCCATCACTAATCGCTACTGCTATGCAAAGTCATATTATGGGTACCATTCCTGAATCTGGCAAAACGTTAGGCTTCATTTACATGACGCCGGAGCCGCAGCTACACCAGCGCCGGATGAAAAAAAAAATCGTAGATAGATAGATAGAATACTCTTTATTGTACCTACACCATAAAAACTACAAACATAAATTTAGAAATTTTACATAGGGCGACCTTATCGCTTAAGGCTGCAGTCTCGCAAAATGCACTCGCGGCGAATTATTTGCGTAACTTTGTATTTTTATTTTTAACAAAATAATGAAATAACATGAAATATTTTTATTGCACATAAATAACCATAATATAAGTAATAGCTAGTTATTTTTTGTAAGTTCATCTAGGTGGATTATGTTAGGTAAATCAAGCATTAAATACAGCTCTTTCGCGCCCAACATCACTTCGAGTTCTGTTTGCGCGCTTAGTTTATAGCAATGAAGAATTAATTTACAAATCTGTTCAGCGCTTAATTAACTCAATATTCTCGTCTTCAAAATGCGTTGATTAGTTTTTTCTAATTATGTTTCATTTTCTTAATTCAGAGGTCACAATTTCATCAAAATTCTCTGTTTTTAGCTCCTAATAAACGGTTTGTTACATAATAACTATGCATCTTATGTATGTAATAATTAGATTATTTTAAAGCCAAGAGTTTATTTAGCAACTACTAAAAAAATTGCACCTAAATCACACATTACACTAACAATAATAATCATCTTAAAAGACCTCTAAAAAAAAACAGAATTTCTCTCTCAATTCTTGTTTTTAAACTCGTTTTTTGGAGGTCTTTTAAGATGATTATTATTGTTAGTGTAATGTGTGATTTAGGTGCAATTTTTTTAGTAGTTGCTAAATAAACTCTTGGCTTTAAAATAATCTAATTATTACATACATAAGATGCATAGTTATTATGTAACAAACCGTTTATTAGGAGCTAAAAACAGAGAATTTTGATGAAATTGTGACCTCTGAATTAAGAAAATGAAACATAATTAGAAAAAACTAATCAACGCATTTTGAAGACGAGAATATTGAGTTAATTAAGCGCTGAACAGATTTGTAAATTAATTCTTCATTGCTATAAACTAAGCGCGCAAACAGAACTCGAAGTGATGTTGGGCGCGAAAGAGCTGTATTTAATGCTTGATTTACCTAACATAATCCACCTAGATGAACTTACAAAAAATAACTAGCTATTACTTATATTATGGTTATTTATGTGCAATAAAAATATTTCATGTTATTTCATTATTTTGTTAAAAATAAAAATACAAAGTTACGCAAATAATTCGCCGCGAGTGCATTTTGCGAGACTGCAGCCTTAAAGCGATCTTTTACAGACAACCTTTGGATGGATTAAAGGTAACAGGAGAGACAATACTGCAGGTAGTCAGCGGTGTACCATCTACATATACAATAAATATGTACATACATACACAAAGCATAAACTTATTCATATAAATATATATACATAGATAAACTTATAATATAAATCTATAAACATGAAACAAGAGCAAGGAACTAAATGAAATGATGATGTTTAAGGAGAGAGGATGTGTTTTTTTACCAGAGTTTTAAAAGTGGACAAGGATTGAGCTCGCCTTACCGACACGGGCAAGGCATTCCATAACCGTACTGCTTGAACTGTAAAATATTACTTGATCGTAATATCTCTAAAATCTATGGCGGTGCGCATGGGCGATATTCATTCAATTACAACAATCATGCGGCCCGGTGGCGCCGGTGCGCGGCGTCGTGTATAGGAAGCCGTATTCAGTTCTATAAGAAAATTGTCAATAACAGCCTGGAGGCTGGATTTGTACCCGGTTGATGTCAATAGGCTTCTTATTCCATGGGTCAAAACGTGGGTGTACTATACAACTACCAACCCCTAAAATACAGGCGTGTTATACTATGTGGAGAGGAAAAAAATTATAACACTGGTAATATTAGTGCATAGGAGTATTTTGAAAACCAAATATCGAAATTAATAAAAAACTGTCTCATCTGGGTAATAATCAACATTCAAGGTAATAAGCAAAATTAAGGTAATAAGCAACATTAAGGCAATAAGCAACATTAAGGTAATAAGCAAAATTAAGGTAATAAGCAACATTAAGGCAATAAGCAACATTAAGGTAATAAGCAACATTAAGGTAATAAGCAAAAATAAGGTAATAAGGAACATTAAGGTAATGAGCAAAATTAAGGTAATAAGCAACATTAAGACAATGAGCAACATTAAGACAATAAGCAACATTAAGATAATAAGCAACATTAAGGCTAAGAACAACATTAAGGCAATAAGCAACATTAAGGCAAAGAACAACGTTAAGGCAATAAGCAACATTCTGGGGCGGGGCCTTATTAAGGTCGTTTCTGACGGCCAACACCAGCACCGCGCGCGCTCATTGGCCAAATCAAATAGCGCGCTTCCTGTTACACACTAATGTCGGTTTTCACGAAGTCACTCCCACAGATTTGATTAATTCGATTTAGATTGAAGAAAAACGAGAGGAAAAATGTAACAAAAAGTTTTATAGATACCTAGTAGTGACAGCGACTATAGGTTTTGTTAATCAACCGACTAGCTATGACTATTTATTCGGATATTGTTTATTTGATTGAATTTTTGTTTGTATACTGGGAACGTCATTAGCTAGATACAGGGTGGCGATTTAGTATGTGACTCAGGTGGGCTGGACAAATCTTCAAAATAGCTTGCATTTTACTAGGTCAATAGGTCACTTTATGTGACGGCTAAACACCCTTATTTCTGAATTTGTGACGCTACAGAATCTTAGATAATCGATCGAAAACGTGTCCAGCCATCTTGAAAAACCACTTTTCGCTGGTCTCTCAATCTCGGTAACGGAAGTGATTTTGACGACTTTTTGCATATCAACGGACGTCACATAAATTTGTGACTGGCACCGAGCTAAAAGATTTGTGATAAGTACAGTGGTTTAGTAGAAAAATGCAAAAATCTGTGTCCAGCCATCTTGAATTTACGTATAAAACTTATGGCTGGCACTTCCGAATCTCAATAACGGGGGCGTTTTCGAATATGGTTCCTTTACTAATACTTGGTGACGCAATGTGTGACAGTAATAACGTTTGATTTATGGCGTCACATGTAAGGGTTTACGAGAAATTAATAAAAACTTAATGTCCAGCCAACCTGAGTTCAAGATGGCTGGACACATGTATCTCCACTGCCTGATGATCTACGACCTTCGAAATGTGTTCAAAATGTTGTGACGGGGACGATAATGATAACCTGAAATTGTGACGGAGAAACTTTGCGTAGTTTCAAAGATATTGATCATTTAAATTTCCCCATACAAACACTGCAGTAGGTTAACCAATATTGTAGGTTTTATGTAGGACAAGTATATTTTAAGGTGTTTTCTTTAATGGACGAAAATCCGTGTATTGGTGATACTAATACGAACAACTGTAGATATTTAAATCAATAGAAGACAAAAATGTAGAAGTGAGGAAGGGGGGGGGGGGTAATTTTTATAACCATAAGAATCATCATACATATCTATAAGTTATTTGTTTCCGCGGACGAAAAAAATAACTGCAAAAAACTCAAGAAAAATTGAATTTCGCGGGCTACCACGAAAACGTCGAAGGAAAAGACAAACCATACTGTCATGATAGCTGGATGTTGGTGTCGCCATCTATTGCTTAAAGTTGGTACTACTAGGACAACTGGTCGAATCTCTTATTTAGGTTGTCTTACCGCAGATTAATTAATAGTTACTAGTACTCTGATTAGTGATAACACTTCGAAAAGTAAGTACATACACTGCCGGCTGTCGAGTTTAGTTCTCATTTTCAGTTACATAAGATAATGAACTAAACGCGAAATAAAAGTGGGCTCTCTCTTGCAGCGCTGGTGGTCAAATATTATTTTGAATTAACACATACTTACTCTTTTCACTGCAGGAAAACCTTTTATTCCCACGGGGAAATCAAATACAAAGCAGGCGTGGATGCTACCGGCCAATTAATCGATTAAAAAGAAATCCTTTATTTATGTAAAATTATGGTCACCTCACAATATTAATGGATGTTTGTATGGAAAAATTTAAATGGTTAATATCTTTGAAACTACGCAAAGTTTCTCCGTCACAATTTCAGGTTATCATTATCGTCCCCGTCACAAAATTTTGAACACATTTCGAAGGTCGTAGATCATCAGGCAGTGGAGATACATGTGTCCAGCCATCTTGAACTCAGGTTGGCTGGACATTAAGTTTTTATTGATTTCTCGTAAACCCTTACATGTGACGCCATAAATCAAACGTTATTACTGTCACACATTGCGTCACCAAGTATTAGTAAAGGAACCATATTCGAAAACGCCCCCGTTATTGAGATTCAGAAGTGCCAGCCATAAGTTTTATACGTAAATTCAAGATGGCTGGACACAGATTTTTGCATTTTTCTACTAAACCACTGTACTTATCACAAAACTTTTAGCTCGGTGCCCGTCACAAATTTATGTGACGCCCGTTGATATGCAAAAAGTCGTCAAAATCACTTCCGTTACCGAGATTGAGAGACCAGCGAAAAGTGATTTTTCAAGATGGCTGGACACGTTTTCGATCGATTATCTAAGATTCTGTAGCGTCACAAATTCTGAAATAAGGGTGTTTAGCCGTCACATAAAGTGACCTATTGACCTAGTTAAATGCAAGCTATTTTGAAGATTTGTCCAGCCAACCTGAGTCACATGATTTAGTGACCTGCATCCGTCAAGGGTGTGATTCTACCCGTACGACCTATGCACCTTTCGCTATGAAACACAAACTATAAGCGGACCAGAGACTATCAGTAATAATGACATAAATATTTACTGTCATTCCTTCCAATATTGACGTAAAACTATTAAAATATTTAGATCACATCTTCATTCCAACCCATGGTCTAAAAAAACAAGGTGTGGCATTCAGGGAGTGACACATGCTTACGTCACTATCCAGTTGCCACTTTATTGCAACAAAACACGAATTAAGGAAAGATTTTCAGTCACCATTCTGTTCATAAATATAGGTATACAAAGCCTTTAGACTGTCGTTTCGTTTGTCAATCAAACGAAACAATTCAATTTAAACATATACCAACCTCAAACTTCATTGTTTTATCAGATTCGCATAGTTAATAAAGATGGTTGAGGAGTTATTAGTACACACTACTGGTAACAAAGATGTGATAACGTAGACTTGTGTCTCCCACGTGACTGTATCTCGGAATGCTTTAACTTATAAATACCATGATTCCAACCACCACACTGTCAGTAGTAACGACATTGCTTGAATGTACGAGTAATGTAATTATTACTGGTATTGTCTGTTCATAATTATATAAGATTCGAAAAAAAAAACTATTCATCACATCTATTCAAAAAGAGCTAGTTTGTTCTTCATAAATAGGGACCAAAATAGCTCTTTGATCCCTAGGGACCAAAATAGATTTGAATTTGGAATGTGGATATTGTTAGTAAAAGTTCCAATCACTAAAGAGATCAATAACAAACATTGTGTGAACAAGTAACAGGCTGGCAAGAAAGAGAGAAAGTGTGAATTATCTGGTCAAAATGAAAATCCAAGATGGCGGCAACGACACATGACGAAAATTTTCATACTTTTCGTCATTGGTGTCGTTTTCATAGTTTTCAAGGGCGCCAAAGCCGATAGTGAGATCAAAATGAAAATCTAAGATGGCGACTGCGAAAATTTTCAAATTTTTCGTGATGTGTGTCGTTTTCATAGTTTTCGAGGGTTCTAAAGCCGATAGTGAGGTCAAAATGTAAATCCAAAATGGCGCCTGCGAAAATTTTCAAGCTTTCGTGATGGGTGTCGTTTTCATAGTTTTCGAGGTTGCTAAAGCCGATAATGAGGTCAAAATGTAAATCCAAGATGGCAGTGGCGAAAATTTTCAAATTTTTCATCATGGTTATCCTTTTTAAAACTGCTTAAGTAGATAAAGACATGGATAAAGAGATCGAAACGTAAATCCAAGATGGCGGCTGCGAAAATTTTGTTTTGGTTTTAAATCATATGTGAGAGATGAGGGTAGGACCACACGCTTCTTTGACACACGTTTATTTTTCTCATAGAGGGTGATGAAAAGTAGAGTGTTCACCTCGGGAGCAACACTATTTTTAGCTCGAGATACACGTACTTTGAATCCCTCGGTGCGTTCAGGATTCTACATTAGAATCTACTCTAGAAAGTTGCGCTCTGCTCTGGATTCAATCAATGCAAACAATCTACTATTTCATTTCTTCTGTATCCATGGGCGTATACCACTGCCCAGGAGGGCTGCTGCCCCCTGGATTTTGTATGCCTAAATATGTAGGTGTTGTTGTTGATAAAAGTTATGTGAGAGTCATGTTAAGACTTAATTTGCAATCATAATATAGTATGCATTAATTTAAGAAAAAACTGCGCGGCATTTGTAGATTTTATTGACAATGCCTTATTCTACAACAACAATTGAATGGTCATTCGGCTACCTTTACAATTCCAATTTGCTTGTCAATTTCAATTTCTGTAATAATTTTGTATGTTTTAGTAATCTGTAATAGTATGTAACATTTATAGTGCAAGCATGGCAATCGTAGAATTCTTGTTTTTAAATTTTATATGGGTTAAAGACCTGAAATAAAGGTTTTTTTTTTTTGCGGATTCACTTTAAGGAATTTCTGATTTGTCCCCCCTGGGCCAAAAGCTGGGTACGCCAATGCATGTATCAAAATAGTTTTTCTACTGTTTTATAGGAATTTGTTTTTTATTTCACGAATTGGGTATGAGTTTCATAGTAAAAGTTGTTTATACTACACTACTATATGTCAAACTGACATTCCTATGGTCGGCATGCCCATAAAGTATGACATTAACAGTTACTGTCTGTACTATTATGAAATTCAGGAATTCATAAGCGGTGATTTTACTGACAGCTGTCGTAGAGATCAAGCTATCTTATATTATGTAGTATAAACAACTTTTACTTGTCACGCTGTCTTAAGGAAAGTTCACATGTAACACGCATCAACGCACGATGCACCCTAGTGTGAGGTTCTTTTAACCATCTCGACTTCGCTCCAATTGTCCCTTCACTGGTGAAGGCCGGCGGGCTGCCAATCGGAGCGCCGAACGCGGTCAATGCATAAAGTCGAAATGGTTAAAATAAACTCGCACTAGGGCCTCAGATGACGAGCGCCAACGCGCGTTGCGAGAGTACTCGTCACTACTCGTCAGTCTAGTTTCAAGGCAACAACGCGCGATCGCCTGCGTCTAGATACTTTTTCTCTGAGCTCTGCGGTAACGCTCGCTAACGCACGTTAACGCGCGTGCATGTGATCGGTTGTTAGGTAGATATCAGGATGTCTAGACGCGCGATTTGGAAACGCGCGTCAAAATTTTGCCATCTGAACATAGCCTAAATCGTATAATAAGTTTAATTTACTGCTGTGCCCACCCTGTATACCATTTCCTTTTTCACAGGTGGACTCCCCGAAACGCCAAAAGACTAAGAAGGACAAGAACCCCGACAAGAAGAGTAGGAAGCTCAAGAATCTCCCAGAAGAATTAGTAGAATTGTACACTATGAGTAAAGCAGACATGTGGGCTATCAGGATTGAGGATCTCAACAGCAAGGAGTTTCAGAAGCTGAAGTATAGGTAGACTTCTTGTACGTTATTACGTGAGGCTAATAAGGGGGTGAGGAAAAAATCACAAAACATCACAAGGGGGGAGAGAAGTAGTGATACATCACATGTATTTATTTTTTCGTTGAACCGTGTGGCCTTGTCTCGCCGTTGCCAGGCAACGATTTATACCTAGAAATGCTCAGATTTTTTTAAACATGCTTTGTAACTAAAAATTATACGTGATTTTGTGTAGGGGTGGGGTTAGTCACCACGTATCAATAGGGGGGAGGGGGCGAGTTAAAAAAATTCTAAAAAAGATCTCGTGATTTAATGGACGACCCTAAACAAGTGGGAGGTCCACTTGATGATAATAGGGTAGATGACTAAAAATTTTTTTTTTGTCCGTCATGTAGATTATGAAAAAATAACGTACACGTATTTTTTCTTTTTTTACGTTATCAAAAGATTACGGCGATACATTGAGTTATAATGTGCCATGACGTCACTTGTATGTAGATTTTATACATACTTGTGACGTATCAACCCCCACTCCCCAACTTTAATGCGTTGTATCTAAGTCATTTTTTACTAATATGATAAAGCAAAAAATACGTGTCGAATATTTTTTTATTATCTGACTGACGGACTAAATAGAATTTCTTTTTTTTAACCCAGGCATCTTCCCTATTATGTACAGTGCGTTCATTATAACTTGTCCCGTGAAGCGATTGGTAGCACTGTTCTGTCAGTCGCCATTTTGAACTCTGTTAGTATTGAAACTAAGCTTGACAAGAAAAGGTCCCAACATGACGGCAAGGGACAAGTTTTAGTGAACGGTCTGTGGACATCTGCAATACCAGAGGCCGCGAAGGGAAATTTGGGTGCACTAAACACACTCTTCCACCCTTTTGGGATGCAGTGAGTTGTCAACATCTTGATGACGGCCACAGCTGGACACAGACCCTCTCCAATTGCACGCCATTCAGCTCGATTTTCGGCAACTCTCATCCAGCTGCTACCAGCCACCCTGCGAAGATCATCGCCCCACTTGCCTGAGGGCGCGACCTTACGTTTGCTGATTCGCGGTCTAAACTCAAGAACGCGTCTACCCCAACGGCCATCAGTTCTACGGCTAATATGGCCGGCCCATTGCCACTTCAGCGAGCTATGTCAACAACTTGAGTTCTCTGCTGGATCACCTCGTTCCGGATTCTATTCCTCAGAGAGATCCCAAGCATGGCTCAATCCATAGCTCGCTGAGCGTCCTTAAATTTATGGCCAGTCGTACCGTGAGTGTCCACGTTTCGCCTCCATAAGTCATAACAGGCAGGGCGCACTGATCTTTAGTCTAGACTCTAGTGCGGTTATATTGAGCACCCCCACTTCGACCGGTTCTGTGCTTCCCGCATCCAGCGGATCCCTGCGGCCTTCACCAGGTCATTGGTCCACCTTGTGGGAGGCCTTCCAATGCTTCGTCTTTCGGTACGCAGTCGCCACTCCAGAACCTGTTTGCCCCAACGGCCATCTGTTGTGGGAGTAATGTGCCCTGCCCTTTGCACATTGTCGCAATCTGTCGGTTACCTTGGTACTCCTGTCTTTTTAGGGTTCCGTAGTCAACTAGGAACCCTTATAGTTTCGCCATGTCTGTCTGTCCGTCCGTCCGTCCGTCCGTCCTCGCTTAATCTCTGTGACCGTTAGCACTAGAAAGCTGAAATTTGGTACCAATATGTATATCTATCACGCCAACAAAGTGGTAAAATAAAAATTGGAAAAAAAATGTTTTATTAGGGTAGCCCCCCTATATGTAAAGTGGGAAGTGATTTTTTTTTATTTCAACCCTAACGTGTGATATATTGTTGGAAAGGTATTTAAAAATGAATAGGGGTTTACTAAAATAATTTTTTGATAATGTCAATAATTTCGGAAATAATCGCTCCAAAAGTAAAAAAACAATGTGTGTGTCCCCCCCCCCCTCTAACTTTTGAACCATAAGTTTAGAAAATATGAAAAAAATCTGAAAAGTAGAACTTTATAAGGACTTTCTAGGAAAATCATTTTGAACTTGATGGAAACAACAGTTTTTGTACAAAAATGACAAAAAGTTGTACACAATAATTTCTGGACTAAGTTTGTAGTATAATCCTATATGCAAGCAGGGACACTTATTGTGACGGACGGGAAACTACGGAACCCTACACTGAGCGTGGCCCGACACGCTCTTGGCCGGTTTTTTTTTTTCTTGGTTCTAATACATATTTTTTTTTCCCAAAGGTGTGATGATTGCATAATTGCTTTCAACACAGAGAAGTTGATGCATGACCATCTAAACGGAAAACATCAACCTGTAAGTATTTGTCACATTTATTTGTTACAAGCTGTTGCACGCGACTCTCGTCTGCGATCCAGGATGGAAGTAGCCTCTGTCCTTCTCCGGGTCACGGTCTGCCCATGTGCCCATCCAAATCCGTTCAACCGTTTAAAAAAATAAACAAACTCACTTTCATATTTGTAATAGTAATATTAGTTTAAAATAGTATTAGGATATCTTATACCGGGTAAAAAAAAACACATACACATACATAAACTCACGCCTTCTTCCCATGGGGGTAGGCAGAAACTACAGAATGCCACCTGCTACGATCCTGACATACTCCTTTTCCTTCGTTTACGTTCAAACATCTGGTCACACACGCACGCCGGTTGCGAGTACTACGCACCTGTCCTTTCTGAAGATCATCACCAATAAAGTCAGTATATGTCCTCCTAGGGCGTCCCCTCCGAGCGATTCCAGTCACATCTGCCTTGTAAATATATTTTGTTAGTCACCTTTCATTCATCCTCTCAACATGACCAAACCATCTCAGCATACTCTTTTCAATTGTTGTCACTACATCTTCTATTAACTCACACCGTTGTCGTATCAAATCATTCAAAAAATTTAGAAAATTTGTGTAATTTATACAAATGTATCGCTCAAATATTATGTTTTACATTATCTAAAGAACTGACTGACAAGAAAAAATAATTTTATTAAACTGTAGAACTGTGGTATTGAAAACATATCCACAAATTAAATTAAATTCACTCGACAGCTCAACAACACGTAGCCAACACATGACAGCTCAACAACACGTAGCCAACACACGACAGCTCAACAACACGTAGCCAACACATGACAGCTCAACAACACGTAGCCAACACATGACAGCTCAACAACACGTAGCCAACACATGACAGCTCAGCAACACGTAGCCAACACATGACAGCTCAACAACACGTAGCCAACACATGACAGCTCAACAACACGTAGCCAACACATGACAGCTCAACAACACGTAGCCAACACATGACAGCTCAACAACACGTAGCCAACACATGACAGCTCAACAACACGTAGCCAACACATGACAGCTCAACAACACGTAGCCAACACATGACAGCTCAACAACACGTAGCCAACACATGACATCTCAACAACACGTAGCCAACACATGACAGCTCAACAACACGTAGCCAACACATGACAGCTCAACAACACGTAGCCAACACATGACAGCTCAACAACACGTAGCCAACACATGACAGCTCAGCAACACGTAGCCAACACATGACAGCTCAACAACACGTAGCCAACACATGACAGCTCAACAACACGTAGCCAACACATGACAGCGCAACAACACGTAGCCAACACATGACAGCTCAAAAACACGTAGCCAACACATGACAGCTCAACAACACGTAGCCAACACATGACAGCTCAACAACACGTAGCCAACACATGACAGCTCAACAACACGTAGCCAACACATGACAGCTCAGCAACACGTAGCCAACACATGACAGCTCAACAACACGTAGCCAACACATGACAGCTCAAAAACACGTAGCCAACACATGACAGCTCAACAACCGCCATCACAGTTAATACTTTTTTGTCAAACTTCGCATGCCTTAAAATAATTTCGCCGTTTTAACACCAACAAATAAACAACACATCGTCGATTTTTTTTTATCAACTCTCTATATTTTTTTCAGAAAAGCGACGACTGCCATCAATGCTCAATATGTCAAGCCTATTTTCTAACTAAAGACAACGTGGCCGCTCACAAGGCATTACATCAACAGGGCTACAAATGTCGGGAGTGTGGCTTCAATACTACGCTAAAACGACGCATGCTGAAACATGTTGGGGGTCATGCGCCGAGTGGAGATGCTCATGTGTGTCAGACTTGTGGCAGTAGCTTTAGGTATGTAACTATGTGCTTACACACTCCCTTACCATCCCGGCTCAGTCACACACTCGCACACTCCCGCCCATAAACTCACTCACAAACTCATATCCACTCACTCACATACTCCCACTAACTCACACCCGCTCTCTAACTTACAAACTAATACTCACTAGCTTACACACACCAACCAACTGACAAAAAATTACACCCACCCACATTTCATAACAGCCGTGTGTGTGTGGGGGGGGGGGGGGGGGTATAATGTTACCTAAAATTATTAGTTAATTTACGTTTATTTATTTTTCTAACATATAAAATACATTTTTAAAAGGGTATAAAAAACATTTAAAAATATATAAAATAGTGTTCCGCCGGTGTCGGGAGCAGGGTCCAAGCTACCGGTGGTTAGGGCTGCAGAGATAGGAACCTCCTCACAATACGAGCCGTATCGAGAAGTACAGCCTTCTGAATCAGGCCCTTGATCCAACCGCCTAACGAGAGCCTCGAGAGATGTTGGTCGAGGCTTTCGGCAATCAGGCCATTGGCCTTTACGACAATCGGCACAATGATAGCCGAGCTCACATTCCACATGTCGACAACCTCGTGTGCTAAGTCGAGATATTTTATTTGTTTCAATTTCTCAGCTTTCACGAGGTTCTCGTCATGTGGAATGGTAACATCAACTATCATTGCGCGGCGCGCTAATCGGTCTATCACCACTATATCAGGCTTATTGGCAACAATAGTCCTGTCAGTAATGATAGACCGATCCCAGTACAACGTGACATGGTCATTTTCGAGAACTGGGTCGGGCACATACTTGTAGTACGGTACCTCAGAATCCCCAAGTTTATATTTCAAAGCAAGTTGCTGGTGAATAATCCTGGCCACTTGGTTATGCCTGTGCAAGTACTCGCCGTTAGCCAGACGAGAACAACCAGAGATAATATGTCTGATGGACTCACCCGGACGGTGGCATGCCCGACACACGTCAACCATCCCGTCCCTCATAATATGTCTCCGGTAGTTATTCGTCAAGATATTATTAGTTAATTTATTATTACCACTATAACAACCTTACAACTGTTTGTTTTTGAGTTTTGTTAAGTTTAATTTTTGTGCATCACGTCTTTGCGTAAACGTATTTTTTTCTAATCTTACCTATTTTTGTACTTGTTACAGCACAAAATCAAAGCTAACATACCACCGAGGCGTGTGTTGTCAAGAAAGGCCACAATGTGACTGCTGTGGCAAAGTATTCGCCAACAAAATGACACTCAAGTACCACCTGAAGTAAGTACATTTCATCATATGGCTAGCCTTCTCCACCTGACCTTTATTCATCATCATTTCACCTGCTGGATATAGGCCTCCCCCAAGCACCGCCTCTACGATCGGTTCTGTTCTTCCCGCATCCAACGGATTCCTGTGTGCACGGTGGAGTCTCGGTATGTAATGTCTATTTATTTCCATTAAATTACTTTTTGACAGCCGAATGCATCGCAGATTCGCAGTGCGCCCGCGTCCCTTCGCTTGTAACCATAGATATTAGTCTATACCATGGACAAGTGATGTTGGAACGTCGGGCGTGATAAGATAAAATGTTATTTATTGTACATAGTTTTGGTTTTTATTTATATTTTTAAATTTTTATTATTATTTTATTGTTTTATCTTTTTTGTAATCCCCTAAAGTGGGATTTATGTAAGTCCGTAGGTGTGTCCGTGGCATCACAGTGGGCCCTATCAGAATACTAGCGCGGTGGTATTTAATTATTATTTTTTAAATATCGCCTTATTATTTATTTATTTATTTATTATTTATTTATTTAGCTACAACGGTTACAACCAATTACAGTAACAAACATTATAAAAACAGAAGAGACAATATTATAAACCACATTATAATATACAAAATTTAAACATGAAAACATAAATAAAAAATTATGCTGAGATAGGGGCCTTTTTGGCCTCGCACAGGTCTTTCTTATTTTGTTAGTTTTATTGTATGCTCCTTTTTAGGGTTCCGTAGTCAACTAGGAACCCTTATAGTTTCGCCATGTCTGTCTGTCCGTCCGTCCTCGCTTAATCTCTGTGACCGTTAGCACTAGAAAGCTGAAATTTGGTACCAATATGTATATCAATCACGCCGACAAAGTGGTAAAATAAAAATTGGAAAAAAATGTTTTATTAGGGTAGCCCCCCTATATGTAAAGTGAGAAGTGTTTTTTTTTTTTTTAATTTCAACCCTTACGTGTGATATGTTTTTGGAAAGGTATTTAAAAATGAATAGGGGTTTACTAAAATCATTTTTTGATAATGTCAATAATTTCGGAAATAATCGCTCCAAAAGTAAAAAACAATGTGTCCCCCCCCCCTCTAACTTTTGAACCATAAGTTTAGAAAATATAAAAAAAATCTGAAAGTAGAACTTTATAAGGACTTTCTAGGAAAATCATTTTGAACTTGATGGAAACAACAGTTTTTGTACAAAAAAGTTGTACAAAATAGTTTCTGGACTAAGTTTGTAGTATAATCGTATATGCAAGCATTTTTTTTGACTTCGTTTACATATTTTATTATCCTGAACGAATCTTTTTTCAAACAAAAAAAGAATTATTAAAATCGGTTCTCGCGATCCAAAATTACCACCGAAAACTCCTGGCACGTCTTCGGTTGCTCTCTCCTTGGCATTGGCGGTATCTACGGAACCCTACACTGAGCGTGGCCTGACACGCTCTTGGCCGGTTTTTTATTTTATTTTATATAATTTTGTTCTTTTTTTTAAATATTATTACTGTTTGTATTTCTTGTGTGTGTCGCAAATAAAATATTTTTCTTTCTTTCTTTCTTTCTTTAATGGACATACACCCATCCGCGGGCCGACCTCGGCAAGCGTAGCGCACGTAACCTTATAGATCGACCCGTGCGGATGTTACTTATCCACAACAGTTGAGAATAGGCTAGGTAGATTTGATAATCTACCTAGCCTGTCCTACCAAGTGTTAGACTCATGTCTAACACCTGGTTTCTGAATTGAGCATTTGAAGTTGAGAACTTGTCAAACTCTTAGCATTACTTAAGGTACTATTTACTTCAATGTAACTTGCAAAATTCAACATAACGTTTTTTGCAAAGAAATTTTGTATTTCGCCTTAAGTAATGCTAAAATAGACTTGAACAAATGACCAATTTAAAAACCGTGTGTAAGATTAATACACTACTAAATGAAGTCTGCTATTTACCCCATTTCAAATGAAAACTATGACATTTTCCACAGAATCCTGCCACAGAATAAAGATGATAAGCCTAAAGAGAAATTGTTCATACCGTGCAAAGGATGTGATAAAGTGTTCCATTCTAAGAAGAGTTACAGAGCTCATGTGTGAGTAAAATTCTTTTTTTGAAGTGAAAACTTCTAAACTAGGCGCGTTGAGCACTTTTTGGGTGAACGAAATTCATGGAACTCGCGTCATCGTCACCGAACGCTTTCCATGAGCTATATGTATACTGTGATATATATATATGTGTACTTTTTGGGTGAACAAAAAGCGTGAAACTCGCGTCATCGTCACCGCTTATTCTTTTTATCAGGGTCTGGCAGTTTGAGCAATTTATGCGGCCTACCCAAATGTAATTTCTTTGGTATTGTTCGTCGAAATGTTGAGCTCTGAGTTGAGCTGCACGATTACTGACAAATGCGTGCACTGACTCTAGACGGGTCAGGTTCTTTCCTCAAAAAACCATTTCAGATACCAATCTATATGGTCTTCACATGATCTGACCAAGGTTATGTCTGGACTTTAAATAAAAGAGACTGTGACCTCGGCCTTTCTTCTCAGAGTAGTCAGATAGGAAACGCCGAACTCATCTAGTTTTTAAAAATATGATTGACGTGTAAAAGTGTTTGTACAAATCTACTTACAGAAATAAAATCATCCACGTCCACTGTTGGACATAGGACTCTCCTACCAGCAACCTATTAGTTCTCTTATTTAAAGGATTATTGATTCACACATAAAAAATATACAAAAATATCCGAAAATATTTGGGATAAATCCTAACTTTATTATTATAAATGCGAAAGTTAGTTTCTTTTTTGTTACGCTTTCACGCTGAAATGGCTGAACGGATTTGGATAAAATTTGGCACATGGGTAGACCATGACCTGGAGAAGGCTACAATAGTATCTTATATATTATCTATGTTTTTATTAAATTTGTAATTGCAGTGTTTTTAACCGTGCAAAAATCTGTTTCTCATTCTTAAAAATAGCTTGCAAGCTAGATATAACAATGTCTAAATGAGCTATGGTAGTTACATTTTTTTGGTTTCTTTAATTTCGTGTTTTTTCTTTATTTGAACTTTCATGAATTAACAAATTTTCTAATTATCTCCTTTTACCACCAGTGTAATCCACGACGGCCTAACCTACCCGTGCCCAATTTGCGGCAAACTGTTTCAATGGAAGCGAAACCTCGCACGACACTCGCGCAACCATCGCGAGCGACAGGCGGGCAACTTGCATGAGTGTCGCGCTTGCAGCAAGACTTTCGCAAGCAGGGACTGCTACAACAACCACATGCGGCTCAGCAAGAAGCACGTGTCACAGGATACTTACCCGTAAGTGTGCTTAAATTATCCGCGAGTATCTGAAAAATATCCGTTTTTTTTCAAAAGTTGGTATCCGAAAAGAAACCCCGGAAATGATGCAAAATATCCGCGAAAAATATCGGAAAATGTGTCAGAAATACCCGCAGTAAATATCCGAAAATTTGCTAAAAATATCCGAAATTATCTGCAAAAATATCAAAAGTCAAATAATTTATTTCAATTAGGCACAAAAAATGCACTTTCGAGCGTCAAAATTCAAAAGGAAAAAAAAAAAAAAAAAAACTGGTTGCCCCTTCCAAAAGGTAGTTTTCGTATGGAGAAGAATGGGCATGAAACTCCGCAGCAAATATCCATAAAGGCTGCTATTAATATTCGAAAATGTCTTGAACAATATCAATCTCGATAAAATTACTTGCACGTGTCGTAGGATACTTTCCCGTAAGTGTGATAAATATATAGAGGTATGAGGAACAGGGTGTAAAGTTCACTCATCCTCTATAGAAAAGGGAGGATCCTCCGAACAGACGGGTGTCGTGTCTAGTGGGCTACTGCTCGACGATTGATGTCGGGACGTTGTATATATGCTAGTCGCGCGTCGAACATTGCTTGCGCGATGCAGGATTTTGTATGACGTGTAGTTTGCATGTAGCAATGTAGATACCGCCACAAATATATCCGAAAAAGTATCCGAAATCATCCGCGAGTGTTTGAATAACAGAAGAATATGTCAAAAATATCCGCGGCATTATCCGAATTGATCTGTCGCTCATAACGGTCTCCTGAAATTCTATGAACTTAACAGGAACCAAATATAATCCCGTATCCCTTGATATTATTACAGACACGAATGTAACTACTGCGGCAAGAAATTCGCTACAAAATGGTGCCTGACCGACCATATCGACTGGGATCACTTGAAAAAAATAAAATACCAATGTAGCTTCTGTTTCAAGGTACGTATTTAGCGGTAGAATAGCTTTCTGTGGAGAAGGGCCTCGTGGCTAAGTAACAGCTGCACGGATCAATCGATCAACTACCAGCGTCAGACACGAGTTGTCTGACATTTATGCTGAACTGGCCCTATTTGGCCCAGCCGTGAGGCACACAATACTATTTTAAGTATTTTTTTTTTGTTATTTTTTGTGTGCCTTATCCTGAGTCATAGTCATAAATATCTTTTCTTTCTTTTCATTGTTTTCTTTCTTTTCTTTCTTTCTTTGTTTTCTTTTCTTTCATAAATAAACATTTTTATTAATTTTATTATTCCAAGGTCAGGCAAAGTCTTAGTGAGTTTTTCCTTCAGAAATTCCTCAGTAGCAGCCTGGACTCTGGATTTGTATCCGGTTGATGGCAATAATATTAGTTGGGACTTAAACATACCTAGTGAAATCGTCACTTGTCCATAGGGGTTCATTAGAAAACCAGCGTCAGACAGCATTTGTCGGGCATTAATACTGAAATGAACCTTTTTGGCGCAGCCGTGAGGCACACACTATTATTATTGCTATAAGATTATTTTCACTTTTTATTTTGTTATGAGTGTTTCACGAACTGTGTCCAAATAAATATTATTCTTTATTTTCTTTCGTTCTTTCTAAATGTGGGAGTACACCTGTGCCTAACCCTTCGGGGATTACACTTGTATGTTATGTTATGTGAGATACTTTAGCTTAGTCTCTTGGATTTATTAGGGTTCCATTACCTCAAAAGGAAAAAAACATAACCCTTATCTTGAAACTACTGAGCCTATCATTTTGAAATAAATACAGAGAATAGTTCTTTACTCATTGTGCTCGTGGCTAAGTAATAACCGCCGCACGGGTCGATCCATCAGGTTAAGCTACGCTTGCCGGGGTTGGTCTGTGGATGGGTGACCATCTTTACATACCGAGACTCCTCCGTGCCTCGGAAAGCACGTTAAGCCGTTGGTCCCTGATGTCATTCGTGGATCTTTGACAGTCGTTACGGGTCGCCAGAAGCCCGAAATCAGACAACCAGTCTTACCAAGGGGTATCGTATTTCCCAGTTACTGGGTTGTGGAGGTCAGATAGGTAGTTGCTCCATGTAAAATACTGGTATTCAGCTACATCCGGTTAGACTGGAAGCCGACCCCAATATAGTTGGGAAAAGGCTGGGCAGATTTATTGAGTTCTTTACTCATAGATTACAGGAACATCTATTAGAAGTGTATGTTCTTAAAATAACATGGTAAATCTTTCAATATTGTGCGTACATACTTACATTTGCAGTTGGAATCTATGAGAGAACATGTCTTTCAACTACGGTGTTAAGTTTGTTCTTACTACCATCAGGTGGTGGTCGGCTTATTTACAATCTACATAACATAACATCACGCCTGTATCCCCGAAGGGTTAGGCAGAGGTGTACCTATAGTACACCCACATTTCGCCAATTATGTTTAAGTCCCATGTAATAGGGGAACAGCCTATTGCCATCAACCGGCCACAAATCCCTACCTAGTTGATATTCCACCAACTCGCACTAAGCGTTTTCAAACATCTTTTATAATGCGCACAGCAAAGGAGTGGAACTCTCTGCCTGCGTCTGTGTTTCCGAACGCATACAACCCGAATCTATTCAAAGTAAGAGTGAACAGGCTTCTTCTGGGTAAGCTCACTCCACCGTCGACTTTGTTTCTGTCACCTCTGACCTAGACTAGAGTCAAGAGCAAACCCAACGTAAAAAAAAACCGGGCTGCTACTGAGAAATTCCAGATGGAAAAGCCCAATAACACTTTGTCCGACCCGGGAATTAAACCCAGGACCTCATGCTCAGCAGTAGCGCTTGCGACCACTAGACCAACGAGGCACTCCTGTTTACCATCTAATATCTAAATAAATGGTTTTTTCTCTTGCAGGCATTCAAAACAGCGAAAATATTGGTAGCTCATGTCAATAATATACACGAGGGTAAAAAAAAAGAAGCGGAGAGTGAACATCTATGTGAAATATGCGGGAAATCGTACAGGGTGAGTTATCTACAAATCATACATAAAGTATTCTTAAAACTTAATAAAATATTCGCAATGATTCCTAAAATATCCTCAATATTTTGCAAAATATTCGGAACCATTCGAAAAGTATTCGCAGCGATATGTAAAATATCCGCAACCATTTGTGGAATATCAGCAATTATTTGTAATATTTGCAACTTCGTGTAAAATATCCGCACACCTTTGTAAACTATCCGCAAACCGTTGAAAATATCCGTAACCTTTTGTAAAATATCCGCAACCTTTTGTAAAATATCCGCAGCCTTTTGTAAAATATCCGTAAACTTTTGTAAAATATCCGCAACCTTTTGTAAAATATCCGTAGCCTTTTGTAAAATATCCGCAACCTTTTGTAAAATATCCGCAACCTTTTGTAAAGTATCCGTAGCCTTTTGTATAAAATCCGCAACCTTTTGTAAAATTTCCGTAGCCTTATGTAAAATATCCGCAACCTTTTGTAAAATATCCGCAACCTTTTGTAAAATATCCGTAGCTTTTTGTAAAATATCCGCAACCTTTTGTAAAGTATCCGTAGCCTTTTGTAAAATATCCGCAACCTTTTGTAAAATATCTGTTACAATTTGATTTCCGCAACGATTTATAAAATAATCACAATCATGACAAGATAATATAGCTATCATGTACAAAGTGTAACCGAAATAACTAAAAATTTATCATTGAATAACTTTTAGTATAGGACACGCCATAAAACTTGTTGCTCCAAACATTTTCTAGAGTAATGTGAACATAAACGTATGGATTAGCTGATTGTTTCACGATTGCAAGGTTATTTCATATAGTATTTGAAATAACCTTGAAATCTGCGCGGAAATCTGTTGAAATGTGTTGCGATTAAAAGTTGCGGATATTTTCAACGGTTTGCGAATAATTTACACGAAGTTGCAGATATTACAAATAATAGTAGAATGTCAACAATTTTGTTTATTAATACATAACATAACATCACGCCTTGTTTCCCCGAAGGGTTGGGCAGAGGTGAACCTGTAGTAGGTACACCCACATTTCGCCAGTTATGTTTTAAGTCCCATGTAATAGGGGGCGAGCCTATTGCCATCAACCGGGCACATATTTAGACTCCGGGCTACTACTGAGAAATTCCAGATAGAAAAACCCAATAACACTTTGCCCGAACCGGGAATCGAACCCAGGACCTCATGCTCAGCAGTAGTGCTTGCGACCACTAGACCAACGAGGCAGTGTGTTTATTAATATTTTATCAATAATCCTCTACAGACAGTAAAACGCCTAAAGGGCCACGTATGGGCGATGCACACGAAACGGTCAAGCAGCAAGATATACAAATGTAAGCTGTGTCCGGCGACGTTCATGTGGCAGACCAGCATATACAAGCATATGAAGATGATGCACGATAGTAACAAGAAGAGTAAGGTGAGCATACTAAGAATATCTAATAAGCGCGTTCAGTTCCCTGTGAGCGAATTCTTAGCGTCAACAAGTCATAGGCTGAGGGTGTCGACCTCAGGACAAGCTGCTTCTCTCCTCACACGGACAACTGTACGTCGCTTGCTCCCGCGTCACCAGTCCTGACTATGTATATTTTGGCTGATGAGACCAAACTACAAACGTACAAGTATACAGGGAAGTTTTATAAAAATGTGGCTGTTATTATAGTACTTACATTCTGGTATCTTACGACTTCCACGTGAACGAAGTCCGGGCTGAACCTGGTCTACAATATACGCAGTCTCACACACCACTTGTAAGAACACACCCTATACTCTCCACACACCATCTTACGCCCATATACACCCCACACGTACCCTCATATACACGCCACGCGTACCCTCATATACACCCCACACGTACCCTCATATACACCCCACGCGTACCCTCATATACACCTCAGACTTACCCTCATATACACCCAAGCCGTACCCTCATATACACCCAAGCCGTACCCTCATATACACCCCACACGTACCCTCATATACACCCCAAACGTATAAAAAAAAAGTTTATTTTTATTTTCAACAGACACCTCGCGCCGTCCAACCAGTGAAGAAAGAAGATCCCTACCCGGGAATCGAACTAGCGAACCGAATGCAGTACTTCCAACAAAACATTGGAAGCAACTTAAATATAGTTCACATACAACCTTTGGGAATGTCTCAGAATATTGTTTAGGAAGGCAAATCTTAGTAGCAGCAGTCTGGATTTGTGCCCGGTTGATGGCTGTAGGCTCGCCCCCTATTATATGGGACTAAGATTTCATGCACACACGTCAGTTTCGTCAACGTGAAGTCCCGATCAGTCACGTCACTTTCAGGGACGTGTGTGAACAGATAGTCAGTCATTCAGTCATAGCAGCGCCTGTTTCGTTCGTAGCAATACAAGTTTCGACTTGCCGGTGACGGACGTCAACTATCCCTGCATTCCGAGTTACGATGTAATCGATTTGAGCGTGCTAACAGTCGTACCGTATTAACGTGGACGCGATAACGTTGCGTCTTGAATCGTCATAGATGGCGTCATGACGCGCGCCATCTTGCGATAACGCCGACCATGCCTTTTACTAATAACACCGTGGGCGCTGTCAAAAATGACAGTTGTGCTGTTTTGTTTTGACTCGCATCATATCCATAAACTAACGTGGCATTTTCGAAATTGTGCTTCTGGCTACCGTTCGCTACCTAAACAAAGAAGAAGAAGGTGGTATAAACACAAAGAAATATGATATGCAAGTTTTGACGTTGAGCGAGTACTGTGAGTGCGTTTACGAGCGTTCCGAATTGTTGACAGCCCTCAGCTGTCATTATCGTGATATCTTTCTCGGAACGCCAATTATCGATGTCAGCGCTGTGAGCGATTATGTTCTAAAACGGAATGCGGCCTAAGACGCGCCGCTAGTGCCGTGACTGGTGTGGGTAGCCAACGTGCTACAGCGGCAGGGACGTCGCCACTGCTCCCGCTAGGTGGCGCTGGTGTGTTTTGCGGTCATGATAGTTCAGTTTCTCGAAGGGAATTTGAAATTTTTCGTGTGTTGATTTTATTTCCGGGAATTTAGAGATTTACTGATGAAAAAATGACATAGATACGGTGGTTGGAATGTGAAAGAATTGAAGAATGAACTTCGAAATAAAAATGCATAAGTATTTTGAAATAAAACCGGCCAAATGCGTGTCGGACCACGCACAATGAAGGGTTTCGTAGTTAGGATGAATTTATCGCAAGAACAAACTTAACTTTGTAGTAGAAAAACAAGTTCTCCCATACGGAAATGTATGGGAGAACATGTTTTTGCAACCGCAAATGTAAGTTGGTCGATTATTACTCGTTAACTTGTAAAGCCTACTTAGCTGTGATAGTTTTCCTTTTAATTTCGTTATATAATACTACTGACGTAAATTTAAAAGTTAAGTACGTCTATCTCACCAAATTTTCAGGGATTTCGTTTCTTCCGTACGGTTATTGTAGAACAAGTAAAGTGAGGTTGGAAATCGGGTTTAAACCCAATTAAACCCAAAACATCCATTTAATCCCACCTGGGTTTAAACCCGGTAACCCGGTGGGTGGATTGCGCATCTATACACAACACTGACGCATTTTATTTCAAGAAAAATAACTTACTAACTTTGGTGAAAAGTTCGTTGCTTCAAAGAAATAACCAATGTTTGACAGTTCGTATGACTCCCAACACAGCCAGCGCCATCTGCATTGAGCTTTTCAGATTACCTGCCATTGACGGGTGTGACTGACGTGACGTCAAAGTCAAGTCGCCGAGATCAGTCACGTCAAAAAACTAGTTACGTAGAAGTTGTAGGACGGCTACACACATCTGTCACGACACCATTTTTTCGCAGTTTCGCATTTATAAAAAAGAATGGAACCCAAGCAAAGTTACCACTAATAAATAATTAATTTTATTAACTTTGCTCGGGTAGTTTTTGAGTTAGCTTCAATAATACGTATTTTTCCCACTTTGTCTATATGGATGATATGATAAGTTCCTGTCACTGTTATTTACATAGCAGGTAATGGTATTCGAATTTGTGTGGGGTAGGTACCACAACTAAAAAGAGGAAAATATAGGTAAACATATTTACAACAAAAAAAAAGACAAAAAAAATACTACAAACAATTTTTTACTTTGTCGTGTTTTTTTTTCATTGGAAGTCGTATCCATTGTTTTGTGAATTGTCACTTGAAATGTACAGTGCCTTCATTATAACTTGATCCGTTACGTGATTAGTAGCACTGAATTTTGTAGTCTTAGTTTCAATTATAATAGAGTTCAAAATGGCGACTGACGGAACAGTACTAGAATCACATGACTGCAAAATTAATGAACGCACTGTATTCAAAAAACAAGATGGCGCCGTTACTTCCACCACGCGTTAGGCCACGCGCCAAAAGTACCTTTTAAATACTGTTAAATCTCCTATTGACTATTAAAATTTGTTGATAGAAATTACAACTATTGATTTGACAACAAATAAAATTGTACTTGTGTGATGATAATAAAAAACATGTATTAAATGAATTGCCATAATAGCTATATTGTAATGTATTCGCAATTAATTTATAATTAGAAACATTTTATACAAAGACATTTTTTATTAATAAAAAATAATTTACAAGGTTTTTTTTTTATTTATTATCAACGCCCTCCCTTTATCCCAAATTCCCAACGTCATCCCAGGTAGTTACTCCCTTTCTAGCCCATATCATCTTTCACACAGTACATTTTTGATGATAGTAGTTGAAATGGCATGAGCCTTTACACTTAATGTTGAATGTTAATAAAATAAATGTTAATGTTCAAAAAGGTATTTAATAGGAAATTATACTAAAAATAATGTAAAATAATAGAAAATGCTATAAAAATGTTACAAAATGTTGGATGTTGCGCGAGCTCGATATTAAACCAAAAACTGACTTACTTCCGTACGTGCCGATACTACATTTTATAAATTAACAAAATTTGCAGTATTTTTACTAGGCCAAAGTACAATGTGCGGTTGCTGACCGTACATCTTGGCGGGGCAAAAGATAATTATTAAGATTTTCCTCATGTAAATAAAAATCATCAAATGAAAATAATGTCAGTAAAAATAATTGTAAGTGCGTAGTTAGGTTCTAAGTTTTCAGTGGATGCTGCAGCTCTTGGTGGCTTCCGTGGCGGTAATCTGGTGGGCGCGCCGGCGGCACTGACGGCGAGCCTGCCGCAGCGTTTGCAGTACACGTAGGCTCCTCCCGCGACGACTATCGACAAGATCAGAAGTCCCATCGTGGAGTATGAAACGATGTATTGGTGTACATCGTGTTGCGTCATTTCAGCCTGTTTCGTTTGATCTTCCAATTCTTTCAACGAATTATGAAGTTTTTCATAATCGTTTCTTATAAATTGCGCGTTCTGTTGTCCAGTTGTTAAATCAAGTGGCTGGATAGATGTTAAATTGTTGATGTCTTCCAGCTTTCTAATTACGCAACATATTTTCGTAAACGATAAAGACAAATCTGTTTCATTTTGACAGTTCAACAACATTCATTGCGTTATTTACGTTGCTCTGCAGATTTTTTTTTCGAACTTACGGAGCAATGGTTTAGCAATCTGTTTCAAAACGATTCAGATTCGGATTGATTTTGCATTACGTAATTAGGATACTGGTCTATCAGTGGTATTTCCGGGTTGACATACATTTTGTTTGTGTAGTAAACTTGTGTGTAGTATGTTTCTTCGTTGTTTCTTATTATACATCCTTCTTTGGCTTCTAGAATTCCCGTTAAATGTATTGTCTTAGTAGTCATACGACCTTCACAGATGATTTGCAGTTGCAATCCGTGCAGCAGACATAGAACCATGTGTTAGGTTTTTGTAATGGTGTCTACTTATTGTTGCAGGATTCGGATGTGTAGATACATTTTGATAATGTCATGTTGGTTATTGCGCCGATTTCGCATGGAATTTGATGATTTCTCATGTTACGTGTCGGTTTGTTCAGTGAACATACATATTATATGTACTTGGTTCAATTTTAATACAATGTTCCAGATCACTGTCTGTGAGCTGCGTGTATATATCTTTACTTATATTGACTGCAAAATATTCCGAGTTCGTTTTCATTGTAAGTGAATGTTTGTTATCCTTTATCATCGGAATAGGTACTGTTTTATACAGGGTGAAATTGAATTCATGGGCAATCTCTTAAGGGGTCATTGTACTCATCATTATGAACAACTTTTACTATGGGACGAAACCTGAAATCGCGAAAAAAAAATCAGCTGTTCCCTACATTTATGTTCGCATAACTCGTCAAAATGTAGGGAACAGCTGATTTTTTTTTCGCGATTTCAGGTTTCGTCCCATAGTAAAAGTTGTTCATTATGACGAGTACAATGACCCCTTACGAGATTGCCCATGAATTCAATTTCACCCTGTATATAGTGAATGGGGTGTCACCTGTTAATGGTAATGTAATTTCGATGATAAAGTATTTATCATATAGGTAATCTGGATTTTACCTCTAGTAGTTTGTATATGTCAGCTAATTGGTACTGGTATTGATAATTGTTGTGGCAACTGTCCAGAGATAATGTTGAGCTCCTGAAAGAGCTGGTTCTGCGGTAAAAGTCTGGTGTCTACATGACCATGGTGAATGTTGATAGCTGTGTCTAAAAGCATGTGTTGGATGTGTCGTAGTTTAGACAGAATTATTGAACTAGTTAGAGCCATGATGTTAAAGTAGTTCAACGCTTCCTCTTGCTCGACAGCATTACCCAATTTCTGTAAATAGTTCTCGGTAGCGTTAAGATGTAGGTTTAAGAGATTGAACTGAGTGTTCATCGCCTCTTCATTTCTCTATAAAATGTTATTTTGTGCCTCACTGATTGATGTTTGACCCTTGATTAGGCTCAATAAATGGTCCCTGTTATTTTGCAATGTTTCTATGTCCTTTTTATATTGTATTGCGAACCTTTCATCTAGCACTCCGAATAAGCTGTTTGCAAGGTAGCCTATTCCATTGACAAGACCTCGGGTAACGCGCCCCTTTGTCTGCCCATGATGTGTCTCCAACATGTAATTGTTATGGTCAAGTTCGTTGAGTTCTTGCTCGAATTCAGTCATAATGGTTTTGCACATCGTTTGGTATGAAAAAAAATTACACCTTTCTTTCAAATGTTTTACTACTCTATGTATGTTTTCCATGCCTTGCCAGTAACATGTCATATTATAGTAGGTAACAATCTTCCAGTCATCATGTACGCTTTGCAAACTGCCGATTTTGTCAAAGTACACTGCTCTATTTGGTTCAAACGGTGTGATATTTATGGCGTCGTTGCTTTGCTTTGTGGGCTCAAATAATGTTAGTAATGTTATGAGTATACATAAAAGGCTGGAACTAATATTCCTTGATTTAAATCGTTGTTTCCTGTTAGTGTTATTTGTTGGAGATTTTTGTTTTTCAGTGCAGATTTTGTCATTGGAGGTGGTGCTGTCAGGTATTCCTATATGAGATTCTGGAATTGGGAGTTTAACTAATTTTGTTATTGGTCTTGTTAGTGACCCTGTTTTTGTTTTCATCGTCACAACTCTGACTAGATTGTCCCTCCCCGGGTGAACTTTCTGTATTCTGCCAAGTGCCCAGTTTGCAGGAGGAAGGTCGTCTTCTTTGATTAAGACAATATCCCCTATTGATAAATTGTTTGTTTTGTTCAGCCATTTACTACGAACTTGAAGTTGTTGCAGGTATTCTGACGACCATCTGGTCCAAAACCCTTGTTTCATTTTGTTTAATAACTGCCACCTATGTCGAATGTTGATGTTTTGATCTTTGATATTTTCCGTTGGTAAGAATGTTACGGGTCGCCCAATTAAAAAATGTGCAGGAGTAAGATAGTCTATATCGTCCACGTCCTCCGTTAAAGGGCAAAGGGGTCTAGAGTTCATACATGCTTCGATTTGAGTGAGCAGTGTTAAAAACTCTTCGTATGTCAACTTTTGCCCTCCTAGGACACGATTAAGGTGATACTTCATTGACTTAACTGCAGCCTCCCAAAGTCCTCCCGCAGACGGCCAGCTTGGGGCGTTAAAATGCCACTCTATCCCCATTTCGGTGTTCCTTCTCGATAAACTGTCGTTGTTGAATGTTTGAGAAGTATGCAGTTGTTTGGCTAACTCCCTTTCGGCTCCGACAAAGTTTGTTCCGTTGTCGGAGTAAATATGTTTCGGACAGCCTCGTCACCCAATCATGCGCTCGAGAGCTAGTATGAATGTTTGTGAGGATAAATCTGATGCCAGTTCTAAATGCACCGCCTTTGTTGCCATGATGACGTCACACAAATCCTGCATCGTGCAATTAGAGTTTACCACGCGAACGACATATATAATACTATCCGACATCAACAGTTGGGCAGTCGGCCCGCCAGACACAACACCCGTCTGGTTGGAGAATCCTCCCTTTTCTATGGTGGATGAGTAAACTTTACACCCTGTTCCTCATGCCCCTAAAAACACAATGTTCTGGTAACTATTTCTTGATTATCAAGTCGTCCATGAATAGCGAGTCATAATAGTTATTTGTTATACAAGAGTGCAAAGTTGCTTTTTAACCGCGTGTTCAATTTTGATGACCGAGCAAGCGAAGGATTCTAAAATTGAATCACGAGCGCAGCGAGTGATTCAAAATTAGAATCCTGAGCGTTAGCGAGGGAATCAAAAGAGCACGAGGTGAAAAATCTTTGCACTCGAGTGCAACACGTAACTTTTCATTCCACCTCAGCGAGGAAATGACTAAATGCAAAAAAAAAAAACGTTTACAATCACAAGATAGGTACACTTTTATTTCAGTTTAGGTATTAATTACTACATTATGACAGGTAAGTATTACAGAATAATCTTTAAATTATAACAAAATAATACTAAGGTATAATTAAGAAAATTTTAAAGTAACGTTGCTACAGTTATTTAAATTGAGTGTAATATTTTTGTTTGGTACTGTAATATTGGTGTTAGTCACTTGTGTACTGTTTTTCGGTAAACTATCTGTCATACTTAATAGTTGTACCGATTCATCGGATTCCCTTGGCGTGAATGTTGGAGAGAGAGGGAGATGGTTAGGTGTTTCATAACGGCTTATTTTTGATGTAGAAGGGCCAGTACAAGGATCCGATTGAGGCTCTTTCAGTGTAATGGCTCCTACGATGCCTTCACATATTTTAGACTTATTTTGGATGGAATCCTCTATGTATCCCTCTACAACTGCATTGGACTTCCAGCCTCCGTGGCGCTTAAGGGACAGCAGATCAGCTCCGGAATCAGCCAAAAGTGTGGCTGAAGTTCGTCGGAAACAATGACCCGTGTACAACAGGGGTTCTGGAAGTTCAAGAAATGTTGCTATTTCTCGTGGGATACTGCCAATTTTATTAGTACCCATAGGCTGTCTAACACACTTTCCATTGCGATACTGTAGAAAAAATCGATTGATTGGAGTGTTAGGCGGGCGTAAGGCTTGATATTTCTCAACAATCGTTACGTATTCCTTGCGAATGACGAAGTTGCGGTCTCTTTTTGTCTTTGTATTAGGTAAATTAATTAATAGTAAGTCATCTGAATGTTTCTCAATGTTTTTGACATTAAGTTGTGTTAGTTCATTAGTTCGACATGCTCCGTTTATTCCAATAATAAGAACAACCTGTAACGTAAAGAGTATTGTAGTAGATAAATGAATAAAATTGATATGAACGCATAATTATGCCTATCAACATCTACTAAGTATACTATTTAATTGAGATTAATATACTTAAGTAGATACTGAATGTGCAACTGACTTACTTTTGCCGCCAAATATACGGAATCGGGTGCTTCGTTAAGAAACTTTTCAATATCAGATACTGTGAAAACCTTCGATTTTTTTGGTTGATGACCAGATGAGGCTCTTTTTAAAAATGCCACTAATTTAGGATAGGTATCGATATGTTTGTCTTTTTTCATCTTTATTGTTGCTTTTAGCATCGAATATACGTACTCCATAGAGTGCTTGCTTTCTTGTTCTCGGATAATTCTATAAAATATGCCAGCAAAACGTTTTCTGAGAAAGTTTTGGCTCCTTTTGCTAGTCGCCACGTGTTGAACATATCGTACTGTTTTAAATACTTCTCGCGTGATTGTTGAGGGAGAAAGCTCATTTGCGCATTATTAACAGTTTCAGTCAATTCTGTTGGCGTCAAGCAAACTTCCTCGTCGCTAGAATCACTCATTTTAGTTTTTTCACTTGTTTTCAAGTTTCTTGTTTTTAATATACCTAAGGTTTAACAATGACGTGAAAAAATGCCGCGTAAAGAACCGCGTACAAAGCAAATTGAAAAAAGAACACCAAGAAGGTTCCGAGTCTGAGTTTTTAACAAATTAAAAAAAAGTTGTATGATATATTCGGCACCATAGAGGTAGCAGTAAATAGGTTTAATGTTTTTTTTAATTCACAAACTTAGTGCACACGATGTTCTAAATTCAATTTACTTTATCCTCTAGAGAATAAAAACGGCTTTTCCACTCAGATACTGAAGATTAAAAATACTCTTTCCGAGATGGTGGGATGAAAATACATATTAACAAACATTTAAGAGAAAATAGGCACACAAAAAGGAAAAACATAAAACGTGTGTTCTCACCTAGATGACTTTTTGACAAGAGGAAGTCGTAAGTTGTCTTTGTTTAGAGGGAGAACTCTGCTCTTTAATATATGCTAATAGGTAATTAAAGTAACGCGTATAACACATGTTTTATCACTAACTACCACAGGAGTGCACCAGGCTGGCGTCATCAGCAGACATCTTGGGAGAGGACTCGCTTATATTTCAGGTAGGTTAGTCTATTATGAGATTCTTAGTAACATGCCGAAGTATTTTTGTCTAAAAATTCGAAGACATATTCAAATTCAAATATTTTCTTTCAGATCATAAATCCATATAGTGTTAGTAGTAGTTTAGCTTAACCTAATGTTAGTATTAAATTAGTAACAATAAATGAACAACTGATGATGACTGAACGAACAGCTCAATGGTGCACCAGTCTATTTGGATACGACGTGAGTCTTACCTCTTACTCACCTTCGTAAGAGGGGAGAGTCCCACCGGTCTGAAAGCACATTCAGGATGCCATTGGAGGAATAGCACAAGCGCGCCATCATGGAAGCGCATCGCTTCCGCGAACAACAATCCCTGACGCACTACATCGCCACGGCAACCCCAAAAGCACCCTGAATGCGTTATGACATCTACCAACCCGCACTGGGTCCGCGTGGAGGATTACGGCCCACTTCCTCTCACAGGGAAGAGGCTGTATTTCCCAGCAGTGGGGACATTATAGACTGATTATTTAACAGTTAAAGTGTCTGATGTAAGAACTCAAACTCAAAGCATTTATTTCAATTAAACCATTTACAGGCACTTTTGAACTGTCAAAGAGTCGGTCAGTTAGTCAGAAAGTGGAAGCTAGTTGCCCATTCCAAAATGTAGATCTCTATGGAGAAGAATGGGCAAGAAACTTGAAGGACACTCTTTTAAATATAGAAATTACAAAATCCTCGGTGCATTACTCTTGGTGCTTCTATAAGTGAGAACAATGTAAAAAAAAAACGATAAAAATATAAGATTAAAAATAAGACGGGCGCCCGTTCACGAACATGACGCGTGGATCAGCACCATCCAGCTCAACCAAAAAGAAACTGGAATGATATTTCGTAGCAAATTGCTACGGCGTAGCGTCGTAGCAAGATTATCGAGTCGCGTAGCTCCGCCTGTAAAACAACAATGGTAACTCAGCGATTTCATACATTTGATAGGTAGGTGTTGACCTACCTATCAAATGTATGAAATCGCTGATTTCTAGATTTTAGACTACTTAAGTTCCACAGTAAAAGTTGAACAACCCCAGATGTACATCAGTCTTATTTAATACTCTACCTAGCCTTTTCCCAACTATGTTGGGGTAGGCTTTCACATGGAGCGACTGCCTATCTGCCCTCCACAACCCAGTAACTGGTTAATACGATACTTGGTAAGACTGCTTTTCGTGCTTCTGACGACCCGTAACGACTATCAAAGAGCCAAGAATGACAGCCGGGACTAACGGCTTAACGTACTTTCCGAGGCACGGAGGAGTCTCGGCATGTAAAGATGGTCGACCCGTATGGCTGTTATTACTTAGCCACGAGTCTCAATTCCTTGTTAATGACTCGTCCAGAGACACCGGTAAATTGTTCTACCGTGAAGTTTTCTTAGAAATTGTTTTGTTAGAGTCGCGTCGCACCAGTCTGCACGACGCTTAACACTGTTATATACTAATCTAAACAGTATTATTTTGTTTGTTTTCAGATCTTCAGGCCTTCACCTTTCTCTCAGGGATAGAATACTTAGTTTAATATAACATTGAGGCTTTTTTGGCCTGTTCTAGCACAGATACGACGCACAGCTTAATTTTGCTTATTGTTTAGTGCCTACTTATGTAGAATTTAACTCTGAAATCGGCACTTTGTTATGTTGTTTTTGTTGTCATTTGACAATGTCGCAACCACAGACACAGATTACGTAATGTCTCTCATATTATATAAAGGAGAATGACCAAAAATGTATTGAGCTTGGTCCAAATGTCCACCACTAACGAGACCTATGTAATAAAATAGTCTACTAAATACTGAGTCATTACAACCAGACCGTAACCAAAATTATGCTGTCTGAAAAAAGTTATGACTGAGTCAAAATTCATGTTTTTTTACCTATTTATGCGAAACATATAGTTATTACCCTTCTGTCCATATCACATTATGAACTAATCTACGCATGTTATGTCCCATGCTAGGTTCTCGCTGAAATAGACTTTGTTGTTGACTGTGTGAAAAAAGAAAACACAAGAATGCTACATAATATTTTTATTCGTGACTTACAGTGTAAAATAAACATAAAACATATATAATTAAAAATGAACATTATATATCTACATCAACAATAATATTGTCTAGATTCGCAGCTGGAAGCCTAATTGTGTACCACACAATTACTATCACATGGGCACAGCAATCCACAGTTCGCATGCCAGATAAACATGAACAGTAATAGTTAGAAATTGTTTCTCGACCATGTATCATTTACATACGTATAATACAATCTTGCACGTGCGTGCCTGGATTGGATCCTTGCGCGTAGCAACAAAGCATGTTCGGGTTCTATACCAAAATCTACAATATTATTAAAACCACCGTCTCTTGCTTCTTCAATGTGATATACGCCATTGCGTATATGTTCACCATAGTAGCTACGCGCAAGTTTTACATGATATGTCCCAAGTGCAAATAATACTAGATCTTGGTGTGTAAGTACAGGGAACTCGTCTGCTCCGATAACATCAGCTTCGATAATCGGAAATTAGCCCGTTGTCTATTTACATTTCTTTAATTTTGTAACATACGCACCCAAACGCGCAATAATTCGCTTGCATGCGCGCTGTCTTCAATCAACACATGAAATGTGTTTACAAGCGCAGCGGTAATGTAATTCCTTCTTCGTAACAATCAATGATTGCAACAAACACAGTTTCTTCTTTCTACTTGCATTATCACAAAAAATCAACCAGCAAAAACGGAAAGCGAAAGGGATAAAAAATATTGACATCTCCAACTTGCGCGGGGTTATCGATGAATCATCATTAGAGGCGCATAAAGAGTAGCTACTTGTGCACAACTAAAATGGATTTAAATAAATAGTGAAGTAAAACAAAATTAAACTATTATTATTTTTCATAAAGTCGTAACTTTTTACTGACAGCTTATTTTTGTTTGTGTCATACTGAAAGTTTCTCTCTGTTTAGTGGACTATAAGTCAACATAAGTCTCGTTAGTGGTGGACATTTGGACCACTTTTGTTCATTCTCCTTTGTCTGAGTAAATTACGCAATATTTTCTATGGTCCGAGGCCTTGACATCAACCAATGAACAACATTTCCAGACGTTTTTTGTTGGTTGAATACGAGGCTTTTGGCTACTTTTGTATTTTTGTGTGTTTTGTTTGTGCAAAATAAACATATTTTCTTTCTTTCTTCTTTTCTTTCTTTCTTAATATAACTAAGACTGATCTTGTTAAATTTATCTACTAGCTTCGCCCCGCGATTTTACATAAGTCTCGATCCCGTGGGAATATCGGGATAAAAAGTATTCTATGTGCTAACATGAAAAGAGATGTTTCAAAATGTATGGAGCCCCGGCCACGTCTATGTACACCATACAAAAAAATGGGGAAACACGATTAAAACAGTTTCCAATCATCCAATTACTTTAAGATGGCTTTGTTTGGTAGTAAAACACAAGAATGTACACTTGAAATTGCAACACACAACAAAAACCCGTCATGGCGGTAAGCTGTCATGTTGTTTCATTAATGACGTTTGACATGTTTATTTGTCTTAATTGTCAAATCACTGCGTTTCGTTCAGTCTTTTGTAGACTTGAGAAATTAAAACAAAACGAACATCAAACCGCGAACGACAATGAAAGCGACTGAAGTGACAGTAGACAGTTCATGATATATGATCAATGGCCGATCTATGGTTTACTGTCATTGTTTTTAACCACAGAGTACCTAAATTGGCGAGACGCCATGTTGAAACTCGATAAAAATAATTGATAAATATCAAATTGTTACAAGAGATGTATACATTTAAGCAATTTATCTGTATTTTTCCCGAATTCCATAGATTTTTCTCGATTTTTTGAGGTACTGTACACATTCTGGGCCGGATTTGGAACATCTCCTTTGGCACATGAGTAGACCATGACCTAGGTCATGGTCTACTCATGTGCCAAATTTAATCAAAATCTGTCCGCCCAATGTGAAAGCGCAACAAACAAAAATATTAATATTTATGCATCTCCTTTAGTTACACGTCACCTACAATATTTTCTATGCTTCATAAATTGAGCGAGAAAATCGTAAATTAAAAATTACTAGTCGCTACCTCCACGGTAGTGGCACAGCTTGCCAAGCGAAGCCAGCGAAATTCAACTTTTGAGTCGTTTTTCTTCTGAGTCATCAGAATAATTAGTACACCCGGCAGAGCCTTAGCCAGGAATTCATTTCGGGGGGTTTGCCAACTTTTTTTTAGAAGTATTTCTGATTTCAGAGAGAGAGTAAATAAATATTAGGTACAGATTTATAAAAAAGAGCTTTGTTCCCCCCAAAACCCCGCTCCCTGCCTACGGCACTAGATCAGGTAATCGATAATTTTCCTCAAAATTCCTTAGTTCTATCAAATTAAGGAAGAAACTAGACTAAATGAATGCAATGTGGTTTTAATATAAATTATAAATTAATAATTATAATTAATGAAAAATTATCGTCCATTTTTGTAGTTCTCCTATTTCTTGTTAGGTCTTTAAAATGCTGTTACCATGAGAATGAGAACATGGTACGATTTAGGAATTCGCCGCAGGTACCCTACGAATTAAGAAAGGGGAGCCTTCAAAGTTTAAAATCAAAACCAACCACATAACTTTAAGAAAAGAATACTGTTTTGTTATGCTTCAATGCATATTGGAATAGGTATTTGATATACCATGAAAATAACCATGAACAAAAGTAATAACTTTCTCGTCATAACCGCCTCTGTGGTCTAGTGGTTAGAACATGTGTCTCAGACTCCAGAGGTTCCGGGTTCGATTCTCGGAGGGAGCAAATTTTTCTGGTTTGGTTGGTGGTAGGGCTTGTTCTAAGTCCGCCTGGCTAGCTACCACCATCTTATCCAAGTCTGTCGCCATAACAACAATGTTAACAGCATTGTTGTGTTTCGGCAGTTAGAGGTAAGATAGCCAGTTCCTCTGTGGTTGAGGATTCCGGGTGAAGCTAGCTTCCAACTTCGGCCTGATCATCACTTACCATCAGATGAAACGCAGACCAAGAACTAACTCCTTGTAGATAAAAAAAAAATCCCTTACAAAAATAGCTTCAATCAATCTGCCTAGCCTTTTCCCAACTATGTATATTGGGGTCGGCTTCCAGTCTAACCGGATGCAGCTGAATACCAGTATTTTACATGAAGCGACTGCCTATCTGACCTCCACAACCCAGTAACTGGGTAATACGAAACCCCTTGGTAAGACTGGTTGTCAGACTTTCGGGCTTCTGACGACCCGTAACGACTGTCAAAGATCCACGAATGACAGCCGGGACCAACGGCTTAACGTGCTTTCCGAGGCACGGAGGAGTCTCGGTATGTAATGTATGGTCACCCATCCACAGACCAACCCCGGCAAGCGTAGCTTAACCTGATGGATCGACCCGTGCGGCAGTTATTACTTAGCCACGAGCTCCTCCTTACAAAAATAGCTTACAGATATAAAATTGTAATAAAGTTAGTAGCCAATTCTTACTTCTCTGAAACCCAACGGGTTTCATATGTGCTGGTTTTAGATAACTCACGGGACTAAATAGTAAATTATTAGGGTTTCGTACCCAAAGGTTAAAAACGCGACCCTATTACTAAGACTTCGATGTCCGTCCGTCCGTCCGTTTGTCGCCAGGCTGTATCTCATGAACCGTGATAGTTAGACAGTTGAAACTTTCACAGATGATGTATTTCTGTTGCCGCTATAACAAAAAATACTAAAAACAGAATAAAATAAATATTTAAGGGGAGCTCCCATACAACAGATATGATTTTTTTGCCGTTTTTATAGATAATGGTACGGAACCCTTCGTGCGCGAGTCCGACTCGCACTTGGCCGGTTTTTCATCATTTGTTTGTAGTTTTTATAAACAGGAGAGCAGATATTGCTGTAGTATGACTTAGGGGCTGGTACATCTAATGCAACCCTACCCATATGAGGTCGTGTCGACGTGAGTGAAGATTTGAATAGGACCAGGGCCTGCGATTCTCCATACAAATGTATTTTCCTTTTTTTCCTGATTATTGTCTCTAGGCATTATTCAGGAAGAAATATGTTTTTTTCATTAATCAAGGTCTGCTGTAGATGTCTCTGTTTTTTCCTTTTTTTCAGCAATTAATCGGTAAAGACAATATGACCCTCCAAAAATTTAAAAAATCCTCCATTGTTACCGCCGTGATTACTCTGCGTTTGCACTGGCGAAACATCACAACAAAACATGTTGAACTTTGACAGAAACTAAAGATTTCAACATGTTTTGTTGTGAATGTTTCGCCAGTGCAAATGCACAGTTAGAGGACTAAAAAAAAAAGGTAGGATCCTAGACACACTCTTTCTTAAAAAAATGATGTAAAAAATAATTGAATCAGTTCAGTTTTCGAGGAGAAAAAAGTGGAATACGAAATGTCGATCTCGTAAAACATTATGTGTTATAATCGGTCTGAGCTGCAGCTGTCCCTATCGCACTCTACAGAGGCAGACTTGAGGTAACACGATGGCAATAGTTTCATTAAATACCTATATTTCAAATTCCTTGCAGGCCCGATCCCTCTTAGGCCTCTGCCTCGAATTTTGCGGGCAGCGGAGCGGCGGCGCGGGAGCGGCAGGATCTTATGCGTAAAATCAAATGGACCGGTTCTCGAAAACAGCGGCGCGGGGGCGGGCAACGAGCGGTGCACTCCAGTCAAATAAAGCCCCGCTGCTCGCAAAATTCGAGGCAGAGGCCTTAACAACAAGAGCTGAGATAACTCACACCTGTTAGGATAACTGATAATAACGTTATCATAATCTTACAATATTATCGTTTTATGCTAAGAAATTTAGTTGATAATGTTTTGTAATCAGTGATTTCAGTCTTACTGAAAAACTACATACACATTATACATACACTGGCCTGCAAAACAAAGTATCACACTTTTAAAATTGCAATAACTTTTTAAGTACACAAGTTATACTTTCGAAACAAAAAAGACTCGAAAAAGATTTTAATTTTGTACATAAAAACTTCATAGAGTCGGTATCCTTCTTATGAAATGGCTGAAAAAAACTTTAAAATTTAAAATAATCCTTTTCGAATTACAATTTTACCATTAATTTTTAGTTTTCATTTTTTTTCTTGATCGATGAGTCTTGTTACAAAAGCTAAGTTAGACAACAGCATATAAACTTATTTATCATGCCTCTTTCACCTGAAGAATGTGCTAATATCATGACTTTTCTGGAACTAGGCATCAGTATGCGTCGTACTGCAAGAATGGTGGGTGTGACGTTACGAACGGTCCAGAAGGTGAAGCAAAGGTACGAAGAGACTGGAAACCATTTGAGGAGACTTGGTAATGGCAGACCCAGGTGTACTAGTGCCCGAGAAGACCGTTATATTATTTCCACTGTGTTGAGAAATCACCACCTAAATGCAGTTGAAGTCCAGCAACACCTTTTTCAGACCCAAAGGGACTACATTAGTGACAGTACAGTGAGAAGAACATGAAGATTGACTGGCTGAAGCAAACCTGGAACCCCGAAGACCAGCGAGTGTCCCCAAACTCGAGAGAGAGAGCATCGAGTAGCGAGACTGCGATACGCCTGTGACACATACAGTGGAATCAAGAAGAATGGTCAAGAATTTAGCTTACAGATGAGTCTTGATTCTCACTTTACACTTCTGATGGAAGGCGAAGTGTCTACAGGCGTCCTGGTGAGCGATACCTTCAAGCCTGCTTCTCAGAAAGAGTCCAGTACGGTGGAGGCTGTGTACATGTATGGGCTGGCATATCTTCAGAAGGTCGCACAGAGTTAGTGGCCATAGAAAATGGCACTCTGACTGGGGAAAGATATGCCCCGGAGATTCTCAATGAGTATGCAGGGCCGTATTTAGTAAATATGGGTGATGGATCGATGATGATGCATGATAATGCCCGGCCACACACGGCTCGGGTCGAGCAAGAGTATATTCAGGACGTTGGTATCAGCGTGATGGCTTGGCCATCAAGAAGTCCTGATCTCAACTCGATTGAGCACGCCTGGGATGAGCTAGGGAGGCTAGTCAGAAGCCGCAGACCACCACATACCACCCTCAGGGCACTAAAATAGGCCCTGATAGAAGAATGGGAGAATATTCCCCAAAATTGGCTCCGAAACCTCGTGTTCAGTATGCCAAATCGACTCGAAGCTGTAAGCAGAGCCCGAGGAGGCAATACCAGTTATTAAAAAATAAATAACGTGTAAAACATACTTGTAAAATGTTAATTAAGTTTTATGACACTAAGCTAAAAATGGCTAAGTATTTTTATTGTTTTATCTTTTTTTATATTTAAAAATGTTACTAATGTAATTTACTAATGTTTCAAAGAGAGCTGATAAAAATTTCTGTAAAACGTTTTTTTTCTATAGTTTAGAAAAAAATAAAAATTAAAAGTGTAGTACTTAGTTTTGCAGGCCAGTGTATTAATAAGTGTTATTATTTTGATTGTTTTTAGAGTTACGTACCTCAAAAGGAAAAAACGGAACCCTTATGGGATCACTTCGTTGTCCGTCTGTCTGTCGAGCAGTGATAGAGTGGTGTGACCGTCGGACTGACTGTCTCGAGTGCGAACCCACCCTCTGAATTTTCGGATTCATGTGCGTATTGTATGATTATCACTTGCTTCAAAAACGGTGAAGGAAAACATCGTGAGGAAACTGGAATGCCTTTTTTTTTTTTTTTGTGGGTTGGAAATCATCAAATGACGTCTCCCGCTCTGGGTGGAGCGGGAGGGCGTGTCAGACTCTTGCTGACTAAAACCCACCCGTGTTCCTTCTGTTGCCTGTGCAATGCCAGGGGGCCACGGTATCCCTTTCGGACTTTCCCGCAACCCCGGCAGGCAATGGTCTCATCGGACCCCTTCACTCGCTGACACTCTTTGAGGCGCGCGTGGAACACAACGCGCCGTCGACCCCTGACCCGGGTCTCCTCCTGCGGCGGCTAGGGGCGTGAGGGCGCGAAATTTGCCTCTCCCTCACGCGCTCCGCCTCCTCCTTTGCGAGCATTACTGCTTCGCAGAAGGAGGTGACGGCCTCCCATGCCCTCTCGCTCCGTACCATGGCCTGGACCAGGGCCGGACGCAAGAGATCCTCGCCACCGATCGCCTCCACGAGGACACGGCGGTGCTCTGCCCAAGCCGGGCATACCTCCACCGTATGCTCCACCGTGTCCTCCGGGCGATCCAAGCAGTGATGACACCCGGGCGTTTCCTCCCGCCTTATCCGAAACAGGTACCTCCCGAAACAGCCGTGTCGTGTGAATCTGGCATGCCTGAGAGATAATTCTCGACGGCATGTGAAGCCAAGTCAGAGGCCCTTGGGCGGCTTTAAAACTCTAATACTAGTTTAGTCACTAACCACACGAAAATAAGAAGAAGTCTGTCAAGAACTCAAGACCTATTTTCTTAGAGGTATCAACTTGAAATTAAAATCAAATACGTAGATCTATGGTCCCTTGTAGCTCAAATAAATCAAGCTTCTAAGTCAAATACATTGGATGATGTATTCGTCTAATCCCCATGGCTTACAACTCGTAAATCGGAGCCATTAAGTACCTTCCACTGGGTCACCACTGCGTTAGGTATACCACAACATACCTAATGGGAAATGCCTGATGAGAAAACTAGCGAGTTTTAGCTTGTTCAAACGAATCTTATTACACTAAGTACCTAATTCATTAAATCATATCTTACAGATAAGGATTTCGCACATTATAGCCCCTGATTAATATTACAAAAATAACTGTCGTAATTATTTAACATTCAATCAGCAATCATGGACAAAGTGGTAGCGTTGGTATTATTCGGATTAGCTGTTGTTTCGGGTAAGGTTAATTCTTATTATTTTTTTAAATATTTTCATAAAAAAAATTAAAAAATTGAAAATCCAAAAGTTCACGCCTCTTAACGCCCATTCAAAAATGTTACCCATCAATACCTATGGGTACAATTTCTCACCTTACAATCTACATACACAACACCCACACACACACAGCTAGGCAACGGAAGAGGGTCGAAGTTAGAAAAATATATACAGATAATAATATTAGTTACTTTTTTATTAATTATAATTAAACTACTTTGAATAAAAGAGCCATTTTCAATAGGGTTCCTCTTAAAGCTGAAACTAATCTTAACAAATATTACTCACTTAATTGATTTTTAAGCAAGTTACAATGTGTTCAGGGGCCCAAGTCTGCTATTTTAATAAATTCGTCATTCCAACACGATCCCATTGTCATTTTGCAAAAATTTCGTAATCTGCTAAATTCATAAAGGTCGATCATTGGTTGATCATTGTATTCCACAAACACGATACTCGTAACGAATTAAAAGGAATGACTGCACAATGACGTTCTCATGGTAGGTCACTGATCAAAGGAACTGTCAAAATTTTAGAAGATTACCGCCTAAGTCAGTCATTCATTTTGCATTAAGTGCGAGATTACCAATAGATGCCATTTCTTTCAATGGATTGTCAGTGGCTGACCATTGGAAAGTCATAATGACGCCAATATGTTAGTAGATTACCAAACTTGTCAAAATCAACAATTATGAAATCAATGATAGACCATTCTGACACTATTGTAATAGCAGACTTGAGCAGTTTCACACATGATGGACGGGTTTTTATTTTTTTAAACTATTTTGATGCTTTTTCGTTTCTGCTGCATTAAATCAATTTTTGAAAAGTACAGAATTAATCTCTATTAAATTATCTATACTTACAATGGTACGTATATCTAAATTAAGTTGGTTATGTGTATTAGCAGGAGTGTAAAAAAAAAAAAACAGGTGCTGAAAGGAGGCAAAACCAATTTTGCGATCGCAAATCACTCTCTATTGCTTCGCATTATGAGTCGTGCAAAACAGTAGCCCACCGGTATCGGGTAGGTACAGGGTCCAAGCTACCGGTGGTCAGGGCTCCTGAAAGAGGAACCTCCTAACGATACGCGCCGTTTCCAGAAGTACCGCTTTCTAAATCAAGCCCATGATCCAGCTGCCTAACGAGAGTCCCCTCAAGTGTTGGCCAAGGCTCTTGGCTATTATGCCATTGGCCGTCACGACTATCGGCAAAATGACTGCTGTATCTACATCCCACAAGACAACCTCGCGAGCCAGCTGTAGATACTTAATCTGCTTATCTTTTTCAGCTTTCACGAGGTTCTCGTCATGCGGGACCGCTATATCAATAATCATTGTGTGACGCTCTAATCGATCTATCACCACTATGTCTGGCTTATTGGCAACAATAGTCCTGCCAGTGATGATAGGTCGATCCCAATACAACGTGATATGCAATTTTCGAGAACTGGGTCGGGCACCTATAGTATGGTACTTCCGATTCCACAAGACCGTATTTCAGAGCAAGTTGCTGGTGGATAAACCTGGCTAAAAGGTTGTGCCTATGCAAGTAGTCTCCGTTAACCAGACGAGAACAGCCTGAAATAATGTGTCGGATTGATTCTTCCGGACGGTGGCATACCCGACAGATGTCAACCGTGTTGTCCTTCGCAATATATTTCCGGCAGTTGTTCGGCATCATAACTTCGTCCATAATCGCAAAGACAAAACCTTCAGTTTCCCCAAAGATATCACCGAATACGGACGCTAACAGGTCTACATCGGGCCCATGTAAGGCCTGTTGGAAAAGCCCAATAATACTTTGTCCGACCTGGGAATCGAACCCAGGACCTCGTGCTCAGCAGTAGCGCTTGCGACCACTAGACCACCGAGGCAGTCACTTATTACTAGCGTTCATACTAAAAGTAAGCAAAGTCGCAAATAACTGTCAAATATTTATCTGTTTTAATTAATTTGTCAATATTACTGTATGGAAATATAAAATATCACTAACTAGCGAACTAGAATATTAATAATGAATTGCAATTTAACACCGAGTTTGATGTTGTAACCGTTTTAGGTGTAAAAAAGTCACTTAAATCATACGAGTATATCTGCGTCTTAAGTTCCATTTAATTGCGAGATTTTTGCTAGCCGTGCATACCTATGACTCCGGGAAGTTACCAGTACCTACTTTCTGAGAAATTTGAACAAAGCTGCTGTGTACCTATAAAAGTATGAAAACTTAAAACTAAAGTGTCAGTCCTCCGCCTCTTGGACCATCAGTCCTATCCTTTTATCTTAGAAAACCTGCAAGCTATGTCGTTCAAACCACTTCTTTTACGGTTATTCTTATCCTTCAGAAAACCACAATCTTAGCTGCAATTGCATTTGTATGGATCTTATCGGGCACGCCCTTTATGACTGGAGGATTTTTTTTTCTGCCTGAGTACCTACAGTTCTCGATATTTTTGGTTGGCTTGTGCTAGCTGACATATTGCTATTAATTTATAATTTAAATTATGTTTTGTGTTGCGTAATGTAAATTATTTTGCATATTATATAGAATCATTTTTTTCTAACTGAACAGACAGCTGTGTTGCTGGGGAGTTTGTTGCGCCACTTCTTCCCAGCTAAAGCACTAGGAAGTGGTGAAGGGTGGGCGTTTTGGGGGACAGTCTTATGTAACTTTGACGTTCGAAAAGTGCTGATTCTCAGCCTAGTTTGAATAAATGACTTTTGAATTTAGATTTTTTTTAATTGCCTTGGAATGGTTACTTATAACGTTACGAAAAATTCTAGTCTGTTTGTTTGGATGTATGTCCCGGATTGGCGCAAAAACGGCTTATCGATTTTGGGGATCAACACATAGGGTATTACTTTTAGTCCCGGTAGTAGGTACCGGTCTACGTCCCCGTAGGATATATTCCGACATCCCAGCGGGTGAAATCGCGATCAAAAGCTAGTCTAAGATAAAGTTTCTAACAAAATACAAAAACCAACAAGTCATTCTAAACTCAATCATGCATTTTATTGTATACCTAGTTGAACTCGTAATTGATTGAATGTGCCTACACGTCATAAAGCTACAAGGATCTGTTGGCGCCAGAATGACATGTTGAGAAACATTTGTGCGATTTTTTTTGAGAAATGTCACTTGAAATGTATTCAAAAAACAAGATGGCGGCGTTAGTTCAGAATTTCGCCACGCGCCACAATAGCCTTGTAACGCTATATTTATCTATGTTAGATGTTATGATGTTAGATAATGGTGCTGATTCTCTTGTCAGTCTTGTCAAAAATGCGTCTAAACTGGACAAAAAATCACCAAAATTTAGTTTACTCCTGTCAAACGATGATTTCCCATTCTGAAATAGACTAAAGTGGCACAACTTAACTATATTTTAGTTTGACAGCACTAAGATTGTACTGAGATTTTAATTTAGTGAAAATGACAATTTTGCTATTCTGAATTTGACGTTTTTCACCTAAAATTTTAATTGTCTAACCTTAGATGAATGATAGGTCTCGCTGCAAGTATGTACCTACCACATGGAGTCACAATTGTCAAATTCGATTTAGTTGTGTCAAAATAATTTTTAAATTTAGAGACTTTTTACTACAGAATAGCTTTATGATTATCATAGCCAAAAGTAAGGAATTTTAGTGATAGTTTAGTTCAGTGTACAAGAGAATCGGCACCATTATCAACCTTACTGAAGTTTCAACTTACTGGGAGTTGTTGTCAAAAGTGGTAAAGCAATTCCGATGTCGATTATACCTGGACCATTAGCAACATCTTTCATGCGGCACAGTCACGGCCAGAAGATATTGGGTCCCCCCCACCTATGAAATTGACGTTTTTTTCTCACAAATAGAGAACCTCGTCACTTCTATGATTTAAAATATTTATCAATTGCTTGATATTATTTAAAAATCAACCACAAATGGTGTTATTTGCTGACGATACTTCCTTAATTTTTAAGGTAGATAGACGTGCTACAAATTTTGACGACGTAAATAACGCCCTACTGCAGGTCCAAAATTGGTTCACTGCTAATAATTTAGTATTAAATGGAAAAAAAACTAAGTGCATAAAATTTTCTTTACCAAATGTAAAAAGTAGTAATTGTGAGATAGTATTGAATCAAGAGAAACTAGAATTTGTCGATAAAACTGTTTTCCTGGGGATCACGCTCGACTCAAGGCTACAATGGGGTCCTCATTTAACATCTCTTGCAGGACGGCTAAGTTCAGCAGCAGATGCTGTCAGAAAAATCCGTCAATTTACTGATGTAGATACCGCGAGGCTAGTCTATTTCAGTTATTTTCATAGTATCATGTCTTACGGTATTTTACTTTGGGGACGGGCTGCAAACATCGAGTCTATTTTTATTCTGCAGAAAAGAGCGATCAGAGCCATTTATTATCTCCGCAGGTGCGACTCTCTTAGGGAACTGTTTAAGGATATTAACATCATGACGGTACCTTGTCAATATATCTATGAAAACATCATGTACGTAAGAAAAAATTTACATCTTTTTAGTAAAAGAGGTGATAGACATAATTATAGTACAAGAAATAGGGACCTATTAGTACAACCAGGTTTCAGACTGGCTAAGGTAGACTCATCTTTCATGGGGTACCTACTGTTTAAAATGTTATAATAAAATTCCTCCCCACATACTTCAACTTAATGAGACGAAATTCAAATCTTGTATAAAACACACACTATGTAGGCAGGCATATTATAAGTTGGGGGATTACATCACTGATAAAAATGCTTGGCTCAGTGCTGGTCCTGCTCCACAACTAATTGACATACACACTGATTAACATTTTGAAAATACTGATGGAGCTGCTGAAGATTGTAAGACCATTTTTGTATTGTATAAACTCAATTTCCTTTGTATTATATAATTGCATAGCACAGGTGTGAGTACTATGTACTAAAGAGCTATCTACCATTTACCGGGTAATATGTAGTATTTCATTGACTTGAATGTGCCCTGGCGGCTGTGAGTATGTCATGCTCACTCAAATGTCTCGCTGATGGTGGCGTGTGTGTTGGATCATTTAGCTCCCTTCAAAATGGTTGAGCTGAATGGTGCTAATCCATGCGTCATGTTCGTGAACGGGCGCTGTCAGTTGGGACTGGTCATCTCTTAGCTGCCATGGCTTATTTTAATTTATTTTAAGTTTTTGAATGATTCTTTTTTTCTTTTTATTACGGCCGCTTTTACGAACGTGCACGTCTTATTACATTGTTCTCACATGCATAATTTCAAAATGAATGATGTAACCAATATTTTTTATCAATTTTATATTTTATTTAAAAGAGTGTCCGTGGAGTTTCTTGCCCGTTCTTCTCCATAGGTACCTACTACGCTTTGGAATGGGCAACTAGCTTCATATTTTTGACTGACCGACCCCTTGACAATTCAAAAGTGCCTGTAAATGGTTTAATTGAAATAAATGCTTTGAGTTTGAGTTTGAGTTTGATAATAATTATATCGAATAATGACTATCATAGACAAAAAGTAAAAAAACCTTTACTTATAGTTTTCTAAACATAAAAAATACCTTAATAATGACTCCTCTTTTTGTTAGCAGAAATTACCAATATTTGTTTTAAAACTTAGCCAAAACTTATTTTTGTTGCTTAATCTAAGTGGCATACGTTTTCTTAGTTTTTAAACATTAGTGCATAAAAGGGGTAGGTATTTGAATATCAAAGATTAAAATACCTACTGTTAAAATATCGATGTTCAAAACATCGAAAATGGAAATATCGAACGACCATAAAACCGAAAATGGGTACGTATTTGAATATCGAAGATTAAAATTCCTACTGTTAAAATATCGATGTTCAAAACATCGAAAATGGAAATATCGAACGACCATAAAACCGAAAATGGGTACGTATTTGAATATCGAAGATTAAAATTCCTACTGTTAAAATATCGATGTTCAAAACATCGAAAATGGAAATATCAAACGACCGAAAATTAAAATGACGAAAGTTTATATTATCGAATGGTTAAATATCCTACGTCCAATATATCTAAAATCTAAATATCTACAAAAGTTACATCGAAAGATCCAAATATCGAAATACAGATTATCGAATTCCTAAATATCGAAGTACCTACAAACTATCGAACGTCCTAAATATCGATGGGTACATATATTATTTGAACATCCAAAATTAATATACCTATGTACGTGTAAAAATGGGCTAATTTTCAACCTTTAATACATTCATTAATTCACCCTAAAAATACGCACAAGTTAAAATATCGAACAAATTTTGATATAAGTAGTATGAGTGGAAAAAGGTTGCTTCTGCAACGTCTCCGGCGCTACGGGAAGTGCAACCCCTTCGCCCTTGCGTAACAAAGGATAGGCACCCGTGGGAGCCGTAGCGGCTGAGGCTGGTCGCTGGAAGCGACCAGCAAGCCGAAGCTGCGGAGGTGGGGGTTGCCCTCCCTTCGCGCCTCCGGATTTTTATATACACTCTAGGGGTAACAGCCAAAAGACTACCTAAATTCGGGGTGCCCCAATTAAGTTTTGGAACAATTTCGACCTATTTTATCCATGAAAATCAGTGTCCAGTGTACAAGCATAGGTCAATCGTGAAGGTATTACTTAGGTCTTTAAATTAAAATATTTTCTTGAAAGTCAATACTTGTTGTGTTACTATAGTTAGTGACAGAAACGTATCGCTGCAAAACCGCCTCCACGTAGTCTTGTCTGCCCTACCCCTAGAGCAGGGATGGGGAAACTACGGCCCGCGGGCCATCTCCGGCCCGCGAAGGCTTGAAATCCGGCCCGCGACCATCAAATAAAAATCAAGAGAATATTTCGTATTGTTAGTAATTTCACTCTCATCACCAGCAAATTGGAATTTTATAAGTCCATATCTAGGACACAATACCCAAATATGGTTGCCCACGCCCAAAAAATAATGGCTATGTTTGGTACAAGCTATTTGTGCGAACAAACTTTTTCAATAATGAAATTAAGAAAAAATTGTCTTCGTAATAGACTTTCGGATGACCACCTTTATTCACTACTAAAATGTTCAGCATCACAAATTGAGCCGGTTTATGATATTGAAATCATGCAAAAACAAAAACAGTTCCACATGTCACATGTCCGCACAAAGACCAGCGCTCCTCAACCTTCTACTTCGCAGCAAACTTAAAAGTTTAATTTAACTACAATTTCCATTTTTTTTTTATTCCAATAGTTATTTTGTAATATTGCACAATAAATTATGGTTTCAAAAATACATATCAATATTTTTATTTCAGTAATTAACATAGCCAAAAATGAAACAACTTGGCCCGCCATATATTTCGTTAGTATTATATTGGCACGCGAAGGAAAAAGATTCCCCATCCCTGCCCTAGAGTGTAATTTAGAATCGCGTAGGCGCGGAGGGGTGAGGCAGCCCGCGAGCTAAGGAGCAGGTGGTTTTAACACCCTAACTAATATACCACCGCAGCTTCGGCTTGTTGGCCGGCCATGCTTGCTGCATGCTTGTTTGCTAGATGGTAATCAGTTACCTAATTTACAGTTTTTTTTTCGGTATTTTAACTAGTAGGTATTTTTAACGTAGATATTATGAACTTAGATGTATTAAATGTTGATGTTGTTGTTTGTTGTTGTTTTTGACTTTGACTTTGATATTTTGAACTCAGGGATAATGTCATTCGATATTTTGAATCATTCGAAATTGTAATCACTCGGCATTTCAATCTTCGAAGTTTTAAGCGTAGTTATAACAATTTTCGACATTTTGATATAATCGATATTTAAATTTTCGATGTTTTGAACATTGGTATTTTAAGCGTAGGTATTTTAATCTTCGATATTCAAATACGTACCCCGAAAATTAAAATAATGAAAGTTTATATTATCGAACGGTTAAATATCCTACGCCCAATATATCTAAAATCTAAATATCTACAAAAGTTACATCGAAAGATCCAAATATCGAAATACAGATTATCGAATTCCTAAACATCGAAATACTAACTATCGAACGTCCTAAATATCGATGGGTACCTACATATATATGCATTTTTTTTTGTTCTGGTCGTTCAAATACTAAGGTATTATACATAGACGATATTGTTTTTTTTAATGCACTTATAATAGGTTGCAAAGGCTCTATAACCTGTCCCATGTATGTATAATAAACATTAGTGCATTAATAAAAGTCTTAAAACATTAGTAATGAACACTAACGTTTTAAAACTTCTAAGCACTTAGATAACTGGTTGTTAAATAAATTAAGAAAAGGTTAGTATGAAAAATGCAACTTCTTTCAAATTCTCCATACAAAACGCTGATTTCATAGGTGGGGACCTAATAAGTTTAAAGAATAAGCTTAACAGTACATAGCAACAACCCATAATCTTTGTTGAATTACTTATAGATCTCTCAATTAAGGAATTATACATATACCTACAATTTAACTTCAAATCTTTATTAGTGGCTTTTGTGAACATGATAATTATTCAGAATTGTAATAGCAATCACGTCATTTCGTTTAAATAATACGTTTTTATTTTTAATAATTTATTCATCTTTATATAGATTATTTTCTATTTTGTGAATGTGAGAACGCTGTAGGCTTAGTGGACTGTATATTTGCTGACCATAATTATTTTGTTAAGTACCTGGTACTTGTTGAAAGACCTACACTGTCCTCCCATACCTAATAACACTGTTATTTGAAAATATTGTAAAAAACAATTATTCTTAAAAGAGTAACCGTGGAGTTTCTTGCCGGCTCTTCTCCATAGGAATAGACCAATTGGAACCGTGCACCTAGCTTCTGACGTTTCATAAGTGCCCATGTAGGTTTATGTGAAATAAAATATTTTGAATTTTGAAAAAAAAAATTAGAAAGCACGGCACTATTAATTAGCAAAACACGACGCCAAATTAAAACCAAAAACTTTGTTTTTTTTTTCCAGCTCTCCCGTATGACCCGGTGATCAGGAAGCTGGACGACGGCCTCCGCTACCAGTACGTTGACGGTCCAGATAGATCTCTTCACCTGGTGGACCTGTGGGGGACGGTCAGCGATGTGGCTGAAGCGGCCAGATACAACCCTGATAGGCAGAATGTTTACCATTTGTTTACTAGGTAAGGAAGCGGTGATTTTTCAAAGTAACCATCACACCTGACGAGAATCTTGTTGAAAAACAGAGAGAAAAAAAAAAATGTTGATATTGTGGCATCTCCATCGCCACATGCGAACTACGCATCACCCTGACGTCACGCGAAATCCTGCATCACGCAAGCAGAGTTGGCCGCGCTCAAATATATAACTTCCCGACATCAATCATCGGGCAGTAGCCCACCAGGCACAACATCCGTCTGGTCAGAGGATCCTCCCTTTTCTATGAAGGATGAGTGAACTTTACAATCTGTTCCTCATACCTCTAAAATATTGAATCAAGAAATATTGAGTTGATTTTTTGTGTAAACCAAACAACAAATCAACCTCAATATTTATATTGATTCTCTCGATCGATTAATCTCGACAGGGCCCACAAAGCTGTCGATTTTTGGTTCCATAATGCTTTCTATCAGAATACCAGCGCTGCGACATTTATTATTAATTAATGTCGTAGCATCATGCTGAGATAGGTGCCTTTTGGCCTCGCACAGGACTTTCTGCTTTATTTTAATTTTACTTTGTCTTTTTATTTTAATTTTTAATTAGTGTGTCCCAATCTTTCAATTCTGTCATGACATCTTGTCCCAATAAATACTTTTTCCATGGTATAATAACATACTTACTTTTTCTTTCTTTCTGAGTTTCATTACTTTAATCAGTGAAGGAAACCTATACCCTAATTGCTAATCCATTGCTACATAAGTTCGAAAAAAAATCTTTTCAACAACGTAAATAACGCAATGAATGTTGTTAAAATGTCAAAATGAAACAATTTTGTCGTAATCGTTTATAAAAAATATGTTGCGTAATTAGATAGCTGGACTTATAGTTAAAATAAGTCTGAAATCACCAAACCGTCTTGAGGTGGTGATCAATGCTCGTACCTTCTCTGTATGAGAAGAGGCCTTTGCCCTACAGTAGGACAACAATAGGCTGGTATAGTATGTTTAGCCAAACGGTAAAGAGATAGCACAACATGAGGTTTTCATTAAGGCGGATGGATCAAGGGCCTGATTCAAAAAGCACATAATACATCCTTTGTTATTATTACTGCATTTCATCTTATCATTCATTACTTATTGCACCATGATACAATTATATACGTAAACAAAACCATCATGTCAATCAAAACGTCAAACAAATAGTTTTATGACAGCTGCGTGCACAGATTATCGCTAGCACGTGAGTAAATGACCGGCGGAACTAAATGTTGCCATTTTAAATATTATATTTTTATAAAAATTTAGGATTATAATATAGTATTTATTTTATTTTCGATTTCATAATTGGTTATTTCACTATTTGCTGCACCGGTTGAAGTCATCACGTCAACGCCGGCTGTCGTTGAAAACCAGCGCTGGGGCTCTGTCTAGCATAGGGTCGCAGCATTATGCTGAGCGATGTGTGTTGATGAGTGGTGTTTTTGTGCTTACTGCAAATAAACGTATTTTCTAAAGCGACTCATGTCTTTTAAGTCTCTTTGCGAAGGTATTCGTATTCCGGGGAAATACTATCACTCAATCCAATACTAACATCATACTGCCGCTAAGCGGTGGCCCAGTGGGAGAGCACTGGTGTGGTAAAGGCCCCGAGTTAGGTACGAGTCCTGGTTTCAAACCCAGGTGCTTTACTTTGTGTACATAGTTTCGTTACCACTGCTCTCAAAACGGTGAAGGAAAACATCGTGAGGAGACCGGCATGTCCTAGAACCAAAAATTCGAAGACATGTGACATCTACCAACTCGCACTGAGCCCGGGTGGTAGATAACAGCTTGCAGCCTGCTCCCTCTCACAGATAGGAGGTCTGTGTACCAGTAGTGGCATAATTATAGGTTGATTATGTAAGCGTAAGGTATTGGTGCTGGTTTACTTACAGAAGCATGAAACGTTTCAGCTTTGTCTCTGGAATGACAACACGTGTGCTATGCCTTTGGTAATACCGAGGTCCGTATGCAGTGACCTTTTGTGCCCGGTTGATGGCAATAGAATAATGATGATGGTTTCTTGACGCGAACAAATAAGAACCGCTGCGGCAAAGCTCCTACGGACACCGAAGTGAGCCTGCGTGCCGCAAAGCCGAACACACCGGTGTACATCTCCCACCTGCACTACACCACTAAGGCGGAGGATATCGTGGAGTACGTGCGCCAAAAGACGAGGTTACTAGAATCGCACCGGAACGTTAACTTCAAGGCGTTCGTCGTGCGAGAACTGGAATCTGCCCCTCGTCATGGAAGAAGACTTTTGGCCGCAGGACGTGGTGTTCCGTCGCTTCCGCGGACAAGTTCCACAGGACAGCACAAAGTTAAGCTAGTGCAAAGTGAAGTGCTACTAACATAGTCTAAGCCTTATTTATTAACACAAGTTCTTTGTTATTAAAATAATTATGTATGTTTAGGTTAAGGTATTTTTCTATGGGCCGGTATCGCCTGAAATAAATGGTATATTATTATTATTAATAGGCTCTTCCCGCCGCACAAAATGTGCAAAGGTGTACAACACTGCCTAACCATTCGAGAACACCAGGCGTGATGTTATGTTACGATCAGATGGGCCTTCAGTACTTGCCATCCAATAAAATAAAATATGGACATATGTAACTGATAGGTTTCAATTGCTCTATTCCCTTTTCAGACAGAACCCCACAGTGAGCCAGCCGCTCCTGATCGGCAGTGAGGGTCTCCTGGGCATCACCAACTACAACGCCAACAGGAGGACCATCGTTCTCATACACGGATGGCTGGACTCTGTTACTGCTGACTTTAACACTGTTCTGGTTCCTGGTAAGTTCTTCTTGTTATTTTTGACCTTGATAAACATATTTTGGGAATGAAGTTCTTTCACACGGTGTGCGGTAGGGTTGACAGGTAGAAATCGTCACGTAACGAAAAAGCGTTAAGCCCCAAAAAATAAGTTTCAAGGTCACAAGTTTCAACTGTAAAAAGATTTAGATTTTTGATACAGAGACATCTAGTATAAGTTTTAAACTCCCTAAAACTAAATTATCATTATTATTATTAATTTTATTATGTATTAATCAGAGCCATCTAGTATGCTAGATGGCTCTGATTAATACATAATATACAGCGCAAGGAATTGTCTCAAAAGGAAAAAACGGAACCCATAAAATAGGATCACTCTTGTGTCTGTCTGCCCGTCTGTCACAGACGATTTGCTCCGAATCTACTGGACCAATTAAGTTGAAATTTGGTAGACATAATATGAATTTCTGTGACCCGTTACACGGACGTGTAACGTAAATAAATTAAATTTGAATATGGTGTCTTGGGTTTTTTATTTTAGTTTTTTTTTGCCACCGACTGTCTTGGGTTTTTTATTTTAGTATTTTTTGCCACCGACTTCCGAAATCAAAGTTATTTTTCACTTTGTAGTGTATTTTTTTGGAAGTCGGTTTTATTTTTTGTGAAAATATTTTTTTACCTCTCATTATTGGAAGCCAAATATCCGGACTGATACGTGTTTACCATAACTATCTCCGTGACCTCGAACCCACTTCTTTTTCCCTTTTCCTCAATGTTTCCTTCACCATTTAATTCACGACTGCTGTTGCATCTCCCTCAGCGTTCCTGTCAGCTGAAGATGTGAACGTGATCGTTGTGGACTGGAGTGCTGGAGCTGGCAGCATCAACTATTTCACTGCTTTGGCCAACACAGTGCCTTCTGGTAAGTCTAATTGATGTCTGGAGAAAAATTATGAGCAAACATTTTTGACCAAAGAATCTTAAATTATTTGGACTATAAAATAAATGTTTGACTTTCTCACGGCATAGCGAAGTACGCTCGCAGAGATCAGTGCATTTCGCATATATACATATATACTTTGTGTTGTCATCTGACATTATGCTGAGCTGAGGCCCTTTTGGCATTATAATAATTTGTTTTCTGTTTTATAGTTTTAAGGTGTATTTTTTTTTGTAATGCCAATAAACGCATTTTTCTTTCTTTTCTTTCTTATATATAAGTACAGTACAGGTGTAAAAAACATTCCGACGGGATCTCATGGCGTCATGGAGAGTGCGATTGTCGCAACCCAGTGCTGGGCACGCCACTATTGCGGCGATAAGTCCCCTCTTTGAGGAGTGGCTGGAGAGGCACCACGGCGTCCTCACCTTCCGCCTGACGCAGGTCCTCACCGGACACGGCTGTTTCGAGAGGTACCTGTTTCGGATAAGGCGGGAGGAAACGCCCGGGTGTCATCACTGCGTGGATCGCCCGGAGGACACGGTGGAGCATACGGTGGAGGTATGCCCAGCTTGGGCAGAGCACCGCCGTGTCCTCGTGGAGGCGATCGGTGGCGGGGATCTCTCGCGTCCGGCCCTGATCCAGGCCATGGTACGGAGCGAGAGGGCATGGGAGGCCGTCACCTTTTTCTGCGAAGCAGTAATGCTCGCAAAGCAGGAGGCGGAACGCGTGAGGGAGAGGCAAATTTCGCGCCCTCACGCCCCTAGCCGCCGCAGGAGGAGACGCCCTGGGCGTCGGGAATCAATCGCTGATTCCCGGCCACCGTAGGCGCGGGCTTGCGGACGGTGAGCAATGGGTAGCTCGCCGTCCGGTAAGGACCAAGCCCGGGTCGACGGCGCGTTGTGTTCCACGCGCGCCTCAAAGAGTGTCAGCGAGTGAAGGGGTCCGATGAGACCATTGCCTGCCGGGGTTGCGGGAAAGTCCGAAAGGGATACCGTGGCCCCCTGGCATTGCACAGGCAACAGAAGGAACACGGGTGGGTTTTAGTCAGTAAGAGTCTGACACGCCCTCCCGCTCCACCCAGAGCGGGAGACGTCATTTGATGATTTCCCACCCACAAAAAAAAAAAAAAAAAAGAAGATAACTTAAAGTTTAAGAGTTGCTTTAGACCATCGAACTAAATAACTTTTACTATGGGACCAACTCTGAAATCGCGAAAAAAAATCTGCTGTTAGTTTAATACAGGACTGCTCTAACGTGTTTGGTACAGCAGATTTTTTTTAATGGATGGTCTAAGGCACCTCTTAAAGTTGCCAAAGCCAATTTTTTTAAACCTTATATACACCGTGACATTTTAATCGTCTTAAAAAAGCAGCCCACTTCATGTATCCAATGACTTCTAAACATTCATTTAAGAAAATTTATATTAGAGCATGTGAATAATTAAAAAAATGAAAATATTATTCATTATTATGACGCATGTTGTAGTTTGAAACCTTGCGTTCAATAGCATACCTGCCCCCCTAGCCAAGTTGCAAACGATAAACGTGAACGCTTAGTAATCTCCAATAGATTTTCAACTTTATATCTAAGAGCATAAAGTTGAAAATCTATTAAAGACTACTGAGCGTTAGCGACCGGAACGAACGAAAACACTATGTAATCTTCAATAGATTTTCAACTTTATATCCAATAACATAAAGTTGAAAATCTATTAAAGACTACTGAGAGTTTACGTTTATCGTTTGTGACTTGGCTAGGGGGGCTAGTCCACCCCCCCGAAGGGTTCCCGCATTGTCGTTGCGGGGGGGCTCATTAGCCGTGGGTGCCCAACCACGGTGAAGCCAAGAGGAACCCAAGGAGGGGCCGCTCGTCAGGGCTTTTTGACCCAAGCCCATGACGTAGCGGCCAACGTGTAGGTTGCGGTGGCGACATCGCAACTGAGGCGGGCCGCGATGTCGTGTATCTGGGGCATCGCGGCTGCGGTTTCGGGGCCGCGGCTGGAGAGGTGTATTGCGGTACAGCGCTCTCCCTCCCTGCCGCGGCCTTGACGGGGTCGCCACCGTCCGATGGCGAACGCGGTGGGGCCGCAGGGGAAGAGGAGTGTCGGTAGGTCGTAGGCCGCTCTCCCTATCCTCTGCGGCCGAAAATTGGTAGACGGCGGGGCCAATTACCTGACCCGTCGAAGAGGGGCCAAGGGCGCCTAGACAAGGGGCTGTCTGGCGTCCATGTGCTGGTTTGGTCCCTGGGTTGGTCACGGCGTGCCATGTGTTCTGGTGCGCCGGTGATGAAGGAGGAGGGGCCCGCTGCGGCGGGCTGGCACCAGTCGGGGGTTGCGGAAGATTCTTTCGTTCCCGCGACCCCCGGCGTAGGTGTGAGTCGGAACACCGGGGTGGTTTTTAGTCAGTAAGAGTCTGACAGACCCCTCCGCTCGCCCCAGGCGGAGGACATCCATGAGGATTTTCCACCCCGAGACCAAAAAAAAAAAAAAAAAGTGGGGGCTAGTCCACGTGGCCTTTCATGAAATTAGATGCTCTAATGCTATCTTCTCTGAGTAATGGCGCTAGCCCAGCCCGGCCCCAGGCGAACGAACTCTGTTAAAGATGTCGCGCTTATTCGAGGTATAAGCGATTATTCGCGTGGCGGGGGACTTTTTTTTATAATAATGTAAGGATAAGGATATTTAGTTAGGAATTAAAGATAGTATAAATACGAAAGTTCTCGGTCTCTCTGTCTACTACCTCTTGACATCATTTATTTACTAAAACTTTATACACAAGTAAAAAAAATACTGTACAAAGGCGGACTTAATGCCTGAGGCATTTTCTACCAGTCAACCTTAGGGTGGTGCAGAGACAAAACATGGCAGGTGCAACATAAGTGATAGATAACTTGATAATGAATACCTACTAATACATAAAACATACATAGATACATACATATAAACCGAATCAACTTTGTCAGGAGAAATAACGATAGGTAGAGGAGAAAACAAATCCAGCAAATCAGCGCTGCAAAGATTCTGCCAACTTTTCACGAATATGTTTACGTGCCTTCAACTTGAAAGATAACCGACTGGTTGCCATCCTGATATTCAGAGGAAGCGCATTCCAAAGAAATAATGAATAGAAAATATGGCACACAGGTAGACCATACCCTGGGTTAGGACATAGGATACATTTATCCCGGTAGCACGTTCCTGATAAATTGCTAACCTCAATGGGGGCGAAGCCGTGATAAAAGCTCTCTTAAAAAATGAAGATAGTTTATTTTTAGCCCCCGACGCAAATGAGGGGTGTTATAAGTTTGACCACTGTGTGTGTGTGTCTGTCTGTGCCACCGTAGCCCTTAAACGGGAGAACCGGTTTGAATGCAGTTTTTAATTTGATAGCATATTTTCTGGCGATGGTTCTTTGACATGTTTTATCAACATCGGTTCAGCTTTTGAAGATTATCAGCTCTTTTCTAGTTGATCAATGGATGTGAGCGTCTTTCACAGGTCTGATCGATTTGAAATTTAATGTTCTATTACTTCAATGATATTAGAAGAACATAATAACTTTAAACTGATGCTGCAGCATCACCTGGAATTTGGAGGATACCCAACTTCCTTACCAACTTATAGCACAGGTATCGTGTTTGAGCTCATTAGAATATTTTCAATGAATAGGTTATAGATGAACAGGGTCTGGTGATGGAGTAGGAAAGAGAAATGAGGAAATGTTTTTATCGGAGGTTTTTTTTCATTTGTATAATATTCCATTCTTCATTTTTCAGGTGAAAGTGTAGCCCGATTCATAACTTGGCTGAACAGCGTTACTGGGGCTGTTCCTGGAATGTACCACATTGTGGGACACAGCCTCGGAGGTCACCAGGCTGGCATCGCTAGCAGAAACGTTGAAGGAAATATTGCTTATGTTACTGGTGAGTTACAAATCTTCTACAACCGTATTAATAAACTCGGAGTAAAATTATTATGCCTTATATCTAAATATAGATAGTGCAATCCATGACGACGCGCCCCACTCCGCTCCGCTTCGTACTAAAGTACAGCTTACAGTACAGTAATCGCGGAGTGGGGCGCGTCGTCGTAGATTGCACTATCTGTAAGTACCTAAGTTGTATTAATAAAAAGTATTTATTAATAAAGGAGGAGCTCGTGGCTAAATAATAACAGCCGCACGGGTCGATCCATCAGGTTAAGCTACGCTTGCCGGGGTTGGTCCGTGGATGGGTACTATCTTTACATACCGAGACTCCAGCCTTGAGAAGCACGTTATACCATTGTACCGGTTGTCATTCGTGGATCTTTGACAGTCGTTACGGGTCCTCAGAAGTCCAAAAGTCTGACAATCAGTGTTACCAAGCGGTATCGAATTACCCATTTACTGGGTTGTTGAGGTCAGATAGGCAGTCGCTCCATGTAAAATACTGGTATCCAGTTGCATCCGGTCAGACTGGAAGCCAACCCAAACAATGTTGGGAAAAGGCTAGGCAGATCGATTGACTTGTTAATACATTTTCTATTGTAATAAGGTTCTGTTATATTTTCACCATTCACAATTCTTGAAAGACCTTTCATGACTTTTCTATAAGTCCTTTATTATGAAACCTTACATCATTTTGGAGACTGCCTCTACCGATCTAGTGCTAAGGGTTCAATCCCTGAATCGACCATATTATAAGTTACTGGATTTTCCCATCACGAAAATAACTAAGTCTGGGGTGTGCTCGGTTGAACACCTCGTCCCCTACCACATAGGACTTAAACATAACTAGTTTAATGTATCTGTACCTCTCTGCCTACAGATATATCCGAAATGCTACAAGCTACACTACAATATTCCTGTCTCCCATTCCAGCTCTAGACCCCGCCCTCCCCGGCTGGACTGGCCAGAACAATGATAAGTTAAGGTCTTCCGATGGAGTCTACACTGAGGTCATTCACACCAACGCAGGCTTCCTGGGTTACTTGTCCACGCTAGGTGATGCAGACTTCTATCCCAATGGAGGTCTTAGCATGCCTGGGTGCAACTCTAACGACTGTGATCATTCTAGGTAAGAATGGGAGAAATAAAAGGGGAGTGGTAGTTTTTGATTTCGCATCTGGGTGGTGACTTTTGCCTGGATGATGAGTTTGCCTCTGGGCGGCTGCTTTGAATATAGGGGCGGCTTTGCCTTTAAGTGGCGAGTTTGTACCTGGACGGTGACTTTGCTCCTGGGTACTTTTAGGACTTCGTATCTGGGCAGTGACTTATCTTGACTTGGTTGTCGACCTCTGTGGCTGGTTTACTACTGACACTGCCTAAAGCGGTTGTCAAAACATTTTGCTGCCAAATTCTACTCAAGTATCTCTTTCTATATACATTATATAATCGTATACCCAGCCACAAAATCTAGTTCCACCCTTCTTCTTTCCTCAGATTTTCTTCAGGGCCCACTATTGATATTATTGTACTTCATTCCAGATCTTTCCACTACATGGCTGAGTCCCTAATCACAGGAGGTTTCACAGGACAACGCTGTCTGTCCTACGTGACCGCCATGACCGGAAACTGTCAGTTGTGGGGCACTCTACGTATGGGTGGATTGGTGCCTAAGAATGGGTAAGACAAAAAGATAAACTAGCCAGTGCCAGGGCCAATGGTTTTCCTCGAATCCATATTCAAGGAAAAGGCCCATGACGGTTCTTTCACGAGAGCTTGGTTAGAAAAGGCAGCACAAGGAGAAGTGTGAAAACTTATGGGGGAGATCTCTGCTTAGCAGGGCAGGTGTGTCGTGCATCATTCTCTCTTGACTTGCCCTGCACTTTACACTGCCCTCCAAATGGGCTCTGAGGTTAAGTTGGTATGATTTTTAACCGATTTCCAAAAAGGAGGAGTTTCTATGCTCGTCTGTAGGAACGATTTTTTAAATTGTTTTGTTATTTTGAAAAAAATAAATTGTTTGAAAGGGTATGTTCTCGAGGTAGTCCCATATAACTTTGCTCCGGTAGTTTTAGAGTTAGCTTCAATAATACGTATTTATCCCACTTAGTCTACATGGATGATGTTATAATAACTTCTTATGTCACTGTTATTTACATAGCAGGAACTAAACAACAACTAAAAAGAAAAAATAGAGTAAATTTCCAAAAAAAAAAAAACTACTTCCAAAAGAAAACTACAAAGTGATAAATAACTTTATTTTGGAAGTCGGTGGCAAAAACCAAAAAATCTAAACCAAAGACACCGACTTCCGAAATAAAGTTACCTATTTTTCACTTTGTAGTATTTTTTTTTTAAAATGAATCCCTTAATTTTTTATGATATCTGGGATCACCAGTACCATGATCTAACGCTATGCAACTATTAATGCCCATCTTTTTTTATTATCTACTCCCTGAAAAATTAATAGGTAGGTAATATTAAAATTATTAATTGTAATTTATTGATAGGACATAGACGGCAGCCATTAATTTATTATTTATTTTCAGACAATCCGGAATATACTATTTGGAAACGAACGCTGCTCCTCCGTTCTCCAGAGGTTAAACTGAACATTCAAAAATAATTAATAAGAACTACAAAGTTTTAAATAAAATCATAAGTAAACAGAAGCAGTCTCCACTGCTGGACATGAATAAAATACATTAACAAATAATAAATTGTGTTTTATTGTTACATAAATACCCATAGGGCCATCATCGATGACGCTACTCAAGAGTTTAATGATTTTTTAGGGACAAAAGTGGAAGGTATTCCACCTGATATTGGAGGTGAAACGTAGTTAGAGAGCAGAAGAGAAACTTCAACTTGCAGTAAATAATAATAATCATAACACGTGTCTAATGTTAGGTACACTATTAGTACTTAAAACTAATTAAATTAGAATGGACAAAATAAACTAATGACATAATTTATCTAGTATGTCCCGCGAGAGTTTACAAGCCAACTGGTGAGGGACGCTACGTTACATCGGTAGAGTCTGGCTAACGAAAGTTGGCCCCAGAATATTGGCGGCAAATTTAAAAAATACATGCATGACAACACTAAAATTATACTATGAAAATTGGAATAACCTGCTTTGATACTTGGTAATTCATTATTAAAAATATCATATATATAGTTTTTCAATAAGGACGCTCGAACTTTAGCAGCGCATAGCGGCCATTTCGGTAATGCGATTGCTACCAAATTTGGCATGAATATATATTTTGTCGTGACATTTCACCATGGAACGCTACACGCTTCAACAACGCGAAGAAATTGTGTAAAATTTATTATCAAAACCAGTTGTCTATTCGCCTACGTTCTGTGCGTTGTGTTCAATTTATGGCGTTCATCGTGTGAGTTAACACCGCTCGATTACTTTCTGTGGGGTTACATGAAATCTTTAGTGTACGCAGATAAACCACAGTCAATTGTTGCCCTAAAGGCCAACATAACTCGCGTTCTTCGTGAAATTGACCATTTATGCGAAGACGTCTACAGCGGAGTCGCAGTGGCCATTTGGCTGATATTATTTTCCACACATAATGTCATTGAATATTCTTTAAAATGTTATAAAAATTGTAGTAATATCACTTAAACAGGTTGTTTTATTTCATTTCAAAGTTCGAGCGCTCTTAATGAAAAACCCTATATATAGACAGTATAAGAACATTATGTTAGGGAAATAAAGAAACAGAATTTATCTACACATGTATTAATTTTTGATATGTATCAGGTTTGTAACGGGATTTTAAGGATTTATTGATCTGGTATAGGTGTTAGTATATGAGGTAAATATGAGCGGAATCCGAAAATAAATAGACAAATAAAATACGATAATATTCCATACATAATAACTTAGTTTTATTCATCGTAATCAAAATCAGATTCTAACACTTCAATGCCAAAAGATTCATCACTGTCACTAGTATCGCTGTCTCCAACATTTATAATAAAACTTTCTAAATTTTCTTCTGTTATTTTATCACGTTCTTTATATTTATTTTCAACATGTATTACATGATCAGTAATTTTCTTCCAATCCTGTGAAATTACGTTTTCAAATGAATCTTTAATTATTTCTTCTAATGCAGCTGTAGTAACTGCAATATTTTTGCTAGTCACTTTACGTTTTGCCAAACTCCACACAAGCTCGATCGCATTTAAATCACAATGGTAGGGTGGAAGTCTCAACACCTCATGACCACATTGATTTAAAATTTCATCAGCTTCATATATTGGATTAGGCGTATTTCGTTTTACAATACACAACAGCTCTGCTTTCGTGTGGTAGTCCTCATATTGGATTCCATTATCACGAAGTCAACTCTCTTATATTACTTTTACGTGTTTGTGTGTTCGGAACCTTATTTATAATTACCGAATGGTAACTAGCATTATCCATTATGATTACACTTGGTTCTTCCAAATTTGGTATAAGTTTTTCTTTAAGCCATTTATTAAAATTTTCAGCATTCATGTCATGGTGATAATCAGCATTTTTTGATTTAGTACGAAACACTAACAAAGAGTTTGGTACGGGGCCTTTCTCTGATCCAGCATGAACTATAATGTACCTTTTCCCGGTCGAAACATTTTCAATTGCACCACTAGTTGAAGAACCTTGCCATGACTTCTTAGGCTTGTAGTTTCTATGGACATAAGTCTCATCTAAATAAATGATTGGCTTGCCTTCTGCACGTTTTCCTGCTATAGTTCTTAAAAATCTATGTCTCCAAGCAGATATGTCATAGCGTTCTATTAATACAGAACGCTCATTTTTATTATTTTTAAATTCATAGCCATTGGCTAATAACAAGCGGCGCAGAGTTTCTCTGCATCCGTTAAAATCAATACTTTCTTTTAACTCCACCAACAGTGTCCTCAGTGTAGGAACTTGTTTTTTAACAATATAAAATTCGTTTATCTTGTTACGCATAGCATCTATGTCAAAGTTATCTAGGTTAGACACAGTAGGTTTCCGTGGGCGTTTCTTCCCCGGGGTACTCCAGACACCTTCATTTACTGCACCTTCCCTTTTTACTCTCTTTAGTGTTCTGACACTCACTTCTGCAAAGAAGATATACAAAATATGTAATTAATTCTTGGTTTACGTAAATGCAAAGGTTTTTTTCGGCATAATTTCAAAACACCAGTGTATAGTAAAAACTTACCAGTCATTGAAGTTATTTCTTCTAAGTACTGATTCTGGGTTATTATCCTATCTTTCTGTTCTAATTCAGTGAGATTTTCAATAGTTCTTACTATTTCATCAACTCCTTCGACATCTTGCAGATTCTCTGTTAAAGAAAGTTAATCGTTTTAAAATTACCATTGTATGTATTTTAATTGTTTTTTTTTCCTCTGTTATATATCGTTTTGTATGTACAATAACGCATATAATAAATTACCAACCAAAATACAGCAAAAATTCATTATGAGTATATACGTAAAACATAGGTGATGTTATTAAAATGAATACGTTGACTGATGCGATGTACGAATGAATATAATTAGTTTTATTCAATACGAAAAAGCGAAAGTAACTTATTTGTAAGGATACGTAAATTATAAATCAAAATTTTATCAAGACGACTGGATAGGTAGGTGTTCAAAGTATCAAAATAATATTGTCTACTAACCTATGAAATTCAACACCACACGTAGACAATCTTGTTTTTGTTTAAACGCGGCATCACGCTGTTGTTGTTTTTCGTTGAACTTGCCAATCATGCAAAACAACATCTTTCGTACACCACTTTTGATAGATTTGTTCATTTTAAACCGTAATTAGAATCACAATTTACACAAACGCATACAATTTGACACCAGAGATACCGAACGACAACCTTGTCAAATTGACGTTGACGTTCATACAGAGATGCTATATAAAAAGTTCGCAAATAATTCCAAGGCCTACTTTCGTTAGCCAGACTCTAACGCCCCGCATCGTGGCTTAGTGTTGCCACTTACAAGCGTTCCTGACTACTTATAATTAACTAAACATAATACAGGCGACGCCACGTATACCAATGTGCGTTCACAAATTCACAATACGTGACGCCACAATTTTATACGTACGATCACGTCTAAGCGAGTAGTGACTTGGATAAAATACCGGATGAGATTTTTTACCGTCTCGAAAAACAATGGGTAGAATAGGTGAACAGAGTAGAAGTCCATGACATATTTTTTATTATTTCAGTAACCTAGAATGAAATTGGTGTATCGATAAATACCACACATTTCAGGTAAACTTTTCGTACGAGAACAATGAAAAGAGAAATGGTTGGTGGTAGGGCTACCACTATTTTAGGTCCGCGTAGCTATCTACCACCATCTTATCTGTTTGTGTCGCCATAACAACAATGTTAACAGCATTGTTGTGTTTCAGCAGTTAGAGGTAACATAGCCAGGTCAACTGTGGTTGAAGATTTTGGGTGAAGCTCGCTTCCACCTTCGGCCTGATCATCACTTACCACCAGGTGAGACGCAGGTCAAGAGCATCTCCGTTGTGGAATAAAAAAAAAATCATTTTGGGCAGTCTTTGGGGACTGCCAATAGAAGTGAAAACTGCGTGCGGTGACGATGGCGTTCACCCAAAAAGTACACATATATACCTATATACTCCTCCAGACCGTATTTCGGCCACGGCGGCCAATCTCAACGGAGACTAGCCTTCGGCGCGGGAGATATTATAGTGCAGGCGTGTGTGCGCAGACACAGGTGCACTCTCTCTTCCCTCACTCTCATAGTCCGATGGGACGGCAACCCGACACTCGCGGAGAGAGATCAGGCGCAGGACCAACGGTCACACGTGCGCGCGAGGCACGGGGGTATCACACCGCCAACTATAACAACTGTTACTAAGAAATTCCTAATTGAAAAACCCAATAACACTTTGCCTGACCCGGGAATCGAACCCAGGACCCCACACATATACAAACAGTATACTCGTGCATATAGCTCATGGAAAGCGTTCGGTGACGATGACGCGAGTTCCACGATTTTTGTACACCCAAAAAGTGCTCAACGCGCATATAGGAGTTTTCACTTCAAAAATTTTGCCCAGCAGTGGAAAATTAATAGGCTGGTGCCTACACCTCAACCTACGACTAGTACAGTTCGCGTCAAATAACTTTGCCGCTCTGAAGTTAGGTTGCGCATGAGTGCTGGTTTTTTTTTTTTTTTTTTTGTTATGGCATCTCGCAGTTGACTCTCAGGTTGAGGTCGCAGCTGCTTAACCGGACTATCCTGTGGATGCCTTATGCTACTAACTTAAAGCCTCCAGCCAGGGGCATAAACTATTCTATGTTATAGGTACTAAGCGAACGCTCGCTAAGGGCACCCCCTGTGGGGTACGAACCTCAGCTTAGGGCGTCGCTGGCGGGAGGACAGCAAGATGGGACAGGCTGGATCAAACAGATATTAATATTATTATTAATTGGGGAATTTAGTGCTACATTTCTCAGCAAAGCACGGGCTGGCGCTTCTGCGAGCAAGGGTCGGGGGGGGCATGAGTGCTGGCATGCACTCTACTGTTTTATAAGTGAAACTGACTATATGTACCTAGATAGTGCAATCCACCTCGACGCGCCCCACTCCGCTCCGCTCCGTACTAAAGTACAGCTTACAGTACAGTCATCGCGGAGTGGGGCGCGTCGTCGTGGATTGCACTATCTGTACTCAGCAGTCATTTGTAGCCTACTTCAGAGCGGCAAAGTACGGTACCAAACCGTACCATAGGGTCACCACAACACTGCTAAAAATCCAAGAAAAAGATAGCTTTTTATTTTAATAATATTTTATTTACAAAGTTTTTTTTTAATTATTTCACATTTGTCTTATTCGGGATTCTACTTATGCTTGAGAGAATGGAGGGAAAGCATTGGTCTGCAAGTAGTACACGCCTTGTGCGCTGCAAATACAAAAAAAAACATGTTACAAATAACATAACAATAATAATAGTTCTCCACTACTTGCATAGACACAAGCTTTAATCAGGATCATCCACCAGCATCTTGCTCTGAATATAGTCTTGTGGAATCGGAGGTATCGTAATATAGGTAGGTGCCTGACCCAGTTCTCGAATGGCAATATCACGTTGTATTAGAATCGATCGATCACTGACAAGACTATTGTTGCCAATAAGCCAGACATAGTGGTGACAGATCGATTAGGGCGTCACACAATGATTATTGATCCCGCATGACGAGAACCTCTTGAAAGCTGAAAAAGATAAGCAGATTAAGTATCTTAGGGCTCGCGAGGTTGTTGACATGTGGGATGTGGATACAGCAGGCATTGTGCCGATAGTCGTGACAGCCAATGGCATAATAGCCAGCCTCGACCAACACCTGTGCAGGCTCTCGTTAGACAGCTGGATCAAGGGCTTGATCCAGAAAGCGGTAGATACTTCAAATCAAATAATTTATTTGCGTATTACATGTTCAACCTAATGAGGTGTGCAAATTAATATAAATGTGGTACTAATCGCAACATTAATTACACAGAATACATTATAATTGAGTTAGTTAAAAAAATAGAAATGTCAAAAAAAAAAAAAAAATGCACAAGTCAATAAAAATTAAAATAATCATTATTTATTGTAACCATTTCAGATAAAATCAGTCAATTTCATTTAAATAATCATTAATTGAATAGTAACATTTTGCAACTAGAAATTCGTGCAAACCTAATTTGAATTGATCCAGTTTTGTGTTGGATCGTTGAGTTCCCTTCAAAATGGTTGTGCTAAACGGTGCTGATCCATGCGTCATGTTCGTGAACGGGCGCCATCAGTAGGGACTGGTCATCTCTTATCTGCCACGGCTTATTTTAATTTTTGAATTGTTTTTATTTTATTTTTTATTACGGACGCTTTTTACGTACACGTCTTTCTACATTGTTCTCACATGTATAATTTCAACATGAATGATGTAAACAATATTTTGTAAGAATATATTTTTTTTTAAAGAGTGTCCGTGGAGTTTCTTGCCCGTTCTTCTCCATAGGAACCTACGCTTTGGAATGGGCAACTAGTTTCATATTTCTGACTGACTGACTCCTTGACAATTCAAAAGTGCCTGTAAATGGTTTAATTGAAATAAATGCTTTGAGATTGAGTTTGAGTTCCATTTAGTGTAGGTGTGTGACACCTTTTGGCAACTTATTGTATATTTTGGGTGCCATGCCCAGAATACTCTTCACAATATACCTACTTCTGGACACGGCGCGGATCGTTATGAGATTGCTCTCTCTGGAGCCCTGACCACCCTGACCCTGAGCTTGGACCCTGTTCCCGATACCGGTGGGCTACTATTTTTTTTTATATTTTTGAATGATTTTGCTTTAATGTTTTTATATAAAATAAAAAATATGTTTTTTATTTTTAAAATATAAAATATTTAAAAATTTACTTTATATGTTCGTAAATGAAATAAAGGAAATAATAGTTCTCCAGCTCAAATTTCGGCCATGGCGACGAATTCCAGCGCAGACATTAGGTATAGTGCACAAGTGTGTGCGCAGACACATGTGCACTCTTTCTGCCTTAACCCTCTTAGTGCGATGGGACGGCAATCCGACACAAACGGAGAGAGATGAGATTAAGCCAGCACTTGGCAGGACCAACGAATCTATAAGTTTTTAACCCCTACCAAAAATCGCTCAACGCGCCTAAAAAAAATTTCATGTCAAGAATCTATTTGGTAGTTTAGGCAGCGCATGCAAATAATTCGTTTGAAGAGGTATTTCTTTCTGACTTTCTCGACAAAAAAAAAATATAGATCGGATAATATGCATGATATAAATATAATTTATAGCCTATATCACTCAAGCATATCGTAGCTTTATACCAGTGTTTTTTTCTGTATTGTATCATTAGTTCCGGAGAATACCCCCTACATACATACTGTACATACAAACAATACCTCTTTATTATATTACATTATAGTATATTACTACAGAAGACCTCGTGGCTAAGTAATAACTACCGGGTCGATCCATCAGGTTAAGCTATGCTTGCCGGGGTTGGTCTGTGGATGGGTGACCATCTTTACATACCGAGACTCCTCCGTGCCTCGGAAAGCATGTTAAGCCGTTGATCCCGGCTGTCATTCGTGGATCTTTGACAGTCGTTACGGGTCGTCAGAAGCCAGAAAATCTGACAACCTGTCTTACCAAGGGGTATCGTATTACCCAGTTACTGGGTTGTGGAGGTCAGATAGGCAGTCGCTCCATGTAATATACTGGTATTCAGCTGCATCCGGTTAAACTGGAAGCCGACCCCGATATAGTTGGGAAAAGGCTAGGCAGATTGATTTGAGTATATTACTACAGTATATTAAAGTATATAGTTTATTATAGATCTATAATTTTCTTACCCAAACTTAGGTGATAAGCCACCCATGGGTAAGGTTTCTGGTAGAGTGCAGTTGCCAATTAGAGCGGCTTGGTAGTCGTAACATCTTTGTCCTGTGAAACCTCCAGAACGTAGAGTTTCTGCTAGATAGTAGTAACTTCTGTAAAAGATGAATACAATATTAGGAAAGGTGAAGTTGGTACTTGTTGAAAGACCTACGCTGTCCTCCCATACCTAATAACACTGTTATTTGAAAATATTGTAAAACCAATTATTTTTAAAAGAGTAACCGTGGAGTTTCTTGCCGGCTCTTCTCCATAGGAAACGACCAATTGGAACCGAGCACCTAGCTTCTGACGTTTCATAAGTGCCCATGTAGGTTTATGTGAAATAAAATATTTTGAATTTTGAATTTGAATTTTGAAAGAAGAATACAGTCAGGTCCTTTGTACACGGCACGGTTTCTTTACGGTACGGCGTATAAACCGCGCCGTAGAAAAAACGTGTTCGACAACAAGCTTCCATAGTGAAACCCTTCATTTTGGTACCCCACTCGATGGGTTTGGGAGCTTTTATTTTTATACATATATTTTGGCGCCAAAAACTCGCCATTTTGTTTTTTTTTTTGTAATTTTGAAAAATTCATCATCAAAATCGGTTCAGCCGTTTAGTAGTTACGAGGGAACATAGAGACGGACATACATACATACAGGTCAAACACTTAACACTCTTTTTTTGGCCTCGCCGCAGTCGGGTAAAAGTAAAGTGTTCGTTATATTTTTTCGGTTATCTTCAATATTACCTATATTGAAGATAATCCTAATAAATTTACAAAAGTCAATATAGGTACTAGATAAAAAACTTTTTACAAAAAAATAAAACACTACAAAGTGAAAAATAACTGATTTCAGAAGTCGGTGTCTTTGGTTTTGTATTTTTGTTTTTTTGTCACCGACTTCCGAAATCAGTTATTTTTCACTTTGTAGTGTTTTTTTTTGAAGTCGGTTTTATTTTTTTGTAAAAAGTTTTTATTTTTCACTTTTTAGTTGTGGTTCCTACACAAACCCATAAACATTTGAAAACTACTATGCTATGTAAATTATAGTAACAGGAACTATTAGAACATCATCCACATATACTAGGTGGTCATGTTCGTGAACGGGCGCCGTCAGTGGGGACTGGTCATCTCTTAGCTGCCATGGCTTATTTTTATTATTTTTGTTTTTATATTTTTATTATGGTCGCTTTTAACGTGCATGATTTACTACATTGTTCTCACATATATAATTTCAACATGAATGATGTAACCAATGTTTTGTAACAATATTCTAATTTAAAAGAGTGTCCATGGAGTTTCTTGCCCGTTCTTCTCCATAGGAACCTACTACGCTTTGGAATGGGCAACTAGCTTCATCTTTCTGACTGACCGACCCCTTGACAATTCAAAAGTACCTGTAATTGGTTTATTTGGAATAAATGATTTGAGTTTGAGTTTGAGAAATACGTATCATTGAAGCTAACTCAAAAACTCCTCATCAGATCTTGACCAAACTTATATGGGACCACTTCTGAACTATGCCCTACCAAAAACAAAAGGAATCATCAAAATCAATTCATAATTGCCGGAGTAATCGCGTACAGTCAAACAAAAAAAAATCCAAATACTGTTTTTACATCTAAAACTTGCCCTTTTTCTGCCAAAAAATGTTACAACCTAATTAAGTGTTATTATTATTGCAATTCATAATTCATATTTGCGATATTTCATTACAGAAATAAAACAAAACAGGTATTAATATTACCTAACAAATTTATGCCAACTTTTTAAACGCACATTCTTAAGTCACCTTAACCTGCCCTGGGGGCCGCCCCAATGTCGCCCGGTGATGCGCAGGGGCGGCTGTCTCGACATAGATAGCAATCGCTATACGACCGAACTCGGTCGCAAAGTCGTAATGGCATCCCTAGACGCTTCACAAGCACGGGACTTTTTCGTGCTTGTCATATAATTTTGACCATCTACGGACGCCATGCAACTGAATTCAGTCCATGGTAGCTCTTGAACTATTTAAATTTAATTTATACGAGAGAGGGGATCGTAGATAAATAATAACAGTCGCACGGGTCGATCGAAGGATAAGCTACGCTTGCCGAGGTCGGCCCGTAGATGGGCCACCATCCATTACATATTGAGACCCCTCCGTGTTTTTTTTTTGGGTCGGTTTTTTTTATTTTTGTAAAAAAGTTTTTAATTTTTCACTTATTAGTTGTGGTACCTACCCCACACAAATTTCTATAGATAGTTCAACTCATCTGTGCGCGCGGCGCCATGTGTGCGTGCGCTGTAATTATAAAGCTTTAGTTTGTGTTGCGCTCGGACGTCGACTGCCGCGTCACTGCCACACAAATTAAAGCTGTATAATTACAGCGCACGCACACATGGCGCCGCGCGCACAGATCAGTTGAACTATCTGTATACCAGTCGAATAATAGAAACATAACAAAAGATTGTTAAAAAATTAACGATTTTTTCCACTTTGCCCCACCAGGCCGCCCCGCTGGTGGGGGCAAAGAGGAATGCCTAAAAATTTTCACTAGTTCGATTTGTTGGGGCACATTCCACTAGTCTATAATCTTAATGGAATCTGCCCCACTAGGGTTGGCACCTAAGAAAGGTGTAGGTAGATAAGCTCGTACTTTATATTTGTTTGGGAAATAAAAAAATATATAGTTAAGTAAAATATAACTAGGACTGGTAACGTTAGACTTAGTACATATCTAGGTATAGTTTTTAAATGAAAGTACAAAAATAATTGCTTGTTAATTTAGTATGTCATGATGGCCCGCAGCCTCTCATGCATGATGTTGTGGGTTCAAATCCGAGCAAGTACCAATGTGACTTTTTCAATTCATAAGTACTTTCTGAGTTTATCTTGGACATTACTGACATCGGTGAAGGAGAACATCGTGAGGAAACCTGCACTTATAGTTAATATAAGTCTGAAATCACCAACCCGTCTCGAGCAAGCGAGGTGATCAGTGCTCGTGCCTTCTGTGTATGAGAAGAGCCCTTTGCTCTGCACTGGGACAGTAACAGGCTGGTATTATTATTTTATTATATTTTTTTATGTACCTACTAGTTTTTTCTGGAAGGAATCGGTTGTAAATCACAGATTAATTACACTGTTTGTTACAAATAAAATAAAATCTGCTGCTGCGGCTGCAGAAAACCTCAAGCGGCGTAAGTATAATAACTTTACTGGTAATTATATTTTCGAGCCGTTTGGGGTTGAAACCCTCGGGCCGTGGGGTCCGAGTGCTCACGGCCTCTTCAATGATATTTCAAAACGGCTATTTGACACTTCCCGCGACCCAAGGGCTGGTTTTTACCTTGGGCAGAGGCTAAGCATTGCCATACAACGTGGCAATGCGGCCAGTCTCTTGGGTACATTACCAGTCGACAGCGATGCGGATGAATTTTTCGACGCTATATTTTAATTTTTCAATAGTTTTAGTTAAGTTAGTTTTATAACTTTTATTTTCATCTAATTAAATCTGAGTAAATATAAGTCCTATTTACATTTTACTTAGATATACATTTCTTTCTTTTCCAAACAAACATAAAATACGAGCATACCTACCTACACAAATCCTAAGATGCCAACCCTAGTGGGGAAGAATCCATGCCATGGGGCAGAATGAATCTGCCCCACCATTGGGGTGACTTGGGGCAAAGTGGAATTATTTTAATTAACCTCTTTGTGGGTGAAAAAGCGGGATACAGTTTTTAAGAAAGATCTCATTCAATTGATTTAGAAATCGTGGTATAAACTTATCTAGATAATGATAAAGATGGAATCATACATTTTTCAAAACTGGCTTGAACGTCTAATGATTCATACATTTTTCTACATACAATTTAACATTTTTGATATTTAATTACAGTCCTATTAAAATAGTTAATAGAATTTTAATGGCATGAGGAACAGGGTTTAAAGTTCACTCATCCACCATAGAAAAGGGAGAATCCTCCAACCAGACGGGTGTTGTGTCTGGTGGGCCGACTGCCCGACTGTTGATGTCGGATAGTCTTATATATGTCGTTCGCGCGGTAAACTCTAATTGCGCGATGCAGGATTTGTGTGACGTCATGTCTTTGATGCGTAGTTCGTATGTGGCGGTGTAACCGCTACAGAATATAATCACGATGTAACATTTAGTTTTTTTTTTCTTTGCAATCGTCTCATCCAATAAAAAGATATGCTAATTTAAAGTTTTCCAATTGATACCCATACCGCCAACAAGCACTACGTTCCAGGCGGCTAGGGGTTAGGAGATATGGAGCATCGTAATGCTGCTTCTAATATTAAGCTGGGCGGTCACAGTCCATAAATTACAGGGTAGAAGAAGAAGAAGACTGACCGATAAACCTTAGTAAAAAAAACTTTGCAAAAGGGCAAATATACGTCGCGCTTAGTCGAGAAGTTTAGAAGGCATAGTTTCATGATTTGGACGCCAACAAATTATTAAAGCGACCACACGGCGACCATCGTTGACGGAAATAACGAGGCTACGAAATCTGTCTTCTGACAATCAAGGCCACACAAACTCAAGTAGCGTACTCAAGTAGCGTAATTTGATGCCGGGATATTACCATTAAAATTATTTATAGCCAGACTGCATCTCATGGCAATTCCAATAAGCCCAGACACGGCGAGGATACATTGTTTTATGACGGAGTTCCGGTGCCGTCCTTTCGGCTTCATCTTCAGATCAGTTCGATGGTCATCAGAATTCTTCTTCTTTCTTTTTTAAAAACGTTGCCCCACACTAGGAATTTTTCCTGTATTGTGGGTGCGTTTACAAACATTTAAACTCACATACACTAACAGCCAGACCCGGAACAACTACTTGAAGGTCATATAAATATTTGTTCCGTGTGGGAATCGAACCCGTGACACGCAGCGCAGCAGTCACTGCGCCAACCATGTCGCAATTATTTATTTAATTATGCTTCATAGTCGCTTAGCTATCTTAATCGAGATATCTTATCGCCACCGGTGAAATACTTATCATTGAGGAATTCCGGTGGCAATCTGTAGTTTTCTTCACCAGTTCCACTTCACTAAATGATACTTTCTGAATGCAAATGCTTAACTTGTTGCTGAAAATACCTACATCGCTGTGTCCTATAATATTTGAGGAGTTCCCTCAATTCCTCATGGATTCCATCATCAGAACTGAAGTTTGATAAAAATGGTACCAATCTGGAAGTATATCCATTCAAATAAAAAGAATCGGTTCGTATATGTCGGAGTTTTAGGGGCATGAGGAACAGGGTGTAAAGTTCGCTCATCTACCATAGAAAAGGGAGGATCCTCCGACCAGACGGGTGTTGCGTCTGGCGGGCAACTGCCCCGACTGTTGATGTCGGATAGTCTTATATATGTCGTTCGCGCGGTAAACTCTAATTGAGCGATGCAGGATTTGTGTGACGTCATGTCTTTGATGCGTAGTTCGTATGTGGCGGTGTAACCGCTACAGAGTTATGAGATAACATACATAAATAAAAATATAACCGAATTGATAACCTCCTCCTTTTTGGGAAGTCGGTTAAAAATAGGTTTCATTCACAATGTTGCGGGGGAGCACTTTTTAAAGACATAACCCCCAAAAATTCAAAGTTACAGTAATGGCATGACAAAGATCTGGTTGTGGAGGTCCGACGCTCCATGTAAAATACATGGTATTCAGCTGCATCTGGTTAGACTGGAAGCCGACCCCAACATATAGCCGAGAAAAGGCTAGGGAAATGATATTCTTATAACAGAGAAGACCCACCTGTCATGATCACAGGCGTTACTGGAACAACCAGGCATGTTGTCCCCCCCGTTGGGGTAGAAATCGACATCACCCAGCGGCTCCAGGTACCCTGATACTCCAACGCTAGTGTGGATCACTTCAGTGTAGTTACCATCTGTCGCGTTGAACTTGTTCTCGTTGGTGTCCCAGCCGGGGCTGGGGGGGTCCAGACCTGGGGAGACGGGAAGTGGTTGTTTAGTGGAGGGGTATGTCAAGATTCTGAAACAAAAGCCGAGGGCGCCGGAGTCCAGCAGTGCTATTCTGTAACCATCGCACGGTGAAAACTTAGGTGAAGTGAACGTAAAGTGAGCGGTCATTCCACCTGCTGCTAGGGACTGACAGCTCACTCCGAGCTCACTTCATCTAAGTTTTCATGGTGAGATGGTTACAGAATAGCACTGCAGATCTGGAGGCAGGAAGGTGGTTTTGTGGTTTGGACCTATTGGAGGCCCTGAGCACTTTAGGATACTGGCCCTACGGAAAATCAAGAATGCAAAAGCCAGCAAAATGAGCTCCAAACTTTTTGCACCCTGCCTCTGATAGCTCCTAGCTGCAGCTGGCACGAAACGCTGGCAGGAAATACGGTTTGTCTAGACTATCGTTGACATGTAAGACATCTGTATCTTTTCTATTTTAAACATTAGAGAGGATTGGAACGATATGGCACGATGAGGCGCGATGTCAAACATGAAGAAAATAAATGTCACTTGTTTAAAAAGGAGGTAGAATAGCTACCTCTGTCTTTTCAAATCGTTAATCTTTTTAAACTATATTGTAAATATCTCGTTACGGTTAAACCGTGTCTTAAAGATTTACCTCAGGACCTCAAAATGTTCATGCTCTAAATTTTTATTTTGTGTTACATCTTTCTTTTTCTTCTTTCTTTCTCTTTCTTTTTTCTTTTTTTCTCGCTTTTACTGCAATCTGAGGGAGTGATTTTGTGAAAAGGGAAAGAAGTCTGTGACAGGAAGCTGGAAAAGCGCGTGCTATTTGATTTGACCAATGAGCGCGCGTGGTGTTAGAGTTGGCCGTCAGATGGTACCAACCCATTTTCCGAGAGGTTGGTACTGTCAGCCAAGATGTCAGATGTTACACATCTTATGCGACTAATAAATATCGGCGTTCCAGCTGTGTTAGAACCTAATAGTTTGGCACGCGATGATGGCAAGAGACCGGACGGCATGTCTTTATTTCCATGGAAGGTGGGTAGGCCTTTAGTGTGGAACGCAACGTGTGTCGATACTCTTGCGCCATCCCATCTTCCTAGCTCAGCGTGCTGTGCTGTCGCTGCCGCTGCGGCTGCAGAAAACCAAGCGGCGAAAGTATAATAACCTTATACGAGTAGGCAACCATATTTTCGAGCCGTTTGGGGTTTAAACCCTAGAGCCGTGGGATCCGAGTGCTCATGGTCTATTCACTGAAATCTCTAAACGACTGGTTGACACTTCCCGTGACCCAAGGGCTGGTTTTTACCTTGGCCAGAGGGTAAGCATTGCCATACAACGTGGCAATGCGGCCAGTCTCTTGGGCACACTACCAGTCAACAGCGATGCGGATGAATTTTTCGACGCTATATTTTAGTTTGTATAATAATATATATTGGTTTTATTTTTTATATATATTAAACATACATGTAAAAGTGGTATTTCAAAAAAAAAACTAATTATATCAATGAAACGACCTTTGGCCCCGTATTCCTAAATACTACCACAGATTAATATAGATGGTAGGTACACTCCGCAGTTTAGTTATTAAGCTACAAGTACGTGACGGGCCCGTCTTGCTGGGCCAATTCAGTGAGTGTAATGTAGTCAGAAGATCTAAGAGTCACGCGATAGAAAGAGAGGCAGCTTCTAGGTGAATATAACTGTAGGTGATTAGCTCTGTGCGACCTGAATTGCACTTTATTGTGTCGTGGCAGGAGTCGCTTTTTATTTAAATGATTTTGCGGCGTGTCCCATCTATCATCTTTTTTAGGGTTCCGTAGTCAACTAGGAACCCTTATAGTTTCGCCATGTCTGTCTGTCCGTCCGTCCTCGCTTAATCTCTGTGACCGTTACCACTAGAAAGCTGAAATTTGGTACCAATATGTATATCAATCACGCCGACAAAGTGGTAAAATAAAAATTGGAAAAAAAAAAAATATTAGGGTAGCCCCCCTATATGTAAAGTGAGAAGTGAGTTTTTTTTTTATTTTCAACCCTAACGTGTGATATATTGTTGGAAAGGTATTTAAAAATGAATAGGGGTTTACTAAAATCATTTTTTGATAATGTCAATAATTTCGGAAATAATCGCTCCAAAAATAAAAAACAATGTGTCCCTCTAACTTTTGAACCATAAGTTTAGAAAATATGAAAAAATCTGAAAAGTAGAACTTTATAAGGACTTTCTAGGAAAATCATTTTGAACTTGATGGAAACAACAGTTTTTGTACAAAAATGACAAAAAGTTGTACAAAATAATTTCTGGACTAAGTTTGTAGTATAATCGTATATGCAAGCAGGAACACTTATTGTGACGGACGGGAAACTACGGAACCCTACACTGAGCGTGGCCCGACACGCTCTTGGCCGGTTTTTTGAGAGATTATTTTTATATAGGCTTTTAGGTTCTCTTTTATGTGCATTGCAAACAGCTAATCCTGAGCGAGTGGGTTCGAGGATACTTTGTAAGGCTTTTAATTAAGCTATATCCACTCTGTGCTCAAAAACTATTTCAGTCATCATCTGTCTTATAACATAGATACAATAAGCTGCCTACCGACAGGACAAAGCCTTTATAACGAAAATAAAAGGGTCAATTCCCATACTATTTTTAGGAACATCTTGACAAATATTCCCTAAATTTTTACCAGTTTTCGACATTGACTATCGCTGAGATGAGCTAACGACTAAATCAATCTGTAGCGGTTACACGGCCACATACGAACTACGCATTAATTACATGACGTCACACAAATCCTGCATCGCGCAATTAGAGTTTACCGCGCGAAAAACATGTATAAGACTATCCGACATCAACAGTCGGGCAGTCGGCCCGCCAGACACAACACCCGTCTGGTCGGAGGATCCTCCCTTTTCTATGGCGGATGAGTGAACTTTACACCCTGTTCCTCATACCCCTAAAAATCTGTCTGCCTTACCGAATGCAGCTGAGTACAACAACCCAGTACCCTCGGTAAGACTGGTTGTCAGGCTTTCGTGCTTCTGACGACCCGTAACGACTGTCAAAGATCCACGAATGACGGCCCGGACCAACGGCTTAACGTGCGAGGCACGGAGGACTCACGGTGTGTTAAGATGGTCACCCATTCATAGACCAACCCCGGCAATCGTAGCTTAACCTGATGGATCGAACCGTGCGGCTGTTATTACTTAGCCACGAGCTCTTCATGAGATAGCGACTAGAGAATTGATTTATTTTATGTTTATTTACAGGTAGGATCCTGTACTTAAGAAGAATAATATTACTATGGAGACGAAGAGGAATAATACTTACTAGTAATATAATCTACTCGTCCACCAAGGTTCCTGCCGATGACGCCAGCCTTCTGACCTCCGAGGCTGAAGCCAGCGATGTGGTAATGACTGGGGTCGGCTCCAGTGGCGTTGCTCAACCAAGTTATGAACCTAGCCACGCCCTCGCCTGAGAATAGTACAATTTTAATCAGTTAAAGACAAATTAACTACGAAAGGTTACAAAAGATATGTAGGTGTTGTAATGAATGTAAAAAAAGATGAAAAACGAAGCTGAAAGTCACTTTTTCTTTCCGTCATTGTGATCATACTTTTTGTACCGGACCAAACTTCTGGTTACAAGTTTTAAGTGTTAGCCCTTTACTATTACATGCATCCATAAGCACAATGTCTTGCGTGTATTGCACTGTGCTCTACCGTAAACGGGGATTGTTCACACTATATATAAAAAGGTGTTTGTACACTCTGTAAGCTCTGTGGCCAGGACCGGTTTAGAGATGATTTAAGACCGTCAAGGGCGCGAGACGCGTCCGTGCCTCCTCAGTTTGTAAGCACTTAAGACTCGGACGCGATACGAATGCTGTACGGCGTACATAGCATGAACTCATGTTGAAATGTTCGTGAAGTTTTGGATCCGTGCCTCGCCCGCACCTCATACATGGCACGGTTTGCGCTGATAAGTACGGTGTAACATAAATCATTCTATAGCGTACTTTCCGAGGCGCGGAGGGGTCTTGATATGTAATGGATATACAAGACTGTTATTAATATGTATGTTTAGGTTATGGTATTTTTCTATGGGCCTGTGTCGCCTGAAATAAATGGTATATTATTATTATTATTGTTTTATTTTTGACATTTCTCGGGACCCTAGGGTCCCGGACCTTTGGAAGGCGTACGAGGGGCCGAAGCCAACTCGCAGAGGCTCGTTAGACGTGTCTAATGAAATAAGGCACTAACCGACGATTACCCCTGTACGCACTAATCTAGTGCACCTAAGGACAACCCCCGGTTAGTGCAGGACTATTGCAAGATATGGAAACAATGATATTGGATTATGGGTTTGGGTGGCTAAGTGAACTGGTTATCTAGAACTATGGAAATACTAGGGCCCCTGCCTGACCAATATCTTGTATAAACTACACAGTTAAAATGGCAGGGGGTGACTTGCAGTCAATACACAAAGTTTTTTACTCGTGGGAACAACAATGAAAGAAAATTTAAAAAAAAACAAAAACCAAAAGGAGAGGAGTGATGCGAAGTCGGAGTCCGACGCTGCGTCTGGCGCAATGAGCTCTGGTCAGAGCTCGGAGCGCGAAGTGGTGGGGGGAGCGACCGTGAGGAACCGAAAGTTCCTCCGGAAGCGCCCCGGACCGGGGGATGGCCAGGGGTCGTCCGCCGACGAGGGGGTCTCGGGCCAAGGCCGGAGGAAGATCCACTCCAGTCGGCGGGGTTCGGCCAGAGGAAAAGGTGTGGGTAGAGGGCTCACCACCAAGGAGGCAGGCGAGCCGAGTCCGGCCAGCCCAGCTGAGGTGGAGAGGCCCTCTACAGAGGAGGAACACCACCCTGTAGGGACCAGCACCGTGGCGGCCCCTACAGAGTCGGCAGGTGGTGAGCCGGGCGTCGCTGGCGGCTCCAATTCGGAGCGAGCAGCCAGGTTTGCGGAGGCTGTGGCAGCCGCAATCAAGGTTTTGGTCTTGAAGAGGACTCAGTCCTCTAAAGACAAGGCCATGCCTGCGGCCATAGCCTCTATTGTGGTGGCTGCGGAGGCCTATCATCTCAGGCCTCCGTCGCCCGCTTGACAGCCGCCATGGAGCTTCTCCGAAAGGAGAACGAGGAGCTCCGAGCAGACCTAGCTGGGCTCCAAGGAGCCGGCCCTCGTGAGGTGCCACAGGGGAGGGAGCAGCATGGGCAGGGACGGCCCGTGCCTGCGGAGGACCGGGTTCTGACCCTGGTGAGGCAGGAGATGGCTTCTCTGCGGTCCCATTTTTCCGCGATAGAAGCCATCGTCCTGCGCCCTCCTCTAGCGGCAAGCATGCCGCCGGCCTCTGGCCAGCAGAAGACGGCTTCGTATGCCACCACCGCAGCTGCCTCGGCCAAACCAGGCTCGTCGGGGCAGACCAGGGGCGGGGTGGCTACAAAGGCGGCGAGGGCCCCGGCCCAGGTGGCGAAGGTCCCGGCCCAGGCGGCGAAGGCCCCAGCCCTAGCGGCGAAACAGTTGCCCCCGTCTCCTCCTAATTCTACCCCGGCTGACGCCGAATGGCAGGTAGCCGGGGAGAAGAGGAAGGCGGCGAAGGCAAAAAGGGCGGCCAAGAAGAAGGAGAGGAGGCAGCGGCGCAAGGAGCGAAGCGTCGCGGCTAGGCTCCGCGCCCCGAAGTCCGCAGCTGTAGTGATTACACTACAGCCAGAGGCGGAGAAGAAGGGCGTGTCCTACCGCAACGTGCTCGCCAAGGTGGGGGCGGCGGTGGACCTCAAAGAGATCGACGCCGCTGATGGCATCCGGGTGAGGGTCACTGCGACTGGGGCCCGGATGCTGGTGGTCCCCGGTGCGGCAAGCGGCCCGGCCGCTGACGCTCTGGCCGAAAGGCTTAGGGCGTCCCTAGATGCGGACGAGGCCCGAGTTTCCAGGCCCACCAAATGCGCAGACATGCGTATTCTGGGCCTGGATGACTCAGTGACGGAGGGACAGGTGGTGGCCGCTGTTGTTAGGGCTGGAGGGTGCTCTGCCGAGCAGGTTAGGGCGGGCGCCCTCCGTCCTGACTTCACGGGGTTGCGAGCCATTACGGTGAGCTGCCCCGTGTCGGCGGCCAAGAAAATAGCCGGGAGGGCCAATGGCTTTTGGTGGGCTGGGTTTCGGCGCAGGTCAAACTGCTGGAACCCAGACCTCTGAGGTGCTTCCGCTGCCATGTGGGCAACCACGTGGGAGCTAAATGCACCTCGGAGGTGGACCGCAGCAGTCATTGTTACCGCTGTGGTCAGCCCGGTCACAAGGCCGGCTCGTGCGAAGCCACGCCGCATTGCGTCGTATGTGCGGCGGCTGGCAAGCCAGCCGGCCACCGGATTGGGAGCAAGGCCTGTGCTCCACCCGCCAAGGCTAGAGGCAAACCACCTGCCACCGCCGTCACAGCCGCAACCGCCGCCACCGTTGCCGTTGCCGCCTCAACAGCCGTCGTCGCCGCCGCAGCCGCCGCGGCAGGGCCCTCACAGGGGGCTAAGGAGGGGGCTGACATGGAGTGCCAATAATGGCCCCATTTCGCCTCCTCCAGGCGAACATCAACCACTGCGCCGCAGCTCAGCATCTGTTGCTCCAGAGCATGGCGTAGTGGTCGATTAACATCGCCGTGGTCGCTGAGCCGTACTTTGTCCCACCCAGGGATGACTGGGTGGAGGACCTGAGCGGCTCAGTGGCCCTAATTTCGTCGGCCGCCACCGGTACCCCGTCCCTCGAGGCTGTTAAGAGAGGACGGGGTTGCGTTGCAGCACGGTTCGGGGAGATTGTCGTGGTAGGCGCGTACTTCTCCCCGAACCGAACTCTCGCCGAGTTCCACAACTCCCTTGCGGAGTTGAGAGTCGTCGTCGTCGAGTTTTGTTCCCTCCCCGTGCTCGTCCTCGGGGCGGGGACTTCAATGCCAAGAATGTGGCTTGGGGTTCCCGGTATACGGACACACGGGGCAGGATGGTGGAAGACTGGGCGCTGGAGACAGGCCTGGTCGTCCTTAATCGGGGTTCTGTCCCCACGTGTGTGCGGATGCGGGGTGAATCAGTGGTGGACATCTCGTTCGCTAGCCCCGCTCTGTCGCCGCGTGTCATTGACTGGCGCGTCATTTAGGGGGTGGAGACGTATTCCGATCACCGGTACATCCGGTTTGACGTCTCCGCCCAGACCTCGAGCGCGCCGGTCCGACAGGCCCCGAATGGTCCGCGGTGGGCGCTGAAGCAGCTGGACCGGGAGCTCCTCCTGGAAGCCTCGATCGTGCAGGCCTGGGTGTCATCACCGGACAGGCCTGCCGACATCAATGACGAGGCGGAGTGGTTCCGGGAGGCCATGTCCGAGATATGCGACGTGGCAATGCCCCGGGTCCAGCCCGGACGTGCTTCGCGCCAGGTGTACTGGTGGTCGCGTCAGCTGACGACACTGCGCAATGCGTGCATTACTGCGCGACGCCGGTACACTAGGCACCGCAGGCTCCGTATTCGACCTCCGGATACGGAAGCCATTCAGGCGGAGCTGTACCAGGGGTACAGAGCGGCGAAGACCGCCCTCCAAGCGGAAATCCTGCGGGCCAGGGCACTGGCCCGCGAGGAGTCGCTGGAGACTCTGAACAGAGACCCGTGGGGACGCCCATATAAAATGGTGCGGGAGAAACTCCGCCCATGGGCTCCCCCGCTGACGCAGAGTCTCCGGCCGCAGCTTGTGGGGGACGTGGTGAGCGCTCTGTTCCCTTCGAGAGGGGAACACGCCTCCCCGCCCATGGTTCCGCCTACTGCGGTGCCTGATGCGGACCACACCGCCGACGACGACGACGATGCTCTGGAGGTGACCGAGGTAGAGATGAGGGTGGCGGTACGTAGGCTGAATGCCAGAAATATCGCCCCAGGACCCGACGGCTTACCTGGGAAAGCCTGGGTCCTGGCCTCAGATGCTCTCGGGCCTCGACTAAGGGGGCTCCTAAGCGCATGCTTGGAGAGGGGCCAGTTCCCGCTTCGTTGGAAGACGGGGAAACTGGTCCTCATCAAGAAGCCGGGGCGCCCTGCGGACTCTCCGTCCGCTTACCGGCCCATAGTGCTGCTCGGCGAGGTGGGCAAGTTCTTTGAAAGAGTCATTGCAGACCGCCTCGTCGGGCGGCTGGTGCGGGTGGGGCCGGATTTGGCGGAGAGCCAGTTTGGTTTCCGCAGGGGGCGCTCCACGGTTGACGCCATCATGCGCGTGCGAGCCCTCACGACGGGGGATGCGGTGGCTCGGGGTGGGGTCGTCTTGGCGGTGTCTCTAGACATCGCCAACGCGTTCGATACCCTGCCCTGGAGTTGCATCAGGGAGGCACTCCGGTATCACCGGATGCCGACCTACCTCTGTCGTGTGGTCGAGGCCTATCTGGCAGACAGGGCCATCATCTACCCCGGTCACCAGGGAGAGTGGAACCGGCGAGAGATGTCGTGCGGTGTCCCACAGGGATCGGTCCTGGGGCCGCATCTGTGGGACATCGGATACGACTGGGTGCTGTGCGCCAACCTCCCCAATGGCGTCAGCGTCGTTTGTTACGCCGACGACACGTTGGTCCTGGCGCAGGGGAGGTCGCACCAGGCGGCGGCCGAACTAGCGACACACGGGGTTGCGACAATCGTGGCCAGAATCCGGCAGTTGGGACTCGAGGTGGCCTTGCACACGTCTGAGGCCATGTGTTTTCATGGTCCTCGGAACGCGCCACCGTCGGGTTCCCAAATAACGGTAGGAGGGGTTCACATCGGCGTCGAGTCGACGATGAAGTACCTGGGACTCGTCCTCGACAGTCGGTGGAACTTCGTGGAGCATTTCCGACGTTTGGCTCCCAGACTGGACCGGGCCGGGGCTGCCTTGAAGCGGCTCCTGCCCAATCTAGTGTTGTCCACTGGTGGTTGCGTTGTGGTTGCGATGTGGTCGGTATCACACACACGGTCGACAACGACTGCAAAGTGTGGTACGTGTGAATAGTCCTATTCATTTTCAATACGAAATATACGCCCGGCCACGTGGTGTCGTTGTGGTACAGTCTGTTGTCAACATTATCTGACCCACCCTAAAAACAAACAAATTTGGACCCTGTGCTTGTAACATTAAGGTTTGTTCAATTTATATGAGCATATCAGACTAGTTACTGCTCGACTCGATGAACAAATACAATAATAATACAGACACGCAAAATTGATCTTTAACACGTAACGTTAAGGTAAACCCACCCAACATTGTCGGAGCCACCGGCATTATATATCATTTTGTTATGCTATTTTAATCATTATCTCGTTGACATTAAAGTTGAAAAGCTTTTAAGTCACACTACATAATTACGGCGACGAACAACATGTGGGTTCGAAAACACAGTCCACCTATTATCAGTTCCTTTTTTAATCAATTTAATAAATAAAAACACACATGATAATAAAAAAACTACCTATAAAACAGAAAATAAAAAATTGTAAAGAGACGTTGTTTTTGCAATTTAGTAAGGCAAGGTAAAATATTTTTGCGCGTAGTCACTGCATACCCTTAGGTTTTATAATAAAGATAAAGATAAAGATATTTATTCGTCAGATATGGTACATACAAGTTGTTTAAGTGAAGTAATTATGTTCAGGACACATCCGCCGCTAAAAGCGGCATACGAATATTTACATGGTTAAAACCTAACTTATTTATTACTTATATTCTAATAACAATACCAAACGCTTAGAATATAGACACAAAGACACACATTTACATTTTGTCATTTAGACTATTAAAATATAAAATGAAATAAAACACAACAACAACAATATTTGTAGATATTATAAAACTAAATAAATCTAATATGTATTACTCTTGTAATCAAAAAATTCTTTCAGTGTATAAAATTTATTTTGGAGAAGCCACGCTTTTAGACTTTTTTTTGTAGTAATTAAATGGTAGTTCTCTTATTACTTTTGGAATATGGTTGTAAATTTTTATGGACATAAGGTAGCTGTTTCTGTAGTGGAGAGCGCTGTTACAAAATTGGTTTTTTAGCTTGGTGGGGTCCCTTTTTGTAAATCTATTGTTTTCGGTTACTGTGGAGAAGAAGTGTGAATTCTTCCTAACAAATATGGCTATTTCTAAAATATAAATAGAAGCTAGCGTTAAAACCTTTAACTTTTGAAAGATTGGTCTACAACTCTCATATGGAGGCGCCCCAGTTATTGCTCTCAAGCATTTTTTTTTGCGCTATGAAAGCTCTTTGGAAATGTGACGAGTTACCCCATAGGAGTAAGCCGTACCTCAATACAGACGCTACGTAGCCGTGATAGGCGTTGAGTGCAGCTTCTTCATTCGCTGTTTTACGTAGTTCTCTTAGTGCGTATACAAATCTGTTTATTTTTTTACATAGGTTTTCTATATGTGTTCCCCAATTACAATTTTCATCTAATGTTAGACCTAAAAATTTTATACTATTTTCTTTGTTAATTATTTCGTTATTATGGTTTAGATGAATTTTTGGGGGGTTTTGTTTATAGTTTGCAAATTGGATGAATTTTGTTTTAGATAAATTTACTTTTAAGTTGTTTCCATTTAGCCAATTTATTATATCGTTAATAGTTTGATTTACTTCTTGTTGATGAAATGTTTTATTATTTTCCGGTATTATTACTGACACGTCATCTGCAAATAGTACGCATTTATGGCTTGTTATATTTGGTAAGTCATTAATATACACGCTGAAATTTTAATGGTTGTTTTGCCGCAGCAAAATGATTTTGTCTTGGTAGTACAATAGATTTATAAAAGAATTTAAAAAATATGTTAAGTAATGGCGAATTTAGAATTGTGTAAAACAAAACTCGAAACCAACCTAGAAACAATAGTAGTCATACCTACAGCGCGAACGACCGGCTGCGCGAGACTGGGGGCCTATTACGAACTTTTAAAAAACCAGGCAAGTTCCAGGCAATTCATTTCACTGGCTGGATATATTTCGTATTATGACATCGGTAATTCTGACCGACTTCACGCTGGCTAGTTTGTCTGTGGCTGACTTGAAATTCTCTGCCGTAACGTTCAGAAACACAAATAAATATTTATCGGTAAGTTACGGTTTTATTTAGATCACGTATTTTATGATAAAAATAATAAATATATCTTAATATAGTTACTAAAAGTAGGTGAAAATATGAACGCAATGTTTATTGTGCTATACAATTAATTTTTATTTAATTTTTCCGTGTTTGTAAATTGTAACGCGAGATTCTCCTAACAATAACTTTTCCGAACGTATTCCACTTGATGTTCAACGGGGAATTTGACAACTTCATTCTTGGACAATGTTTATTGTTGCAAAATAAAATAATACTATCGTATTGTTTGTATAATACTCTCTATAAAAAGTACCACGAAAGTTATGCTGATAGTTTTCTTAGATTACCGCGGTGTAGTGCACAACGATTTTTTTCCAGAGGGATAAACAGTGATTATAGAGTATTATTTAGGCATTATGAGGCGTTTGCGCGAGAATATCCGCTGAAAACGGCCCAGATTTGTGAAACGACAATTCATAGATTTTGCACCATGATGATGCACCATCACACAAAGCCATCATTGTGCAAGAGTTCTTAGCCAAAAATTCAGCAAATGTCATCGACCAAGCGCCGTATTCATATGATATGGCTCCGTCTGACTTTTTTCTGTTCCCGAGGCTAAAATTACCTCTTCGAGGAATACGTTTCGAGTCGATTGAAGCTATAAAAGAAAATTCGCTGAAGGAGTTTTAGACCATACCTCAATCAGCTTACCAAAAATGTATGGAGGACTGGGTCAAGCGCTGGCGTAGCTGTATTGCAAGGGAAAGGGCCTACTTTGGAGCCGACAAAATAAATTTTGACGAATAAATTACTTAATGGTTTTATTGAACAATTCCCAGTACTTTTTACACAGATTGTATTATGTCCCTTCGCAAGAAGTACCTACTAGTTTCAGAGTATAAACAAAAATATGGATAATGAATGGTTATGGTGGTGTGGTGTTTTTGAGTGTTTTTACTAAATATCCAGTTTTCAACATGTTATATTTACCTATAACCGTAGCCGCGAGGCACACATTCCTGCTGGTATCATGCAATGCAGTTTTACACTTTTTATTTTGTATTCTTTCATTTTATCTTATTTTTTTTTTCTCTTTCTACTTGTGTGCCTTTTAGTCTGTGCCAAATAAATGTATTTTCTTTCTTTCTTTCTATCATGGTAATATTTTGTAATTATCATGGTGCACCATTTATTAGGCTGTTGAAATTATTATAGTTCAATGGATGAGAGTTATCGCCCTCGGCTGAGCCTAACTTATGTTTAGTTTGAAACATTGTAGGAGTTTTTCAATTTTACCGTTATTTTGGTATTTTGATCAGAAGTGCCACTTTCCGGAGTTTCCAGAAACTCGAACGGTACATATTCGTCACACGTGATATTTTCTCTGAATAATTTCACCAAAAATATCTAAAACCATTCAATAAAAACTCCTATGAAGTAGCGGAAATTGACTGGATTGTGAGGTTACTTGTTATCAGTTTTAATATGTCAAGAAATGTCAAAGGAACGTTCATAATACGGTATTTCCAGCCAATAGTCGGGCAGAAGCCGGCCAGGGTGTCACGTGACCACTGACTGGCTTGTTTGACGAGTTCATAATACGAAATTGCAAGGCAGTTCTGTTTACGCCGTAAACTGCCTGGAAATAAGAGTTCATAATAGGGCCCCTGGAACGAGCGACGCGCGGTCGTTGCCTCGCGCTACAGCTGATACCTATTCCTGAGTTGAACGAAACACAATCCTTACCTACCTAAAAGTAATTCCAATTTTTCCTTCATACTTTTACGGGCTTAGGACCGTCACAAATACTTTTTAGCCACAACTTACTGAATACGAAACTGAAAAACAAGGTTATTATTTTACAAAAATAATAATTCTGAATTAGATACTTAATGTTGTATTTAAGGCGTATTTAAAAAATTGGAATCAACTTATTTACAATGATTTTAATTAACTTACCTACTTAAATGTTCACTATTTACAAAGGTGGGGACTTACACTTCCCGGTAACGGAGTAATTGTTCGAAGTGCAAGCCACTACGTTCGATACACAATCGAGCACGTTTTAACTGATTGTCTTTCAATTTTAATAAAGTGTCTCTGTCACGTCTTACGGTATTAAAAGCGTCCACTATCGCAGTTATTAACGCGTCGCGAGTTGCGTGTTCTTCACGATACACGAGGCGCTTGAGCTCAGACCACAAGTAAAAGTCCAACGGAGTCAGGTCCGGGCTTCTAGCTGGCCAAGGCACTGGCCCGCCGCGTCCGATCCAGCGCTGGGGAAACACCGAGTCCAGGTGCTCTCGCACGGCACGCTGATAATGAGCCGGGCACCCGTCATGCTGGTAGTGGATGTTGTCATCGGACACCGTTAGCGAAACGTCTTCTAGTAAGTCCGGGATAACGTTACGTAGCATTTCCAGGTAAGTTGCACCTGTCAAGTGTCCTGTCACAAAATGCGGTCCGATAACTTGGCCATTAATAATGCCGGCCCACACGTTAACACTAAAACGCACTTGATGAGCACACTCGCGAATAACATGTGGGTTATTAAAAGCCCAAAAATGTTCGTTGCGCTGGTTGAACAGTCCAACTCGCGTAAACGTAGCCTCATCCGTCCACAAAATGTTCAGATTCTGATTGTTTATCAACCACTGACAAAATGCTATTCTGGCCGGCGCGTCATTTTCGTGAAGTGCATGAACTTTCCGAAAATGATAGGGATGAAGTCCTTCGCAGTTTAATAATTTCCAGACGTAGTACTGGCTTACGTCAAACCTAGCCGCAGCCATACGCGTACTTCGACGAGGATCCCGTTCGAAGTAATCGATGATCTCCTCGTCGAGCTCTGGCGAATGAACGGCCGATCGACCTCTCCCCTGTGCATGCGCTGGTGTCTGAAACTGCCCGTGATCGAGTAACCGCTGTGTCGCCGCTACGATCGTCCGGGCTTGTGGGACTTGGGGGTTCAGAACCCCGCGAAGAAGAAGCGACTCCATGTGTTGCGGCTCCGCGTAAAGTCGCCGGGCAGCGTGGGAGTTATAATTAGCCCTAGCGTACAGTTGTACCATAGCGAGGTACTCCAAATTGGAATAATTGTAGTGTCGATCCATTTTTGCACGAAAATCACTTATCACGATATCGCACGTACAACGGTACGACGGTCGCGGAACAACTGACTGAGACGGCAGCGGGGAGCGGGCGGTGCGGCGGTGATGAGTGGGGAGGCGCTCGTCGTGTGCAGACTAGATTATGCCGTTTATTGCTTTGATTACTACGCGTTACAGCTTATTTTGCTCTGAACATTTGCGAATCGGTATTCGCTTTGTCGGCACCGCCAAAGAAATAAATAATACTACAAACAGCGCGCAGAGCAGAGACGCGACTCGGCGGCGTGCGAACTAGTTTATGCCGTATCACTACGCATGACAGCTTATTGTGGTCTGAACATTTACGAACTGCACTTCGCTTTGTCGGAAGCGCGCAGAGCCACGCATGCGGTTCGAGAAGTACCTACGTTATGTCTAGTGGTTACTATTGTTTCTCACGCTTTCGAGTTTATGCATATTTTTTTTAATTATTTGAAAAAAATAACTTTTGTTTTTCTTTAGTTTAACTCTATGATTCGATGGCAGAACGATTTGCCCTTAGTAGGGCAAATCGTTCTGCCGTGGGAAAACAACCATTAAAATTTCAGCCTGTATAGAAGGAAGAGAAGAGGCCCAAGGATGCTTCCTTGGGGTACTCCAGACCCATTGTGTTTAAATAAGGATCTGTATGTCATCGCAACGAGTTTATCATTTATATGAGATATTTCTACACATTGTTGTCTTTTGCGTAGATAGCTTTTTAGCCATTCTAACGCTGGGCCCCTGATGCCGTAGCGCTCACATTTATCTAGCAGTGTATAGTGGTTAACGAGATCAAAAGCCTTGCTCATAATAAATACGAATATCTATTTTTGAACTACCCACTTATTACAAATTATGCGAAAATATTACCATTTTAGAAAGTTTATATTTGAAGGTTATCCGTCTATAGTTCTTTAAAATATACAAGAAATGGTTTTGGAATAAATTCTAAATTGAAAGAAAAACATTTATTTTGTCGCAGGAGACCACGATACCAGAATTACTTGAAGATAGTTACTAAAATAAGTTATTACACTAATTATATTATAACAAGTAACGGGTGATTTTTTAAGAGGTATAGGATTTGATTTTCAAAAAAAAAAACAAAAAATTTGAAAAATTTGATGAAATCTTTATTGGAATCGATAGAACGATCAATATAATTTAATGTTTGGAGATGATTTCATGCAAATGCTGGCCGCGGCTTCGGTTTAGATGGCCCATTCGCAAGGCCCAATTTCGGCACACTCTCTCCAACATATCAGCCGGTATATCACGAATAAATGCTTCAATATTCGTATCGTTGCTGGTTTATCCCTGTAGACATGAGCCTTAACATGGCCCCACAAGAAATAGTCCAAAGGCGTTAGATCACACGATCTAGGCGGCCAATTGACGGGCCCAAAACGTGAGATAAACTGTTCACCGAAGGCGGCTCTCAATTGGGCCATTGTTTCGCGTGCCGTGTGGCATGTGGCACCGTCTTGTTGAAATCACATGTCAGGCATGTCCAATTCTTCCATTTTGGGCAAAAAAAAATCGCCAATCATCTACCGTGTGATGAATGGCGCTCGCCATTCACAGTAACGTTTCGGCCATTTTCGTCTTTGAAAAAGGACGGCCCGATGATGCCACCGGCCCATAATCCACACCAAACAGTACATTTTTCGGGATGCAGTGGTAGCTCTTGCAATGCTTCTGGCTGGTCTTCACTCCAGATGCGGCAATTATGCTTATTGACATATCCATTCAACCAGAAATGAGCATCGTCGCTGAACACTTTTTTTCGATAAAAAAGTGGATCTTCCTCCAACTTTGCCAATGCCGGAGCCGCGGCCAGCATTTGCATGAAATCATCTTCAAACATTAAATTATATTGATCGTTCTATCGATTCCAATAAAGATTTCATCAAATTTTTCAAACTTTTGTGTTTTTTTTTGAAAATCAAATCCTATACCTCTTAAAAAATCACCCGTTAGTTATAACATAATAACCTAACGCTAACGTTTTAAAGATCAAATTTGCGTGTCTGTATTATTATTGTATTTGTTCATCAAGCCGTCGAGCTTGTCTGATAAGCTCATTTAAATTGAATAAACCTTATGGTTAATGTCAGAGGGTCCAAATTCGTTTGTTTTTAGGGTGGGTCAGATAATGTTGACAACAGACTGTACGTGTGCAGAAGCCCTTATATCTTCTGACTACGTTACGCCCACTGAATTCGATCAATTGAGCTGCCGCGTAACTAATTGTAGCTTCATACCTAAAATGCGGAGTGACCCATCTGTAATCATCTCTGCTATAACTTTGTAGCGGTTACACCGCCACATACGAACTACGCATCAAAAAGACATGACGTCACACAAATCCTGCATCGCACAATTAGAGTTTACCGCGTGAACGACATAGATAAGACTATCCGAAATCAACAGTCGGGCAGTCGGCCCGCCAGACACAACACCCGTCTGGTTGGAGGATCCTCCCTTTTCTATGGTGGATGAGTGAACTTTACACCCTGTTCCTCATACCCCTAAATTAGTGACCCCGAGTATGAACGTCAAAGCAGCCTTCGTGCAACTACTTCAGCGTGACGTCATCATCATCACTCCCGCAAGCTTTCGTGAGGCGAGTCACACAGACAGCCAGCACCCTCGGCTTCAACGGGTATCCTGACCACCAGCATGCAGCGAACGCGCATTCCTGGTCATCACCCTCAGCCTCAGCAACAACCTTGGCACAGCATCTGCATCTTCGGCCGGTCTCACAAGCAGTGATCTTTCTACCCTCTCCTGGTCGACGCTAGCAGTCTGCCACAACCTGGCGCTATACCACATCCGACTCACTGGAACGTGACGCAGCGCCACCCCGACTCACTGGGGAATCACCCCAGACAGTTCCGACTCACCGCGAACTATGCGACACCCGGTTCTGACTCACTGGAACCTCCACTGGTACTGTGAAGCATCGCAGGATACAAGACTCAGCCCACTATCGACCTCCGGTCTCCGGTGGAAGAGTGAACTTTACACCCTGTTCCTCATACCCCTAAAACTTAACCACGAGCTTTCACACTGTAATATGGAAAATGATGATGCTCACCTGAGGCAACAGTGTTTCTTACCGCTGTAAGATAGAAGGTGCAAGCGCCAGCGCACCAGTCTACCACGATGACGTTCATGTCTTCAGCATCCAAGAAAGCTGAGAAAAAGAAATGGATTTGTCAATAATCATCACGCCAGATGAGGAAAGCATGCGGGAAAGTCTGAAAGGGATACCGTGGCCCCCTGGCATTGCACAGGCAACAGAAGGAACACGGGTAGGTTTTAGTCAGTAAGAGTCTGACACGCCCTCCTGCTCCACCCAGAGCAGGAGACGTCATTTGATGATTGCCCACACAAAAAAAAAAAAAAAAAGATGTGGAAGCCAGGAGTGTAGTACACCCACATTTTGCCAGTTATGTTTAAAGAGGGTTTATCCCAAAAGTTGGCAACGTCGCAAATAGCTGTCAAATATTTACCTGTTTTGATTAATTTGGCAATAATACTGTATGGAAATATGAAAGGTGGCTAACTAGTGAACTAAAATATTGATTACTAGCACTTTGCCCACGGCTTCGCTCCCGTGGTCTTTCCTGCGGACCCGTTATTTTTCCCGGGATAAAAAGTAGCTTATGTTACTCCCTGATGGTAAAAGGTTTTTTCAAATCGGTCCAGTAGTTTCGGAGCCTATTCAATACAAACAAACAATCAAATCTTTCCTCTTTATAATATTATTATTTGTATTAGTACCTATATATGAAATGCAATAATTAATATCGTAACACTGAATATTTAGTTTTAAATGTAAAAAGTATTTGGAAACTTTCCAAATGCCTTTTTACACCTGAAACCGGTCTTTTTTTTTTTTTTTTTTTTTTTTTTTTTTTTTTTTTTTTTTTTTTTTTTTTTTTTTTAAACGTAGCCCCACAGTAGGAAATTCTCCTGTATCGTGGGTGTGTACACAAACATTTAAACTCACATACACAAGTATTGAAAAAAAAAACTCACCAGGCACAAGTACTGCGTTAAAGTTAGTTGTAGCACTGCCCCACCATCCATGGATGAGAATAGCAGTTCTCTGGGTGGCGTTGAAGTTAGAGGACTGGACGAGAGCGTCGTTACCGGAGATAAGAACCTGACTTACTGTTGGGTTGTTCCTGTAAGCATAGTCAAAGTTATTTTTTAATGTTCATAATCATTATCGTTAATGGGAGAGCTCGTGGTTAAGTAATTCAAAATTAAAAATATTTTATTTCACATAAACCTACATGGGCACTTATGAAACGTCAGAAGCTAGGTGCACGGTTCCAATTGGTCGTTTCCTATGGAGAAGAGCCGGCAAGAAACTCCACGGTTACTCTTTTAAAATTAAATGGTTTTTCAATGTTTTTCAATTACAGTGGTATTAGGTATGAGAGGATAATGTAGGCCTATCAACAAGTACCAGGTACTTAGCAAGATAGAAAATGGTCGACAGATGTACAGTCTGTTAAGCCTACAACGTTCTCACATTCACAAAAGGTAAAAGAAAAAAATCTATATAAAAGATAAATAAAATAATAAAAATAAACACCTATTTAAACTAAATGACATGATTGCCACTACAGCTGTAACAAATATTATGGACAAGGCCCGGGTCGACGCCGACGGCGCGTTGTGTTCCACGCGCGCCTCAAAGAGATGTCAGCAATTGAAGGGGTCCGATGAGACCATTGCCTGCCGGGGTTGCGGGAAAGTCCGAAAGGGATACAGTGGCGCCCTGGCATTGCACAGGCAACAGAAGGAACACGGGTGGGTTTTAGTCAGTAAGAGTCTGACACGCCCTCCCGCTCCACCCAGAGCGGGAGAAGTCATTTGATGATATCCCACCCAAAAAAAAAAAAAAAAAAGCTGTAACAAATCTAATTTAATAAAAAATTGAATATTGTCAAATAATGACAAGATTATGTCAAGGAAGTATGTAAATGAAAAAATAAGGTAAAATAAAATAACCATCTTAATTGGGAGTAGTTAATACGTAGCCATTTACACAATTAGCTGTTAATGAGGTACCAGGGAAGCCACATGTGCAGAAAGAATTATTGCCAAACTTCCTTGTCCTCAACGTAGTCTTTAATGTCATATGCTGTTTTGATATGGACACGTTTTATGTGGGTTTTGAATTTTCCATCGGTCATCGATCAATCGATCTTATCGATGAAAACTTGTTATAAAAGCGAATACTGTTTATAACAAATGACTTACTAGTTTTAGTAATCTAAATTTTAGATTAACTAAAACTAGTAAGTCATTAGGTATCACAATTTCATGTCTACTACGTGTATTTATATTATAAAAATAGCTTCTTATTTTGAAAAATCCTAGCTTAGTTTTTGCGAACATACAAAATACTTTCTAAGATATAAAGAGAAGGCTGAGTTAGTTTATCAATTTCTTTGAATTTATTTCTAAGGGACTCGCGAGGACCCATTTTATAAGTATAAGTATAAATCTTTATTTGCCAAAAGAATAAAAACCTTACAACAAATTTAACACTAGCGCTTATTTTTTATGAATCTAGAAGATTAGATACCCAATTAGTTACTCATTGTACAATAATAAATTCAGGTTGCTACGAAACCGATTCACCCTGACCCCCGTACTAGTTATAAACTGTATTACGGTGGGACAGCTTTCCTCGTTCTCTTTTTACAATAAGCCTATTTGTACAAAATACAAATCAATACTGTAGGTAAAATGTATCACACATTCAATTTGTTGGTTACCTACTTGATTTTTTACTAGAGGGTAGTAGCGTAAGTTCACATAGTATAAGTAAAATTTTGTTTACAAATATTTGTATTGTATTCATGTTACCTTAAAAAAAACAGATTTTATAGATCGCGCATTTTATAATAACAGCCACACGAGTCAATCCAAAGTTAACCTACACTTGTCAAGGGATGGGTGAGCATCCATTACATATCGAGACCGTGCCTCGAAAACCGTTGGTCCCGGGTAGATCTTTGACAGTCGTCCTGGGTAGTCCAGACTTACCAAGAGGTATGGTGCCACCTAGTAACTAGGAGGAGGAGGTCAATGTCGCTCCATGTGAAACACTGGTACTCAGGGGCATCCGGTTAGACTGGGAGCCGACCCCAACACAGTTGGGAAACGGCTGGGCAGATGATAACAAAGAATTCTATTATCTCTACTAAGTGATTGCAGTCCTTACCTGGTAAAGAGATGGTAAACATTCTGTGTGTCAGGGTTGTATCTGACGGCCTCAGAGAGGTCGCTAATGGTTCCCCAGAGGTCAACCAAATGGGGCTGACCGTCAGCGTCCTGCACGTACTGGTAACGAAGACCTGAGCTCAGCTTCCTGATGACTGGCTGGTGGGGAAGAGCTGGAATAAAAACGTTTGGATTTAAAACTATACAAATAATAATTAATAATTTAATTCAGGAAAGGCGCAAATACCTTATGGTTAAAACATCGTGAGGGAACCGGCCATGGCTGAGAGGTATTTCTCGACGACATGAGAATTCAAGTCAGAGGTCCAGAGGGTGGCTTTAAAATTCTGACACCAGGGGGTCTACTTCCTAAGCGAATTCCGTAGTTTCGGCCGATGTGACAGGCGCTACGTGCTCCGCCTCATACGGACATACCGTAAGAGAGACTGATAACAAAGCGCCCGTAACTTCGGCCGTAACTACGGATTTCGATTAGCGAGTAGACCCTCAGGTTAGTCACAAACCACACACAAAGAAGAAGATGGGTTTCTACGAGAGTATAGTTTTGATATTACAATAATTTATATCGTAACTCAATTCATCTTACTATCATACTAGTATTCCTACTATTCCTATTCCTACTAATAATAATAGGGGTTAAAGTATGAAATTGCTGTTTTATTGTAATAGGTACTTCGAATTGACATAGAACCTTCATGGTTTGAGATTTTTACTGAACTTTGAACTTTTTTCTCAAGGTACCTATGAAGTTCTTCTTTTAAAAAATGTGCAACATTCGATTATCGACTTTCAGGTGGTTTTTTTTATTCAGCTTAGACAAGAAAGATGGATACTTCGAAAATTCGAGTTATTTTTGAATACGAGTTCCGACGCGGAACTAACGCGGCAGAAACAGCTCGCAATATTTCTGCATCTCGTATCGTTGCATCCTCAACATCCCTGTCGCGAACCTCCTTATTATGCAGACTTCACAAAAGGAGGATGTGTCGCACATGTACCTACCTATTTTCGGGTGATAGGTGACAAAAAATTAAACATCACAGACTAAATAAAGAAGTCGTTTTTTTGTAAAAAAATAAAAAATAAGTCGTAGTTAATTATTATCATCATCTTGTCTTTGCCCAACTGTGTCGGGGTTGGCTTCCAGTCTAACCGGATGCAGCAGAATTTATATTATATGGAGCGACTGACTATCTGGCGTCCACAACCTTAGTAGGAATTAAATATTAAAATAATATTAATTACCTGCTATTGCAGCTATTCCGATGAGCAGAAGAGCCACCTGTTTCTCCATTACTAATAATAAGATAATAATTTAAAATATCATTTTCATTTATATAGCTACTTTATCTGTGTTATGATTAATATTACTTTAAGTAGGTGAATTATATGTAGCCTAAGCCTGGTATTATTCAATGAATCATTCATAAATACGTTATGAATCATTCATAAAAGCGTGCACGCACGAACGAACAAGAACATGGTGAACATCGAAAACTTTGGTCGCATGTACGTACCGTATCGCTAACGAACATCAAACATTGTGTTCGTCAAAAAGGATCGTGGCTATCTAATTTCGTTGTTCTGTGTGGACGGTGTTCGGAGAAATTAACGTTCTTCTACCATTATCGATCACTTTCAACGGCGTACTAGAGAGAGCGGGGCGGTTGAGCGAGAACACAAATCGAATTGTGTTTGTATGGTGTTGGAGTTCACTTTGCTAATTTACGTCCACACACGTACGAACCAAATGTTCCGTGTTCCATGTTCATGTTCACCATGTTTTGTTCGTTCGTGCGGACACGCCTTACCGATTTTTTTTTTGTCCTCGCCAAGCCGTGGGCGTCTCTTCACGTGACCAGAGGGCTGGCCTATTTTTTGGCTTAAGAATCAACATTGCCATACAACCTGGCAATGCTGCCAGCCTTTTGGGCACTTTTCCTGTTGACAGCGATGGGGATGAATTTATTGATGACCGATTCTTTCTCACCTTTTTTTATAAACATTTACATATTATTATTATTATTATTTTAACTCTGTTAGCGTTTATAACTATAGTATATCTATACATCGATACAAATAAATAAAATTGAAGTGTCTGTTTTTAATTTCAAATTAACAGCTTTTTACTAAATACATAATAATTATGAAAGTCTCTAAGGTCCTTAACTACAAAAAATCATTTTTTAATGTTTTTTGTCTGTCTGTTTGTTTCGGCTAATTTCCGAAACGGCTGGACCGATTTTCACTGGCAGATAACTGGGGCCCTAGTCTGCTATTTTTATAAATTCGTCATTCCAACACGATCCCATTGTCATTTTGCTAAAAGTTCGTAATCTGCTAAATTCATAATGGTTGATCATTGGTTGATCATTGTATTCCACAAACACGATACTCGTAACGAATTAAAATAAATGACTGCACAATGACGTTCTCATGGCAGGTCACTGATCAAAGGAACTGTACAAATTTTAGCAGATTACCGCCTAAGTCAATCATTCATTTTTCATTATGTACGAGATTACCAATAGGTGCCATTTCTTTCAATGGAGTGTCAGTGGCTGACCATTGGAAAGTCATAATGACGCCAATATATTAGTAGATTACCAAACTTGTCAAATTCAACAATTATGAAATCAATGATAGAACATTCTGACACTATTAACGTAAGCTACTTTTATTTTAGAAAAAGAATTAAGGTCCAGGCGGGCGATGACTCGATCAGCAGCTAGTTTGTAAATATTATCTTACTAAAGATTATTGATTATAATTATTCTAAATACGTTATCATTAATTGACTTATTAGCATCAACACCGTGACACTGCAGAATAATGCGCCAGATAAGCTTTACGCGGTGGGTCCGACCGAAGGTCGATTTCTGGCCAAAGCCGAAGCCGGTAATCGGTTATCACCGCGACCTTCGGCTGAAGCCGAAGCTGAACGTTTAATAACCCTAAGAAATTCAGTTCAAGATTGGCTAAAATTAACCATTATTTTATTCACTAAAACACCTTCAGTGGTGCGGAGTTTGAATTTTAGATTTTTCAACAATTGAATTTCTGTCTTAATTTGTGTGTAGTAAGTAACATATTGTATTGACTGAGACTGGAGAAATGTGTAGAATCTTTAGGTACGCCTCTGCCTACCACTCGTTAGAGTAGAGACAGCTGTGATGTTATGTTGTTTCCTATTTTAGTTGCAATGCAGTGTTGGCGCAAATACCGTGTTACCGCAGGCTCGGGGACGTCCGTCGCCCCCCATACATTGGACCCGAGGTGGTGGCGCGTAATGTTCCACGCGCGCCCCTCTAAGACGATACGGGGGGAGTCAAACACGTCACTCCCCCCCTCCCCCCGAAACAAGGAGAGGCCCGCCGTGGCGGGCCGGCAACAGTCGAGGGTTGCGGAAGAAAGTACGTTCCCGCGATCCCTTGCGTAGGTGTGAGATGGAACACCGGGGTGGTTTTTAGTCAGTACTGTGAGTCTGACAGACCCCTCCGCCCGCCCCACGGCGGAGGTCATCCATGAGGATTTTTCACCCCATTTGTCTCGGAGTTCTTATCGGGAAAAATCTATAAGATGAAAGTATCCATGGAGTAGCATTTTTTAAATAACATTATGATCGATTTGTTGGTACTCATATTGTATTTACATATTCTTGACATGCACTTGGCAATAATAATTAATATGTATTTGGGTTTTTTGATAAAATTCATTATTATTCTCTATTTGTATTACTTATACATAATATAGACATGCTTGTATTATATCCATTCACATACTTAATATTGTAACCAGTGACATTTAATCTAAAATTATGACATTTTTCAATTTATTGTGATTTAAAGATTTCAAAGAAAAGAAAAGAAAGAAAAAGTATTTATTGGGAAAAGCACAGGAGATCAAATAAAACACACACAGTACATAAAAATAAAAGCAAGAAAAAAAAACAATAACAATAAAAAAAGTAAAAAATTTATATTAACTTGACATTAATTTGTAAATTTAATTAGAATAATATTTTAATTGTTAATTTAAAATTATATTAATTGATTATGATTTGCATGCTCATGTGACGGCAGAACATGGAGAACTAATCATTTCTATGACAACATCTATGTACCAATATGTTATATGTAATATAAACGAGTATAAATGTTTGCAAAGAAATAAATTATTTGATTTGATTTAATAATATTTTTTGGACACAATCAACTCTCGGCGCTTAGCAGAGCATTGAAAATCAAGTGCGCGAAAAAAAATGCCCGCGAGAAAAAAATCGCTCGTGCGAACCTGGTTATTCATTTGAGACTAAGCCAAGGTACGCACGCAATTTTTCCCGAGGCGATTTTTTTTCGTGCAGTTGATTTTCAACAGTCTGCTTAGCGCCAAGAGTTGAAAATCCAACAGTGTGTTTTTGCCTCACGCTGAGACGACAGTCCGTCTCAGCGCGTCGGATTCTCAACACCGAGAGTTGAAAATCCGCGATATAATCCCGCCGCGATATTTTTACGCCCTTGCGAACGTGGACTTACTCTTTCGTTCATTTCGTCTCAGCTGCTGAGCTCCACCCACCCCGCGCCGCCTGCGACTCCTGCGAGATCGCGACTCACGCGAGTCTACGTGAGTCGCTCGCGCGCTTTCGTTAAGTATTTTTGGCGGGGCAGGGTTGACCAAAAGCCTAACACTTTTTGGATATGCCTGGCAGTGGTAGGGTCAGTAATGCTGATTTAACTTACTTTGAACACCACAGATTCAGTAATACTCATTTCCAGCTTGAGACAGTCCAGGAGGAAATGGGGCTATGGCTTTTACATGGTCTTAAGTCCAATGCTCAGGGTTCTGATAATGTCTCCCGGGAGATGCTAAAGATGACTCTTCCTCGTACCCTTACAGCTATAACGGCCATCATCAACAGGTCCATAGCCTCATCCTCTTTTCCGGATCTATGGCAATTAGCTATATTTAGGCCCATCCCCAAGATAGACCAGCGTGAAAGATCTTCGCCCTATTAGCCTTTTACCATGTCTCTCCAAGATTCTGGATAAAGTTGTGTCTGACCAGCTTCGGGCATATCTTAAGCAGCACGGTATTTTGCCACTGGCTCAATCTGGATTTCGTAAGGGGCACAGCACAGCCACAGCTCTTCTTGACGTAGTTGGCAATATCCTGGAAACCAAAAAACAAGGCATAGGTACCATGCTTGTGCTGCTAGATTTTTCACGTGCATTCGACTCAATCAATACGTCCCTTCTCCTCTCCAAGCTGTCTTACTACGGATGTCAGTCAGAAACAGTCCTATGGTTTCAGAGTTACCTGAGTCAACTTTCTCAGTTTGTCCAGATAACAAGTGACAGTTTTGGAGATGTTATGTCCTCCAGCCCCAAGCAAGTGAACCTCGGCGTACCACAGGGATCGATTCTAGGCCCTCTTCTCTTAATTCTGTTCAGTCCCGACATCAACAACTGTCTAAACAACACCTAATTACACCTATATGCTGACGATCTGCAGATGTATCTTTCATTCCGTCCTCAGCAGTCTGCTGAAGCTGTAAAGAGAATGAATGAGGATTTAGATAGGATTTCAGCATGGTCAGTGAGAAATTCTCTGGTTCTGAACCCAGTTAAGTCCAAGTTAATTATCATGGGATCAAGAGATTTCCTTAACAAAATATTACGGTATAATCTGGACTTATGGATTGTTCAATTGATAGCGTGCAAGAAGCCCGTAATCTTGGGGTGGTGTTTGACGAGCACCTGCATTTTGAGACACACATCATGGAGGCTGTGCGCAACTGTTACTGGTGGTGATATATCATACGACGAGGAGTTTAAGTTCAGTTCAGTCTATGCGCATGCGCCGATCCGTGCGGGTGTGATATAAACAAAAATGTCGAGTTCGAAAGTTATAAAGTGTTCAACGTGTAATAGAGTGATTAACGAGTTGTTGGCATTCGTGCAAAATAAGCTGGATGTTATGGACAATGAGAGCCTCATTCACATCTGTGCAACGGGTTTTACTGGTGAAGACATTGATCAAGCAAAGTCGTTATTGTTTGAATCTATGTCGGCGGGCAAGCGAAAAATATCGAGGCGTAAAGACAAACGACATAAAGATCTGGAGGACATTATAACACTGTTCAAAAATACAGATCCTGAGCTCATACCCATATTTGTGGCCAAAGAACTGGGCAAACTGCCTCCTGTGACATTTGACCACATCGATGTCACGGGGTTGCTTAAAGAATTAGTGCTTCTTAAAAACGAGTTGAAACTTGTAAAGGTGAACTATGCAACAGTTGAGCAACTACAAGAAATAAAAAGTGAGCTGCATAGTTGCAAATATGGTTCAATTGTGGGATTAGATGACTACAATATAAACAAACGCAGGCGAGGAGCATTTTGCATGGATAGTGGGCCGGTAGGCATATCACCTATGTTAGAAAGGATAAAAGAGCCGTCACAGAGACAACGCCACAGTGAGAGCACACCACTAGTTCTATCTCCGTCACACCTGTGCTCGGCGAATAACCCAGTGAGCGAGACCGGTATAGCCGAGCGGGACACAGAGAAGCACAGTGTCGCGCCAGATGGAAATTCACGTGTTTTTGTGCCGAGTAAGTTGTTATCACAAACAGCTGAGAGGGAAGTACATGCACCTTTACCGGTTTGTACAATGACTACACCTGTTGAAGTGTCTGAAGAGCGGTTAACTATAGCAGAAATCGTACAGAAAGACGGAGACTTCAAGATAAATGAACCAAATTCTAGTTGGATTACCGTTCAAAGAAAACGACTACGAAATCGTTTTGTAAGTCAGTTAGGTAAGGCAACCACGGAACCGCGTAGTAATTTTAAGGCAGCTGATATTAAAGTACCCCTTTTTGTCTCCAATGTGCATAAAGACACGGTGGAATCTGACATAGTGGAATATATTTAAAAAAAAACGCAGGAAAGAGTGAGGTTGACTAGAATTAAAATGAAATATGATAAAGGGTACAATGCCTTTAAATTGTTTGTATCGAAATGTAGAATGTATCTGTATCTCGATGACAATCTATGGCCGGACGGAATAAAGTTCCGCCGATTTGTAAACATGAGAAGGGGGCCAGATGAGCAACTTATAGATGGATCACAACAACAGCAGCATACTAGTCAGTTTTAACTGCAAAAACGTGAAAAGGAGTGTGGAGTGTGTCCGGTCATTGTGCCGGCAAGCGGACTTGGTAGCACTGCAGGAGACGTGGCTGGTGCCTCAGGACCTGCCTTTCCTCGGTGACATCGACAGTAGCTTCAGTTATACTGGTAAATCGGCGATGGACGTGTCGTCAAGAGTGAGGCGGGGGAGACCGTTTGGAGGGGTCGCTATACTTTGGCGTAAAAGTGTGTTTACAAATGTGACAATAGTGAAGTGTGAAAGCGATCGTATCACGGCCATTAGAGCAGATGCAGGTGACAATCGTAAAGTTATAGTTATATGTGTGTACATGCTGACCGACCAGTCTGACAACCTGCCAATATTTACGAACTGTCTAGGGGAGATTAGTGCAATTGTACAACAAAATGACGTGGAATCTGTATTTGTTCTTGGAGATTTCAATGCACACCCCGCCGCGTCCTTTTGTGACGAGTTACTTGATTTTTGTGACGATAATAAATGGATATGTGCAGATATAGCTAAGTTAGGCAGTTCGTCAAGTACTCATACATTCTATAGTGAGGCTCATCGATGTAAGCGCTGGTTAGATCACTGCTTAGTCACGGAATCAGCCTGGCATACAATAACATGTATTAATGTTGACTATGGAGTGTATTGGTCGGACCATTTGCCTTTGATTGTTAAATGTAATCTTAACATGATTAAGAATAAGTGTATTTGTATAGATTGGATTTCTAATGACATTATGTGGGGTGAGAGAGAAACTGACGAAATAGAAAATTATTCTGACATTTGTAATGATAAATTAAAAGAACTTGACTTTCCTAGTGAATTCTGTGTGTGTGCAGACAGTATGTGTAATAATTCTGAACATAAATATATTATTGATAATTTATATAATGACATTGTTAAGATTTTATGTGAAACTTCAGTTCAAAGTAAGAAAGTGAGGAAGCATAAAAAGGGTAAAACAGTTGTGGGATGGAACAAACATGTGAGAGAGGCACATGATCAGGCTAGGCAGGCTTATCAAGGGTATATAGCACATGGGAAACCGGAAAGTGGGCCTATTCATGACAACATGTATCTTACACGTAAAATTTTTAAATCTAGACTAAAGTTTTGTCAGAATCACCAAGATCAGCTTAAAATGGATATACTGGCTTCCCATGTTACAGATAAAAACTTTCGTGCTTTCTGGAAGGGTACTAAGAGGATGAACGGTAGGGTTAGTCTGCCAGTGAGTGTGGGCGGGTGTAGTGAGCCTACAGATATAGCTAACCAATTTAAAAACCATTTTAGGGTTGGGTCACCGGTAGCCGCCAGTGTTGCGGTTGGGGATGCTGAGTCCGTGACTGTCTGTGAGAACCCGATTGGCTTTACGTGCAATGATGTGAAAAATATTATCATGAACATGAAACGAGGTAAGTCTCCGGGCAGTGACGGGCTGAGCATTGAACACTTGCAGCACGCGGGTAAGCATTTATTTAGAGTACTAGCTATGTTGTTTACCTTTTGCATTCGTCACTCATACTTACCACCTAAGATGACAGAAACTATTGTTGTGCCTATAGCAAAAAATATCAGTGGTGATGTATCTGATAAGAATAATTATAGGCCTATCTCCCTGGCTACTGTGTTGGCAAAGGTGTTCGACGGTCTCTTAGATGCACAGCTCAACAAATATATTACCCTTCATGATGCCCAGTTTGGTTTTCGTGAGAATTTGTCAACAGAAAGTGCTATTTTGACACTGAAGCACACAGTCGCTTACTATGTTAGCAGGAAAACACCCATATATGCTTGCTTTCTGGACTTATCGAAAGCCTTTGACCTAGTCGATTATAGTAAGCTCTGGACAAAGCTTGGGGAGGTCGGGGCTCCAGCCGAACTCATTAAGATATTCTCGTTCTGGTACAACCATCAGAAAAACGTTGTCAAGTGGGGAAACGTATATTCTGATGAGTATACACTTGAGTGTGGAGTTAGGCAAGGGGGGTTGACCTCCCCAAGACTCTTCAATTTATATGTCAACCAGCTGATTGGTGAGCTCAGCAGCAGCCATGTGGGGTGTCACATAGACAACGTTTGTGTCAATAACATCAGTTACGCGGACGACATGGTGTTGCTGAGTCCATCTGTCGGTGGGTTGAGGAAACTGTTGAATGTCTGTGAGTCATACGCCGAGATTCACGGCTTAAGGTACAACAATAAAAAGAGTGAGTATATGATTATCAGAGGTAAAAATAAACAACCTGAGCATATACCACCCGTATATCTAAACGGGGTATCCTTGAGTCGTGTGTCTGAGTTTAAGTATCTAGGGCACATTGTTACTGAAACCCTCAATGACGACAGAGATATCGAGAGAGAGAGAAGAGCATTGTCGGTGCGCGCTAACATGTTGGTGCATAGGTTCGCAAGGTGTACAGCACAAGTTAAAGTAACTTTGTTCAGAACATATTGTCAAAGCTTTTACACCAGCGCCCTATGGACCAACTATACGCAGCGGGCCTACAATGCTCTAAGAGTGCAGTACAACAACGCCTTTAGGATTCTGTTGCGGCTGCCTCGGTTTTGCAGCGCCTCGGGCATGTTTGCCGACGCGAGGGTGGATGACTTTTACGCTATAATGCGCAAAAAGTCAGCCTCACTAATTCGCCGAATTCGAGGTAGTGGCAACGGAATCCTGAGGATGATTGCAGAGAGACCTGAATCTGCAGTTGTAGGAAGGTTCATCAGGCTGCATGTTGTCTAAGTAATTTTTCTGACTAACATAGTTTTAAGATAATGTTACTAACAATTTATGGACATTTTAGTAGTCTGAAATAAACGTATTTTATTTTTTTATTTATTTTATTTAATCATCATTTGGCCTACAAAAATATCAAACGTAAGTTGAATAAGAAAATCTCATCAACGACTCACACTCACAAAAATCAACTCGGCACATTGAAATACCATCGTTCAGCGGGAACTACCCGCAGTGGCCAACCTTCTATGACACGACGCACGAGATTAGCAAAATTGAACACTATGATAATATATTACTTAAATATCAAAGTCCGGAGAGGGTGAAAAGAGGCCTAGTCAACGGGTTAGGTTATATTGCTAATTCGGTATGTAAAGTAAAAATTAACCTATGCTGATTTCAAAACCATTTCGAGATTTTAGGTTTGTAAGCCTTATTTTTCTATTTTTAGGTCTTAAAATTTTAAGATCGTGTTTATTGTCACAAAAATTCTTAAAATCACTTGACTTTTACTTGACCTCTAAATGACGTCAGAAAGTACCCTGTGTTAGAGGTTGCAAACCTATAAGTTTAATATAAACTACATCTTGTCTACTGCTTTTGATGTGTCCTAGCAACCGAAGTAACATTGTTCTAAAAATTATATATTTTTCTGTTGCACTACAAATAAGTATTTTCTTCCTGCAACCTTATCCCATTCTCTAATACCCTGTATAGGAAACTTTCAGTGCCTCTTGTAATAAAATTTTGTACGTGTCAAGCGTCAATGTCAACGTCAAGTTTGCATGAAGCTGTTTACTTTCGTTGAGCGTACCGTGCCTTGATTTTTTGATAAGTTACCTAATTCTTTTCACTATAACCCGTGCTTTCCCTTCGGACTTCGATACTTACTGCTACATTGATCATTTGCTTGTTATAAGGAACTGCTTGCCTACCCTTTGGGTTTGTTTTAAATATGGACCTCAGTACACAAACAATTTGTTTTGGCTATTTGTTGTGGTGTTTTTACATGACGGTATGCAGCATTTAGCACAAATAGTCTTTGATCGATTCATAATTAATAAGCTTTATCTTTACAATAAAGTAAGGATACTGTAAAAATAAAAATCGCTCTGTTATGACAAATTAATATTATCTGTCAAATTTGACAGTTTGACTTTACTGAATTTTCAAGTTTAGTTTTAATTATATGTATTAAACGTGGCAAAGATCATAAGCTACTTTATGACGTCAGCACGAACGAAACTTTAAAAAAATAACTACAGCTTGGAAAAACAAAAACTTGAAATTATATATTTCAAATACTCATATCTATAAAATTAAAATATAAAAAAAAATACCTGAAAAATACTTTACATACCGAATTCGTTATTCGATGTACTGGACGAGAGGTTTGCCGAAAAATACGAAGGTGACATTGAGCAGATCAGTCATAATGAAGAACATCTTCAAAAACTTATAAAAAATCAGACAGGTATTTTAGAATCAGAATTTAATATCATACGTCGCTCGTAATGAAAACATCATGAATCAACATTTTTCATTCATCAAGCAATGGCTTCAAAATCTATCGACTGCGGTGAATAAAATACGTTTGGATAATGAAGATGGCCTTTATATCACATCATCATCTCTAGCATCATCAATAATAATATCAAATATTCGATGGATTCAGCAAACATTGATTGGTACAGTAACAGATATATCACACGGGCGCATGGACAGTCACTTGTTATCACTGGAGCAGTTATCGTATCAGCTGAGCATCATCTCTAGCCAACTGAATGGTAAACTTGCAATACCAGTGGCTTTGAAAAATATCAAGGGCTTTTATAGTGTCAGCTAGAGTCTTCTCAAACTATTTAATCATCGAAATCAAGATTCCGCTCCTAAGCAATGAATTGTTTGAGCTCAACAAAATCATATCTATTTCACAAAGGAGTATTATCATCTCATTCCAACGGTACCATTCATAGCTTACAATATACACAAGGATACCGTATTTCTTCTATCAGAAGCAGACCTACAGTCATGTATTCATGTTCCCAACGATATCTATTATGCTCATTAAACATGCCCATTTACGACCTAAACATAAAGCTGTCTATCTGTGGAATCAAAATCATCAATCAAAAACAAGTATGCCACTCCGTAAAATCGTCATGTGAGGAGCAATGAATCAAATTGCGCAAGCCGAACACCTGGTTGTACACATGTTGCTTGGAATGCCAAGTGCGCATAATTTGCGCTAACGGAGTCACAATGGTCAACCTTGTCGGCAACGCGATTATTACCCTAGGTCAATGTTGTACATTGAAAGGGGATACCTTTAGTATTTATGCTCATAATAATTTCTTCAATCATGCCAATATTCATCATCACATCGAAGTCCCAGAGGTGTCTATGATAAACAAAATAATGAAAACGTATGCACCAGAGAACTTTGGCGTGGCCGAAGATCATCATCTCATCTGGAATCAATTAAGGGCTCAGATAGACAAGGTTAAGGAACAGTCGGATGTACGGAACCGTACATTATTCTATCCGACTTATGCGCCTTGCATTCTGCACACACAACATTTGTACCTATTATTGCAAATAATATGTAAAATATATTTCAATAAATCAGTGTTTAACAAACATTCAAAGCGGTCGGTTTTATTTCATCATCCCAATAGAATCGCCCCTTTATCATATCACTAAGTGTAGGCATCCCCCTACAGGATTATTGAACAAACATTTGTTGATCATCTATTTTGTGTTGGTAAATCGTGATTTAAGGGGAGTTCAATTTGTTCTGTCATGAGAATGAACAACTGGCGTACCGTTAACACTTGGCAGTGTTGGTAAATCTCAAAAGTTGGATAGAGGATTGGGAAAAAGCTAAGGCAACTAACTTTTAATATAGCTCTATGGGCTCTCTCTAAATTTTTCAAATAACTTTTAGAGGTACCACCCCACGTGGTAATCCATTATACTAGCAAAGACTGGCATTGTGCAAAGTAAACTGTTTTAATAACTAATGTATCAGATTTATGTCTTAGATTTTTTAGACTGGTTGTCGACTTTCGGCTTCTGACTCGTAACGACTGTCAAAGATGTACGAATGACAGCCGGGACCAACGTCCAACGACTTAAATAAATTACAGCATAGAATTCCTAAATGGAAACATGTTATAAATACGTAGGTAAGTAATTATTTGTATTTGTATGACGCAATTACTTGGTAACAATATGTTACTGCAAATATCAATTAACATATCTTTGGTTTGAAAATTGTAATACTTATAGGTAATGTATAGGATAATCATTATTAAGATATTATGTACACATATGTGATACTGTTATCTTGTTAAGTCTGAATACATTTTGAATTGACTCAAATGCAAGGAGGCATCGCATTTACAAAATTCTATAGAAATCTCACCAATCATCACTCATCTTTCAATAAAAAAATATCTAATATTTATCCACTCAACACAGATCGTGGCAAGAAAAACCGGCCAAGTGCGTGTCGGGCCACGCACAATAAAGGGTTCCGTAGTTAGGATGAATTTATCGCAATAATAATAATGCGGTGAAGGTGTCGACTGTCTCGGACACCATGGCCTATCGTACAGTAAGAGCGCAGGCCGGATAGCACGGCACGCCAGCATCAATGACATCATCCGTCGTGCTCTTGTCACCGCCGGAGTGCCAGCTGTTTTAGAACCCAATGGCTTGGCACGCGACGATGGGAAGAGACCAGACGGAATTACCATAATTCCTTGGAAGATAGGTAGGCCTTTGGTGTGGGATGCAACGTGCGTCGACACCCTTGCGCCATCCCATCTTCCTAGCACGGCGGGCTGTGCTGGGGCTGCTGCTGCAGGTGCGGAAAACCTCAAACGGCGCAAATACTCCAATCTTATTGGAACTTATATGTTTGAGCCGTTTGGGGTTGAAACACTAGGGCCATGGGGTCCGAGTGCCCATTTAGTTTTTCAAGACATCGCCAAGCGGCTGGTCGACTCTTCACGTGGCCAGAGGGCTGGCCTATTCTTTGGTCAAAGAATCAGCATTGCCATTCAACGTGGCAATTCAAACTTCCAACCAAGACTGCGTGGACCGAGCTTTATGACCCGGCACCGAGTCTTGTTGCAAGGACCATACTTGGTTAAAGATATGGTGTTGTTAAGGGGCTTTAACTACCTTCTCAAGAATGGTATCTTGATACACTTGTGCCGATGTTTTGATACCTTTTTCACATAAATATGGCTATGTCACTCCTTCATAGCTAACACCCCACCAAACCATCACTAAGGTCGGATAATGCCCACGTTGCACTCTGTCGACTAATTGGGAAGCTTCCTTAGAGATTTGAGCATAAATACGGTCATTTTGTTTGTTAAAATGTTGCACAATTGTAAAGATTTTCTCATCCGTAAACAAAAAAAAATCTGTGACCTCCCTTTGCGTACCGCTTCAGTAGTTGTTTCGATTTTACCACCCTATTATTTTTAAATTATCAGTTAAAAAATGACCAGTGCGTCTCTTATAGGCTGCAAGTCGTAAGTCATCTTTTAAAATACGCGACATGGTTCTGGGTGCTATCTTCATCTCCCGAGATAAAATCTTTTGCTTTCGGAGAGGATTTCTTCGAATTCTTTCCCTTACCACCTTTTTCGTACGAACACTACGTGGATGGCCAGATCTTTTTCTGTCACAAACAGAGGAGGTCTCATTGTACCTATTAATAGCCCGGTACACAAACATTTGACTAATACCAAGCGTATGGAGAGTTTTAAAAATTGCATTTGGCTCCATACCAACTTTGTGTAATGCAATCACAGCGATTCGGTTCTCTTTATCACCTCACTTCATTTTAATATCGCAAAATATTGTACAATGTATTGGCGCCAAAATTAGAAAATTTAATGAACAATCGTATAAAAATGACAGATTCCAAATTCAAATGTAATATCTTTCTTATTTTTAATTGTAACAGTATTTATGGCCAGACTAAGTTTAAACAACTGCTGTGATTTTTCCACATATCTAAAACCAACCATTTAGCTGACGGGGGCACACTTGACTCTAACAAAAATTTGCACTTTAAAAATCTTATACGGATTCCTGAATCCATAAAATGGATTTATCAAACTCATAATATTTTTGAACTACTTTTCCAACGACACCCCCCACACTATGGGATAGATTAGAAAAAACACATGCCCACTTTACGTGTAACACGTGTTACGGGAGGTACCCTAAAAAATTTTTTTATATTATTTAATATATATATATATATCAATGATACCCATGCCAAATTACAGCTTTCTAGTACAAAGAGTCTGAGCTAAGCCGCGGCCAGACGGACAGATAGACAGACGGGCAGGGCGAAAATATAAGGGTTCCTTGTTATTACGGAACCCTGAAAAGAATCGGAATACCCACAAGGTCTCACATATGATGAGACTGAGCAACTTCTAACTGTACCAGGATAGACACTAATAATTTTCAATGTTACCAAAATTCATTATCCATAGACAAATAAAATTTAAAAATATTATAATTGATCATTTCATGAAATGGCCAGCTCACATTGGCTATATCCTATAAACGTCAACGTTTAATCATATGACAGTCGACGTTTGACCATAATTATGATAAATGTAGGGTATACATGGCGTAACTGTAAGGTACCTATAGTAAAAATGTAACCGCGACCAACTTGAAGTAGCGCTTGTCGGCCGCTGCGCTGCCGGGGCACCGCTCGCTTTGGTCGCTCAGCTCGCTCGTTGGTATATATAACCTAACCCAAATGATCGCTTTCCATATTATCATATTTGGAAACCATCAAAGTACATCGACTTTACTGCGTGTCACCCTATTGTGTTTGATTTGTTGTATGTCGCTGCCATGATGCACAACTAAAACAAAGCAACATCAACGCCTCTACCGGTGGATAATCTAACTATTTTACGATATGATCACTAATGTTTGGCCACATCATGAAGTAGTCGTGCGTTTAACTGTTCATATCGTTAAACGTTGAGTATTCAATTATCTGGCCAGGCCACATCATGATGCTTTCGCCTTTTGGCATTTCTAGTTTATTTATTGTCTCTGTCAATCATGCCTATGTGACAGTATCTTTCTAAGGCTCGATTTTCATATATATTTCATCATTATTTAAGTGAAGGCAATCAATCTTCCTGCCTTTGGTACCCAGCTCGACATAGCTGTCGGCTTAGGACTTTTCAAAATAAGAAGCGATTTCCATATAACACGTAGTAGATATGAAATTGTGATAGCCAAATTTAGATTCACTAAAAGCAAGTCATTTCTTATAAATAGTATCCGATTTTATAACAAGTTGCCTAAGTCGGTTACAGAACTTAGGGATGGGAAGACAAAACCCTCAACAAACGCGTCCTTATCAAGAAAGCATATTATAAAATTAAAGACTACGTTGAAGACAAGAAAGTTTGGCAATAATTCCTTCTGCACATGTGGCTTCCCTGGTATCTCATTAACGGCAAATTACATGTGTAAGAGTCTATTAACTGCTCCCAAATTAAAATGTTTACATTTTTTATTTATTTAAACTTTTCACACTCAAAAAAAGTACAAAGGCAGACTTAATGCCTTAGGCATTCTCTACCAGTCAACCAAGGGTGGTGAAGAGATTAGATGGCAGGTGCTCTGTTTGAGAGGAACAAAGAAAAAAACATTTTTTATTATTATTTTTTATTTATATATCATTAGAAATAATTATATTACATTCTTCCTTGACATAATCACCCTATTATTTGAGATTATAAACCTGCAATTTAATTTCAACACTTTATTAGTGGCTTTTGTGGACATGATAATTATTCAGATCTGTTACAGCTGTAATAGCAATCACGTCATTTCGTTTAAAATATGTTTTTATTTTTATTATTTATCTTTTTAAAGATTCTTTTCTATTTTGTGAATGTGAAAACGCTGTGGGGTTAGTGGACTATAGATTTGTTGACCATCATTATTCTGTTAAGTATCTGATACTTGTTGAAAGACCTACACTGTCCTCTCATACCTAATAACACTGTTATTTGAAAATATTATAAAAGCCAATTAGAGGGACAGGGACTCACCCTGTCCCTCTAATTGGCTTTTATAATATTTTATCGTTTTTGTTATAACAATGTCTTTCGCAGCCGATCACATTGCAGACAGTTTTCAAATGTCTGTGGTGTAATCGAGTTTGTAATACTTAGTTCATACGGACGCAGCTGCGTTACAGAACAGCTACTGTCCGTGTTGCATGCGCCTTTGCTCCCGTCCGAGTTTTGGTCCCTAAAAATTGAGCATACATGGACGCGTCGAGGTCTAGTAGGACAGATCATCCCTGAATGTGGTTTCCGAGGCACAGCGGGGTAATATTTATGTACTGAAAGCTCACCCTAAAACAAAACAAGCTAAAACAAAACAAAAATGTAAATCTCAAATATTAGAATTAGCCTTGTCAGATCATACGGCCCAGTTAATAGAAATTAAAGTTAACAAATCTAGTCATATAAAATCTTGGCGTAAAAGATTAAGAAACATGTCCAAAGAAAATCTACATAAGTTTAACAAATATCTTCAAAATCTTAGTTTTTCAGATGTTTTCAATTCCACAGACCCTAATAACGCTTATGATGCCTTCATTGATTTATTTCTTATGTTATATAATTCATGCTTCCCTTATAAAACAGTTACAATACATCTAGAAAATAAAATAAAATGGGTGTCTAAAGGCATACGGACCTGCAGTAAAAAACAACGCTACCTTTTGTGGCAAATGAGATTAAAACCGAACGAAGAAAATAAAAAGAACTTTCATTCCTATACCAAAAGATTCAAAAAAATAGTAAATCTAACACAGAAAGCTCAAAACAATTATCTAATCCAAAATTCTAAAAACAAATCAAACACGACTTGGCAAATTATAAATAAAAATAAAAAAGTAACAGAACCCATCCTCCAAATAAAAAATAACAATTCATTAATAACCAATCCTAATGAAATAGCTGAGACTTTCAATAATTTTTTTATTGACCAGATAACAGATATTCCAAAACAAAACACAACCAGTGTTAAGCCGATAGAACATAATCCACACTCTTTGTTTATGCATCCAGTTGTGCCTCATGACCTCATAAGAGTAATTAAAAGTTTAAAAAATAAAAAAAGTCTTGGTTATGACGGTATATCTACTGAAGTAATAAAATACGTGTCTCCTTATATAGCAGGCCCCTTAGCACACATTATAAATACTAGTATATCAACAGGTGTCTTTCCCGAGTCCTTAAAAACAACGATAATAAAACCGCTCTACAAGAAGAACGATAAAGATGAAATGTCAAATTACCGTCCTATCGCGCTAATACCCGTTTTCTCCAAAATAATTGAAAAAATTCTTTATGAATCTATTTACAATTTTTTGACAAAGTTTAATATATTATGCGAAGAGCAAAATGGTTTCAGGAAAAACAAAAATATAAATATGGCTATTTTTGAATTGCTGAAAATGTTAATGGTCAATGTAGATAACAAAATCCCCGTTTGTGCTATATTCACTGATATGTCGAAAGCTTTTGACTATGTGAATCATTCGATTTTATTAGATAAGCTGAATGCCTATGGCATACGCGGTAACGTCTTAGATTTAATTAAATCTTATTTAACTGGACGTAAACAATTCACCGAAATAGCTCGAGTATGTCTCAAATCGAAAAGAGAAACTTTACACGCATCGTCTTGCAGATATATTCATTATGGTGTGCCGCAAGGAAGCGTCCTGGGACCATTATTGTTCCTAATATATATAAATGACCTTCCCCGTCAAATCAGCCACCCAATGGTTCTGTTCGCAGATGACAGCACCGCCTTAATAAAATGTACAAATAAAGAAGCATATGCCTATGATATTAACAATTCCTTGAAGGTAATAAACTGGCTAAATATAAATAATTTACTAATAAATATCCTTAAGACAAACATAATGCACTTTCACCAAAGAATTCGTACCAACAATTCAAACATAAACTATGATGGCCAAAATATTGAACAAGTATCCATAGCAAAATTTTTAGGAATAACTTTGGATAGTCAATTAACGTGGAAGGCACAAGCTGAGGTTATATGTAAGAAACTTAGTGCATCTGCGTATGCTCTTTATAATTTAGCTAAAAAAGTTAATACTAAGACAGTTCTAGTTGCATACCACGGTTTAGTTGTGTCGAAATTAAGATTTGGAATTATATTCTGGGGCAATTGTAGTCTGAGAGAAAGCATCTTTAAGGCGCAAAAGCGCTGTATAAGGTCCATGTTCAATATTAAAGTCACAGATAGCTGTGTTCCTGCTTTCAAAACACATAAATTATTAACATTTCCTTGTTTGTATATTTTAGAGTTAGCCATGTTCGTAAAAGGTAATCTTCATCTTTTTAAGATGTATTGTGAAATTCGACACCGCACTACTTCTATGAGACCTCAGTACCAAAACTTATTATACACAGGCGGCTACAAAACAGCTCTGTTAAAAAAGAGTGTTTTTGGCATGGCACCTCAAATTTATAATAAGATACCTGACTGTATAAAAGCACAGCCAATAAGAATTTTCAAAAAGAAGCTCTTTGCTCTACTTGTGGAAAAGTGTTATTATTCCACCAATGATTTCCTGAAGGATCCGTCAATAATAAATAATAGAGTACTATAAAATTTAACTTGTGTAGCGATAGCTTAATTTATATCTTCTATACCTAGTTTAGCTTAAGTAAATTATCGGATGTTTAATTTTAAAGTCTAGATTAAGTAAATTAAGTTTAAAATTTGCATGCCTAATAGGCAGGGACTGATCAAGAGTTCTGACCGCCCTAGGCTAATTTATCAGGACGCGCCCCCTAGGTGCCAGGTGTGTTACGAGTTTACGACGGTCGGACTAAAAAGCAGTATATTAGTTTTGACTTTGCTTACTAATAGGAATAATTTTATCATGGTTCATACTGTCTATAAAAGTTTTCAGATCGAACTGCAAGCGAAAACAACGTTGTCCTTTAACTCTATCTATCTGTCTGTCTGTCTGTCTGTTACGCTTTCACGCTTAAACCACTGAACCGATTTTAATGAAGTTTGGAACAAACATAGGTAATAGGTTAAGAAAGAACATAGGATACTTTTTATCACGAAATTCTTGAATGTTCCCGAGGGCGCACGATATAGCCGAAATCCACGCGGGCGAAGCCGCGGGTGGAACTCTAGTCATTAATAAAAGATGAATGGAATGAGATCATACCAGTGAAACATTATTTCAACTGATTAATTGTTTATTTTAAAAATTATAGTAATTAAGTACAATTATTATTAGTTTATATAAAAGTCCTTTTTCGTGCTTTGGCGTTTGCAAAGTTTTCGACTATTTTTTCAAATTTGATAGTTTGCAGAAAATTACTTTCTATGTACAATAACGAGAGCGCTGCAAGTTTTTGCTGACGGAGTGTGGAGCGCAAGTAATTTTTAACTCTTTTAAGTGCTGAAAAAGACCTTTCGCCGCTGCAGTTGGTAACACTCATTGTCAAAAAAATTCTTAATATTATCTCTACATTCGGGAACAGACATGAAATATTAAAACTCTTTATTAACTGCAACAAACCCTTTGGGGTTCTGGCAGAAATAAAATGCTCGGTCTCGGTGTCAGATTTTAAAAACTGCGCCAAATGGACGCATTCTTCTGCAAAGGTTTCTCCTAAATCAGTGGCATATAGTTGTTGTAACTCCTTTGCTTTGCTTCTAATAAATTCACTGTCGTCTAGTTCATACAGTTTCCATAAGAAACCAAACTTGGTGCTTACTGTATTATAAATAATTTGCCGGTTTTTTAAGTGCACTTTAAGACAGTCAATAGCTGCATAATAATTATCAACGATGAAAGATCGTCTCCCTTCTAACTCAATATGTCCCGTTTGAACTTCATCAAAATGAAATTTTGGTTTCTTTCTTCTTCTTAAATCTTTTTTGTATGTGGTTACTTCGCATCTCTTGATTGCCTCTGATTCAAAATTTTCGAACTCTTTTTCATCACGCAACGTATCAAGATAAGCATGTAACGTCTCATAAAGAGTAACAACGTCAGATAAATCAATAGAACTTGCTTGTAGCTGTGCACTAACGATTTGAAACTTTACGAGCACACAGTTCCAAAAACACAACATTATAGTAATTTCTAGAGTTTTCATTTTTTCTAATATTGCTTTTGCTTCTATTTTGGTCTCTTTACTTTGATTTTTATCTTCGCAAATAGAGTTTAATGCTTCCAAAACTTGTTTGTATGAACTGTATAAGGCTTTGCTTGCATCTGCTCGTGCACTCCATCGAGTTTTTGATAGATTTTTTAGCACTTTCGATTCTTCATCCAATTTGGATACTAAAATTTGCCATCTGCTTGTAGATCCAGAAAAAAAATTGTATAGTTGTTGTTCCAGTGTAAAAAAAGCAGCTGATTCGTCACTACTTTCCGCGGCAGCTGATCCCACAAGTTGGAGAGAATGCGCTGCACAAGGAACAAAAGTAGCCAGATGATTTACAGCTTTAATTCTTGACTGAAGACCTTTGTATTGACCAGACATATTGCTAGCATTATCATAACTTTGGCCACGGCAGTCTTTAATATCAAGTCCCAAAGTTTTATCGATTGTCGTAAGAACAGCTTCCTCCATGTCTTCACCTTTATGACCGCAATTGGGTAAAAATGTGACAAAGCGTTCGACAGGTTCTCCATCAGGCAAAACGTAACGGATAATAAATGTCAACTGATCGGTATGTGAAATATCTGGAGTAGAATCAATGCTAATCGAATAATATTTTGCTTTTTCTATTTCTCCTACAATCGAAAGTCGAACTTCGTCAGCGAGCAGTAATATAAATTCATCGACTATAGAGGATGACAAGTACGATGGAGATCCTCTGCCTTTTTGTCCGAATCTCACCAAATGTTCAGCCATGAAAGGATCAAATTTAGATATAAGCTCAATACAGCCAAGAAAATTTCCGTTTAGTGCAGATCCAATAATTTCATTTTGACCGTGAAATGGAAGCCCACGAGAAGCTAAAAACTTTATTGTTTCTATTACACGTAGTAATACATTTCGCCAATAAGTTATTTCTTCGTTATATTGTTTGACTATTTGGGTATCCAATCGCTGTAAAAGTTTTCCTCTGCATACATACTGTCCCAAACACTTACGATGATCCGGAGAATTGTCATGATCAATTATTAAGTGAGAATTTTTCCAATCGTTAAATCCACTTCTGGCAAATACGGATGTTCCTCCATATAATTTACAAGGACCACAAAACACGTGACCTGTGGATTCTGAGTATACTAACCAGCTTCTCTTCACAATTTCGCCATTAACAAGCTTCATCTCAAACATATTTTTAGATAGAAATCTTTTTTGATTTTTATACTGCCTTTCTGATCGGGAAAAATCTAACTCTTCGTTCTGTTGCAGTCCTTTTTTAGCAATATAATCTCGAAATTCATCGTTGACTTGCCACAGTGCAGGGTCACTTGAGGGAACGGACGACTTTTCTTCTATTATAATTTCGTCTTCACTCCTCACTACTGTAGAGCTAGTGTTGGACGGAGAAACGTGTGAACATTCCGCGGTAGAGGGACCAGGGCAAGAAATCACTGAAGATACTGCAGCATTCTTCACCGTTTCGTTCCTTTCTGTAGAGCTCGTAAAAAATGTTTCAAGTTTACGAGTATGTTTTAAAACATTTTCTATCTTCTTTTCCTTTTCTTTTGCTTTTTTTCTGTATTCTGCTCCACTTGGCTTTTTTACTATCGAACTATTCTCATTAACACTCATAGTCTTAAAAAAACACGGTAACACTAACGATAAAGGACAATAAATATCACCAAAAACGAATACACACGAGCTATAATATGTATGACGGACGAAAAAAGGCAAACATATGAAACGCGACAAAGTATAAACACAGATTACTAAATAGTTACTACGTATAAACTATTAACCGCCGCCGCCGGGGAGTCCCCGCGAGTCGTTGATTTGTTTTTCATGGCGCGCGGTGAGCTGCGCTGTTGCCGCCTCACTCGCTCGACCACCAAACGATTTGAGTGACAAGTCAATGTTGATTTTACGCGCGCTTTTTAAAATTTCAAAATGTTTCGTTAAAATCAGGGACTAGTAAGCTTTTTCAGTTCACAGTTCATTTAGTGTTTTGTCTCAGTCTAGTTGAAAAATGTAGACACGATTTCAGCAGCGCGCCCGCGCCCCCCTAGATCCTCGCGCCCTAGGCTGCAGCCTAATTAGCCTAAGGGTTAATCAGGCCCTGCTAATAGGCAGAATGTACAAGGCCCTGTAAATAATATTCTAACACCAAATTGTAAATACCTGCATTCAAAGCAAATAAATTTATTTCATTTCATTTCATTTCTTTTTCATTTCACCCACCCACGAGCCGTCCGCGGCAAGCATAGCTTAACCAGCGATCGACTCATAAGCCTCGATTGGTCACACATATATATTTCATAATTATTTAACTGAGGGCATTTCAACATACCTAAATCTGGTATATAAATAAATTGATGAGCCAAGTATGTATGTATGTATATTGGCAATAATAAAATGAAACAGCTGATCAAATATCTAGCAAATAAGTTACTAATTATGTACTTACGACATTCTGTAATTCATGAGACATGTTTTTTCACCTGTCTTCGTCTGCATACATTCTAATCTTCATAATTTTGCTGGCGTCACCCGTATGTATTAGTTGTCTGTGGAGTATGTCTGTGTTTTCTTCCATACGAATTTAAAACTTAACATATACGAGTATATAGGGTCAATTTAAATCAGCTAGCGAAACTCCGCAGCCTTGATGGTATCGATATGTACACAAGATAAAACAAAAAAAAATATATGTTTTTTTTTTGGGTCAACGAGCTCTGGTGGTGTTGTTACTTGAAGTATGTCTACGTGTATTTTGTTTATGTTTTGTGTATTTTTTTATCGTGTTTCAAGTACTTTACACGAGGCAATTTATAATCAATATTTTAATGCATTACAGAGCGATTTTAAAACATTTTATCAAAAAGAAAGAAAGAAAATACATTTATTTGGCACAGACTAAAAGGCATCAGCCAGTTGCAGAAACGAACTATAACTTTTAAAGCTGTCATTAAACACTAATATTTCATTAACTTATTTTAACTTTTTGCAGAAAACAATATTAGACTCGATTGTAATAATTATTTTATTGTTGAAATTAATGAAATCATTAGCGGTAATGCTCCATTACGCAAGTGGGCGTCAGTAAGATTGACAAAAACGAAAAAATTACAGCTACATATTTGCGACGTTCGTTGTCAACTTTCTGAGTGTACCTACCCTCTTCTATAGGTATATAGTTACAACGTGTAACGTTAAATGCGCAAAAACTGAAAATAGTTTGATCAAAATAACGAGCAGAACCAATTTTAAAGGTCAAATTTTTCAAAAAATCTTCGTTAAAAACGTTGCCGTGTCTATTTATTAATAGGTCAGCCATCACATGCGCAAACCCGCCAAAATAGGTAAACAAACACAAATTGTTGTCGACCAATTTAAATTACTCGTACATACGCGGGATAATAATAGCTTTTATTTCAATGCAAATACGAATCTTCCATACAGCACCTCCCCTCCCTCGATAGAGCGTCGTCGCAGACGCAAGAAACGATCAGAATTGCCGGTAAAACTAAAACAGCACATAATACTTTATTTTTTTTTAATGATTTTTTTTCTCTCTGGAATTGGTCAATTGAATTAAAAATCAGTTGGGGTGCGCATTTAACGTTACACGTTGTATGTGTATCATATTTATCAATCAAGTCAGCCTACAGTCCACTGTTGGACTCTCCCAGGCTGCACCACCACACCCTGTCCTGCGCCTACCGTATCCAGTCTGTCCGCACCACCATTTTCAGGTCGTCAGTTCAAACTACCTGCACGCGTAGCATAACAACCGTAGAAACGGGTTTTCTACGGGTTTTGTTGACGGAAGAATAGACAAAATTACAGATTGTGATTATTTATCTGTAATTTTGTCTATTCTTCCGTCGACAAAAACAAAAGCCGTTCACAAAAAGTGGGGGGCTTCCCACACTACGCTTGTCGATGCACGGTCTCCATTCCAGGACTCGTCTGCTCCACCGGCCATGGTTCGACAAACATATCCAACCCACTCCCAATTCAGCTTGCTTATTCTCCTAGCAAGCTAAGTCGGTAACTCTGGTTCTTTTACGGATAATTTCATTTCTGATCTTATCCTTCAAAGAAACCGAGCATAGCCCGAACATACCTAATATTTATGTTTACACAACGGTTTTTTAATGCAGTTTTCACCATCATTTAAAGACAAAATCTCGATGTTTGGTCAAGTCGTAAAAACGCGTGGATCAGGGGTAGATCTTCTTCTTTGTCGGTGCACTCTTGACAGAGCGGTCGTGGCCATCACGTTGCAGTGAAAATTTGGACAGACGTGATTTGCCTCACGATGCGATGCCATCCTTCTCTGTCGGCTATAAACTCAAACTCAAATCATTTATTTCAATTAAACCATTTACAGGCACTTTTGAATTGTCAAGGGGTCGGTCAGTCAAAAATATGAAGCTAGTTGCCCATTCCAAAGCGTAGTAGGTACCTATGGAGAAGAACGGGCAAGAAACTCCACGGACACTCTTTTAAATAAAAAAATTGATACAAAATATTTTTTACATCATTCATTTTGAAATTATGAATGTGAGAACAATGAAACAAGACGTGCACGTTCGTAAAAGCGTCCGTAATAAAAAGAAAAAAACAAAAACTTAAAATAAATTAAAATAAGCCATGGCAGATAAGAGATGACCAGTCCCAACTGACGGCGCCCGTTCACGAACATGACGCATGGATCAGCAGCATTCAGCTGAACCATTTTGAAGGGAGCTAATACGAGAGCTATAACGTGTGTGCATTCGTGTAATGGATTAAATCTGGTCGGTCCTACTCATGGGCGATCTGCCGCGTGCTCTCGTTCCTTCGACCATTCCTTGCACTAAAAGTCGTTCTATGGAATCGTTTCCCCGTCGTGAGTTCGTGACACAAGCCCAAAGAATTGGAGTATTCGATCCTGTAGCCTGCAGGGGCGGGAATTTTTGCGCTAAATTTAATATTTTCTCACAGACAGTTGTCTAGCTTTTTTTGCTGGTTTACTAAAATATTAAGCCAATAATTTAATATGCCGTGAACGAAAAATGCTGAAAACTAAAATAACTGTTACAAATTACGAACAGACTAACAGAAGTACAGAAATAATATATTTTTTTTGAACAAAGGACAATTATTATGTAAAAATATTATTTATCTTTGTTTAAACTTTGATTAGGTATACGCACGTCTGTAGATTCTTGGTAGGTATATAATGCGTATGTTGGCCTCCTAAATTCCAGTTTGGAGTTCTTTCGCGGCCTTAGACACCACCAAAATGAAGACTGTATTTTTATTTGGGATTTTGGTAAGAAAACTTTTTTTTTTTGGTTAGCCATTATTGTCCCTCTGCTGGGCACAGGCCTCCCTACCTTCTTTCCATGTCTGTCTGTCCAGAACTGCCAAGGACCAATCTTTATTAAAGAAGTCCAGCTCATCTCCGTCTGGGCCTGCCGCGATGTCGTCTGCCATCAAGCGGGACCCACTTCTTCTTTTCGTGTGGTTAGTAAACTAACCTAGTGTCAGAGTTTTAAAGCCGCCCACGGGCCTCTGACTTGGCTTCACATGCCGTCGAGAAATATCTCTCAGGCATGCCGGTTTCCTCACGATGTTTTCCTTCACCGTTTTTTGAGCAAGTGATAATTGTATAATACGCACATGAATCCGAAAAGTCAGAGGTGCGTGCCTTGGGTTCGAACTCGAGACCTACGACTTGTCAGTCTGACGGTCACACCACTAGGCTATCACTGCTTTTTAGCACCCACTGGGTCGTAAGCTTGGCCCATTATCGTCTGCCATGCGGCATATTATGTGTCCTGTCCAGCCCAATTCCATTTGAGCGTGGAAGTTTTCCGAGTGACATTGGTAGGAGAGCCTTAGCCTTAACGTTTGTGTACGGACTCACCCTTAACCACGGCGACGAGAGACGATACCCCCGCTCGCGGTCTCGCGCCCCCGCTAACCGACAGTGGACGAAGGAACGCGAGAGTGTACGTCACGCTCGCGAAACGATCGTAATAAGTAGTTTTACTTAAATTATTGTTTTACCTGTTTGTGCCCAATATACTGTGTTTCTGATTATACAACCTTTACTGTTAACGTGCGTTCAACCTCATTTTAAGACCCAATACACACCCTGAGAAGAAGCTCTACACATTTGTTTTTTGCTAGATTTTACACTGACGGACTCAGCAGAAGCTGTATCAATATTTTCTGTAATTTTATGTTACTTAAGTAACTCTTCTTATTTTCGTGTGGTTAGTAGAATGAGTACACGGTTCATTAGGTTTCTTTCAGTGAGCTCGTGAGGTACCCAAATATCGAGCTTTTTTGTGTACCCAGTTTTTTTCAAATGCGACAAAACTGTTTTGTGGTCAATTCTCAGCTCTTCAGCTACGTCGTAACTACTGATCTTGCTCCACTTTTTAAAAAATGGCATCCATTTTATCCGTAATAGGGCGACCAGAGCGACGTGCATCTTTGACATCAAAATTTTCGGATTGAAAACGCTTAAACCAAATTTGTGCTACTCTTACAGACACTGCACTAGGTCCATAAACATCGCAAATTTTTTTCGCGGCTAACCTGATGTCAGTTTTAAAGCCGCCCGCCCATGGGCCTCTGACTTGGCTTCACATGCCATCGAGGAATATCTCTCAGGCATGGTTTAGTCACGAGGCTTTTAGCTCTTTGTGAGTGCACGTGCACGGATCAATCTAGCTAATCGCTAAGAGCAGGTTTTGTTTCGTTTTTGTGCGCTTAATTATATTTGACTACTTGTTTATTTATTTAGTACCTATGGCCCAAGTCTGCTATTTTTATAAATTTGTCATTCCAACACGATCCCATTGTCATTTTGCTAAAAGTTCGTAATCTGCTAAATTCATAATGGTCGAACATTGGTTGATCATTGTATTCCACAAACACGATACTCGTAACGAATTAAAAGAAATGACTGCACAATGACGTTCTCATGGCAGGTCACTGATCAAAGGAACTGTCAAAGTTTTAGCAGATTACTGCCTAAGTCAGTCATTCATTTTTCATTATGTACGAGATTACCAATAGATGCCATTTCTTTCAATGGAGTGTCAGTGGCTGACCATTGGAAAGTCATAATGACGCCAATATGTTAGTAGATTACCAAACTTGTCAGAATCAACAATTATAAAATCAATGATAGACCATTCTGACACTATTGTAATAGCAGACTTGAGGCCCTGGTTGACCGAACTCGGTGAAAATAGATAAACTTATCATCCAGGTATACCAAAAGACAAAACTCAAAAGTCATTTATTCAAACTAGGCTGAGAATCAGCACTTAAAGTTACATAAGACAGTCCCCCAAAATGCCCACCCTTCACCACTTCCTTGCTTCAGCTGGGAAGAAGAAGCGGCGCAACCAACTCCCCAGCAGCACAGCTGTCTGTGTGCGTATGCAAAATAATTTACATTACACAACACAAAACATAATTAAAATTATTAAAAAAAATATCGAGAACTGTACCTAGCCTCGGGAATGTGATATACCAACGTTTTATCACATTCCCGAGGCTGTGAAAATAGAGAAAACGAATTTTCCCAGATAAGAGACCTAGATAGATCGATAATTCGCCCCCGTTATTGCAACTCTCTCCTGTATGTCAATTAAAAAATATAATAAATTACCACCTGCCCTGAGAATGTTCCCAATTAATAAGTTTAAATGTAAAATGTTTGATTGGCTCTTAGACATGTGTTTTTATTCCGTCAAGGAATTTTTAAATCACACTTTTTGTTATTGTAATTAAAATCTTATTAATGACATTAGTATTTTGACATTATTATGAATTCTTGGACATCGTTATTTTTATTTTGACATTATAAATAATGCATTTTTGATGAATCTATCTACCTATTATAAATTCATAAACTTAATACCAGATTTCATAAATTTATACAATATTCTTATAATGTACCTAGTTCTGATTTGCATGTGCCTAGCTTAATACGAGTATATAATATTTCTACACCAGCAATGGTAGTATGTGTGAAACAGTGTTTAATGTAAGATCTCGATGTACCATATACCTACTGAGAAATAAATAAAATTCAAATTTCATCGAAACCGTTAGAGCCGTTTTCGAGAACATGGTTACAAATATACAATTGCTGCATCTTGTAAAGATAAAGATAATTTATTTGTCAAACATGCGTTTACATAAACTGACTCATCAGACATGCAAGGTATTGAATTAATCGATGTTGTGTCCCGTCCATGTTTTGCCAATAACGGCGTACAAATTTTGTAGGTATAGAAGATTACATTTAATTGCGTTTTACATAATTATAGTCATTCTAAATTTAATTACAAAATACAGAACAAATAAATAATAATTAATGTCAAGATATTATAGGTACATTATAGTCAAAATAGATTAAATTATGTCCAAAATCTTCATTATTATGCAGTAAAAAAGAATAATTCCAAATTAATGGATTCACATTATTCAATCGTTATTCTTAACTATGTATATTAGACGTCGGAATAGAAAAGTCCTTTTCATTTAAAAAATCTATGACATTGTACACTTTACTAACAAACAAAAATATTAGCTTATTTTTGAAAAGTGACAAGGTCAGTTCTCTAATCATAATCATCTAATCATTTAAATCAGTGTGGATTTGTTTTGACAAAAACAGCTACTCCTAAAATGTATAGACATGGAAAAGTAAGTATTTTATATTTTTTAAAGTAAGGTACGCAACTATCAGTAGGTTTCATTTTAAATATTGAGCGAACACATCTCTTTTGAGCCTTGAACACCGTGTCTTTTTCTGTTGAGTTGCCCCAAAAAATAACACCATAGCGTAGATGAGATTCTGTTAAACCATAATAGGCTTTAAGTAATGCCTCCACACTTATTATAGACGATAATGTGTGAAGGGCATAAGCAGATTTACTGATTATCTTGCACAAGATTTCGATGTGTGTTTTCCAATTCAGTTTTTTGTCAATGTAGAGCCCTAAAAATTTTGTTGTTTCTACCTCTTCTATAGGCTGGTCATCGTAGTGTATATTTAAGTTACTCTTGCTATTGATCCGTTGACTAAAATATAGTATTAATTTTGTTTTGACAGGTTAATTTTTAAGTTATTGTCATCTAGCCATTTTACCAATAGATTTATAGAATCATTTATGTCACTTTCATAAGTATCAACACTTTTACAAGGTATCGTTATGGTGCTATCATCTGCAAATAGTGTCAGAGGTTGAGATATGCCTTTCGGTAGATCATTAATTTACAATATAAATAAAGGAGGCCCTAGAACACTCCCCTGTGGCACACCAAACGAAACTATACGTTCTGAGGATTGAAATACAATTTCATGTTTACTTTTCATATTAATGTGGTTTATATTTGTTATTTGAGTAGTAGTATATGTGGGTAAGATTTAATTAGATTATTCATTGTTGACATTCCCTCTAATTCCATATGCTTCAAGTTTATTTAAGAGTGTACCATAATGCACATAGTCAAAGGCTTGCGTCATGTCACAAAATACGCCACAGACCGGTTTCCTCTTATCCACGTTAAATGTAACATTATATAAAAAATCATAAATGGCCATATTAATAGTTTTACCTATTCTAAATCCTTTCTGTTCCTCGCATATAATATTATGTTTTTCTATAAATGAATTTAGTTCCTTGTAAATGTATTTCTCAAATATTTTAGGAATTAGTGATATAGGCCGATAGTTCTCCATTAACTTCCTATAATTATACTTTTTCAAATACTGGCTTGACGATAGACATTTTTAGAGCATCAGGGTAAATGCGCGTGAGGGAGAGGCAAATTTCGCGCCCTCACGCCCCTAGCCGCCGCAGGAGGAGACGCCCCGGGCGTCGGGAATCGATCGCGGATTACCGGCCACCGTAGGCGCGGGCTTGCGGACGGTGAGCAATGGGTAGCTCGCCGTCCGGTAAGGACCAAGCCCGGGTCGACGGCGCGTTGTGTTCCACGCGCGCCTCAAAGAGATGTCAGCGAGTGAAGGGGTCCGATGAGACCATTGCCTGCCGGGGTTGCGGGAAAGTCCGAAAGGGATACCGTGGCCCCCTGGCATTGCACAGGCAAGAGAAGGAACACGGGTGGGTTTTAGTCAGTAAGAGTCTGACACGCCCTCCCGCTCCACCCAGAGCGGGAGGAGTCATTTGATGATTTCCCACCCAAAAAAAAAAAAAAAAAAAAAAGGGTAAATGCCTGCTCTAATACTGTGATTGATAACATGACTCAAGTGACCGCAGATTTCACCCGCAACAAATTGTATGTTGGTGTTTTTTACTTATCTATCAGTTTTCCCTAAAGGTTTATTAGAAAAACTGACAGATTGGTGCAGCCGTGAGGCACTGACTCATGTTGTTGTTAAACATTATATTCACTTTTTTATTTGTTTATTTTTGTGTTTCACGTACTGTGTCGATATGCCTACATAAATGTTATTCTTTCTTTATATTTATAATATAAATATTTTTCCACAGGTTAGCAGCGCCCTCTGCGTTCCTATTGGAGGTAAGTAGACTTAATTAATTTTAAATTATTATCCAACAGTACAGTTTTGTAAAGTTCGCGCACACAATTCGAAAGCATGCTCATTTATTTTTAAAAGGGTATTTAACGAACTTCAAATGTAATTCAAACACATTCGAGTTTGCCCACTTTTCATAGAGCTCACTCACTCAGCCATGCCGCCATAAATATGTGCCATATAATTAGGGAACCCTCCAGGGGGGTCAATGGCATTACGTTTGCGCTAAAGTGGGAGAAAGAGGTTCAACCACAAGCAGGCACTTTACTTTGTGTAAGTTATTTCATCACCACTGCTCTCAAAACGGTGAAGGAAAACATCGTCAGGAAACCGGCATGTCCTAGAACTATAAATTCGAAGACATGTGACATCTACCAACCCACACTGGCACTGGGCCCGCGTGGTAGATTACGGAGTTGGTTTCCTAAAAACATTATTGAACAGTCAAATTTTTATTTTTATTCAAACTGTTCAATAACATTTCACTCTTGCTGGTTAAAGTATAAACCAGCGTGAAATGAAAAGTCAGATTGTATTCCGTTCTAAATTTTGACCAAATGTGTGCCATAACAACAACAATGACACAGAAATAAATAAAACGACCCTAACTCAATTGAAAACATCAGAGTTTTATGAAAGTCAGTCCTAAAAAGACAGGCAGGTAACTGCGACCATCTTGGAAGTAGCGCTTGTCGTGGCACAGCTCGCTTCGCTCGATCGGCTCGCGCACTGTTGGTCACAGTTCTAACCTAACCTAAGCCAATTAGGTCATGGTGCCCTAGCTTAGTTACACTAGTCGTTAATAAAATCTGAAATCGCCAACCCGTCTCGAGGTGGTGATCAATGCTCGTGCCTTCTCTGTATGAGGAGAGGCCATTGCCCTTTTTTTTTTTTTTTTTTTTTGGGGTGGGAAATCATCAAATGACGTCTCCCGCTCTGGGTGGAGCGGGAGGGCGTGTCAGACTCTTATTGACTAAAACCCACCCGTGTTCCTTCTCTTGCCTGTGCAATGCCAGGGGGCCACGGTATCCCTTTCGGACTTTCCCGCAACCCCGGCAGGCAATGGTCTCATCGGACCCCTTCATTCGCTGACATCTCTTTGAGGCGCGCGTGGAACAAAACGCGCCGTCGACCCGGGCTTGGTCCTTACCGGACGGCGAGCTACCCATTGCTCACCGTCCGCAAGCCCGCGCCTACGGTGGCCGGTAATCCGCGATCGATTCCCGACGCCCGGGGCGTCTCCTCCTGCGGCGGCTAGGGGCGTGAGGGCGCGAAATTTGCCTCTCCCTCACGCGCTCCGCCTCCTCCTTCGCGAGCATTACTGCTTCGCAGAAGGAGGTGACGGCCTCCCATGCCCTCTCGCTCCGTACCATGGCCTGGACCAGGGCCGGACGCGAGAGATCCCCGCCACCGATCGCCTCCACGAGGACACGGCGGTGCTCTGCCCAAGCCGGGCATACCTCCACCGTATGCTCCACCGTGTCCTCCGGGCGATCCACGCAGTGATGACACCCGGGCGTTTCCTCCCGCCTTATCCGAAACAGGTACCCGAAACAGCCGTGTCCGGTGAGGACCTGCGTCAGGCGGAAGGTGAGGACGCCGTGGCGCCTCTCCAGCCACTCCTCAAAGAGGGGACTTATCGCCGCAATAGTAGCGTGCCCAGAGGCCATTGCCCTGCAGTGAGACAGTAAAAGGCTGGTATTATTTATATTATAGCAAATAAATCCTTACTTCTTTCAGGAAATGGTGGTGGATCAGGCACAATCACATCTGTTGGATCAAATCGATCCGGAGGTGAAGACTGTGATGGGCTGAATACAGGAGAATCAAATGGTGTTAAAGGTGCAGGAAGTAAGTTTTTGATCTTTTTTAGGGTTCCGTAGTCAAAAAGGAACCCGTAATAGTTTAGCGTAAATAAATGAAATTTGAAAACTGTACCATGTGACACATTATATGAAAGGACTTACTGTGAGGGTCTACTTTTTTATTTTAGTACCATGTGACACATTATATGAAAGGACTTTCTGTGAGGATATACTTTTTTATTTTTTATAATAAATTCTATTTAGTCCGTCAGTCTAGTCTATTTTGTAGACACGTATTTTTTGGGTTATCGTATGATATACAAAATTACAAAGCTATTATAAAGCTTTACATTTATTATCAACCGCAAAATCACTGCCAACGCCTTTGGAATTATATTGTGTACAATCGAAATAGATTATAACTTTGTGTACAGCTTGGCAAAAAAGAGTTTGGAAAAAATGAGGGCGCCACTATCGCACTTCGGTCACGTCGAATGAGAAATAAATTTAAAATAAATGCGTAACAAAAACGCTGCTTGTGGGAGACTCAAATCGAAACCTACTAGCACTTATCAGCAAAGTATAAGCCACCATCATAATATTTAGTTCCAAATGTTACCACGTCAGACTCTTTTATATCGACCTGTAAGTATTTTGATCAAATATCCTACATGTCATTTCTAGGTAACGATGCCGGTAGTTCTCCGTCTTCACCTGTAGGACCCTCTGGAAACGGTGATGGAAATAGTAAAACGTCTGAAGCGGAAGCCGCGGCATCATCTGCCTCTTCGTCCACAAGTGGAGACACAACAGCAACAATAACCTCCTCTGGGAAAGACAAAGCCACTGCCTCTGGAACTACAGGAAATGCTGCATCAAAAGCGGGATCTAGGTAAATTTTTACTGCAATTAGGTATACATTATATAAGTTAACGAAACTCAGCAGACGTAATTGGTATGGATATCCAAACTTACTTTGAATCTGTTAATTGACACATCAGTCCCTAAAGCCAAAATTAAATTTCAAAATTAGTGACATGAAATTATTGGGCGAGTGTTTTGACGGTCTCATCGGGCAGTTCCATCACCCGTATACCATAATTTTGTCACTAATTTCGTAATGTAATAATATTTACCTGTTTTGATTTATTTCATGGCAATATTACTGTCATGGAAACCAACCTTTTAAAACTAAATATTCGGTGTTACGATATTATACAGGGTGTCCAGTAAATAGCACGACATACTGCAGGGGGTGATAGCTAGGGTCACTACCTATCAATACAACACAATATATGTTCAGCAAAATCTTACGGATTTACAGTTTTACAAAATTTTCCGAAATACCGAAAAATCCCTACCTTGAAACAGATTTTTAAGCATCTCGTAATGAAAAAATCCTTTTCTAGTACTTTTTTTTACATCAAATTATTCGTGCATAGTTACTTTACTCATTGATAAGTCTTTTTTCTATCAAAGACAAGAATGTTTTCAAGAAATACTATTTTTTGTTTAAATTTTCACAGAACTATTTTCTTATCACTTAAGTTTAACCTACAGTGGTGAAAAAAAAATGTAAGATTTTGCTGAACATATATTGTGTTGTATTGATAGGTAGTGACCCAAGCTATCACCCCCTGCAGTATGTCGTGCTATTTACTGGACACCCTGTATACATATATATTGCATTTCATAATCAAGCTCACTTATAGTTGGCCATATTCCCATACAGTCACCTCCTTATTCATAACCGCTGCCTATAGCTGTTAAGTAATGAGTAGCGCTTGATTTTTCATACATCTTTAGGGTTTTCGAGCCAAATGGCAAAAAACGGAACCCTTATGGATTCGTCATGTCTGTCTGTCTGTCCGTCCGTATGTCACAGCCACTTTTTTCCGAAACTATAAGAACTATACTGTTGAAACTTGGTAAGTAGATGTATTCTGTGAACTGCATTAAGATTTTCACACACAAAAAAAAAACAATAAATTGTGGGGGTTCCCCGTAATTAGAACTGAAACTAAATTTTTTTTTGTTCATCAAACCCATACGTGTGGATATCTATGGATAGGTCTTCAAAAATGATATTGAGGTTTCCAATATCATTTTTTTCTACTGAATAGTTTGCGCAAGAGACACTTCCAGAGTGATAAAATGTGTGAGTGTGAGAAGTCACAGGGGGGGAGGCCCTGTAACTTCTAAAATAAAAGAATGATAAAACTAAAAAAAATATATGATGTACATTACCATGTAAACTTCCACCGAAAATTGGTTTGAACGAGATCTAGTAAGTAGTTTTTTTTTAATACGTAATCGTTCATCGTAAACCGCAATTTACCTTTCATTCAATCAACTCAAATGTTTCTTTTAATTTTTTTATAAAAAAAAAAAAACATTTAATTTCATAAACATAAACCTTATGCACAAACCGTGAACCATTATTTTCTAATAATAAATTTGTAATAGGTGCCTAAGTAAATAATAATTACTTTTATACTATGAACCCTTCATGGGCGAGTCCGACTCGCACTTGGCCGCTTTGTTGACGTTTAAACGTCACATGAGCGTTTATCCTAAAAGTTGGCAACATCGCAAATAGCTGTCAAAATGTTTAGATTAATTTGGCAACATTACTGTATGGAAATAAGAAATGTGGCCAACTAGCGAACTAGAATATGAATAATGAATTGCAATTATTTTACAACATTGTTTTTTTTTCATGTTGTACCCGATTTAGGTTAAAAAAGGAATTTGGAAAGTTCCCAAATACTTTTTTTACATCTAAAACTATGTCGAATGTATTTTGACTCTTGAAAACTCTTGAACCTACCAGAATTTTCTAGCATGTGACTAAAATTGGAACTTACGCCACCATCTTGCTTTTTCAATACATATCACATAGCAATTTCAAAAAAGTTTACCAACAGCGCCCCCTGTTAACGTCATTCGAGCACCAAAAGATCCTTTTTAGGGTTCCGTACCCAACGGGACCCTATTCCTAAGCCTCCGCTCTCCTTTCATAGTCCGTCTGTCTGAGTGTTCTATTGCCTCTATAACAACAAATAATATATTTTTTATAAAGTTAAAAATTTAAATTGATCCCCATTTATGAAACGTGTTTTTTTTTACTAAAGTATTAAAACAACAAAAAAAGTGTTGTCTAGCACTTGACGGGTTTTTTTATTGATTTATTTCTATAATCTAGCGCTGGAGGAGCGAGTCCTGGGTCGGGGTCCACATCTGCACCAAGTAAGGGCAATGCTAAAGGCGACAGCAATGCTGATGGATCAGCTGCAGCTACAACTGAAGCATCTAAAGTTGGAACAGGACCGGGATCCGACAAAGGTACTTTATGCAATTAAAATGTAGGTTTTGCCCGGCGGCTTTTGCTGCTTAGCCCACGTGGAGGTTGGAAATTTTCCCACGGGAACGTACTGGGTTTAAAATTATTATTCTACATCCTACATCGCGCAATTAGAGTTTACCGCGCGAACGACATATATAAGACTATCCGAAATCAACAGTCGGGCAATCGGCCCGCCAGACACAACACCCGTCTGGTTGGAGGATCCTCCCTTTTCTATGGGTGGATGAGTGAACTTTACACCCTGTTCCTCATGCCACTAAATTGGTGACCCCGAGTATGAACGTCAACGCAGCCTTCGTGCAACTACTTCAGCGTGACGTCATCATCATCATCACTCCCGCAAGCTTTCGTGAGGCGAGTCACACAGACAGCCAGCACCCACGGCTTCAACGGGTATCCTGACCACCAGCATGCAGCGAACGCGCATTCCCGGTCATCACCCTCAGCCTCATCACCCCGACTCACTGGGGAATCACCGCAATCATCTCAATCAGCGCAATCACCGCTATCACCTCAATCACCGCAATCACCTCAATCACCACAATCGCCGCAATCACCGCAGACAGTTCCGACTCACCGCGAACTGTGCGGCACCCGGTTCCGACTCACTGGAACCTTAGCTGGCACTGTGAAGCATCGCAAGATACAAGACTCAGCCCACTATCGACCTCCGGTCTCCGGAGGGCAGTGATGTAGCGGTTACACCGCCACATACGAACTACGCATCAAATACATGACGTCACACAAATCCTGCATCGCGCAATTAGAGTTTACCGCGCGAACGACATATATAAGACTATCCGAAATCAACAGTCGGGCAGTCGGCCTGCCAGACACAACACCCGTCTGGTCGGAGGATCCTCCCTTTTCTATGGTGGATGAGTGAACTTTACACCCTGTTCCTCATGCCACTAAAATACCAAAGTATTTTTTAATTTTCATATGTACTTTCTGAGTATATCTTGGACACTACTGTAATAGGGATGTTGACTGATTTTTTGTACGTCAGACAGGTTATTAAAAAAATATTGGACACGTATTAAAATTTATTCTATTTTTACGTAATCATAAGAATACGGCAATACATTGAGTTAAAATGTGGCATGACGTCACTGTCTGGTAGATTTTATTCTGAATTAAGACGTAGCAAACCCCCACTCCCCAACTTTAATGCGTTTTATCTAAATCATTTTTTATTAACATGATGAAGCAAAAAATACGTGTCTAATATTTTTTTATCATCCGCCGGACTAAATAGTTTTTTTTCCGCTTAACATCCCAAAAACACAAAAAACCACGATGCAAAAAACTACTCATAAATATTTGAAAACACTAGACTACAACACTGAAAAGCTAATGATGAATTGGTATAAATAAGGCACATAAATAATAAAGCACACATAATTGTATACATACGGAAACATACATAGAAAAACATATACATATATACACATATACATAGACCTGTACCCAAACACAAAACAACACGAACAACTCTAATCATGTTATCTAAAAATATAGCTGTACTATGATTTATTTCCTATACAACGTGTTCAATTTGCTTTTAAACATGTTACCTGTAACTGGAACTTGTGGATATCTTGTTGTTTCTAGGGTTGAGGAAGACTATCCGCTCGTGATACAGTTTCATACTAGTACGAGGGGATAGGGCGAATCAGACTAAAGACAATCAAACTACCACGTCACTTTCTCCAACTGATGACCTGTCTAAATTTTTAATTATCACTGTAACTCTGAGACGATTTCTGTCATCTTGTTTTTTTTTTTTTTTTTTAATTACGTTAAGTAAAGTTTATGATTATTATGATCCCTATTAGTGAGGGAAAACATCTTGAGGAAAGCTGGATCCACACTAATAATATTTTAAAGAGAAAAGATTTGTATTTTTGTTTAAAATGATTAAAGTCAAAAACTTCAGGACCGATTTAAAAAAAGCTTTGACCAGTAGAATGCCATATTATTACTGAGTAACATAGGCTATAACTTATAAAGATATTATGCGGGCGAACCCGCTGGCGGAACCTGGTAGCTAATAAAGTCTGCAATCGGCAATCCATCTTGAGGTGGTAATCAATGCTCGTGCCTTCTCTGTATGAGAAGAGGCCTTTGCCCTGCAGTGAGACAGTAACAGGCTGGTATTATTAATTTTCTAGAAAATAATAAATCATTAATTCTTTTAGGCAAAGATTTTGGATCAGACAAGAACAGTTCTGATGGATCCAAGGGAGACAAGGATGAAGACTGTGACGGGGAGGGTAAAGGAGGATCAGGGAAGAGTGCAGGAAGTGTAGAAAGTAAGTTTATGATCCATATTATTGTTATTATCAGTCGTTATATCCCACTGCAGAGCTAAGGCCTCCCTTTCCTCCTTCCACTTATCCCTATCTAAGAGTACTGCTGTTTGTAGCCAATCTTTAAGAAAGAAGTCGAATTCGTCCCACCTCTCCCCCTGGGCCTGCCGCGTTGCCGTTTGCTGCTGTTTAGGACCCACATTGTGGTTATTTTAGCCCGAAGAAGTTATTTTCAATAAAATTGTAAAGTATTTTAATTGCATCTTTTTTAACAGGAGGATCTGGAGACTTAGCTGGCGGTGATGGCAAAAAAGCTGGAGGTAATGACAAAAAGGTTGGAGGTGATGACAAAAAGGCTGGAGGTGTTGACAAAAAGGCTGGAGATAATGACAAAAAGGCTGGAGATAATGACAAAAAGGCTGGAGATAATGACAAAAAGGCTGGAGGTGTTGACAAAAAGGCTGGAGGTAGTGACAAAAAGGTTGGAGGTGATGACAAAAAGGCTGGAGGTGATGACAAAAAGGCTGGAGGTGATGACAAAAGGGCTGGAGGTGATGACAAAAAGGCTGGAGGTGATGACAAAAAGGTTGGAGGTGATGACAAAAAGGCTGGAGGTGTTGGCAAAAAAGATGGAGGGAGCTCAGGTGGCGGAAACGGTAATTTTACCATCTTTATTTTATATCCAAGCATACAAAAATTACTTCTGTTAACAACTAGTTGCCATAAACAAGAGTGACTAATATCCTGTCGTCCCACCTCTCCCCCTGGGCCTGCCGCGTTGCCGTTTGCTGCTGTTTAGGACCCACATTGTGGTTATTTTAGCCCGAAGAAGTTATTTTCAATAAAATTGTAAAGTATTTTAATTGCATCTTTTTTAACAGGAGGATCTGGAGACTTAGCTGGCGGTGATGGCAAAAAGTTTGGAGGTGATGGCAAAAAGGCTGGAGGTGTTGACAAAAAGGTTGGAGGTGATGACAAAAAGGCTGGAGGTAATGACAAAAAGGTTGGAGATAATGACAAAAAGGCTGGAGATAATGACAAAAAGGCTGGAGATAATGACAAAAAGGCTGGAGATAATGACAAAAAGGCTGGAGGTGTTGACAAAAAGGCTGGAGGTAGTGACAAAAAGGTTGGAGGTGATGACAAAAAGGCTGGAGGTGATGACAAAAAGGCTGGAGGTGATGACAAAAAGGCTGGAGGTGATGACAAAAAGGCTGGAGGTGATGACAAAAAGGCTGGAGGTGATGACAAAAAGGTTGGAGGTGATGACAAAAAGGTTGGAGGTGATGACAAAAAGGCTGGAGGTGAGGACAAAAAGGCTGGAGGTGATGACAAAAAGGCTGGAGGTGATGACAAAAAGGTTGGAGGTGATGACAAAAAGGCTGGAGGTGTTGGCAAAAAAGATGGAGGGAGCTCAGGTGGCGGAAACGGTAATTTTACCATCTTTATTTTATATCCAAGCATACAAAAATTACTTCTGTTAACAACTAGTTGCCATAAACAAGAGTGACTAATATCCTGTCGTCCCACCTCTCCCCCTGGGCCTGCCGCGTTGCCGTTTGCTGCTGTTTAGGACCCACATTGTGGTTATTTTAGCCCGAAGAAGTTATTTTCAATAAAATTGTAAAGTATTTTAATTGCATCTTTTTTAACAGGAGGATCTGGAGACTTAGCTGGCGGTGATGGCAAAAAGTTTGGAGGTGATGGCAAAAAGGCTGGAGGTGTTGACAAAAAGGTTGGAGGTGATGACAAAAAGGCTGGAGGTGTTGACAAAAAGGCTGGAGGTAATGACAAAAAGGTTGGAGGTGATGACAAAAAGGCTAGAGGTAATGACAAAAAGGTTGGAGGTGATGACAAAAAGGCTGGAGTTGATAACAAAAAAGCTGGAGGTGATGACAAAAAGGCTGGAGGTGATGACAAAAAGGCTGGAGGTGATGACAAAAAGGCTGGAGGTGATGACAAAAAGGCTGGAGGTGATGACAAAAAGGCTGGAGGTGATGACAAAAAGGCTGGAGGTGATGACAAAAAGGCTGGAGGTGATGACAAAAAGGCTGGAGGTGATGACAAAAAGGTTGGAAATGATGACAAAAAGGCTGGAGGTGTTGGCAAAAAAGATGGAGGGAGCTCAGGTGGCGGAAACGGTAATTTTACCATCTTTATTTTATATCCAAGCATACAAAAATTACTTCTGTTAACAACTAGTTGCCATAAACAAGAGTGACTAATATCCTGTCGTCCCACCTCTCCCCCTGGGCCTGCCGCGTTGCCGTTTGCTGCTGTTTAGGACCCACATTGTGGTTATTTTAGCCCGAAGAAGTTATTTTCAATAAAATTGTAAAGTATTTTAATTGCATCTTTTTTAACAGGAGGATCTGGAGACTTAGCTGGCGGTGATGGCAAAAAGTTTGGAGGTGATGGCAAAAAGGCTGGAGGTAATGACAAAAAGGTTGGAGGTGATGACAAAAAGGCTGGAGGTGTTGACAAAAAGGCTGGAGGTGTTGACAAAAAGGTTGGAGGTGATGACAAAAAGGCTGGAGGTGTTGACAAAAAGGCTGGAGGTGTTGACAAAAAGGCTGCAGGTGATGACAAAAAGGCTGGAGGTGATGACAAAAAGGTTGGAGGTGATGACAAAAAGGTTGGAGGTGATGACAAAAAGGCTGGAGGTGATGACAAAAAGGCTGGAGGTGTTGACAAAAAGGCTGGAGGTGTTGACAAAAGGGCTGCAGGTGATGACAAAAAGGCTGGAGGTGATGACAAAAAGGTTGGAGGTGATGACAAAAAGGCTGGAGGTGATGACAAAAAGGTTGGAGGTGATGACAAAAAGGCTGGAGGTGATGACAAAAAGGCTGGAGGTGTTGACAAAAAGGCTGGAGGTGTTGGCAAAAACGATGGAGGGAGCTCAGGTGGCGGAAACGGTAATTTTACCATCTTTATTTTATATCCAAGCATACAAAAATTACTTCTGTTAACAACTAGTTGCCATAAACAAGAGTGACTAATATCCTGTCGTCCCACCTCTCCCCCTGGGCCTGCCGCGTTGCCGTTTGCTGCTGTTTAGGACCCACATTGTGGTTATTTTAGCCCGAAGAAGTTATTTTCAATAAAATTGTAAAGTATTTTAATTGCATCTTTTTTAACAGGAGGATCTGGAGACTTAGCTGGCGGTGATGGCAAAAAGGCTGGAGGTAATGACAAAAAGGTTGGAGGTGATGACAAAAAGGCTGGAGGTAATGACAAAAAGGTTGGAGGTGATGACAAAAAGGCTGGAGGTGTTGACAAAAAGGCTGGAGGTGTTGACAAAAAGGCTGGAGGTAATGACAAAAAGGTTGGAGGTGATGACAAAAAGGCTGGAGGTGTTGACAAAAAGGCTGGAGGTAATGACAAAAAGGTTGGAGGTGATGACAAAAAGGCTGGAGGTGATGACAAAAAGGCTGGAGGTGATGACAAAAAGGTTGGAGGTGATGACAAAAAGGCTGGAGTTGATGGCAAAAAAGCTGGAGGTGATGACAAAAAGGCTGGAGGTGATGACAAAAAGGCTGGAGGTGATGACAAAAAGGCTGGAGGTGATGACAAAAAGGCTGGAGGTGATGACAAAAAGGCTGGAGGTGATGACAAAAAGGCTGGAGGTGATGACAAAAAGGTTGGAGGTGATGACAAAAAGGCTGGAGGTGATGACAAAAAGGCTGGAGGTGTTGGCAAAAAAGATGGAGGGAGCTCAGGTGGCGGAAACGGTAATTTTACCATCTTTATTTTATATCCAAGCATACAAAAATTACTTCTGTTAACAACTAGTTGCCATAAACAAGAGTGACTAATATCCTGTCGTCCCACCTCTCCCCCTGGGCCTGCCGCGTTGCCGTTTGCTGCTGTTTAGGACCCACATTGTGGTTATTTTAGCCCGAAGAAGTTATTTTCAATAAAATTGTAAAGTATTTTAATTGCATCTTTTTTAACAGGAGGATCTGGAGACTTAGCTGGCGGTGATGGCAAAAAGGGTGGCGGCGATGGCAAAAAGGCTGGAGGTGTTGACAAAAAGGTTGGAGGTGATGACAAAAAGGCTGGAGGTGTTGACAAAAAGGCTGGAGGTGATGACAAAAAGGTTGGAGGTGATGACAAAAAGGCTGGAGGTGTTGACAAAAAGGTTGGAGGTGATGACAAAAAGGCTGGAGGTGTTGACAAAAAGGCTGGAGGTGATGACAAAAAGGCTGGAGGTGTTGACAAAAACGATGGAGGGAGCTCAGGTGGCGGAAACGGTAATTTTACCATCTTTATTTTATATCCAAGCATACCAAAATTACTTCTGTTAACAACAAACTAGTTGCCATAAACAAGAGTGACTAATATCCTGTCTCAATCAATCCGCCTGCCTTTTCCCAACTACGTTGGGGTCGGCTTCCAGTCCAACCAGATGCAGCTGAATACCAGTATTTTACATGGAGTGACTGTCTATTGAACCGCCACAATCAAGTTACTGACTACTCGTAACGACTGTCAAAGATCTACGAATGATAGCCGGACCAACGGCTTAACGTGTTTTCCGAGAGATGGAGGGGTCTCGTGGTGATCAATGCTCGTGCCTTCTCTGAATGAGAAGAGGCCTTTGCCCTGCAGTGGGACAATAATATAAGGCTGGTATTATTAATATTCTAGCAAAAATAAATGTTTAATTCTTTTAGACGGAGTTGGTGGATCAGACAAGAACACTTCTGATGGATCCAAGGGAGACAATGGTGAAGACTGTGACGGGGAGGGTAAAGGAGGACCAGGGAAGAGTGCAGGAGGTGTAGAAAGTAAGTTTTTGATCCATTTTATTGTTATTATCAGTCGTTTGTATCCCACTGCAGAGCCAAGGCCTCCCGTTCCTCCTTCCACTTATCCCTATATAAAAGTATTGCTGTTTGTATCCAATCTATAAGAAAGAAGTCGAATTAGTCCCACCTCTCCCCCTGGGCCTGCCGCGTTGCTTTTGCTGGTGTTAAGGACCCACATTGTGTTTATTTTAGCCCGTAGCTCCTCCGGCATGAGACAGATCTTGCCGGGAATCGATGGGGGATTCCCGATTTGATTTCGATTTGACATACAATTTTAAGATATATACATATGTACATATACAATGTGGATCTGGACTTACGACATTAAATTAAAACGAGCACAGTACTAGTCCATAGAAACATTTAAAAAGACGAAGATTAGTAGTTAATGGAAAATTGAACAATTGCAATTTTCAAACAAAATAAATAGCAGAATCAACTGCATAAAAAGTAAACACGCTTTATCTACGAAAAGTCACTAACCTGTTGCGCGGCCCGATGCGGGTCGCGGCGGGGGGCGGCGCCTGCGCGGCGGTGCGGGGCGTAGGTGGACGTGGGTAGGTAGTTTAGTCGGAGAACAACAAATTAGCGGCATAAACTCACTAAGTTGCGCGTTGTTAATTAAAAGATCACTGATTGAATAATTAATCACATAATATCACATCACAATCAGAATTTACATCAATAGTCAAATTTATAAATTTTCATGGTTTCCACCGTTGTTCATTATGCACAAGCGACATCGATACCTAATTAACTAACTAATATTAAACTAACACTGAACAATAAGTCACTAAATCGTCTTTAATCACAAATAACAACTAATTTTTTTCACAAAATCACAACAATGCGCGCGTGGCTCGTCTCGTGATAAAAAAAAAGTAGCCGTGTGTGCTCCTCAAGGGGCGCCGCTATGCACTGACTGACATAGTGACCGAGTCCCAGCACTTTTTGCCGAAAAAACTCCGCTCACACACACACTCGCAATTGTCTATGCACCACTAATGCATAATTTGCGTAAGTAATATTTCTTTTTCTTTCTAATTGTAGTATTATTTTGTGGGACTGGGCGGGGCGCGTCAGAGTGGAATCGTATGACACCTTTCTCTGTCTCTCAAGCATATTGAGATGTAGAGGATAGAATCGTACGTTTTGCACAGGTTCTTGACCTTACAATGTTTACCTATTATTACGGACTCAGATCTACATCATGTTGAAAAATAAGAAAATGAAAAATAATTTCCTGTGGCTAAAGTATTCATTGGATTTGATTGATTTTTTGTATACGGGTAAAGAACATGACACTCTTTATGTGGTTTTAAGGAATGTCAATCGTCCTGCTCCACATTGTATAGAAGAGAAAATATCTGATTTGGTATACATATGTTTGTTTGTTTGTTTCGCTTTCACGCTAAAACGGCTGAACGGATTTGGATGAAATAATAATATTCTTACGTAATCAAGACTTATGCGGGTGAAACCGCGGGATGAAGTTATTTTTAATAAAATTGTAAAGTATTTTAATTGCATCTTTTTTACAGGAGGATCCGGAGACTTAGCTGGCGGTGATGGCAAAAAGGTTGGAGGTGATGACAAAAAGGCTGGAGGTGATGACAAAAAGGCTGGAGGTGTTGACAAAAAGGCTGGAGTTGTTGGCAAAAAAGATGGAGGGAGCTCAGGCGGCGGAAACGGTAATTTTACCATCTTTATTTTATATCCAAGCATACAAACATTACTTCTGTTATCAACAAACTAGTTTCCATAAACAAGAGTGACTAATAAATATCCTGTCTCAATCAATCTGCCTGCCTTTTCCCAACTACGTTGGGGTCAGCTTCCAGTCCAACCAGATGCAGCTGAATACCAGTATTTTACATGGAGCGACTGTCTATTTAACTGCCACAATCAAGTTACTGACTACCAGTAACGACTGTCAAAGATCTACGAATGATAGCCGGACCAACGGCTTAACGTGTTTTCCGAGACACGGAGGGGTCTCGTGGTGATCAATGCTCGTTCCTTCTCTTAATAAGAAGAGGTCTTTACACCGCAGTGGGACAATAATATAAGGCTGGTATTATTAATATTCTAGCAAAAATAAATCATTAATTATTTTAGGCAAAGTTGGTGGATCAGACAAGAACAGTTCTGATGGATCCAAGGGAGACAAGGGTGAAGACTGTGACGGGGAGGGTAAAGGAGGATCAGGGAAGAGTGCAGTAGGTGTAGAAAGTAAGTTTTTGATCCATTTTATTGTTATTAACAGTCGTTTGTATCCCACTGCAGAGCCAAGGCCTCCCTTTCCCTCTTCCACTTATCCCTATCTAAGAGTACTGCTGAGTTTTTCAAAGTCTTCGCTTTAAACTGTATAGTGAGTCAAAGTGCAAGTCGATTAGATCGCTACTTTCATTAATTATCTTGCTTAACCTCGCGACAGGGGAACTAGCGCCTAAGACCGTTCGTCGGAGCGGTGGACAGAGTGGCGTAATTGGCTTACGAGGAATCCTTGAAGGCAAACGAAATTTAAAAGAATTTAGTATCTGTGGGCAGTCAAATTTATTGGCCATTACTTTGCACACAAACATTACATCGATAAGGCGACGGCGCTTTTCCAGCGAAATCATTTTAAAGTATTTCAACCGCTTGTTATATGAACGCATTTTTTTTGCTATTCCGCTGGTAAACGCCAAGTGCCACAGAAAGAATTTGAATAAATGACTTTAAATTTTTATTTAGTATAGGAAAGTCTGGAGTCTTAGAGGAAGTTGCTGGCAAAGTGCTGGTTTTCAATAAAATTCTAAAGTATTTTAATTGCATCTTTTTTAACAGGAGGATCTGGAGACTTAGCTGGCGGTGATGGCAAAAAGGGTGGCGGCGATGGCAAAAATGTTGGAGGCGATGACAAAAAGGCTGGAGGTGATGACAAAAAGGCTGGAGGTGATGACAAAAAGGCTGGAGGTGATGGCAAAAAGGCTGGAGGTGATGACAAAAAGGCTGGAGGTGATGACAAAAAGGTTGGAGGTGATGACAAAAAGGCTGGAGGTGATGGCAAAAATGTTGGAGGCGATGGTAAAAAGGTTGGAGGTGATGACAAAAAGGCTGGAGGGATCTCAGGCGGTGGAAACGGTAATTTTACCATCTTTATTTTATATCCAAGCATACAAACATTACTTCTGTTAACAACAAACTAGTTGCCATAAACAAAAGTGACTAATATCCTGTCTCAATCAATCTGCCTGCCTTTTCCCAACTACGTTGGGGTCGGCTTCCAGTCCAACCAGATGCAGATGAATACCAGTATTTTACATGGAGCGACTGTCTATTTAACTGCCACAATCAAGTTACTGACTACCAGTAACGACTGTCAAAAATCTACGAATGACAGCCGGGACCAGCGGCTTAACGTGTTTTCCGAGACATGGAGGGGTCTCGTGGTGATCAATGCTCGTTCCTTCTCTTAATAAGAAGAGGTCTTTACACCGCAGTGGGACAGTAATATAAGGCTAGTATTATTAATATTCTAGCAAAAATAAATCTTTAATTATTTTAGGCAAAGTTGGTGGATCAGACAAGAACAGTTCTGATGGATCGAAGGGAGACAAGGGTGAAGACTGTGACGGGGAGGGTAAAGGAGGATCAGGGAAGAGTGCAGGAGGTGCAGAAAGTAAGTTTTTGATCCATTTTATTGTTATTATCAGTCGTTTGTATCCCACTGCAAAGCCAAGGCCTCCCTTTCCTCCTTCCACTTACCCCTATCTAAGAGTACTGCTGCTTGTAGCTAATCTTTAAGAAAGAAGTCAAATTCGTCCCACCTCTCTCCCTGGGCCTGCCGCATTGCAGTTTGCTGCAGTTTAGGACCCACATTGTGGTTATTTTAGCCCTTAGCTCCTACGGCATGAGACCGATCTTGCCGAGAATCGAGGGGGATTCCCGATTTGATTTCGATTGAACATAAATTTTTTAAGATATATTTAAAAGAGAAAATATCAGATTTTGTATATGTCTGTTTGTTTGTTACGCTTTCACGCTAAAACGGATGAACGGATTTGGATGAAATTTGGCACATGGGTAGACCATGACCAAGGCTAGGACAGTTTTTATCGTAATATTCTAACGCGATCAAGACTTATGCGGGTGAAACCGCGGGTCGAAGTTATTTTCAGTATAATTGTAAAGTATTTTAATTGCATCTTTTTTTACAGGAGGATCCGGAGACTTAGCTGGCGGTGATGGCAAGAAGGCTGGGGGTGATGGCAAAAAGGTTGGAGGTGATGACAAAAAGCATGGAGGGAGCTCAGGCGGAAACGGTAATTTTATCATCTTTATCTTGCAGACTTTCTTTCTGAAAGTCTACCTCTAAGAGGGGAGGATTTTTTTAAATGAAAAAGCCGTTTTAAAGTAAAATCAACTAATAATTAGAGGGACTGTCTAGAAAGTCTCCCAAAACGCCCGCCCAAAACTTGATGAACATCAAAATTACAAATTTAAAAGACACTGGTGTCCTAAGTTATTTTGATTTTGTAATTGTGATGTCCAAAAAGTGGTGATTCTCAGCCTAATTTGAATAAATGACTTTATATTTTTATTTAGTATAGGAAAGTCTGGAATCTTAGAGGAAGTTGCTGGCAAAGTGCTGGTTTTCAATAAAATTGTAAAGTATTTTAATTGCATCTTTTTTAACAGGAGGATCCGGAGACTTAGCTGGCAGTGATGGCAAAAAGAGTGGAGGCGATGGCAAAAATGTTGGAGGCGATGGCAAAAAAGTTGGAGGCGATGGCAAAAAAGTTGGAGGCGATGACAAAAAGGCTGGAGGTGATGGAAAAAAGGCTGGAGGTGATGGAAAAAAGGCTGGAGGTGATGGCAAAAAAGCTGGAGGTGATGACAAAAAGGCTGAAGGTGATGACAAAAAGGCTGGAGGTGATGGCAAAAAGGCTGGGGGTGATGAAAAAAAGGCTGGAGGGAGCTCAGGCGGCGGAAACGGTAATTTTACCATCTTTATTTTATATCCAAGCATACAAACATTACTTCTGTTAACAGCAAACTAGTTGCCATAAACAAGAGTGACTAATATTCTGTCTCAATTAATTTGCCTGCCTTTTCCCAACTACGTTGGGGTCGGCTTCCAGTCCAACCAGATGTAGCTGAATACCAGTATTTTACATGGAGTGACTGTCTATTTAACCTCCACAATCAAGTTACTGACTACCAGTAACGATTGTCGAAGATCTACGAATGACAGCCGGGACCAGCGGCTTAACTTGTTTTCCGAGGCACGGAGGGGTCTCAATATGTAATGGATGGTCGATCCACGAACCGATCGCGGCAATCGAAGCTTAACCACGAACCGATCAACCCGTGCGGCTCATATCATAATTATGTATTATTTAGCCACGAGCACCTCCAACTAGTGTCGTAACCACGGATATCGTTTTAAATCTATGGTCGTAACTGTAGAGGCTAAACCACTGAAACTGGAATCATAGAATAAGGACAGTACTCGTATCTTTCATTTGTGACGTAGGCATGCAATAACGGATTGAGGGAATTTTAGTCCTGAGGGGATTAAATAAGGGATACACGTCTTTCTACATCGTTGTTCGCACATGTACCTATAATTTCAACATGAATTATGTAACCAATATTCTTTAACAATATTTTGATTTTAAAGAGTGTCCGTGGAGTTTCTTGCATAGGAACCTACTACGCTTTGGAATGGGCTACAAGCTTATTTATTTGTATATAATTTATTGTACACCAGAAAATACATACCAAAAAAATGCAAGCTAATTGAGCCAGCAAGCGAAGCGAGCGAAGCGTCTTTGCTTCAAGTCTGGAAAAGTTTGCTTTCGTGTGTCAGTTTGGTGGTATTCTTCTACAGATCGTATTTTACAACCGATCTAAATGAAACTTGGTATTACAAGTTTTTCGACTTTATAGATTTTTTTGTCGTCGTCCTTTTTGTTTGGTACTTCCTCCAAAAAGGGGCAAAAAGGGGGCTACTGGATATCTCAGGATACTTTTGTTTTTATAAAGATAGTAACATAAAGTTGATCTCATAGAGATTAGGATCTTCGGCATGATGAGAAGAACAGGTCCTCATAATAGAGTAAATTGCTCACTTTTAGATTTCTTCCAGTGGAATCGGCCCTTTAACTACTGGGTAGGGAACTAGGGATTGATGGAGCACCTGGGACCATCGTCACAAAACTAGAGAATACTGAAAAGAATTTTTTTAAATGACGCCATAATCAAACCAATGTTTATTTTAGTTTTACAATAAGGTCACTAGATGACGCTACTGTGCAATGCTAGAGTGCTAGATCGCGCTGTCGTTGTCGCTTGCCAAATGGTCGAACACTGTGTGACTGAGTTCTCTTAGGAGTACTCGTAAATTTAAGTAGCTTTAAAAGTAAAGTCTCGTGTTTAACAGATAGTGGTGCCGATTCTGTTGTTCACAAACTAAACTAAATTTAAGTTCAGTGCATCTTTTTCTTTCTAGGTATTTCATTAAAGAAAAGGACAGAAGATACATTTTAGTTTAGTCCTGTCAAATTAATCAGCGCCTGACGTAAATTGACGTAAATTTAGTGGGCAAGTTTTTAATCATGTCAAAACTTGTATGGATTAGTGTCAGGGGCTGATTAATTTGACAGGACTAAACTAAAATGTATCTTCTGTCCTTTTCTTAACGAAATAGAAAGAAAAAGATGCACTGAACTTAAATTTAGTTTAGTTTGTGAACAACAGAATCGGCACCAGTACCAGGTTGGGTAGTTGTGGGTCTATCTAAACTATGTGTATACAACTAACTAAGTATTATACAAACTAAAATATAACGTCGAAAAATTCATCTGCATCGCTGTCGACTGGTAGCGTTTCCAAGAGACTGGCCGGCTTTTACCTTGGCCAGAGGCTAAGCATTGCCATACAACGTGGCAATGCGGCCAGTCTCTTGGGTACACTACCAGTCGACAGCGATGCGGATGAATTTTTCGACGCTATATTTTAGTTTGTATTATACTTATGTAGTTAGTTGTAGGTTAGTTTATTTCTTCGTCATGCGACCATAATTATGCTTTTTAGTAACCCACAGCCGCAGTATTAATTAAAGGACATGGTTATTTTCACTACTAAGTACCATTAACTTTTAAAAGAGTAACCGTGGAGTTTCATGCCGGCTCTTCTCCATAGGAAACGACCAATTGGAACCGTGCACCTAGCTTCTGACGTTTCTTAAGTGCCCTTGTAGGTTTATGTGAAATAAAATATTTTAAATGAATTGAATTGAACTAAAGCTATTTAAAACGGGTTATTTACGATGTTTTCTGTTTTTAACACTAGTTTCGGAAGACGGTCGCCAAAAAAGGGAATCATAAATGAAAACAATCAAAGCTTCCGAAACTGAAGTGATTGTGCACTGTGTAGGTTTTTTTGTTGTTGTAAAAATGTCGGTCCTTTTTTCTGTTTTTTTTTTTTTTAATTTGAAATATGGTTTCCCTATTTTCAACAACTAACCGCTGAATTCGGGAGCGTCCCATATAATTTTATCATTAATTTTAAACTTTTGCATACCTACCGGTAAAATACGTAAAATATGTAGGTATATATGATTAGACCTATCCTCTCTATCAACATCAACTTTTTTTTGAAGGGTGGGCTTTTTGTGGGACTGTCTTATGTAACTTTGACGTTCAAAAAGTGCTGATTCACAGCCTAGTTTGAATTAATGACTTTTGAATTGTGATTTTTGAATTTTTGAATTTTTTTACAGGTGGATCCGAGGGAGAGCCATGTGATGGTAACGGTGGAGCATCAGGAGGATCTGGAGACGCATCAAGTATATTTACTGTTTTACGCATATTAGTTGGTCGTTTGTCTAGTGGTCGCAAGCGCTACCGCTGAGCATGAGGTCCTGGGTTCGATTCCCGACTCGAGCAGTGTTATTGGGTTTTTCTATCAGGAATTTCTTAGGAGCAGGATTTCTGGATTTATGCCCGGTTGATGGCAATGGGCTCGCCACCTACATCGGACTTAAACATAACTGGCGAAATGGGGGATAACAGGTGTGATACTGTGAAGTTATGGAGTGCTAGAATTCGTGATAGAAAACCCAATAACACTTTGCTTGACCCGGGCATCGAACCAAGACCTCATGATCAGCGGCAGGGCTTGCGACCACTAGACCAACGAGGCAATTAAATGATTATTTAATATTATTTAACAGATGGAGCCGCGGGTGGAGCCGCTGGGGCTGCAGAGGGTATAAAAGCCGGATTAGGTAAAACTATATTTTAGTATGAGCCTTCCATAACTTACGTCACACGTATGTAATGATTTTTGATAATTGAATACGTGTGAAGTAATTATGAATGGGCTTTTATCACTAAATCATAATCATTATAATAAACGTAGGTACTGTACGGTACAACCACACATTCTGCGATTCAGCAGTTAACGCAACACGTTAATTTCAGCTCATATTAATTAGTTCAGTTCGCGTTCAGCTATCAATGCAGCCAGGCGTTCTCTTTACAGCCAACAAGGGCCGCGTCACTCACTTCATTTCCCCACTATCAGTCCATTAAGCTCATTTTACTTCAAAGTACCTTTGAGACAATACAGTAGTGTTTTGATACTTTACCTTCTTTCATTACATTCATCCCTCATTTAAAAGTAATATAAGTCTAGCAAGGCATCATACAGGTACAATACGGCCGATATAACTTGGCCGGTAAAAAAAAAAGTATAATACTCTATTTTAGAGTACGGTTGGCAACCCTAGCCACGGTATCCCCGGCAGGCCCTAGCGGACCCTGTCAGTTGTACTGACATCTCTTTGAGGCACGCGTGAGACACAACGCGCCGTCAACCCGGGCCTGGTCCTTACGGACGGCGAGCTACCCATTGCTCATCGTCCGCAAGCCCGCGCCTAGGGTAGCCGGGAACCGGCCTGCTGGGATTCCCGATGCCCAGGGCGTCTCCTGCGGTGACTAGGGGCGTGAGGGCGTGTAGTTTGCCTCTCCCTCTCGCGTTCCATCTTATCCTTCGCGAGCATTACTGCTTAGCAGAAGGAGGTGACGGCCTCCCATGCCCTCTCGCTCCGTACCATGGCCTGGACCAGGGCCCGACGTGAGAGATATCCGCCGCCGATCGCCTCGACAAGGATACGGCGATGCCTGCCCAAGCCGAGCAGACTCACACCCGCCTCATGTCACCATTTGCTTCCTAAGAAATGTTAACGCAGCCTTCTGCGCGAAGTTTGGAACTGCCAAGTTATATTTTTCGTATCTTATAATACCATCCATTTACACTGGGCTCAAATCCAGATTGCGGCGTGCTACTGAAACATTCATAACGTTTGCCGAGCCAAGGTTGATTTTCCCGTTATGAATTTAGATTACACTTAGGACCCACACATCGGTAGTAGCGCTCACGACTTCTACCTCCGTGCCGCAAAAGGCCGCAGCTTGCAGTGGGGACGCTGCTTAAGGTGAAAGCATCAGGGTAGCGCGACATTCTGTTTTATTTTACGTTTTTTGTCATTTGCTGTTCAGTGTCAGGTTGTATCTTGATCAAAATATGATTCGCGACCGTAACAATGGCTTTATAGAATTATAATCATCAGAATCATCAATACCATAAAACTGATTACAAAACTGTATTACATCCGTAAGACGTCCTCGTAACATAAGGTCCAGTTGAAATCCAGCGTCAGACACAAGATTTCTGGCAAAAAACAACAAATAAAAAATTAAAATATATACTCGTAACTTGGAATAACACCCAGTACTATTCTAAGTTATTTTAGAGCTCATGGCTAAGTAAAAAAAAACAGCCGCACGGGTCGATCCATCAGGTTAAGCTACGCTTGTCGGGGTTGGTCCGTGGATGGGTGACCATCTTAACATATCGAGATTCCTCCGTGCTTCGGAAAGCACGTTAAGCTGTTGGTCCTGGCTATCATTCGTGGATCTTTGACAGCCGTTGCGGGTCGTCAGAAGCCCGAAAGTCTGACAATCAGTCTTACCAAGGGGTATCGTATTACCCAGTTACTGGGTTGTGGAGGTCAGACAGGCAGTCGCTCCATGTAAAATACTGGTATTCAGCTGCATCCGGTTAGACTGGAACCCGACCTCAATATAGTTGGAAAAAGGCTGGGTAGATTGATTGACTATTCTAAGTTATTTTTTGTTTTTATGTGAATATTTGTGTGCCTTAGCCTGAGTCAAATATTTTTTTTTTCTTTCTTTATTTTCTTTCAATAATACTCGTAACTTGGAATAACACCCAGTAGGTACTATTCTAAGTTATTTTTTTTTCTGTTTTTTATTTTTGTGTGAATATTGTGTGCCTTAAACCTGAGTCAAATAAATTTATTTTCTTTGTTTCTTTATTTTCTTTCAATAATAAATGTCGCAGGGCTGGTACCACACCCTTTTTGAACACACATTTCTGATACACATGCTGTATAATTAAAAAAGTTTAATTGCAAACTTTGTTACAGGAATATCCGCGGGAGTGGCAGGCAGTGTTGCTAAAACGGCCGGAGCGGTTGAAGCAGAGAAAGCCAGTAATTTAATTTTACGCACATTAAAACATCACGCCTCTATTGAAAAAGAACTAAGTTATACCTACAGCATGTTCAGTGAAAACATTTCTGCGAACAACTTGGAAGTAGCGGTTGGTCACAGTTCTAACCTAACTTATCTATTTCACCCAGTGTGGCAAATCATACAAACCTACGACTAGATAATTAGATAATGGTGAATACGATTCTGCGTCAGATTCATGCGTCATTTTGAACTGGGTGAAATAGGTTAGGTTACGTTAGAACTGTGTCCAACCGCGCGCTAGACGAGTGAGCCGCGCGAGCAGAGCGAGCGGTGCCGTGGCAGCGGTCCGTGAGCGCTACTTCTAAGTTGTTCGCAGAATTGTTTTCACCATTGTCTAATTATCCGTGTTTTCGAAATAACCCTAGGGTTTTCGCGAAAATTCGATTTATCAAATCATCCTACGACACATCGTCGTACATGGAGAAAGTTATTCAGGTTGATGGTCTCCATCCGATTTGACCAAGCCTTTTTGATACATCCTGTAGGTATTACTTAAGGCAGATTTTTCCAGTGCCAAAGATTTTATACATCATAAAAAATAAATGTTTAATTGCAAATTTTTGTACAGAATTAGCAGGCAAGTTTGCTGCCACGGCCGGAGCGTTTGTAGCAGATAAAGCAGGTAATTTTATTATTATTTCACACATTACATCAGCCTGTCTGTTGAACAGAACAAGCGGCCAAGTCTGCTATTTTTAGTGATTGGTCATTATGGCAACCATACCAAGGCTACGCTGGTACCATCACCATTTGCCTGCCACTTCCCAACTATGCTGAAGTCAGGCAGTAATGACTACCAGGTACCTGTCTTGGCTATGTTTAGTCGACCTCTTATTTGGTTTACCATTTTTGACAACAATTCTCAGTAAATTGAATACCACCAAACGGGTAGGCGTTTTACTTTGTGTAAATTATTTCATCACCACTGCTCTCAAAACAGTGAAGGGAAATATGGAAACCGGTATGTCTTGGTACCAATAAAAAACGAAGATAAATGTGACATCTACCAACCCACACTGGGCCCGCGTTGTGGATTACGGCCTGTCCCAGCAGTGGGAACATTATAAGTTGATTATGAAGCGGGCAACAAAATTATCTGCGCCAACATATTGCTATTAACTTTGCAAACGGTTAACAGCAATATGCATCACAGCATTCAGACACTGCCATGAAGTTTTTGTATTTCCTTAATTTTATTTGTTTTCTTTTTTATGTTAAGGGCTGATTTTTCAAAATTGTCGTCTGACAATATTTGTATGGAACAACTGTCCCAAACATACTTAGTCTGGCCATAAATACTGTTACAATTAAAAATAAGAAAGATATTACATTTGAGTTTGGAATCTGTCATTTTTATACGATTATTCATTGAGTTTTCTAATTTTGGCGCCAATACATTGTACAATATTTTGTGATATTAAAATGGAGTGGGGTGATAAAGAGAACCGAATCGCTGTGATTGCATTACACAAAGTTGGTATGGAGCCAAATGCTATTTTTAAAACTCTCCATACGCTTGGTATTAGTCAAATGTTTGTGTACCGGGCTATAGGTACAATAAGACCTCCTCTGTTTGTGACAGAAAAAGATCTGGCCGTCCACGTAGTGTTCGTAAGAAAAAGCTGGTCAAAGCCGAATTACTGGGAAGCCTTCCCTTACTGGGAAGGAATTCGAAGATATCCTATCCAAAATCAAAAGATTTTATCTCGGGAGATGAAGATAGCACCCAGAACCATGTCGCGTATTTTAAAAGATGACTTAGGACTTGCAGCCTATAAGAGACGCACTGGTCATTTTTTAACTGATAATTTAAAAAAGAATAAGGTGGTAAAATCGAAACAACTACTGAAGCGGTACGCAAAGGGAGGTCACAGAAAATTTTTGTTTACGGAAAATCTTTACAATTGAGCAACATTTTAACAAACAAAATGACCGTATTTATGCTCAAAGCTCTAAGGAAGCTTCCCAATTAGTCGACGGAGTGCAACGTGGGCATTATCCGACTTCAGTGATGGTTTGGTGGGGTGTTAGCTATGAAGGAGTGACAGAGCCATATTTTTGCGAAAAAGGTATCAAAACATCGGCACAAGTGTATCAAGATACCATTCTTGAGAAGGTAGTTAAGCCCCTTAACAACACCATATTCAATAACCAAGTATGGTCCTTCCAACAAGACTCGGCGCCGGGTCATAAAGCTCGGTCCACGCAGTCTTGGTTGGAAGTGAACGTTTCGGACTTCATCAGAGCTGAAGACTGGCCGTCGTCTAGTCCCGATCTTAATCCGCTGGATTATGATTTATGGTCAGTTTTAGAGAGTACGGCTTGCTCTAAACGCCATGATAATTTGGAGTCCCTAAAACAATCCATACGATTGGCAGTGAAGAATTTTCCCATGGAAAGAGTGCGTGCTTCTATTGATAACTGGCCTCAACGTTTAAAGGACTGTATTGCAGCCAATGGAGACCACTTCGAATAAACTTTTTATATTTTAAATTGTTTTATATTTATGTATTAAACACACTGTAAAAGTAATAAATATTATTTGCAATAAAAACTATTTTTTTTCTTAGTGACAATATTTATGGCAAGACTAGGTATATGGAGAAAGTTGTACAGTTTGATGGTCTGACCTATTTGACCACACATTTTTTTTTATTCATGCTGTAGTTGGTTTACTTTGGGCAGATTTTTGCAATGCCAGAGATTTTATACATCATAAATAAAAAACAAATGTTTAATTGCAACTTTTGGTACAGAATTGGCAGGCAAGTTTGCTGCCACGGCCGGAGCGTTTGTAGCAGATAAAGCAGGTAATTTTATTATTATTTCACACATAATACATCAGCCTGTCTATTGAACAGAACAAGCGGCCAAGTCTGCTATTTTTAGTGATTGGTCATTATGGCAACCATACCAAGGCTACGCTGGTACCATCACCATTTGCCTGCCACTTCCCAACTATGCTGAAGTCAGGCAGTAATGACTACCAGGTACCTGTCTTGGCTATGTTTAGTCGACCTCTTATTTGGTTTACCATTTTTGACAACAATTCTCAGTAAATTGAATACCACCAAACGGGTAGGCGTTTTACTTTGTGTAAATTATTTCATCACCACTGCTCTCAAAACGGTGAAGGAAAATATGGACATGCTGCAGTAGATTTACTTTGTACAGATTTTTGCAATGCCAGAGATTTTATACATCATAAATAAAAAAGAAATGTTTAATTGCAACTTTTGGTACAGAATTGGCAGGCAAGTTTGCTGCCAAGGCCGGAGCGGCTGCAGCAGATAAAGCAGGTAATTTTATTATTATTACACACATAATAACATCAGCCTGTCTGTTGAACAGAACAAGCGGTCTGCTACTTTTAGTGACCAACCATACCAAGGCTACGCATCACCACGACCACCATCAAGGCTTTCAGTCAATTTAGAGTCTAGACAAAATCAAACTGGTTGCTAATGTATTTATTTATTTATTTATTTATTTTATTATTTATGTACACACATAAAAATAGATACAGATAAGACATAATCATAATTATGAGTACAAAGGTACTGCTTATTTCTTAAGAAATTTCTTCCAGCAGACCTGCGACAGGAGAAATGAGAAAGAAATGTAGACAATAGTGTGTGAGAACAAGAAGAGAAAAAATTATAAATATGCGAAGTCTTAAACTAAAATATTGAAATAAACCTACACGTATAACGTAATAAATTAACATATACTTAAATAAATACATAGAGCTTAAATACATAAACATACATACTATAGGTATATAAATACTCACGGTTGAGAGGAAAGGTAATGCTCTTTTACTCGATATTTGAAATGTGAAACAGTTTTTAAGTCACGAATGCTAGGCGGTAGTGAGTTCCACAACCTTACTGCATGGACAGAGAAAGAATAGGAATAGTAGCTTGTTTTATGAGGATGAGATTTAAGGAGGGATCTAAGGTGTGATCGACACGGTGCGTCGCTAGCCCTAGCATAAGAAAAACGCTCACGCAGGTAGGAAGGATAAGACGGGTTGTGTAAGACGTTAAAGAGGAGACATAAGATCCGAGTGTTCCTGCGAAGGCGGATTGGGAGCCACTTGAGTTCCTTGCGAAGATGAGAAACATGGTCATATTTTCTAAGTCCGAAAACAAAGCGAATGCACAAGTTTTGCAAGCGCTCAAGCTTGTTTAATAGCTCCTCAGTAGCATCCAGGTAGCAGGAGTCGGCATAATCTATGATCGGCTGAATAAGTGTTTGTGCCAAATTGTTTAATATTATTTTTTATAACATTGATTTTACATTCTGTGATTATTTATACTCACACACTGACTTATTAGTATTACTTGTTAAAATGTTAGGAATATCGTATAACTTTATAATGTTTGTAAATATGTGGATTGTGCCCACATCCCCATCTATTACATAATTAATTTATCTGTCATTGCTTCATTTTTGATTATTTTTACCTATCGTGATATAGTATTCTTATTGTAGGTGCATCGTCTTCACATTAATTCATATAAACAACATATTTTGAAAACATTTTAAAAGAGTAACGCTGGAGTTTCTTGCCCATTCTTCTCCATACGAAAACTACCTTTTAGAAGGGGCGACTAGAGTCAATTCTGTTTTTTGTAAATTTTAACGTTCAAAAGTGCCTTTTATGTGCCTAATTGCAATAAATTATTTCACTTAGTCTAACACTAACCGGATGCAACTTAATACCAGTATTTTACATGGAGCGACTGCCTATCTGACCTCCGAAACCCTAACTGGGTAATACGATACCCCTTGGTAAGACTGGTTGTCAGACTTTCGGCTCTGACTTCCCGTAGCAACTGTCAAAGATGTACAAATGACAGCCGGGACCAACAGTTTAAAGTGCTTTCCGAAGCATGGAGGGGTCTCGATATATTTAGCCACGAGCTTCTCATGGCAACGCCGTTACTATTGTGCTAAAAGTTCGTAAACTCCTAAATTAATAATGGCGTGTCAAAACCAATGTTAAACTAATAGGAGATTACGGTATTTTGTTAATAGATTGTATTCAAAGAAACACTTATTTGTACGTATCAATCATATTAATTTATTAAAATGGGGATTACAGAAATAACTTACATTCCTTCGGTGCGAGGCATGACAGACAGGGGAGAGGTTGCCAACTTAGAAAAATAGAAATGTATACCAGTGTATAAAACACTAATATTTCAACATACGGCTTGTCAATAAGTGCCTCGGCACGTTAAGCGGTTAGTCTCGGCTGTCATTAGTAGATCTTTGGCAGTCAGAAACCCAAAAGTCTGACAGAAAGTCTTACCAAGGGGTATCGTGGTACCCAGAAACTGGGTTGTAGAGGTCAAATAGGCAGTCGCTCCATGTAACATACTTGGATTCAGCTGCATCTGGTTAGACTAGAAGCTGACCCCGACATAGTTGGGAAAAGGCTAGGCAGATAAATGTTATGACTTGTCAATAAGTACGAGATTACCAAATACGGAAACAAATCCAATGGAGTCTCAGTGGCACGCCTTCGGAAAATTGTAATGACGCCCATCAGTTAGGAGATTACCAAAACTGTCCGGTGTATATATTTTTTAACCGAACCGAATCAAAGAGGAGGTTCTCAATTCCACTGTTTATATTATACAGGATGTCCAGTAAATAGTACGACATATTGCAGGGGGTGATAGCTTGGGTCAATTCCTTCCAAAAAAAAAAACAATATATGTTCAGCAATATGTAACATACGAGTATTGCTGAACATATATTGTTTTTTTTTCACCACTAGGTTAAAGCTAGCGATAAGAAAACGGTGTTTTTTTAAAGTGAAAATAGTTCTTGAAAATATTATGGTTTTTGATAGAAAAATTACTTATTATTTATTAATGTGTAGAGTACGATTAGAACGATGTAAAACAAATAATAATAGAAAAGGAATTTTTCACTACAAAATGCCAAAAAATCTGTTTTATGGTAGAGATTTTTCGATATTTTGGAAAATTTCGTATAACTCTAAATCCGTGATATATTGCTGAACATACCCCTGCATTATGTCGTACTACTTACTGGACACCCTGTATATATATTTTTTTGTTACGCGATTACTCCGCCAATTACGAAATGATTTTGATGATTCTTTTTTTGTTTGGTAGTTCAAACTTCAGAGGTGGTCGCATATCAATTTTTATTAACTTTGCTTGGGTAGTTTTTGAGTTAGCTTCAATAATACGACCGTATTTCCCCACTTAGTCTATATGGATGATATTTTAAGTTCCTGTCACTGTTATTTGCATAGCAGCCGATCTATTCTGTAAAAATGTCACCGTGAAAACTTACGTGAAGTGAGCGTGAAATGAGCTGTCATTCCACCTGCTTCTAGAGACTGACAGCTCACTCCGAGCTCACTTCACCTAAGTTTCACGGTGAGATGGTTACAGAATAGCGCTCCTCTCCATAATAAAGTACAGTACAGTAATCGCGGAGTGGGGCGTGTCGTAGTGGATTGCACTATCTGTAATGGTAATCGAATTTGTGTGGGGGTAGGTACCACAACTAAAAAGTAAAATTTAAAACTTTTTACAAAAAATAGAACAGACTTAAAACAAAAACACAAAAAAGTACAAAGCAACTTTAATTTCGGGAGTCGATGGCAAAAAAACGAAAATATAGAACCAAAGAAAGACACCAACCAAATTACTTTTTGTAACAAGTTTTTTGTGTATGAGATACTTCATTATTATACTATTTAGTTTGTAAATTATTTTCCTGTGTGTCTCATAAATAGGTACTTCAGCTATCGTTCTTCTTTATTTATTGTGATATTTTTAACAGCGTTAAAAATATCACAATAAACGTTTTTTTTTTCAATATTAAAAGCTGTTTTTACAACGTCTTTTATCTCCGTGGAATAAAAATTGACGTCTGACAGTTTTTGTATGGAACAACTGTCAAAAATTCAAAATTATTCGCCGTCTTCTTCTTTTCGTGTGGTTAGTGACTGTTGGCGCCTCGATTGCATTGAGTGGTGCCAGTGTTACGTATTCATGTATAGTTATAACATAATTATTCATAAGGGTTAGGTAGTAGTGACTACCCGTCTCAGGTATGTTTAGTCGACCTCGTAATTGCTTTAGCACTTTTGAAAACGCTTCCCAGTAAATAGTATATCATAATAATAGTCAAATATACGTTGTTGTTTTTGACGTGCCATTTGGTACAAATGACTTTCAACCTTAGAGTGACAAAACAGGATGTCGAGTGTCGATAGTCGATGTCGACTACAAAAGGTAAATTTTCATAAAAGGCAGTTTCCGCTAGGAATTTTAACACTGCACGATCTGAACCCAGTCCGTTTTCAGTCTTTTACCTTCAACCGGGTAGTTAAATTATCTTCGCCAGCATATTGCTATTAACCTTAACACCGGTTAAAATCCTTGTATATCCTTAATTTAGTGATTACCAGGTACCTGCCTTGACTATGTTTAGTCGAACTCGTATTTCATTTACCACTTTTGACAACAATTCCCAGTAAATTGAATACCATCAAGCGGGTCGGCGTTTTGCTTTGTGTAAATTATTTTATCACCACTGCTCTCAAAACGGTGAAGTTTCTGTATTTCCTTATTTTTTTTTTTCAATATTAAAAGCTGATTTTACAACGTCTTTTATCTCCGTGGAATAAAATTGACGTCTGACAGTTTTTGTATGGAACAACTGTCAAAAATTCAAAATGACTAACCTGCAGTGCTTTTCTGTAACCATCTCACCGTGAAAACTTAGGTGAAGTTAGCTCGGGGTGAGCTCTCAGACCCTAGCAGCAGGTGAAATCATGCTCACTTAAATGTCTCGCTGATGGTGGCGAGTGTGTTGGATCATTCGGTTCCCTACAAAATGTTTGAGCTGGACGGTGCTGATCCACGCGTCATGTTCGTGAACGGGCGCCGTCAGTTGAGACTGGTCATCTCTTATCTGCCAGGGCTTGTTTTTAATCGTTTTTTATTTATATATTTTTTTTTTTACATTGTTCTCACATATAGAATCAATAAGATTAATGTACCCAGGATTTTGTAATTTCTATATTTAAAAGAGTGTCCTTGGAGTTTCTTGCCCGTTCTTCTCCATAGAGATCTACGTTTTGGAATGGGCAACTAGCTTCAACTTTCTGACTAACTGACTCTTTGACAATTCAAAAGTGCCTGTAAAGGGTTTAATTGAAATAAATGCTTTGAGTTTGAGTTTGAATAACAGCTCACTTCACCTAAGTTTTCACGGTAAGATTTTTTCAGAATTAATCGGCTGGTGTCAGAGTTTTAAAGCCGCCCTTGGCTCTGTCGTATAAAGGTAGCATTCCGTACCCGACCGCATTCGGCAACTGCAGGCGACGTGTCGCCGCGACACGTCTGGTTTCTATGGATTTACATGAAATAGAAACTAGATTTTCTTTCCCGTAGTTAGTGACACGTCGCGGATCGCCTTCATAGAAATACATAGAATCCAGTCTTGTCGCGGCGACACGTTGCCGCCTGCGGTCGGCTACGGAATTGTACCTTAAAAATATATTTTACGACGACTAATTTTGAATTTTCGGAATCTATACAATTCTCTATTTACGCCCTTATTTTTTTATTTACAGGAATAATTAGTGCCTGGGGTTAAAAGAAACAAACAAACAAACTACAGGTATTAATTTTAGTTTTCTTGAAACTTTTTATGACAGTATTGGTTTGGTCTGTTCCCGAAAAAGTCTTGTAGGTACTTTTTGATCCCAAATATAATTGCTGTTTAAAAATAGGTTGTACAGAATCGATTTAAAGGGTACATAAGTTATTAAAAAAACATCCTGATGCTCATAAATGATTGACATTGTCCTCATATACTATCCAGGTAACTTATATAAAGCTCAATATAACATCACGCCTTGTTTCCCCGAAGGGTTAGGCAGAGGTGTACCTATAGTAGGTACATCACATTTCGCCAGTTATGTTTAAGAGCATGCCTCCTGAAAGTTGGCAACATCGCAAATAGATGTCAAATATTTCACTGTTTTAATTTATTTGGCAATATTACTGTTTGGAAATATGAAGTATGCCTAACTAGTGAACTAAAATATTGATTATGAAATGCAATAATTAATATCGTAACACCAGATATTTAGTTTTAGATGTAAAAAAACTATTTGGAATCTTTCCAAATGCCTTCATTACACCTAAAAAGGTTTCAACACTTAATTTAGTGTTATAATTGTAATTCATTATTAATATTCTATTTCACTAGTTAGAGATAGGTACCTCAGTCTTATTTCCATACAGTAATATTGCCAAATTAATCAAAACAGGTAAATATTTGTCAGCTATTTGCGACGTTGCCAACTTTCATATTACATGGGACTTAAGATCTATGGCGAGCCTATTGCCATCAACCGGGCCCAAATCCAGACTCCGGGCTACTACTCGTACTGAAAAATCCAGATAGAAAAATCCAATATCACTTTGCCTGACCCGGGAATCGCACCCAGGACCTCATGCTTAGCAGTAGCACTTGCGACCACTAGACCAACGAGGCGAGACTTTAAAAATGTATACTGTTAACTACTTAATTTTGTTACAGATTCCGGACTTGGATCAAAAGCATGTCATGATTAAGTCTTAGAATTACTTAGTTAAGTAAAAAGACATCTTGTAATAATTTCGATATTATTGAATTACGATTCATAAATAAAAAAACGTTTCTAAAACATTGTATTTGTTATTATTTTTGGCTGCTAAATTCATCATCGTTCACCCATCTTATTTTAAGAAAAATTGTGTTGTTTACATTCCCATACAGTAACAGTTTGCCACAGGAAGAAAATAATTTAAGATTTTCAATGAACATGATGACATTGCATAACTTGACAGTTAAGAGTCCTATTACATTTTTTTACGGAAATTCATGATTTTTGACCATGTAATTTTCAGCAGCAGTAAGATATTTTAATAATTTGATTATAATAACTATAGTGCCATTCTTTTTCTTGTAAGTTGGAGTTACACATTATTTTCGTGTAATTTGCTGAATTGACGCGGAATATATAGTACTTTAATTTAATTTATTGTAATTTGGACTTATTATATTGAGAAACAAAAACTAATGAAACGTATTCACTGTAGATCGAAGTTTTATATCATGTTAGTTTATTTGCTTTAATTGTGTTTATTTGGAATATAATTGACATGAAAATCAAGACATTTATTGGTTTTCTTTACGAAAAAACTTTTTCCCTGAAAACACAAGTTTAAAGAAATTCTAGAACTCCAATAAACAAGTAAAACATTAAAATTATCGTTTAGTAACTTTCTCATTTATTAGAACTGATTGAAACGATGTGAATTTGATCGTCAAATTTCCATTTTTTCTTGTAAAGTGAGTTCGTAAAATATTCATAGTAAATTACACGACAAGAAAAGTTAAAATGTGTAATTCCAACTTACAATAAAGAGAATGGCACTATCGTTATTCATAATCAGATGCAAATATCTTACTGCTGCTGAAAATTACAACGTCAAAAATCATGAATTTGCGTCAAAAATATGGACTCTTAATAATAATTTATTTCATTTAGTTGACACCAACAATTATGTTGGTAACAATTTATATTTGACAAAAGATAGATATAATATTTTTATGTGCTATCTTGCCAACTATTACAAAAGACAGATAGCTGAGTCACTATCATATTTTTTTTGTATTTCAGCCAAAAACTTGGCGAAACAACTTGCTCCTTTTGAGCAATGCAAAGTAATCTTAAATAATTCTGCCAATAATTTGGCAACTAATGACATTGATTATCATTTAAATTACAAATAATTTGACAATTTTATTTATCATTTTATTTTACAATATAATAATAATGAAAATACTTAGTTTTAAACCAACACAAATCATTCAGGCCTAATATAATTAATTTCTAGACTTATTAACTAAACATATATATATTTATTTAATTACTTAACTATACAACAAGTCAAAAAATTAGTCGAATAACCCGCCCCTAACTGTTCCCGGCGCAAAGGTGCCCATAACGCTTGCAGCATTACCACGTTGGATGGCAATGGCTAACCTTTGCACCAAGAACGATCCGGAGCGGGAGTCACCCGTTTTATCACGGAGCCTGTGCCCTATATCGTTAATGAGCTTCTTGGCCTCAGTGCCCCAACACCCCATGGACTCAACGGCAACGGGCACAAAAAGGTAACGTTCCGCCAACGGAGCGTACTTCGCCCTCTTCCTTACAGCAGCGTCTTCAGCTGCAGCCGACGGCGAGAGGACCGTGCGACCAAGGTGGCTGGCCGCAACAGTGCTGACGCAAGTTGCGTCCCATATTAGGCACTTGCCGTTCCTCCAAGGCACCAAAGTCAGCCCATCCGGCCGCTTGCCGTCAGTCCTGGACAGACCCGGCGGCTCCAGTACGCAGGGGACATCTGCCGACACGAATGCCCTCCTCACAATATCATTGAGCGCATGGTGACGCGGGAACCTCCCCGAGCAACGACGACAACTCAAAGCGTGATGGCCATCGGCCTCCACCATAGAACCGCAGGTGCATCTGTGGGGTTCACACACCTTGCAGCCCAGGCGGAGGGCCACCGCCACACGCAAAGAGTCATCATCAAGCACAAAATTCAAATTACAAATTAGAACAATAGAGGAAATCTCTTGCTTAATAAATAATAAAATTTAAATACTGGTTTAATATCACATCCATCAAATTGTAGTAACCTAAATAAATGTATTATTAATATTCTAAAAATAGTTCATCAAAATATTCAAGGTGTGATAGGTAAGGAATTAGAATTGGAGCTGTTCATGAACTGTAGTTATATTGATATCCTATGTTGAACTGAACATTGGTTAAAAGTCCACCAGTTCATGTTCAGCTTTAACAACCACCAGGTTGCCAGCTCATTCAGCAGAGTTAATATGATACGTGGTGGCTCTCTAATAATTGTTCGTAACAATATGAAATTTAAAGAACGTAAGGATATTGTGAGCCTCTCTGTTGAGCGAGTTATTGAAATAGCTTGCATTGAGCTTGAGCAGTTCATTGTAATGAGCGTGTATAGGCCCCCATGTGCTTCATATGATATTTTTGAGAAATATATGGAAGAAGTATTATTAATGACTTGTAACAGTAATAAAACAGTTGTTGTCTGTGGAGATTTCAACATTAATATACTGGAAAAATCTGCTATATTAAATAAATTTAATTTGTACAATATTTGTACTTTGTGCCGACTAGAATAACTGCCACTAGTGCTACCTGTATTGACAATATTTTTACAAACTTAAGACCTTCTAGCCATCTAATTATAAATGAGTTGGACTCTGATCACTGTGGCCAGTTAGTCACATTCCCTCAGAAAACAGTCAGAGCTCAAAGAAAACTTGTGAGTTTTGTTCCTGTAAATAAAAGTCGCTTAGGACAATTTAAAAATAATTTAATGGAAAAACTGCCAGGTTTGCCTTATCACAACGACCCGGATCGAGATTATACTTCACTATTTAACCTCATCAATTATGAGTTCAGGAAGGTTTTCACCTCAAAAACATTGCCTGTTTGTGACCGCGTTATATTTATTGGGCAACACCAGGTATTTACAAAAGTAGGCAAAGGTTATTTGAATTGTATCATGAAAAAACATATTACCATGATGAAACTTTTAAAGAATTTGTTAAGAAATATTCTAAAACTTTTAAAAGAGCCTGTTCCTCAACAAAATACACATTAAAAATAAAATAATATCTTCTGGAAATAAAATTAAAACAACTTGGAATATTATTAATTCAGAAACGGGAAGAACGACGGTACGGAATCGTGACTTCCATCTAAAAATCAATGATGTAGATATTGAGGCAGACGTGGAGGTGGCAACTGAGTTTGAAAATTTCTTCACTAATATTCCCATTTTAACAACCAAAACTCTGTCATCATCATCCACCACTTCTGATTACTCAATACTAAAACAATGTGTACCAGAATGTGACAAACTTTTTGAATTTACAATTGCTAAAGATATTACAGAATCTTTTAAAGATCTTGATGTAAAAAAACTGTTGACCTTTGGGGATTGTCAGTACATACAATTTCCACAATAATTTATGTTATTTCACCCTTTTTAGCAATTGTTTTTAACTCTTGTATTGCATCTGGTGTATTTCTTGATCTGATGAAACTTAGTAAATTGATTCCACTGTTCAAGTCTGGCACTGATCCTACGAATTTTCGGCCTATTTCGATATTACCTACATTGAGCAAAATCTTTGAAAAATTAATTTTGACACAAATGCGGACATTTCAATGCACATCATCTACTACATCTGAAACAGTTTGGTTTTAAAAAGGGTCGTTCAACTACAGACGCGGGCGTGGAGTTACTGAAGAGCATATTCGAGGCCTGGGAGGAGTCACAAGATGCTCTTGGCATTTTCTGTGACTTGTCCAAGGCCTTCGATTGCGTACATCATGACACACTCATCAGGAAACTGTACCACTATGGTATGAGGGACAGGGCTCTCGACCTTCTGACTTCTTATCTAAACAACAGAATTCAAAGGGTCGATGTTAATGGCAAGAGATCTGCAGGATCTGCGGTCTCCATGGGCGTTCCGCAGGGTTCGATTCTAGGTCCTTTTTTGTTTTTAATTTATATTAATGACTTACCTCACCACATAAGGGATAATCGCAAGATCGTATTATTCGCAGATGACACTTCCCTTATTCAAATAAGTAAAGATGCAACGGGAATCGAATCCACTGACATTCCAATTACTAGCATTAGTCGCATTACACGCTAGGGCCAAGTTGTAAAACCGCCAGTAAGGTTTTTATTATAGTTTGTAATCCAATGTCAGCGGAAGTCATGCTAAGCGACGCGATCACAAAACAGTATCAATTTCCGTCAAAGTATTACAAGTGAAACGGTTACATAACCTCGCATCGCTTAGCACTACACCAATGGCATTATAAACGTACCTATTATCCACCTCGCGGATGGGCTATCGAAATGAGATACATCCCAAAACACCGTCGCTGATTTGCGTAAAGATGTCAGCGATTTGCGCAACAGCGTGGCGGTAATTAGGTCACCTGTCGATGCGTGAAAAGTCAACATATGTCGCGGAGCCGGCCTCGATACATCGTCGTCGAATTCCGCGTCAGCAGTTTCGTCGCCAGCGCATTCGTCGATTGCTGAGCTTGCAGAGCGCCCCACCGCCGTTGCGCCCCGCAGCCCCGTGCTCGTCACCGTGGCTCCCCCGCACAGCGCCGTCCGTGCCCCTCGATCCCCGATGCCAGTGTTTGCAGCCCTGGCGAAACCCCTACAAAGAAATTTCGCTAGCGTCACTGCGAGTGCCCCTGGCACTCCTAGTGTCAAGCCCATGCCAGAAATGCCGCCAAAAAGGGCTGATAATGAGAATGGTTTCGTGACGGTGCAAAGGAGGAAGCGCCGATCGCGAACAAATAAGAACCGCTGCAGCAAAGCTCCTACGGACCCCGAAGTGAGCCTGCCTGCCGCAAAGCCGAACACACCGGTGTACATTAACCGCCTGCACTACACCACTAAGGCGGGGAACATCGTGGAGTACGTGCGCCAAGAGACGAGGTACATGCCGAGGGTGCAGTTACTAGAATTGAACTGGAACGTCAACTTCAAGGCGTTCGTCGTGCGAGTACCGAACTGTTATCTGCCCCTCGTCATGGAAGAAGACTTTTGAACGCAGGACGTGGTGTTCATACAGGACAGCACAAAGTCAAGCTAGTGCAAAATGAAGTGCTACTAACATAGTCGGAGCCTTATTTACTATCACAAGTTTATGTTATTAAAATATGTAGGTTAAGGTATTTTTCTATGGGCGTGTCGCTTGAAATAAATGGTATATATTATTATTATGTAGGTTGATAAAGAGTAGTAATAAGCAAATTAGTGTTATATATAAGTAACAACTAGTTTAAAAAAAACATTTAATATCGATTACGAGTTAACGTTCGACACTTATTATCATTGATAACCATTCCGTTCGTACCAAAAATGGGAAAATCATACAGCAAACAAGAAGAAATTATAATAGCCCAAAATGGCGCAACGACGCGAGTAACAGCACCCTAGAACAGAAGATGGAAATGTATGGCGTCCTTATAGCCATAATGATGATTATTTTACTAATGATTGGAGAGGCCCGGGAAGAATTGATATCGGTTATATTTTAGGAGCATGAGGAACAGGGTGAAAAGGTCACTCATCCACCATAGAAAAGGGAGGATCCTCCGACCAGACGGGTGTTGTGTCTGGTCGGCAACTGCCCAGGTGTTGATGTCAGATAGTCTTATAAGTATCTGTCGTTCGCGCGGTAAACTCTAATTGCGCGATGCAGTAAATTGGTAGAAATCGTCACGGAACGAAAGAGCGAAAGGGTTTGGGTGGCGGCGCGTCGACGGCGTCGTGTCCCTGAGCACTTATGGCCCTCCATGCGACATTCTTTATGAGAAAGTGTGAATTTGGTCAAAATGAAAATACAAGATGGCGGCTGCGAGCCGTGCTCCCTGGCTCCTTAGCCCAGGTTTGCACGGACGTATTTTTATCGCGGCCTTTTCTTTCGTACACTGGATTTTCAACTCGGTATTGAGCCGAGCATTGAGAATCCAACAGAGCGCATCCAGCGCGTATCCCAGCGCGTCAAGAAAACACACTGTTGGATATTCAACTCTCGGCGCTAAGCAGAGCGTAGAAAATCCAATACGTGAAAAACAATTACCGCGATAAAAATACGCCAATGCGAACCTGTGCTTAAACAGTAGGTTCAGTAAAATTTTAAACAATTAAAATATTTTCAATGAACTGTCTTATTTTGTTTCTATTTACTTTTATATTTTCATAAGGAGATTGGTTCTTACCATTAACCTTTTGAAATGGCACGGTATAATTCTGCCTACATACGACTTATTTTTGTCTTAATAAAACAAAGCAATAATAAATGGGTAAATCTGGCTTACATGGCAACCCTAAATTCACTCACACATAAATTACTTAGTCGCCGCCATTACGGGACACAGTTTTGTCTTAGCGGGAGTTCCGTTCGACCTTTTTTATACGTCTATGGAAACAGTACGATATGTTTAACACGTGGCCACTAGCTAAAGGAGCCAAAACTTTCTCAGAAAACGTTTTGCTGGCATATTTTATTGCACTAACCGAGACCAAGAAATCAAGCACTATGGAGTACGTATTCAATGCTAAAAGCAACAATAAAGATTAAAAGAGACATACATATCGACACCTATCCTAAAATAGTGGCATTTTTAAAAGAGCCTCATCTGGTCATCAACCAAAAAAATCGAAGGTTTTCACAGCATCTGAAAATTAAAAGTTTCTAAACGAAGCACCTAATTCCGTATATTTGGCGGCAAAAGTAAGTCAGTTGCACATTCAGTAGCTACAGAAACGGGCAAGAAACTCCACGGACACTCTTTTAAATAAAATATAAAATTGATACAAAATATTGGTTACATCATTCATTTTGAAATTATGCATGTGAAAACAATGTAATAAGACGTGCACGTTCGAAAAAGCGTCCGTAATAAAAAGAAAAAAAGAATCATTCAAAAACTTAAAATAAATTAAAATAAGCCATGGCAGCTAAGAGATGACCAGTCCCAACTGACGGCGCCCGTTCACGAACATGACGCATGGATTAGCACCATTCAGCTCAACCATTTTGAAGGGAGCTATTGCTGTTGTACACGGGTCATTGTTTCCGACGAATTTCAGCCACAATTTTGGCCGATTCAGGAGCTGATCACTTATGCGCAATGGAGGCTGGAAGTCCAATGCGGTTATAAAGTCAAATTCAAATAATTTATTTCAATTATGCACAAAAAAGGCACTTTTGAACGTCAAAATTAATAAAAAAAATTATAATGATTGATTCTAGTCACCCCTTCCAAAAGGTAGTTTTCGTATGGAGAAGAATGGACAAGAAACTTGTTCTAGAAAATTGTTAAAAAAATTGATAATTGTTGAAAATTCCATCCAATATAAGTAATGTAAAGGCATGGTAGGAGCCATTACACTGAAAGAGCCTCAGTCAGATCCTTGGACTGGCCGTATTCTACATCAAAAATGAGCCGTTACGAAACACCTAACCATCGCCCTCTCTCACCAACATTTACGCCAAGGGAATCCGATGAATCGGTACAACTATTAAGTATGACAGATAGTTTACTGAAGAACAGTACACTTACACCAACATTACAGTACCTAACAAAAATATTACACTCAACTTGAGTAACTGTAGCAACGATACTTTCTATTTTTCTTAATTAGGTATACCAAGCACACTAATATTACAAAGGCGAAAGTTTGTGAGTGTGTATGTTTGTCTCTTGTTCACGCTAAAACTACTGAACGGATTTGGATAAAATTTGGCACACAGATAGTTTATAACCTGGATTAACACATAGAATGCTTTTAATCCCGATATTCTTACGGGATCGAAACTTATGCGGGTGAAACCGCGGTGTGCAGCTAGTTTCTTATAATTTAAAGATTATTCTGTAGTACTTACAGTATCATAATGTAATAGTTAATACCTAAACTGAAATAAAATTATCTTGTGATTGTAATGTTTTTTTTTTGTATTTAGTCATTTCCTCGCTGAGGTGGGATGAAAAGTTACTCTCTCCCTCGCTAACGCTCAGGATTCTAATTTTTGAATCCTTTGCATGCTCGATCAACAAAATTGAGCACGTGGTTAAAAAGCAACTTTGCACTCTTGTATAACAAATAACTATTTAAAGGAGATGGCTAAATGACTGCCCCAAGCATGTATAGGAATCTCACATTAACTCGTGATATTTAAAAAATCATTCATTAATTATTTAGTGTTTAATAATTTCCTAGAACTTTCGTGAACGTTAACCATAAATAAAGTATATTAATTGCTTTTTGATTTACATAACAAGGTCAAGGGGAAATAACACTACTGGTAAGAATCACAGAATAACGAATAAATAAATAAATCGTATTTTTGTTGTTTTATTTCAATATCTTCATGTCCTTGGTTACTCAGGGCCTAAACTAGATAACGTAGTTTAGGCAGGATTTATCAATCGCCCCATACCTACTTACTAAACTAAGTCTCCCTGGCGCGTTTGTCTGTCTGCCTACGGATGTATCAACAAACAGATTTTGTTGTTGTCGGGTTGTCACTAGTAGGTAGATTGGTTCTTCCGGAAGGTTTAGGCATACATTTGTGTAGGATAATGAGTTGAAATAAAGACAGTTTTCACAAACAATATGTAAATAAGTGGTTAAAATTATGAACCTATTTGAAAATAGGGATTAATATTAACAGACTGACCCAAACAACTATAGATTTTTGTATTTGAGATAGATAAACAATTCTGCTAGGTAGGATACATTATTATATATTCACGCAGGCGAGAGTGGTTTTTGCGCCGATTTTAGAAAGCCCGTAATTACCTCTTTGTAGATATATACTCAAGTACCACTGTGCGAAATCAGGATGTGTCGCTAGCCAAAAATATCGTAAGTCATTGCAGAAATATCCAAACGCCTAGGTAAAAGTTCATAGCAATATGTCATTTGTTTGCAGTTTTTTATACCTATTGACGTAGGAGTTACACGAATATATTTTCAGGATTGTAAAGATATGAAAAGTTCTTGAAACTTTTTTGATATGAAATACTAATATTCAGCTATTCAACATTACATATTGCAAGGTTCCATGTTTATACATTACTGGGGCAGTCGTCTATACTTCCATTTAGCCATCTCCTTTATATATAAGTATAGGCTGTTAGTTTTTCTTGCACCTAGCATTTTCCTCGCTGTAGTGAGGTGAAAAGTTGTAGTTTTCGCTCGGCAGCAAAGTTATTCTGCATCTCGTACCTTTGAAAACTTCGCTACGCTCAGGATTCTATATTTGAACTATTCTATATTTCACTTCGCTCGTGGTTCAATCCTAGAATCCTTCGCTTGCTCGGGTTTCAATTCAAGTACCCGCGCCAAAAAACAACTTTGCAACCTTGCATAACAAATAACTATTTTTTGCATGTTCATCATCACTTATGATGTTTGTGACTAGCAATGTTTTACTAAAAGATTTTTTGAAACGAAGTTTCATAACGCGGGTTGTGGTAAGATTTGACTGGTAGAATGTAGCGGTTACACCGCCACATACGAACTACACATCAAAAACATGACGTCACACAAATCCTGCATCGCGCAATTAGAGTTTACCGCGCGAACGACATATATAAGACTATCCGACATCAACACCTGGGCAGCCGCCCGCCAGACACAACACCCGTCTGGTCGGAGGATCCTCCATTTTCTATGGTGGATGAGTGAACTTTACACCCTGTTCCTCATGCCTCTAAATTGATGACCCCGAGTATGAACGTCAACGCAGCCTTCGTGCAACTATTTCAGCGTGACGTCATCATCATCATCACTCCCGCAAGCTTTCGTGAGGCGAGTCACACAGACAGCTAGCACCCTGGGCTTCAACGGGTATCCTGACCACCAGCATGCAGTGAATTCGCATTCCTGGTCATCACCCTCAGCCTCATCAGCAACCTTGGCACAGCACCTGCATCTTCGGCCGGTCTCACAAGCAGAGCCCATTCTACCCTCTCCTGGTCGACGCTAGCAGTCAGCCCCAACCCGGAGCTATACCATATCCGACTCACTGGATCGTGACGCAGCGCCACCCTGACTCACTGGGGAATCACCGCAGACAGTTCTGACTCACCGCAAACTATGCGGCACCCGGATAGGACTCACTGGAACCTTCCAGTTCCAGTGTGAGTGGTGTCGCAAGATAAAAGACTCAGCCCACTTTCGACGTCCGGTCTCCGGAGGGGAGTGATGTAGTGGTTACACCGCCGCATACGAACTAGTCATCAAAGACATGACGTCACACAAATCCTGCATCGCGCAATTAGAGTTTACCGCACGAACGACATATATAAGACTATCCGACATCAACACGGAGGAGGATCCTCCGTTTTCTATGGTGGATGAGTGAACTTTAAACCCTGTTCCTTCATACCCCTAAAGTAGAAATCGTCACGTAAGGAAAAATCGTAATGCTCCTCTATGCGAATTTGTCTCTCTTTGTCTCTTTCTATTAAACACGAGTGTATGCGTGCGATTAAAGCGTAAGTAACTTCATTCCTGACGGGGATCCCTCGACCGTACTCGATTTTTTTGCTGCTCGCTGTGCGCGTGACTTTGGATATTTGGAACTACTGCAAACGAGACTGCTGATGACCCGGGCCTGCAGTCTCGACATAGCTAGCGATCGCTATACGACCGAATTCGGTCGCAAAGTCCTAAGTCATAAGTAATTTATTTCATAACAAAATACATTGTGTTGAAAAATTACACTGATAATAAACAATTAATAAAAAATAAAACATTACAGTCATATCAAAATTCAGCATTTAAAATATCCTAATAAATAATTATAGCTCTGTCATTAACAAAAAATTAAATAATAACCAACATTACATTTCATTTCAAAATTCATTATCCAGATTTTTTTTTTTTAAACTTATTAAACAAATAGGTAATTCACAAAACTTTAAAATAGTGGCTGTCGCTTGTCATTAATGAACTCGTCAATGCTGTAATAGCCCTTCCTCAATCAATATGTCTTCAATTTGTTTTTAAATAAGTTCGTGCTACTTATGCTTTTAAATTCTATTGGCAACTTGTTATATATGAAGACAGATTGAACTCTGGGACTGTGATGAACCACGTTCAATTTGCTTGGCTGGATTGTGAAAGGTAAGTCTTTCCTGCGAGTGCTATATCTAGCTTGTCTTTCCACATCGGTCTCGTGCAAATTCTTAACAAAGTTGGTTAACAACACTAGAATATAGAGGCATGGCACTGTTAAAATGTTCAGTCTAATGAAGTGGTCCCTGCACGATTCTGTCTGCTTCATGCGGAGCATTGTTTTTGAATTACAAATGCCGAGTGCACTTTGTATTTGTAGCTGTTGCCCCATAACTCAATACTATATCTGAGCCTTGACTCGACCAAAGCAAAGTATACCATCCTAAGCTGGGCCAAAGTGAGTTCATCCCTCAGGCTTCTGATTGCATAGCATGCAGAGCTAACAGCCTTCTGAATAGACAATGTCTCAACCTTCCAGTTTAATAACGCGTCAATGTGGACACCCAAGAATTTAACATTATCTACTACTTCGACATTATTACCACAAGACACAACCTTAAGACTAGCGTTATTTCGTACCGTTGACTTGAATAATAAACATTTTGTTTTATTTAAATTTAGTTTCAAATTATTTGTACCAAACCATTTTTCAAAAGCTTTTAAGGCTGTATTAATCTTAGATTCTAAATTAATTATATTATCTGCAGAAACTATTGCATTAGTGTCATCAGCAAAAATAATTTGTGTTATGTCAGATATTCGTCTTTTAATATACTCAATCAAGTCATTTAGGAATAGGATGAAGAAAATTGGGCCCAGAACAGAGGACCTAATGGCGTCCCTAGACGCGCTTGACGTGCACGGGATTTTTTCGTTCTTGTCAAGTAATTTTGGCCGTCTAGCATACAGCGATCGCTATATATGTAGAGACTGCCGCCCCTGGAAAGGTAGCGGAAATCCATTGGACGCGTGAAGCACAGGAGCGGTCTTTGCGGCGACGTGGTGACGCTTGGGGAGGCCATGTCCAGCATTGGACGTCTTTTGGGTGAACGATGATGAATTTAGCAGCCAAAAATAATAATAACAAATGCAATGTTTTAGAAACGTTTTTTTTTATTTATGAATCGTAATACAATAATGACAAAATTATTACAAGATTTCATTTTACTTAACTACGTAATTCTAAGACTTAATCATGATATGCTTTTGATCCAAGTCCGGAACCTGTAAAAAAAATAAGTAGTTAACGGTATACTTTTTTAAAGTCTTGCCTCGTTGGTCTAGTGGTCGCAAGTGCTACTGCTAAGCATGAGGTCCTGGGTGCGATTCCCGGGTCAGGCAAAGTGATATTGGATTTTTCTATCTGGATTTTTCAGTAGTAACCCGGAGTCTGGATTTGGGCCCGGTTGATGGCAATAGGCTCACTTCCTATTACATGGGACTTAAGATCTATAAGTTGGCAACGTCGCAAATAGCTGTCAAATATTTACCTGTTTTGATTGATTTGGCAATATTACTGTATGGAAATATTACTTAGGTATCTCTAACTAGTGAAATAGAATATTAATTATAACACTAAATTAAGTGTTGAAACCTTTTTAGGTGTGTAATAAAGGCATTTGAAAAGACGATTTATGTTACGATATTAATTATTGCCTTTCATAATCAATATTTTAGTTCACTAGTTAGGCATACTTAATATTTCCAAACAGTAATATTGCCAAATAAATTAAAACAGTGAAATATTTGACATCTATTTGTGATGTTGCCAACTTTCAGGAGGCATGCTCTTAAACATAACTGGCGAAATGTGAATGTACCACTATAGGTACACCTCTGCCTAACCCTTCGGGGAAACAAGGCGTGATGTTATATTGAGCTTTATATAAGTTACCTGGATAGTATATGAGGACAGTGTTAATCATTTATGAGCATCAGCTTTCTAATTACGCAACATATTTTTGTAAACGTTAAAGACAAATCTGTTTCATTTTGACAGTTCAACAACATTCATTGCGTTATTTACGTTGCTCTGCAGTTTTTTTTTCGAACTTACGGAGCAATGGATTAGCAATCTGTTTCAAAACGATTCAGATTCGGATTGATTTTGCATTACGTAATTAGGGTACAGGATGTTTTTTTAATAACTTATGTACCCTTTAAATCGATTTTGTACAACCTATTTTTAAACAGCAATTATGTATATCTGGGATCAAAAAGTACCTACAAGACTTTTTCGGGAACAGACCAAACCAATACTGTCATTAAAAGTTTCAAGAAAACTAAAATTAATACCTGTAGTTTGTTTGTTTGTTTCTTTTAACCCCAGGCATTAATTCCTGTAAAAAAAAATAAGGGCGTAAATAGAGAATTGTATAGATTCCGAAAATTCAAAATTAGTCGTCGTAAAATATATTTTAAAGGTACAATTCCGTAGCCGACCGCAGGCGGCAACGTGTCGCCGCGACAAGTCTGGTTTCGATGTATTTCTATGAAGGCGATCCGTGACGTGTCACTAACTACGGGAAAGAAAATCTAGTTTCTATTTCATATAAATCCATAGAAACCAGACGTGTCGCGGCGACACGTCGCCTGCAGTTGCCGAATGCGGTCGGGTACGGAATGCTACCTTTATAAGACAGAGCCAAGGGGCTATTATGAACTCTTATTTCCAGGCAGTTTACGGCGTAAACAGAACTGCCTTGCAATTTCGTATTATGAACTCGTCAAACAAGCCAGTCAGTGGTCACGTGACACCCTGGCCGGCTTCTGCCCGACTATTGGCTGGAAATACCGTATTATGAACGTTCGTTTGACATTTCTTGACATATTAAAACTGATAATAAGTAACCTCACAATCCAGTCAATCTCCGCTACTTCATAGGAGCTTTTATTGAATGATTTTGGATATTTTTGGCGAAATTATTCAGAGAAAATATCACGTGTGACGAATATGTACCGTTCGAGTTTCTGGAAACTCCGGAAAGTGGCACTTCTGATCAAAATACCAAAATAACGGTAAAATTTAAAAACTCCTACAATATTTCAAACTAAACATAAGTTAGGCTCCGCCGAGGGCGATAACTCTCATCCATTGAACTATAATAATTTCAACAGCCTAATAAATGGTGCACCATGATAATTACAAAATATCACCATGATAGAAAGAAAGAAAGAAAATACATTTATTTGGCACAGACTAAAAGGCACACAAGTAGAAAGAGAAAAAAAAAAAAAGTGCGTTCATATTTTCACCTACTTTTAGTAACTATATTAAGATATATTTATTATTTTTATCATAAAATACGTGATCTAAATAAAACCGTACCTAACTTACCGATAAATATTTATTTGTGTTTCTGAACGTTACGGCAGAGAATTTCAAGCCAGCCACATACAAACTAGCCAGCGTGAAGTCGGTCAGAATTACCGATGTCATAATAAGAAATATATCCAGCCAGTGAAATGAATTGCCTGGAACTTGCCTGGTTTTTAAAAAGTTCGTAATAGGCCCCAAGGACGGCTTTAAAACTCTGACACCAGGTTATTCACTAACCACACGAAAAGAAGAAGAAGACGGCGAATAATTTTGAATTTTTGACAGTTGTTCCAGACAACTGTCAGACGTCAATTTTATTCCACGAAAATAAAAGACGATGTAAAATCAGCATTTAATATTGAAAAAAAAATTAAGGAAATACAGAAACTTCACCGTTTTGAGAGCAGTGGTGATAAAATAATTTACACAAAGCAAAGCGCCTACCCGCTTGATGGTATTCAATTTACTGGGAATCATTGTCAAAAGTGGTAAACCAAATACGAGGCCGACTAAACATAGTCAGGGCAGGTACCTGGTAGTCACTAAATTAAGGATATACAAAACTTCGTGGCAGCGTCTGAATTTTATGCAAATTGTTCTTAACCGGTGTTAAGGTTAATAGCAATATGCTGGCGAAGATAATTTTACTACCCGGTTGAAGGTAAAAGACTGAAAACGGGGGAATGTTGAGCGTGACCTGGGGTTCAGATCGTGCAGTGTTAAAATTCCTAGCGGAAACTGCGCTTTAAGAAAATTTACCTTGTGTAGTCGACATCGACTATCGACACTCGACATCGTTTTTTGCCACTCTAAGGTTGAAAGTCACTTGCACCAAATGGCACGTCAAAAACAACAACGTATATTTGACTATTATTATGATACTTATACATTTTACTGGGAAGCATTGTCAAAAGTGGTAAAGCAATTACGAGGTCGACTAAACATACCCAAGACAGGTAGTCACTACTACCTAACCCTTATGGGAATACCGGCATTATGTTATAACTATACATGAATACGTACCACTAGCCCCACCCGCTACAAAGGAGGCGCCAACATTTGCTGCTAACGCTGTTAAAAATATCACAATACATTAAGAAGAACGATAGCTGAAGTACCTATTTATGAGACACACAGGAAAATAATTTACAAACTAAATAGTATAATAATGAAGAATCTCATACAGAAAAAAACAGCTTACAAAAAAATATTTAAAAAAAATCTGAAGTCGCTGTCTATGGTTCTATATTTTCGTTTTTTTGCCATCGACTTCCGAAATTAAAGTTGTTTTGCACATTTTTGTGTTTTTTTTTTAAGTCGGTTCTATTGTTTGTACTTTTCAGTTGTGGTACCTACCCCCACACAAATTCGAATACCACTACAGATAGTGCAATCCACGACGACGCGCCCCACTCCGCGATTACTGTACTGTAAGCTGTACTTTAGTACGGAGTGGAGCGGAGTGGGGCGCGTCGTCGTGGATTGCACAATCTATACCTGCTATGCAAATAACAGTGACAGGAACTTATCATATCTTCCACATAGACTAAGTGGGGAAATACGGTCGTATTATTGAAGCTAACTCAAAAACTACCCAAGCAAAGTTAATAAAAATTGATATGCGACCACCTCTGAAGTTTGAACTACCAAACAAAAAAAGAATCATCAAAATCATTTCGTAATTGGCGGAGTAATCGCGTAACAAAAAAATATATTTACAGGGTGTCCAGTAAATAGTACGACATAATTGCAGGGGTATTTTCAGCAATATATTACGGATTTAGAGTTATACGAAATTTTCCAAAATATCGAAAAATCTCTACCATAAAATAGATTTTGTAGTGAAAAATTCCTATTCTAGTTTTTTTTTTTTACGACATATTAATCGTACTCTAAACATTAATAAATAATAAGTCATGTTTCTATCAAAAACAATAATATTTTCAAGAAATACAACTTTAAAAAAGACACCATTTTCTTATATAACCTAGTCACCTAGTCGCTAGCTTTAACCTAGTCACCTAGTCGCTAGCTTTAACCTAGTCACCTAGACGCTAGCTTTAACCTAGTCACCTAGTCGCTAGCTTTAACCTAGTCACCTAGACGCTAGCTTTAACCTAGTCACCTAGTCGCTAGCTTTAACCTAGTCACCTAGACGCTAGCTTTAACCTAGTCACCTAGACGCTAGCTTTAACCTAGTCACTAGCTTTAACCTAGTTACTGCCTCGTTAGTCTAGTGGTTGCAAGCGCTACTGCTGAGCATGAGGTCCTGGGTTCGATTCCCGGGTCGGGCAAAGTGTTATTGGGTTTTTCTAGCTGGAATTTCTCAGTAGTAGGCAATAGGCTCGCCCCCTGTTACATGGGACTTAAACATAACTGGCGAAATGTGTACCTACTACAGGTACACCTCTGCCCAACCCTTCAGGGAAACAAGGCGTGATGTTATGTTATGTTGTTAACCTAGTGGTGAAAAAATAAAACAATATATGTTCAGAAATACTCGTAAGTTACATATTGCTGAACATATATTGTTTTTTTTTTGGAAGGTAACTATCACCTCCTGCATTATGTCGTTACTTATTTTACTGGATTTACTGGACCTCCTGTACCTATACAGTGGAATTGAGACCGAACCGAATCAAAGAGGAGGTCTCTTGATTCGGTTCGGTTCGGTTAAAAAATATATACACCGGACAGTTTTGGTAATCTCCTAACTGAGGGGCGTCATTACAATTTTCCGAAGGCGTGCCACTGAGACTCCATTGGATTTATTTCCGTATTTGGTAATCTCGTACTTATTGACAAGTCATAACATCATCTGCCTTGCCTTCTCCCAACTATGTTGGGGTCAACTTCCAGTCTAACCAGATGCAGCTGAATCCAAGTATGTTACATGGTGCCGCGACTGCATATCTGACCTCCACAACCCAGTTTCTGGGTAACACGATGCCCCTTGGTAAAACTTTTGGTCAGACTTTTGGGTTTCTGACTGCCAAAGATCTACTAATGACAGCCGAGACTAACATCTGAACGTGCCGAGGCCCTTATTGACAAGCCGTAATCTCCTATTATTTTAACATTGGTAACACGCCATTATTAATTTAGGAGTTTACGAACTTTTAGCACAATAGTAACGCGTTGCCATGAGAAGCTCGTGGCTAATAATATCGAGACCCCTCCGTGCTTCGGAAAGCACTTTAAACTGTTGGTCCCGGCAGTCATTTGTACATCTTTGACAGTTGCTACGGGAAGTCAGAGCCGAAAGTCTGACAACCAGTCTTACCAAGGGGTATTGTATTACCCAGTTAGGGTTTCGGAGGTCAGATAGGCAGTCGCTCCATGTAAAATACTGGTATTCAGTTGCATCCGGTTAGTGTTAGACTAAGTGAAATAATTTATTTCAATTAGGCACATTATAGGCACTTTTGAACGTCAAAATTTACAAAAAACAGAATTGATTCTAGTCGCCCCTTCCAAAAGGTAAGTAGTTTTCGTATGGAGAAGAATGGGCAAGAAACACCAGCGTTACTCTTTTAAAATGTTTTCAAAATATGTTGTATACATGAATTATATAATTATATGTGAAGACGATGCACCTACAATAAGAATACTATATCACGACACGATAGGTAAAATTAATCAAAAATGAAACAATGACAGATAAATTAATTGTGTAATAGATACACTGTGCCCACATATTTACAAACATTATAAAGCTATACGATATTCCTAACATTTTAACAAGTAATACTAATAAGTCAGTGTGTGAGTTCAAGTAGATAATCACAGAATGTAAAATCAATGTTATAAAAAATAATATTATACAATTAAATTAGCAACCAGTTTGATTTTGCCTAGACTCTAGGTTGGCTGAAATCCGACTTCAACATAATTGGAAATTGCCAGGCTTAAGGTACCGGCGTTGCTTTGGTATGGTTGCCATAATGACCAATCCCTAAAAGTAGCAGACCGCTTGTTCTGTTCAACAGACAGGCTAATGTTATTATGTGTGTAATAATAATAAAATTACCTGCTTTCCCTGCTACAGCCGCTCCGGCCTTGGCAGCAAACCCGCCTGCTAATGCTGTACGCAATTAAACATTTGTTTTTTATGATGTATAAAATCTTTGGCACTGGAATAATCTGCCTTATAATACCTATAGCATATGTCAAAAAGGCGTGGTCAAATTGGTCAGACCACCAAACTGTAAAACTTTCTCCATGTTTATGGAACAGTTGTTCCATACAAAAACTGTCAGACGTCAATTTTATTCCGCGGAGATAACTAACGTTGAAAAATCAGCCCGTAACATTAAAAATGACAAATAAAATTAAGGAAATACAAAAACTTCGTGGCAGCGTCTGAATGGTGTGCATATTGCTGTTAACCGTTTGCAAAGTTAATAGCAATATGTTGGCGCAGATTTTTTTTTTAATTTTTGGTTCCAGGACATACCGGTTTTCTTTTTTTTTCCTCACCGTTTTGAGAGCAGTGACTAATGACAAATCACTAAATGTTCAATAGACAGGCTGATGTTATTATGTGTGTAATAATAATAAAATTACCTGCTTTCTCTGCTGCAACCGCTCCGGCCGTGGCAGCCAACTTGCCTGCTAATGCTGTACCAAAATTTGCAATTAAACATTTGTTTTAATGATGTATAAAATCTTTGGCATTGGAAAAATCTGCCTTAAGTAATACCTAAAAGGATGTATCAAAAAGGCGTGGTCAAATCGGATGGAGACCATCAACCTGAATAACTTTCTCCATGTACGACGATGTGTCGTAGGATGATTTGATAAATCGAATTTTCGCGCAACTTAGAAGTAGCGCTCACGGACCGCTGCCGCGGTACCGCTCGCTCCGCTCGCGCGGCTCGCTCGGCTAGCGCGCGGTTGGACACGTTCTAACGTAACCTAACCTATTTCACCCAGTTCAAAATGACGAATTGTCTAATTATCTAGTCGTAGGTTTGTATGATTTGCCATATTGAACTGGGTGAAATAGGTTAGGTTAGAACTGTGACGCTACTTCCAAGTTGTTCGCAGAAATATTTTCACTGAACATAATGTAGGTATAACTTAATTCTTTTCCAATAGAGGCGTGATGTTTTAATGTACGTAAAATTAAATTACCAGCTTTCTCTGCTGCAAACGCTCCGGCCGCACCGGCGACACCGCCTGCCACTCCCGCGGATATTCCTGTAACAAAGTTTGCAATTAAACTTTTTTATTTTAAATACAGCATGTGTATCAGAATGGTGTGTTCAAAAAGGGTGTGGTACCAGCCCTGCGACATTTATTATTGAAAAAAAAATAAAGAAACAAAGAAAATAAATTTATTTGACTCAGGTTTAAGGCACACAATATTCACACAAAAATAAAAAACAGAAAAAAAAATAACTTAGAATAGTACTGGGTGTTATTCCAAGTTATATATTTTTATTTGTTGTTTTTGCCAGAAATCTTGTGCCTGACGCTGGTTTTCAACTGGACCTTATGTTACGAGGACGTCTTACGGATGTAAATCAGTTTTGTAATCAGTTTTATGGTATTGATGATTCTAATGATTATAATTTTTATAAAGCCATTGTTACAGTCGCGAATCATATTTTGATCAAGATACAACCTGACACTGACAACAATCCGACGTCCCCCGCGAATAATCCGGTAATGACCTATTACGGGGTTTTTCATGTTATGCGTTTTTCAGATCTAGAAGTTAAAATACACCATGTAATTTTTTTCCAGAATGTTTCTATCTTTATTTACGAAGATATGAAAAACTACGCGTATATTCCATAACAATTCATTAAAATGTATTTTAGACGAATAATATGGTTTTAGATCTTTACGAAAAAAAATATCAATATGATTTGACAGTAAACATTGTTACGATATTATTCGGGTAAATAGTTTTATACCTTATTTAAGTAAGTGCTAGTACAGGCTTATTCGGGGTTTACCCGAAGCCCTCCATACTAATTTTTATAAACTTGCCAATCGAGAATTTCAATGGCAATACATTACACGACATGTTAAATCCAATGATGTTAAAAGGCTAAACGTAAATAGAAAAAGTGACCGATCTCAAACATTAAAATATTATTTTCCCCTCAAAGATGAAGAAATCCAAGTATGCAAAGTATTTTTTTAAACACCCTTTCTAATAACTGAGCAAATGATTTACACGGCCTTAGAAAAAAATAAAACGAATGAAAGTTTCGATAAACTAGGCAGGCATCAGAATAGACCACATCAAATGAAGCTAGATACAGAAGACAGTATCAGAAATCATATTGATTTATTTCCTAAAGTAGAATCGCATTACACGAGAAAAGAGTCTAAACGAGAATATTTGTCTGAATCACTTAATATTTCAGTTATCCAGATATTGTTGAGATGGCTTCAAAACGACAATAAGAAAGAGTGTTTAATACTAACTACAACTATTCCTTTTTTAAGCCTAAAAAAGATCAGTGTACTTTATGTTCACAATATCAGCAAGCTGACTCCGTTGAAAAGGCGTCTTTAGAAGAAAATTACAGGAAACATTTGAGTATGAAAGAAAGAGTTCGTGAAATTAAAAAAGAAAAAGAAACATTAAATAAAAATGACACCGTAGTGGCCATTTTTGATTTAGAAAAAGTTTTTAATGTACCACAGTCTGAAGTGTAAATTTTCCACTATAAACTTAAATACCCGATTCATAATTTTACAGTTTTTGACGCTCTAAATAAACTAGGGTTCTGTTACGTTTGGCAAACTCAAATCGGAAACAAAGGGTGCATCGAAATAGACTCCCTATTTCGATGCACCCTTTGTTTCCGATTTGAGTTTGCTTGTTTCAATTTCTCAAGACCGTACACGAAAAAGGTATACGCAAAATTATATTTTACTCTGATGGTTGTTATGTCCAGAATAAAAACAGATACATTTTTGCATTGTATCTTTACATTGCAATTACTCTTCAAATTGACATTACCCATCGGTTTCATTCGGTGGTGGGCATAGCCAAAATGAAGGCGACTCCATGCACGCATGTATTGAAAGAGCTCTGAAAAACAAAGTTTTGTACACACCGGACCAAGTATATAGTATCATCATGAACGCTAAAGTCTCCGGAGACAAATATATCCTAAAATAAATGCAACAATCTGAAATCCTCAACATAAAAGAACTTGTTGAACCCAAAAGATGGCTTCAAGATAAGACAGGAGAAAAAGTAAGATGGTCCGATGTTATGGAGGTTAATGTGTCATACAGTAAACCTGTTTTCTTTTCAAATATGACTTTGATCAGGATTATATTGAATTGGATTACGATGCAGGCAGAAGTAGACAGCGTTGGCAGAAACAGGTGTCCAAAACAATTGAAAGTATTGAATTAAAGCCAGCATACGACAAGCCCCTCCCTATTAAAAAAGCTTTGTATAATGATCTCCTAAGCCTGTGTAACTCCCAAGCAATTCCCCACCATTATCAACCATTTTATAGGAACTTAAGCTTTTGTGATACTGAATCTGGTCACTATGAGGATTCTGATTAAGATTTTTAACTGTAATAGGACCTTTTTATAATTGCAGTGTCTATTTTTTATGATAATAATAACTATCGTTTTTTGTCAAACTAACCAAAGTTGTTTCATTTACTAGAATGTCCTTTATTTCATAAAATATACTATAATAATCATCAATAATAATTAAGTAAACTATTCGAATAAACAGTAATAGTCATAACAATAAAATGTACGTTACTGTTAAATAATCGAATAACCTAATAATTGCTTTTTACAAATGTTTAGTATACAAAACAAATTACACGAATAATAGCGCAACACGATTTTACCGTTGCCGTCGAAAATATAAATTTACACGAATAATATCGCAACAAGATTTTACTGTTGCCGTCGAAAATATAAACTTACACGAACAATATCGCAAGTGACATTACTGACCAGAGCTTGACCTACACTTATATAGTAAAATGCATCCAGCTAAATTATAACGAAGCCCTTGGGACTACTTAAATTTTGTTGAAATAACCTGATAGCTGAAAAAATTTGCTTCCATATGCGATATAAAAAGTCTCTGATACTTGTTGTTTAATGGAGTTATTAAGGAAAAATGGTTTTTTATTTTTCCTGAACATTTACACTTTTACGATTACCAGATTATTCGCGGGGGGCATCGAATCGTAAAATAAAAATGAATGTCGCGCTACCCTGATGCTTTCACCTTAAGCAGCGTCCCCACTGCAAGCTGCGGCTTTTTGGGGCACGGAGGTAGAAGTCGTGAGCGCTACTACCGATGTGTGGGTTCTAAGTGTAATCTAAATTCATAACGGGAATATCCAGCAGCGAGTATGAGTCTGCCCGGCTTGGGCGGGGCATCGCCGTGTCCTTGTCGAGGCGATCGGCGGCGGATATCTCTCACGTCGGGCCCTGTTCCAGGCCATGGTGCAGAGCGGGAGGGCATGGGAGGCCGTCACTTCCTTCTGCGAAGCAGTAATGCTCGCGAAGGATTAGGCGGAATGCGTGAGGGAGAGGCAAACTACACGCCCTCACGCCCCTAGTCGCCGCAGGAGACGCTCTGGGCATCGGGAATCCTAGGCCGATTCCCGGCCACCGTAGGCGCGGGCTTGCGGACGATGAGCAGTGGGTAGCATAAGGACCAGGCCCGGGTTGAACCCGGGTTGAAACAGATGTCAGCACAACTGGCGGGGTCCGCTAAGGCCGATGCCTGCCGGGGTCGCAGGGAAATCCAAAAGGGATACCGCGGCTAGGGTTAAACCGTACTCTAAAATAGAGTAATATTATACTTTTTTTCTTGTAGGTGTACTTTATAATCTATACACTAATACGCTAAAATACTCTTTTTATATAAACTGAGTTTTTTGGCATAATGTTTACTGAACTTAATCTTCTGGTACCCATACAAGCTCGGGCGTTTCTGAATCATTCACGTCAAAATGTAATGTCAGTATGACAAGCTGTCTGTTGGAAATAGATGTCAGATGGAGTAGAAACTGTCATTTAAAATAAATTGCTGTATACACTCAGTTCCCACCACTTCAGCATTCACCGAGAGAGTGTCTTCGGTCATGAATGTGAAGTGTGAAGAGGAACAGGGTTTCATTGAAATTGATTAAAAAATTAGCTCCTCATCTAAAAATCAGATATACTCTATTTCTTCTAGAAAAAGTTGGCAACCCTAATCGTGGCCCCTGTTAACACACAGGCAGCTGAAGGTACAGGGTGGGTCTTAGCCAGTAAGAGTCTAACATGACCTCCCGCTCCGCCCAGAGCGGGAGAAGTGATTTGAGAATTTCCAACCCAAAAAAAAAACCAAGTGTGAGTGAGAGAACATGCGCGAAAGTTCGCAGAGCCTATATTCAGGGGCCCTACCACCACCTCTTTTAGCAGTATTATTTTAGTCTTACTTGAGCGTGGGAAAGAGATGGAGATAGCTCCACTTCTGTCTCGCACTGAAGTAACATTAAAATAATACTGCTTACAGAGGTGGTGGTTAGGTCCCCTGACCGGTCAAGTTATATCGGCCGTATTGTACCTGTATGATCCCTTGCTGTATATTACTTTAAGATGAGGGATGAATGGAATGAAAGAAGGTAAAGTATCAAAACACTACTGTATTGTCTCAAAGTTACTTTGAAGTAAAATGAGCATAATGGACTTATGGTGTGGAAATGAAGTGAGTGACGCGGCCCTTGTTGGGTGTAAAGAGAACGCCTGGCTGCATTGATAGCTGAACGTGAACTGAACTAATTAATATGAGCTGAAATTAACGTGTTGCGTTAACTGCTGAATCGCAGAATGTGTGGTTGCAGCGTACAGTACCTACGTGTATTATAATGATTATGATTTAGTGATAAAAGCTCATTCATAATTACTTCCCACGTATTTAATTATCAAAAATCATTACTTAAGTTTGACGTAAGTTATGGAAGGCTCATACTAAAATATAGTTTTACCTATTCCGGCTTGTATACCCGCTGCAGCCCCAGCAGCTGCACCCGCGGCTCCACCCGCGGCTCCACCCGTGGCTCCATCTGTAAAATAATATTAAATAATCATTTAATTGCCTCGTTAGCCTAGTGGTCGCAAGCCCTGCCGCTGACCATAAGGTCCTGGGTTCGATTCCCGGGTCAAGCAAAGTGTTATTGGATTTTTCTATCACGAATTCCAGCACTCCATAAAATCACAGTTCACACATGTTCTGGCCTCCTCAGCCGAAAGGCGCTTTTGAGAAGTTTTGAGAAAATTGACTTTTTGTAAATTGTAATCTAAGGAAACATGAGGATATATAAAAACTTCTGAATGATCTTTTTAAATGTTTTTTTTTAGCGGTATTTGGCTTATACCATTAGGTGCAAAACAAATATAGCTATAGAATGTTATAAAGAAAACTAAAAGGCCGTATGTCAGAGATAGCACCTGTCGTCTAAGCAGGGGAATGTTAACCCCAAAGGTGTGATGTGGGTGTACGTATAGTACACCCACTTTTCGCCAGTTATTTTCAACCGACTTCAAAAAGGAGGAGGTTATCAATTCGATTGTATGTTTTTTTTTTTTTTTGTATGTTTGTTACGCGATTACTCCGCCAATTATGAATTGATTTTGATAATTCTTTTTTTGTTTGGTAGGGCATACTTTAGAAGTGGTCCCATATAAATTTGGTCAAGATCTGATGAGGGGTTTTTGAGTTAGCTTCAATAATACGTATTTTTTCGATCTAGTATATGTGGACGATATTCTAATAGTTCCTGTCACTGTAATTTACATAGCAGGTAATGGGTATTCAAATTTTTGTGGGGGTTTTGTGTAGGTACCACAACTAAAAAGTGAAAAATAAAAACTTTTTCACAAAAAATAAAACCGACTTCCAAAAAAAACACTACAAAGTGAAAAATAACTTTGATTTCGGAAGTCGGTGGCAAAAAAACGAAAATAAAACCCCCAAGACACCGACTTCCGAAATCAAAGTTATTTTTCACTTTGTAGTGTTTTTTTTGGAAGTCGGTTTTATTTTTTGTGAAAAAGTTTTTATTAAGTCTCATATCCCATGTGTGTGTGTGTGTGTGTGGTGGCGAGCCCATTGCCATCAACCGGGCATAAATCCAGGCTCAACCGGGCATAAATCCAGGCTCCAAGCTGCTACTAAGAAATTCCTGATTGAAAAACCCAATAACACTGCCCGACCTGGGAATCGAACCCAGGACCTCATGCTCAGCGGTAGCGCTTGCTACCACTAGACAAACGACCGACTAATATGTGTAAGACAGTAAATATACCGAATGCGCCTCCAGATCCTCCTGATGCTCCATCGTCACCATCGCATGGCTCTCCCTCGGATAACTCTGTAAAAAAAATCAAAATCCAAAAGTCATTTCGTCGACCCTAGGTTCAATTGAGGTAAGGGACAAGATACGATTTTTCAGGAGAGGTCGACAAAGTTTTTTTTTTCGGACTAAATCGCCCTTAACTATTTTTGTTATTAACCTTTTTCGGATCTGATTTCACACATCATCTTGATAGTAATGTCCCTTACTGACTAAGTATCTTGTTCTTCCGTCCCTTACATTAAATTGACCTCTACGTTGGATCCAATTATTAATGAAAAAAAAATGTAAACACTTGTTGAAAAAATGTATGAAAGAAATACAGTCTAAAGAGATTGTTGACAGAAAATGAAGAACACACTTTTGAGGTACGGATATCTTAAATTTGGAAATCGTTATATAAAGTCATAATGTATTAGAACCGTGTGTGTGCTTTTTGTGTGTCGCTTACATGCCATGTTTGTACATAACCAGTTTCTATTAGTCAGAATTAAACAATGTTTATTTAATTTAATCTGAATCGTTTCGACATTCTTGGATATTGACAAAAAATAATGCAATGCCAGCATTGTCCTGTTACGATTTTATCCAGTGCAAACATCGCAATATAGGATATTTTTTCTTTGTATAATAATTCAAAATTAATTAAGTGTACTTACCTCCAATAGGAACGCAGAGGGCGCTGCTAACCTGTGAAAAAATATTTTTATAAATATAAAGAAAGATTAACATTTATGTAGGTATATCGACACAGTTCGTGAAACACTAAATCAATCTGCCTAGCCTTTTCCCAACTATATTGGGGTCGGCTTCCAGTCTAACCGGATGCAGCTGAATACCAGTATTTTACATGGAGCGACTGCCTATCTGACCTCCACAACCCAGTAACTGGGTAATACGATACCCCTTGGTAAGACTGGTTGTCAGACTTTCGGGCTTCTGACGACCCGTAACGACTGTCAAAGATCCACGAATGACAACCGGGACCAACGGCTTAACGTGCTTTCTGAGGCACGGAGGAGTCTCGGTACGTAAAAATGGTCACCCATCCACAGACCAACCCCGGCAAGCGTAGCTTAACCTGACGGATCGACCCGTGCGGCAGTTACTACTTAGCCACGAGCTCCTCGTGAAACACTAAATACAAATAAAAAAAGTGAATATAATGTTTAACAACAGCATGAGTCAGTGCCTCACGGCTGCACCAATCTGTCAGTTTTTTTAATAAACCTTTAAGGTCAACTGATAGATAAGTAAAAAAACACCAACATACAAGATGCAGCAATTAATTTCTCACTCATGTAATCACGTTCTCGAACAGGTCCACTCAAATCTGTGTGGTTCTTTTCTCAAAAGACCATTTCAGACTAATCTACATGGTCCTCATATGGCCTGACCAAGATTATGTCTGGACTTTAAAAGAGACTGTGACCTCTGAGTTTGTTTCGGCCTTTCTTCTCAGAGTAGTCAGATAGGAAACGCCGAACTCATCTAGCTATTTTTATTTATTTTTTTAAGACGACTTTTAAAAGTGATTCCAATATCCTATTTACAGAATAAACAATTTCATTTCAGATCTTATATTAAACACTGTTTCACACACACTACCATTGGGGTGTACAAATATTATATTATGAGCTAGGCACATGCCAATCAGAACTAGGTACATTATAAGAATATTGTATAAAATTATGAAATCTGGTATTAATTTTATGAATTTATAATAGATAGATTCATCAAAAATGCATTATCTATAATGTCAAAATATTAATAGTTAAATCAAAAATTTAATCATAATGTCAAAATAAAAACAACAATGTCCAAGAATTCATAATAATGTCAAAGTACTAATGTCGTTATCAAGATTTTAATTACAATATCAAAAAGTATGACTTAAAAATTAATTGACAGAATAAAAACACATGTCTAAGAGCCAATCAAACATTTTACATTTAAACTTATGAATTGGTAATATTCTCAGGGCAGGTGGTAATTTATAATAAAAAAAAATTGACATACAGGAGAGAGTTGCAATACGGGGGCTTACGGGGGCGAATAATCGATCTATCTAGGTCTCATATCTGGGAAAATTCGTTTTCTCTATTTTCACAGCCTCGGGAATGTGATAAAGCGTTAGTATATCACATTCCCGAGGCTGAGTACAGTTCTCGATATTTGTTTATAATTTACAATTTAAATTATGTTTTGTGTTGCGTAATGTAAAAAATTTCATACTATTATATAGAATCATTTTTTTATAACTGAACAGACAGCTGTGCTGCTGGGGAGTTGGTTGCGCCACTTCTTCTTCCCAGCTAAAGCACTAGGAAGTGGTGAAGGGTGGGCATTTTGGGGGACTGTCTTATGTAACTTTAAGTGCTGATTCTCAGCCTAGTTTGAATAAATGACGTTTGAGTTTTGAATTTTGTATACCTGGATGATATATTTATCACTTTTCACCGAGTTCGGTGGACCAGGTACTAAATAAATAAACAGGTACTTAGTCAAATATAATTAAGCGCACAAAAGTATTAAGAAACAAAACCTGCTCTAAGCGATTAGCTAGATTAATCCGTGCACGTGCACTCACAAAGAGCTACAAGCCGACGAGCGTGACAGAGAAAACACCGACACTTAAATAAGTAAGTTGTATAAGTATTATGCAGTGATAGCCTAGTGCTGTGACCGTCGGACTGCCAAGTCATAGGTCTCGAGTTCGAACCCAAAATCAGGCACCTCTGACTTTTCGGATTCATGTGCGTCTTGTATAATTATCACTTGCTTCAAAAACGGTGAAGGAAAACATCGTGAGGAAACCGGCATGCCTGAGAGATCTACATATGAAACCAAGTCAGAGGCCCATGGGCGGCTTTAAAACTCTGACATCACGTTAGTTACTAACCACACGAAAATAAGAAGAGTTACATAAGTAACATAGAACTACAGAAAATATTGGCACAGTTTATGAGTCCGTCAGTGTAAAATCTAGCAAAAAAACAAATGTCAATTCGGAAAGTTTCCACGCTCAAATGGAATTGGGCTGGACGGGACACATCTGCCGCATGGCAGACGAACAATGGGCCAAGCTTACGACCCAGTGGGTCCCGCTTGATGGCAGACGACATCGCGGCAGGCCCAGATGGAGATGAGCTGGACTTCTTTAATAAAGATTGGTCCTTGGCAGCTCTGGACAGAGAGAGGTGGAAAGAAAGTAGGGAGGGCTTTGCCCAGCAGAGGTACAATAATGGATAATCAAAAAAATAAAAAAACTTACCAAAATCCCAAATAAAAATACAATCTTCATTTTGGTGGTGTCTAAGGCCGCGAAAGAACTCCAAACTGAAATTTAGGAGGCCAACATACGCATTATATACCTACCAAGAATCTACAGACGTGCGTATAATCAAAATTTTAACAAAGATAAATAATATTTTTACATAACAATAGATTGTCCTTTGTTTAAAAATTGTATATTATTTCTGTCCTTCTGTTAGTCTGTTCGTAATTTGTAACAGTTATTTTAGTGTTCCGCGTTTTTCATTCACGGCATATTATAAGTTATTGGCTTATCTAAAAATCCAGCAAAAAAAACTAGACAACTGTTTGTGGGGAAATATTAAATCTAGCGCAAAAATACCCGCCCCTGCAGGCTTGAATACTCCAATTCTTTTGGCTTGTGTCACGACGGGGAAACGATTCCATAGAATGACTTGGAGTGCAGGAAATGGTCGAAGGAAGAGCACGTGGCAGATCACACGAAAGCACACATGTTATAGCCGACAGAGAAGGATGGCATCGCATCGTGAGGCAAATCACGGCTGTCCAAATTTTCACTGCAACGTGATGGCCACGACCGCTCTGTCATGAGTGCACCGACAGCGAGAAAGACCTGCCCCTGATTCACGCGTTTTTACGACTTGACCAAACTTCGAGGTTTTGTAATAAACAAACCTTACGGAATTAATTCTCTAAATGATGGTGAAAACTGCATCAAAAACCGCTGTGTAGTTTATGTTAACATAAATATTAGGTATGTTTGGGCTATGCTCGAACTTTCTTTGAAGGATAAGATCAGAAATGCAATTATCCGGAAAAGAACCAGTTACCGACTGAGCTTGCTAGCAGAGTACTGAATTGGGAGTGGGCTGGACATGTTTGTCGAAGGAAGTGGGCACGCCCTTTATGACTGGAGGCTTTTATTTAGATATTGTTTACGTTTAGTCTTAATTTTTTTTTCTGCTTGAGTACAGTTCTCGATATTTTTGCGTGTGCTAGCTGACATATGGCTAAACATTTATAATTTAAATTATGTTTTGTGTTGCGTAATGTAAATAATTTTACATACTATTATATACAGGGTGTCCAGTAAATAGCACGACATACTGCAGGGGGTGATAGCTAGGGTCACTACCTATCAATAAAACACAATATATGTTCAGCAAAATCTTACGGATTTACAGTTTTACAAAATTTTCCGAAATACCGAAAAATCTTACCTTGAAACAGATTTTTAAGCATCTCGTAATGAAAAAATCCTTTTCTAGTACTTTTTTTTACATCAAATTATTCGTGAATAGTTACTTTACTCATTGATAAGTATTTTTTCTATCAAAGACAAGAATGTTTTCAAGAAATACTATTTTTTGTTTAAATTTTCACAGAACTATTTTCTTATCACTTAAGTTTAACCTACAGTGGTGAAAAAAAAATGTAAGATTTTGCTGAACATATATTGTGTTGTATTGATAGGTAGTGACCCAAGCTATCACCCCCTGCAGTATGTCGTGCTATTTACTGGACACCCTGTAGAATCAATTTATTCTAATTGAACAGAGAGCTGTGCTGCTGGGGAGTTTGTTGCGCCACTTCTTCTTCCCAGCAAAAGCACTAGGAAGTGGTGAAGGGTGGGCGTGCCTGGGGACTGTCTTATGTAACTATATAACGTTCGAAAAGTGCTGATTCTCAGCCTAGTTTGAATAAATGACTTTTGAATTTTAACCATGGCCGATGGAGCAGACGCGACCTGGAATAAAGACCGCGCATCGACAAGCGTAGTTTGGGAAGCCCCTGGCACGCTTAGCATAATGATCACAATTGAAACGGTTTTTGTCGACAAAATTATACATAAACAATCATAATCTGTCATTTTGTCTATTCTTCCGTCGACAAAACCCGTAGAAAACCCATTTCTATGGTTGTCATGCTACGTGTGCAGCTAGTTTGAACTGACGACCTGAAAATGGTGGTGCGGACAAACTGGATGCTCTGTAGGCACTAGGCAGAGGACAGGGTGTGGTGGTGCAGCTTGGGAGAGTCCAACAGTGGACGGTGATAGGTCGACTTGATTGATAAATATGATATGAGGTTGGGTACACTCAGAAAGTTGGCAACGTCGCAAATAGCTGTCAATTTTTACGCTAATGTCATTAATTTGTCAATCTTGTACTGACGCGACGCCCACTTGCACGAAGACAAACAGTAATGCCCCATTACGTAATGGAGAATTACAGCTAATGATTTCATCAAAGAACCAATAAAATCGAGTCTAATGTTGCTTTCTGCAACAAGTTAAAGTAAGTTAATGGAAGATTTGTGTTTAATTAAATAAAAAATTGAGACAATAATGATCGATTTATGTTATTTGGTTAGTTACAAAAACTTAAAAGATATGTTTGTGTTTTATTATAAGTAGGTACTAAGCTCATACAAGAAACAATATTTACATACATAAATGAGAATGTATCACATTTCACCGGTTGTAATGCATCACTTCTGCCTAACTTACACTTGCATGAATTGATTCATTATCGGTGAGTCAAATTTGTGTACAAACATCTTATCTTCTCTTCTTTTCTCCAATAGCGACGCCATCTTTCTCCTCACCATTGCGTGGAAGTCATGAACAGGCGCCTGCGCGAACATGCCAAAGGCACTACAGAAGCGCGGCAGCCCCAATTTAAGCATTCTGAAGCTGTTATTGTATTGGACCCTCAGAGCGTCCATTGTTTTCCGCGTGTAGCTGGCCCACAGGCTGCTCGTGTAGAAGGTCTGGCAGTAAGCCTTGAACAATGTTATCTTAACCTCCTTACTACAACATGTTGCGAACCACCATGTTGCTTCAAAAATTAAATGATGACTAAAGAAAGCTTTAAAAATTAAAGTTCGTTTCTACAACTGGCTGATGAAATGTTTTAAAATCGCTCATATCTGTAGTGCACTGAAATATTGATTTAAAAAATCTTTTATTTTTATTTTTTAATATTGTGTATGTAGCGGTTACACCGCCACATCAAAGACATGACGTCACAGAAATCCTGCATCGCGCAATTAGAGTTTACCGCGCGAACGACTTATTACATAAGACTATCCGACATCAACAGTCGGGCAGTCGGCCCGCCAGACACAACACCCGGTCGGAAGATCCTCCCTTTTCTATGGTGGATGAGTGAACTTTACACCCTGTTCCTCATACTCCCAAATTTACATATCGATACCGGGCTGCGGAGTTTCGCTAGCTGATTTAAATTGACCCTATATACTCGTATTATGTTAAGTTATAAAGACGTATGGAAGAAAACACAGACATACTCCACAGACAACTAATACATATGGGTGACGCCAGCAAAATTATGAAGATTAAAATGTATGCAGACGAAGACAGGTGAAAAAACATGTCTCATGAATTACAGAATGTCGTAAGTACATAATCAGTAACTTATTTGCTAGATATTTGTACAGCTGTTTCATTTTATTGTTGCAAATATACCTAAACATACATACTTGGCTCATCAATTTATTTCAGATTTAGGTATGTTGAAATGCCCTCAGTTAAATAATTACGAAATATATCATTGTGACCAATCGAGGCTTATGAGGCGATCGCAGGTTAAGCTGCGCTTGCCGCGGTCGGATCGTGGATGGGTGACATCCATTACATAAATAATAGGTCTTTACTTATGTAATTGGAGATTCTATAACCAGCATTTTCAGATTTAATTATCTGTGGATTGGCGCGCAATTCGAAATTCAAATGAATTTTATTCGAAAGGCGTGTTAATTTAATTTCAAATTCAGTCATTTATTATTAGATAGTTTTTTGTTTTTGTGACATTGTGGTAGTTTTTGGCGCCATGGATAAACTGAAAATTCGTACAATTTTCGATTATGAGTTCTTACGTCGAAATACCGCTGCGCAAACAACACGAAACACTAACGACGTGTACGGGCATAACACTGCTTGCATAAACACGGTCCATTATTGGTTCAATCGTTTTAAATCTGGAAATTTTGAGTTGAAGAACGAGCCTCGCGGTCCGCCGGTAACCATTGTCGACAACGACGACTTGAAGGAGATCGTGGAAGCGGATCCAACTCAATCTGCGGCTGAGCTTGCTGCTGGCCTTGGAGTTAGTGTCAAAACATCATTAAAGCACTTGCGTCAAATCGTAAAGATAAAAAAAGCTAGATAAGTGGGTGCCACACGAACTAAGCGACCAACAGCAAGATTTACGCGTCGAAGCATGCATAGCACTACTGAAGCGGCATAGAAACGAGGGAATTCTTAATCGAATTGTTACCTGCGATGAAAAGTGGATCCTGTACGACAAACGTAAGCGTTCATCTCAGTGGATGGACCCGGGTACAGCACCTAATCAGTGCACTAAAAAAAAGATTACTCATAGGAAGATGATGGTGACTGTCTGGTGGTCTTGTACATCACAGCTTCTTACCGAATGGCACAACAGTGACGGCAGATGTCTATTGCCAAGAATTGTAATTCAACAACCAAGACTGTCAATCGCTCTTCCCCATTGCTTCTCCACGACAACGCGCCAGCTCACACTTCACGACAGACCATCGCAAAGCTACAAGAGTTACAGCTGGAAGCTCTCCGTCAACCACCGTACTCACCGGACCTTGCCCCAACAGAATTCTACTTTTTTCAAAATTTAGACAATTTTTTAAGAGGGAAAAAATTCAACACCCGTGAGGCAGTACAAAACGCTGACTCCATCGCCTCCCGTCCGGCAGACTTCTACAGTAAAGGAATAAAAAACTGCCATCAAAATGGCAAAATTGTATAGATCATTTGGGCCCACTTTGATTACCTAGCTGAAATAAAAAAATACCAAAATGTTTAGATTTTAAAATGATCATACAAATCTCCAATTTCATAGGTAAAGACCTAATATTATCCCTCCGTGCCTCGGAAACCACGTTAAGAAGGAACAGGGCCTGCGATTCTCCACACAAATGTATTCCCCTTTTTTCTTCCTGAGTAATGGCTCTAGAACAATTTTTTTTTTTTCATGAAATCATGGTCTGCTGTAGACACGTCAAAAGTTGCTGAAAAAAAATTCAGCAACTTATTGGTAAAGAAAATGTGACCCTCCAAAAAATTACAAAAATGCCGTGATTACAGGACTACCAGACAAATTCGAAAAGTTTTTAACATAAAAGAAAATAATATGAACCTAGTTAAACTCTTTCTTAAAATTTTAATGTAGGTAAAACATTATTGGATCCGCTCAGTTTTCGAGGAGAAAAAAGGGGAATACGTCGATTTCGTTAATTATTTTGTGATATAATCGGTCTGAGCTGCAGCTGTCTCTATCGCACTCAACGGTTACAGACAACAGACGCCTACAAGTTACAATGTAACAACCATGTTACAACACAGTTTGCCGTTCCCAGGATATGGCGTCAACCTTATGCTAATATGAAGGTCTGAAATTTACAACACTTTCATGAATTCCTCTCAGGCTCCCACAGTATTTCTGACATGCCAATCAAATCTTCGTACCTTCATCCGCAAACAGATCGTTTCTTGGGATAGAATTCAAGAGATTATTAGGTGCGGCCCAAACTTCTACCTAAGGCCATGTACTGCCACTAAAACAAATCAAACCTATTGTTATTGAAACTAACACCTCAACATTTACAGCCAAGCTATCTGCCTCTCCCAGCTTCCCTGACCTATTTCTACATGTGAGCCGACAGTCCCGGACGCTGTTTATCAGTTTTCTGTACTAAAATGGCTAACAGGAGATTAACTATTCGGACATGGATATAGAAGGTTAGTACTATATACACTGAAGTATATTTTATTATGTTTCTCCCAAATTTTCTACTTGTATAGCCATTGTTATACTTTTTTATATTTTTTTACTCGTTTTTTAAAATTAAATTAAATTTGATATACATTAGTGTTTTTGTTTATGTGTCGCGCCTTGTCGCCTCAAAATTTTTATGTGGGCATAAAATGTCGACTGCAAGGAAGTAGAAACATCAATAAAAAGTCCCCCCAACGTACCCCATATTTTTTTATAGTACTTCAAACTATATGGGAAAGATTATAATTATATTGAAAAAACTTATTTTTTTCAGTTCCGAAGACGAAGATGATGGGGACCAAATCACCTGTGTACTCGAAGACAGTGATTCTGATTGATTCGGTCTCCTCATGATTATCCTCTTGACAACAAGAGAGTTTTAAGAGTAAATACTCTCTTTGATTTCTGACTTTTTTTTAAATTTCTTTTTTATTGTTTTTCTTTTTAAATAAATGCCTAATTATGATGAATTATGACTTGTATTTCATAAAATAGTAAACTATAATATAAAATAGTTTTGTCCGGTTTTTTATGTGAAATACTCCTATGTGCGACAGTTGTTATACTTATTCATTATTTAGATAAGTTCCTAATGTGTTGGATATAAACGGTGTGTACCTGCGTTTTGTTTACGTACTTTAGATGTTGTTTTAAAGGTGTGATGTAAAGTTGGAAAAAAATCATGTGCTTAAATCTTTTTTATGTCTGTGTGTGTGATAAATTGAACGTTGCCCTTTCCACCGCAATCCAGCGTGATGTCAACTTTCAGAGCCATAAACAATTTACACATAGGTAATTTCCTGAGAATCGAAACCCACACAACACGTGACACGGGGCAATCACCTTGACTCCACAGTTTTATCTGTGCAGTTCCATCCATTCATGCGCCGCGTCCATTTCTGCTCAATTAGTGGGGACCAAAAGTCTGACGGGACGCATAAATACAAAGGCGTATGCAACACGGACCGTAACTGTTCTGTAACGTAGCCGCGTCCGTATGAATAAAGTATTAGGCCGCTCGCCCACGGCGACTTTTTGTAGCGATGCAGTCGCGCGTTTAGCAAACGCGCGACAGCATCTCTTCTAACGCGTATTAGTCGCATTTGCAACGCGCTACAATAGCGATGCCAACGCGCTACTAACGCGCTACTGCATCGCGATTGTATCGATACAAACGCGCAACCGCGTCGGACGACATCGGTAGAGAGAACGGAGGGGGGAGGGAGTGTGGCGCGGCGCGTGGTGGGAACCGGCATGCACGCTGCTTCCGTTGCCTACGCTTCGGCTGCTTACGTAAAAGCAGCACCAAAGACAACGTGACTAATGTTGCCTCAACGGAGTCCATCTTGCAACTGTACTGATCCAAGGTATTTTTGTGTCGTAACTACATCGCGACAGAATCGCGTTTGCATCGCGACTGAATCGCGTTTGCATCGCGACTGAATCTGGTCCCGTGGGCGCGGGCACACAGCTAGCGACTGCTTCGCGTCTGTATCGATGCTACGCGCGAGAGCATCGCGACTGCATCGCTACAAAAAGTCGCCCGTGGGCGAGGGCCCTTACAAACTCGATTACACCACAGACATTTGAAAACTGTCTCCATGTCATCGGTTCCGGAAGACATAGTTTTAACAAAAACGACTGCAATACAGCGTATAATAGTGCTCGCTCTGTCTCACTGCAGGTATCAAACTTGCTCGCTCGGTTACGTTTCTAACCTAACCTAACCCATTGCACGCAGTTGAAAATTGTTCGACAGTTTATAACCGAACGGAAATAATACTGTGGGTGTCTGCGTTGAATCCGCCTTTTAATCGCTTTATACAAACAAATGCGGCTGCACTGTGTTACATTATCTTGCGAATTGCTTATATTATCTTATTGGTATCCTGCCTTTTCGCCGAAAATTGTTTGGCAGATTATCACTTGCCAACCAACGTTTCGCCGATGTTTCACTTTGACAACTAACGATTAGCAAATTTTTGTATGACAACGTTTCATTTGGTAGAATTATTGTTAAGCTGATTATTATAATGACACCAAACGTTTGGGACATTTATCATTTGTCAAACATTTCACTAGCCCACACAACTATTAGAGGAATGACGTTTTGTCAGTGTAACAGTTCCCTTTTCATACATTGATATAATGATAATATGATATAATACAATGGTACAATGATACGCCGGCGATGTGCCAGAAGCAAATCTCTTTTGTAAAAGGAAAAAGTAAGGTTAGGTTAGGTCCCAAAAAGATAAAGTAAAAAAAAAAAAACGAAACCCTGCTAGATTATGTAAACAATAAACAACTAAATGAATATTACGCAAACTAAAACGTTCTGCTACTTGAAAGTTGGCATTTTAAAAAGTGTCATTATGAAAAGCAGTTGGTAACTGTGAGGTTGGGAAATGAAACAAAATTATACGATAAGTTGGCAAATGATTATGCGGCGAAATAAAATTCTGCGAAACGTTAGTTGGCAAGTGAAAATCTGGCACAAAAATTTTCGGCGAAAAGGCAGAGAACCTATCTTATTATTATCTCATTATCCAGCTACAACACAGCGGTTTGCAGTGCAGTCGCGTTTGTTTGTATAAGGCAATGAAAAGTCGGATTCAACTTATTCACCCATAGCATTATTTCCGTGAAAAATTTTCAATTGGGTGAAATGGGGTAGGTTAGGTTAGAACTGTGACCAACCGCGCGCGAGCCGAGTGAGTATAGCGAATGGTGCCACAGCAGCGGCTGGCGAGAGCTACTTCCAAGTTGTTCGCACCTAGGTAGGCTATTTAATATTAGCACAGATTAGTAGTATTAGCGCAAACTGCATTACTTTGCCGGCAAGTTTGATACCTATAGCGTAGACAGAGCGCGTATTGTTTTTGTTAAAACAATGTATTTCGCAGCCGATCACACTACAGACAGTTTTCAAATGTCTGTGGTGTAATCGTGTTAGTAACACTTTATTCATACAGACGCGGCTGCCTTACTAACAGCTACTGTCCGTGTTGCATGCGCCTTTGTATTTATGCGTCCCGTCCGAGTTTTGGTCCCTACAAATTGAGCAGAGATGGACGCGGCGCAGTCTAGGATAGATCATCCCTTAACGTGGTTTCCGAGGCACGGAGGGATGATATTTATGTACCTAGTGGAAGCTCACCCATCCACGGCGTAGCTTAACCTGCGAACAACAGTCTGAGCATCTGCTTTTGTATTTACGCGGACGGGACACGGATGCTGGACGGGGCAGCATGTACTGCTCCATATAAAATATTCGTGAAGTTTTAGCATGTCTCATGCCCGACACGGTCTACATTGCATGAATCGTCCCTTAGCCGTTGGTTCCAGCTGTCATTCGTAGATCTTTGACAGTCGAGTCGGGTAGTCAGAAGTCCAAAAGTCCGACAAGCAGTCTTACAAAGGGGTATCGAGGGGTTGTGGAGATCTGATAGGCCGTCACTGCATGTAAAATATGCAGCTATTCAGTTGCATCTGGTTAGACTGGAAGCAAATTCAAATTCAAAATATTTTATTTCACATAAACCTACATGGGCACCTATGAAACGTCAGAAGCTAGGTGCACGGTTCCAATTGGTCGTTTCCTATGGAGAAGAGCCGGCAAGAAACTCCACGGTTAGGTACTCTTTTAAAAATAATTGGCTTTTACAATATTTTCAATAACAGTGTTATTAGGTATGCGAGGACAGTGTAGGTCTTTCAACAAGTATCAGGTACTTAACAGAATAATGATGGTCCACAAATCTACAGTCCACTAAGCCAGCGCTCTCACCATAGATACAATAAAGAAGTGTTGTTTTTAATATTTCTATGGTATATAATGTCAAAATAGGGTGATTATGTCAAGGAAGAATATCAAAAATATAAACATGGTAATTTGGGAGCAGTTAATAGACTTTTACATAATTTGCCGTTAATGAGCTACCAGGGAAGCCACATGTGCAGAAGACATTATTGCCAAACTTTCTTGTCTTCAACGTAGTCTTTAATTTTATAATATGCTTTCTTGAAAAGGACGCGTTTAATGTGGGTTTTGAACTTCCCATGGCTAAGTTCTGTAACCGACTTAGGAAACTTGTTATAAAAGAGGATACTGCTTATAAGAAATGCCTTGCTTGTTTTAGTTAATCTAAATTTGGGTATCACAATTTCATGTCTATTTGGAAATCGCTTCTTATTTTGAAAAGTCCTAAGCCGACTCCGACATAGCTGGCACAACCTAAGGCAAGAAGATTGATTGCCTTCACTTAAATAATTATGAAATATATATGAAAATCGAGCCCACAGACTACTTAGAGATACTACGTAATCGAGCCTTAGAAAGAGACTGTCACAAAGATATGATTGACAGAGACAATAAATACTCTATGAAGCCAAAATTGTTCTTAGACTCGAAATGCCAAAAGGCAAAGCATCATGTGGTGTTCCGGCCAGATCATTGAATACTCAACGTTTAAAGATATGAACAGGACTACTTCTAGTGATCATATAGTAAATAAAATAGTTAGATTATCCACCGGTAGAGGCATTGATGTCGCTTTTTTTGTTGTGCATCATGGCGGCGGCATACAACAAATCAAACACAATAGTGTGACCACGCAAAAAAATCGATGGACTTTTATGGTTTCCAAATATGATATTATGGAAAGCTATCAACTTGAAAGTAACGCTGGCCGGCCGCAGCCGCGGCGTGAAATGCAATACAACACTTAAAATTAGATTTAAAAATTTAAAAAAATGACGCCGCTTATGTGGCACTCCGACCATATTGGGTTAGGTTAGAACTGTGATCAACCGCGCGCGAGCCGAGCGAGCAAAGCGAGTAAGTCCTGGTACAGTTAGAAGTTTCTCAGTCTCAACATATGAGAGACCTTGTAGGAACCCTTATATTTTCGCCCTGCCCGTCTGTCTATCTGTCCTTCTGTCCGCGGCTTTGCTCAGACTCTTTGTACCAGAAAGCTGTAATTTGGCATGGGTATACATTTTTTTAGGGTACCTCCCTTACACGTAAAGTGGGGATGTTTTTTTTTTCCTTATCTATACCATAGTGTGGGGTGTCGTTGGAAAGGTCGTTCAAAAATATTGAGAGTTTATCATTACCATTTTTGGATTCAGGGATCCGTTTGCGAAATTTAGGTGTACCTATGAAATTGGAGATTTGTATGATAATTTTAAAATATAAAAATGTTGGTATTTTTTTTATTTCAGCTTATAAAAGTACTGGCCCAAATTATCTATACAATTTTGCCATTTTGATGGCAGTTTTTTTATCCCTTTACTGTAGAAGTCTGCCGGACGGGAGGCGATGAAGTCAGCGAAAGCGTTTTTTCCCACTTAAAAAATTGTCTAACTTTGAAAAAAGTAGAAATCTGTTGGGGCAAGGTCCTGTGAGTACGGTGCGTGACGGAGAGCTTCCAGCTGTAACTCTTGTAGCTTTGCGATGGTCTGTCGTGAAGTGTGAGCTCGCGCGTTGTCGTGGAGAAGCAATGGGGAAGAGCGATTGACTAGTCATGGTTGTTGAATTACGAGCTTCTCCATCATTGTTTTCATTTCTTGGCAATAGACATCTGCCGTCACTGTTGTGCCATTCGGTAAGAAGCTGTGATTTACAAATGCGGCACAGGTCCACCAGACAGTCACCATCATCTTCCTCTATGTAATATTTTTTTAGCGCACTGATTAGGTGCTGTACCCGGGTCCACCCACTGAGACGAACGCTTACGGTTGTCGTACAGGATCCAGTTTTCATCGCAGGTAACAATTCGATTAAGAATTCCCTCGTTTCTATGCCGATTCGGTAGTGCTATGCATGCTTCGAGTCTTTGACGCGTAAATCTCGCTGTTGGTCGCTTAGTTCGTGTGGCACACACTTATCTAGCTTTTTTATCTTTCCGATTTGACGCAAGTGCTTTAATGTTGTTTTGACACTAACACCAAGGCTCGCAGCAAGCTCAGCCGTAGATTAAGTTGGATCCGCTTCCACTATCACCTTCAATTCGTCTTTGTCGACAATGGTTACCGGCTGACCGCGAGGCTCGTTCTTCAACTCAAAATTTCCAAATTTAAAACGATTGAACCAATAATGTACCGTGTTTATACAAGCAGTGTTAGGCCCGTACACATCGTTAATGTTTCGTGTTGTTTGCACAGTTGCGGTATTTCCACGTAGGAACTCATATTCGAAAATTGTACGAATTTTCAGTTTATCCATGGCGCCAAAAACTACCACAATGTCATAAAAACAACTAAAAATAAATGACTGAATTTGAAATTAAATTAACACGTCTTTCGAATAAAATTCATTTGAATTTCGAATTGCGCGCCAATCCACAGATAATTAAATCTGAAAATGCTGGTTATAGAATCTCCAATTACATAGGTAAAGACCTATTATTACAATTTTCAAACCAAAGATATCATAATTAATATTTGCAGTAACATATTGTTACCAAGTAATTGCGTCATACAAAAACAAATAATTACTTAGGTACCTACGTATTTATACCATGTTTCCATTTAGTAATTGTGTGCTGTAATTTATTTAAGTCGTTGTACGTTGGTCCCGGCTGTCATTCGTAGATCTTTGACAGTCGTTACTGGTAGTCAGAAGCCGAAAGTCAACTACCAGTCTTACCAATGGATATCGTGTTACCCAATGATTGGGTTGTGGAGGTCAGATAAGCAGTAAAATACTGGTATTCACCTGCATCCAGTCAGACTGGAAGCTGACCCGAACCAAGTTGGGAAAATGCTTGACAGGTGATGAATTATACAGATCTATTCATTGAAATGTTCATTGAATTCGTTCTATTTTGTGAATGTGAGAACGCTGCCGCGCTGTAGGCTTAGTAGACTGTATATTTGCTGACCATAATTATTTTGTTAAGTACCTGGTACTTGTTGAAAGACCTACACTGTCCTCCCATACCTAATAACAATGTTATTTGAAAATATTGTAAACACCAATTATTTTAAAAGAGTAACCGTGGAGTTTCTTGCCGGCTCTTCTCCATAGGAAACGACCAATTGGAACCGTGCACCTAGCTTCTGACGTTTCATAAGTGCCCATGTAGGTTTATGTGAAATAAAATATTTTGAATTTGAATTTTGAAGGAGCTAGTCTGGGGTAGTAGGTACTATACCACCATACCTACATAAAAATAGTCCTTCAGAACCAATTTCGGTCATGGTGACCAATCCCAGCGGAGACCAATCTTCGGCGCGGGAGATATTATAGTGCAGGCGTGTGTGCGCAGACACAGGTGCACTCTCTGTTGCCTCACTCTCATAGCCCGATGGGACGGCAATCCGACACGATCGGAGAGAGATTAGGTGCAGGGCCATACCTACCTACCCAACTACTGTGTTCAGTACCATGCCTCGTTGATCTAGTGGTCGCAAGTTCTACTGCTGAGCATGAGGTCCTGGGTTCGATTCCAAGGTCGGGAAAAATGTTATTGCATTTTTCTATCAGGAATTTCTCTGTAGCAGTCCTCGCTCCCTATTTCATGGGTCTTCAAAACTACTGACGAAATGTGGGTGTACTTTAAGTACACCTTTGACTAACCCTTCGTGAATTACAGACGTGATGTTGCGTTATGTTATGTTCATGTATGAAATCTGATGATAGTAAATCTCATAACCATTATATAATACCAGCCTATTGTTGATCCACTGCAGAACAGAGGCCTGTTCTAATACAGAGAAGGCACGACCATTGATCACCACGCTTACTCAATTTGAACTCACAACCTCGTGCATGAGAGGAGGAGGGGCTCGTGACTAAGTAATAACAGCCGCATGGGTCGGTCGATAAGGTTAAGCTACGCTTGCCGCGGTCAATCCGTGGATGGGTGACCATCGAGTTAACATATCGAGACCCCTCCGTGCCTCGGAAAGCACGCTAAGCTGTTGCTCCCGGCTGTCATTCTTGGATCCGATCGTCACGGGGTAGTCAGTTGTTGGAGTATCGTATTACCCAGTAGGTAGCTGGGTTGTGGAGGTCAGATAGGCAGTCGCTCCATGTACTGCATCCGGTTAGACTGAAAGCCGACCCCAACATAGTTAAAATACAAACTTACGAAGTATCCTATGGGCCTCATACAGACGGCAAGAATTACCCATGCCGAGGCCTATCGAATTTATCTATGTAAGCACACAGCAACAGGGATGCCAACTTTAACATTTATAATGCTTACCTTAATGGTAAACTTGGTAACCCTGATTTAAAAAAAAACTCAAAATATTCTCTGTTTCTAATTTGGAAAAACTGCCAGAAAGCTAAATAATAGTCCTCATACCATTTTTAGGGTTCTGTAGTCAACAAGGAACCCTTATAGTTTCGCCATGTCCGTCTGCCTGTATTTCTGTCTGCCTGTCTGTCTGCGGCTTAGCTCAGAGATTCTTAGGACTAGAAAGCTGTAATTTGGCATGGGTATATATTTTAACCAGGCCGACAAAGTGGTACAATAGAATCTATTAAAAAAAAAACATTTCTGTCCCCTACACGTAAAATGGTGATGGTTCCTTGTTGACTACGGAAACCAAAAAAAAGGGTTCCGTAGTCAACAAGGAACCCTTATAGTTTCGCCATGTCCGTCTGTCTGGGTGTCTCTCTGTCTGGTTGAGCTCAAAAACTATTGGTACTAGAAAGTTGTAATTTGGCATGAGTATACAAGTTAATGACGCCAAAAAAGTGGTAAAATAAAATTTAGTAAAAAACTATTATTTAGGGTACCTCCCATATATGTAAAGTGGGGATGATAATTTTCATCCTTCCCATAGTGTGGGATATCGTTGGATATGTCTTTCAAAAATATTAGGGGTTTGCGAAGACCGTTTTTTGACTAAGTATACCGTTCGTGACTTATCAAGCTTTAAAGTAACAATTTTCGTTAGAGTCAAGTGTCCCCCCCCCTCTACCAACTAAACGGTTGTAGTTAGAAATTCAAACACGGCATTAGTATTAATATATAACGAAGTTTAAAGGAAAACTATCACACTTATGTGGACTTTACAAGTTTACGAGTAATAATCGACCAACTTAAATTTGCGGTTGCAAAAACAAGTTTTTCAATTACAAAGTTAAGTTTGTTCTTACGATAAATTCATTCCAACTACGGAAACCTTCATTGTGCGTGGTCCGACACGCACTTGGCCGGTTTTTTTTTTAGTATTTGCTTTAATATGTATTTATTATTACTCAAAGTTAGAGGAATGAATTAGATAATTAGAATAACGGTTTTTCCTATTGCAAAGAGTTTTATAGTTTGTAGGTTTGTGTTTGTGGTTTTTGTAGTTTTAGTGTGAATTAAATACTTTTCACACAGCAGTTCTTTAAAGTTTATTTTTGTCTGTTTCTGGTCTGAGGCGATAAAAATGGTCTTCAAATTTTTCAGTCTTGTTTTTGCTTTTGAAGAAGTTCTTGTTTTTCTGCCCCTTGGGTCTCTTTTTTTTAATACATTTAACTACTCGAACTTTAGTTCCACGTAACTAGCTTGTGCGCGTGTTTAAAGCGTAATTATAGGTAGGTACGTGTTCCTAATCATACGAAGTGTGTAACTCAAGCTGTCGATACATACTCAGCACAAAGTCAAGCTGAAGCTACACATTGAGTGCGTTTAATTACTGTGTATCATTTGTTGCCTACCCCTGTAGGAGGCGTCTACTCGGATTCCAAACGAACTTTAATCACGTGGCGTAAGACGCACGAATACACGCACACAAAAGAAGCCTCCGCCGTCACGTGTGACGCTGACGCGGTCCTCCCGCTAGCGTGAGGCACCGCGACGCGTTCGACAGCGTAGATAAATCTGCAACCTAATTGCGCAACACATTTTATTTCAGATAGCAATTCTGAAACGAAACCAAGACAGATTATTGGATTCGAATTACAATAAACATTTTTTACCAATTGATTTGTTCAAATCAGTTGGCTATAATTTGGCTTTTCTATCTGTAAGTCTGTCCAATGTCGTACTGCGCTTGCGCGACGATACTACCGTGCCCAAAGCGCACTAATGTACTCGTATAATAAAATAAACAAAAAACTCTCAATTTATATTATAACCCTACTTAAAGTCATGTCAGTGTTAAGTAGGGATGGGTCTAAAATTAATAAGCTGCTAAATTAACACTGCAAATTTTTTTTAGTGTCAACACCTGTTAAATAAGTTCTGGGATAACTGTTAAATATAGCAGTCACAACTCACAACAAAGCAATAATGGTCCTGCAGATTCAGTCACAGTTAGATTGATACGTTTGAGCAAGTTGATTTAATTAACTGCTAAGTGCTAACTGCTGAATTCGGAATTGTTACATTTAACTAGTGTTAAATAAGACTAATCTTCGTTACGAAGTTTTACGCGGGTTTGTTTGTGGTAGATAGTGTTGTGAGTGAAAATTCCATTTGTTTGACTGTTTGTATATTGTGTATACGCCAACAGGAAAAGTTGACAGTCCTAAGCCTGTGAAAAGTATGAAGGAAATGAGAATTAATTACGTTAACAATCTGTCTGTGATTAAATTTAACAGTTGCTAAAAATAACTGCTAATTTTAACTGTTAATTATTGTTAGCATTACCATTTAGCACTGTTATTATTTTTTAACGTTTAAGCCCATCTCTAGTGTTAAGCCATGGCTTCGGTCTTTGAACTATGACGAAACATACAAACACACAAACCCCTCCTGATCAATCATTGACACACACACATATATACTCTACCCACCCACTCACACACACTCACATACACACGCGTTAGTTCACACTGAGACACAAACACTCAGATACTCAATACAGGCTTCTTCTGTCCGCTTTTTGTTGATACCATAATTATTATTTTTATTTTTGTTAATCTTTTTGCATAAGATTCTGTAATATTATGTCCTAGTGGGAGAGGGGGGGACTGGCTCTTGTAACACTGGTCTACCACCTAGCACAGGAGTCAGGGACTTTACACTATTTTGTAACCAATCTCTTGTGTAATAAAGATTATTGATTGAAAGATGATTGATTGATTGAGTGATGAGTTTTGTTCCACCATCCAGGCATGATTAATTTCCAAATTATTGTGCTATAATTTAATTTTGTTTTAATTACAACTGATGCTCTACTAGTGCTTATAAATGAAAATGTACAATGATTGGCGAAAAATGAAAAACCAATTTTTTACTCTTTCTACCAAAAACTACCATAATTGAAATACGTAACAAAACGTCGATTCACGATTTGTCACGATTTTGTTAGCTGTGGCCAATGAAAAAATCGTAGAAAAGCAGTGTTTTCAACTTAGTGGGATTTCCACTAAACCTAAGGGTTTGGACACCCCTACTGGCGAAGAAATTTTGCTTTTAATGGCTGGTGGTTTTATCTGGTGGTTAGTTTAATTCATTTTGTAGAAAACAATACAATCAATTACTACAACTTTGACTCAAGAAAATATTTAAATAACAACTTATTGGCATGTTTTATTGTTTGTCTAAAACATGTGTCAGTGATTTGTCGATTTATTTCTTTCTAATACCGAAACCACTGCAAATTCGAACGCTGATTTGGAAAGATTTTCAGCAGACGTTCAGCATGATGAATATATTGAAGCCAAACAGAGGCTCCGCCCGAGTGGAGATCGCAAAACAACGTCATTTCTAAAAAAATATCCCACGGAAACATACTACCTACCAGGATAAAAAGAGCGGATTTTTTAAACAGATTTCGGAATGATTTTATGATCTGTGCCCTAATTACGTAATGCAAAATCAATCCGAATCTGAATCGTTTTGAAACAGATTGCTAATCCATTACTCCATACGTTCGATAAAAAAAAACTGCAGATCAACGTAAATAACGCAATGAATGTTGTTGAACTGTCAAAATGAAACAGATTTGTCTTTATCGTTTACGAAAATATGTTGCGTAATTAGAAAGCTGAAATAGGTTTCAGATTTTTAATACGTTTTCAAAATACGTTTTTAGAAATCGGTTTCAGGGGAGGCTCAGGCTCGCTGTTTTGATCGGTTGTAAGTGCATCGATCAAAACTATTCAAACATAAACAAATACTGGCTTACGCAAAGCTACTCTTGCCTTGGTTTTGTGAAATCGGTTTTTCTAGTTCGGATTATCAATTCGATTCGATTTCTGACTGAAATCGGATTTTAAATTCTTTTTTATGTATCTGACGCAATGATATTATATGTAAAAAGAGGTAGATGGTTATAAACGTACCGCAAGTGGCACGTCAAAAGTTGGCTAATTAGCCACATTTTCTTCGTTTTGTCTCTTTTTCGCTCCCGATAATTACGACATGCCGTCCTACTTCCACGTGTCATATAATAGTGTGACATAGTGCCGTTTTGGAAGATAGAATGTTAGTAGGTAACCTCTACGTCTTTTTACTTCTAATATCATTGATCTGACGCATGTAAATAACCTCTGGAACGATCTGCCGAGACGACGTGTTCAGAATCGAATTTAATGCGAAATATAGCCTGTCTAAAGTATACCTTTGCTGCTCTAACTTTATCAGTTGGAAAAGAACAGGAAAGGCATTAACATCACATGTTGATGCCCTCACTACCAGAACGATGCGCCTGTTACACATTTTCAAGTCTCTCAGACAGTCGGCTAATGCTGACACTTTGAAAATCGTGTATTACGCTCTATGTCAATCGGTCATTGGCTATTGTGTAAATGAAAGACTCCATAACAGTTCACAAAGCATATTTACTTCATAATATCAAAACAGTTCACAATAATATAGCATAGGGATAATACATTATTACCTTGAAATTAACACTGCGTAGATACACTATTTTCTTTGATGTTCACTAGAGACCACTTGAAGATCGAATCCCCGCCGAATCCCCGACATGATCCCCTCACGACTCTAAAGCCCGCCACAACGCGTGCCTCGCTCCGATTGGTTAGCTATTCACCAATCGAATCCACGGACCAATAAGAGCGATTCGGCGTTGCCAGTTAATAAAAAATGAAGTTTGACAAGTTTCGAAGTGAAATGTTGCCAGATAATAAATAAAAAGGTGTAATGTAAAATACAGACGCTAACAATTGTATCGCTGTTTGGGGCGGTGCAGCAAAGACTATCCTTCTGAGAGTTGAGAGAGCACAGAGAGCGATTCTAAAAGCCATGACAAAAAAACCCTAACCCAACTACTGAACTCTACTCTGATTGCAAAGTCCTTTCGGTTCGTCAACTCTTTGTGCTTAAATTGACTCTTAGAAAACACACCAGTCTTCCTAAGTCCGACCCAAACAAACGAACATTTGTTATCCCGGGTACTCAGCACAAAACTTCTTTCGCTAAACGCCAGTTTTATACCCTAAGTGGGCACAATAAAGTTCATAAACATATAAAAATTATAGATTTAAATTCACATACATTAAAAAAAACGTTAACAGAGTGGCTACTACAGAAAGACTACACATACACGGAGTCTTTACTCAATTACATCGCCTAAATGAAAAAACGCACACTTACAAACATATTCACACATACATCCACACACATTCACCCTATATTCATTCACACATACAAACCCACAACAAGCACATAACTCATCACACCACTACACATCCCCTCCACATTTTACTCGTACACGCACCACTATTACTGCTGTCAAGTTGAAAAGGTAGATCGACACTGTCCACTGTTGTATATAAATGGTGAATTTATAAGCTAGACACTGGTGCCGATTCTCTTGTCACAAATGCGTCTAAACTAGACTAAAAATCACTAAAATTTAGTTTACTCCTGTCAAACGATGATTTTCCATTCTGAAATAGACTAAAGTGGCACAACTTAACTATATTTTAGTTTGACAGCACTAAGATTGTACTGAGATTTTAATTTAGTGAAAATTACAATTTTGCTATTCTGAATTTGACGTTTTTCACCTAAAATTTTAATTGTCTAACTAATTCTGACTATTTTTAATCGCTACTGAAAATGGTGTGGAATATTATTAGCTGTCATGAACTAAAATTCACACGAACATCTCGACTTCGGGTGCAAACAGTACTGTACTGGATTTTTTTCTTTTCTTTTGCTTATTATCTCGAAAATGGTGTGTCCTATCGCAATAATAATGAAAATTTCGACCCCCTTTATGAAACCCCTATACCCCTTACTCAACACGTAAGTAACATTTTTTTTTATTTTCCATACAAAAAGTGAAAAATTCCATATAAAACACGTAGAGGCTGCGTGCTCCGGCTCTAAAAAAATTCACGGGGTAGGGCAAACAAGTATGTATCACGTGGAGTCGCAATTGTCAAATTCGATTTAGTTGTGTCAAAATAATTTTTAAATTTAGAGACTACTACAGAATAGCTTTAAGATTCTCATAGCCAAAAGTAAGGAATTTTAGTGATAGTTTAGTTAGTTTAGTTCGGTGTACAAGAGAATCGGCACCAATGATGCGGAAATAGATCTATGTATGGTGGTGTAGTGAGTATGTTCGTCGATGTCCTTACATAACCCATTGACATAAAATGCTTCAATCTATGCTTGTTTTTGTTATAATTTTGTTTTTCCAATGAAGAACAAGCTCGAGTGGGTTGCTAAGCTGGCGGCTCATGATTACTTTGATACTCGTACCGTACGAGGTACGAATTTGTCTATCGATAATTGATAAATATTTTAATTGATAATTCGATAGAGATAATTAATATTGATTTATCATTGATTGTGATTGTGTTTTACACAAATAGACAATGGTGCCGATTCTCTTGTACACCGGACTAAACTAACTAAACTATCACTAAAATTCCTTACTTTTGACTATGAGAATCTTAACGCTATTCTGTAGTAAAAAGTCTCTAAATTAAAATAATATTTTGACACAACTAAATCGAATTTGACAATTGCGACTCCACGTGGTACATACTTGTTTGACCTACCCCGTGAGTTTTTTTTAGAGCTGGAGGCGCGCAGTGGGGGCATCCTCGACGTGTTTTACATGGAATTTTTCACTTTTTGTATGGAAAATAAAAAAAAATATTACCTACGTGTTGAGGATTAGGGGTTTAAGGGTTTCATAAAGGGGGTCGAAATTTTCATTATATTTGCGATAGGACACACCATTTTCGAGATATAAGCAAAAGAAAAGAAAAAAATCCAGTACAATACTGTTTTTGCATCCGAACTCGAGATGTTCGTGTGAATTTTAGTTCATGACAACTAATGATATTCCACACCATTTGCAGTGGCGATTAAAAATGGTCAGAATTAGTTAGAAAATTAAAATTTTAGGTGAAAAACGTCAAATTCAGAATAGCAAAATTGTCATTTTCACTAAATTAAAATCTCAGTACAATCTTAGTGCTGTCAAACTAAAATATAGTTAAGTTGTGCCAGTTTAGTCTATTTCAGAATGGGAAATCATCGTTTGACAGGAGTAAACTAAATTTTGGTGATTTTTAGTCTAGTTTAGACGCATTTGTGACAAGAGAATCGGCACCAATGACAATTTATCAAAACGATAGTAAAGTAAAGTAAAGTAAAAATCATTTATTTGCCTGAAATATGGTGGGTACACAAGATGTTAAATTATATTATAGCGCAGGACATATTTCACCCTCATTACGGGCATGCAAAATTATAGTTACATAAGTATAGTTAATTTAATTTAATTTGCCACAATCATTTGAATATAATTACAATTATTAGAACTATTAGAATTATTACAATTTATAAGAAAATTTGAATTACAATTATTAGAATTACAGTGATTTCAATTACTTAAATTATTATTAAAGGCAAAGTCACAGGAAATAAGAGCAAGAACCAGTATCTTAGCGGAAACCAAATCGGCATGTGCTTTTATTCAAAAAATCTTTAACAGTGTAGAAGCTCTCCCGTATTAACCATTTTCGCAAGGCACAACAGAACCTTTTATATGGCAGATCGGTCATTCCTTTGGGCAGAGAGTTATATATTAGAGGTGCCATATAGGCACAGTTCTTTCTGAACAGTTGTAGCTTAGGCACAGGCATTTTTAGGTGCAGGTGGTTAATTTTTCGTTTAAATGTATTGTCGTTTGTGGTGAAAAGATGACTGTGGTATTTAACAAATTTAGCTACTTCATAAATGTATATGCAGGGGACAGTTAGTAGATTCTTAGATTTAAAGATCGGTTTACATGATTCCGACCAATCCATGCCATACAGTGCCCTAATGCATTTTTTCTGTGCTATGAACACCCTCGTGATGTCACAAGAATTTCCCCAGACAACTATGCCATACCGTATAATGGAGCATATGTAAGCGTGATATACAATAATAGAAGTATGTCTGCTTGTCACGTCTTTTACCTTTCGAAGTGCAAAAACAAACTTGTTTATTTTTATGCATAAACTATTAATATGTTCTTTCCATGAAAGGTGTGTATCGAGAGTAATGCCTTAGAATTTTGCGCTGTTTATCTGTTGTATATGTGAATTATTATAACTAATATTTATTTCGATGTTTTTACTCTTATAGGTTTTGAAGTTAATTAGTTTCGTTTTCTCTATGTTTATTTTAAATTTATTTGTATCTAACCATTGAGTAACATCTTCTAGCGTCTTATATATTTCCGTTTCATATGTATCAATATTTTTACATTCCATAATAACAGTTGTGTCATCTGCGAACAAGACACAATCATGTGTGAGTGCACTCGGAAGGTCATTGATGTAAATAAAAAATAACAGAGGCCCTACGATGCTACCCTGTGGCACCCCAGAACAGTTAATCCTTTGTTTCGAGTCAAACTTAACTACATTATTTGTTCCAGTATCAAATTTAGTAATCCTTGTGAATTGTTTCCTGTTTTGCAAATAGGACTGAAACCATAACAAGGAAGACCCCCTTATTCCACATTTGTCAAGTTTCGAGATGAGCATCGAATGATCAACGAAATCGAATGCTTTACTGAGGTCTAATAGTAGAGCTGACGCTGGGATTTTATGGTTGATATTATTAATGATGCGGTTTATTAAGGTGAAGGTAGCTAATTGCGTTGACCTATATTTCCTGAAACCAAATTGTTCCGGTACCAAAATGTCATATTTATCCAGGAAGTTAACTATTCTTTTGAGCATTATTTTTTCAAAGATCTTAGATAGGACCGGAGTTAAAGCAATAGGTCTAAAATTGTTTTTATCTAATTTTGACCCTTTCTTATGTAGTGGCTTCATTATCGATAGCTTAAGTTTGTCCGGAAAACATCCTTGTTCAAAAGATAGATTTGATGTGAGCCAAAGGTTCCGATATAAATACGGCAATACGTTTCAGTAAGTCAGAATTAATTTCGTCATACCCTGCTGACTTAGAATTTTTCAATGAAATTATTGTGTTGAAAACTTCATTTGCATCTGTGGGTTTTAAAAAAATACTCGTAGAATCGTTACTTTTCAAATTGGATGTGCGATGCTCAGACCCATTATTGACAGAGGCAGAACTATTAGAGTTTTGAACTACATCAATGAAAAAATTATTAAATATGTTTGCTATGTCAGATCCAGATGTAACTGTAATTCCGCTGTCGACAATATTGTCAATAAATGTACTAGTCCTAGGTACAGTACCATTAACATAGCGTTTAACTACGTCCCAAGTTGCTTTCCCTTTGTTGCGAGAGTTAGTTATGTACCTTTGGTTACAAAGCGACTGAGTGCTATTTATACATTTCCTTAACAATTTGGAATATTTTATATACTCTAATTTATTATTAATGCTCCTATTTAAGTAGTAGTTGTATCTTAGCGTTCTTTTGGTTCTACAACTGATTTTAAGACCTTTCGTTATCCAAGAAATTCTGCCAGCTCTAAAACAATTTCTTCGTCTTATTATGGGAAAGCAAAGTTTAAAGAATAACGTTAATTCTTCGTGAAATTCATTGAATGCCTCATTTGTATCTAATCTATTCAATATTTCAGAAAAAGTTATGCTGCTAATGCACTCTACAAATTTACTTAGGTTATTTTTGCTGTAGTCACGTGTAGTTGTGAAGTAATATTTAGATATTTTTTCTATCTGTTTTGTGGCAAATTCAATTGTTTGTGCTGTGTCGTGATCCGAGAGACAGAAGCTGTGTGTCCTACCTATTACTCTTGGAATGTTACTAAGGATGTTGTCGATACATTTATTTATTCGTGTTGGTTCCTGGATATGACACTGGAGTCCGTAATTGGATATAAGTTCTAGGAATTGAGTACTTGCGGTATCGCGAGCCAGTATATTAATAAAATCGCCGCAAACAATTAATTTACGTTGTTTGTGGCGTAGTTTAGATAGAACTTCATTCATTTTGTTAAAAAATACATTTATATTGGAATTAGGAGTTCTATAAATACAAATAATATTTAGTTTTATTTGAGGAATTTCTATGCCACAGATTTCAAAATGTTTTTCAACACACAGTTTATTAATATCATGCAGTTCCACGCCTTTGAAGTCATTTCGTAACAAGATACAAGAACCCCCTCTCCGTTGCAATTGCCGGGAAAAAATGGTAGACACATGAAAATTATTAATTTTTAAAAATCGCTCCTCACCTTTAATTATAAAATGTTCAGTGAGACATACGGCAATAACACGTTTATTTGATTCATGTAGTACATTGAGGGCTAATTCTAGATTGTCCATTTTATTAAGTGCGCCTGCGATATTTTGGTGCATAATACTACACAATGAGGTACTATTGCGCTTACTTCCGAAAAAACTGATCTTTGTCCTTATTAGATAGTACGGAAGAATTATTATTTACGGGATAATTATTATTTGTGATCGCTGAGAAATAAAAGGGTATTGTGCCTTTACGAGGTTTAAGTTTAGATGGCAAAACCGTAGTGGAAAGACTCTTCTTGTAATCTTGTAAAATATAGTGCTTTAAGGTATTAAAAATGTTTATCATGCCATGTCTATTTAGTACTCCACTTCGCTTATAAAACATTGTGTTGTCGTATTTTAGATTTAAATTGGAATCAAACAATATTGCATAATTATATTTACAAATGTCTTGGTATAATAAGGTATTAAAAGTCTCAACTCTTGAGTTAAAAATGTTGTTATAACCATTAAATTTATAGGTAGGTACTTAAACATAATATTAAGTTAGTGTAGGTAGTTAATTGACATTAAAGTTTCGCGTATACTTAGAACTAGATCATAATAATTTACAGTTTTCTCAAATTCATGTTCTCCTATAAAAATCAAACAGTAGTCTTGTTTATTGAAGTTAACTAGCTTGTTGTTAAGATTATCGAGTAGCTGTTTAGTTCCACAGTTTGTTGAGATATAATGGCATACATCATAACACGGAAACGTATTTAGCGCCAAGGTGAGAATATTATTTACTTTGTTGCTACTAATAATACAAAGTTTTTGACTTGGACGATTTATAACTAATGTCTGACCGGCATCAAATGGGGCGTGTGCGGGTACCTCTGGTTGTAGAACGTGCGAAGACGTGCCACAATTAACATTCTCCCGTAAAGTGTCGGTCGATTTACTGGTAGCGCCATCTATTGTCGAGTTTACATATGAAGATGTGCCACAATGAACATTCTCCCGTAAAGTGTCGGTCGATGTACTGGTAGCGCCATCTATTGTCGAGTTTACATATGAAGATGTGCCACAATTTACATTCTCCCGTAAAGTGTCGGTTGATGTACTGGTAGCGCCATCCATTGACGGGGCGCATGTTAACGTATTCTGTCCAATAGAGATGGGCTTAAACGTTAAAAAATAATAACACTGCTAAATGGTAATGCTAACAATAATTAACAGTTAAAATTTTTAGCAACTGTTAAATTTAATCACAGACAGATTGTTAACGTAATTAATTCTCATTTCCTTCATACTTTTCACAGTCTTAGGACTGTCAACTTTTCCTGTTGGCGTATACACAACACACAAACAGTCAAACAAATGGAATTTTCACTTACAACACTATCTACCACAAACAAACCCGCGTAAACCTTCGCAACGAAGATCAGTCTTATTCAACACTAGTTAAATGTAACATTTCCGAATTCAGCAGTTAGCAGTTAGCACTTAATTAAATCAACTCGCTCAAACTTAACAATCTAACTGTGACTGAATCTGCAGGACCATTATTGCTTTGTTGTGTTTTTTTTTTTTTTTTTAACTATGGCATCTCGCAGGTATACCACTAAGGTATTTACTGCTCAACCGAACAATCCTGTGGCTGCCTTAAGCACTACACTCAAAGCCTCCAGCCAGGAGCAACTATTCTAAATTAAAATTAGGCGAACGCTCGCTAAGGGCACCCTCTGTGGGGTACGAACCTCGGCTTAGGGCGTCGCTGAGGGGGGGACAGTAAGATGGGACAGGCTGGATCACGGATATATTATTATTAGACGGGGAATTTAACAGGTTGACTGCCACTTGCAAAAATTGAAGGTCACCGGGAGGCCAAATATTTTTTTTTGTTTGATCGTTCAAGCGCAGTGCCGCTTCAAACACAACGTTCTTGGCCCAGTGCCGGCGCCAAACTGAGTGTATGAATCTACTAAGGCGCGAGACCGCACCGGTGCGTGGTCGGCCTCTCGCATGGACACCCCTCCCCGCACCGGTGCGGGGGTGGCAGCGAACTTGTTAAAGCTACGCGCTCAGCTGCGGCGCGGGCTGGCGCTTCATCGGACAAGGGTCGGGGGGGAGTATTATTTACTCGTGAGGGTCGTGCACGCGGAGGACCTCGGCGGCGAGGTCGGTACGACGGGTGTCGGGTGTGTTTGTGCACTGTACTGGTGGCCCTATTGCTCTCCTGGAGGAGAGTGGTTGGATCATCTGGATCGGAGAGGACATGCCTAGGACGGCGAAATCGACTAATACGGGAGGGGGTATAATTGGCCGCTTCAACAACCAGAGGGTTGCGGTGATTGGCGGCGGAATCAAAATGACGCTTTGAAATGCGTTTTAGGAACTGATGGATTGTGGGGATTTTGAGATCTAGGTGGAGGTTAATATTCCTGACATACCAGGGAGCGCCCGTGGCTCTTCTAAGAAATCTGTTCTGGATCACCTGCATCTTATGGATGTTTCTGGGGGATGTGTGTGCAAAGACTACACCCGCATAGGTCATGATGGGGCGGATGCACGCTGTGTAGATGCGCAATTTGCACTTGAGTGACAATTTGCTGCGTGCATTAACGATGTAGTAAAGTCTACTGAGAGCGAAGGCGGCCCGCGAGCGAACCGACCTTATGTGCTCTGTAAAGTTGAGGTAATGATCGAGGATGACTCCCAAGTACTTGGCTTGCTTCTCCCAGGGGATAGGCTTGCCTAACAAGGTGAGTGGTCGGGGAATGTGAGGGGGTCTAGATCGCGGTTTTATGAATAAAACCGCCTGACTTTTGTCGGGGTTCACTTCAATTCTCCATTTCTTAAACCAGGCGCCAAGGTTATTGACAGCCCGTTGTAAGAGAAGGTGGATCTGAGTCTGCGACCGGCCCCTGCAATATATGGCCGTGTCATCTGCGAACAGAGCCAACTGCGCCGTATTGCTTTTGGGGATGTCGCTTGTGAAGAGCGAGAACATGAGCGGGGCGAGCACGGAGCCTTGAGGGACTCCGGCGCGGATTTGGCGGGGACAGGATAGGGCTCCCTCGATGCGATAGCGGAAAGTACGATTCGACAAGTAGTCCCGTAAGATGAGCACGAGACGATCGGGCACTCCGAGTTTGTAGAGCTTAAAGATTAAGCCGTTGTGCCAGACCTTGTCGAATGCTTTCGCTATGTCGAAGAAGACCGCACCTGTCGACATGCCACGGTAGAAGCCGCCGCCGATGAATTCGACGATACGGTGGACCTGATGCACGCTAGAGTGCTGGGCTCTAAAGCCGAACTGTTCGTTGGGGATGAGGCCTTTGGTTTCAGCGTAGTCCCTGAGACGCTTATAAATAAGCCTCTCATAGATTTTGCCTAATACCTTGAGCAGACTGATGGGGCGGTAACTGGAGGGTTCGGTTTTGGGCTTGCCAGGCTTGGGGATACCTATCACTATGGCTTCTTTCCACGCTTGGGGGAAGATATTGTTGCTTAGAGCACCATTGAAGATGGTGGTCAGTAGCATAATAAGGTGGGCGGGGAAGAGTTGGATCACCCTATTGGTGATTCCATCTGAGCCGGGGGCTTTACGGATGTGGAGACCTTTGATGATGTCATGCACTTCGTCTGGAGTGACGGGAGGCAGAGGACTTTCGGGGTCTTCGACGGGGGGCAGTGAAGCTTTACGTTCGACTTCAGCGTCTACCTCTGAGAGGTGAGCTTGGTCTACTGGTAGGGAGCTGGGAGAGCATTGAGCCTCGAGACTGTCGGCTAGGCATTCCGCTTTGTCGATGTCGTCGAAGGCTATGGTTTTGTCGGGGCGTACTAGGGGGGGCATGGCAGCTATCTGCTTGGATTTGAGTTTTCTCTGGAGTTCCCAGAAGGCCTGATGGGTGGGCTGTAACTCGCTCAGCATCTTATCCCAGCTCGCGTCACGCAGCTCCGCCATGCGTGTCCTTACAGATCTCTGCAAGTAGCGCATGTGGGCTTTGTTGGCGGGACAGGGAAAGTTGCTGTATGCACGGGTGGCCGCGTTCTTCTCGGTCAACAGAGCACGCGCATCGTCCGGGAGTTTCAAGTAGCGGTTATCCGCTTCAGGAACCTCCCTTGAACTGTCGTTCAGGACGGTTTGCACATGGTCAGTGAGCGAGTCGATCGCAGCCGTCGTGTCCGCGATTGAATCGAAAACGTTTGGGATGGAGTCCAATTGGGGGGATGTGTTGGTTTTCAGCTTATCGCCTACTTGCCTCCAGTCCGTCACCCTTTTGGTGGCTGGGGGTTGGTTGGGGTCAGAGGGACCTATGCGGGGAGCCAGTCGTATGACTACTGGTCGGTGGTCCGAGGTAAGCTCGTGGACCGTTTCTATTGAGTCTAATCTTAGGTTGACGTTCTTAAGGAGCGCCACGTCAAGAATGTCGGGGGCATGATTAACTTGGTGGGGATAGTGGGTTGGAGTCATCGGAGCGATGACGTCAAAGTTTTGAGCGAAGGAGAGATTGTACAATTGATGCCCTCTGGAGTTGGTAAGGGAGCTATTCCAGGAGGGATGTTTAGCGTTGAGATCGCCTGCTATGATAACAGAGTCACTCATGCCAAATAGGATTTTTAGGTCGTCCGCGATGGGTTGGAATCCCCCTGCGGAGTTGGGAGGGATGTAGGCCGATACTACGGTGACCGGCTGATGGCCAGTCATAGCTAGTCGGCAGATGGAGACTTCTAATTGTGCTAGCGGGGGAGGGTCAATGGGGATGCAGTACAGATCCTTTTTATAATAAATTAGTGTGCCGCCCAAGTGGGCACGCGACCTATCGTTACGGATTACACGGTAATTAGCAATGGCTGGATTACGGTGACTGGGTTTTAGGAAGGTTTCCTGTAAGAGGAATAAGTCAATTCGATGATCACGGAGGAACTCCGATATTTCATCTCGTTGACCATGGATGCCGTTTGCGTTGAAGACGCCGAGGTTGAGGGATCTGGGTTTAAATCTACTTAAGGCCGTGTTATTCATGATGATGAGATAACAGAGAGGGCTTGGGTGATGTCCTGGTTCGCGACTAATACGGCCAGGAGAGATTGGATGTCACCGCTTTGCTTAGCGGCGACGATATCGCTTGCCATTTGAGCCGCCCGGGGCGTGCTGAATATGGCGAAGGCGCTGGCAATGATGTTAATGTTTTGCGCAGCGATATTATAATTGATCGCGGGGTGCGGTGCTTGAGGAGCACGTACGGGTTTCGAGGCGGGCGCTATGGGTGCGGGGGGAGCGTAAGGCGTGGTAGGCGCGGAGGGCACGGGGGGCGCGGCAGGCGCGGTGGGCGCGACGGGCGCGGTGGGTGGGGTGGCCGCTGAGGGCGGAGGGACACGGTTACGCGGATCCATGAGAGAGTACATGGGGGTTTGAGGGAGCGGGGGCCTCGCGGTGGCCATGGCTGGAAAAGCCTGCTGGTGGTGGAGTTGAGTCCAGGGGCTAGGTCTTTGAGGACTTAGCCGCTGGGGGATTTGGGAGGAGGGAATGAGGAATTCCCTCTGTTTTGTCTGCCGAGCGTCGAGACGCTGGGTCAGTTTGCCTGGGTTCGACTTTGGTGCCTTGGGGCATCCTCGGTAATTGGCAGTATGCCCTATATTCCCGCATAGCACGCAGCTAGGTGGGGTATCGCAGAGATTGCGGTCCTTTGGCCGTGAGCAATCCGAAGTGCCGTGGTCGCCCAGGCACTTGACGCACCTGGGTTTGGCATGGCAGTTCTTCTGCGCGTGGCCGTACAACTGGCAATTATGGCATTGCCCTATGGCGCTGTTTTTCCAGGGCTTCTCTATGGTGAAGCCCATAAGGTTGCAGATCGTCTTTACGTTAAAGATGGGGTGATGCCCCTCGGTCGGGGAGCACACGACTAAAATCATGTCGTATGCCTCTCTACCGCGCGAACGGTGCATGCGGTGCACTTCATCGACTGGTATCCTTTGCGACTGAAGGTCTGCTAGGATGTCGGATGGGGAGATTTCCTTTGGGATCTTCTTGATCACCACACGGATCTGTCTGTCTTCTGGGAGGGAGTAGGTGTGGAATGACACACCTCTCGCTTGCAGAAGGGTATTTAAGTCCCTATAGTCGCGGGACGTCGCGAGTGTGACTTTTATACCCTGTTGGGTCGACCTGGCGTTGGTGTAGTTGATCCTCTGATCAACACACCATTTGGAGATGGCCGTCCACTTCTCCTTGTCTTGGATGAAGACAGGGGGAGGGGGCGCGACCTTCTTGGTACCGGGGGGGTTTTTGGCGGGGGCATCCTGCGCGGAGGATGGCGTACTCGCGATCGGGCGGGGGGTGGGGGGGGAAACTACGGGGGATCCTACGGGGAGGGGGGTGGGTGAGGGTGGGGGAGCATCCCTATCTACATAGTGGGTAGACGGGCTATCATCGATGGCGACTACTTTGGACGCCTGAGAGGAGCTCTGCTTCTTCATCTTCCTCTTACCGGAGGTGACAGCTGTGAAGCCGTCATCGTCCGACTGCGAGCTTGAAGAAGAGGCATGCTCTTCGTTATCGGCGGGGAAGGGAGTGGGGGCGCGCTTTGAGGAAGCGGGCTCGCTAGTATCCATCATGGTAGATGGAACTGATTGCGATGCTGCGAGTGCATCGCTAAAAGTATCTAATTGATCTGAAGGATCGGGGGGAAGGTGCTTCTCAGCGATCGACTCGACCACTGGACCGAATTCCTTGCTGAGAGACGGATCGATCTGAAGGATCTTGCTCAGAGCTTGAAGGAGGATCAGGTTGTCTTTCCTGAGGGAATCTAGCTGGTCATTGATAGACCTGAATTTGGCCTCCATATTAAGGTGGCTCATTTTAACTAAGAATTTTAAAAATTTTAAAAGAGAATTATAAAACTCCTAACGGCCCTAATCCTATCTCCCCGGGCGGACTACCGGGGATGTGTGAAACCCTCCCTGCCGGGTATAGGCAGGGAGGTTGAGTACTTATTGTGAGCCCTAAGCTTGCTTTTGCCCGTTGCCTGTCTTATTGTGCAACGGGGTCCTGACCAGTCTAGTGTGAAGGGTGTAGACACACCCAACCACTCTAGGTGTGTAGCTGTGGAAGCAAAACTGTCACCAATGCCGACTAGGAGACCCCCCAAGGCCGAACACTGGGACCCGTCCAATTGATTGCCTAGCCCTGAAGGGGTTCGGCGGGTGTAATTGGGTCAACACCCCCTCGGCTTCGTTGGCACCGTATGGTATCCACCGAGGACCACGAAACTGTGGTTTTGCCCTGAAGGGGCTTGTGACGCGCTACGTTTTGACTGTTAATCTGCTAACAGAAATACTTTATTAATTGTGTCTTGAAAAAGACAGCAATTAATAGCTGAAGAACTTGAGAGTCGCGAAGAACAGGAACCACCGGCTTGAAACAGGAACCACAAGCTTGAGTGATCAGGAACACGAAGAGCAGCACGACCGTCCGCAACCGATGCCAGTTGCTGAGTACAATTGTAAAATCAGACCCGATACCTTAAGTAGATTTTTACTATAGGGCAAGTAGCGGGTACCATTTGTGCAAACACAATAATTTGCTCCTATACATCAGGGCAGTTCGCTATTCAGGGACGCGACAGAGGGTCGGGGTATAGCTGGGTATTTCCCATTTTGCTATGACGAGGGTGTTTACACGAATGAGGGAGGCAGGGTTGCGCAGGTGCAAGTTATGACATGATAATTACTTCTAGAACAATGGATTACGTAATTATAAACACAGATAGGTACTCTCATTGTTTTAAATAGGTATTCAGGTGGGAAATAGTCTAGTCAGTGTTGTAGTCATAATCAAAACATTGTATTATGACTGACAACGGAGTTATATACCTTTTATTACATAAGGACAGGTTAACAAGAGAAAATAAGGTATTTTTAGTTACCTGTAGACACGGACGAATGTCTAACACATCTTTTAGTTAAGTCGGTGTCTATAGGTACATTGGTTATTGCTAGAGACCTGATTTTGTGTCAGGAATCTTTGATTTTACTAGACTTTCTTGTTCTAACTTGTTGGATTATTTATTCGAAACATTCTATATTAGTTGACATGTTAGAACTGGACCAAAACTTTCCAGATTTGATGCTACCTACTGGACTTCATGTCCCGACTTGATTAATATCCACACATGATTCGACTTGATACTATTTTAACATGTGCAGATGTACTTACTAACAATAATTAGTTTATTAGGTAGGTATTTAGTGTGCTTCCTTAACACAGCCATTCATTTTTCATTATGTACGAGATTACCAATAGATGCCATTTCTTTCAATGGAGTGTCAGTGGCTGACCATTGGAAAGTCATAATTACGCCAATATGTTAGTAGATTACCAAAATTGACAAAATCAACAATTATGAAATCAATGATAGACCATTCTGACACTATTGTAATAGCAGACTTGAGGCCCTGGTAGAGATCGAGCTAAGGACTAGAACAACTCATACTCATACTAATATTCATTTATTTGCTCAGAATGTACTTAGGTATTTACAATAGGGTGGTTGCAATATGAAGAATCCTTGTACATTCTACCATTTTGGTATGCAAACATTGATGCAGTTCATCATCAAACATTGAATATTTAAACATTTATACATTGGATACTCAACTGAAATTTATCAGCTAGAAAATCCGATACCTACGGAGTAATAACATTTTTTATCTAATCTAATAGAAGGATAGTTAATTTTTTTTTGAAAATTGTTACTGTTTCCTCTTTTATGGTATTAGGAATGTGGTTAAAAATAGCCGGTGCCATACCAAAAACACTTTTCCTCAACAAAGCAGTCCTGTATCTAACTGTGCGTAGCAAGTTTTGGTATTGAGATTGCAAAGCTACATCTCGGTGTCTGCTTTCCGATAAAGTTAAAAATAGATGTTTATTACATTTACCAAAAGGAGCAATTTCTAAAATGTAAAGGCACGGAAATGTCAACAAATTATGTCTTTTGAAAATTGGAACACAGCTGTCAGTAACGAGTCAGTAACGCAGTTTTCATGGCCCAAAACCACACCATTGAAAAACTAAACTAAGTATTTTCGTTAAGAACATCTGTTCAAATTAAAGTACGTAGATTGAAAATTAAACAATTCATGAAACTTATTTGTACATTTGGCGTATATAAGTGATAGTAATGATTCATTTAGTAAATTAACATTAGTTATTTAAGTGGATAAGTGGGCGGGCATAATGGCGCGGTTCATTTTATTATTATGTTTGGTGAGTTTTTTTAATTGAATTTATAATTAAGTTAACCAAGCGCTACTGCTGAGCATGAGGTCCTAGATTCGATTCTCAGGAGCTGTAAAGTGTTATTGGGTTTTTCAATTCGTAATTTCGCAGTGGCACGCCGGAGTCTGGATTTGCACCCGGTTGATGGCAATAGGCTCGCCCCTTATTACATGGGACTCAAACATAATTGACTGCACGGATTGCGCAGTGGAACAAATATTTGTATGACCTACAAGTAGTTGTTCCGGGTCTGGCTGTTTGTGTATGTGAGTTTAAATGTTCGTAAACGCACCCGCATCGTTTAAAAAAAGGCGAAATGTGGGTGTACTAAACGTACACCTCTGCCTGAGTTCGTTTTGACACAGATTGTTAATCCATTGCTTCATAAGTTCGAAAAAACAATCTGCTCAACAACGTAAATAACGCAGTGAATGTTGTTGAACTGTCAAAATGAAACAGATTAGTAATAATTGTGAAAAAATATAGTGAAAAAGTCTTCCAAAATGTTGGGTTTTGTTATCAGAAACTCAAAACAATTTAAAAACTGTAGAACAAAAATTATCCTTTATAATAATTGTTTGTGTCGAAGCATTTTAGAGTATTGCAGCGTGGTCTGGCGGCCACACTATGCTGCTCACTCATTGCGTCTTGAGCGTGTGCAAAAACGTTTTCTGGGTCACCTGGCATATGCTAGCGGTTTGTCCAGGAAAATACGTTCATATAGTGATAGGCTTAAACATTTTAATATGGTTTTTCTTGATAAACGTCGACGACTGAATGACGCGATGTTTTTGTGCAAAATTATGGCCCATAAAATTGACTGTCCGCAAATATTAGGGCTTAAAGTATGAAATTGCCGATTTGTACCTACTGAAAAATTGAAATACGTTTTTTTTTTTAATTTAACATATTAATTTAATCAAAATAATTACCATTATTATCTATACATTGCTGACATCTAATAGGAAGGTCATTTATGCCTTTGCGATAGAACTCTCGTGATCTAGATTCGACTAACTGTGTGAAAGCATTTTGTAGGTACCTACTACCTCCTGAGAAGAAAACTTTTTATCACGTAGAAAATTGTCCGAATCAAGAAAAAAAAGGTACCTAGTCCGTTGGAACAAGGTCTGGCGAATACGGCGGGTGACGAATGGTTTCTAATTGCAGTTCCTGTAGAGTTAAAATGGTTCCTCGTGCTGTATGAGGTCTCGCGTTATCATGGAGCAATAATGGTGAAGATCGATTCATGAGTCGGGACTGTTTCACTGCTATTTTTGCTATCATTGTTCGGAGTTCGGCACAGTAGACATCTGCCGTTATTGCTTGACCAGATCGGAGAAAGCTATAGTGAATAACACCATGCTGAGACCACCAAACAGTTACCATTACCTTTTTATTGGTAAGCTTTGCTTTAGGACACTGTTGTGGCGTTGTGGCGGGTCAGCCATTGCATTTTCCGCTTACGGTTATCGTAAAGAATCCACTTTTCATCACATGTCACAATTCGATCCAATATTCCTTCATTTGTATCGATTCAACAATTTAAGGCAACTCAAGTTTCAACACGCGTTTCTTTCTGCAGATCAGTCAAATCACGAGGCACCCATTTCTCATATTTTTTTATTTTATTGATTTGACGCAAATGAGTCAATATTGTTGGTAAGGTAACGTTAAACCATGCCGCTAATTCCTGGGTAGTTTTGTTCGGATCAGCTTCCACCATCTCTTTCAATTCATTGTTATTCACCTGTTTGGGCGGTATTCGACGTGGTTCGTTCTTCAAATCAAAGTTTCCATCACGAAAGCGTTGAAACCAAAATCGCACGGTGTGTTCATTAGCAGTCCCCTCTCCAAACGCAACATTAATATTGCGAGCTGTTTCTGCCGCGTTAGTTCCGCGTCGGAACTCGTATTAAAAAATAACTCGATATTTCGAAGTATCCATCTTTCTTGTCTAAGCTGAATTAAAAAAAAAACCGGCCAAGTGCGTGTCGGACCACGCACAATGAAGGATTCCATAGTTGGAATGAATTTATCGTAAGAACAAACTTAACTTTGTAATTGAAAAACATGTTCTCCCATACGGAATATATGGGAGAGCATATTTTTTTGCAACCGCAAATTTAAGTTGGTCGATTATTACTCGTAAACTTGTAAAGCCCACTTATGTGTGATAGTTTTTCTTTAAACTCCGTTATAAATAAATACTACTGCCGTGACATTTGAATTTCTAACTACAACTGATTAGTTGGTAGAGGGGGAGGACATTTGACTCTAACGAAAATTCACGAACGAATTGAAGTCACGAACGGTTTACTTAATCAAAAAACGGTCTTGGCAAACCCCTAATATTTTTGAAAGACCTATCCAACGATATCCCACACTATGGGAAGGACGACAAAAAATATTATCATCCCCACGTTACATGTAGGGGATACCTCCCCTACATGTAACGTGAACGTGTAAATGAAATTTTGAAAAAAACAATTATTTAGGGTACCCCCTAAATAATTGCTTTTTTCAAAATTTCATTTTACCACTTTTTTGGCGTCATTAACGTGTATACTCATGCCAAATTACAACTTTCTAGTACCAATAGTTTTTGAGCTAAACCGCGGACAGACAGACAGACAGACGGACATGGCGAAACTAATAAGGGTTCCTTGTTGACTACGGAACCCTAAAAAAAAACAACTGATAATCGATAGTCGAATGATGCACATTTTTTAAAAGAAAAACTTCATAGGAAACCATATGTGAAAAAAGTTTCACTCAAAAATCTCAAACCATGAAGGTTCTATGTCAATTCGAAGTACCTTTTACAATAAAACGGCAATTTCATACTTTAACTCCTAATAAGTTACGAGTACGTAATTAGATAGCAGGGGAATTGGGTACCTAAATAAAACTGACGAAATTAACGTACTATATACACCTGCCTGGCTCTCCATGGCTTACAGGCGTAACGTATTTTATTTCTGTTCTTGTTTCAGTTATGCATTTGTCACGCGAAATTCATTGACTTCAGTAAGTAACTAAGTTTCTAAATTACTTAATGAATGAAAAATATCAACGACGTTTTTTATAGAAATGTTTCTAAAACTTATTTTATTTTCAGAAGTATTCATAAACGATGAGGAAGTCAATTTATTCCCGCATCTTCCAGCTACTATTAAAAAACCGGCTGCGCACCCAACTAAAAAACCGATTACAAATAAGAAACCGATAACACATGCAAACAAAAAACCATCTCCATTCCTTCCTATTTTTAATCCAGTACAAATTATTGATTCTATAGTTGAACCAGTAAAAGAGGTAGCAAATACTATATTGAATCCTCTAAAATCTGGATCCCATGGCTTCTTTGACTTTCCAGATATAGCCCTTACATCAAAGCCAACAGGTAAAGGGGGAACTACACCATCTCGTGGTTTAAAGGCCCCATCTCTTGCTGGTGTTCCTAAACTCCCCAGTCTCCCAACCTTACCAGGTTCAGGGGTAAGTGCGACTCCTCCTTCAATTTCTGGTACGACTCCTTGTGCTAATGGTCCTACTGCTAACGGTGCTTCTACCCCATCTGCAGGGCTATCGACTCCAGATTCTTTATCACTTACGACTCCTAATAAACCCGGGTTACCAACTCCAACATCAGCGAGTGGAGTAACTCCACCTGGTGGACTAACCACACCCTCAGCTAGAGGCATTTCTTCTCCTTCACCCGTTGGTGTAACTCCATCTTCAGCGAGTAATGTAACTCCACCTGGTGGACTAACCACACCCTCAGCTAGTGGCATTTCTTCTCCTTCACCCGGTGGTGTAACTCCACCTTCAGCGAGTGGTGTAACTCCACCTGGTGGACTAACCACACCCTCAGCTAGTGGCATTTCTCCTCCTTCACCCAGTGGTGTAACTCCACCTTCAGGGAGTGGTGTAACTCCACCAGGTGGACTACCCACACCCTCAGCCAGTGGCATTTCTTCTCCATCACCCGGTGGTGTAACTCCGCCTTCAGCGAGTGGTGTAACTCCGCCTTCAGCGAGTGGTGTAACTCCACCTTCAGTGAGTGGTGTAACTCCACCTTCAGCGAGTGGTGTAACTCCACCTTCAGCGAGTGGTGTAACTCCACCTTCAGCGAGTGGTGTAACTCCACCTTCAGCGAGTGGTGTAACTCCACCTTCAGCGAGTGGTGTAACTCCACCTTCAGCGAGTGGTGTAACTCCACCTTCAGGGAGTGGTGTAACTCCACCTTCAGCGAGTGGTGTAACTCCACCTTCAGCGAGTGGTGTAACTCCACCTTCAGGGAGTGGTGTAACTCCACCTTCAGCGAGTGGTGTAACTCCACCTTCAGCGAGCGGTGTAACTCCACCTGGTGGACTAACCACACCCTCAGCTAGTGGCATTTCTTCTCCATCACCCGGTGGTGTAACTCCACCTTCAGCGAGTGGTATAACTCCACCTTCAGTGAGTGGTGTAACTCCACCTTCAGCGAGTGGTGTAACTCCACCTTCAGCGAGTGGTATAACTCCACCTTCAGCGAGTGGTGTAACTCCACCTTCAGTGAGTGGTGTAACTCCACCTTCAGTGAGTGGTATAACTCCACCTTCAGTGAGTGGTATAACTCCACCTTCAGCGAGTGGTGTAACTCCACCTTCAGTGAGTGGTATAACTCCACCTTCAGTGAGTGGTATAACTCCACCTTCAGCGAGTGGTGTAACTCCACCTTCAGCAAGTGGTGTAACTCCACCTTCAGTGAGTGGTATAACTCCACCTTCAGTGAGTGGTATAACTCCACCTTCAGCGAGTGGTGTAACTCCACCTTCAGTGAGTGGTATAACTCCACCTTCAGCGAGTGGTATAACTCCACCTTCAGCAAGTGGTGTAACTCCACCTTCAGCGAGTGGTGTAACTCCACCTTCAGGGAGTGGTGTAACTCCACCAGGTGGACTAACCACACCCTCAGCTAATGGCATTTCTCCACCATCAATTAATGGTGTAACACCACCATCCACTACTGGTATTACTCCTGGCCCTATTAATCCACCAGACGCTTCCTCTTTATCACCTGGTAGTACACCAAACCGTGCAGCACCTGGATCACCAAATAATATAGCTCCTCCCAAAACTGGTTTGCCAGGCCCTCCAGCTTTACCTTCAACCGGTAGTTGGCCAGCAATACCTGGATTGGGCAGTCCACCTTCAGTGCCTGGGTTACCATGGTCAGGCAATCTACCCACTGTACCGGCATTGCCAACATCACCTGGATCTGGTAGCCTACCAGCAGTACCTGGGGCAGATGCAACTGCCTTGCCATCACAAAAAGCATCTGAAGTTACTGATGTAACGAAAACGGTATCGGGAGCTATAACACCAGGTAATTCTACTTTTCATTTTATAACCCTAAGTGACTGCCTCATTGGCCTAGTACTCGCAAGCACAAGAGAATGAACATCGGGTTCTGGGTTCGATGCTCTGGTCGGGCAAAGTATTATTTGGTTTTTCTATCAGGAATATATCAGTAGCAGCCTTCTTTTTTTCTTTTTTTTTTGTGTGTGGGAAATCATAAATGACTTCTCTCGCTCTGGGTGGAGCAGGAGGGCGTGTCAGATCTTTACTGACTAAAACCCACCCGTGTTCCTTCCGTTGCCTGTGCAACTCCAAGGGGCCACGGTATCCCTTTCGGACTTTCCCGCAACCCTGGCAGAAAATGGTCCCATCGGACCCCTTCAGTCGCTGACATCTCTTAGAGGCGCGCGTGGAAGACAACGCGCCGTCGACCCGGGCCTGGTCCTTACCGGACGGCAAGCTACCCATTGCTCACCGTCCGCAAGCCCGTGCCTACGGTGGCCGGGAATCGGCTATGGATTCCCGACGCCCAGGGCGTCTCCTCCTGCGGCGGCTAGGGGCGTGAGGGCGCGAATTTTGCCTCTCCCTCACGCGCTCCGCCTCCTCCTTTGCGAGCATTACTGCTTCGCAGAAGGAGGTGACGGCCTCCCATACCTTCTCGCTCCGTACCATGGCCTGGACCAGGGCCGGACGCGAGAGATCCCCGCTACCAATCGCCTCCATGAGGACACGGTGGTGCTCTGCCCAAGCCGGGCAGACCTCTACCGTATGCTCCACCGTGTCCTCCGGGCGATCCACGCAGTGATGACACCCGGGTATTTCTTCCCGCCTGATGTCGAACAGGAACCTCCCGAAACAGCCGTGTCCGGTGAGGACCTGCGTCAGGCGGAAGGTGAGGACGCCGTGGCGCCTCTCTAGCCACTCCTCAAAGAGGGACTTATCGCCGCAATAGTGGCGTGCCCAATCAGTAGCAGCCTGGAGTCTGAATTTATGCCCGGTTGATGGCAATATTGGCAATAGGCCCGCCATCTACTACTTGGGACTTAAACATGACTGGCCAAATGTGGATGTAGGTACACCTCTGCCCAACCCTTTGGAGACCCTTATAATAATTGGTCAATCTCGCTTGAAAAATATTGTTTTTGAATGTGTTATATTAAAAAATACTTGCGTACGAGTATATAAGTCATAATCTTGTTTACGTGACAATAGTCCAACAGATTTTTTACCCCGACCACGTTTTGTTGGCCAGCTCTATGTATCTTTTTTTTAATACCTAATGATTTATTTATTATTAAAAAAATTATAGTTCTAATGAATAAACTAGTCTAAATACAGAAACATAAATTCAAAAGTCATTTATTTAAACTAGGCTGAGAATCAGCACTTTTAGAACGTCAAAATTACATTTACCAAAACGCCCACCCTTCACCACTTCCTAGTGATTTTGCTGGGAAGAAGAAGTGGCGCAACAAACTCCCCAGCAGCACAGCTGTCTGTTCAGTTAGAAAAAAAAAAAGATTCTATACAATAGTATACTTACAAGATAATTTACATTACGCAAAACACAATTTAAATTATAAATGAATAGCCATATGACAGCTAGCACACGCCAATATACCAACCAAAAACATCGAGAACTATACTCACGCAGAAATAAAAATAACTAAACTTAAACAATATCTAAAAAAGAAAATAAAGCCTCCAGGCATAAAGGGCGTGCCCGCCTACATATAGCTGTAACTAGAAGTTATAATAATTGATAAACTAGGACCATCGAGGTAAAATAAATAATTGTCGAGGTCGCTAGCTAACCACATATTGCAATATAACTCATAAAAAAATTATTGTAGATAATCAGTAGATTATGTCAACAGACATAACATCACGCCTTGTTTCCCCGAAGGGTTGGGCAGAGGTGTACCTGTAGTAGGTACACCCACATGTCGCCAGTTATGTTTTAAGTTCCATTTAATAGAGGCGAGCCTATTGCCACCAACCGGGCACAAATCCAGACCCCGTGCCAGTACTGAGAAATTCCAGATAGAAAAACCCAATAACGCTCTGCCTGACTCGGGAATCGAACCCAGGACCTCATGCTCAGCAGTTGCGCTTGCAACCACTAGACCAACGAAGCAGTCAAAAAGAGTGAGAAACTCTAAATAATTATTTAAATAAAACGGATCATGGTATACAGGGTGGAAGGGACATCGACGCGAAAACTGATACCATGGATTCAGTAGATGATTCTGAACCCCCTGCGTTGAAATTTTTCGTCGGTTATTTTTAAAAGAATCAGCTGTTCCATATATTTTGACCGCGTAGGTATTGAACTTTTCTATGAAACAACAGTTTTTTTTTTGAACCGACGAAAAATTTCAACGGAACGGATTTTCAGAATCATCTACTGAATCCATGGTATCAGTTTTCGCGTCGATGTCCCTTCCACCCTGTATACTTACGATATTGATTAATTCCAACACCGTTTGACCGATCGCCAAGTTGGCACATTATGGCAAAAAAAAGTAAGAAAATACATTTTCATCCCACCATCTCGGAAAGAGTATTTTTAATCTTCAGTATCTGAGTGGAAAAGCCGTTTTTATTCTCTAGAGGATAAAGTAAATTGAATTTAGAACATCGTGTGCACTAAGTTTGTGAATTAAAAAAAACATTAAACCTATTTACTGCTACCTCTATGGTGCCGAATATATCATACAACTTTTTTTTAATTTGTTAAAAACTCAGACTCGGAACCTTCTTGGTGTTCTTTTTTCAATTTGCTTTGTACGCGGTTCTTTACGCGGCATTTTTTCACGTCATTGTTAAACCTTAGGTATATTAAAAACAAGAAACTTGAAAACAAGTGAAAAAACTAAAATGAGTGATTCTAGCGACGAGGAAGTTTGCTTGACGCCAACAGAATTGACTGAAACTGTTAATAATGCGCAAACGTTTTTTTTTTGCATTTAGTCATTTCCTCGCTGAGGTGGAATGAAAAGTTACGTGTTGCACTCGAGTGCAAAGATTTTTCACCTCGTGCTCTTTTGATTCCCTCGCTAACGCTCAGGATTCTAATTTTGAATCACTCGCTGCGCTCGTGATTCAATTTTAGAATCCTTCGCTTGCTCGGTCATCAAAATTGAACACGCGGTTAAAAAGCAACTTTGCACTCTTGTATAACAAATAACTATTATTCAGCACAGACTAAAAGGCATTCACAAACATTGCTCATTTCATATTATAGGATTTAAACAATACAATATTACTTCCCGCAGGTAGTGGTGGAGATTTGATTGGACAAGCGGCTAATATCGCAGGTAATTTGTCACATTCAAAACCATTTTTTTTTAATGAGTGGCGCTTCACTTGGGATGAGTCCCTAGCAATTTAATTACGTTTCGTAAAAAAATATGAATCTGAAAATACTTTCTCAAGAACATTTGACTGGAAGTCCACCCAAATCTGTGTGGTTCTTTCCTCAAAATACCATTTCAGACACTAATCTACATGATCCTAATATGGCCTGACCAAGATTATGTCTGGAGTCTGGACTTTAAAAGAGACTGCGACCTCTGAGTTTGTTTCAGCCTTTCTTCTCAGAGTAGTCAAATAGGAAACGCCTAGCACAACTAGCTTATTGTTAATATTTAAGAGTGATTCCGATATCCTATTTACAGAAAAAACAATTTTATTTAATTTCATTTCCTACTCTAGCCAGATGGCCCATCTCTCAAATAATAACTTTTAAATATTGTAAAAAAAATAAAAACCCCTAACGCAGAAAAGAAAAGCATTTTCAAGAGTACTAGGGCTCTGTATATCCTGGCTGCAGCATCAGACGAATAATTCCATAATATTGCATAGTTATATTATAGCATACATGGGTGTTTCTAGGTCACATACCTAGGTACATAAATTTGAAGGTAAAGTAAATAAGTACCTACCCATTATGCGTCTAAGATCCTTACCGCAGCTAACACAAAAGAGCTGAGGACCTTTTAACGGCTGAACCGATTTTTAGGGTTCCGTACCCAAAAGGTACAAACGGAACCCTATAACTATCTAAGACTTCGCTGTACGTCCATCCGTCCGTCTGTCAGCGGATGGTGGTATCTCATGAACCGTGATAGTTAGACAGTTGAAAGTTTCACAGATGATGTATTTCTGTTGCCGCCATAGAAATATTAAAATTATATCTATGGTTGCCGCTATAACAACAAATACTAAAAACAGAATAAAATAAATATTTAAGCGGGGCCCATACAACAGATATGATTTTTTGGCCGTTTTATAGATACAGAACCCTTCGTGCGCGAGTCCGACTCGCATTTGGCCGGTTTTTTATAAAACATGCTTATGAATCATCACTAGAAAACCTGCTTTCAAATATAAAAAAAACCATATTCAAATCGATTCACCCGTTTAAGAGCTAGCGGTGTCTCTTTTTGCGTTGGGAGTTAAAAATATAACGGAGTGCAAATTGGGTCACGACTACCTACAAGTTTTAAGACAATGATTTATATTAACTTACAGGTGTTGCCGCTCAAGGTTTGGCCGGAAAAGCATCGAAAATCGCAGGTAATCGTCATATAAATATAGTATTTATATCTCACGAACCGACGCGCGCTTTACTTGTGGTAACCAAGTGTACAAACACGCAGTGAATGTGTGCCACCGGTAGTACAAATAATGCCTTCAAATAGACGGGTGTTGTGTCTGTTGGGCAAATACCCAACGATTTATGCATAGGTACACATCCTGTATATAACTTCCCGACATACCTAAATCGTTGGGCATGAAACAAAAGTAGACAAAACATTTTCTTGATTTTTAAAAGTTCCTTACTTGAATAGGCGTAGAATGTTTCTCTGATGACACAGATGCTTCAGAATTATTTTGTTTGAGTAATCACACATTACATAAATAAAAAAAGAATAACATAACAGCTTTTACTGGACACTATTAACAATTAATTGAAAAAAAAATGGGTATTATTGCTAAAAACCTTAGAGTTAAAAAAAAATACAAGGAACAGACTTCGTCTAAGACAAGTTTAGTTTGATAATTTCTAAATGGTCTAAGATAAATGCCCTGAGATGAGATGATGATAAGATGTGCCGTTCAGGCTTTGCACCCATCTACCAAACACCCTGTTGGTATATGTTGATCACGCGGTAAACTTTGCTTGCGCGATGCAGGACTTATGTGACGTCAGGTCTTTGATGCGTAGTTCGCATGTGGCGTTGTAGATACCGCCACTATATCTTCTTCTTCCGGACTTCTCTATTAGTCGTCGTACCATACTTAAATTTATTACTAGCTACTGGCTTGGCTTCGCCCGCGTGAACCCTAATTCTTTTTACTCCTTATAACATAAGTTAAAATCGGTCCAGCCATTTCGGAGATTAGCCGGAAAAAACAGACTGACAGCAATTTTTTTTTTAAGTAGTTACCGTATTTTTCATATGCATTTAGTAAAAACCTGTTATTTTGACATTACAACCAGACACTTAAATTTTATTTATTTGTAGTAAGATTCGATACCAGTATGAAAACCTTCAAAACAATCATTTATGATAACCCACAGATGCAGCTCAAGGTGTGGCTGAAAAAGCGACCAACATCGTAACAGGTAACCATAACAACTAATACCTACCTACCGTAGTAGACCGGGGTTACTTTGATCAATATTAAACTTTGAAGGTTCATATCTTTTAAATTTGTGGGTGTAAAAAAATACTAAATAAATCTAGTGATCGGTTTTTTTATTACTCTCGATTCCTGTAATAATAAGTGAAAAAAATTGGCTTGATTTTGAGAAAAAAAAATTAAACTGCCTGATCAAAGTTATACGTAGGATGGGGCTACTTTGATACCCCTTATTTTATTGCGTAATTACAAAGTAATTATTGCGTAATTGCAAAGTAATTACGCAATTAAATAAACTCAATTACAATGCCAATACAATTTAAATATAATTACCCAATTAAAATGCCAATACAATTTAAAAAATAAAAATCTATCAACGAGAAAAATAAATATTATTATTGTCGCATGGGGTAACTTTGATCTAACAATTGATTTGATTGTTTGAATGACAATATATTTACCTTTTTCATTTAAAATGATTGGTGGATTCCCAGTGTGTCCTCAGGAAAGGATTAAACAGTTGTTCAGTGTTCATAACTCAGAAAAAAAACTACCTAATTGCGTTTCGTTTTAAGTAATTCACGATTTTATATGAAATTGAAGTTTCTATCAAAGTTACCCCGCGATTCAAAGTAACCCCGGTTTACCAGTACCGGAATTTCGGTCACGTCTGTTTATTGGCCCCTATTCGAACTTTGACCAGCCTTCTCGATCGAGCGTTTACATGTTATTCTGAAAGTTACAGCGAAATATTTGACAGCTATTTGCAACGTGGGCAACGTTGCAAATAGCTGTCAAATATTTCGCTGTTTTTTAATTTGGCATTATTACTGTATGAATATGTAGTGTGTTAGTGTAGGTTAAGGTAGGTAACCTATTAATTAAACACTACTTATAAATATATAACTGTTTATTAACATAAATAACAGTTTACTTTAAGCTAATAACAATAATGCGCGGCGGGAGTTATAAAAGGGCATGCATTCGCCGGAGAGGTTTATAGCGGACTGGTGAGGGCGTCCGAGGGGCGCGGTCGTGCGCGGGAGGTGCAGCGGCGCGCGGCGCGGGCGATCCGATCGTATTTTTTCCGCGAAATCGCCTCGGTCGTGTCGTAGGTATCAACGCCGTGCGGCACAGCGAGGGCGCAGGGCTTCGCTGGCCGCGGTGCGCGGTCGAGCGGTGTGTAGGCAGGTAATAAGGCGGTGTACAGACATGTGAAATTATTAGGCCGTGTACACACGATTGTGGTATGTATGGTAGGTATTTAATTAGTGTAATTTAATTACTGTTGTGTGTATTTATTATGTATGGATGTGTTGTGTGTAATATGTACATGTATGTGTTTAATATTTATGTGTGTTTGTATGTATAGCCTACAAATACCTATAGGAAATATTTAGTAAATTATTGATTATGAAATGCATTTTTTTTTAATTGTTTTGTTAAATACGTTGCCCAACACTAGGAATTTCTCCTGTAACGTGGGTGCGTTTACAAACATTTAAACTCACATACACAAACAGCCAAACCCGGAACAACTACTTGTAGGTCATAGAAATATTTGTTCCGTGCGGGAATCGAACCTGCGACACGCAGTGCAGCAGTCAATTGCTTAACCACTGCGCCAACCGTGCCGTCAATTAATATCGTAACAGCGAATATTTAGTTTTAGATATAAAAAAATTATATCTCCAATTATTAATTAATAATAATAATTAATAATTGAAGATATAAAAAAAGTATTTTGAAACTTTTCAAATATCCTTTTTAAACCTAGAACGGTTACAACATCAAAATCAGTGTTTTAATGCAATTTATTTAATATATTAGGGGTTAAAGTATGAAATTGCCGATTTGTACTGAAAAATTAAAATTCGTTTTTTTTTTAATCAAAATAATTACCATTATTATATAGACATTGCTGCCATCTAATAGGAAGCTCATTTATGCCTTTGCGATAGAAATCTCGTGATCTAGTTTCGACAAACTGTGTGAAAGCATTTTGTACTGCCTCCTGAGAAGAAAACTTTTTATTACGTAGAAAATTGTCCAAATCACGAAAAAAATGGTAGTCCGTTGGAGCAAGGTCTGGCGAATACGGAGGGTGACGAATGGTTTCTAATTGCAGTTCCTGTAGAGTTATAACGGTTTCTCGTGCTGTATGAGGTCTCACGTTATCATGGAGCAATAATGGTGAAGATCGATTCATGAGTCGGGGCTGTTTCACTGCTAGTTTTGCTATCATTGTTCGGAGTTCGGCACAGTAGACATCTGCCGTTATCGCTTGACCAGATCGGCTTCCACCATCTCTTTCAATTCATTGTTATTCACCTATGAGGGCGGTCTTCCACGTGGTTTGTTCTTCAAATCAGTTTCCATCACGAAAGCGTTTAAACCAAAATCGCACGGTGCGTTCATTAGCAGTCCCTTCTCCAAACGCAACATTGATATTGCGAGCTGTTTCTGCCGCGTTAGTTCCGCGTCGGAACTCGTATTCAAAAATAATTCAAATTTTCGAAGTACCCATCTTTCTTGTCTATGCTGAATAAAAAAAAACAACAGAAAGTCGATAATTTAATCGAATGTTGGACATTTTTTAAAAGAAGAACTTCATAAAGTTTCACTAAAAATCTCAAGCAACGAAGGTTCTATGTCAATTCGAAGTACATATTACAATAGAAACGGCAATTTCATACTTTAACCCCTATTATTAAATTAGTAATTACCTTCAACATAACTGATTTTTTGCTAACTTTTTATGTTAATGATATCTAATAATACTGTTTTATTTTTAAAGATTATTAAAAGTTTAATAATTAGTCTACACTTTTTCTGTTCATTTAAAAGTTAATTTTTATTTATTGTCTAAATAAAAATAAACTTTGTGTCTATTATTCGGTAAATCGAGTAATGCCGAATACCGAATATTTAAATAGCAAGTATTCGCGGGATCTCTAGTGTTAACATTGTTGTTATGGCGACATACTTCGACAAGATGGTGGTAGCTAGCCAGGCGGACTTAGAACCAGCCCTACCAACCAAACCGAGCGAGCTGGGTTTGAGATAGGTCGCCTAACCCCTAAACCACAGCGGCGGTTTAAATAGTTTCTGAAATGTTTATTTTATTCTTTTAGGAGGATCGTTCTTCGGGTGACGAGAGCAATGGAGTCGACAGTAATGAACCAAGCCGTAGAAATAAAATTATTTTACTGTTTTAATATTGTTTCATTTCAATGCACTTGCCTTCTCAATATTAGAAGAGAATTTTGTCCTTTTGTGTTAAATATATCATTGTAATCTAAAGTCAGATATGCAGTAGCTCCATGTAAAATACTGTACAGATGGCCGATGGGGCTGAAAGGTTCTGGAGTGGCGACTGCGTACCGAAAGACGTAGCGTTGGAAGGCCTTCCTCAAGGTGGACCTGGTGAAGGCCGCAAGATTCCGCTGGATGCGGGAAGCACAGAACCGGTCGAAGTGGCGGGGTTTGGAGGAGGCGTATGTCCAGCTGTGGACGTCTTTCGGCTGAAATGATGATGATTGAGTTGCATCCGGTTAGACTGGAAGCCGACCCAGGAAAAAATAGGCAGATCAATTTATTGATTTGCTTGAGAAAATAAAACACAAGTTTGATACAAAAATGGCGTATATTAAGTGTACAATATAATATAATATCTATTTACAAGTGTGGATATTAAAAGAGCGTTTATCCTAAAAGTTGGCAACGTCGCAAATAGCTGTCAACAATTTATCTGTTTTGATGAATTTGGCAATATTACTGTGTGGAAATACGAAATCATACAAAAACAAAAATAGTAAGTATTCAAAAACGGTTAACTAACGAACTAGAATATTGATAATCAATAGGGATGATGTCTGGGTAAAAAAAAAAGAAATTCTATTTAGTCCGTCAGTAAGATAATAAAAAAATATTACACGTATTTTTTGCTTTATCATACATACATACATAAACTCACGCCTTCTTCCCATGGGGGTAGGCAGAAACTACAGAATGCCACCTGCTACGATCCTTACATACTCCCTTCACCTCGTCTACGTTCATAAATCTGGTCATACACGCACGCCGGCTGCGAGTACTACGCACCTGTCCTTTCTGAAGAACATCACCAATAAGGTCAGTATGTCCTCCTAGGGCGTCCCCTCCCGGCGTTTCCAGTCACATCTGCCTTGTAAATACATTTTGTTAGTCGCCTTTCATTCATCCTCTCAACATGACCAAACCATCTCAGCATACCCATTGCTTTATCATATTAATTCAAATTCAAAATTCAAGTCATTTATTGAAACTAGGCTGAGAATCAGCACTTTTCGAACGTCAAAGTTACATAAGACAGTCCCCCGGGCACGCCCACCCTTCACCACTTCCTAGTGCTTTTACTGGGAAGAAGAAGTGACGCAACAAACTGCCCAGCCACACAGCTGTCTGTTCAATTAGAAAAAAAATGATTCTATATAATAGTATGCAAAGCAATTTACATAACGCTACACAAAACATAAATTAAACTATAAACATAATTTAAATTATAAATTAATAGCCATATGTCAGCTAGCACACGCCAATATACGAAACAAAAATATCGAGAACTGTACTCAAGCAGAAATAAAAAGAATAAAGACTAAACGTAAACAATATCTAAATAAAACCCTCCAGTCATAAAGGGCGTGCCTGCTTACATATCTATATATAGCTGTAACTGGAAGTTATAAATGATAAAGTAGGACCATCGAGGTAAAATAAATAAACAGTTAATTACTAATAACAATAACAAAACCATGATCAGCAAGACGACCAGTCACCACAAGCAGCAACCGTTCACGAGCATAACGCAAAGATCAGCCATTACCCCCCTCGCCATATTTGAATAAAAACATACTTAGATAAAACGCATTAAACTCGGGGAGTGGGGGTAGCTTCGTCATTACTAAGTATAAAATCTACATACTCGTGACGTCATGGCATATTTTAACGCAATGTATTGTTATTTTTTCATAACGCAAAAAAATACGTGTCCATGGCTTTTTAATAATAAAACTGAAGGACCAAAACATTTTTAGTCATCATCCCTTTTGCTTAATTATAACATTGAATTTGATGTTGTACCCGTTTTAGGTGTAAAAAAAGGCATTTGGAAAGTTTCCATATACTTTTTAGGGTTCCGTAGCCAAATGGCAAAAAACGGAACCCTTATGGATTCGTCATGTCTGTCTGTCCGTCCGTATGTCACAGCCACTTTATTCCGAAACTATAAGAACTATACTGTTAAAACTCGGTAAGTAGGTGTGTTCTGTGAACCGCATTAAGATTTTTACACAAAAATAGAAAAAAAAACAATAAATTTTGGGAGTCCCCATACTTAGAACTGAAACTCAATTCTTTTTTTCTTCAAACCCATACGTGTGTGGTATCTATAGATAGGTCTTCAAAAATGATATTGAGGTTTCTAATATCATTTTTTTCTAAACTGAATAGTTTGCGCGACAGACACTTCCAAAGTGGTAAAATATCTCCATATCCCCCCCCCCCCCCTTTAACTTCTAAAATAAGAGAATGATAATCCAACATCAATTGATTTGAACGAGATCTAGTAAGTAGTTTTTTTTTAATACGTCATAAACCGTAAACTATTATTAAAACATCGATCAAAGTCACAACGAACTACAAGAACTTTTGCCATTATGTTACTTGCTGCTACGGAACCCTTCATGGGCGAGTCCGACTCGCACTTAGCCGGTTTTTTTACATCTAAAACTAAATATTCGGTGTTACGTCATTAATGATTGCATTTCATAATCAATATTCTAGTTTGCTAGTTAGCCACATTTCTTATATCCATACAATAATAATATTGCCAAATTAATAAAAACAGTATAAACGCTCATAACGTATTTAGCTATCATAATAAAATTTCCTTGCGACTACATAAAATGCAATAAGGAATACCTACTTACTTAATTAAAAATATACAATTACATAATTAATTATTCATATACAAGGCATCATACACATAAAATCGAGCCTTCTTCCCATGGGGTAGTTATAAACTACAGAACACCACCTGCTACGATCGTTACATACTCCTTTTGCTTCGTTTACGTTCATACATCAGAGGGCCTAGTGTGTTTCTTTTACCCATCTCGGTCCTACACTGGTGAAGGCCGGCCGGCTACCAAGCGGAGCGCCGAACGCGGTCGATGCGTAAACTCGAGATGGTTAAAAGAAACTCACACTGGGCCCTCTAGTCATACGCACGCCGGTTGCGAGTACTACGCACCTGACCTTTCAGGCACACCAACCAGGCGGGTCATACAAAGGTAATTGGAGTGACATAAATATTATAACTAAGTCTTCTTAATGTGAACTAATGTTCTCAAGTAAGTGACGATTGTCTTAATGAAAATAAAGTTCTTTAAACCGAAATTGACCCCAATACAAGAGGAATGAACACATAATAAGAAGCGGTGGTCAAACCGGGGCGAATCCCGCGCGGGATCCGGGACGAAATTCGCTCGTCGATTGAGTCAACTAACTTCTATGGAGCGCGGGATTCGTCTCAGTGTGGCCAGAGCGTAACAATATACAATTATATAATTAATTATTGATATTAAAGGCATAGAAAAAAGTATTGTAGTGTTATAATTATTATAACAATAATGTGAAGGTAAATAAAAGTAACCACGGTACAGTAGGAATGAACACAATAAGAAAATAATTATTTTGGCATCACCTTAAAGCTTTGGTCAAACTGGGGCGAATCCCGCGCGGGGTGCGGGACGAAATGCGCGTACGCCGATTGTGTCAACTCACTTGTATGAAGGTGTACAAAACTGGCGCTAACAGTCGCATGCCTTCCTATTTACTAAAACCATGGAACCGCGCAGTCGCACCCGCGCGGGATTCGCTTCATTTTGAAGGTCTCAATAACGCTCACTTTCTGGAAAGAAAATTGACACAAGAACTAGCATACAAATGAGGATTTTCACGCCACCAGTTGTCGCCACTTTGACAAGTCTTCCATTTTGACAAATAATAAGATAAAATTCATTTAATTCAGTCAAAACCCATAATACATAAAATAAAATTTCACAACACTGCAACATAATACATCACTAAAGAATAAAATGTCAATGCAATTAAATTAAAATGACATTTTTATAAATTAAATGACAATGAATATAAAAAGGAAGTGTATAGAGTGCCGCTAGCGGCACTTTATCCCTGTCGGATAAAGTGCCGCTAGGTAACGTATACTCTCCGACAGCGCCTCTATTCTCCAATCCTTACGGGAAAAAAAATATAACCTCCTATTTAGCACTAGAACAAATAACGGCCTCTCTAGCCGCAACACGGTGACTCTGCAATGGATAAAAGGACACAGAGGGTCGCTAGGTAACGACGCAGCTTCGGAAGCTGAAAAGGGTAAGGGCAAGGGGAAGATGACGGCTGCTAGTTTAGCCTCAAGTACCCCAGGTACTTCAACCAAAGTCCCCTCTCAGAAGAGCTCCGCAGCGCCCAATCTTGGCGAAGGCAAGTTGGAGACAGCCGGAGCCAAGAAGGCAAAAAACGACCCAAAAAAAAACCAAGAAGGAAAGTGACAGGCTCCGTGTATTGAAGATGCAACCAGAAGCGCAAAAGCGAGGCCTGACTTACGCAGAGGTCATCCTGAAAGCGAAATCCCAATTTCAGCTCAGCGATGTCGGCATAAAGAGCATCCAGTTTAAGTACGCTGCTAAAGGAGCCATCAAACTGGAGATTCCTGGTGCCAACAGCGGCCCTCAAGCGGACGCCTTTGCTGAAAAGCTAAAAGAGGACGTCAAAGTGTCCAGGCCTATCAAGTGCGCTGATCTGCGCATAATGGATCAAAGAGGTCGCAGTAGCTGTTGCTGCAAAGGCCGGAGAATACCCACTAGACCAAGTTTAGGTGGAAACAATTCGTCCGACGAACTTGCTAGACGAGGATCCAGCACGGCAGTCTGTGGACCCGAGCCTATCGTACCCATCCCCTTCAACCAAATACGCAGGTGGCTGCAGGAGTTCACCCACACACAAGCGGAGCACTGGTGGACCTCGACACCGGACTGCAGGCAGTCAAAGGAACCTATGCCATCCTTGGATAGCATGGCCTGCGCCTGGTGACAGGGACCATCACGTTACACTGCTCGCTAAACAAACACTTCCACACAATAGGCATAACGGACAGTCCTCTGTGCAGGGCGTGCATGGAGGCTGAGGAGACCGTTGCGCACGTGCTCTTTGAATGCACGGGCGTTACCCAGAACAGAGACCCTCTGGTCACCCAGATCACACACAGATGTTCTAAGCAGACCAGTAGACCTAATTATCTTCTGGACCAGCCCACCTCCCTGGTTGGAATTACCACCAAACGCACAATGGTCCACTTGACTAACATAGAACATAGGGTCGAAAATTATCCCACGGGAATGTCCTACCAAGATAAAAAGTATACTGCCCCCAGGTCATGGTCTATGTCAGTACGAGTCTGCCACGCCCTAAAAAAGTAGCATGATTATTGTGGTGTCTTACGACTTCCTCGCGAAGGAATCCTGGGCAGTAGGCTAATAAATAATAAAATATCCTGCATTATGCCTCCATTACTTGAAAATCTTTCATGTCCTGATCATCGTCGCAGCTATCATTGTCTTCGGTCGCGGTATGGCTCGATATATCTGTTATTATTATTTCGTTCAAGCCAATTGGATCGCCTGAAAGTAAAAGAAAATTTATTTAAAAAAAAATACTTTAATTCAGATGGCCCGGCATCGGCCACACGCCGATCGATATCCATCGGCGAAAATGACAAACTTCCATAAATAAGGTGTTAAAAAAAAATACTTTTGAAACTTTAATAGGTGCTTATGACCATCAAAGTCAAAGTCAAAGTCAAATAATTTATTTCAATTAGGCACAAAAAGGCACTTTTGAACGTCAAACTTTATACAAAATAATAATAACTGATTCTAGTCTCCCATTCCAAAAGGTAGTTTTCGTATGGAGAAGAATGAGCAGAAACTCCACCGTTACTCTTTTTAAAAAAAACATTAAATCATTATGCATCGAACTGAATAACTATATTTAATAAAAATCAGCTGTTCCGCGATAAGGACAGCTGCAGTTCAGACTATTATATCACAACAAAATTGACGAGATAGATGTTTCGTATTCCCCTTTTTTCTCCTCGAAGACTGAGCGGATTCAATTAGTTTTTACATTAAAATTTTAAGAAAGAGTATGTCTAGGTTCCTATCATGTTCTTTTTTGTTAAACACTTTTTGAATTTGTCTGGTAGTCGTCTAATCACGGCGGTAAAAATGGGGCATTTTTGTAATTTTTGGAGGGTCATATTTTCTTTACCAATTAGTTCCTGAAAAAAGGAAATAACAGGACGTGTCTACACTCAAAAGACCTTGATTAAAAAAAAAAAAAATTGTTGCTCTATAGGCATTATTGAGGAAGAAAAAAAGGGAATACATTTGTATGGAGAATCGCTGGCTCTGTTCCCTCTTAAAGTTTCTAAAGTTAACTTTTTAACACCTTATATATTTTCTTCCCCCATTTAACTCCTTTAAGGGGCCTGCGGAGCATGCGTTTTTCATACAAACGTAATACCAAAATAATTTGTAAATCAAACATATTCTTAAGATAGTGTGTATTTATTCTGATTGGATTACAGAATATCTAGGCTTCCAAATATATATTTTGAATGGACACTGATATAAAGACGAGATATGAGGAATTTAAAATTTCTATAGAAAACTTATTTTTCTCATAACTCGAATTTAAATCAGTGTCCATTAAAAATATATATTTGGAAGCCTAGATATTCTGTAATCCAATCGGAATAAATACACACTATCTTAAGAATATGTTTGATTTACAAATTATTTTGGTATTACGTTTGTATGAACTACGCATGCTCCGCCGGCCCGTTAAGGTATTGCAATTTCCATTGAATCAGTGCTCACTCGTAGCGGGCGAGCCTATGGCCTTCAACCCACAAATCCAGACTCCGGGCTGCTACTGAGAAATTCCTAATGGAAAATCCCAATAACACTTTGTTATCTGATTATCTCAGCGACCGTTATCAGTCTCTAAAAATAGGTCAGTACACGAGCTCTGAACATAAAAACAGTGATTATGGAATCCCACAAGGCAGTATTTTGGGGCCCACTTTATTTTTAATATATATAAATGACCTTTGTCGCTTGCAACTCCAAAATGGTTTAATTATGTCATATGCGGATGACACAGCTTTACTATTCTCAGGAAAATCAAGAGCTGAGGTCTATGAACTAGCTCAGAATGGTTTTGATACTGTGTGTAATTGGCTACATAACAATCTATTAACGTTAAATTCAGATAAAACCAAATTTATTCTATTTGAAATGAGAAATACTAACCCGACGCTTACTAACCAAAACATTCACGCGCACAATTGTAATACATACGCTGACACAGCATGCACTTGTCCCAGTTTAACTAAAGCCGACCATATCAAATATCTAGGCGTCACAATTGACACAAATCTAAACTTCCGTAAACACATTGATTTATTATGCACTAGAGTGCGGAAATTAATATACATTTTTAAGAGTTTACGGGACATAGCCGACTTTAAATTAATTAAACAGGTTTACTTGGCTTTGTGTCAATCTATCCTTACCTACTGCATAACTTCCTGGGGTGGTGCCGCAAAATCAAGTTTACTATCCCTAGAACGTGCACAAAGAGCAATTCTTAAAGTTGCCACCTGTCGCCCATTCAGATTTCCTACACACCAGCTTTATATGGCATGCAAGGTGCTAACAGTTCGACAACTATTTGTTTTAAGTATAGTTTTACTGCAACACACTGAACTAGATTTTAAACCAGTACCTGCAGACAAGAGAAGAAAGGATCTGGTTTGCACAAATCCTCCGACTAAACATGCATTCATTAAAAGATTTTATTTATTTCTAGGACCTTTCTTATATAATAAATTGAACAAATTGCTCAAGATATATAATGTAAGTTATAATAGGTGTAGTATAATGTTAGTCGATTATTTAGCAAAACTAAATTACGCAGACACGGAAAAACTACTAGAGGTGCTGACATAGAGTAGCTGACTAGACTGTAATTACCTAACCTAATATTTATAATAATTTTAGTTTTAGATATAAATATATCCTTTATGCCTAGTTAATAAGGTTTCGCAAAATATTGTTTCTGCTTAGATATTTAAAATATATTATGTTAATTTAATTCAAGGTTCTATTTCGAAACTACCGTCGTCGTAGAGATGGCCTGAAACACAGGTTTAAATAAACCTAAATCGGGCAACGCACTACACTATTCTATTTTTATATGCAACTGTAATCTTATACATTTGTCATACCATAGTTTTTATCCAGATTATTATAATACTATTATAGGCCTAGATTAATATGTATACTACTGAACCATTTGTACACTTTTGTAACTTATTATTATTCCAATAAATTTTATTATTATTATTATTACTTTGTGCGACCCGGGAATCGAACCCAGGACCTCAGTTCAGCAGTAGCGCTTGCGACAACTAGAATAACGAGTTATTTTACTGTGGTTTTTTTTTTTTTGGTTTTACGCCACTAAAAATGACCGTGAATGTGCTAATACCTTATTGCAATGAGACCGTGAGTGGCCTCCGCGTAAATGGTGTTACCCCTTCGATTAACAAGAAGAACACAAATAATGTTATAGTCTTATTTTGCAACATAGTATTTTCAACCTTATTGCTTAGATTTTATGTTTTAATTTTCCATAAATATTTTTACTGTTATAAAAAAATAGGTTTTTTATTTTTTTATTAAAGACTAGCTCTTAAAAAAAAGTAGTTCCCACGGGAACGTACTACGTACTACTTTTTTTTTAATACCTTGCCCCACACTAGGAATTTCTCCTGTATTGCGGGTGCGTTTACAAACATTTAAACTAACATACACAAACAGCCAGACCCGGAACAACTACTTGTAGGTCATACAAATATTTGTTCCGTGCGGGAATCGCACCCGCGACACGCAGCGCAGTAGTCAATCGCTTAACCACTGCGCCAACCGTGGCTTTAAACGTCATTCAAATTTGACCGTGACTCGCGTCATGCGGAAAATGACGCGAGTCTTTTGAATTTAAACTTCAGCGGTTTCGCTGCTAAGGTTTCGCGGCGGAGGTGTGCTACTGGGGTGAATGTCTAGCCCTTCAATGTATACAGGCGTAATGATATGAAAAATAGAATAAAAAATACTTACTAACTCCATATACTTGATAAACATTGACGATTTCTTGCGTCTTGACAGGGATTGGTGTCACTTCATCTGAGAACACAAAGTACCTTTGAGAAACAGTGCAGCTATTCATAATCAGTCTATAATCTTGGTCTTCGAATTTTTGGTTCTAGGACATGCCGGTTTCCTCACGATGTTTTCCTTCACCGTTTTTGGGAGCAGTGGTGATGAAATAATTTACACAAAGTGCCTTCCTGGATTCGAAACTACGACTTACAATATCCGTAAGTCGCGACCGTTATCTCTGCGCCACCACTGCTCTCTCCACTCAAAATCAAAGCATTTATTTCAATTAAACCATTTACAGGCACTTTTGAATTGTCAAAGGGGTCGGTCAGTCAAAAATATGAAGCTAGTTGCCCATTCCAAAGCGAAGTAGGTACCTATGGAGAAGAACGGGCAAGAAACACCACGGACACACTTTTAAATAAAATAAAAATTGATACAAAATATTGGTTACATCATTCATTTTGAAATTATGCATGTGAGAACAATGAAATAAGACGTGCACGTTCGTAAAAGCGTCCGTAATAAAAAGAAGAAAAAAAAGAATCATTCAAAAACTTAAAATAAATTAAAATAAGCCATGGCAGCTAAGAGATGACCAGTCCCAACTGACGGCGCCCGTTCACGAACATGACGCATGGATCAGCAGCATTCAGCTCAACAATTTTGAAGGGAGCTAAATGATCCAACACACGCGCCACCATCAGCGAGACATTTGAGTGAGCATGACATACTCACAGCCGCCAGGGCACATTCAAGTCAATGAAATACTACATATTACCCGGTAAATGGTAGCTCTTTAGTACATAGTACTCACACCTGTGCTACTACTCTCTCTCTCTTCAAACAGGCGAAGTCACAGATAAAAGTTAGCTTTCCATAAAAAAGGTATGTCAAAACGGATTTGACCTTTCAAAAGGACATGTAACCAGTCGGTACGCTTCCGAATTACTAAGAATTTTAATACCTATACAGTGATTTTATCATAACATAACATCACGCCTTGTTTCCCCGAAGGGTTGGGCAGAGGTGTACCTGTAGCTGGTACACCCACATTTCACCAGTTATGTTTTAAGTCCCATGTAATAGGGGGCGAGCCTATTGCCATCAACCGGGCATAAATCCGGACTCCGGGCTGCTACTGAGAAAATCCAGATAGAAAAACCCAATAACACTTTGCTCGACCCGGGAATCGAACCCAGGACCTCATGCTCAGCAGTAGCGGTTGCAACCACTAGACCAGCGAGGCAGTCAGTGATTTTATCGTATTTGCATATAGGTGACTTTCAAGTCTTAGGTGGTTTTGAGAGCAGTGGTGATGACGCCTGCCTGGGTTCGAACCCACGACGTACCACTGCTGCTCCTCTGCACAGTGGTAGTGTAGTTTGTTCGAAAAGTATCGAATGAAAATGTATCATTATCGGGCCCCATCAGAATACCAGCGCTACGGCATTTATTATTAAATGACGCAGCATCATGCTGAGATAGGAGCCTTTTGGCCTCGCACAGGACTTTCTGCTATATTTTAATTTTACTTTGTTTTAATTTGTATTGATTTTAGGGTTCCGTAGTCAACACCCTTACCCTTATAGTTTCACCATGTCCGTCTGTCTGTCCGCGGTTTAGCTCGAAAACTATTGGTACTAAAAAGTTGTAATTTGGCATGAGTATACAAGTTAATGACGCCGAAAAAGTGGTAAAATAAAATTTTGAAAAAAACAATTAATTAGTGTACCTCCCCTACATGTAAAGTGGGGATGATAATTATTTTTTTCGTCCTTCCCATAGTGTAGGATATCGTTGGATAGGTCTTCAAAAATATTAGGGGTTTGCGAAGACCGTTTTTTGATTAAGTAAATCGTTTGTACTTATCAAGCTTTAAAGTACCAATTTTCGTTAGAGTCAAGTGTCCCCCCCCTCTACCAACTAAACGGTTGTAGTTAGAAATTCAAATGTCACGGCTTTAGTATTTATATATAATGAAATTTAAAGGAAAACTATCACACTTAAGTGGGCTTTACCAGTTTACGAGTAATAATCGACCAACTTAAATTAGCGGTTGCAAAAACATGTTCTCCCATATATTCCGTATGGGAGAACATGTTTTTCAATTACAAAGTTAAGTTTGTTCTTACGATTCATTCATTCCAACTACGGAACCCTTCATTGTGCGTGGTCCGACACGCACTTGGCCGGTTTTTTTTATTTTTAATGAGTGTTTGTTTAGCTTAATTCATATCTCCTGTGCTTGTCCCAATAAATACTTTTCTTTCTTTAAACAAATTGATCAGAAAACGTACAGACGCCTGCAAATCATCCTACTACAATCTGTCAAATTTCTTTAATTGATTTTCAGCTTTATCATTAAGTTATAAGGTTCAAAGTTGATTGAGAAAATTTGACAGGTGCCAATTTGTAGCCATTTACAAATTGAGTGCTTTGATTTGTTTTTTTGTATGCTTTAACCCAAATTGTTAAATTTTAAATCGCCTTAAAGATATTTCTTTTGATTGAGGTTAATTTTATACATATAAATAACCTCAATTTTTTTCAATATTTTTTGTAAAAATTACACAGATTAGTAGGTACAGATTAGGTCACTCCGCAAAATAATTTGAATAAAAAGCGACTCTTGCTACGTCACAATAAAGTGTAATTCAGGTCGCACAGCGCTAATTACCTACGGTTATATTCACCTAGAAGTTGCCTCTCTTTCTATCGCGTAACTCTTAATATCTTCTGACTATGCTGCGCTCACGCCCCGGGGATTTTACCGGGTTATTTAATTACATGGGGCGCGGGCGGCCGTCGTTTGTACCGACCCAGATGACCCCATAACCCTCCTCCAGGAGAGCAATAGGGCCACAAGTACAGTGCACAAACACAGACACCGACCCGCATTCCTACCTCGCCGCCAAGGTCCTCCGCGATCGCGTCCCGCCCGAGTAAATAATACTCCCCCCCGACCCTTGCTCGTTGATGCGCCAGCCCGCGTCGATGCTGAGCCAGTAGCTTTAAACTCCCCGTTTAATAATAATGAATTATCCTTGATCCAGCCTGTCCCACCTTGCTGTCTCTCTCCCCCCAGCGACGCCCTAAGCCGAGGTCCGTACCCCACAGGTGCCCTTAGCGAGCGCTCGCCTAGTTTTAGTTAGAATAGTTTTTGCCCCTGGCTGGAGGTTTTGAGTGAAGTAGCTTAAAGCAGCCACAGGAAATTTCGGTCAAGTAGTCATGACCTCAGAGTCTGAGGTCAGCTACGAGAAGGAATAGTCAAAACAAAAAAAATGGCCGCCCTTTACAAGTCATAACTTATGACCCCTGTTGAAAATTTGCTAATTTTTAATAGTAGGTAATTTTGGTACCAAAAATGTGATTTTTTAATAAAGAATAACTTTTTTATTTTCATTAATAATAAGTTTTTTTTTATCTTTATTAAGCTAGTAAAATACAAGAGGTTCAACTCACCACAAACGCCATGATTCCCTTTCAATTTAAAAATATGATGTTTCAACAGTATATTATTGAAGAACTCTTCACCGCAAAAGCATTGGTGGGTCTTACTCTTCTCCTTCTCAACAGGTACATGAGCTGCAAATATATGCTGGTTCATCTCCTCCATAGAGAAAGCCAGCGCTCTACACAGTATACAAATCCTCACTTCATTAGCCATAGGGATGCCTTTAAAAATATGTGTCATACGGTTATTTAGAGACGGTAGCAATTGCTCCGGCAAGAAAAATCTTGAAGCAATATCATTGACAACATCAATATTCTTCTTGTGTTTCGCTAAATGATTATTAAAATAACATTCCTTAGTCGTCTCATAGTTGCAAATGTTACAACGGAAGAAGCTCGGATGAGTCTTAACATGTTCCAGCATTTCATTATGATTCTCAAAGGTTTTCAGGCAAATCGGACACGTTCCAACGTTGAAAGTACCGTGGTATAATAAGTGGAACCATGAAGATTTTGCTCGTATTGTTTTCCAGCAAACCGGGCAGTTGAGCTTTAATTGTGCATTTTTTGTGGTTTTTTTTGTATGCCAGTGGTACATGTGAGTTATGAGGAGCTGCTTGTTGAAGAAGAGGTGTTGGCAATGGTCGCAGATATATACTTCTCTGTTTATCATGGTCGCTGTCGGTGGACAGCAGAAGTGGTTCACTAATATGTGTTCAATAAGCGCTTGTTTGTCTTTTTGTTCTCGTAAACATATCTGGAAAAGAAATAGTTTGTTGTTACTTTTGTGTCCAGGTGGCTCAGTTTCACGGACGAGGTAGTTTTTGATTCATATTTGGGCAAGTACGGAGTTACTTTTTAGGGTTCCGTAGAAAAATGGCAAAAAACGGAACCCTTATGGATTCGTCATGTCTGTATGTTTGTTTGTCCGTCCGTATGTCACAGCCACTTTTTTCCGAAACTATAAGAACTATACTGTTGAAACTTGGTAAGTAGATGTATTCTGTGAACCGCATTAAGATTTTCATACAATAATAGAAAAAAAAACAGTACATTTTGGGGGTTCCCCATACTTAGAACTGAAACTTTTTTTTTTTTTTTTTCAACAAACCCGTACGTGTGGGTATCTATGGATTGGTCTTCAAAAATTATATTGAGGTTACTAATATCATATTTTTCTAAACTGAATAGCTTGCGCGACACGCTTCCAAAGTGATAAAATGTGTCCCCCCTCCTGTAACTTCTAAAATAAGAGAATGATAAAACTAAAAAAAATATATGATGTACATTATCAGGTAAATTTCTACCGAAAATTGATTTGAACGAGATCTAGTAAGTAGTTTTTTTTTAATACGTCATAAACCGTAAACTATTATTAAAACATCGATCAAAGTTACAACGAGCTACAAGAACTTTTAAAATGTTACTTGCTGCTACGGAACCCTTCATGGGCGAGTCCGACTCGCACTTGACCGGTTTTTAAATTCAGATGTTCTTTCTGAGTTTTTCTAGGACATTACTGACACCAGTGAGAGAAAAAAATCGTAAAACAGAATATATGTTTTAGAATAATTAATATACTTTTTTGTTTATATATTTTTTTGAATTTTTTTATAATAATATATACATGCCCGTGACTTTGTCCGCGAGCCTTTATCCTTCCTCAAGAAATGGGCTATCCAATGCAAAAATAATTTTTCAAATCCGACTGGTAGTTCACAGTATGTTCAACAAATTTTACCTCTTTATTATATTAAGTAGGTACCTATACATTTTATTTCAATTTTCTTTTAATTAAGTACTTATTCCAAAAATGTAAGTAAATTGTAGTATGTAATCTACGGTAATATTACTTCCTTTATTTAACATTAATACATATAAATTATATTTTTAAATATTAGAATAAAAAAAATATAAAAACATTTAAAAATATAAAAAATAGTAGCCCACCGGTATCGGGAGCAGGGTCCAAGCTACCGGCGGTCAGGGCTCCAGAGAGAGAAACCTCCTAACAATGCGAGCCATGTCCAGGAGTACCGCTTTCTGGATCAAGCCCTTAATCCAGCTGCCCAACGAGAGCCTCCTTAGGTGTTGGTCGAGGCTCTTGGCAATTAAGCCATTAGCAGATACGACTATCGCCACAATGATCGCTGAGTCCACGGTAATATTATTATTACCGTGTCTAAGCCTTCTCTGCAGATCTTAGGAACTGGAGAAACCTCGACCCCTGTCATACAGGATATCCTAGTTCTATAGCATTCGTGGGTTGCAGCTGAAAATCAGCGTCAGGTGGTATACTTTGTGTTGTCATCTGACATTATGCTGAGCTGAGGCCCTTTTGGTATTATAATAATTTGTAATACCAAACGTATTTTTCTTTCTTTCAGAGGTGTAGTACACCCACAATTCACCAGTTATGTTTAAGACCCATGTAATAGGGGTAAGCCTATTGCCGTGAAACGGGCACAAATCCAAACTCCGAGCTGCTACTGAGAAATCTTAGGCCGAAAAACTCAATAACACTTTGCCTGACCAGTCAATTAAATTAAATTAAATTCAATTTATTCAAAGTTACAATCTCATGATAATAACTATAAATACTAAATCTTAAACTAGGTCAATAAATACATGTGCCTGAACTAGGTAATCCTGTGTTTCAGGCGATATGGGCTAAGCATAAAACTATACTTATAAAATAATCACAAATAAGAATAGTTACAAATAAAACAATTATGTTTAGTTGGCAAACACGAGAAGTAAGACATAAATTGCATATTAATTTAATATTTTTTTTGTATCTTCGTACCTATGTCAGATTTCAAACTCAAACTCAAATCATTTATTCCAAATAAACCAATTACAGGTACTTTTGAATTGTCAAGGGGTCTGTCAGTCAGAAAGATGAAGCTAGTTGCCCATTCCAAAGCGTAGTAGGTTCCTATGGAGAAGAAAGGGCAAGAAACTCCATGGACACTTTTTTAAATCAGAATATTGTTACAAAACATTGGTTAAATCATTCATGTTGAAATTATACATGTGAGAACAATGTAGTAAAACGTGTACGTTAAAAGCGACCATAATAAAAAAATAAAAACAAAAAAAAAAAAAATAAGCCATGGCAGCTAAGAGATGACCTGTCCCCACTGACCTGATCAGCATCATTTAGCTCAACCATTTTGAAGGGAACTTAATGATCCAACACACACCCCACCACCAGCGAGACATTTGAGTGAGCATGACATACTCTCAGCCGCCAGAGCACATTCAAGTCAATGAAAGACGTACTCAGTAAATAGTAGATTTAAATTCATGGATCTTTGTAGTCATAATGGGTCATCACCTGGCATTCCCTGTGTAATGGATGGGTTGTACATGAGTGTCACATGTGTTGGGAGCTTGCCCAATTTAATAAAAATGTGTAAAGTTGGTGTGTTCTCCTATAAAAAAAATACTAATTAAACAATAAAATAATTTCGGGCGCCTTGGAGATGCACACAATATGTTTTAAATAAACCAAACTTGCCAGATAGAACACTTCGGAGAGTCAGACTTTTAATCTGCCGGTAGGTAGCTAATTAAATGAATAAAAGAATGGAATTTCCTTTGCTAATACCTTGTTTAATTAAATGCCAGTAGCTTCAGAGTAATAAAATTATGAAATTAAATACTTACAAAAAAAAAAAGGTTATAATTACTTACATTATTATCATTGAATTTACAATATTATTATTATCCAATGGAATTTACATTACTATTGCATCTTTGTTGATAAAAAAGGGTAGGTAGTAAAATAAAATGGTTAAATAAAACCTCTAGGATCGTGGCGTTGATGGTAGGGATAAAAATATCCCTTGTAGAAATATATCCAGTAAAGAAAAGGAATAGAAAAGAACAGAAAAGAAAAGGGAAAAAAAAAGACGTCGGGACCAGGGTCAGTCACAATCCGGCGTCTTTTCCAACAAATGGCAAATTCAAGTGCGCCACAAAATTCAGGCGGGCGACAAATCACTTAGAAGCCAAAGAAATGAAGGATTATTCCTACGTCACCACGTCCTGAGGGAAAGTTTTACAAGTTTACGGCATCAATAGGCCGCCAATACCCAGGATTTATCCCGATTGGAAAAATTTATTATAGTTCAATACTACATCAGGAATGTTCGTCGTCAAAGTGAGAACGTCAAAGTTGACAGCTTCCACCAAACACAATCGATGACAGCAAAAAAAACGTTCCGAAATCGACTAACTGACGAGAAGCATGTAACGATTTTTTAAACTCGTTACATTACATCCCTCCCCGAAAAAATAAAAGAAAGCAATTTCTTTTATGCTTAAAAATAAACAAGGCAAAAGAAAAAAGATTACAAAAAAAATAGGAAATATAAATTCCAAAAACAACAAAACAAAAAAATAGTTTCTATGACTATTTCTTAAAACAACATGCATATAAAAACAAATAAGTCAAGCGAAATAGTCGCTGAACAATATTGTATAAGAGCACAACAAGAGTATACTTACTGAATTGAGTACGGTTAGGCACAATAGCCACCGACTAACATACAGTATAACTCTAGAAACAACAAAAAAAATACCAATTTGAGTTCGGTTAGGCACCATAGCCACCGACTAACAAGTATATAAACACGATAAAAATATTAATTTGAGTACAGTTAGGCGCAATTGCCGCTGTCTAACGAGAATAATCCAAAAATGTCTTTATGAGTGCAGTTAGGCACCATCGCCACTGACTAGCAAGAACAAATTATAACTGTGAGACACAGTTTAAAATCTCCACATCTCTACAAATGCAAAAAATATAAAGAAGAATGTTGTGATCGGCACAACTCCACCAATATTCCGAGCACAAACACCTTCGAAAATAAATGCATATTGTGATCGGCTCAACACCACCAATATCCCGAGCACAATAGCAGAACAAGAAATGCATCCTGTGATCGGCACAACACTACCAACCTTCCGAGCACAGAAGCAAAAAAACAACGAAATCAAGGAAAAAATATACCGAGATCCGTAAAAAAGTAGGTTAACCTCTACAAGTGAAAACAAAGCGTACACAAGCAGTGGGTAACAACTAAGAAATTTTATACAAGAATGTATACATAAAAATCGTATACAAGACTTGTATAAAAGAATAATAATAATAAGATATGTATAAAAATATTAATAAGATACATAAACAAAATATTAATAATAAGAATAAGATCCTTTGATATGAGAAACGTATTCGTGTGGGTAGAAAAGTTATTAAAAGGTCCTAAGTTGTATTTTAGAAAGTTAACAAATCAAATTCAATAAATTTATAAGAAGTTAACTAACATACTCTCATTCAAATCGCTGATAACCTATCATCCATCCCATCATACATCACACTATCATAAGCGACCTTCAAACAAAATTATCAAAATCAAGACTTACACTTGGAAACCAAATTAAAATTTAATTATATCCTTAACATGATAACGACCAGCGGTACCCTTATTAAGGTCTTTCAGTTTATAAACATTATCAGAGATTTTTTCAATTATTTTACATTTAATAAACTTAGGAGCAAGTTTTGCTGAAAAATAAGTAGGTGCATGAGATTGAACAAAACTCCTTCTCCACACGACATCACCCACATCAAAAGAAATGCCTTTGCGACCTTTATTATAATAGCGAGCATTACGCTGATAAGCTTTTAATAAATGAGTTTGAACTTTAACAAAAATTTCACTAAGTGAATTAAGAGAATCAGCATAGTGAGTTCTATGGGAAACTTCCAGTTCATCTAAATTATCTATAGAGTCACTTAAACGATGTAAAGAAGCATCAAAAATAAGTTCCCTTCCAAACGTCAAAAAATTAGGTGTAAAATCTGTGGCTAGATTCACACTATTATTCAAAGCTAGTTGAACATGAGGTAAATATTTAGACCAAGTTCTATGATCATCTTTAACAAAACAAGCAATGCAAGTTTCAACAGTTTTATTATATCTCTCAACTGTATTGTTTTGAGGCGTGTATAAAGTATTATAAAATATTTTTGTGATATTATAACCTTTCAAAAATTCTACGAAATGTTTAGAAGTAAATTGTGTACCATTATCACAAACAATTATTTTAGGACAACCAAATTTAAGAAATATTTCTTTTTCAAAAAGTTTATTTATTACTCTAGTAGTAGCATTTATCATAGGAAAAATCCAGCAGTATTTAGTAAACACATCAACAACCGAGAGAATATATTTATGTCCAGAATAAGCTTTAGGTAATATACCTATAATATCCACTGAAAGCATTAACATAGGTCGATCAACTTTTTTAGGGTTAACCATAATACCAAAAGGAGGTTGTGTGGTATGTTTATAAGCTTTACAAGTATCACAAGCTAGAATATATTTTTGAACATCATTAAACATCCCTTTCCAAAAATAGTGTTGTTTTAATTTATTTAAAGTCTTATGGATACCAAGATGACCAGAATTAATGTCATCATGATAAGAACGAATTGTATCTAAAATATGTTCTTTAGGAATAACTATTTTCAATTAAGATTACTATTAGGATCAAACTTACTTTTACAAAATTTATAAGTATAAGGTTTTATTTTCTACTCTAAAGTTCTTATATCTGCAAGGAGACTTTTGACAATTAATAAATACTTTTTTATACCACGGATCATAAATATCATCATCTGGCAAAACTAAATTATTTTGAGAAATTTCTATAGCGGCTACTTCAATACGAGATAAAGCATCTGGAACTAAATGTAAAGATCCTTTTTTATGAACTATATCAAAAGTAAATTGAGAAATTCTAGCAGCCCAACGTGCTAAGCGTCCACTAGGCTAAGACCTAAAAGCCATTTTAAACTAGCATGATCAGTTATTACAGTAAACTTCATTCCTTCAATATAAGGTCTGAAATGTTCTATTGAAGCTAAAATAGCAAGTAATTCACGTTCTGTGGTACTATAATTGCAAAAGCTAAATTCTTTTTAATATGTTCATTAACCAAAACATTAATGGAATTAAATTAAAGCAAAGCTTGCATCGCAAAAGCTGAAGAAGAGTACAATCCTGTCATTATGATCAAAAGCAAGTGGTACTTCTGTCAAATTAATCATGTCAGGAGCAACAGGTGCAACATTAGGAACTGTGCATGCACCATCAGATTCCATGTTATCCTTAGCAAGAGGCAGAGGAGATTGATCTTCTTTATCCATTATGAATAAACAATATGATAAGAAAAGCAGGGCAAAATATCACAAGTTGTAAAATATTTGAGGTTAAAGTGAAAAAATATTTTTTAAGTTACCTACAAGTTGATTTTTATGAAATATTTCAAAGTGAAAAGATGCAGTAATAATTTACAGGATAAGCTTATATCACATAAACTATGATTAGGTATTACTTAAATTAAACCAAAGTTTGTTTAAAACCAAATATGAAACACCGCACTTAGTTTTACACCGTTGAGTCATGTAATGGATGGGTTGTACTATTAAACAAAGATAAGCATGCTCACTTAAGAAAATATTCCTGCGAGAGCGCAGCTAGTGACAAATCACACCCCTTCCTAGTTTCCCCCAATTAGAGACAATATGCATTTGTGTGAGTAATGAACGAGTAACATAAAATTATAAGTATTAAACCAAATACAAGGAACAACTGCAAAACATTTGAGATAATCCTAAGGTAATTAAAAAACGTATGGGCCGTCCTCTCATTGCCACTAAATAACAATGGGACTTAGATAATGAACTTATTTTTATTGCAGTTGCAAGAGTTGTGCGGCTTGCGGCAGCTATAAACAAAAAGCTCTGATAGGATTGTATGAACTGCGCAGAGTATTGGTTCAAATATTACTGTAATTTCCAAGTATTCCCAAATTGCCCAAGTATAAACAAACACATAGAAATTTAGATAGTTATTTACTTTTAATAAAGTCGATTATACACAAAAAATTTCAATATAAACATTTGATACCTTCATGCAGTGCCGGTCAACGCACCTATTATACCTACCGTATTCAGGGAGCCGTGAGATAAAAAGTAAACAAACCATAAATGTCCGTTCAATCGATTTTGAATGCTATTGCCTTGGTGGCATGACAAATGGCAGCTGCAGTAAACAGTTGGTATTGTAACCACTTTTTTGCCTTTAATGCCATAAGCCTACGGAATAGAAGTCAAAATCGGTGGAACGGACTGTAGTAAAACGGTTCGTTTCAATGTCTCATCTTATTGTGAATGGAATATGATGCGGTCGCTGCGGCATGCGGCATCCCATAGGATATGGTGAAAATTGGAGAGGCAGTGAAAGTGTTCATAAATAACCTATATCTATAGACCCGATAGAGAGAGGAAAATATTAAAGTGGATTAATACATATAAATTGTAGTTTGACATATTTGTTATTAGTTATTACAAATTATTTTTGTAAATACTGCAATACCAATAATACATTTTCTAAACCAAACAAACAGAAGATATGAGTACTAAAATTAATTCTTGTCAATAATAAAATAATATTCAATTCAATAACAAAGAGCTTACGCCGCGCTGGCCGTGCCCATTAAAAACTCGTCTCTTATCAGAAACAAGTGAGCATAGTACGCTCCTAGTGTGAGTGTCACACATTCTATACACGATTATACTAATACGAACACCACTAAAATACGCTTTGTGCATCCTATTGGTCAAAACTCGTGCATTGTGCGATCGAGTCGTGAGTCGTGCTATGCGATTATCGCCTTTAAGGTGAGTATGCGGAAGTTAGGCCGATTGTACATGAGTGTCACATGTGTTGGGAGCTTGCCCAATTTAATAAAAATGTGTAAAGATGGTGTGTTCTCCTATAAAAAAAATACAAATTAAACAATAAAATAATTTCGGGCGCCTTGGAGATGCACACAATATGTTTTAAATAAACCAAACTTGCCAGATAGAATACTTCGGAGAGTCAGACTTTTAATCTGCCGGTAGGTAGCTAATTAAATGAATAAAAGAATGGAATTTCCTTTGCTAATACCTTGTTTAATGTTTGCCAGTAGCTTCAGAGTAATAAAATTATGAAATTAAATACAAAAAAAAAAAAAAAGTTATAATTACTTACATTATTATCATTGAATTTACAATATTATTATTAAGGAATTTACATTACTATTGCATCTTTGTTGATAAAAAAAGGGTAGGTAGTAAAATAAAATGGTTAAATAAAACCTCTAGGATCGTGGCGTTGATGGTAGGGATAAAAATATCCCTTGTAGAAATATATCCAGTAAAGAAATCGTAAAGAAAAGGAATAGAAAAGAACAGAAAAGACAAGAAAAAAAGACGTCGGGACCAGGGTCGGTCAAAATCCGGCTGAAACAAAATTTACAGAGAATTAATAAATTGTTCAGGATTCCCAAACGTTGGGAAGCGTGGCGTTCCACGAGTAATAATAACTTACCGTCTTTTCCAACAAATGGCAAATTTAAGTGCACCACAAAATTCAGGCGGGCGACAAATCACTTAAAAGCCTGGAACAATAATTTGGTATGATATCGAGCACTCGTCACGCTATCCAATTTATCAATCCGAAAGAATTCAATCTTACCAAAGAAATGAAGGATTATTCCTACGTCACCACGTCCTGAGGGAAAGTTTTAGAAGTTTACGGCATCAATAGGCCGCCAATACCCAGGATTTATCCCGATTAATTTTTTTTTTTATTAAGTTCAATACTACATCAGGTATGTTCGTCGTCAAAGTGATAACGTCAAAGTTGACAGCTTCCACCAAACACGATCGATGACAGCAAAAAAAAACGTTCCGAAATCGACTAACTGACGAGAAGCATGTAACGATATTTTAAACTCGTTACATTACATCCCTCCCCGAAAAAATAAAAGAAAGCAATTTCTTTTATGCTAAAAAATAAACAAGGCAAAAGAAAAAAGATTACAAAAAAATAGGAAATATAAATTCCAAAAACAACAAAACAAAAAAAAAATACCCTATAAAAGGATAGGATTATAAGACCGCAAGGAAGATATCCGCTAAGTCTAATAACAATTAAACAAAAAAATAGTTTCTAAGACTATTTCTTAAAACAACATGCATATAAAAAACAAATAAGTCAAGCGAAATAGTCGCTGAACAATATTGTATAAGAGCACAACAAGAGTATACTGAATTGAGTACGGTTAGGCACCATAGCCACCGACTAACATACAGTATAACTCTAGAAACAACAACAAAAAAATACCAATTTGAGTTCGGTTAGGCACCATAGCCACCGACTAACAAGTATATAACACGATAAAAATATTAATTTGAGTACAGTTAGGCCGCAATTGCCGCTGTCTAACGAGAATAATCCAAAAATGTCTGTAAGAGTGCAGTTAGGCACCATCGCCACTGACTAGCAAGAACAAATTATAACTGTGAGACACAGTTTAAAATCTCCACATCTCTACAAATGCAAAAAATATAAAGAAGAATGTTGTGATCGGCACAACTCTACCAATATTCCGAGCACAAACACCTTCGAAAATAAATGCATATTGTGATCGGCTCAACACCACCAATATCCCGAGCACAATAGCAGAACAAGAGATGCATATTGTGATCGGCTCAACTCCACCAATTTCCCGAGCACAATAGCAGAACAAGAAATGCATCCTGTGATCGGCACAACACTACCAACCTTCCGAGCACAGAAGCAAAAAAAAAACAACGAAATCAAGGAAAAAATATACCGAGATCCGTAAAAAAGTAGGTTAACCTCTGCAAGTGAAAACAAAGTGTTCACAAGCAGTGGGTAACAACTAAGAAATTTTATACAAGAATGTATACATAAAAATCGTATACAAGACTTGTACAAAAGAATAATAATAAGATATGTATAAAAATATTAATAAGATACATATACAAAATATTAATAATAAGAATAAGATCCTTTGATATGAGAAACGTATTCGTGTGGGTAGGAAAAGTTATTAAAAGGTCCTAAGTTGTATTTTAGAAAGTTAAGAAATCAAATTCAATAAATTTATAAGAAGTTAACTAACATACATTCTTATTCAAACCGCTGATAACCTATCATTCATCCCATCATACATCACACTATCATAAGCGGCCTTCAAACAAAATTATCAAAATCAAGACTTACACTTGGAAACCAAATTAAAATTTAATTATATCCTTAACATGATAACGACCAGCGGTACCCTTATTAAGGTCTTTCAGATTATAAACATTATCAGAGATTTTTTCAATTATTTTACATTTAATAAACTTAGGAGCAAGTTTTGCTGAAAAATAAGTAGGTGCATGAGATTGAACAAAACTCCTTCTCCACACAACATCACCCACATCAAAAGAAATGACTTTGCGACCTTTATTATAATAGCGAGCATTACGCTGATAAGCTTTTAATAAATGAGTTTGAACTTTAACAAAAATTTCACTAAGTGAATTAAGAGAATCAGCATAGTGAGTTCTATGGGAAACTTCCAGTTCATCTAAATTATCTATAGAGTCACTTATACGATGTAAAGAAGCATCAAAAATAAGTTCCCTTCCAAACGTCAAAAAATTAGGTGTGAAATCTGTGGCTAGATTCACACTATTATTCAAAGCTAGTTGAACATGAGGTAAATATTTAGACCAAGTTCTATGATCATCTTTAACAAAACAAGCAATGCAAGTTTCAACAGTTTTATTATATCTCTCAACTGTATTGTTTTGAGGCGTGTATAAAGTATTATAAAATATTTTTGTGATATTATAACCTTTCAAAAATTCTACGAAATGTTTAGAAGTAAATTGTGTACCATTATCACAAACAATTATTTTAGGACAACCAAATTTAAGAAATATTTCTTTTTCAAAAAGTTTATTTATTACTCTAGTAGTAGCATTTATCATAGGAAAAATCCAGCAGTATTTAGTAAACACATCAACAACAGAGAGAATATATTTATGTCCAGAATAAGCTTTAGGTAATATACCTATAATATCCACTGAAAGCATTAGCATAGGTCGATCAACTTTTTTAGGGTTAACCATAATACCAAAAGGAGGTTGTGTGGTGTGTTTATAAGCTTTACAAGTATCACAAGCTAGAATATATTTTTGAACATCATTAAACATCCCTTTCCAAAAATAGTGTTGTTTTAATTTATTTAAAGTCTTATGGATACCAAGATGACCAGAATTAATGTCATCATGATTAGAACGAATTGTATCTAAAATATGTTCTTTAGGAATAACTATTTTCCAATTAAGATTACTATTAGGATCAAACTTACTTTTACAAAATTTATATACTTAAGGTTTTATTTTCTACTCTAAAGTTCTTATATCTGCAAGGAGACTTTTGACAATTAATAAATACTTTTTTATACCATGGATCATAAATATCATCATCTGGCAAAACTAAATTATTTTGAGAGATTTCTATAGCGGCTACTTCAATACGAGATAAAGCATCTGGAACTAAATGTAAAGATCCTTTTTTATGAACTATATCAAAAGTAAATTGAGAAATTCTAGCAGCCCAACGTGCTAAGCGTCCACTAGGATTGCTAAGACCTAAAAGCCATTTTAAACTAGCATGATCAGTTATTACAGTAAACTTCATTCCTTCAATATATATAAGGTCTGAAATGTTCTATTGAAGCTAAAATAGCAAGTAATTCACGTTCTGTGGTACTATAATTGCAGAAGCTAAATTCTTTTGAATATGTTCATTGACCAAAACATTCATGGAACTAAACGAAGGCAAAGCGTGCATCGCAAAAGCTGAAGAAGAGTGCAATTCTGTCATTATGATCAAAAGGAAGTGGTACTTCTGTCAAATTTATCATGTCAGGAGCAACAGGTGCAACATTAGGAACTGTGCAAGCACCATCAGATTCCATGTTATTCATAGCAAGAGGCAGAGGAGATTGATCTTCTTTATTCATTATGAATAAACAATATGATAAGAAAAGCAGGGCAAAATATCACAAGTAAAATATTTGAGGTTAAAGTGAAAAAATATTTTTCAAGTTACCTACAAGTTGATTTTTATGAAAAATATCAAAGTGAAAAGATGCAGTAATAATTTACAGGATAAGCTTAGATCACTTAAACTATGATTAGGTATTACTTAAATTAAACCAAAGTTTGTTTAACCAAATATGAAACACCGCACTTAGTTTTACACCATTGAGTCACTTATACAAAACAAAACTGTCTTACCATACAATATGTTGATTTTGCAAGAGTATAATGATATTGCTGTAACCATAAAAGTTAAACACACAATAGTACAATAAAGTTGTTAGTAAATATTGTTTACTTACTAGGAAACATCAAGAAAACTTAGTTGTAAATTACAACATTCCAAAAAAAAGTGTATTACAGAAACTATGTAATTTGTTCTGTAAACAATACTACAAAATATAAGATGCAATAATAATTTATAAGATACAAGGAAGCTACTTCAAGTCCCTGTTCGGGCGCCAAATGTAATGGATGGGTTGTACATGAGTGTCACATGTGTTGGGAGCTTGCCCAATTTAATAAAAATGTGTAAAGATGGTGTGTTCTCCTATAAAAAAAATACAAATTAAACAATAAAATAATTTCGGGCGCCTTGGAGATGCACACAATATGTTTTAAATAAACCAAACTTGCCAGATAGAATACTTCGGAGAGTCAGACTTTTAATCTGCCGGTAGGTAGCTAATTAAATGAATAAAAGAATGGAATTTCCTTTGCTAATACCTTGTTTAATTAAATGCCAGTAGCTTCAGAGTAATAAAATTATGAAATTAAATACAAAAAAAAAAAGGTTATAATTACTTACATTATTATCATTGAATTTACAATATTATTATTATGGAATTTACATTACTATTGCATCTTTGTTGATAAAAAAGGGTAGGTAGTAAAATAAAATGGTTAAATAAAACCTCTAGGATCGTGGCGTTGATGGTAGGGATAAAAATATCCCTTGTAGAAATATATCCAGTAAAGAAAAGGAATAGAAAAGAACAGAAAAGAAAAGGGAAAAAAAAAGACGTCGGGACCAGGGTCAGTCACAATCCGGCGTCTTTTCCAACAAATGGCAAATTCAAGTGCGCCACAAAATTCAGGCGGGCGACAAATCACTTAGAAGCCAAAGAAATGAAGGATTATTCCTACGTCACCACGTCCTGAGGGAAAGTTTTACAAGTTTACGGCATCAATAGGCCGCCAATACCCAGGATTTATCCCGATTGGAAAAATTTATTATAGTTCAATACTACATCAGGAATGTTCGTCGTCAAAGTGAGAACGTCAAAGTTGACAGCTTCCACCAAACACAATCGATGACAGCAAAAAAAACGTTCCGAAATCGACTAACTGACGAGAAGCATGTAACGATTTTTTAAACTCGTTACACCTGGTACCTCTTTGATGGCAAATTATGTAAGAAGAACACCCTATTATTTGACATTATATACCTACAATTTAATTTCAACTCTTTATTAGTGGCTTCTGTGGACATGATAATTATTCAGATTTGTTGAAGCTGTAATAACAATCACGTCATTTCGTTTGAAATACGTTTTTATTTTTATGAATTTATTTATCTTTTTATAGATTCTTTTCCATTTTGTGAATGTGAGAACACTGTAGGCTTAGTGGACTGTTGACCATCATTATTCTGTTAAGTACCTGGTACTTGTTGAAAGCCCTACACTGTCCTTTCATACCTAATAACACTGTTATTTGAAAATATTGTAAAAGGCAATTATTTAAAAAAAAGTAACCGTGGAGTTTCTTGTCGGCTCTTCTCCATAGGAAACGACCAATTGGAACCATGCACCTAGCTTCTAACGTTTCGTAAGTGCCCATGTAGGTTTATGTGAAATAAAATATTTCGAATTTGAATCAGAAGCTCGAAAGTCTGACAACCAGTTTCACCAAGGGGTTTTCTTATTACCAACGTATTACTGGGTTGTGGAGGTCAAATAGGGAGTCGTCCCATGTAATATACTGGTATTCAGCTGCATCCGGTTATACTGGAAGCCGAACCTAACATAGTTGGGAAAAGACAAGGGTTTAAACCCGGTTGCAGACCAAGAGCTAAGCTAAGTTAGTTTAGCTTATGTTGGCATAGCTGAGGAAATTTTTCTGTACTAAGTGCTTGTGTGTAGACCACAAACCATGAACACTAGTATGAAAAATTACCTCAGATTTAGTTAAGCTAAACTAACTTCGCACACCACTCATAAAGACTATTTCTAGCTAATAAATGAGATTTCTCTAAAGAGGTCAGTCACGGCTTTGGCGGCTAACGAATCCTTGCAAAGTTGGCGCCCAAATTAAACCCTCCTACACGTAATAAAATGAAGTTTATAACTTACAGAACACATTGAAACGTTTTCATTTTTCAATGCTTTCATTAAATCCAATTTGTGTACATTTTTTCTATGAATATCCACATCCATTTCGGAGGGCCATGGGCCCTGACCGCACAAATCACAACAATAACCACCGTTTACACTGTCCTTTACTTTGTCTTTCTTTTTGAACAATACATCTTTGGGAGAACGAAACATTTTGATTTATTTTTGTTTTAATAAACCGTAGAAACAAACAATTTGCGAAAGCAAACGCAAAAGTTGACAATTGTTTGACGTTGTTTTTTGACTGATTGATAACACAAAATTGTTTCATGGTGTCATTTTTCAGATATTTAGCATTAAAAGTGAACTTTGAAGAAAGCTTTGCGTAGAAATCTTAAGAGTAAAAGAAATAGTCGAACCAGCATCATGTATGCTTAGAATTTCGTTTTTTTATTAGCTGGAACGTAATTTTATACGCTCCTCCTCACGAAAAAATTGTTTTCTAAATGATTTAAACATTCCATTTAAATAATAATTTAATTAGAAGATAACTGTAGAAATAAAATTGGTTGAAAAGCGAGTTTATCTTTTTTTCAGATTTTTTTGTTTTTTCCTCTTCTAGAATATTTTACCAAGTAACAAGAATTCATTTCTATGAATATTTATTAGTAGTAACGGAACGGAAAGTAAAGCAGGCTGCGAGCACCAAAATGGCCGAAAGAAAGGGATGAAGTTTCTTTTGTTCCTAAAGATATTTTGTAATTTTTATGTGATAAAGTGCATTAAAAATGAAGGAAGTTAACATAAATATAGAAGGCTATAATGTTAACGGGATATGTGTCGGCTGTTTGAATTACAATCGTCGAATGTTTTATCACCCCACCGTAAAAGAATGTTTTCGTTTGTTGGGAAATATCGATGTAAGTGATGCTTTTACTAATGTATTCGTAATAAAATACGCATAGACTTCAATAGAAAGTAAATATAAATTATATAACTATGTAGTTTAATTCATATTTAGTGTTAAAAATCATGTAAACATAGAACAGAAATCCTTGGATCGGCCATTGTTGACGCATAACTTTTTTATTTTTTTTGGTGAACGCTTTGCATTTTCGAGTTTACGATATTTAGTATTTTCAAATAATTCTTTCTTTAAGTGAGGAATAATTGAGATAGTAAGCTGGAGTGAAAAAAAAAAATAAAAAAAAAATTAATAGAAGTAATATGGGTAGGTACCTAATTATTTTAAAAAAAATAGTAATTTCGATGGCCTCGTTCATTGGTCTAGTAGTCGCAAACGCTGCTGCTGAGTATGGGGCTGTGGGTTCGATCCTCAAATGGGGCGGTCTTATTGGCGTTTTTCACTACTTATGAATTTCTCAGGTAGGTATTGCAGCCTACTCTGGATTTGGGGACCCCGACTCGGACAGGTTAGGTGGTTAGGTTCCTTTAAACCCTGCAGGCAGAAATAGGAGCCCCGCTTTCCACTACGCCTTGCTTCATAATTTTAATATCAACCTTTTAACAAAAAAATAATAATTTGACCTTGACCTTTGAGGTTTTACATTGTCATTGAAAATGTGTCTCCTATGAACTGATGGGTGCGGGGATGACTTGCCCTCTTCCTCCCTTCCACGTCCCTCTACATTTTATTTATCAACCTTTTAAGAGATTTATGACATATTAAAAAATCGTTTAAAAATCTGCTCCCAGTCGGCATGTTTTTTTTTCGACATTAACAATAATCGTCATATTGCAGGCAATTTACACAAAACCATAATTAATTATACAACAAAACCTTCATCGTGAATCACTCCGTCCATTGGTGACCATTTGATAATAATTATGTAAGGATAAGGATATTAAAAAAAAAAAAAATTGATCCTCACAACAAGCTCTTCAATTTGATATGTCAGATGCATAGAGAGACGTATACGTCTATGGTCAGATGGTACAGTTTTTTTTTTCCCTGCCGGGGTCGTCGCTGGAAAGTCCGATAGGTATACCGTGGCCCTGGCAACGTACATGCAACTGCAGGAACACGGGTGGGTTTTAGTCAGTAAGACTCTGACACGCCTTCCCGCTTTGAACTGCTGCGCACTGCGCATGTATGCTCAAGTGATATGCTAGCAAAAAAAAAAGATGCAGCTTGTAATTTTTTTTTTTTGAATTTCCAATTTGCCTTCGAACAGTGACCCCCATATTCAAAATTCATTTAGGTACTTTACACGTCCGTATTTCAATTAAATTGGTAGATGAGAATAACTTTGCTTTTGGAACATAGGTACCTATACCTACTAATACTCAACTAATAATACTAAACTCTTATTAATATATATGTATGTGTTATCATCATATAATTACAACAGCATCGTTACCATTTCCGTAAAGCCCATTCCTCACGATGTTTTCCTTCACCGTTTTTGAAGCAAGTGATAATTTTACAAAACGATCCGAAAAGCCAGAGGTCACCACTAGGCTATCATTGCTATTTTATTTGTTAACAACCTGCAATTAAAAACATTCTATGCTAAGCATTGATGTATTAAAAGGAGGAAGATATTTACGCGCTAATATCGCAATCAGTAAACTTGGGCTCGGCGCACGACTATATGCACCGAAACTCACACATCTGTGATCAGTGTCATCTCACAGTCGCAAAGCTACAGTTACCGATAGACGAGGATAGAGATAGGAGACGGCGCTGACGTGCGAGCGAAATCGCGTTAGCACCTCGCGCATTGTGTGCGTATCGTGTCTTTCACGCATGTTGTTAATATCCATCTCGCTCTCACAAATATGGCGAAGCAAACGTCAAAATATTATTGTAATTTTCAACAAATTAACATTTTTGGTTGTACTTACGAGTGGTAGGTAATCCCATGTGTCTTATTTTTCTTTCTTGCATTATTAAAGCACTGTTTAGCTGCACAAGAAGTCATTTTGATGCGTATTTATTACAAAAAAATGAAATTATTGAGCTGTGTGATCTACGATGTTCCGTGCGCGACTGAGTGCCAACTACGGGCAATCCCGTAGTTGAGTAGGACCAGGCGCTATGACTAAGTCCCGTATCTACCTCTTTTAATACATCAATGATGCTAAGCGTATTCTTCATTTCCAGGTGCCAGATGGCCTAGAAGTCCAAGTGTGCTGGGAATGCCTGGCGCGCGTCAATTCTACTATACATTTCAAGGAACAGATACTAAAGTCTTACGACTTTCTTATCTTGTACTCTAAAGAGGTAAGTTAACTAGGTATAGGTCCAAGATATTCAGGTTGAGCTACCCGGCCAGCTGGATTAGGTTCAACGCAGTTTGAATAATTAATTATGAACTTATCTTCAAATAGAGTTGAAAATAGCGTGCTGCATGCGTTCGCGTTCGCGTAGGGATGTTCTAAGCAGCCACGCGGGCTGTCGCGAGCACGCTCGAGCATTCTAGAGAGTGCGCGTAACGCGTCACATACGTAGTAAACCCACAGAGACAAAGTTTCTAAGGAGAGTTTTTTAATTATTCTTAATTGAGTGAAGGGCGGGTGTTTTTGGGGGACTGTCTTATGTAATTTTGACGTTCGAAAAGTGCTGATTTCTCAGCCTAGTTTGAATAAATGACTTTTGAATTTGAATTGAATTTGATTGGTCTGTCATGTTAATATTCTAATGTGACGATGCCGCACGCGAGCCTCTGCGGATCTTCGAACATCCGCTACGTCCGCCGTTTACGCGGTGGATTTTGCTCGATCATGCTCGAGCAGCCGCTCTGCCTGCGCACTAGATCTATGAAAGAGTCTACACTGACCCTTTTGGTCGATTGACGTCGAACATAAATGTTGTAAAAAGGACCAGTACCCTAATTACGTAATACGCGATCAGTCGGAATTTGAATCGTTTAGAAACAAGTTACTAATCCATTGCTTCTTATGTTCGAAAAAAAATCTGCTTGACAACGTAAATAACGCAATGAATGTTGTTGAACTGTCAAAATGAAATGTTATGTAGGTACGTGTTGTGTTTTATGTTGTTTATGTCTGTGACTTTTATGGTGTACAATAAAGAGTAGTCTATCTATCTAATGAAACAAATTTGGCTTTTAATCGTTTACGAAAATGTGTTGCGTAATTACTTAGATAGCTGGTGTTAAATTTTTTGTTTTAAATGTGTCGGAGCAGTGGTGGTCCAATAGTAACGGGTTGTAGTACTTACGAGTTGTAGGTCATTTCTTTTGTAAATTTTGACGTTCAAAAGTGCCTTTTCAGGGTTTCGTAGACAACAAGGAACCCTTATAGTTTCGCCATGTCCGTCTGTCTGTCCGTCCGCGGTTTAGCTCAAAAACTATTGGTACTAGAAAGTTGCAATTTGGCATGAATATACAAGTTAATGACGCCGAAAAAGTGGTAAAATAAAATTTTGAAAAAAAACAATTATTTAGGGTACCCCCCTACATGTAAAGTGGGGATGATATTTTTTTTTCGTCCTTCCCATAGTGTGGAAAATCGTTGGACAGGTCTTTCAAAAATATTAGGGGTTTGCGAAGACCATTTTTTGATTAAGTAAACCGTTCGTGACTTATCAAGCTTTAAAGTACCAATTTTCGTTAGAGTCAAGTGTCTCCCCGCCTCTACCAACTAAACGGTTGTAGTTAGAAATTCAAATGTCACGGGAGTAGTACCTATATATAACGAAGTTTAACTTTAAAGGAAAACTATCACACTTAAGTGGGCTTTAAAAGTTTACCAGTAATAATCGACCAACTTAAATTTGCGGTTACCAAAACATGTTCTCACACATATTCCGTATGGGAGAACATGTTTTTCAATTACAAAGTTAAGTTTGTTCTTACGATTCATTCACTCCAACTACGGAACCCTTCATTGTGCGTGGTCCGACACGCACTTGGCCCGTTTTTTGTGTTTATTTGACTTTGAACGGTTTCTATTGTGCTCATTCTAAGCGTGCTGTACATTCAGGCTACACATAATATAAATTCCTCAATCATTCCAGCACACATTCTTGGACTCTCCGACCGACTTCGTCCCTCACACCACCACCAACATTGAGAAAACTGAAGTGGAGTGTTACGAGTGTGTCCCAGAGGCAGAACTGGTGGAGGATAATGAGATAGAGGCTGAAGTTAAAGACGAAGAGGAGAGTGAGAATAAATATGGTTTCGGTGAGTTTTTAAGCGACTTCAAAAAGGAGGAGGTTTTTTTTTTGTTTGGAAGAATGAAAGTAAAAGTATTTATTGAGACAAGCACAGGAGATCTCAATTAAACTAAACACACACTCATTGAAAAATAAAAATAAAAACAAAGTAAAATTAAAATAAAGCAGAAAGTCCTGTGCGAGGCCAAAAGGCTCCTATCTCAGCATGATGCTGCGACATTTAATAATAAATGTCGTAGCGCTGGAATTCTGATAGGGCCCGCAGTTTTGTTACTACTACTATTACTCCGCCAATTATGAATTGATTTTGATGATTATTTTTTTGTTTGGTAGGGCATACTTCAGAGGTGGGCCCATATAAATTTTATTAACTTTGCTTTGGTAGTTTTTGAGTTAGCTTCAAAATTACGTATTTTTCCCACTTAGTCTATGGATGATGGACTAGCTTCAACCTTCTGACTAACTGACTGACTCTTTGACAATTCAAAAGTGCCTGTAAATGGTTTAATTGAAATAAATGCTTTGAATTTGATGTTATAATAAGTTACTTACTGTCACTGTTATTTGCATAGCAAAAGTAGTGTTTTGCAGTGCAAATAACAATAGAAAAAACTACATAAAATCACTATAATGTTAATATTAAATATTAACATTATAGTGATTTAATGTAGTTTTTTGTGATAAATTTTATCATACCACTTTGTGGTGTTTTTTTTGGAAGGCATTTTTTTTTATAAAACTATTTTTATTTTATGTTCTTCGACCTCTATGTGTACGGCGACTAAAGAAATGAACGGACTTAATCTGTACTAAATTTAAATTCATGATCTAGTTTAGGAATCACCTCAATGGCAAAGTTCACTGCTGCCCACCATTCAATTGCCGCGGTTGAAAAGGGGATTGAAGATTTTTCTATGGAGCATGACATGCCGATAGTTGAAAAAAAAAAGATGGCGGCCACGCTTGTAACCTATTTAAATCGATAGCTGGCATCAATGAAAATAGAAAAAATGAAAGACCAAACCCCGTAAAGTGTTACGTTCCCGAGATATTAGCCTTCAAAGTTGATCACGTGACACCCATATGAACTTTGAACGTTAATTTCTCGGAAGCCTTTTATTTATTTATTTATGTACCTACACACAGAAAAATAGATACACCATTATACTTGTTCTAGGCTGGCTTTTTCTGTCATGTTCATAATTACCAAAAGCAACCCAGGGGGTTATTAAAAAAACATTTTATATATTTTTTTAAATCGACCAAGAGTAATTGCTAGAATGCGCCAGAATAAATTGATTAAATCTGTCACAACAAACGCCATGTAGATGCGTCGTCCAGCATTGAGCTCAACCTTGTATCGGGGAGCTCAACAATCCGACACCTAACTTCACAACCAGTGGGAGTATAAAAATAAGCATAAAATATCTCGCAGTGAGCGATTGAAGAGTCCTATGTTCAGCAGTTAACTAATGTTGACTGCTATTTGACGTCCAAGTCCATAAAATATGTATATAGAAATACGTGCACGCTATAACGTTATCGTGGACGGTAATTTAGAAAAAAGCGTCTTCATAATATTTCCATACATTTGAGTTCCCTGTGTTATCGTGATGCTGTCGTCCATGATAATATCGTCACGGTAAAGATTATAGAAGCGCACTTTGACTTATAGGGTCGGCGCAGACAGAAGTAAAATGCGCGAGCAATTATTTTTCATTGATAATTAAGTATATCATGACTAAAATAAAGATCAAAATAGCGTACAAGAGATGATTCCTAGTGGCGTGCTTCGCGCATGCTCGGCATTTTCTGCGCTGATCCTTACATGGAAAATACGCCATTAACCACACTAAAATGAGACCATTTTTCCTCCACAGAGGTGGCCATAAAAGAAGAAACGTTTGACGACCCATACTTCCAAGATGTGCCAGCTGTTGATAATGACATTACATCGGATGAAGACGTGCAGCTTTCTAAACTTAAAGAGAAAGAGACGGAGAAAGAGAAGAAGAAGAGAAAGAGTGAGAAGAAGAAGGAAAGGGAGAGGGATAGGGTGAGTACTTCTTTTTTTAAATTCGTTTTTACAATTTTGAGTGGACTTGTCCAGTAATTGCACGCATTTGTCAGTAATCGTGCAGCTCAACTCAGAACTTAAGGAGCTCAACATTATTTGATCACACAAATAATCAGTCTATAATATTCCCACAGCTGGGACTCAGGCCTCTACTATGTGAGAGGTGACTTTGGCTTTGTCTTTATACTTTTTGGAGACGAATTGGTAGTTTTTCTAATATGGTAGTTTTTCTAAGTGGCGTCACTAGCTTTCTACTACGCTTGAAAAAAAAAAACACTAGTTCATTATTAAAAAAAAAAACCGGCCAAGTGCGAGTCGGAATTGCACACGAAGGATTCCGTACCGTATAACATTTAACATAAAACTGCGAACAAAACACGTTTCTTGTATGGGTCTCCCCATACATCCTTTAATTTTTTATATTGCCGATATAGAAATTTAAAGGACGGGGGTCCTTTAAAATAGGAGGCAATAGATACTTATACACAATCTGTTCAACTGTCTACCTATTATTGTTCATGAGATACAGCCAGCTGATAGACGAACGGACAGCGAAGGCTTAGTAATAGGGTTCCGACTGGCACCCTTCAGGCACGGAACCCTAAAAATGATAATCTATCTATTTTCAAGTACAGACGCCAGCACGTCAACCTACTAGAATCTGTCAAATGTATTTAATAGATTTTCAACTTTATCACTGAAGCATAAGGTTCAAAGTTGATTGGGAAAATTTGACAGTTTCGGGTAGGTTGACGTACTGGCGTCTGTACTTACACGTAGTCGTTTAAAAAAAATCTTAAAACTATTTCAACTGATTAATTCGTGAATCAGCTAGAATATCGTGAACATGGATTTTCAAAAACACGGTGCCATTTGAACTGTCGGATTGAGCCTGGTATCCGCTTGGTCCCGCAGCCAACCATACATTTTGTTGGGGATGCAACCGGGCTGGGTTCCATGGGGTCCCGGTGAGTTATAGCTCTGAGGGCACTAGCACACTGGCTACGTAGCCATGCCTATCTCTGGCTACCTACCGTAGCTAAATGAGGTTGGCAAATAAGTAGCCATGAACACACACACGCGGGCGGTCGTCCTGAATCAGTTGGCCACTGACTGAGGATTGAGAAAGGCGTCACTTACTTGTATACAAAATCCTGGCGACTTGGCTACACGTCACCAGGTCGCCAGAGTATCCATTCTCCACTTAGGAACCGGTCGGCCGCGGCTTGAAAGAAAGGAAGAAAATAGGTTTATTTGTGACAGAAACACGTACATAAAAACAAACAAAAATATAAATATAACTGAAATATTCGGCAGCTGCACGTCATGACTGAGACAAGAAGGCTTCCACTCAGCATAATGCTGTGCAAACTCAAAATCAAAGCATTTATTATAATTAAACCATTTACAGGCACTTTTGTATTGTCAAGGGGTCGGTCAGTCAAAAATATGAAGTTAGTTGCCCATTCCAAAGCGTAGGTTCCTATGGAGAAGAATGGGCAAGAAACTCCACGGACACTCTTTTAAATCAGAATATTGTTACAAAACATTGGTTACATCATTCATGTTGAAATTATACATGTGAGAACAATGTAGAAAGATGTGCACGTTAAAAGCGTCCGTAATAAAAAGATAAAAACAATTAAAATAAGCTATGTCCCGACAGCACAGCGCAGATTTTCAGTGGTCACACGGCTACGCTCATCTACATCACGTTCTCAAAAACGGCTCTAATGATTTCGGTGAAGCTTGCAATATGGGTTACGGGGGCGAATAATTTAGGAAAATTCGTTTTCTCCGTATTTCACTCGACCAGAGCTCGATCGACCAAAGTTTAGAAGAAGACCTTAGAGTAATGACATGACAGCATGGAACTAGTATGTACTCGTACTATGCGCGTGTGTTGGATCATTTAGCTCCCTTCAAAATGGTTGAGCTGAATGGTGCTGATCATGCGTCATGTTCGTGAACGGGTGCCGTTAGTTGGGACTGGTCATCTCTTAGCTGCCATGGCTTATTTTAATTTATTTTAAGTTTTTGAATGATTCTTTATTTTTTTCTTTTTATTACGGACGCTTTTACGAACGTGCACGTCTTTCTACATTGTTCTCACATGCATAATTTCAAAATGAATGATGTAACCAATATTTTGTATCAAATTTTTGATTTAAAAGAGTGTCCGTGGAGTTTCTTGCCCGTTCTTCTCCATAGGTACCTACTACTCTTTGGAATGGGCAACCAGCTTCATATTTTTGACTGACCGATCCCTTGACAATTCAAAAGTGCCTGTAAATGGTTTAATTGAAATAAATGCTTTGAGTTTGAATCTATATATGGAATTAGTATGAACTATCCTATACTATTAAATGAGCATTCTCTATTTTCACCAGAGCAGAGGTCAGTCGCCAAGGTACTAAAAAGTAAAGTGTCACACGATTTTGTACCACGTGCGATGTACGAGTAACTGGTCTATTTGACCAACCGTGAAAATGATTATGGGAGGCTTTCAAAAACCCAATCAATCTGCCTAGCTTTTGCTGACATCATCTACTCATTACAATGTTTTTTTATGAGTTGTAGGTATTGCAATATGTGGTTAGCTAGCGACCTCGACAATTATTTATTTTACCTCAATGGTCCTAGTTTATCAATTATAACTTCTAGTTACAGCTATATGTAAGCGGGCACGCCCTTTATGCCTCGAGGCTTTTTTTTTCTTTTTTTGATATTGTTTACGTTTAGTTATTTCTATTTCTGCCTGAGAATAGTTCTCGATGTTTTTGGTTGGTATATTGGCGTGTGCTAGCTTTCATATGGCTATTAATTTATAATTTAAATTATGTTTTGCGTAATGAATTAATTATCTTGCATACTACATATTATATAGAATCATTTTTTTCTAACTGAACAGACAGCTGTGCTGCTGGGCAGTTTGTTGCGCCACTTCTTCTTCCCAGCTAAAGCACTAGGAAGTGGTGAAGGGTGGGCGTTTTGTGGGACTGTCTTATGTAATTTTGACGTTCGAAAAGTGCTGATTCTCAGCCTAGTTTGAATAAATGACTTTTGAATTTTTCTCAACTATATTGGGTTCCAGTCTAACCGGATGCAGCTGAATACCAGTATTTTACGAGTACATGGAGCGACTGTTCGACCTCCACAACCCAGTTACTGTGTAACACGATACCTCTTGGAAAGACATTCGGGCTTCTGACACCCGTAACGACTGTCAAAGATTAAAACAAAACCCACATAAATAAAAATAACTAAAAGTGCCATTAAACTAAAATGTACCATATGTATGTTTTAGATGCCAGCCAACAAACGACCGAGAAAAACAACACGCGGTCTCTCTGATGTCTCACAGTTTGAAGCTGCTTATGACAAAATAGTAAATCACGGAATGTCAGTACGAAAAGCGGGCAAAATGTTTAATATCACCCACGTCACTCTCCAAAGATACAAGAAAAGACGTGAAACCACAAATTTTCCTGTCAAAGTTGGCTATGCACGTAACAGTATTTACACCCCAGAACAAGAGACTCTGTTAACGAAATACTTGAAAAAATATGCGGAGATATATCCAGGGTTATGCGTGAAGGTAGTCCGAAAGTATGCCACGGAATTCAGTCAAAAACTTGGGTTGAAAACCCCGAAGCCTTGGGTCGATAATGAAATGGCTGGCATTGACTGGTACAAGAATTTCATGTACAGAAATAAAGCGTTAGAAGATAAAATTGATCGGCAAACTGCCAAAGTAAAAGTTAGAATTTTTTATGACAGATTGTGGAGTATATTATGCCAGTACAACTTTGGTTCTGAAAACATTTACTCTTTAGACGAAATAGGGGTTAATATTGAAGAGTTTAGAGATAAAATTTGGTTGATAACGACGAAAAATGGCCCCATAGCTTTGAAAGAGTCTAAAGTGATATTCACTTATGCAGCCAATGCTAAAGGTTATGTTATTCCACCCTTATTCTTAATACCAAGAGAGAAAGACGAAGGAACTTCGGAAGACAACGACGAAATCAAAATAGAAAAAGATTTGATGAATGATACAGATTACCCAAATGAGACAACTTTCAATAAATTTTTAAAAAATGGTGTCGATTTAAAAAACCTACCCGACTGGACGGAAGATTCCAATTTCTTGGTCTTCCTAAAACATTTCACGAAGAATTTACGAAACTCCGTGGGGCCACAACTGCTTTTGCTACTGGAAAATCAATCTTTTCATTTAAGCATAGAATGTATAGAATTTTGTCAAGAGAATGATATTATTTTACTAGTTATACCTTCATACATGGGACAGGTTATAGAGCCTTTGCACCCTATTATAAGTGCATTAAAAAAAACAATATCTTCTATGTATAATACCTTAGTATTAGAACGACCAGAACAAACAAAGTGCATATACATAATTCCTAACATGGTTTCTGCAGGATTGCTAAAATGTTTGGACCAAAGTTCTATTCAAGATGGTTTTAAAAATGCGGGTATTTTTCCTTATAACAGGGAAGTAATAGTCAATGGTTTGGAAGGGAATAATGTAGAATAAGGGTTTGTTTTAAAAGAGTTACCAATTTGAAGTTTTTATATTTATATTATTTGAATTGGTTTGCTGGTCTGCCATAGAGGAAAGTAATATATCGGGAGGTCCGCCTACTTATTTACCAGCCAATAACAAAAAACCGGCCAAGCGCGAGTCGGACTCGCGCACGAAGGGTTCCTTACCATTATCTATAAAAACAGCAAAAAAATCATGTCTGTTGTATGGGAGCCCCCCTTAAATATTAATTTTATTCTGTTTTTAGTATTTGTTGTTATAGCGGCAACAGAAATACATCATCTGTGAAAATTTCAACTGTCTAACTATCACGGTTCATGAGATACAGCCTGGTGACAGACGGACAGCGGAGTCTTAGTAATACGGTCCCGTTTCACCCTTTGGGTACGGAAGCCTAAAAAGCAGTGATAGCCTAGTGGTGTGACCGTCGGATTGCCAAGTTATAGGTCTTGAGTTCGAACGCGTATTGTATAATTATCACTAGCTTCTAAATCGGTGAAGGAAAACATCGTGAGGAAACCGGCATGCTTGAGAGATATTTCTCGACGGCATGTGAAGCCAAGTCAGAGGCCCATGGGCGGGTTTAAAACTCTGACACCAGGTTAGTCACTAACCACACGAATACGAATGCAATAACAAAAAACCTGTTTATTCGTTATTCATATCATTATTTGTAAAACCTTTTTTTTAAGTCGAGATAATATTATACATATCGACCGTAAGCTGCCAATACCTCCTAAGTGCTTTGAGGACAAGTTTACAGGAGAACATAAAAACTGAATATTTATAAAAATACAGAAGGTATTTAAAAACCCAAAATTCAACTTTATTAATTTTACATCAGCTTAATATTTATAGTGATAAAACATTCAAATTATGCTCCTTTAGGGCTCCAGGTAAGTTAGAAGGTATTTCCATAAAAAAAGTTGGCAAAAACAATCAGATAGATGTTGTTTCTTCTTGATGTCAGTACTTGAAATAAAATAAAATACTACTTTTTAAATATTATTTAATTAGAAAAATACAAATTAAAAAATCACAAATTCGCAATACTTATTAATAAACATTTTGGTCTCACTAGGAACATATTTTTTTTTAAGTTAACAATCAAATTCAACATAAAAAAGTAGGAAAAGAATGCAATAATTTTATAATCTTATAAAAATAATAATAATTATTTTGTTAAACAAAATCAGCCTTCTCTTACTTACATTGGTAACCATAAATTCTTAATCTAATGCTTATCTACAAAAAAAAAAAAAAAAAAACTTTACTTATTATAAAATCAGATCTAAACGTGTGGCAAGTTATCGTAGAAGGCATGGCAATCTACTGGGATCACGCTCTTTAATTCTTGTAAATGCTTGTATTTTGTATCTGTAATGGGAATTTGATTTTGACGCATTTGTGTGTAATCCCGTATAACGTCGATGTTATTGGTTCTTTGTGGCAAATCCTGCCAATCATTATCAAAGTCCATCTTAAATTTGATGATTCTAGCTGGGTCATATAGGATTGCCTTGATGTCGGTTACCTTTGGGTCTCCAGGTTTACGGCCAGGTCTAATGGAATTATAGCGCCAAGTTAATGGATTTGCAAAATCCCGAATAAAATCGTGTTTAACCAGAACTGCCTCGTAAGGAAATGGCTTTTGTCTTGCTTCAACGGTAACTGACATGTAGTCGCTGGGCAGATGTATTAAGCGATTCTTTAATTTACGCTCAATGGCACTGTGGACGGAATCCCCTTCCATTTGCGTATGTCCGACTTCCAAGTACTTCTGCATTATGAGGACATTATGTTGCGTGGCAAGATTTAAGAGAGCATTGCTCAAAACATTATTGCGATTTTGGCCCGTGCACCCGTCTGTGTAAATAATAATAGGTAAGTTTTTCTCTAGGCAGTGCTTTGTAATGTAGTCCGTCATTAAAGTAGCATAGGTAGATGCTGTGAGGTCAGCATCAACCTCAGAGAACCAGTAGCATGTGACGTGATGATTGGTCAAATTGTACACCGAGTAATTATGTAGTGCCAGCTTTGTTTTATAGTAAATTGCACTAGCTGTTACGTACGGACAGACTTTGACCGCTTGTAGATCTGCATTCAAAACTATACATTTCCCATTTTCTGCGTCTTTTTTGTCCATGGCCTTTTCCTCTCTAGCTTTCTCCTTCCTTCTAATATGTTCATTATACGCCACTTCGCTAATGTTACCAGTTTTATAACCTACACATGTATCACACATGTCTTTTTTTAGTTTATGTATAGACAGATTTTTATCTTTAAACATATTGGTAAATACCTTCAGAGAAAATGGAAGGGCATCACGTTCACAACAATATTTTTTATAAACTCGATGCAAATCCGATATCGAACTGTATATTGGCTCTAAGAACACTTTATTAGTATTCATTCTATTATAATGCGAAGGCATCTTGGGCAAAGAATAAAAAAATTCGTGCATTTTTGCTATTCTTTCAATTCTTGTAGTGTCAATATTCCGAGTTCGAGATAATAATATTTTATCTTCTGATTCTTGCATTCCATGTTCGCTAGATTTTACCCACGATCTAACAGAAAATGTACCAATGCACAACGTATTTAAAAACATGTTTTTACATACATTTTTCACATTGGAATTTCCATCATCATCAGTTATAGTAAGTGAGTACTGAAATGTTCCTGCCCGTCTAGAAACATTTTCAACAGTAGCTCTCTTTTTTTTTACACAGGACACATGATTGGCAACAAACACCTTTCGCTGGTCCCAATTCATCGACCCCCAAAACTTTTCGAAGATGGAATTTCTATGTTCTTGAGTGATCTCTTTGCATTGTCTTACTTTACTTTTTCTACAAAATTCAGACTCACATCGGGGTCCTAGTCTTCTTTCCTCTCTATTTTTATTCTGCTGCATTTTTTCACCTTTCGGACGCGTATATCCCAAATACGACTTTCCTTCTAGCCGTAAACGTTTATTTAAATTTTTTTTCCATAATTTTTTATTTGCCTTGCGACGGCGTCTTACTCCTTCCGTTATATTACCATAAAAAACCTCCTGACTAGTAGAGGGTACCGACAAATCACCTAATTCAGGTTCCATTTCGGTACCTAATCTTCCTGGTATAATGCTCTCAAGTACTTCCTGGCTATTGGAGGATACCGGTAATTCGCTTACTGCAGGTTCCCTTTCTAATCTTCCTGGTGCAATGCTCTCATCCGTATCAGATGAGTCGGTATTAACTGAAGACGAACTACTAGAATCTGAATCACCCGATGTTGATGAAGACTTAGCCGATGTTGATAGTACCATTTCGTGTTGCGATGATGTTAAAAAATTATTCGACGTCGTGGGCATGTCTTCTAGTACTCTTTCAGGAATATTCTCATTTTGTCCAGGTTCACTATCACCTTGGCACAATTGTATGATCCTATCTATTCGGGTTTTCCGCATTTTCCTATAAAGAAGAATAAAATTATGAAGATTCATAAATAAATCATCGGAACCAATAACTCCTATCTACTAATATTGACAAAAAAGATGTGATGGAAATAACTCGTAAGTGACACTGCAACGGTTAAGTCGATTTTTTGTAAGGAATTAAACTAATATGGTACAAATAAATATGAAACAAAGAATGTGTTATACCTAATAATTAGGTACAATATAAGATTTTAACTTATTATACAGAAAAACAAACAAAATACTCACTTTTTTTGAAGAGCACACAAAAAAACACGTTACTCCATTCAAAATCAGTTGTCAAACTGTAGATAGGAGATATTGCCGCCCAAAAATTTTTCGTCGTAGATAGCAGTTATTTCTTTAACGGCTTTTTGTATGTTTATTGTGTTTTGAGAGTTAGGATAAGTTGTCACATCAAAGATTACGATACGAGCTAACAGATGGCGCAAAAAACAAGTTTTCGGTAAAAATGTTAGTTAGAAGGTATTGGCAGCATACGGTCGATATGTTGTTATAACATTATTTATAATATAACATATTTTTGTTAAATATTCATTTTTCAAAGACTTTTTTACGTCAAAATCTAAAAGGTGTTAAAAAATTAACTTTAGAAATTTTAAGAGGTGCTTTAGACCCTAAAGCACCTCTTAGGTGTCGGTGAAAACGGGAATTAAACTTGTATTTTTGATTAATAAAAGAGTGTGTGTGACAAAAGATTTACTTTTAATTTTACCCTTAATTTAAAAAGTCATTCATTCATTTCAATTCATTTATTCAATAACAATAATAATTTACATTGGGTCTGAATGTTTTACAAATAAACATTACACAAATAATTAAATTAAGAACAAATTAAACACATAATTAAATTAGTTCCATACAATGTCGTTGCCTACCTACATTAATATTATTTACACTCATAAAAGTTCAAAATAAATAATATTAACAAGATTTTATCTAAAATTCACTACATTCAACAAACATGTCAGAACCAGTCATACATTTTATCGAATTGCTGAGAATGTAAGCAGATTGAGGACGTGCAGCATGTGGTGATGGATTGTGTCCACAACTGGCGCGAGAGAGTCACTTTTGAGAGACTTAAATAGGCTTACTCTTATACTTAACATATAAACTATACTAAACAGTATATGAAACACTTTGTGACAAAGATAGAAGTCACCGATGAAGGACTGTTATTAAATAACTTTTTGGCACCTTCTAAAGATGGTTGGGATAAAATAGATTGTTAATCCCACGTTAATGTTAGTAAAGGGCGCGATGGTATTGACATTTAGATAAAAAACCCTAAAACAAATTCCTAAAGAGGAAAAAAATGGGACCTCTTGGAGCTCATGACCTCGTGGCTAAGTAATAACAACCGCAAGGTTCGATCGATCTGGTTAAGCTACGCATACCGCGGTCAGTCCGTAGATGGGTGACCATCTTAATCCTCCTCCGTGCCTCGGAAAGTACGTTAAGCCGTTGGTCCCGGCTGTTATTCGTTTATCTTTGACAGTCGTTACGGGTCGTCAGAAGCCCGAAAGTCTGACAACCAGTCTTACCAAGGGGTAACGTGTTACCCAGTATTGATATTCTTCTTTTAAGTTCAGGTTCGATCCATCAGATTAAGCCTCGCTTGCCGGGTATGTTCTATGGATGGGTGACCATTTTAACATACCGAGACCCCTCCGTGCCTCGGAAAGCACGTTAAGCCGTTGGTCCCGGCTGTCATTCGTGGATCTTTCAAACTCAACTCAAAGCATTTATTTCAATTAAACCATTTACAGGCACTTTTGAATTGTCAAGGAGTCAGTCAGTCAGAAATATGAAGCTAGTTGTCCATTCCAAAGCGTAGGTTCCTATGGAGAAGAACGGGCTAGAAACACCACGGACACTCTTTAAAAAAAATTATATTCTTACAAAATATTGTTTACATCATTCATGTTGAAATTATATATGTGAGAACTTTGACAATCGTTGCAGGCCATCAGAAGCCCGAAAGCCTGACAACCAGACTTACCAAGGGTACTGGGTGGTGGAGGTCAGATAGGCACTCGCTTCACGTAAAATACTGGTATTCAGCTGCATTCGGTTAGACTGGAAGCCAACCCCAACGCAGCTGGGAAAAGGCAGGCAGATTTATTGATAAAGGACCAAAACATACCTGGTGCCTAGGGTACCTTTAGTAATCATTTCTGCTTGTCCTGCTAATACAAGTGTGATGTTATGATCGCTATTGCTATGTTAAGTCGTATTATGGGTTCCATTCCTGAATCTGGCAAAACGTTAGGCTTCATTTGCATGAAGCCGGAGCCGCAGCTACACCAGCGCCGGATGAAAAAAAAAAATCGTAGATAGATAGATAGAATACTCTTTATTGTACACCATAAAAATTACAGACATAAATTTTGAAATTTTACATAGGGCGACACAATGGGCGGTCTTATCGCTTAAAGCGATCTTTTACAGACAACCTTTGGATGGATTAAAGGTAACAGGAGAGACAATACTGCAGGTAGTCAGCGGTGTACCATCTACATATACAATAAATATGTACATACATACACAAAGCATAAACTTATTCATATAAATATATATACATAGATAAACTTATAATATAAATCTATAAACATGAAACAAGAGCAAGGAACTAAATGAAATGATGATGTGAGTTGAGTTTGATGAGTTTTAAAAGTGGACAAGGATTGAGCTCGCCTTACCGACACGGGCAAGGCATTCCATAACCGTACTGCTTGAACTGTAAAAGATTACTTGATCGTAATATCTCTAAAATCTATGGCGGTGCGCATGGGCGATATTCATTCAATTACAACAATCATGCGGCGCGGGCGGCGGCGCCGGTGCGCGGCGTCGTGTATAGGAAGCCGTATTCAGTTCTATAAGAAAATTGTCAATAACAGCCTGGAGGCTGGATTTGTACCCGGTTGATGTCAATAGGCTTCCTATTCCATGGGTCAAAACGTGGGTGTACTATACAACTACCAACCCCTAAAATACAGGCGTGTTATACTATGTGGGGAGGAAAAAAATTAAAACACTGTTAATATTAGTGCATAGGAGTATTTTGAAAACCAAATATCGAAATTAATAAAAAACTGTCTCATCTGGGTAATAATCAACATTCAAGGTAATAAGCAAAATTAAGGTAATAAGCAACATTAAGGCAATAAGCAACATTAAGGTAATAAGCAACATTAAGGTAATAAGCAAAAATAAGGTAATAAGGAACATTAAGGTAATGAGCAAAATTAAGGTAATAAGCAACATTAAGGCAATTAGCAAAATTAAGGCAATAAGCAACATTAAGGTAATAAGCAAAAATAAGGCTAAGAACAACATTAAGGCAATAAGCAACATTTAGGTAATAAGCAACATTAAGGCAAAGAACAACGTTAAGGTAATAAGCAACATTCTGGGGCGGGGCCTTATTAAGGTCGTTTCTGACGGCCAACACCAGCACCGCGCGCGCTCATTGGCCAAATCAAATAGCGCGCTTCCTGTTACACACTAATGTCGGTTTTCACGAAGTCACTCCCACAGATTTGATTAATTCGATTTAGATTGAAGAAAAACGAGAGGAAAAATGTAACAAAAAGTTTTATAGATACCTAGTAGTGACAGCGACTATGGGTTTTGTTAATCAACCGACTAGCTATGACTATTTATTCGGATATTGTTTATTTGATTGAATTTTTGTTTGTATACTGGGAACGTCATTAGCTAGATACAGGGTGGCGATTTAGTATGTGACTCAGGTGGGCTGGACAAATCTTCAAGATAGCTTGCATTTTACTAGGTCAATAGTCACTTTATGTGACGGCTAAACACCCTTATTTCAGAATTTGTGACGCTACAGAATCTTAGATAATCGATCGAAAACGTGTCCAGCCATCTTGAAAAACCACTTTTCGCTGGTCTCTCAATCTCGGTAACGGAAGTGATTTTGACGACTTTTTGCATATCAACGGACGTCACATAAATTTGTGACTGGCACCGAGCTAAAAGATTTGTGATAAGTACAGTGGTTTAGTAGAAAAATGCAAAAATCTGTGTCCAGCCATCTTGAATTTACGTATAAAACTTATGGCTGGCACTTCCGAATCTCAATAACGGGGGCGTTTTCGAATATGGTTCCTTTACTAATACTTGGTGACGCAATGTGTGACAGTAATAACGTTTGATTTATGGCGTCACATGTAAGGGTTTACGAGAAATTAATAAAAACTTAATGTCCAGCCAATGGCTGGACACATGTATCTCCACTGCCTGATGATCTACGACCTTCGAAATGTGTTCAAAATGTTGTGACGGGGACGATAATGATAACCTGAAATTGTGACGGAGAAACTTTGCGTAGTTTCAAAGATATTGATCATTTAAATTTCCCCATACAAACACTGCAGTAGGGTAACCAATATTGTAGGTTTTATGTAGGACAAGTATATTTTAAGGTGTTTTCTTTAATGGACGAAAATCCGTGTATTGGTGATACTAATACGAACAACTGTAGATATTTAAATCAATAGAAGACAAAAATGTAGAAGTGAGGAAGGGGGGGGGGGGTAATTTTTATAACCATAAGAATCATCATACATATCTATAAGTTATTTGTTTCCGCGGACGAAAAAAAAAACTCAAAAAAATTGAATTTCGCGGGCTACCACGAAAACGTCGAAGGAAAAGACAAACCATACTGTCATGATAGCTGGATGTTGGTGTCGCCATCTATTGCTTAAAGTTGGTACTACTAGGACAACTGGTCGAATCTCTTATTTAGGTTGTCTTACCGCAGATTAATTAATAGTTACTAGTACTCTGATTAGTGATAACACTTCGAAAAGTAAGTACATACACTGCCGGCTGTCGAGTTTAGCTCTCATTTTCAGTTACATAAGATAATGAACTAAACGCGAAATAAAAGTGGGCTCTCTCTTGCAGCGCTGGTGGTCAAATATTATTTTGAATTAACACATACTTACTCTTTTCACTGCAGGAAAACCTTTTATTCCCACGGGGAAATCAAATACAAAGCAGGCGTGGATGCTACCGGCCAATTAATCGATTAAAAAGAAATCCTTTATTTATTTAAAATTATGGTCACCTCACAATATTATTGGATGTTTGTATGGAAAAATTTAAATGGTCAATATCTTTGAAACTACGCAAAGTTTCTCCGTCACAATTTCAGGTTATCATTATCGTCCCCGTCACAAAATTTTGAACACATTTCGAAGGTCGTAGATCATCAGGCAGTGGAGATACATGTGTCCAGCCATCTTGACTCAGGTTGGCTGGACATTAAGTTTTTATTGATTTCTCGTAAACCCTTACATGTGACGCCATAAATCAAACGTTATTACTGTCACACATTGCGTCACCAAGTATTAGTAAAGGAACCATATTCGAAAACGCCCCCGTTATTGAGATTCAGAAGTGCCAGCCATAAGTTTTATACGTAAATTCAAGATGGCTGGACACAGATTTTTGCATTTTTCTACTAAACCACTGTACTTATCACAAAACTTTTAGCTCGGTGCCCGTCACAAATTTATGTGACGCCCGTTGATATGCAAAAAGTCGTCAAAATCACTTCCGTTACCGAGATTGAGAGACCAGCGAAAAGTGATTTTTCAAGATGGCTGGACACGTTTTCGATCGATTATCTAAGATTCTGTAGCGTCACAAATTCTGAAATAAGGGTGTTTAGCCGTCACATAAAGTGACCTATTGACCTAGTTAAATGCAAGCTATTTTGAAGATTTGTCCAGCCAACCTGAGTCACATGATTTAGTGACCTGCATCCGTCAAGGGTGTGATTCTACCCGTACGCCCTATGCACCTTTCGCTATGAAACACAAACTATAAGCGGACCAGAGACTATCAGTAATAATGATATAAATATTTACTGTCATTCCTTCCAATATTGACGTAAAACTATTTAAATATTTAGATCACATCTTCATTCCAACCCATGGTCTAAAAAAACAAGGTGTGGCATTCAGGGAGTGACACATGCTTACGTCACTATCCAGTTGCCACTTTATTGCAACAAAACACGAATTAAGGAAAGATTTTCAGTCACCATTCTGTTCATAAATATAGGTATACAAAGCCTTTAGACTGTCGTTTCGTTTGTCAATCAAACGAAACAATTCAATTTAAACATATACCAACCTCAAACCTCATTGTTTTATCAGATTCGCATAGTTAATAAAGATGGTTGAGGAGTTATTAGTACACACTACTGGTAACAAAGATGTGATAACGTAGACTTGTGTCTCCCACGTGACTGTATCTCGGAATGCTTTAACTTATAAATACCATGATTCCAACCACCACACTGTCAGTAGTAACGACATTGCTTGAATGTACGAGTAATGTCATTATTACTGGTATTGTCTGTTCATAATTATATAAGATTCGAAAATAAAAACTATTCATCACATCTATTCAAAAAGAGCTAGTTTGTTCTTCATAAATAGGGACCAAAATAGCTCTTTGATCCCTAGGGACCAAAATAGATTTGAATTTGGAATGTGGATATTGTTAGTAAAAGTTCCAATCACTAAAGAGATCAATAACAAACATTGTGTGAACAAGTAACAGGCTGGCAAGAAAGAGAGAAAGTGTGAATTCAAAAATCAAAATGAAAATCCAAGATGGCGGCAACGACACATGACGAAAATTTTCATACTTTTCGTCATTGGTGTCGTTTTCATAGTTTTCAAGGGCGCCAAAGCCGATAGTGAGATCAAAATGAAAATCTAAGATGGCGACTGCGAAAATTTTCAAATTCGAACATGGTTGTCGTTATCATAGTTTTAGAGGGTGCTAAAGCCGATAGTGAGGTCAAAATGTAAATCCAAGATGGCGAAATTTTTCAAATTTTTTATCATGGTTATCCTTTTTAACACTGCTTAAATAGATAAAGAGGTCAAAACGTAAATCCAAGATGGCGGCTGCGAAAAAATTGTTTTGGTTTTAAATCATATGTGAGAGATGAGGGTAGGACCGCACACGTTTCTTTTTCTCATAGAGGGTGATGAAAAGTAGAGTGTTCACCTCGGGAGCAACACTATTTTTAGCTCGAGTGACGTACTTTCAATCCCTCGCTGCGTTCAGGATTCTAAATCATAAATGATTTATTTCTGCAAGTAGGTTTGTACAAACACTTTTACACGTCAATCATATTTTAAAAACTAGATGAGGTTGGCGTTTCCTATCTGACTACTCTGAGAAGAAAGGCCGAAACAAACTCAGAGGTCACAGTCTCTTTTAAAGTCCAGACATAATCTTGGTCAGATCATGTGAAGACGATGTAGATTGATGTCTGAAATGGTCTTTTGAGGAAATAACCATTCAGATTGAGAAGACCTGTCCAGTCAGTGCACGCATTTGTCAGTTATCGTGCAGCTCAACTCAGAATTTAAGGAGCTCAACGATTCGACGAACAATACCAAAGAAAGGACGTTTGGGTAGGCCACATAAATTACTCAAACTGCCAGACCATGATAAAAACTAATTGACAAAAAAATTAAAACAAAACAAAATGGAATAACCCGCATAGTCTTCACATTCACAATAATTACAATAATATAATACTTTAAAGTAAATATTCATGTCAATGAATATATATCATTCATTAATGTCAATGTGTATATAATAACCCGGTAATAATCTTGGTCAGAGCATTTCAATTTGAGGACCATGTAGATTTGTGTCTGAAATGGTCTTTTGAGGAAAGAACCATACAGATTTGAGTGGACCTGGCCAGTCAGTGCACGAATTTGTCAGTAATCGTGTAGCTCAACTCAGAACTTAAAAAGAGCTCAACGAATCGACGAACAATACCAAAGAAAGGATATTTGGGTAGGCCGCATAAAGTACTACATTAGAATCTACTCTAGAAAGTTTCGCTCCGCTCTGGATTCAAAGAAACACTCTCGCCTTAAAAATAATTGTTTACTCCCTAGGCAAACAATCTACTATTTCATTTCTTCTGTATCCATGGGCGTACCTATACCACTGCCCAGGAGGGCTGCTGCCCCCTGGATTTTGTATGCCTAAATACGTAGGTACTGTTGTCGATAAAAGTTATGTGAGAATCACGTTAAGACTTACTTTGCAATCACAATTAGTATGCATTAATTTAAGAAAAAACTGCGCGGCATTTGTAGATTTTATTGACAATCGTTTTTTTTTTTCATAAAATCAAGGTCTGCTGTAGACACGTCCCTGTTATTTCCTTTTTTTCAGCAACTTATTGGTAAAGAAAATATGACCCTCCATAAATTGAAAAAAAAATGCTCTATTTTTACCGCCGTGATTAGAGGACTACCAGACAAATTCGAAAAGTTTTTAACATTAAAGAAAATGATAGGAACTTAGACATACTCTTTCATAAAATTTTAATGTAAAAAATAATTGAATAGGCTCAGTTTTCGAGGAGAAAAAAGGGGAATACGAAACGTCGATGTCGTCAATTTTTTTTGTGATATAATCGGTTTGAGCTGCAGCTGTCCCTATCGCACTCTACTGAGACAGTTTTGAGGAAAGAAGACGGCAATAGTTTATCCAAATACCTAATTTACAAATTCCTCGCAGCCCCTGTTCCCTCTCAAGAAATTTCTGATTTGTCCCCCTTGGGCCAAAAGATGGGTACGCATGCATGTATCGAAATAGTTTGTCTACTGTTTTATAGGTTTTTTTTTTATTTCACGAATCGGGTATGAGTTTCATAGTAAAAGTTGTTTATACTACATATAAGATAGCTTGATCTCTGCGACATATGTCAAACTGACATTCCTATGGCGGCATGCCCATACAGTATGACATTAACAGTTACTGTCTGTACTATTATGAAATTCAGGAATTCATAAGCGGTGATTTTACTGACAGCTGTCGTAGAGATCAAGCTATCTTATATTATGTAGTATAAACAACTTTTACTTGTCACGCTGTCTTAAGGAAATTTCACATGTAACACGCATCAATGCACGATGCACCCTAGTGTGAGGTTCTTTTAACCATCTCGACTTCGCTCCAATTGTCCCTTCACTGGTGAAGGCCGGCGGGCTGCCAATCGGAGCGCCGAACGCGGTCAATGCGTAAAGTCGAAATGGTTAAAATAAACTCGCACTAGGGCCTCAATTGACGAGCGCCAACGCGCGTTGCGAGAGTACTCGTCACTACTCGTCAGTCTAGTTTCAAAGCGACAACGCGCGATCGCCTGCGTCTAGAGACTTTTTCTCTGAGCTCTGCGGTAACGCTCGCTGACGCACGTTAACGCGCGCGCATGTGATCGGTTGTTAGGTAGATATCAGGATGTCTAGACGTGATTTGGAAACGCGCGTCAAAATTTTGCCATCTGTATAAGAAGTTTATCTTACTGTCGTATTGCCGTGCCCACCCTGTATACCATTTCCTTTTTCACAGGTGGACTCCCCGAAACGCCAAAAGACTAAGAAGGACAAGAACCCCGACAAGAAGAGTAGGAAGCTAAAGAATCTCCCAGAAGAATTGGTAGAATTGTACACTATGAGTAAAGCAGACATGTGGGCTATCAGGATTGAGGATCTCAACAGCAAGGAGTTTCAGAAGCTGAAGTATAGGTAGATTTCTTGTACGTTATTACGTGAGGCTAATAAGGGGGTTAGGAAAAACTCACAAAACATCACAAGGGGGGAGAGAAGTAGTGATACATCACATGTATTTATTTTTTCGTTGAACGTGCGATTTCTAAACCGAAATGCGGCGCGTGACCTTGTCTCGCCGTTGCCAGGCAACGATTTATACCTGGAAATGCTTAGATTTTTTTAAACATGCTTTGTAACTAAAAATTATACGTGATTTTGTGTAGGGGTGGGGTTAGTCTAAAACCTTACCACGTATCACCAGGGGGGAGGGGGCGAGTTAAAAAAATTCTAAAAAAGATCACGTGATTAATGGACGACCTCAAACAAGTGGGAGGTCCACTTGATGATAATTATGTACAGTGCGTTCATTATAACTTGTCCCGTGAAGCGATTGGTAGCACTGTTCTGTCAGTCGCCATTTTGAACTCTGTTTGTATTGAAACTAAGCTTGACAAGAAAAGGTGCCAACATGAAGGCAAGGGACAAGTTTTAGTGAACGGTCTGTAGTTATCGCCGAGGCGCCGACGGTGGACATCTGCAGTACCAGAGGCCGCGAAGGGAAATGTGGGTGCACTAAACACACTCTTCCACCCTTTTGGGATGTAGTGAGTTGTCAACATCTTGATGACGGCCACAGCTGGACATAGACCCACTCCAATTGCACGCCATTCAGATCGATTCTTGGCAACTCTAATCCAGCTGCTACCAGCCACCCTGCGGAGATCGTCGCTCCACCTGCCTGAGGGCGTCCTACCTTACGTCTGCCGATTCGCGGTCTAAACTCAAGAACACGTTTACCCCAACGGTCATCAGCCGGTCTTTTCTGTAATAATCTCACGGAGAAAACTTAGGTGAAGTGAACGTGAAGTTAGCTGTCATTCTACCAGCTGCTAGGGACTGACAGCTCACTCCGAGCTCACTTCACCTAAGTTTTCACGGTGAGATGGTTACAGAATAGCACTGCAGTTCTACGGCTAATATGGCCGGCCCATTGCCACTTCAGCGAGCTACGTCAACAACTTGAGTTCTCTGCTGGATCACCTCGTTCCGGATTCTATTCCTCAGAGAGATCTCAAGCATGGCTCGTTCCATAGCTCGCTGAGCGTCCTTGAATTTATGGCCAGCCGTACCGTGAGTGTCCACGTTTTGCCTCCATAAGTCATAACAGGCAGGACGCACTGATCTTTAGTCTAGACTCTAGTGCGGTTATATTGAGCACCCCCACTTCGACCGGTTCTGTGCTTCGCGCATCCAGCGGATTCCTGCGGCCTTCACCAGGTCATTGGTCCACCTTGTGGGAGGCCTTCCAATGCTTCGTCTTTCGGTACGCAGTCGCTACTCCAGAACCTGTTTGCCCCATCGGCCATCTGTTGTGGGAGTAATGTGCCCTGCCCATTGCACATTGTCGCAATCTGTCGGTTACCTTGGTACTCCTGTCTTTTTAGGGTTCCGTAGTCAACTAGGAATCCTTATAGTTTCGCCATGTCTGTCTGTCCGTCCGTCCGTCCGTCTGTCCGTCCTCGCTTAATCTCACAGAGATTAAGCGAGGACGGACACTAGACACTAGAAAGCTGAAATTTGGTACCAATATGTATATCTATCACGCCAACAAAGTGGTAAAATAAAAATTGGAAAAAAATGTTTTATTAGGGTAGCCCCCCTATATGTAAAGTGGGAAGTGATTTTTTTTAAAATTTCAACCCTAACGTGTGATATATTGTTGGAAAGGTATTTAAAAATGAATAGGGCTTTACTAAAATCATTTTTTGATAATGTCAATAATTTCGGAAATAATCGCTCCAAAAGTAAAAAAACAATGTGTCCCCCCCCCCCTCTAACTTTTGAACCATAAGTTTAGAAAATATGAAAAAAATCTGAAAAGTAGAACTTTATAAGGACTTTCTAGGAAAATCATTTTGAACTTGATGGAAACAACAGTTTTTGTACAAAAATGACAAAAAGTTGTACAAAATAATTTCTGGACTAAGTTTGTAGTATAATCGTATATGCAAGCAGGGACACTTATTGTGACGGACGGGAAACTACGGAACCCTACACTGAGCGTGGCCCGACACGCTCTTGGCCGGTTTTTTTTTCTTGGTTCTAATACATTTTTTTTTTCCCAAAGGTGTGATGATTGCATCATTGCTTTCAACACAGAGAAGTTGATGCATGACCATCTAAACGGAAAACATCAACCTGTAAGTATTTGTCACATTTATTTGTTACAAGCTGTTGCACGCGACTCTCGTCTGCGACCCAGGATAGAAGTAGCCTCTGTCCTTCTCCGGGTCACGGTCTGCCCATGTGCCCTTCCAAATCCGTTCAACCGTTTTAAATTTCCAAAAAATAAACAAACTCACTTTCATATTTGTAATATTAGTTTAAAATAGTATTAGGATATCTTATACCGGGTAAAAAAAACACATACACATACATAAACTCACGCCTTCTTCCCATGGGGGTAGGCAGAAACTACAAAATGCAAACTGCTACGATCCTTATACTTACACACTCCTTTTGCCTCGTTTACGTTCATACATCTGGTCATACACGCACGCCGGTTGCGAGTACTACGCACCTGTCCTTTCTGAAGAACATCACCAATAAAGTCAGTATATGTCCTCCTAGGGCGTCCCCTCCGAGCGTTTCCAGTCACATCTGCCTTGTAAATATATTTTGTTAGTCACCTTTCATTCATCCTCTCAACATGACCAAACCATCTCAGCATACCCTTTTCAATTGTTGTCACTACATCTTCTATTAACTCACACCGTTGTCTTATCAAATCATTCAAAAAATTTAGAAAATTTGTGTAATTTATACAAATGTATCGCTCAAATATTATGTTTTACATTATCTAAAGAACTGACTGACAAGAAAAAATAATTTTATTAAACTGTAGAACTGTGGTATTGAAAACATATCCACAGATTAAATTAAATTCACTCGACAGCTCAACAACACGTAGCCAACACACGACAGCTCAACAACACGTAGCCAACACATGACAGCTCAGCAACACGTAGCTAACACATGACAGCTCAACAACACGTAGCCAACACATGACAGCTCAACAACACGTAGCTAACACATGACAGCTCAACAACACGTAGCCAACACATGACAGCTCAACAACACGTAGCCAACACATGACAGCTCAACAACACGTAGCCAACACATGACAGCTCAACAACACGTAGCCAACACATGACAGCTCAGCAACACGTAGCCAACACATGACAGCTCAGCAACACGTAGCTAACACATGACAGCTCAACAACACGTAGCCAACACATGACAGCTCAACAACACGTAGCCAACACATGACAGCTCAACAACACGTAGCCAACACATGACAGCTCAACAACACGTAGCCAACACATGACAGCTCAGCAACACGTAGCCAACACATGACAGCTCAACAACACGTAGCCAACACATGACAGCTCAACAACACGTAGCCAACACATGACAGCTCAGCAACACGTAGCCAACACATGACAGCTCAACAACACGTAGCCAACACATGACAGCTCAACAACACGTAGCCAACACATGACAGCTCAACAACACGTAGCCAACACATGACAGCTCAACAACACGTAGCCAACACATGACAGCTCAACAACACGTAGCCAACACATGAAAGCTCAACAACACGTAGCCAACACATGACAGCTCAACAACACGTAGCTAACACATGACAGCTCAACAACACGTAGCCAACACATGACAGCTCAACAACACGTAGCCAACACATGACAGCTCAACAACCGCCATCACAGTTAATACTTTTTTGTCAAACTTTGCATGCCTTAAAATAATTTCGCCATTTTAACACCAACAAATAAACAACACATCGTCGATTTTTTTATCAACTCTCTAAATTTTTTTCAGAAAAGCGACGACTGTCATCAATGCTCAATATGTCAAGCCTATTTTCTAACTAAAGACAACGTGGCCGCACACAAGGCATTACATCAACAAGGCTACAAATGTCGGGAGTGTGGCTTCAATACTACGCTGAAACGACGCATGTTGAAACACGTTGGGGGTCATGCGCCGAGTGGGGATGCTCATGTGTGTCAGACTTGTGGCAGTAGCTTTAGGTATGTAACTATGTGCTTACACACTCCCTTATCATCCCAGCTCAGTCACACACTCGCTCACTCCCACCCATAAACTCACTCACAAACTCACATACTCTCACTAACTCACACCCGCTCACTAACTTGCAAACTTATACTCACTCGCTTACACACTCCAACCAGCTGACACAAAATTACACCCACTCACATTTCATAACAGCCTACGACTGCTCACAAAATCCCACCAAGGTGTGTGTGGGGGGGGGGGGGGGATATAATGTTACCTAAAATTATTAGATGATTTATTATTACCACTATAACAACCTTAAAACTGTTTGTTTTTGAGTTTTGTTAAGTTTAATTTTTGTGCATCACGTCTTTGCGTAAACGTATTTTTTTCTAATCTTACCTATTTTTGTACTTGTTACAGCACAAAATCAAAGCTAACATACCACCGAGGCGTGTGTTGTCAAGAAAGGCCACAATGTGACTGCTGTGGCAAAGTATTCGCCAACAAAATGACACTCAAGTACCACCTGAAGTAAGTACATATCATCATAGGGCTAGCCTTCTCCCCCTCATTATTCATCATCATTTCACCTGCTGGATATAGGCCTCCCCCAAGCTCCGCCACTACGATCGGTTCTGTACTTCCCGCATCCAACAGATTCCTGTGTGCACGGAGGAGTCTCGGTATGTAATGTCTATTTATTTCCATTAAATTACTTTTTGACAGCCGAATGCATCGCAGATTCGCAGTGCGCCCGCGTCCCTTCGCTTGTCACCTTGATATTAGTCTATACCATGGACAAGTGATGTTGGAACGTCGGGCATGATAAGATAAAATGTTATTTATTGTACATAGTTTTGGTTTTTATTTATATTTTTAAAATTTTATTATTATTTTATTGTTTTATCTTTTTTGTAATCCCCTAAAGTGGGATTTTTGTAAGTCCGTAGGTGTGTCCGTGGCATCACAGTGGGCCCTATCAGAATACTAGCGCGGTGGTATTTAATTATTATTTTTTAAATATCGCCTTATTATGCTGAGATAGGTGCCTTTTTGGCCTCGCACAGGTCGTTCTTATTTTGTTAGTTTTATTGTATGCTCCTTTTTAGGGTTCCGTAGTCAACTAGGAACCCTTTTAGTTTCGCCATGTCTGTCTGTCCGTCCGTCCTCGCTTAATCTCTGTGACCGTTAGCACTAGAAAGCTGAAATTTGGTACCAATATGTATATCAATCACGCCGACAAAGTGGTAAAATAAAAATTGGAAAAAAATGTTTTATTAGGGTAGCCCCCCTATATGTAAAGTCAGAAGTGATTTTTTTTAAAATTTCAACCCTTACGTGTGATATGTTTTTGGAAAGGTATTTAAAAATGAATAGGGGTTTACTAAAATCATTTTTTGATAATGTCAATAATTTCGGAAATAATCGCTCCAAAAGTAAAAAACAATGTGTCCCCCTCTAACTTTTGAACCATAAGTTTAGAAAATATAAAAAAAATCTGAAAGTAGAACTTTATAAGGACTTTCTAGGAAAATCATTTTGAACTTGATGGAAACAACAGTTTTTGTACAAAAAAGTTGTACAAAATAGTTTCTGGACTAAGTTTGTAGTATAATCGTATATGCAAGCATTTTTTTTGACTTCGTTTACATATTTTATTATCCTGAACGAATCTTTTTTCAAACAAAAAAAGAATGATTAAAATCGGTTCTCGCGATCCAAAATTACCACCGAAAACTCCTGGCACGTCTTCGGTTGGTCTCTCCTTGGCATTGGCGGTATCTACGGAACCCTACACTGAGCGTGGCCTGACACGCTCTTGGCCGGTTTTTTATTTTATTTTATATAATTTTGTTCTTTTTTTTAAATATTATTACTGTTTGTATTTCTTGTGTGTGTCGCAAATAAAATATTTTTCTTTCTTTCTTTAATGGACATACACCCATCCGCGGGCTGACCTCGGCAAGCGTAGCGCACGTAACCTTATAGATCGACCCGTGCGGATGTTACTTATCCACAACAGTTGAGAATAGGCTAGGTAGATTTGATAATCTACCTAGCCTGTCCTACCAGGTGTTAGACTCATGTCTGTCAACCAGGTGTTGGTTTCTGAATTGAGCATTTGAAGTTGAGAACTTGTCAAACTCTTAGCATTACTTAAGGTACTATTTACTTCAATGTAACTTGCAAAATTCAACATTTATAACGTTTTTTGCAAAGAAATTTTGTATTTCGCCTTAAGTAATGCTAAAATAGACTTGAACAAATGACCAATTTAAAAACCGTGTGTAAGATTAATACACTACTAAATGAAGTCTGCTATTTACCCCATTTCAAATGAAAACTATGACATTTTCCACAGAATCCTGCCACAGAATAAAGATGATAAGCCTAAAGAGAAATTGTTCATACCGTGCAAAGGATGTGATAAAGTGTTCCATTCTAAGAAGAGTTACAGAGCTCATGTGTGAGTAAAATTCTTTTTTTGAAGTGAAAACTTCTAAACTAGGCGCGTTGAGCACTTTTTGGGTGAACGAAATTCATGGAACTCGCGTCATCGTCACCGAACGCTTTCCATGAGCTATATGTATACTGTGATATATATATATGTGTACTTTTTGGGTGAACAAAAAGCGTGAAACTCGCGTCATCGTCACCGCTTATTCTTTTTATCAGGGTCTGGCAGTTTGAGCAATTTATGCGGCCTACCCAAATGTAATTTCTTTGGTATTGTTCGTCGAAATGTTGAGCTCTGAGTTGAGCTGCACGATTGACTGACAAATGCGTTTACCTGCTCTAGACAGGTCAGGTTCTTTCCTCAAAAAACCATTTCAGACACCAATCTACATGGTCTTCACATGATCTGACCAAGGTTATGTCTGGACGTTAAATAAAAGAGACTGTGACCTCGGCCTTTCTTCTCAGGGTAGTCAGATAGGAAACGCCGAACTCATCTAGTTTTTAAAAATATGATTGACGTGTAAAAGTGTTTGTAAAAATCTACTTACAGAAATAATATCATCCACGTCCACTGTTGGACATAGGACTCTCCTACTAGCAACCTATTATTTCTCTTATTTAAAGGATTTTTTATTCACTCAAAAAATATACAAAAGTATCCGAAAACATTTCGGATAAATCCTAACTTTATTATTATAAATGCGAAAGTTTGTTTCTTTTTTGTTACGCTTTCACGCTGAAATGGCTGAACGGATTTGGATAAAATTTGGCACATGGGTAGACCATGACCTGGAAAAGGCTATAACTAGTATCTTATATATTATCTATGTTTTTATTAAATTTGTAATTGCAGTGTTTTTAACTGTGCAAAAATCTGTTTCTCATTCATAAAGATAGCTTGCAAGCTAGATATAACAATGTCTAAATGAGCTATGGTAGTATTTTTTTGGTTTCTTTAATTTCGTGTTTTTTCTTTATTTGAACTTTCATGAATTAACAACTTTTCAACTTATCTCCTTTTGCCACCAGTGTAATCCACGACGGCCTAACCTACCCGTGCCCAATTTGCGGCAAACTGTTTCAATGGAAGCGCAACCTCGCGCGACACTCGCGCAACCATCGCGAGAGACAGGCGGGCAACTTGCACGAGTGTCGCGCTTGCAGCAAGACTTTCGCAAGCAGGGACTGCTACAACAACCACATGCGGCTCAGCAAGAAGCACGTGTCACAGGATACTTACCCGTAAGTGTGCTTAAATTATCCGCGAGTCTCTAGAAAATATCCGATTTTTTTTCAAAAGTAGGGATCCGAAAAGAAACCCCGGAAATGATGCAAAATATCCGCGAAAAATACTCAAAGATATCGGAAAATGTGTCAGAAATACCCGCAGTAAATATCCGAAAATTTGCTAAAAATATCCGAAATTATCTGCAAAAATATCAAAAGTCAAATAATTTATTTCAATTAGGCACAAAAAATGCACTTTCGAGCGTCAAAATTTACAAAAAAAAAAAAAAAAAGATTCTAGTCGCCCCTTCCAAAAGGTAGTTTTCGTATGGAGAAGAATGGGCATGAAACTCCGCAGCAAATATCCATAAAGGCTGCTATTAATATTCGAAAATGTCTTGAACAATATCAATCTCGATAAAATTACTTGCACGTGTCGTAGGATACTTTCCCGTAAGTGTGATAAATATATAGAGGTATGAGGAACAGGGTGTAAAGTTCACTCATCCTCTATAGAAAAGGGAGGATCCTCCGAACAGACGGGTGTCGTGTCTAGTGGGCTACTGCTCGACGATTGATGTCGGGACGTTGTATATATGCTAGTCGCCCGTCGAACATTGCTTGCGCGATGCAGGATTTTGTATGACGTGTAGTTTGCATGTAGCAATGTAGATACCGCCACAAATATATCCGAAAAAGTATCCGAAAGTATCCGCGAGTGTTTGAATAATAGATGAATATGTCAAAAATATCCGCGGCATTATCCGAATTGATCTGTCGCTCATAACGGTCTCCTGAAATTCTATGAACTAAACAGGAACCAAATAATATCCCGTATCCCTTGATATTATTACAGACACGAATGTAACTACTGCGGCAAGAAATTCGCTACAAAATGGTGCCTGACCGACCATATCGACTGGGATCACTTGAAGAAAATAAAATACCAATGTAGCTTCTGTTTCAAGGTACGTATTTGGCAGTAGAGTAGCTCTCTGTGGAGAAGGGGCTCGTGGGTAAGTAACAGTTGCATGGATCGATCGATTAAACTTTCCGAGGATCTGGTCCGCGGATGAGTGACCATCCAACCACCAGCGTCAGACACTAGTTGCCTGACATTTATGCTGAACTGGCCCTATCTGGCGCAGCCGTGAGGCACACAATACAATTTAAAGTTATATTTTTTTTCTGTTTTTTGTGTGAATATTGTGATATGTTTAAGTCCCATGTACTAGGGGGCGAGCCTATTGCCATCAACCGGGCACAAATCCAGACTCCGGGCTGCTACTGAGAAATTCCAGATGGAAAAGCCCAATAACACTTTGCCCGACCCGGGAATTAAACCCAGGACCTCATGCTCAGTAGCGCTTGCGACTAGTAGACCAACGAGGCACTCCTGTTTACCATCTAATATCTAAATAAATGGTTTTTTCTCTTGCAGGCATTCAAAACAGCGAAAATATTGGTAGCTCATGTCAATAATATACACGAGGGTAAAAAAAAAGAAGCGGAGAGTGAACATCTATGTGAAATATGCGGGAAATCGTACAGGGTGAGTTATCTACAAATCATACATAAAGTATTCTTAAAACTTAATAACATATCCGCAATGATTCCTAAAACACCCTCAATATTTTGCAAAATATTCGGAACCATTCGAAAAGTATTCGCAGCGATATGTAAAATATCCGCAACCATTTGTGGAATATCAGCAATTATTTGTAATATTTGCAACTTCGTGTAAAATATCCGCACACCTTTGTAAACTATCCGCAAACCGTTGAAAATATCCGTAACCTTTTGTAAAATATCCGCAACCTTTTGTAAAATATCCGCAGCCTTTTGTAAAATATCCGTAAACTTTTGTAAAATATCCGCAACCTTTTGTAAAATATCCGTAGCCTTTTGTAAAATATCCGCAACCTTTTGTAAAATATCCGCAACCTTTTGTAAAGTATCCGTAGCCTTTTGTATAAAATCCGCAACCTTTTGTAAAATATCCGTAGCCTTATGTAAAATATCCGCAACCTTTTGTAAAATATCCGCAACCTTTTGTAAAATATCCGTAGCTTTTTGTAAAATATCCGCAACCTTTTGTAAAGTATCCGTAGCCTTTTGTAAAATATCCGCAACCTTTTGTAAAATATCTGTTACAATTTGATTTCCGCAACGATTTATAAAATAATCACAATCATGACAAGATAATATAGCTATCATCTACAAAGTGTAACTGAAATAACTAAAAATTTATCATTGAATAACTTTTAGTATAGGACACGCCATAAAACTTGTTGCTCCAAACATTTTCTAGAGTAATGTGAACATAAACGTATGGATTAGCTGATTGTTTCACGATTGCAAGGTTATTTCATATAGTATTTGAAATAACCTTGAAATCTGCGTGGAAATCTGTTGAAATGTGTTGCGATAAAAGGTTGCGGATATTTTCAACGGTTTGCGAATAATTTACACGAAGTTGCAGATATTACAAATAATAGTAGAATGTCAACAATTTTGTTTATTAATACATAACATAACATCACGCCCCGAAGGGTTGGGCAGAGGTGAACCTGTAGTAGGTACACCCACATTTCGCCAGTTATGTTTTAAGTCCCATGTAATAGGGCGAGCCTATTGCCATCAACCGGGCACATATTTAGACTCCGGGCTACTACTGAGAAATTCCAGATAGAAAAACCCAATAACACTTTGCCCGAACCGGGAATCGAACCCAGGACCTCATGCTCAGCAGTAGTGCTTGCGACCACTAGACCAACGAGGCAGTGTGTTTATTAATATTTTATCAATAATCCTCTACAGACAGTAAAACGCCTAAAAGGCCACGTATGGGCGATGCACACGAAACGGTCAAGCAGCAAGATATACAAATGCAAGCTGTGTCCGGCGACGTTCATGTGGCAGACCAGCATATACAAGCATATGAAGATGATGCACGATAATAACAAGAAGAGTAAGGTGAGCATACTAAGAATATTTAATAAGCGCGTGCAGTTCCCTGTGAGCGAATTCTTAGTGTCAACAAGTTATGACTTCTGGTGAGGTCGACACCCTCAGCCTAATGGCTGATGGGCTGAAGGAACCTCAGGACAAGCTGCTTCTCCTCACACGGACAACTGTACGTCGCTTGCTCCGGCGTTACCAGTCCTGACTCTGTATATTTTGGCTGATGAGACCAAACTAAAAACGTACAAGTATACAGGGAAGTTTTATAAAAATGTGGCTGTTATTGTAGTACTATCGAAGAACTTCATATCTAAGCAGTTTTAAAACAAAATCCCGTGAACGCGATGACCGCATCTGTTCACCGCCCCGGTTCTATAGCGGCCGAGCGCTGCAAGCAGAAATAGCCCTTACGGTGTATAGATATGAACTTCTTCGATGGTACATTTTGGTATCTTACGACTTCCACGAGAACGAAGTCCGGGCTGAACCTGGTCTACAATATACGCACTCTCACACACCACTTGTAAGAACACACCCTATACTCTCCACACACTATCTTACGCCCATATACACCCCACACGTACCCTCATTACACCCCACACGTACCCTCATATACACCCCACGCGTACCCTCATATACACCTCAGACGTACCCTCATATACACCCAAGCCGTACCCTCATATACACCCCACATGTACCCTCATATACACCCCAAACGTATAAAAAAAAAGTTTATTTTCAACCGACTTCAAAAAGGAGGAGGTTATCAATTCGGTTGTATGTTTTTTTTTTTTTTTGTATGTTTGTTACGCGATTACTCCGCCAATTATGAATTGATTTTGATAATTCTTTTTTTGTTTGGTAGGGCATACTTCAGAAGTGGTCCCATATAAATTTGGTCAAGATCTGATGAGGGGTTTTTGAGTTAGCTTCAATAATACGTATTTTTCCCATCTAGTATATGTGGACGATATTCTAATAGTTCCTGTCACTGTAATTTACATAGCAGGTAATGGGTATTCAAATTTTTGTGGGGGTTTTGTGTAGGTACCACAACTAAAAAGTGAAAAATAAAAACTTTTTCACAAAAAATAAAACCGACTTCCAAAAAAAACACTACAAAGTGAAAAATAACTTTTATTTCGGAAGTCGGTGTCAAAAAAACGAAAATAAAACCCCAAAGACACCGACTTCCGAAATCAAAGTTATTTTTCACTTTGTAGTGTTTTTTTTGGAAGTCGGTTTTATTTTTTGTGAAAAAGTTTTTTTATTTTCAACAGACACCTCGCGCCGTCCAACCAGTGAAGAAAGAAGATCCCTACCCGGGAATAGAACTAGCGAACCGAATGCAGTACTTCCAACAAAACATTGGAAGCAACTTAAATATAGTTCACATACAACCTTTGGGAATGTCTCAGAATATTGTTTAGGAAGGCAAATCTTAATAGCAGCAGTCTGGATTTGTGCTCGGTTGATGGCTGTAGGCTCGCCCCCTATTACATGGAAGAATAAGATTTCATGCACACACGTCAGTTTCGTCAACGTGAAGTACCGATCAGTCACGTCACTTTCAGGGACGTGTGTGAACAGATAGTCAGTCATTCAGTCATAGCAGTGCCTGTTTCGTTCGTAGCAATACAAGTTTCGACTTGCCGGTGACGGACGTCAACTATACCTGCATTCCGAGTTACGATGTAATCGATTTGAGCGTGCTAACAGTCGTACCGTATTAACGTGGACGCGATAACGTTGCGTCTTGAATCGTCATAGATGACGTCATGACGCGCGCCATCTTGCGATAACGCCGACCATGCCTTTTACTAATATCACCGTGGGCGCTGTCAAAAATGACAGTTGTGCTGTTTTGTTTTGACTCTCATCATATCTATAAACTAACGTGGCATTTTCGAAATTGTGCTTCTGGCTACCGTTCGCTACCTAAACAAAGAAGAAGAAGGTGGTATAAACACAAAGAAATATGATATGCAAGTTTTGACGTTGAGCGAGTACTGTGAGTGCGTTTACGAGCGTTCCGAATTGTTGACAGCCCTCAGCTGTCATTATCGTGATATCTTACTCGGAACGCCAAATATCGATATCAGCGCTGTGAGCGATTATGTTCTAAAACGGAATGCGGCCTAAGACGCGCCGCTAGTGCCGTGACCGATGTGTGCACAGAGCATATAAATAAGAGGCGGAACTTAGAACATTCAGTTTTTGAGAATTTGTGACCGTCTTTAGCCAACTACATAAAAAAACATAGCTACCAACATGAAAATTCTAACAAACTTGACAACCATGTCCTTGAAGGGCAGCTAACTGTCATAAATAGGGATGTGCAACATATCGTTTCAGTAAACTTATCGATATCGATGAAATGCATTCTATGCAGATATTAGTGAGGCTCAAAAACTAATTTATTTAGAGAAATCGGTAAAATAAAACAGATTTTTATGATTTCAGTATTTATTAATCTACATAAATGAGCAAGCAACATCGGTATCAGGCCAAAATGGGTTAGTTTTTTGTTTTTTTAGCACCAATGTCACAATTCCTTTTAGCACACCTGACTCAAATTTTTCCAAGAGATTCGCACTGCTTCTTAGTGATGCAGCCTGCATTTAGGTTTTTGCAATTGTTCCATCAACTGATTTCCCCTTGGTGTTAAATCTGTAAAGATAATTAAATATAAGCAAAATGTTCGATGAGTTGTAAACATTTCTCTGTAAATAAAACGCAGGGATCTTTTCTATTTAAAATGAGCAATAGAGCACAATTAATTTTGAGAATTTCTTTCTCTGTCTATTTGTAACATCTTAACATGAGAATATGAAACTAGATTTATTTCATATTCCCCGAATTTACATAACGGTGTCACAGGTAGATAATATATAATGTGAGACTCTCTAACCCATATATTTAGCAGTCAACCTAGTTAGACTAAATTAGATTACAATTTAAATTAGACTAACATTACTGTAGGCACAATATTTTAAACCATTTCTTCAAGAATTTCATGATTAATCTTCATTGATGGTTCGAGAGTCGTATTACAGAATTTGAATGATGCTAATAATTTCCTGATTGTAAATTGAGCACAAGATCACATTAGTAATAAATATCAGTACTCACCGGTATGGATTCAGTGAAATCTTGAAAAATGCAACATATTTACAGTATGCCAGGCCTCCTTGATACCGCAAGCTCCGTGACCCTTACCCATGATGGTTCACAAACTTGGAGTCACCGTCAATTATTCTGATATGTTATATTCCGAAATCTTACAGAAAAAGGAAAAATCACAACACAAACAATAATACACAATAATACTTGCGCGACGGCAGACATGTTTGTGAGCACTTCGTAATGTAATGTTGGTCAATAGGTCAGTTTGACGTGTTTTTCTGTATGTTGGCTAAAGACGGTCACAAATCCCATACAAAAAATATTTGTTCGGAGTTTCACAGCACTGGATGTGTGTAGCCAACGTCCTACAGCGGCAGGGACGTCGCCACTGCTCCCGCTAGGTGGCGCTGGTGTGTTTGGCGGTCATGATAGTTCAGTTTCTCGGAGGGAATTTGAAATTTTTCGTGTGTTGATTTTATTTCCGGGAATTTAGAGATTTACTGATGAAAAAATTACATAGATACGGTGGTTGGAATGTGAAAGAATTGCAGAATGAACTTCGAAATAAAAATGCATAAGTATTTTGAAATAAAACCGGCCAAATGCGTGTCGGACCACGCACAATGAAGGGTTTTGTAGTTGGGATGAATTTATCCCAAGAACAAACTTAACTTTGTAGTAGAAAAACAAGTTCTCCCATACGGAAATGTATGGGAGAACATGTTTTTGCAACCGCAAATGTAAGTTGGTCGATTATTACTCGTTAACTTGTAAAGCCTACTTAGCTGTGATAGTTTTCCTTTTAATTTCGTTATATAATACTACTGACGTAAATTTAAAAGTTAAGTACGTCTATCTCACCAAATTTTCAGGGATTACGTTTCTTCCGTACGGTTATTGTATAACAAGTAAAGTGAGGTTGGAAATCGGGTTTAATCCCAATTAAACCCAAAACATCAATTTAATCCCACCTGGGTTTAAACCCGGTAATCCGGTGGGTGGATTGCGCATCTATACACAACACTGACGCATTTTATTTCAAGAAAAATAACTTACTAACTTTGGTGAAAACTTCGTTGCTTCAAAGAAATAACCAAAGTTTGACAGTTCGTATGACCCCCAACACAGCCAGCGCCATCTGCATTGAGCTTTTCAGATTACCTGCCATTGACGGGTGTGACTGACGTGACGTCAAAGTCAATTCGCCGATCAGTCACATCAAAAAACTAGTTACGTAGAAGTTGCAGGATGGCTACACACATCAGTAACGACACTACTTTTTCGCAGTATCGCATTTAAACTTTCGCATTTATAAAAAAGAATGGAACCCAAGCAAAGTTACCACTAATAAATAATTAATTTTATTAACTTTGCTCGGGTAGTTTTTGAGTTAGCTTCAATAATACGTATTTTTTCCACTTTGTATATGTGGATGATGTTATAAGTTCCTGTCACTGTTATTTACATAGCAGGTAGTGGTATTCGAATTTGTGTGGGTAGGTACCACAACTAAAAAGAGAAAAATATAAATTTATTAAAAATACAAAAAAAAAGACAAAAAAATACTACAAACAATTTTTTACTTTGTCGTGTTTTTTTTTCATTGGAAGTCGTATCCATTGTTTTGTGAATTGTCACTTGAAATGTACAGTGCCTTCATTATAACTTGATCCGTTACGTGATTAGTAGCACTGAATTTTGTAGTCTTAGTTTCAATTATAATAGAGTTCAAAATGGCGACTGACGGAACAGTACTAGAATCACATGACTGCAAAATTAATGAACGCACTGTATTCAAAAAACAAGATGGCGCCGTTACTTCCACCACGCGTTAGGCCACGCGCCAAAAGTACCTTGTAGATACTGTTAAATCTCTTAGTGACTATTATAATTTGTTGATAGAAATCACAACTATTGATTTGACAACAAATAAAATTGTACTTGTGTGATGATAATAAAAAACATGTATTAAATGAATTGCCATATTAGCTATATTGTAATGTATTCGCAATTAATTTATAATTAGAAACATTTTATACAAAGACATTTTTTATTAATAAAAAATAATTTACAAGGTTTTTTTTATTATTTATCAACGCCCTCCCCATATCCGAAATTCCCAATGTCCATACATTTCTTTGAGACGTAATCCTTTTTTTTTTTTTTTTTTTAATGCAATCTTTTCAATCCTTTTAAAAAAATATTGAGACCGAGGACGGCCCTATCAAATGGCCCGCGAGGTCGAGACTATTTCTTGTGGGGTTACGTTAAGGATGAAGTGTACAAAACAAGCTACGACATTATAGACATAAAAGCAGCCATAGAGTCCATTTTATCGCAAATTCACCACCTGAAAATACAAAACGCAATAGTAAGATTTAATCAATAGTTATTCATTTTAGACATCATGTTTTGTAGTGACATTTACTGCTTAAGACCTACACAATCGATATCTAAATAGAAATAGTGTTCGTTTTATTTTTCAAAACGTCCGGGTTCGATTCCCGAGCTGAGTACAAGTTTTAAAAAAATGTATGAATCCAGTTTTTCTTGTTACTAAAATCGAGGACATGGTTCCTAAGAAGAGATCTTCGTATGTCTTATAGTTTCAGGCTTTCCCATACTGACAGATCTAAATGTGCCACCCTGTATAGTTTTTTTTTATTGTAGATAGAAATTACAGAACGCCACCTGCTATAATCCTCACATATTTACTTCTTTTTGCCTCGTTTACGTTTTTAGGGGCATGAGGAACAGGGTGTAAAGTTCACTCATCCTCTATAGAAAAGGGAGGATCCTCCGACCAGACGGGTGTTGTGTCTGGCGGACAACTGCCCGACGATTGATGTCGAATAGTCTTATATAATTATGTCGTTCGCTCGGTAAAGTCTAGTTGCGCGATGCAGGATAAGTATGACGTCAGGATTTTTGTGTGACATCAGGTCTTGGATGAGTAGTTCGCATGTGGCGACACGCTCATACATCGCAGTGGGATTCTGTAAAAATCTCACGGTGAAAACTAAGGTGAAGTGAGTTTGAAGTGAGCTGTCATTAGGGACTGACAGCTAACTCCGAGCTCACTTCACTTAAGTTTTCACGGTGAGATGGTTACAGAATAGCACTGCTGGTCATACACGCACGCCGGTTGCGAGTACTATGCACCTGACCTTTCTGAAGAACATCACCAATAAGGGCACCGCGTTGTGTTACGCAGAAGGTACCAAACTGTGTTGTGGAGGTCAGATAATCAGTCGCTCCATGTAAAATACTGGTATTCAGCTGCATCCGGTTAGCAGTAAGCCAACCACAACATAGTTAGGAAAAGGTTATATAGGCAGAAAAGAAAGGGGTAGTACAGACAGGTCAACCTACCCGAAACTGTAAAGTTTTCCCAATCAACTTTGAGCCTTATACTTTAGTGACAAAGTTGAAAATAAATTAAAGAAATTTTACAGATTGTGTAGGTTGACCTAGTAAGTTGATGTGCTGCGGTGGTTTTCTTCTAAGGACCCATTTAGGGGGGCTGGAAGAGGGCGTTATCCGCCCTCCGCCGACGCCCGGTGCGTCTGCTGCGGATCGGGTTAGTGGAAGCGGTGGTTTTCTTCTGCGAGATGACTACTCCCCTACTCCTTAGGACAAGAGATGGCGGCGCGTAGTGTTCCACGCGCGCGTCTCTATGATGTAAGGGAGGAGTTTAACACCTCATTCCCCCCAAATTCGAGGTGGCCCGCAGAGACGGGCCGGCACCAGCCGAGGGTCGCGGAAGTATCTGCGTTCCCGCGACCCCCGACGTAGGTGTGAGATGGAACACCGGGGTGGTTTTTAGTCAGTACGAATCTGACAGACCCCTCCGCCCGCCCCAGGGCGGAGGACATCCATGAGGATTTTCCACCCCGAGACCAAAAAAAAAAAAAAGTACCTAAGTTGATGTGCTGGCGTCTGTACCTAGGTTCGTCCGGGTCGCGAAGGTCCCCGGACGATTACTGTTTGTATTTCCTGTTCGTGTCCCAAAAAATATATTTTTCTTTCTTTATTTCTTTGTATTTCACAAAAAGTTTGTCACTTTTTATGAAAGAAAAATATTTAGGTAAGTAGGATAAAGGATAGATAGGTAAATCATTTTTTTACAAATAAAAGGAGTTTTTTGCTTATGTGTAATGGAGATTGGCCGTTGATTTTCAGTAAATTAATGCCAGCTGTTCTGAAAACAAGAAGCAAAATATAGATCATTCAATAAATGTAAGATACTCTTAAACGTTCAATATCTCTGACATCCTCAGAGATATTGAACTTTTAGAGAAAAATTGTGAATAAGTTTGAATTAAACTTTATTGTTGAACAACTTTAGGGGTATGAGGAACAGGGTGTAAAGTTCACTCATCCACCATAGAAAAGGGAGGATCCTCCGACCAGACGGGTGTTGTGTCTGGCGGGCTGACTGTCGGATAGTCTTATATATGTCGTTCGCGCGGTAAACTCTAATTACGCGATGCAGGATTTGTGTGACGTCATGTCTTTGATGCGTAGTTCGTATGTGGCGGTGTAACCACTACACAACAATGGAATTATGTCTATGGTTAGCATGAATGATTGTGTTCTTTGTGTATGTGGGTGCAAAGGAATGAATTTCTTAATTTCATTTACATAGGACCCAATCACACGTACCACAACCACACCACGTGGACGGGCGCTTATTTGCATAAAAATGAATAATCTATTCCCATGTACCACATTTGACCGCCAAAATCAACAGTGTGGGCGATACCGACCACATCAAGGCGACGTCGCAGCCACAACGTTGCATCGACGCGACGACACTAACTGCCGGAGTCGATCTGACTGCAATCACTAGCCACAACGAGACTGCATGAAGTTGCAGCGACACTATTCACACGTAACCACTACTTCTACTACTAGGTACTGTTTGTAAACGCACCCACAATACATGAGAAATTCCTAGTATGGGACAATGTAAAAAGAAAAAAAAAAAAACAAGCAAACTCGCCCACATTTTGTCGCTGCGATGTGGTGTAGATGTAAGGGTAATGTAAGGGTAATAGAAGTAAGGGGAGGGCGAAGATAATAAATTAAATAAAAACCGGTACGTGGGCCCTTCTCTTCTTATTTATTTTCTTTCTTTCTTTCTTTCTCTATTTGCGGCTCCACAGAGTACTTTGTAATTAATATCCTACTGAAATAGAGACCAATCTTGTTCCGTGGAACGGGTTTTATTTGCTTTCGTAAAGAAACTAGTGCCATCTGATATTCAGAGTTTGAACTACACCTTTGGAGGACACCGGTAATGCTATAGCTATAGCTATGTATAGGATGTGTATAGATATGGTGGTAGTATGGGTCTAGATTCTGTAGTATTTTAGTGTTCATTTCAAGGATTGATAAATGAAATACAATTTAGTAATCTCTCTATCTCAAACTTAACACTACACTGGAGTCCTGTCTCAGTTTTAACAGAACCACTCATAAAATCACTTTCTGGTCACAAATAAGGATAATAAGTATTAGTCATTAACATGATGTTTCATAATTCTAATATATTATTTATTTTTCTTTATACCAAATTTCTTAATTAATGGTAACAATCATCCAAACACACAAACTTTCACATGTATAATATTATAATAATAACATAAATTATATATTATATTATATTATTTTATTTCATTTTGAATACCTACATATTATTTACACTTAAAGTAGATAGCAAAAGTGTAAAAAACGGCCACTTTTGACACTTTTGCTATCTAATTTGGATACGAAACACTTTGAGTTCTGTTTTAACAACGTAAAAATACTTTATCCTCTTTGTAACAAACTCCAAGATTCCATTTCTTGTTCTTTATTTTCTATGCTATGCTACGATTTTTTATTCAATGAGGGCGCCACTTAGCTCGGGGTAGCGCCTTAAACAAATTTCTGCATTTTCATTGAAATTTTGAATATGTATTTCTTTTTCAACCGACTTCAAAAAGGAGGTTTTTTTTTTTAATATGTTTGTTACGCGATTACTCCGCCAATTATGAATTGATTTTGATGATTCTTTTTTTGTTTGGTAGGGCATACTTCAGAAGTGGTCCCATATAAATTTGGTCAAGATCTGATGAGGGGTTTTTGAGTTAGCTTCAATAATACGTATTTTTCCCACCTAGTATATGTGGATGATATTCTAATAGTTCCTGTCACTGTAATATACATAGCAGGTAATGGGTATTACATTTTTTGTGGGGGTTTTGTGTACCACAACTAAAAAGTGAAAAATAAAAACTTTTTCACAAAAAATAAAACCGACTTCCGAAATCAAAGTTATTTTTCACTATATAGTGTTTTTTTTGGAAGTCGGTTTTATTTTTTGTGAAAAAGTTTTTTAATGGACACGTTTCTATTTAATTATTGAAAATATGCAAGATGTAGGCGGCCTGAATTTCACAAGCGGTTGAAAAATAAAACATAAACAAGCAACAAAAAAAAACGGTTTAACCAAAACCCGGTTTTTTAAATACAAAACCCGAAAAAGAAAACGGATTTCCATTTTGGCCCGTTTTGCATTCCTTAATCAGCACCATCCAGCTCAACCAAATAGAAACAAAACTGATAGTTCGTAGCAAATTGCTACGGCGGCGTAGCGTCGTAGCAAGATTGTCGAGTCGCGTAGCTCCGCCTGTGAAACAACAATGCAATACCTACCTGTCAAATGTATGAAATCGCAGATTTCTAGATTTTAGACTACATAAGAGGGAACAGAGGCTGCGAGGAATTTGAAAAATAGGTATTTGAAGAAACTATTGCCGTCGCGCTGCGCCCGAAAAACCGAGTTAAACCCTGTAAAGTGCGGTTGGGACAACTGCAGCTCGGACCGATTATATCACAAAAATTTTGACGAAAACGACGTTTGGCATCCTCCTTTTTTCTCCTCGAAAACTAAGCCGATTTAATAATTTTTTACATTAAAATTTTAAGAAAGAGTTAGTTAGAGTTAGCTAGGTTCCTATTATTTTCTTTTATGCTAAAAACTTTTCCGAATTGGTCTGGTAGTCCTCTAATCACGGCGGTAAAAATGGGGCATTTTTGTAATTTTTGGAGGGTCATAGTTTCCTTACTTATTAATTGCTGAAAAAAAAGAAATGACAGGGACATGCATAAAGAGACCCTGATTTTATTTTAAAAAAATGACAGCTTCGAGGAATATGTTAGTATGGAGAATCGCGGGCCCTGTTCCCTCTTAAGTTCCACAGTAAAAGTTGAACACCACCCGCTTAAATATTTCACAGTTTTATTTAATACTCTACCTAGCCTTTTCCCAACTATGTGGGGTCAGCTTTCAGTATAACTGGATGCAGCTGAGTACCAGTCTTTTACATGGAGCGACCGCCTATCTGACCTCCACAACCCAGTAACTGGTTAATACGATACCCCTTGGTAAGACTGCTTTTCGTGCTTCTGACGACCCGTAACGACTGTCAAACATCCACGAATGACAGCCGGGACCAACGGCTTAACGTACTTTCCGAGGCACTGAGGAGTCTCAATATGTAAAGATGGTCACCCATCCACGGACTACTGGATCGACCTGTGCAGCTGTTATCCTTGTTAAAGACTCGTGCAGACTAGCGTGACACCGGTAATTGTTCTACCGTGAAGTTTTCTTAGAAATTGTTTTGTTCGAGTCGGGTCGCGCCAGTCTGCACGACGCTTAACACTAGTAGATGCTAATCTAAGCAGTATTGTTTTGTTTGTTTTCAGATCTTTAGGCCTTGACCTTTCTCTCAGGGATAGAATATACTTTAATATAATATAGAGGCTTTTTTTGGCCTGTTCTTGCACAGATACGACGCACAGCTTGCTTATTGTTTAGTACCTACATAATATGTAGAATTTAACTCTGAAATCGGCATTTTGTTTTGTTGTTTTTGTTGTCATTTGACAATGTCGCAACCACAGACACAGATTACGTAATGTCTCTCATATTATATAAATTTGTCTATGGTAATGTCGCAACACTGAGTAAATTACGCAATATTTTCTATGGTCCGAGGCCTTGACATCAATCAATGAACAACATTTCCAAACGTTTTTTGTTGGTTGAATACGAGGCTTTTGGCTCCTTTTGTATTTTTGTGTGCTTTGTTTGTGCAAAATATTTTCTTTCTTTCTTAATATAACTAAGACTGATCTTGTTTTATTTATCTACTAGATTCGCCCCACGATTTTACATAAGTCTCAATCCCGTGGGAATATCGGGATAAAAAGTATTCTATGTCCTAACCTAGGTCATGGTCTACTCATGTACCAAATTTAATCCAAATCCGTTCAGCCGTTTTAATGTGAAAGCGCAACAAACAAAAATATTAATATTTATGCATCTCCTTTAGTTACACGTCACCTACAATATTTTCTATGCTTCATAAATTGAGCGAGAAAATCGTAAATTAAAAATCACTAGTCGTTACCTCGACGGTGGTGGCACAGCTTGCCAAGCGAAGCCAGCGAAATTCAACTTTTGAGTCGTTTTTCTTCTGAGTCATCAGAATAAATAGTGCACCAGGCAGAGCCGTAGCCGAGAATTAATTTCGAGGGGGTTTGCCAACTTTTTTAGAAGTATTTCTGATTTCAGAGAGGGATACTCTAAAACATTTAAGTACATTTTGCAGATAAAACAATACATAAATAATAGATAAGCGAAATATTTAGTATCTTATTCGCGATCTCCTGACTTTGATTATAATAATGTACTTAAGTTAAAACTTGTTCCCACAAAAACCACTTAATTATCTCGTAAAACAGGGCTTCCTCTCTCCTACCCTTTTGCTGTGCCCCACAGGGTCCATAATGATCTAAATTATATAGTTACCACCTAAGTACACATTATGGTACAGCAATAAAGATATTGAAAGGGTAAATAAAGAACAGGTTGAGATGTATAAAAAAGAGCTTTGATTATTTTAAATAGTAATTTTAATTCTTATGGCATAAAATCATTAAGAAAAAATGATTTTATACTCGTAATCTAAGACATTCTAGTCAGAATTCAAATTGATGAAGAGTTTAGTTAATATCAATTTCAATAAAGCCTTGTTTCTCTCTTCCCTCCACTTTGCAATCACGACCAAAAACAGGGACATCTATAACTTGAACGTCACTTTAGCATAATGGGGCCGCTACGGAGAATATAGGATGCAAGAGCGATCGAAGCAAGTTTGACATTTTTAGCATCTCGCTTCGAATCAAACAATCTGCCTAGCCTTTTCCCAACTATATCGGGGTCGGCTTCCAATCTAACCGGATGCAGCTGAATACCAGTATTTTACATGAAGCGACTGCCTATCTGACCTCCACAACCCAGTAGCTGGGTAATACGATACCCCTTGGTAAGACTGGTTGTCAGGCTTTCGGGCTTCTGACGACCCGTGACGACTGTCAAAGATCCACGAATGACAGCCGGGACCAACGGCTTAACGTGCTTTCCGAGGCACGGAGGAGTCTCGGTATGTAATGTATGGTCACCCATCCACAGACCAACCCCGGCAAGCGTAGCTTAACCTGATGGATCGACCCGTGCGGCAGTTATTACTTAGCCACGAGCTCCTCCTTACAAAAATAGCTTACAGATATAAAATTGTAATGAAGTTAGTAGCCAATTCTTACTTCTCTGAAACCCAACGGGTTTCATATGTGCTGGTTTTAGATAACTCACGGGACTAAATAGTAAATTTTTAGGGTTCCGTACCCAAAGGTTAAAAACGCGACCCTATTACTAAGACTTCGATGTCCGTCCGTCCGTCCGTCCGTTTGTCGCCAGGCTGTATCTCATGAACCGTGATAGTTAGACAGTTGAAATTTTCACAGATGATGTATTTCTGTTGCCGCTATAACAAAAAATACTAAAAACAGAATAAAATAAATATTTAAGGGGGGCTCCCATACAACAGATATGATTTTTTTTGCCGTTTTTATAGATAATGGAACCCTTCGTGCGCGAGTCCGACTCGCACTTGGCCGGTTTTTCATAATTTGTTTGTAGTTTTTATAAATAGGAGAGCAGATATTGCTGTAGTAAGTATGATTAAGGGTTGGTACATCTAATGCAGCCCTACCCGAATGAGCTCGTGTCGACGCGAGTAAATATTTGAACAAGAACAGGGCCTGCGATTCTCCTTTTTTCTTCCTGAATAATTGCCTGCACAGCAATATTTTTTTTAATTCAGCAATTAATTGGTAAATAAAATATGAAAAAATTACAAAAATCCTCCATTGTTACCGCCGTGATTAGATGACATCCAGACAAATACGAAAAGTTTTCAATATTAAAAAAAAAGATAGAAACCTAGACATATCTTTCTTAAAAATTTGATGTAAAAAATAATTGAATCAGCTCAGTTTTCGAGGCGAAAAAAGGGGCATACGAAATGAGCTCTCGTAAAAAATAATCGGTCTGAGCTGCAGTTGTCCCTATCGCACTCTGCGGAGGCAGACTTGAGGTAACACGATGGCAATAGTTTCTTTAAATACCTATATTTCAGATTCCTTGCAGGCCCGATCCCTCTTAGCAACAAGAGCTGAGATAACCCACACCTGTTAGGATAACTGATAAGAACGTTATCATAATGTTACAATCTTATCATTTTACAGGAAAAAGTTTAGTTGATAATGTTTTGTAATCAGTGTTTTCAGTCTTACTGAAAAACTACATAAACATTATATTAGTAAGTGTTATTATTTTGATTGTTTTTAGAGTTCCGTACCTCAAAAGGAAAATGCGGAACCAATTCGTTGTCCGTCTGTCTGACAGTCTGTCAAGAACTCAAGAAATATTTTTTCAGGAACGCGAGGAGGTATCAACTTGAAATTTAAATCAAATTCGTAGATCTATGGTCCCTTGTAGCTCTAAAAAATCAAGCTTCTAAGTCAAATACATTGGATGATGTATTCGTCTAATCCCCATGGCTTACAACTCGTAAATCGGAGCCATTAAGTACCTTCCACTGGGTCACCACTGCGTTAGGTATACCACAACATACCTAATGGGAAATGCCTGATGAGAAAACTAGCGAGTTTTAGCTTGTTCAAACGAATCTTATTACACTAAGTACCTAATTCATTAAATCATATCTTACAGATAAGGATTTCGCACATTATAGCCCCTGATTAATATTACAAAAATAACTGTCGTAATTATTTAACATTCAATCAGCAATCATGGGCAAAGTGGTAGCGTTGGTATTATTCGGATTAGCTGCTGTTTCAGGTAAGGTTAATTCTTATTATTTTTTTAAATTATTTCATAAAAACATTAAAAATATTAAAAAAATGGAAAATCCAAAAGTGCACGCCTCTTAACGCCCATTCAAAAATATTACCCAACAATATGGGTAAAATTTCTCACCTCACAATCTACACACAACACCCACACACACACAGCTAGGCAACGGAAGAGGGTCGAAGTTAGAAAAATATATATAGATAATAAATTAGATACTTTTTTATTCATTATAATGAAACTACTTTGAATAAAAGAACCATTTTCAATAGGGTTCCACTAAAGGCTGAAACGAATCTATAAAAAAATAAAACTCACTTAATTGATTTTTTTGTAAGTTACAATGTGTTCAGGTTTCACACGTAATTGACGAGATTTTTTTTTAAACTTTTTGGATGATTTTTCGTTTCTGCTGCATTAAATCAATGTTTGAAAAGTACAGAATTAATGATCTACGAGTATACCTAAAATGGTACTCGTATATCTAAATCAAGCAGGTTCCGTGTAAGAGGGTAACAAAAAGAAAAAAAAACAGTTGCAGGCAAAACAAATTTTTAGATTGCAGAGCACTCTGTAATGCTTCGTATTATGAGTATGAGTCGTGCAAAACAGTAGCCCACCGTTATCGGGTAGGTACAGGGTCCAAGCTACCGGTGGTCGGGCTCCTGAGAGAGGAACCTCCTAAAATAACGCGCCGTGTCCAGAAGTACCGCTTTCTGAATCAAGCCCATGATCCAGCTGCCTAACGAGAGCCTTCTCGGGTGATGGTTAAGGCTCTTGGCTAATATGCCATTGGCCGTCACGACTATCGGCACAATGACTGCAGTATCCATATCCCACAAGTCGATAACCTCGCGAGCCAGCTCTAGATACTTAACCTGCTTATCTTTTTCAGCTTTCACGAGGTTCTCGTCATGCGGGACCGCTATATCAATAATCATTGTGTGACGCTCTAATCGATCTATCACCACATGTCTGGCTTATTGGCAACAATAGTCCTGTCAGTGATGATAGGTCGATCCCAATACAACGTAATATTGCAATTTTCGAGAACTGGGTCGGGCACCTATAGTACGGTACTTCCGATTCCACAAGACCGTATTTCAGAGTAAGTTGCTGGTGGATAAACCTGGCTAAAAGGTTGTGCCTATGCAAGTAGTCTCCGTTAGCCAGACGACAATAGCCAGAAATAAAGTGTCGTATTGATTCCCCCGGACGGTAGCATGCCCGACAGATGTCAACCGTGTTGTCCTTCGCAATATATTTCCGGCAGTTGTTCGGCATCATAACTTCGTCCATAATCGCAAAGGCAAAACCTTCAGTTTCCCCAAAGATATCACCGAATACGGACGCTAACAGGTCTACATCGGGCCCATGTAAGGCCTGTTGGAAAAGCCCAATAATACTTTGTCCGACCTGGGAATCGAACCCAGGACCTCATGCTCAGCAGTAGCGCTTGCGACCACTAGACCACCGAGGCAGTCACTTATTACTAGCGTTCATACCAAAAGTAAGCAAAGTCGCAAATAGCTGTCAAATATTTATCTGTTTTAATTAATTTGTCAATATTACTGTATGGAAATATAAAATATCACTAACTAGCGAACTAGAATATTAATAATGAATTGCAATTTAACACTGAGTTTGATTTTGTAACCGTTTTAGGTGTAAAAAAGTCACTTAAATCATACGAGTATATCTGCGTCATAAGTTCCATTTAATTGCGAGATTTTTGCTAGCCGTGCATACCTATGACTCCGGGAAGTTACCAGTACCTACTTTCTGAGAAATTTGAACAAAGCTGCTGTGTACCTATAAAAGTATGAAAACTTAAAACTAAAGTGTCAGTCCTCCGCCTCATGGATCATCAGTCCTATCCTTTTATCTTAGAAAACCTGCAAGCTATGTCGTTCAAACCACTTCTTTTACGGTTAATTCTTATCCTTCGGAAAACCACAATCTTCTGCAAAATCGGCTGCAAATCTAAAATTATTAATTTGTATGGATCATATCGGGCACGCCCTTTATGACTGGAGGATTTTTTTTTCTGCCTGAGTACCTACAGTTCTCGATATTTTTGGTTGGCTTGTGCTAGCTGACATATTGCTAATAATTTATAATTTAAATTATGTTTTGTGTTGCGTAATGTAAATTATTTTGCATATTATTTAGAATCATTTTTTCCTAACTGAACAGACAGCTGTGTTGCTGGGGAGTTTATTGCGCCACTTCTTCCCAGCTAAAGCACTAGGAAATGGTGAAGGGTGGGCGTTTTTGGGGGACTGTCTTTGTAACTTTGACGTTCGAAAAGTGCTGATTCTCAGCCTAGTTTGACTATATGACTTTAGAATTTTAATTTTTTTAAATTGCTTTTGAATGCAACCTTCTGGACACCATGCAAATGATTAATCTTGCGTATCAAATATTTGTCTATCCTCCGAAGTTGTACGCGCGGCTTTAACATCTTTAGATTCCTCTAAAGGGGCGGGACCCGACGGCCTATCTCCCAGCTTATTCATAAAAACACGCGATAGCTTGTGTACCTACTGCATTGCACATTTATCTTTAATAAGTGTTTGCGTCAAGGTGTTTTTCCCGCAATTTGGAAACGTGCGTATAACTCCTATTTATTAAGACTGGTGACAAAAATAATGTAGAGAATTATCGGCCCATCTCTATTCTCTCTACATTGTCTAAGGTTTTTGAGAGTCTTGTTCATGGCGCCTTGTAACCCCACATTCATCAGCTTATTTTAACCGAGCAACACGGTTTCGTCAAACGTCGTTCAACAATAACCAATCTGTTATTATTTACCAACTATTTATTTGAAAACTGCATCAAAAAGTTCAAGTGGACGCCGAGTACACGGACTTTCAGAAGGCGTTTGATAAAGTGGATCATATATTGCTTTTAGAAAAAATAGCTTTTAACGGAATACGTGGTAATTTGCTTAGATGGTTTGTTTCTTATGTTTATAATAGGACTCAAAAAATTCCGCCTGACGCAGGTCCTCACCGGACACGGCTGTTTCGGGAGGTACCTGTTTCGGATAAGGCGGGAGGAAACGCCCGGGTGTCATCACTGCGTTGATCGCCCGGAGGACACGGTGGAGCATACGGTGGAGGTATGTCCGGCTTGGGCAGAGCACCGCCGTGTCCTCGTGGAGGCGATCGGTAGCGGGGATCTCTCGCGTCCGGCTCTGGTCCAGGCCATGGTACGGAGTGAGAGGGCATGGGAGACCGTCACCTCCTTCTGCGAAGCAGTAATGCTCGCAAAGGAGGAGGCGGAACGCGTGAGAGAGAGGCAAATTTCGCGCCCTCACGCCCCTAGCCGCCGCAGGCGGAGACGCCCTGGGCGTCGGGAATCAATTGCTGATTCCCGGCCACCGTAGGCGCGGGCTTGCAGACGGTGAGCAATGGGTAGCTCGCCGTCTGGTAAGGACCAAGCCCGGGTCGACGGCGCGTTGTGTTCCACGCGCGCTTCACAGAGTGTCAGCGAGTGAAGGGGTCCGATGAGACCATTGCCTGCCGGGGTTGCGTGAAAGTCCGAAATGGATACCGTGGCCCCCTGGCATTGCACAGGCAACAGAAGGAACACGGGTGGGTTTTAGTCAGTAAGAGTCTGACACGCCCTCCTGCTCCACCCAGAGCGGGAGACGTGATTTGATGATTTCCCACCCAAAAAAAAAGGACTCAAAGGCGTCTCATCCTATAGTTGTAACATCCGGCGTACCACAGGTATCCATTTTGGAACCTCTCCTCTTCATTATATTTATTAATGACATTAAACAATGTTTTATCAACTCTAAATTTTTAATGTACGCTGACGACATAAAAATCTACAGATCATGTAAGAATATACAAGACTGTCTACTTCTTCAAATGGACCTAGATAGACTATTTACATATTATAACAATAATAAGCTCTTTCTCAGTCTACCCAAATGCCATGCTATCTCATTTACCAAAAAGAGGAATACAACTGAGTTTAATTATTCAATTAATAACTCGCACTTGGATAAAGTTAGTTTTGTTCGTGACTTGGGTGTTACACTGGATGCCAGTTTGCACCTCGACACACACGTTGACAAACAAGGTGTATCATATGTATGGTTTCGTCATGAGATCAACGCGTGACTTTGTGCAGCCCTCTACTCCCTACCCCTCTACTCCCTCTAATCTTTGTTGAATTATAGATCTCTCAATGTTTCTAAAATTACAGGAAATCACGGTACTATTAATTAGCAAAACACGATGCCTAATTAAAACCAAAAACTTTGTTATTTTTTTCCAGCTCTCCCGTATGACCCGGTGATCAGGAAGCTGGACGGCCTCCGCTACCAGTACGTTGAGGGTCCAGATGGATCTCTTCACCTGGTGGACCTGTGGGGGACCGTCAGCGATGTGGCTGAAGCGGCCAGATACAACCCTGATAGGCAGAATGTTTACCATTTGTTTACTAGGTAAGGATGCGGTGGTTTTACAAAGTAACCACCCACCTGAAGAGAATCTTGTTGAAAAACAGAGAAAATAAAACAAATATTGATTTTTTGATATTGTGGCGGCATCTCCGTCGCCACATGCGAACTATGCATCACCCTGACGTCACGCGAAATCCTGCATCGCGCAAGCAGAGTTTGCCGCGCTCAAATATATAACTTCCCGACATCAATCATCGGGCAGTAGCCCACCAGGCACAACATCCGTCTGGTCAGAGGATACTCCCTTTTCTATGAAGGATGAGTGAACTTTACAACCTGTTCCTCATACCTCTAAAATATTGAATCAACAAATATTGAGTTGATTTGTTGTGTAAACCAAACAACAAATATTGATTCTCTCGATCGATTAATCTCGACAGAGCCCACAAAGTTGTCGATTTTTGGTTCCATAATGCTTTCTATCAGAATACCAGCGCTGCGACATTTAATAATAAATGTCGCAGCGCAATGTGTGCAGCATCATGCTGAGATAGGAGCTTTTTGGCCTCGCACAGGACTTTCTGCTTTATTTTAATTTTACTTTGTTTTTATTTTTAATTTTTAATTAGTGTGTTCCAATCTTTCAATTCTGTCATCACATCTTGTCCCAATAAATATGTTTTCTTTCTTTCTGAGTTTATCTTGGACATTACTTTAATCAGTGAAGGAAACCTATACCAAGAAACCTATACCTATTATGTAATACACGATAAATCGGAATTTGAATAGTTTTGAAACCAATTGCTAATCCATGGCTACTTAAGTTCGAAAAAAAATCTGCTCAACAACGTAAATAACGCAATGAATGTTGTTGAATTGTCAAAATGAAACAAATTTGTCGTAATCGTTTATAAAAAAATTGTTGCGTAATTAGATAGCTGGACTTATAGTTACAATAAGTCTGAAATTGCACACCCGTTTTGAGCAAGCTTGGTGATCAGTGCTCGTGCCTTCTGTGTATGAGAAGAGGCATTGCCCTGCAGTAGCACAATAATAGGCTGGTATAGTGTGTTTAGCCAAACGGTAAAGAGATAGCACGACATGATGTTTTCATTAAGGCGGATGGATCAAGGGCCTGATTCAGAAAGCACCCAATACATCCCTTGTTATTATTACTGCATTTCATCTTATTATTCATTACTTATTGCACCATGATACAATATATACGTAAACAAAACCATTATGTCAATCAAAACGTCAAACAAATAGTTTTATGACAGCTGCGTGCACAGATTGTCGCTGGCGCGTGAGTAAATGACCAACGGAGTTCCGTGAAATGTTGCCATTTTAAATATTATATTTTTATAAAAAATTAGGACTAAGTATAGTATTTATTCTATTTTCGATTTCATAATTGGTTATTACACTATTTGCTGCACCGGTTGACGTCATCACGTCAACGCCGGCTGTCGTTGAAAACCAGCGCTGGGGCTCTGACTAGCATAGGGTCGCAGCATTATGCTGAGCGATGTGTGTTGATGAGTGGTGTTTTTGTTCTTTCTTTATTTATTTTATTTCGGGATAAAAAACAGGAGTACAATTAAATGTTATACATATTATCTTACTAATTAAACAAAATGCTTATTATACTACTAGCAACATTATCCACTTATTACTAATTCGTTAATTGTTAATGCTACGTGAGGTAAAAATAAACAAAAACAGTATACATGAATAAATGGAGTGAAAGTTTAAATGATTGAATAAATGCTTTCTAATAACAAATTTTAAAGGAAACAAAAAAAAAGTAATAAAACACCTAATTTATGATAGAGTCGACTACAGATTTCGTAAACAGATATGCTGTTAGATTAAAAATATCAATGTTTTCAAATCTTGTATTGTAGGAATCCACAAGTTGGCGCAGAGGAGCGCGAAAGCCAGCATTGGAATTACAGACGTGCCTGGTATTAATCGATATAATATAACTGAACAATGTGTCCTATTTGCGGATGACATATCTATCCTTACCTCATGCGAAAATAGCACCAATGTAAATGATAAATTAATCTCCATATTAGACTCTACAATTAATTCGATGACTGAACATAACCTAGAAATAAATTTTAGTAAAACTAAAATAATTCCATTCCACCCTCGCCAAAAAATCCCAATAAATATAAATTTAAGCTTTAAAAATAATAAATTAGAAGTAGTTGACAAATTCACCCTACTGGGCTTAGACATTGATACACATATAAATTGGAAGTCTCACATTCAGAAAGTAAGAGCAAAAATATCAAAATTTTAATACGCCCTCCGCGAGATCAAAAAAACCACGGACCACTTGTAATGTACTACGCATACGCCTACGCATGGCTCAAATATGGTGTTATCTTATGGGGAAATAGTACTGACGCGCCCACGCTATTTACCCTGCATAAAAAACTAATTAGGATTTTAGTAAATATTGAAGCCACCGACAGCTGTAAACCCCACTTCCAGGAACTAAAGATTTTATCCCTACCATGTCTCTATATATTTGAAGTTTGTAAGTTCGTGCGTAAGTACCCAGATTTCTTTACAAAAAGAGAGGACATACAAACAAAAATTATTTTAAGACACAAAAATAGATTAAACCTGCCAACATCACGATTAAAAATGCACTCCGATAGTACCTTTGTCATGTCCGTAAAAATGTATAATAAGTTACCTGCATGTATTAAGAATTTAGAGAAATATAATATATTTACTAATAAATTGAAAATCTTCCTAGAAAACAAATGCTACTATAGTATAGGCGAATACTTAAATGATAAATTATCTATAAATATGCAATAAATAAAAAACTTAGCCATAAAAATAATTAAATCACATATTATATAAATGAAAGAATAATTAATTAATAATTTAAAAGAAAATGGTTTCTTTTTTAACAAATATTACTAAATACAAGTACCTATATACTGGTTATTTGACTTCCTACCTATAATAACACCCAGCGTTCTTCCTCCTCTCTCCTACTTTTGATCTATGCTGTGCCCGACAGGGTCCATAATTGAGACTTATGTAACTGTTTCCCTACCAACTGTATACATTATGGTACGCAATAAAGAATTGAGAATTGATAGTGAGCGGTATGGTCGCGTTTGTCTACGCACTACTGTTCTCGGAACGATGTAACAAAGTGTATTTATTAAATCTCTGAACAGTCCTATTTGTTATGCACAATACCATGTAGGAATATTGTTCCGAGAAGCAGTCTTCTGGATTCTAGGGTTAACAGTACGTAACTCTTAAGCAAAATATCATGCGAACCGTAGCTTTGCGCCATGTTTACCGCAAATAAACGTATTTTCTAAGGTGTCTCAATTTTTTTTAAGTCTCGGCGAAGGAATTCGTCCGGGGAAAAACTAACACTCAATCCAATACTAACATCATTCTGCCGCTAAGCGTTGCTGCGCAGTGGTGGCCCAGTGGGAGAGCACTGGTGTGGTAAAGGCCCCGAGTTAGGTACGAGTTGTAGATCGTGGTTTCAAACCCAGGCAGGTGCCTTTACTTTGTGTACATAGTTTCGTTACCACTGCTCTCAAAACGGTGAAGGAAAACATCGTGAGGAAACCGGCATGTCCTAGAACCAAAAATTCGAAGACATGTGACATCTACCAACTCGCACTGAGCCTGGGTGGTAGATAACAGCTTGCAGCCTGCTCCCTCTTACAGATAGGAGGTCTGTGTACCAGTAGTGGCATAATTATATGATGATTATGTAAGCGTAAGGTGCTGGTTTACTTACAGACACATGAAACGTTTCAGCTTTGTCTCTGGAATGACAACACATCTGCTATGCCTTTGGTAATTTATTTATTTATTTATTTGGATCTCCAACAAAGATTACACCTTACATGCTAAAAAAAAAACATAAAAAGATACAAATCCTTGTGCATCTTCAATTATAGGAGACCACAGCTTGCATTAAGATATCAAACAATCAATTATTAATATGGAAATAAAGTATACAATTTAAATTAAAAAAAATACACGAATTAAAATTATTAAAAAAAAAAACTATAGTTACATATTGAGTTGAACAGTAGGGAGTTGAACAGTAGGGAGGAAGGTCAACACTTACTCAATATTAAGTTTTGCGTGTAACAGCAACTTAAATTTACTTAGGCTGTTGGAGAAAATGTCTATATCGTCGGAAGAACATGACAGTGAGTTGTATTGATTGGTCATCCTAACAATCGGCGAGTGTTTACCTAGATTTGTTCTGTGTTGAGGGGCTTTCAGTAAAGGGCCGGGATAGCGAGGAATACGGGAAGGGACGTTAATGCGTAATTTGCTAAGAAGATCTGAACAGTCAATGCCATTGAATAATTTATACAGGAACAACATGTCGGAGATAGTGCGGCGAGATTTTAAATCTTTGAGTTTGAAGTGATTTAGTCTATGTTCGTAAGATCTACAATTTCCTACTTTAAACCTAAACGCTAGATGACGGACAAGTCTCTTTTGAACCCTTTCAATGCGACTTATGTGGACTTGGTACGAAGGATTCCACACCGTGCTGCAATATTCAAGTTGGCTTCGTACGTAACTGTTGAATAAAAGTAATGTAGTGGATGGTTTTTTAAATTCTTTTGAAGATCTCAAAATAAAGCCAAGAGGTAATACCGAGGTCCGTATGCTTTGACCTTTTGTGCCCGGTTGATGGCAATAGAATAATGATGATGCGGCCGGTTTCTTGACGGTGCAAAGGAGGAAGTGCCGATCGCGAACAAATTAGAACCGCTGCGGCAAAGCTCCTACGGACCCCGAAGTGAGCCTGCGTGCCGCAAAGCCGAATACACCGGTGTACATCTCCCGCCTGCACTACACCACTAAGGCGGAGGACATCGTGGAGTACGTGAGCCAAAAGACGAGGGTGCAGTTACTAGAATTGCACCGGAACGTCAACTTTAAGGCGTTCGTCGTGCGAGAACTGGAATCTGCCCCTCGTCATGGAAGAAGACTTTTGGCCGCAGGACGTGGTGTTCCGTCGCTTCCGCGGACAAGTTCCACAGGACAGCACAAAGTCAAGCTAGTGCAAAGTGAAGTGCTACTAACATAGTCTAAGCCTTATTTATTAACACAAGTTCTTTGTTATTAAAATAATTATGTATGTTTAGGTTAAGGTATTTTTCTATGGGCCGGTATCGCCTGAAATAAATGGTATATTATTATTATTAATAGGCTCTTCCCGCCGCACAAAATGTGCAAAGGTGTACAACACTGCCTAACCATTCGAGAACACCAGGCGTGATGTTATGTTACGATCAGATGGGCCTTCGGTACTTGCCATCCAATAAAATAAAATATGGACATATGTAACTGATAGGTTTCAATTGCTCTATTCCCTTTTCAGACAGAACCCCACAGTGAGCCAGCCGCTCCTGATCGGCAGTGAGGGTCTCCTGGGCATCACCAACTACAACGCCAACAGGAGGACCATCGTTCTCATACATGGATGGCTGGACTCTGTTACTGCTGACTTTAACACTGTTCTGGTTCCTGGTAAGTTCTTCTTGTTATTTTGACCTTGATAAACATATTTTGGGAATGAAGTTCTTTCACACGGTGTGCGGTAGGGTTGACAGGTAGAAATCGTCACGTAACGAAAAAGCGTTAAGCCCCAAAAAAATAAGTTTCAAGGTCACAAGTTTCAACTGTAAAAAGATTTTGATTTTTGATACAGAGACATCTAGTATAAGTTTTAAACTCCCTAAAACTAAATTATCATTATTATTATTAATTTTATTATGTATTAATCAGAGCCATCTAGTATGCTAGATGGCTCTGATTAATACATAATATACAGCGCAAGGAATTGTCTTAAAAGGAAAAAACGGAACCCATAAAATAGGATCACTCTTGTGTCTGTCTGCCCGTCTGTCACAGACGATTTGCTCCGAATCTACTGGACCAATTAAGTTGAAATTTGGTAGACATAATATGAATTTCTGTGACCCGTTACACGGACGTGTAACGTAAATAAATTAAATTTGAATATGGTGTCTTGGGTTTTTTATTTTAGTTTTTTTTTGCCACCGACTTCCGAAATCAAAGTTAAGTCGGTTTTATTTTTTGTGAAAATGTTTTTTTACCTCTCGTTATTGGAAGCCAAATATCCGGACTGATACGTGTTTACCATAACTATCTCCGTGACCTCGAACCCACTTCTTTTTCCCTTTTCCTCAATGTTTCCTTCACCATTTAATTCACGACTGCTGTTGCATCTCCCTCAGCGTTCCTGTCAGCTGAAGATGTGAACGTGATCGTTGTGGACTGGAGTGCTGGAGCTGGCAGCATCAACTATTTCACTGCTTTGGCCAACACAGTGCCTTCTGGTAAGTCTAATTGATGTCTGGAGAAAAATTATGAGCAAACATTTTTGACCAAAGAATCTAAAATTATTTGGACTATGAAATAAATTTTAGACTTTCCTACGGCATAGCGAAGTACACTCACAGAGATCACTGCATTTTGCATATATACAGTACAGGTGTAAAAATGATAACTTAAAGTTTAAGAGTTTCTTTAGACCATCGAACTGAATAACTTTTACTATGGGACCAACAATGAAATCGCGAAAAAAAATCTGCTGTTAGTTTAATACAGGACCGCTAACGTGTTTGGTACAGCAGATTTTTTTTATTGGATGGTCTAAGGCACCTCTTAAAGTTGCCAAAGCCAATTTTTTTAAACCGTATATACACCGTGACATTTTAATCGTCTTAAAAAAGCAGCCCACTGCATGTATCCAATGACTTCTAAACATTCCTGTCCAAACTGTCCTATGGTATTCTGCTGTGGGGCAAAGCTGCAGATATTCAAAATATATTTGTCCTCCAAAAACGAGCTATTCGAGCAATTTACCAGCTAGGTGCCAGAGTTTCTCTAAGAGATTTTTTCAAAGATATCGGTATTCTCACAGTGGCATCACAATTCATCTTCGCCAACATCTTATATATTAGGCAAAATATACACTTATACACTAAAAACAGTGATATTCACAATGTTAATACAAGAAGTAAGGATAAACTACGTGCTCCCTTTCACCGGCTTCATAAGGTTCATAACTCATTTGTTGGGCTTGGTATAACCTTTTATAACAAGCTACCCTCTTCTTTGCTAGATTTGCCTTTTAATGCGTTTAAAACTAAATTAAAGTCCAACCTTTGTTCAAAGGCATACTATTCTATCAACGACTACTTAAATGATAAGAATAGATGGTCGCTGTGATTAACTCAAGACAATGTTTAAATGTTCTTTCTCCAGAATTAGTTTACCTACTGACAGGTTATATGAGTTTATATAATTGTTTATAATTTTACTTTATAAGTCAATTTATTTTAATTTTATTTTAATTTAGTGCTGACATAATCTACTCATTACAATGTTTTTTTTATGAGTTGTATTGCAATATGTGGTTAGCTAGCGACCTCGACAATTATTTATTTTACCTCGATGGTCCTAGTTTATCAATTGTAACTTCTAGTTACAGCTATATGTAAGCGGGCACGCCCTTTATGCCTGGAGGCTTTTTCTTTTTTTTTTTTAGATATTGTTTACTTTTAGTTATTTTTATTTCTGCTTGAGTATAGTTCTCGATGCTTTTGGTTGGTATATTGGCGTGTGCTAGCTGTCATATGGCTATTAATTATAGCTATTTAATTTAAATTACTTTTTGTATATTGTAAATTGTCTTGCATACTGTTGTATAGAATCATTTTTTATTTTTTTCTAACTGAACAGACAGCTGTGCTGCTGGGGAGTTTGTTGCGCCACTTCTTCTTCCCAGCAAAAGCACTAGGAAGTGGTGAAGGGTGGGCGTTTTGGGGGACTGTCTTATGTAATTTTGACGTTCGAAAAGTGCTGATTCTCAGCCTAGTTTGAATAAATGACTTTTGAATTTTGAATTTTGAATTCATTTAAGAAAATTGATATTAGGAGCATGTGAATAATTAAAAAAATGAAAATATTATTCATTATTATGACGCATGTCGTAGTTTGAAACATCCTGTTACGATCGCTGTCCGATCCTTGCGTTCAAGAGCGTAACAAGTCCACGTGGACTTTCATGAAATGAGATGCTCTAACGCTATCTTCTCTGAGTAGTGGCGCCCGGCCCCAGGCGAATGAACTCTGTTAAAGATGTCGCGCGCTTATTCGGGGAATAAAGGTTCGTGCAGACCAGCGCGACGCGACGACGCGATACGACACGAACAATACAATTTCTAAGAAAACTTCTCTGTATAACAATAACCGGTGTCGCGTCGCGATGTCGCGTCGCGCTAGTCTGCACGAAGCTTAAGCGCTTATTCGCGCGGCGGGGGACTTAGTTTTATAATAATGTAAGGATAAGGATATTTAGTTAGGAATGAAAGATAGTATAAATACGAAAGTTCTCGGTCTCTCTGTCTACTACCTCTTGACATCTTAACGGCTGATTTTGATGAAATATTTATTTATTTATTTATTAAAACTTTATGCACAAGTAAAAAAAATACTGTACAAAGGCGGACTTAATGCCTGAGGCATTTTCTACCAGTCAACCTTAGGGTGGTGCAGAGACAAAACATGGCAGGTGCAACATAAGTGATAGATAACTTGATAATGAATACCTACTAATACATAAAACATACATAGATATAAACCGAACCGTAGATACATACATATAAACCGAATCAACTTTGTCAGGAGAAATAACGATAGGTAGAGGAGAAAACAAATCCAGCAAATCAGCGCTGCAAAGATTCTGCCAACTTTTCACGAATATGTTCACGTGCCATCAACTTGGAAGATAACCGACTGGTTGCCATCCGGATATTCAGAGGAAGCGCATTCAAAAGAAATAATGAATAGAAAATATGGCACACAGGTAGACCATACCCTGGGTTAGAACATAGGATACATTTATCCCGGTAGCACGTTCCTGATAAATTGCTAACCTCAATGGGGGCGAAGCCGCGATAAAAGCTCTCTTATAACATGAAGATAGTTTATTTTTAGCCCCCGACGCAATAAGAGGGGTGTTATAAGTTTGACCACTATGTGTGTGTGTCTGTCTGTGGCACCGTAGCTCTTAAACGGGAGAACCGATTTGAATGCAGTTTTTAATTTGATAGCATATTTTCTAGCGATGGTTCTTAGACATGTTTTATCAACATCGGTTCAGCTTTTGAAGATTATCAGCTCTTTTCTAGTTGATGAATCGATGTGAGCGTCTTCCACAGGTCTGATCGATTTTAAATTTGGTGTTCTATTACTTCAATGATATTAGAAGAACATAATAACCTTAAACTGATGCTGCAGCATCACCTGGAATTTGGAGGATACCCAACTTCCTTACCAACTTACAGCACAGTTATCGTGTTTGGGCTCATTAGAATAGTCTCAATGAATAGATTATAGATAGATGATGAACAGGGTCTGGTGATGGAGTAGGAAAGAGAAATGAGGAAATGTCTTTATCGGAGGTTTTTTTTCATTTGTATAGTATTCCATTCTTCCTTTTTCAGGTGAAAGTGTAGCCCGATTCATAACTTGGCTGAACAGCGTTACTGGGGCTGTTCCTGGCATGTACCACATTGTGGGACACAGCCTCGGAGGTCACCAGGCTGGCATCGCTGGCAGAAACGTTGAAGGAAATATTGCATATGTTACTGGTGAGTTACAAATCTTCTACAACCGTATTAATAAACTCGGAGTAAAATTATTATGCCTTATATCTAAATATAGATAGTGCAATCCATGACGACGCGCCCCACTCCGCTCCGCTTCGTACTAAAGTACAGCTTACAGTACAGTAATCGCGGAGTGGGGCGCGTCGTCGTAGATTGCACTATCTGTAAGTACCTAAGTTGTATTAATCAAAAGTATTTATTAATAAAGGAGGAGCTCGTGGCTAAATAATAACAGCCGCACGGGTCGATCCATCAGGTTAAGCTACGCTTGCCGGGGTTGGTCCGTGGATGGGTGCTATATTTACATACCGAGACTCCTGCCTTGAGAAGCACGTTATACCGTTGTACCGGTTGTCATTCGTGGATCTTTGACAGTCGTTACGGGTCCTCCGAAGCCCAAAAGTCTGACAATCAGTGTTACCAAGCGGTATCGAATTACCCAGTTACTGGGTTGTTGAGGTCAGATAGGCAGTCGCTCCATGTAAAATACTGGTATCCAGTTGCATCCGGTTGGACAGGAAGCCGACCCAAACATTGTTGAGAAAAGGCTAGGCAGATTGATTGACTTGTTAATAAATTTTCTATTGTAATAAGGTGCTGTATACACTATGGAAACCACATATATGCAATAAATGACACTACATACTTGGTCGGTCCAGTAATTAGGTCAAAAAGTAGAGTTCTAATTTTGATCATATTTGAACACTCTGTAGAATTGGATCACTAGGTCAATGATTCAATGAACTTCAATCCTTGAACATTGAAAAACGACTTCGAAATTTTGATTTCGTCGAATATTGTCAAACTAAGTATCAAAGCGCCAGCACCGACAAAAATGCCGCGCGCGTGCATAGTTGCCGCTCTTTCTGGGGTCAAGGTACTTATCTATACAGAGTGTTTACTTGTATAGAATTTATTTTGATATTTATTTTGACTCAAAATTTCATTTTTTTAATTTACGGTTTTTTATTTAATATTTAATTTTGCTATACTTCCGTGGACTAGTATTACTTGTGATTTCAATTATTACTTAAATGTGGGTTCCATACTGTATATTTTCACCATTCACAATTCTTGAAAGACCTTTAATGAGTTTTCTATAAGTCCTTTATTATGAAACCTAACTTCATTTTGGAGACTGCCTCGACCGATCTAGTGGTCGCAATTGTGTCTGCTAAGCATGAAACCCAGATTTCAATCCCCAAATCGACCATAATTATAAGTTACTGGAAGTTGAAGACAATTACCTCGCCCCCTACCACATACGACTTAAACATAACCAGCTCAATGTATCTGTACCTCTCTGCCTACAGATATATCCGTAATGCTACATGTACACTACAATATTCCTGTCTCCCATTCCAGCTCTGGACCCCGCCCTACCCGGCTGGACTGGCCAGAACAATGATAAGTTAAGGTCTTCCGATGGAGTCTACACTGAGGTCATTCACACCAACGCAGGCTTCCTGGGTTACTTGTCCACGCTAGGTGATGCAGACTTCTATCCCAATGGAGGTCTTAGCATGCCTGGGTGCAATTCTAACGACTGTGATCATTCTAGGTAAGAATGGGAGAATTAAAAGGGGACTGGTAGTTTTTGATTTCGCATCTGGGTGGTGACTTTTGCCTGGATGATGAGTTTGCCTCTGGGCGGCTGCTTTGAATATAGGGGCGGCTTTGCCTTTAATAATAATAATAATAATAATATGGCAACACCAACGTCAACAAAACATCTCAAAATTTTATTTTTCTGATTTTTCATAATATTTAATTTTATTAATAACTTTCGAAGCAGTATAATAGTTTTTATGTATCAAAAAGAATCCGAAAACCAACTTGAAATCACATTTATTAAAAAAAAGGAAATTAAACCATAAAATGATACAAAAACTGCCGAACAAGAGGTGACATCAGCTGTCATGTCACCGAAAAAACTGGAGAAAAATAAATAATAAAGAGAAATGTTGACGCGATCAGCCGCACGCCTAGCACGCCTACCACCTCCGGACTCTTCGCTCAGCTCCGCCTCGCCGCCGCCGGTACCCAGCCCCACTGTGAGCGCTGTGACGACACCGGCCGCGGTAGCTGCGTCGAGCTCGAGCGACGAGTATTTTTCCCCACCGACGTCGCCAACACCTGTACGTCGGCAGGGGAGAGGCCGGCCACCGAGAAGCTTGGGACTTAGGGGCCAACCGGCCCCGAGCCGGGTCCCCGCTGCCGGTGGTTGTGTGCAGCGCATGAGATGGACTCAGTCTATGAACGAGAACGTCATGCGCGCATATTACGGGTCTACAAACTCAAACTCAAACTCAAACTCAAATCATTTATTCCAAATAAACCAATTACAGGTACTTTTGAATTGTCAAGGGGTCGGTCAGTCAGAAAGATGAAGCTAGTTGCCCATTCCAAAGCGTAGTAGGTTCCTATGGAGAAGAACGGGCAAGAAACTCCATGGACACTCTTTTAAATTAGAATATTGTTACAAAACATTGGTTACATCATTCATGTTGAAATTATATATGTGAGAACAATGTAGTAAATCGTGCACGTTAAAAGCGACCATAATAAAAAATATAAAAACAAAAATAATTAAAATAAACCATGGCAGCTAAGAGATGACCAGTCCCCACTGACGGCGCCCGTTCACGAACATGACGCATGGATCAGCATCATTCAGCTCAACCATTTTGAAGGGAACTTAATGATCCAACACACACGCCACCACCAGCGAGACATTTGAGTGAGCATGACATACTCTCAGCCGCCAGGGTACATTCAAGTCAATGAAAGACGTACTCAGTAAATGTTAAAGTAGGTAAACAGTGCTCACATATGTTCAATGCAATTATATAATACTAAGAGATTGAATTTATACAATGTAAATATAGTTTTTCAATCTTCAGCAGCTCCAACAATATTTTCCAATGCTAATCAATAATTAGTTTATGCGCCCTTGTGGAGCTGGACCAGCGTTGAGCCAAGCATTTTTGTCAGCGATGTAATCCCCCAACTTATAATATGCTTGGCAGCATAGTGTGCGTTTTATGCAAGATTTAAATTTCGTTTCATTCAATTGGAGTATGTGGGGAGGTATTTTATTGTAACATTTTACACAGTACCCCATGAAAGATGAGTCTACTTTAGCCAGTCTGAAACCCGGTTGAACTAATTGGTCCCTATTTCTAGTCCCATAATTGTGTCTATCACCTATTTTACTGAAAATACTTAAATTTTTCCTTACGTACATGATGTTCTCGTATATATATTGACAAGGTACCGTCATAATGTTAATATCTTTAAATAGTTCCCTTAGGGAATCGCGTCTGCGGAGGCCATATATTGCTCTGATGGCTCTTTTCTGCAGAATAAAAATCGATTCGATATCTGCAGCCCGTCCCCATAGTAAAATACCGTAAGACATGATACTATGAAAGTAACTGAAATAGACTAGCCTCGCGGTATCTACATCAGTAAATTGACGGATTTTTCTCACAGCATAACACAGCATACAGAGGGAGGAACTAACCTCACTGCGTACCGTGTTAGGATGCTGTCTCTGTTTCAGGAACTAGAGCCAACCGTCAACGTCTCGGCCCAACGACTGTCGGATCAGGTGCGGGTCATCCAACATAATCACAGGTTGGACGATGCCGCGCTTGATAGGCTACGCTCAGAGGTGCTGAGCAACCATATCGCCTCAACTCCGGCACAAACCGCGGCACAAGCGTCTCCGACTATTAATGTAATCCCGCCGCGGTCCAATCATAGTGTCGAAGAGGAGGATGATAGGGTTGCCACAGTAAGTAGCCAGTGCAACGCCCGATTGAGGAGTGCACTGGAGGATGCGTTTCGTGAGTATAGATACACCCCGACCGATCTTAGACCCCGATTACCACGCCTACCTATGCACAAAAAAAATAGGGCGCTGGTGTGTGCCTTGGACTCGCAGCTTAGTATTTTTTTCGAGAGCAGCGAGGATCTCGTTGATACACACTCGATCCTGTATTGCGCGGCTGCTGCGGCATGTCGTTTAGCTAACGTCAAGTTTCCAAACAGTGACGGAGCTTCTCGACCAAAACCAGCCGTACCAGCCTGGCAGTGCAGGATCGAGCGACGTATCGATGGGGCCAGGGTACTCATCGGCAAACTATACTGCTTCAGGGAGGGCAATACACGACCACGAGTGATGCGCTTTGTGAGACGGGCATTCTCGGGGACTGGAATCAGCCCTCAAGAATACATGTCCCGTGTCACAGAGCGCATCGACTTCCTGAAGCAGAAAGTTTGTGCATGGGCGAGCCGTATTCGGCGGTATAAGCGGCGGGTTGATCGATACACGCAGAATCGCATGTTCCAGAGCGATGAAAGGTGGATATATAGAGCTTGGGAGCGACCTGAACAAAATGAGACGGACGTGTGCCGCCCGGATGATGCCGCCACGAGTGCATTCTGGCGCAGCATCTGGTCGGTGCCCGTCTGTCATGCTGAGGCTGACTGGATGCAGGATATCAAGCGAGTGTGTGAAACTATTCCAGAAATGGAAGCCATACTAATCACGCCATCAGACGTAGCCAGAGCAGTCCGTCCGTTACCGAATTGGAAATCACCGGGAAAGGACGGACTGCACAACTTTTGGTTGAAATGGCTGATTAGTTCACACACTCGCCTGGCATCTCAATTCCAGTCATCCCTAGAGTCTGGGTCGCTGCCGCAGTTTCTTACAACAGGCGTTACCCACCTACTCCATAAGTCAGGTAGTCCCGCGGAACCCAAGAATTATAGACCGATCACATGTTTGTCAACGGTCTATAAACTTCTTACATCCATTTTGAGAGAGAAAATTAACACACACATTGTCAATAATTCAATTATGTCTGCCTCTCAAAATGGATGTACGAATGGGTCCCGCGGTACTAAGGAGTTACTCCTCATCGACATGACCATAAGCCAACAGGTTCGTCGATGCCGCAAGGATCTCTCGACATGCTGGATAGACTATAAGAAGGCCTACGACTCAGTGCCACATACATGGCTCATGAGGGTGCTGGAGTTGTACAAGATAGATGCAACTCTGCGCTCCTTCCTGAAGTCGTGTATGGGGCAATGGAGGACGGTCCTTCGCTATCCAGGATGTCGACAGATCCAGGGGAATGATGAACCTGTATGGATTAAACGGGGAATATTTCAGGGCGATAGTCTGAGTCCACTTTGGTTCTGCTTAGCCCTGAATCCTCTAAGCACACTGCTGGAGGATTCAGGACTGGGCTATCGATTGAGGAGAGATGGTCAGGTCATATCTCACCTCCTCTACATGGATGACTTGAAACTCTTTGCCCCCAACAAATTGCGACTGATGGAGCTACTGAAGGTAACTGAAACATTCAGTAGCGCCATCAGGATGGAATTTGGTGTGGACAAATGTGCAGTCATGGAATATCTTCGTTGTTTGGAGTGCGATTTTGAAGCTGTTTTCAGCAAATTTAGACATAACTGGGCGTCCGCCTACGTATTGACCACGTTGCACCCACTTCTACCCTTAAATAAAAAGTTTCCCCTACAACCCTTACTATTTTTCAAATTTTTCATACAAAATCATCAAAATTTAGTGTTTCTTCAAAATTTTTTGCCAAAGTAGCGTTAGCTTATAGTTTCAATAGTACTCACCCTTCATCCCTGTTCTCTGGTCCGCGATCCGTGTGCTGGTTTTCAGGTGGTGGGGCGAAAATCGAAATTTTTTGCTTCAAAAACTGGTTTTTTGATCAAAACTCAAAATTTTTGTTCGGCACCTACCTCGTTTTATTTCGTAGTTCGCTGGCCCGCGCCGAGACGGTTTTTTGGACACCTCTCACGCCCGTCTAGCACGAAAAGAACATCTTTATTTTTTGAATTTTCGATTTTTATAGATTCTGCCTACAACCAGAAAGCACCTTAGGGGACACGTTTTTAACATAAACGCGAATATCTTCGTTGTTTGGAGTGCGATTTTGAAGCTGTTTTCAGCAAATTTAGACATAACTGGGCGTCCGCCTACGTATTGACCACGTTGCACCCACTTCTACCCTTAAATAAAAAGTTTCCCCTACAACCCTTACTATTTTTCAAATTTTTCATACAAAATCATCAAAATTTAGTGTTTCTTCAAAATTTTTTGCCAAAGTAGCGTTAGCTTATAGTTTCAATAGTACTCACCCTTCATCCCTGTTCTCTGGTCCGCGATCCGTGTGCTGGTTTTCAGGTGGTGGGGCGAAAATCGAAATTTTTTGCTTCAAAAACTGGTTTTTTGATCAAAACTCAAAATTTTTGTTCGGCACCTACCTCGTTTTATTTCGTAGTTCGCTGGCCCGCGCCGAGACGGTTTTTTGGACACCTCTCACGCCCGTCTAGCACGAAAAGAACATCTTTATTTTTTGAATTTTCGATTTTTATAGATTCTGCCTACAACCAGAAAGCACCTTAGGGGACACGTTTTTAACATAAACGCGAATATCTTCGTTGTTTGGAGTGCGATTTTGAAGCTGTTTTCAGCAAATTTAGACATAACTGGGCGTCCGCCTACGTATTGACCACGTTGCACCCACTTCTACCCTTAAATAAAAAGTTTCCCCTACAACCCTTACTATTTTTCAAATTTTTCATACAAAATCATCAAAATTTAGTGTTTCTTCAAAATTTTTTGCCAAAGTAGCGTTAGCTTATAGTTTCAATAGTACTCACCCTTCATCCCTGTTCTCTGGTCCGCGATCCGTGTGCTGGTTTTCAGGTGGTGGGGCGAAAATCGAAATTTTTTTGCTTCAAAAACTGGTTTTTTGATCAAAACTCAAAATTTTTGTTCGGCACCTACCTCGTTTTATTTCGTAGTTCGCTGGCCCGCGCCGAGACGGTTTTTTGGACACCTCTCACGCCCGTCTAGCACGAAAAAATTTTGCCCACCCTCCGCACCCTGTTCTATATAGGGAAGGTAGACTGGGATTATTGGCCAAAAAGTTTATTTTGTATTTAGCTCTTCCAGCTTCATTATTACCTTTCGCTAACATTAGGTTGAATTGACGGTGTTTTTAGGCATCATTTGACAGGAATCTTTTATTTTTATACCCATTATTGACCTTACGGTCTTGCGGCCGTAGGACAAGTTAATTTTATTTTTATTTTTATTACAGTTTATTTTATTTTATACTTGCTGTGTTTGTCCCCTCTTTACAGGGACCTAAAAGTTAGCGCCAGTGTCCTCTGAGTGGTTGTAGATGAACACCACCTTCACACAGACCACCAACATGTTGCGTACACCGACCAAGGACGCGAGCTCGTCGGGTTCCTGTGGCTCGTCGGTTTCGACAGAGAATGCTGGACCTTCGCTTCCATCCGTGAGGCGTAGCATCGGGGAATGGGAGGCCGGGAAAGCTGAGCCTCAGGCCAAGTCCCCGGCCAACCCAAAGCGTGACGCCACACCAACTGCCACCAGCACTCTGGAGACACGCCGACCACCAAAGAGGACTGCGTCCGGGTACCCCAGTCTCACAGCGGAGGCGAGAGCTTGCCTAAATAAAGCTAAGCTTCATTTGGGCAACTCTCGCAACCTCAAGACCGAGATTAAGACGGCGGTGCTCGACGCCATAAACAGGTTGTATGAGCTGGTAAAGGAGTCGGAGCAAAATAAAGCTCCTGTCGCACCCGTACCTGTGGTCACACCTGCAGCCACACCAATATCCGCGCCATTGAGGCCCAACACGTCTGAACCGACAGAGCTGATGAAGAGTCTTGTGGCAGACCTCAAAGAGCACAAGCATGCGTTGGAGGAGTGCCAACAACATACCCGGGCTCTGTCGGAGCAACTTAAGCTGGCCCCTTGCTACGTCGCAGGCCAAGGTCCAACTTTCGCGGAAATCGCCGCCGGCCCGAAGCAGCACATCCAAGAGCCCCTTCACTCGGTGGTCGTATCATCTATCAATGATCAGGACACCAGTGAAGGGGTTATTGAGAAGCTCAGGACGGCGGTCGATGCCCGAAATGAGGGCACTAGAGTTGAACGGCTGCGCAAGGCGAGGGATCAGAAGGTGATCGTCGGTTTCAGGACCAGGGAGGAGCTGACGAAGGTTACGGACCGGATAAGGAAGACGGGCGGTCTAGTGGTAGAGGAGGTCAAGAATAAGGATCCGCTCGTCATCCTTAAGGACGTCCTCGCCTGCCACTCTGATGTGGAGGTTACCCAAGCCCTGCAGCGGCAAAACACCCATCTGGTGGGGGACATTCCTGCGGAGGATTTGAGGCTGGGGGTGAAGTACCGTCGAAGGACGAGGAACCCCCATATGTGCCACGTCATTCTGCAGGTGTCCCCTACTGTATGGCAGAGGCTGACTATGGCGGGTCGCGTGCACATTGACTTACAGCGAGTGCGAGTGCAGGACCAGTCGCCACTGGTGCAGTGCACTCGCTGTCTGCGTTACGGCCACAGCCGTAAACTGTGCACGCAGCCCGCCGACCTCTGCACTCATTGTGGTGACCCCCACATGCGAGCTGACTGTCCATCACGTCTGGCAGAGGAGGCTCCAAAGTGCCACAATTGCGTTTTGGCCAAAGGGGACAGGAGTGACCACAACGCGTTCCACAGCGAGTGCCCAATACGCCTTAAATGGGACGCGTTGGCGCGCTTGTCTGTGGCATATTGCTGAGGTCCATCCAGCGTTTCCCGTCAGTAAGAACCACAACGGTAAGGTATTCAAAATTAATGTCCAAAAACTGCAAAATTCCATTTTTTTTTTAGAAACAATAGAAATTATAATTAAAATAGAAGCTAATTGGAGTCAATTTCGTGAGAAATTGGCCCAATTAAAAGTAGACACAAAATCAAACTTATGCAAAATTAGAGAAAAACTTGCCTTATCGTTGTGGTCAAACGTATGTGATGTTAATAAGAAGCAGGACGCCACTTTGGAAAGCCACATCCAAAGCGCTGCACAAACACGGAGTGCACGGTTCGTCGAGCCAAACCTGAAACAGGAAGAAGCACAGTTTGAGAGCCGGCAAAGCCTTAGTGAGAAACAGGACAAATTAGAACTGAAAACTTTGCTAAAAACTGCAGCTCTGAGTCTGCCAGAAATAACAAAAAGTAAACAAGGTCAACATTGTATTAAATTAGCAGTAAAAATTTATAGGATAGAAAATAAACGTAAGTATAGAGTAAGAAAATATGTCTATATGATATATTGAATATATATTAGGATAGCCATATAATAAATGAAGTATATAGATTAAGATATAGAATAATATGATGATAGGAAAATGTAGACTAAAAAATTTAAAAAAACAACCGAAAACACAAAAAAAGACAATTAGTATAGATAAATAAGTTAGTAAGTTATTAGGTATACGAGTTTATGATGTTAGATAATAAAAACCCATTACATATGGTATTAGATATAAAGAATAATATTAGACGAAGGCGATAAGTTTCTCGAACTCTCCACGTCCTAACAACAGGACTGAAATAAAATTAAACGAAACAAAACGACTGCAATCAGACCACTGAAAAACAAGGGCTCTGATCATGTCAGAGGGACACTGAGCAAAGGCAGGAGTGGGTTTTAGCCGGTAAGAGTCCGGCACTGCCCAGACTGGCTCACCAGTGAGGCAGTCTGGGCGTCCATGAGGATTTCCCACTCCTGCTAAAACAAAAAAAAAAAAAAAAAAAAAAAAATGTGCAGTCATGCATGTGAAGCGAGGGGAGATTATGGAGTCCGAGGGAACTCAACTCACGGACTCCATACACCTTAGATCCCTCTCCTCAGCCGAAAGCTATAAGTATTTGGGTATGTCGGAAGCGTTAGGCATCAACGTTGCTGACATGAAGCAATCGTTGAAGGAGCGCTTCTTTGGTCGCCTGAAGAAGGTATTAATTAGTCTTCTTTCGGGCGGAAACAAGGTACGCGCCTTCAACGGTTGGGTCATGCCGGTTTTGATGTACTCTTTCGGCATACTCAAATGGACTCAGACCGAACTCGACGCCCTGGACAGGAGGGTCCGTACACTCCTGACCGCAAACCGGATGCATCACCCACGTTCATCGGTGATGAGACTGTACATCCCGCGGAAATGCGGAGGTCGAGGCTTTTTAAATGCGAAGACCCTCCATAACCGCGAGGTGTGCAGCCTCAGGGAATATTTTTTAAAAGCCGAAATGGGTATGCACCGTGATGTGGTCGCAGTGGACAAGGGGCTCACCCCGCTCTCCATGGCTAAAGAGAACTGGCGCAAACCTGTGGTACTTACTACAGATGACCGCAAGGAAGTATGGCAAAGCAAGGAGCTTCACGGGCGCTTCTACCGGGCTCTTCACGAGCCTGGTGTAGATTTCCTAGCGTCCGTATCCTGGCTACGTTTTGGTGACCTTTTCGGGGAAACTGAAGGTTTCGTCTGTGCAATTATGGACGAAGTTATCTTGACGAATAACTACCGGAGACATATTATGAAGGACGGAACGGTTGATATGTGTCGGGCATGCCACCGTCCGGGTGAGTCCATCAGACATATTATCTCTGGTTGTTCTCGTCTGGCTAACGGCGAGTACTTGCACAGGCATAACCAAGTGGCCAGGATTATTCACCAGCAACTTGCTTTGAAATATAAACTTGTGGATTCTGAGGTACCGTACTACAAGTATGTGCCCGACCCAGTTCTCGAAAATGACCATGTCACGTTGTACTGGGATCGGTCTATCATTACTGACAGGACTATTGTTGCCAATAAGCCTGATATAGTGGTGATAGACCGATTAGCGCGCCGCGCAATGATAGTTGATGTTACCATTCCACATGACGAGAACCTCGTGAAAGCTGAGAAAGAGAAACAAATAAAATATCTCGACTTAGCACACGAGGTTGTCGACATGTGGAATGTGAGCTCGGCTATCATTGTGCCGATTGTCGTAACGGCCAATGGCCTGATGGCCGAAAGCCTCGACCAACATCTCTCGAGGCTCTCGTTAGGCGGTTGGATCAAGGGCCTGATTCAGAAGGCAGTACTTCTCGATACGGCTCGTATTGTGAGGAGGTTCCTATCTCTGCAGCCCTAACCACCGGTAGCTTGGACCCTGCTCCCGACACCGGCGGAACACTATTTTTTATATTTTTAAATGTTTTTTATACCTTTAAAAAAAAAAAAATTTAAAAATGTATTTTATATGTTAGAAGAATAAATAAACGAAATAATAATAATATAAACTTTATTATCAGGCTTCAAAGGCCCATAGCGTGTTAGTATTACAAATTACTTAAATCTATGTTAGTATAACAATTACGCACACACACAATCATGTGGGCCTCCTACTATCTCACGTGTTTGAATACCGGTCTGTGTGCCGCCATCCAGTGAGATATTAGAAGGCCATCCACCCTGCCGGCTACAGTCGCCACGAGGCTGTTGGGGCTGTCGCGCACCCGACGCGTCAGTGATGCGATTCGCAGACGTAGCAACGAGCCGAAATCCGGAATACGTGCGTCCGCGAACATCCCCGACGCGCTACAGAAGCGCGGCAACACCAGCATTACCCGGAACGCGTTATTATATTGGACTCGTAGAGCATTGTACGAGCCCTGTGTATAACTGACCCACAGGGCGCACGTGTACAGTGACTGGCAGTAGGCCCTGAACAGTGTTATTTTAACCTGTCGCGTACACCGTGTGAACCTGCGGGCCAACATGTTACACCGGACAGCCAACGCTCTACGTTCCCTCTCTAGATCGGCGTCATCCGACAGCCTATCGGTGACCCAGTGTCCTAGGTATTTAAAACGAGTCACTCTTTTCAGCGGAACTCTGCCCAAAGTAACCGGTGGAACAACGTCATATAATTTACTTTGCGCCCTAAACACTAAGAGCTCGCTTTAAGTAGCTAGTTTGTACCTGGATGGTGACTTTGCTCCTGGGTACTTTCAGGACTTTGTATCTGGGCAGTGACTTTATCTTGACTTGGTTGTCGACCTCTGTGGCTGGTTTACAATTGACACTGCCTTAGGAGGTTGTCAAAACATTTTGCTGCCAAATTCTACTCAAGTATCTCTTTCTATATACATTATATAATCGTATACCCGGCCACAAAATCTAGTTCCACCCTTTTATATATTTATAATAAATGAGAATGATAGTAAAAGAGGTGATAGACATAATTATAGTACAAGAAATAGGGACCTATTAGTAGAACCAGGTTTCAGACTGGCTAAGGTAGACTCATCTTTCATGGGGTTCTGTTTAAAATGTTACAACAAAATTCCTCCCCACATACACACCCACTCTGCCTGAAAATGGTTTAATTGAAATAAATGCTTTGAGTTATATTATTCTACTTCATTCCAGATCTTTCCACTACATGGCTGAGTCCCTAATCACAGGAGGTTTCACAGGACAACGCTGTCTGTCCTACGTGACCGCCATGACCGGAAACTGTCAGTTGTGGGGCACTCTACGTATGGGAGGATTGGTGCCTAAGAATGGGTAAGACAAAAAGATAAACTAGCCAGTGCAAGGGCCAATGGTTTTCCTCGAATCCATATTCAAGGAAAAGGCCCATGACGGTTCTTTCACGAGAGCTTGGTTAGAAAAGGCAGCACAAAGAGAAGTGTGAAAACTTATGGGGGAGATCTCTGCTTATCAGGGCAGGTGTGTCGTGCAATTATCATTCTCTCTTGACTTGCCCTGCACTTTACACTGCCCTCCAAATGGGCTCTGAGGTTGAGTTGGTTTAACCGATTTCCAAAAAGGAGGAGTTTCTATGCTCGCCTGTAGGTACAATTTTTTTTATTGTTTTGGTATTTTGAAAAAAAAAAAATTGTTTGAAAGGGTATGTTCTCGAGGTAGATAACTTTGCACCGGTAGTTTTAGAGTTAGCTTCAGTAATACGTATTTATCCCACTTAGTCTACATGGATGATGTTATAATAACTTCTTATGTCACTGTTATTTACATAGCAGGAACTAAACAACAACTAAAAAGAAAAAATAGAGTAAATTTCTAAAAAAAAAAAAAACGACTTCCAAAAGAAAACTACAAAGTGAAAAATAACTTTATTTCGAAAGTCGGTGGCAAAAACCAAAAAATCTAAACCAAAGACACCGACTTCCGAAATAAAGTTACCTATTTTTCACTTTGTAGTATTTTTTTTTTTTTAATGAATCCCTTAATTTTTTATGATGTCTGGGATCACCAGTACCATGATCAACTATTAATGCCCATCTTTTTATTATCTACTCCCTGAAAAATTAATAGGTAGGTATTATTAAAATTATTAATTGTAATTTATTGATAGTACATAGACGGCAGCCATTAATTTATTATTTATTTTCAGACAATCCGGAATATACTATTTGGAAACGAACGCTGCTCCTCCATTCTCCAGAGGTTAAACTGAACATTCAAAAATAATTAATATGAACTATAAAGTTTTAAATAAAATCATAAGTAGGTAATCAGAAGCAGTCTCCACTGCTGGACATGAATAAAATACATTAACAAATAATAAATTGTGTTTTATTATTACCTAAATACCCATAGGGCCATCATCGATGACGCTACTCAAGAGTTAAATGATTTTTTAGGGACAAAGGTGGAAGGTATTCCACCTGTCTCCTTTTATGATATTGGAGGTGAAGCGTAGTTAGAGAGCAGAAGAGAAACTTCTACTTGCAGTAAATACTAATATAATCATCACACGTATCAGTCTAATGTTAGGTACACTATAAGTACTTATAACTAATTAAACTAGAATGGACAAAATCAACTAATGACATAATATCTAGTCTGTCCCGCGAGAGTTTACAAGCCAACTGGTGATCGACGCTACGTTACATCGGTAACGCCCCGCATCGTGGCTTAGTGTTGCCACTTACAAGGGTGCGTTCCTGACTACTTATAATTAACTAAACATAATACAGGCGACGCCACGTATACTAATGTGCGTTCACAAATTCACAATACGTGACGCCACAATTTTATACGTACGATCACGTCTAAGCGAGTAGTGACTTGGATAAAATACCGGATGAGATTTTTTGCCGTCTCGAAAAACAATGGGTAGAATAAGTGAACAGAGAAGAAGTCCATGACATACTTTTTTTTATTATTTCAGTAACCTAGAATGCAATTGGTGTATCGATAAATACAACACATTTGAAGTAAACTTTTCATACGAGAACAATGAAAAGAGAAATGGTTGGTGGTAGGGCTACCACTGTATTAGGTCCGCGTAGCTATCTACCACCATCTTATCTGTTTGTCGCCATAATAACAATGTTAACAGCATTGTTGTGTTTCAGCAGTTAGAGGTAACATAGCCAGGTCCCCTGTGGTTGAAGATTCCGGGTGAAGCTCGCTTCCACCTTCGGGCTGATCATCACTTACCACCAGGTGAGACGCAGGTCAAGAGCATCTCCGTTGTGGATTACAAAAAAAAACATTTTGGGCAGTCTTTGGGGACTGCCAATAGAAGTGAAAACTGCGTGCGGTGACGATGGCGCGAGTTTCACGCTCTTTGTTCACCCGAAAAGTACACATATATACTCCTCCAGACTGTATTTCGGCCACGGTGGCCAATCTCAACGGAGACTAACCTAAGATATTATAGTGCAGGCGTGTGTGCGTAGACACAGGTGCACTCTCTCTTCCCTCACTCTCATAGTCTGATGGGACGGCAATCCGACACGACCGGAGAGATCAGGCGCAGGGCCGACAGCGACACGTGCTTTCCGAGGCACGGGGGTATCACACCGCCATCTTCCAAACTCCGGGCTGTTACTAAGAAATTCCTAATGGAAAAACCCAATAACACTTTGCCTGACCTGGGAATCGAACCCAGGACCCCACACATATACAAACAGTATACTCGTGCATATAGCTCATGGAAAGCGTTCGGTGACGATGACGCGAGTTCCACGATTTTTGTACACCCAAAAAGTGCTCAACGCGCATATAGGAGTTTTCACTTCAAAAATTTTGCCCAGCAGTGGAAAATTAATAGGCTGGTGCCTACACCTCAACCTACGACTAGTACAGTTCGCGTCAAATAACTTTGCCGCTCTGAAGTTAGGTTGCGCATGAGTGCTGGTTTTTTTTTTTTTTTTTTTGTTATGGCATCTCGCAGTTGACTCTCAGGTTGAGGTCGCAGCTGCTTAACCGGACTATCCTGTGGATGCCTTATGCTACTAACTTAAAGCCTCCAGCCAGGGGCATAAACTATTCTATGTTATAGGTACTAAGCGAACGCTCGCTAAGGGCACCCCCTGTGGGGTACGAACCTCAGCTTAGGGCGTCGCTGGCGGGAGGACAGCAAGATTGGACAGGCTGGATCAAACAGATATTAATATTATTATTAATTGGGGAATTTAGTGCTACATTTCTCAGCAAAGCACGGGCTGGCGCTTCTGCGAGCAAGGGTCGGGGGGGGCATGAGTGCTGGCATGCACTCTACTGTTTTATAAGTGAGACTGACTATATGTACCTAGATAGTGCAATCCACCTCGACGCGCCCCACTCCGCTCCGCTCCGTACTAAAGTACAGCTTACAGTACAGTCATCGCGGAGTGGGGCGCGGCGTCGTGGATTGCACTATCTGTACTCCGCAGTCATTTGTAGCCTACTTTAGAGCGGCAAAGTACGGTACCAAACCGTACCATAGGGTCACCACAACACTGCTAAAAATCCAAGAAAAAGATAGCTTTTTATTTTAATAATATTTTATTTACAAAGTTTTTTTTTAATATATGTATTTCACATTTGTCTTATTCGGGATTCTACTTATGCTTGAGAGAATGGAGGGTAAGCATTGGTCTGCAAGTAGTACACGCCTTGTGCGCTGCAAATACAAAAAAAAACATGTTACAAATAACATAACAATAATAATAGTTCTCCACTACTTGCATAGACACAAGCTTGTAGCCAGGATCATCCACCAGCATCTTGCTCTGAATATAGTCTTGTGGAATCGGAGGTATCGTAATATAGGTAGGTGCCTGACCCAGTTCTCGAATGGCAATATCACGTTGTATTAGAATCGATCGATCACTGACAGGACTATTGTTGCCAATAACTCAGACATAGTGGTGACAGATCGATTAGAGCGTCACACAATGATTATTGATCCCGCATGACGAGAACCTCTTGAAAGCTGATAAAGATAAGGAGATTAAGTATCTTAGGGCTCGCGAGGTTGTCGACATGTGGGATGTGGATACAGAAGTCATTGTGCCGATACCTAGTCGTGACGGCCAATGGTATAATAGCCAGCCTCGACTAACACCTGTGCAGGCTCTCGTTAGACAGCTGGAGCAAGGGCTTGATCCAGAAAGCGGTAGATACTTCAAATCAAATAATTTATTTGCGTATTACATGTTGAAAAGGTGTTACAGGTATAAAAGGTTCATTGTATTATAATCTAATGAGGTGTGCAAAATCGCAACATGAATTACACAACATTATAATTGAGTTACTTAAAAAACTACAAATGTAAAAAAAAATAAAAAATACACAAGTCAAATCAAAATTTTAATAATCATTATATTGTAACCATTTGAGATAAAATCAGTCAATTTCATTTAAATAATCATTAATTGAATAGTAACATTTTGCAACTAGGAATTCGTGCAAACCTAATTTGAATTGATCCATTTAGTGTAGGTCTGTGACACCTTTTGGCAACTTATTGTATTTTTTGGGTGCCATGCCCAGAATACTCTTCAGAATATACTGCTGGACACGGCGCGTATCGTTATGAGATTCCTCTCTCAGGAGCCCTGACCATCCTGACCCTGAGCTTGGACCCTGTTCCCGATACCGGTGGGCTACTATTTTTTTATATTTTTGTATGATTTTGCTTTACCGTTTTTATATAAAATAAAAAATATGTTTTTTATTTTTAAAATATAAAATATTTAAAAATTTACTTTATATGTTCGTAAATGAAATAAAGGAAATAATAGTTCTCCAGCTCAAATTTCGGCCATGGCGACGAATTCCAGCGCAGACATTAGGTATAGTGCACAAGTGTGTGCGCAGACACATGTGCACTCTTTCTGCCTTAACCCTCTTAGTGCGATGGGACGGCAATCCGACACAAACGGAGAGAGATGAGATTAAGCCAGCACTTGGCAGGACCAACGAATCTATAAGTTTTTAACCCCTACCAAAAATCGCTCAACGCGCCTAAAAAAAATTTCATGTCAAGAATCTATTTGGTAGTTTAGGCAGCGCATGCAAATAATTCGTTTGAAGAGGTATTTCTTTCTGACTTTCTCGACAAAAAAAATAATATAGATCGGATAATATGCATGATATAAATATAATTTATAGCCTATATCACTCAAGCATAACGTAGCTTTATACCAGTGTTTTTTTTGCATTGTATCATTAGTTCCGGAGAATACCCCCTACATACATACTGTACAAAAAAACAATACCTCTTTATTATATTACATTATAGTATATTACTACAGAAGACCTCGTGGCTAAGTAATAACTGCCGCACGGGTCGATCCATCAGGTTAAGATATGCTTGCCGGGGTTGGTCTGTGGATGGGTGACCATCTTTACATAACGAGACTCCTCCGTGCCACGGAAAGCACGTTGAGTCATTCGTGGATCTTTGACAGTCGTTACGGGTCGTCAGAAGCCAGAAAATCTGACAACCAGTCTTACCAAGGGGTATCGTATTACCCAGTTACTGGGTTGTGGAGGTCAGATAGGCAGTCGCTCCATGTAAAATACTGGTATTCAGCTGCATCCGGTTAAACTGGAAGCCGACCCCAATATAGTTGGGAAAAGGCTAGGCAGATTGATTTGAGTATATTACTACAGTATATTAAAGTATATAGTTTATTATAGATCTATAATTTTCTTACCCAAACTTAGGTGATAAGCCACCCATGGGTAAGGTTTCTGGTAGAGTGCAGTTGCCAATCAGAGCGGTTTGGTAGTCGTAACATCTTTGTCCTGTGAAACCTCCAGAACGTAGAGATTCTGCTAGATAGTAGTAACTTCTGTAAAAGATGAATACAATATTAGGAAAGGTGAAGTTGGTACTTGTTGAAAGACCTACACTGTCCTCCCATACCTAATAACACTGTTATTTGAAAATATTGTAAAAACCAATTATTTTTAAAAGAGTTACCGTGGAGTTTCTGTTAAACTCTTTCGTTAATTTTGATTTTCTGAACGCAGCCAGCACTATCTGTCAAAGTAATACTAATGTCAATCTTCCCTCCAATTACTACCTGTGTGAAAAAGAAGCGTGTGATGCGCAAATAAAACTCTTTAGATAAGTTTATGTTTAATTTCATCGGCCTCTGGCTATAAATAATAACAGCAGAGCGTGGTTGATCGATAAAAGTAAAATGACGTCGTCGGGAACGTGTAATTTTCCAAAACTGAACGACAACATAGCGTTCTCCAACTGGAAGTTTCGCGTGAAGGTTTTGCTAGAAGAAAGAAACCTTGCAAGCATATTGGATAAATACGACAAGGAGACCAAAGAAAATGTTGAAAGTGATGCAAAAGCTCGGTCAATCATTGTACAGTGTGTTACTGATCGATACCTGAATATAATCAAAAAATGTAAAACGGCAGCCGAGATGTTAACCTCTTTGGAAGAAGTTTTCGAGAGAAAAAGTGTGTTCAATAAGCTTTTCCTACGTAAAAAGCTAATCGCAATGAAATGTTCCAGCGGTCAAAGTCTACAGGAACATTTCCTACAATTTGATAACCTAATCACCCAATTGGAGACAGCCGGAACTACAATGGAAGACAGCGACAAATTGACACATTTATTCCTTACACTACCTGAGGAATACAGCACAGTGATTACAACATTAGAAACCATGAGTGTTGAAAAAGAGCTCACTGTAGATTTTAACCTCTTTGGAAGAAGATTTTGTGAAATCTAGACTTCTAGATTCAGAGCTAAAATTTAAAGAAAAAAAAAGTGAAGTTGTAGAGAGCAGTTTTTACTCTTGCTATAAATGTGGAAAAGAGGGACACATGGCATACCAATGTGACAAGAAGACTGAAAACAATAACCAAATACAGCGAGGCAGAGGAAAATTTAGAATGAGAAGTAGAGGCAGGTCAGGGTTCAGAGGAAAGTCCAGAGGACAAGGACATGTAGCACAAGCAAATGAAAACTCTAATAATGATGAAATGTTTATTGCTTCAAGCACGGAACACATATTGCATACAGATGCATCGGAAATTATTTTTGTTGTGGACTCTGGAGCAACACATAACTTCATACAAGAGAAATATGAAAAATTTATGACAAATGTGACGGAACTTCAAGAACCAATAAAAATAAAAATTGCAAATGGTGATGTTTTAAGTGCTAAGAAAAAAGGCTATCTAAAAACCTTCTATGAGGGGGACACACCTGTCACAACTGAGGGTCTTATAGTTAGTGGAATTGAAAGTAATTTACTGTCAGTAAATGAACTGATGAATAAAGGCAAATGTGTAATATTTAAAAATGGAGAGTTGATAATAAAATCTGAAAAACGAGTATATTATGGAGAAAAGAAGGGAAAGTTATACATACTGAAAATGCAACTACCTAATGAAAAATATAAATGCTATTACAGTGACGAAGACCTGACTAATGGTGATTTATGGCATATCAAACTTGGCCACCTCAATCGTAAAGCACTAAATTTGATGAACTTGCCTTACAGCAAAAAGGTATGTGAAGTTTGTATGAAAAATAAAAGTACAAGGCTTCCTTTCAAGACAATTACAAAGCCACAATCAAAAGATGTAGGAGAATTAATACATTCGGATGTTGCTGGACCAATGAAAGTACCAACAAAAGAAGGCTACAGATATTATCAAACCATACTGGATGACTACTCACATTTTACTCAAACCTACCTATTAGTAAGCAAATCTGAAGCAGCAGACAACTTGATAAAGTATGTAAGGGAAATAGAAACTGAAAAAGAAATAAAAATAAAGAGAATCCGTTGTGATAATGGAGGGGAATACTCTTCAAACTATTTTAGAAAGTTTTGTGAAGAGAAAGGTATAAAAATAGAATATACAGTACCTTATAGTCCACAAATGAATGGAAAAAGCGAGAGGCTAAACAGATCTATTTTTGAAAAAGCTCGAACTATACTGGATGAATCATGTTTACCAAGACATCTGTGGGGCCATGCTATCTTGACAGCAGCATTCTTGATCAATAGATGCCCATCAAGTGCAATTGATTTTGAGATACCAGCAATGATATTTGAGAGAGAAATGGTGCTCAATAAATTGAAACCATTTGGATGCAAAGGATGGATGGTCATACTACCAAGAAGAGATAAACTAGATTCAAGAGCGAAAGAAGTAAGAATGATCGGCTATGCTAGAAACGGATATAAAGTGTGGGATCCTATAACAGATGCTGTTATTGTGACTAGAGATGTAAGATTTAATGAAAGAGATTTTAAATACCAACAAGCCCAGATTAATGAACAAGAAGATGATAATGTACACATTGAAGAAAAACATGACGAACAAAATAATGTACTAGAAAGAAAGAGAAAAGATGAAGATGAAATAAAGAGGAAAGATGAAGAAGAAAGAAAGAGAAAAGAAGAAGAAAATAAAATTGAAGAAGAGAGAAAGACTCGAACTTCAAATGAAACTCAAGAAAGTACTAGCCAAAATACGAGAAGTGGCAGATTAATTACTACACCAAAACATCTAAGTGAATATGAAATTTATGAAGCTTACTGCTTGATAAGTACAGAAGAAGATCCCAAGGAATTTAAAGTTGCTATGGAAAATGGATGGGAAGAAGCCATCAAAACAGAAATACAAGCTCTACAAAAAATGAATACATGGACAGAAACTGATTTACCTGAAAACAAGAAAGCCATAGATACAAAATGGGTATTTAAGACTAAAGAGAATAACTTGAAAAAGGCTCGATTAGTAGTGAAGGGTTTTCAACTAAAAGAAGACTCTGACTTTGGGAAAAATTATGCTCCAGTAGCAAGAATATCCTCAGTTCGAACAATCCTGGCACATGCAATACAGAAAGGATGGAATATAAGACAACTTGATGTACCCACAGCTTTTTTGAACGGGATACTTGAATCTGAAGTGTACATAAAACCGCCTGAAGGTGTAATGTAACTGCAACAAAGTACAAAGTATTAAAACTGAATAGAGGATTGTATGGACTAAGAGAAAGTCCCAAATGTTGGAACCAAAGATTTAATAGCTTTGCAGAAGAAAAGGGTTTTAAAAGATCTCAGTATGATGTCTGTCTATACAGAGGAGAAACAATGAATGTGTGGATGTTAATTTATGTTGATGATATTATTCTAACTGGAACTGAAGAAGATATAGAGAAGGTGGTGAAACATCTGAAGAAGGAATTTCAAATAAAAGATTTTGGCTTTCCTAAGTCATTTCTAGGAATGGAAATTGAAAACAAAGAAGATGGTCTTAAGATTACACAGAAAAGACAAATAGAAAACATGCTCATAAAATTTAACATGCAAGATTGCAAGAGCTCAACTACACCATTGACAAAAGGATACCAATTTGATGAAAATGAGCCAATTATATCTGATGTACCTTATCGCCAGTTAATTGGTAGTCTCATGTTTGTGTCAACTGTGTCACGACTTGATATTACCTATGCAACCTCATACCTAAGTCAATACCTGGATAAGCCTACAAAGAGCCTTTGGATACAGGCCAAGAGGGTTCTGAGGTACCTGAAAGGAACACAAGAGACTGGACTACACTACAGAAGATCTAAAAATAAGGCATCTATAGAAACATACTCTGATGCAGACTGGGCAGGTTCACACACAGACAGAAAAAGTGTATCAGGATCTGTGACATTATACAATGGATGTCCTGTTGCCTGGTTCTCTAGAAAGCAAGCCTGCGTTTCTCTGTCAACAGTAGAAGCCGAATATGTAGCAGCTGCAACTAGTGCTTGTGACCTACTCTACATAAAAGGACTATACAGTGATTTGAATGGACTGAGAAGTGATGTGTTGTGTGTATTATACATGGGCAATAGAGGTGCAATTCAAATATCAAAATCCTGTGAAAATAGCAAACGTGCCAAGCACATCGATATAAAACACCATTTCTTAAAAGATATTATAAGTAGAAAATTAATTAATGTTGAATATGTTTCTACTCATAACAATGTGGCAGATGTATTAACAAAGGCATTGTCTGGTGAAAAGCTGCACACTATGAAACTAATCTTAAATATTGTTCAGTAATAAAATTAGTAATGTACCAATAGTATTGTAACAATTTCAATCTATGACAGATTTTCAATCGAGGGGCAGTGTTAAACTCTTTCGTTAATTTTGATTTTCTGAACGCAGCCAGCACTATCTGTCAAAGTAATACTAATGTCAATCTTCCCTCCAATTACTACCTGTGTGAAAAAGAAGCGTGTGATGCGCAAATAAAACTCTTTAGATAAGTTTATGTTTAATTTCATCGGCCTCTGGCTATAAATAATAACAGTTTCTTGCCGGCTCTTCTCCATAGGAAACGACCAATTGGAACCGTGCACCTAGCTTCTGACGTTTCATAAGTGCCCATGTAGGTTTATGTGAAATAAAATATTTTGAATTTTGAAAGAAGAATACAGTCAGGTCCTTTGTATACGGCACGGTTTCTTTACGGTACGGCGCATAAACCGCGCCGTAGAAAAAACGTGTTCGACAACAAGCTTCCATAGTGAAACCCTTCATTTTGGTACCCCACTCGATAGGTTTGGGAGCTTTTATTTTTATAAATATATTTTGACGCCAAAAATCCGCCATTTTGTTTTTTTTAAATTTTGATATATTTATTTATTAAAATCGGTTCAGCCGTTTAGTAGTTACGAGGGAACATAGAGACGGACATACATACATACAGGGCAAACACATAACCCTCCTTTATTGGCCTTGCCGCAGTCGGGTAAAAGTAAAGTGTTGGTTATATTTTTCGGTTATCTTCAATAATACCTATATTGAAGATAATCCTAATAAATTTACAAAAGTCAATATAGGTACTAGATAAAAAACTTTTTACAAAAAAATAAAACCCTACAAAGTGATTTTTTTTTGAAGTCGGTTTTATTTTTTTGTAAAACGTTTTTATTTTTCACTTTTTAGTTGTGGTTCCTACACAAACCCATAAACATTTGAAAACTACTATGCTATGTAAATTATAGTAACAGGAACTACATATTAGAACATCATCCACGTATACTAGGTGGGAAAAATACGTATTATTGAAGCTAATTTAAAAACCCCTCATCAGATCTCGACCAAGTTTATATGGGACCACTTCTGAAGTATGCCCTACCAAACAAAAAAAGAATCATCAAAATCAATTCATAATTGGCGGAGTAATCGCGTAAAGACAAAAAAAAATCGAATTGAGAACCGACTTAAAAAAGGAGGAGGCCTTTTTGAAGTCGGTTGAAAATTAGTTGACATTGCACCACGTGCAGGGGCACCCATTTGATGGCTGTGCATTTTCAAAGTTGTGGCAATCAACGGCGCGAATAGGTCTGACTCGTAAATACTTGCGAGTAACAACTTTTCCAATAATTGATATAACTTAACACTGAATAATTAGTTTTAGATGTAAAAATAGCATTCCAAATGCTGTTTTTACATCTCACCAACCCGTCTTGAGCAAGCGTGGTGATCAGTGCTCGTGCCTTCTGTGTGTGAGAAGAGACCTTTGCCTTGCCGTGGGACAGTATCAGGCTGGTATAATTATTTTATTATATATATTTTTTTTTTATAAGTACTAGTTTTTTCGGGAAGGAATCAGTTGTAAATCACAGATTAATTACACTATTTGTTACAAATAAAATAAAATCTTATACCTAAGTTCTAGTTACATGTTACTTAGATAGTCGTATACATTTGTTTCTTTTCCAAACAAATATAAAATATTAGTATACCTACCTACACAAATTCTAAGGTGCCGACCCTATTGGGGAAGAATCCATGCCATAGGGCAGAATGAATCTGCCCCACCAGTGGAGTGACTTGGTGGGGCAAAGTGGAATTATTTAAATTAACCTCTTTGTGGGTGAAAAAGCGGGATACAGTTTTTAAGAAAGATCTCATTCAATTGGTTTAGAAAACGTGGTATAAACTTATCTAGGTAATGATAAAGATGGAATCAAACATTTTTCAAAACTGGCTTGAACGTCTAATGAATACATTTTTCTACATACAATTTAACATTTTTGATATTCATATTCATATTCATTTATTGCATTTCATGTTGTTTACAGGTTGTTACATTATGATAGTTCCAAACAATGAACCCTGCTAGGGCACAGCAATGTATAGGCGACAGGTTTTAATTAATTTAACATGCTATCATTATTAATTATTAATACAATTTGTTGTTATAGATTAATTTAAAAATTATTAATTATTATCATACATTATGTCATTCTTACAAACTAAATAAATAAATTATCATTTTCTGACTGATGTCTTGTAGAGTACCTAGCTATGTATGTGTAATGTGTTCGAGTCGATAGTAATTTATTTATTTCTCAGTTAAAAATTCTTTTAGGCTATAATATGATTTTAAGTTTAAGTAATTTTGTAGGTCATTTTTGAATTTGTTGTCGTACTCTGTATCCTTAACTGAATTCGGGAGTTTATTATAGATTTTAACGCACATGGCCAGAGGCCCAGAACGAAACATAGCTAGTCTTGAAGTTGGTACCGCTAATTCGTTTAGATATCGGTTTCTAAGACTGCGTTGCTGTGGGCGTTGCTGTTTTGCTAGCGGAAAAAACGATGGGTATTTTCTCACAAATTTACTAGCTTCTAGGATATAAATACCTGTTAGCGTGAGAATTTTATGTTCTATAAAGTATTGTTTGCAACTTTCCGTACGTTCTATATTTACTAGGATTCGAACGCATTTTTTTTGTAAAATAAATAGTCGCTCTATATCTACACTATTTCCCCACAATATAATTCCATAGTTTAGCCACGAATATGCGTATGCGTAGTAGGCTGAAAGAGCTGTTTTGAAGTCGGTTGCTTTTTTTAGTTCTCTTAAGGCGTATGTAAAGCTAGCCAATTTATTTGATAGGGTTTGTATATGACCTTTCCAGTTTATATTTGTATCGACAGTCAGGCCTAGCAGTGAAAAGTCGTTTACACATTGTAATTTTGTATTATTATATGAGAAGTCGATATCTACCTTTTCTTTCTGATATGGTCTATATTGCATCAGCTTCGTCTTCGAGAAATTTATTTCTAAATTATGGTCTTTCAACCATGCCACTATATTAGTAAGAATGTCATTTATGATTTCATTTAGGGTCCCGTTATTATCATAAGGAAAAATTATTGAAATGTCGTCAGCAAATAGGACGCTGTATGAATTTATTTCTTTAGGGAGGTTATTTATATATATTAGGAACAATAGGCACCCTAAAACACTACCTTGAGGAATAGACATGGTTACTTTTGCTCTATCAGATTTAACACGCGATATCTGGCCAGTCTGTGCATCTTTATAATCTACTTCTACATATTGTTCCCGATTTTATTGATATTTAATTACAGTCCTATTAAAATAGTTAATAGAATTTTAATGGCATGAGGAACAGGGTTTAAAGTTCACTCATCCACCATAGAAAAGGGAGAATCCTCCAACCAGACGGGTGTTGTGTCTGGTGGGCCGACTGCCCGACTGTTGATGTCGGATAGTCTTATATATGTCGTTCGCGCGGTAAACTCTAATTGCGCGATGCAGGATTTGTGTGACGTCATGTCTTTGATGCGTAGTTCGTATGTGGCGGTGTAACCGCTACAGAATATAATCACGATGTAACATTTAGTTTTTTTTCTTTGCGATCGTCTCATCCAATAAAAAGATATGCTAATTTATAGTTTTCAAATTGATACCCATACCGCCTACGTCCCAGGCGGCTAGGGGTTAGGAGATATGGAGCATCGTAATGCTGCTTCTAATATTAAGCTGGGCGGTCACAGTCCATAAATTACAGGGTAGAAGAAGAAGAAGACTGACCGACAAACATTAGTAAAAAAAACTTTGCAAAAGGGCAAATATACGTCGCGCTTAGTCGTGTCAGAAGTTTAGAAGGCATAGTTTTATGATTTGGACGCCAACAAATTATTAAAGCGACCACCACATGGCGACATCATTGACGGAAATAACGAGGCTACGAAATCTGTCTTCTGACAATCAAGGCCACACATAACATAAGACTCTAGTAGCGTAATTTGATGCCGGGATATTACCATTAAAATTATTTATAGACAGAGTGCATCTCATGGCAATTCCAATAAGCCCAGACACGGCTAGGATACATTGTTTTATGACGGAGCTCCGGTGTCGTCCTTTCGGCTTCATCTTCAGATCAGTTCAATGGTCATCAGAATTTTTCTTCTTTCTTTTTTAAAAACGTTGCCCCACACTAGGAATTTCTCCTGTATTGTGGGTGCGTTTACAAACATTGAAACTCACATACACAAACAGCCAGACCCGGAACAACTACTTGTAGGTCATATAAATATTTGTTCCGTGCGGGAATTGAACCCGTGACACGCAGCGCAGCAGTCACTGCGCCAACCATGTCGCAATTATTTATTTAATTATGCTTCATAGTCGCTTAGCTATCTTAATCGAGATATCTTATCGCCACCGGTGAAATACTTATCATTGAGGAATTCTGGTGGCAATCTGTGGTTTTCTTCACCAGTTCCACTTCACTAAATATATAGATACTTTCTGAATGCAAATGCTTAACTTGTTGCTGAAAATACCAACATCACTGTGTCCTATAATATTTGAGGAGTTCCCTCAATTCCTCATGGATTCCATCATCAGAACTGAAGTTTGATAAAAATGGTACCAATCTGGAAGTATATCCATTCAAATAAAAAATCGGTTCGTATATATCGGAGTTTTAGGGGCATGAGGAACAGGGTGTAAAGTTCGCTCATCCACCATAGAAAAGGGAGGATCCTCCAACCAGACGGGTCTTGTGTCTGGCGAGCCGACTGCCCGACTGTTGATGTCAGATAGTCTTATATATGTCGTTCGCGCGGTAAACTCTAATTGCGCGATGCAGGATTTGTGTGACGTCATGTCTTTGATGCGTAGTTCGTATGTGGCGGTGTAACCGCTACAGAGTTATGAGATAACATACATAAATAAAAATATAACCGAATTGATAACCTCCTCCTTTTTAGGAAGTCGGTTAAAAATAGTTTTCATTCACAATGTTGCGGGGGAGCACTTTTTAAAGACATAACCCCCAAAAATTCAAAGTTACAGTAATGGCATGACAAAGATCTGGTTGTGGAGGTCAGACAGGCAGTCGCTCCATGTAAAAAACATGGTATTCAGCAGCATCTGGTTAGACTGGAAGCCGACCCCAACATATAGCCGAGAAAAGGCTAGGGAAATGATATTCTTATAGCAGAGAACACCCACCTGTCATGATCACAGGCGTTACTGGAACAACCAGGCATGTTGTCCCCCCCGTTGGGGTAGAAATCGACATCACCCAGCGGCTCCAGGTACCCTGATACTCCAACGCTAGTGTGGATCACTTCAGTGTAGTTACCATCTGTCGCGTTGAACTTGTTCTCGTTGGTGTCCCAGCCGGGGCTGGGGGGGTCCAGACCTGGGGAGACGGGAAGTGGTTGTTTAGTGGAGGGGTATGTCAAGATTCTGAAACAAAAGCCGAGGGCGCCGGAGTCCAGCAGTGCTATTCTGTAACCATCGCACGGTGAAAACTTAGGTGAAGTGAACGTAAAGTGAGCGGTCATTCCACCTGCTGCTAGGGACTGACAGCTCACTCCGAGCTCACTTCATCTAAGTTTTCATGGAGACATGGTTACAGAATAGCACTGCAGATCTGGAGGCAGGAAGGTGGTTTTGTGGTTTGGACCTATTGGAGGCCCTGAGCACTTTAGGATACTGGCCCTACGGAAAATCAAGAATGCAAAAGCCAGCAAAATGAGCTCCAAACTTTTTGCACCCTGCCTCTGATAGCTCCTAGCTATGACGCTGGCAGGAAATACGGTTTGTCTAGACTATCGTTGACATGTAAGACATCTGTATCTTTTTTATCTATTTTAAAAATTAGAGAGGATTGGAACGATATGGCGTGGTGAGGCGCGATGTCAAACATGAAGAAAATAAATGTCACTTGTATAAAAAGGAGATAGAATGGCTACCTCTGTCTTTTCAAAACGTTAATCTTTTTAAACTATATTGTAAATATCTCGTTACGGTTAAACCGTGTCTTAAAGATTTACCTCAGGACCTCAAAATGTTCATGATCTAAATTTGTATTTTGTGTAACATCTTTCTTTTTACTTTACTGCAATCTGAGGGAGTGATTTCGTAAAAAGGGACAGAAGTCTGTAACATAGGAAGCTGGGGAAGCGCGGGCTATTTGATTTGACCAATGAGCGCGCGTGGTGTTAGAGTTGGCCGTCAGATGGTACCTACCCATTTTCCGAGAGGTTGGTACACACCCACAGCCACTTGGGCTCACTAGTTAAAAATGAAAAAATTGGTAGAGTTGCTTCCCCTTTTTTATTTTTTCTGACTACGTACTTTTTGTTTATTTTGTTTTTTTTATTAAACTAAGTTTTAATTATTGAATACTCCAATAGATAATATTGATTTTCTTTCTTTTGGTGGTAAAATTCTTGCAAACTATAGTTTTGTATAACTTAGACGCATTTTTATTTTCAATTTTTGTAAATGTGAGTACCATGGAGTCGTTTTACTATGTTTTTATGTTGCTTTTGACTTGAAAGAGCAGGGTAGTTGAGAGTATGTCATGCTCACTTAAATGTCTCGCTGATGGTGGCGAGTGTGTTGGATCATTCGGTTCCCTACAAAATGGTTGAGCTGGATGGTGCTGATCCACGCGTCATGTTCGTGAACGGGCGCCGTCAGTTGAGACTGGTCATCTCTTATCTGCCAGGGCTTGTTTTTAATCGTTTTTGTTTTTTTTTTATTTTTTTTTTACATTGTTCTCACATATAGAATCAACAAGAGTAATGTACCCAGGATTTTGTAATTTCTATATTTAAAAGAGTGTCCTTGGAGTTTCTTGCCCGTTCTTCTCCATAGAGATCTACGTTTTGGAATGGGCAACTAGCTTCAACTTTCTGACTAACTGACTCTTTGACAATTCAAAAGTGCCTGTAAAGGGTTTAATTGAAATAAATGGTTTGAGTTTGAGTTTGAGGTACTGTCAGCCAAGATGTCAGATGTTACACATCTTATGCGACTAATAAATATCGGCGTTCCAGCTGTGTTAGAACCTAATGGTTTGGCACGCGATGATGGCAAGAGACCGGACGGCATGTCTTTATTTCCATGGAAGGTGGGTAGGCCTTTAGTGTGGGACGCAACGTTTGTCGATACTCTTGCGCCATCTCATCTTGCTGGCTCAGCGTGCTGTGCTGGCACTGCCGCTGCGGCTGCAGAAAACCTCAAGCGGCGAAAGTATAATAACCTTATAGGCAACTATATTTTCGAGCCGTTTGGGGTTGAAACCCTAGGGCCGTGGGGTCCGAGTGCTCATGGTCTATTCACGGAAATCTCTAAACGACTGGTTAACACTTCCCGTGACCCAAGGGCTGGTTTTTACCTTGGCCAGAGGGTAAGCATTGCCATACAACGTGGCAATGCGGCCAGTCTCTTGGGCACACTACCAAACGACAGCGATGCGGATGAATTTTTCGACGCTATATTTTAGTTTGTATAATAATATATTTAGTTTTAATTTTTTATATATATTAAACATACATGTAAAAGTGGTATTAAAAAAAAACTAATTATAGCAATGAAACTAACTTTGGCCCCGTATTCCTAAATACTACAACAGATTAATATAGATGGTAGGTACACTCCGCAGTTTAGGTATTAAGCTACAAGTACACGGCGGGCCCGTCTTGTCGGGCCAATTCAGTGAGTGTAATGTAGTCAGAAGATCTAAGAGTCACGCGATAGAAAGAGAGGCAACTTCTAGGTGAATATAACTGTAGGTAATTAGCGCTGTGCGACCTGAATTGCACTTTATTGTGTCGTGGCAGGAGTCGCTTTTTATTTAAATGATTTTGCGGCGTGTCCCATCTATCATCTTTTTTAGGGTTCCGTAGTCAACTAGGAACCCTTATAGTTTCGCCATGTCTGTCTGTCCGTCCGTCCGTCCGTCCTCGCTTAATCTCTGTGACCGTTACCACTAGAAAGCTGAAATTTGGTACCAATATGTATATCAATCACGCCGACAAAGTGGTAAAATAAAAATTGGAAAAAAAAAATATTAGGGTAGCCCCCCTATATGTAAAGTGAGAAGTGAGTTTTTTTTTATTTTCAACCGTAACGTGTGATATATTGTTGGAAAGGTATTTAAAAATGAATAGGGGTTTACTAAAATCATTTTTTGATAATGTCAATAATTTCGGAAATAATCGCTCCAAAAGTAAAAAACAATGTGTCCCTCTAACTTTTGAACCATAAGTTTAGAAAATATGAAAAAAATCTGAAAAGTAGAACTTTATAAGGACTTTCTAGGAAAATCATTTTGAACTTGATGGAAACAACAGTTTTTGTACAAAAATGACAAAAAGTTGTACAAAATAATTTCTGGACTAAGTTTGTAGTATAATCGTATATGCAAGCAGGAACACTTATTGTGACGGACGGGAAACTACGGAACCCTACACTGAGCGTGGCCCGACACGCTCTTGGCCGGTTTTTTGAGAGATTATTTTTATATAGGCTTTTAGGTTCTCTTGTAAGTGCATTGCAAACAGCTAATCCTGAGCGAGTGGGTTCGAGGATACTTTGTAAGGCTTTTAATTAAGCTATATCCACTCTGTGCTCAAAAACTATTTCAGTCATCATCTGTCTTATAACATAGATACAATAAGCTGCCTACCGACAGGACAAAGCCTTTATAAAGAAAATAAAAGGGTCAATTCCCATACTATTTTTAGGAACATCTTGACAAATATTCCCTAAATTTTTACCAGTTTTCGACATTGACTATCGCTGATGAGATAACGACTAAATCAATCTGTAGCGGTTACACGGCCACATACGAACTACGCATCAAATACATGACGTCACACAAATCCTGCATCGCGCAATTAGAGTTTACCGCGCGAACGACATGTATAAGACTATCCGACAGTCGGCCCGCCAGACACAACACCCGTCTGGTCGGAGGATCCTCCCTTTTCTATGGTGGATGAGTGAACTTTACACCCTGTTCCTCATACCCCTAAAAATCTGTCTGCCATACCGAATGCAGCTGAATAAAACATCTCATCTAGTCGTACCCTTGGTAAGACTAGTTGTCAGACTTTCGGGCTTCTGACGACCCGTAACGACTGTCAAAGATCCACGAATGACGGCCCGGACCAACGGCTTTACGTGCGAGGCACGGAGGACTCACGGTGTGTTAAGATGGTCACCCATTCATAGACCAACCCCGGAAAGCGTAGCTTAACCTGACGGATCGAACCGTGCGGCTGTTATTACTTAGCCACGAGCTCTTCATGAGATAGCGACTGGAGAATTGATTTATTTTATGTTTATTTACAGGTAGGATCCTGTACTTAAGAAGAATAATATTACTATGGAGTCGAAGAGGAATAATACTTACTAGTAATATAATCTACTCGTCCACCAAGGTTCCTGCCGATCACTCCAGCCTTCTGACCTCCGAGGCTGAAGCCAGCGATGTGGTAATGAGAGGGGTCGGCTCCAGTGGCGTTGCTCAACCAAGCTATGAACCTAGCCACGCCCTCGCCTGAGAATAGTAGAATTTTATTCAGATAAAGTCAAATAAACTATGGAAGGTTACAAAAGATATGTAGGTGTTGTAATGGATGTAAAAAGAAGATGAAAAACGAAGCTGAGAGTCACTTTTTCTTCATAGCGGAAACACGTGTTGACTGACCAAACTCACTGTCGTTGCGTCGACTCAACATTGTGCTTGCGATGTGGTCGGCCACTAGTTCGCAGTGTCGCTGATGGTTGCGTTGTGGTTGCGATGTGGTCAGTATCACACACACGGTCGACAACGACTGCAAAGTGTGGTACGTGTGAATAGTCCTATTCATTTTCAATACGAAATATACGCCCGGCCACATGGTGCGGTTGAGGTGTGGTTGTGGTCGTGGTGTGGTTGTGGTACTTGTGAAGAATCCCTTATATCTTCTGACTACGTTACGCCTACTGAATTCGATAAATTGAGCTGCCGCGTAACTAATTGTAGCTTCATACCTAAAATGCGGAGTGACCCATCTGTAATCATCTCTGCTATAACTTTGTAGCGGTTACACCGCCACATACGAACTACGCATCAAAAAGACATGACGTCACACAAATCCTGCATCGCACAATTAGAGTTTACCGCGCGAACGACATAGATAAGACTATCCGAAATCAACAGTCGGGCAGTCGGCCCGCCAGACACAACACCCGTCTGGTTGGAGGATCCAACCTTTTCTATGGTGGATGAGTGAACTTTACACCCTGTTCCTCATACCCCTAAATTAGTGACCCCGAGTATGAACGTCAACGCAGCCTTCGTGCAACTACTTCAGCGTGACGTCATCATCATCACTCCCGCAAGCTTTCGTGAGGCGAGTCACACAGACAGCCAGCACCCTCGGCTTCAACGGGTATCCTGACCACCAGCATGCAGAGAACGCGCATTCCTGGTCATCACCCTCAGCCTCAGCAGCAACCTTGGCACAGCATCTGCATCTTCGGCCGGTCTCACAAGCAGTGATCTTTCTACCCTCTCCTGGTCGACGCTAGCAGTCCGCCACAACCTGGCGCTATACCACATCCGACTCACTGGAACGTGACGCAGCGCCACCCCGACTCACTAGGGAATCACCGCAGACAGTTCCGACTCACCGCGAACTATGCGACACCCGGTTCTGACTCACTGGAACCTCCACTGGTACTGTGAAGCATCGCAAGATACAAGACTCAGCCCACTATCGACCTCCGGTCTCCGGTGGATGAGTGAACTTTACACCCTGTTCCTCATACCCCTAAAACTTAACCACGAGCTTCCACACTGTAATATGGAAAATGATGATGCTCACCTGAGGCAACAGTGTTTCTTACCGCTGTAAGATAGAAGGTGCAAGCGCCAGCGCACCAGTCTACCACGATGACGTTCATGTCTTCAGCATCCAAGAAAGCTGAGAAAAAGAAATGGATTTGTCAATAATCATCACGCCAGATGAGGAAAGCATGCGGGAAAGTCCGAAAGGGATACCGTGGCCCCCTGGCATTGCACAGGCAACAGAAGGAACACGGGTAGGTTTTAGTCAGTAAGAGTCTGACACGCCCTCCTGCTCCACCCAGAGCAGGAGACGTCATTTGATGATTGCCCACACAAAAAAAAAAAAAAAAAGATGAGGAAGCCAGGAGTGTAGTACACCCACATTTTGCCAGTTATGTTTAAAGAGGGTTTATCCCAAAAGTTGGCAACGTCGCAAATAGCTGTCAAATATTTACCTGTTTTAATTATTTTGACAATAATACTGTATGGAAATATGAAAGGTGGCTAACTAGTGAACTAAAATATTGATTACTAGCACTTTGCCCACGGCTTCGCTCCCGTGGTCTTTCCTGCGGACCCGTTATTTTTCCCGGGATAAAAAGTAGCTTATGTTACTCCCTGATGGTAAAAGGTTTTTTCAAATCGGTCCAGTAGTTTCGGAGCCTATTCAATACAAACAAACAATCAAATCTTTCCTCTTTATAATATTATTATTTGTATTAGTACCTATATATGAAATGCAATAATTAATATCGTAACACTGAATATTTAGTTTTAAATGTAAAAAGTATTTGGAAACTTTCCAAATGCCTTTTTACACCTGAAACCGGTCTTTTTTTTTTTTTTTTTTTTTTTTTTTTTTTTTTTTTTTTTTTTTTTTTTTTTTTTTTTTTTTAAACGTAGCCCCACAGTAGGAAATTCTCCTGTATCGTGGGTGTGTACACAAACATTTAAACTCACATACACAAGTATTGAAAAAAAAAACTCACCAGGCACAAGTACTGCGTTAAAGTTAGTTGTAGCACTGCCCCACCATCCATGGATGAGAATAGCAGTTCTCTGGGTGGCGTTGAAGTTAGAGGACTGGACGAGAGCGTCGTTACCGGAGATAAGAACCTGACTTACTGTTGGGTTGTTCCTGTAAGCATAGTCAAAGTTATTTTTTAATGTTCATAATCATTATCGTTAATGGGAGAGCTCGTGGTTAAGTAATTCAAAATTAAAAATATTTTATTTCACATAAACCTACATGGGCACTTATGAAACGTCAGAAGCTAGGTGCACGGTTCCAATTGGTCGTTTCCTATGGAGAAGAGCCGGCAAGAAACTCCACGGTTACTCTTTTAAAATTAAATGGTTTTTCAATGTTTTTCAATTACAGTGGTATTAGGTATGAGAGGATAATGTAGGCCTATCAACAAGTACCAGGTACTTAGCAAGATAGAAAATGGTCGACAGATGTACAGTCTGTTAAGCCTACAACGTTCTCACATTCACAAAAGGTAAAAGAAAAAAATCTATATAAAAGATAAATAAAATAATAAAAATAAACACCTATTTAAACTAAATGACATGATTGCCACTACAGCTGTAACAAATATTATGGACAAGGCCCGGGTCGACGCCGACGGCGCGTTGTGTTCCACGCGCGCCTCAAAGAGATGTCAGCAATTGAAGGGGTCCGATGAGACCATTGCCTGCCGGGGTTGCGGGAAAGTCCGAAAGGGATACAGTGGCGCCCTGGCATTGCACAGGCAACAGAAGGAACACGGGTGGGTTTTAGTCAGTAAGAGTCTGACACGCCCTCCCGCTCCACCCAGAGCGGGAGAAGTCATTTGATGATATCCCACCCAAAAAAAAAAAAAAAAAAGCTGTAACAAATCTAATTTAATAAAAAATTGAATATTGTCAAATAATGACAAGATTATGTCAAGGAAGTATGTAAATGAAAAAATAAGGTAAAATAAAATAACCATCTTAATTGGGAGTAGTTAATACGTAGCCATTTACACAATTAGCTGTTAATGAGGTACCAGGGAAGCCACATGTGCAGAAAGAATTATTGCCAAACTTCCTTGTCCTCAACGTAGTCTTTAATGTCATATGCTGTTTTGATATGGACACGTTTTATGTGGGTTTTGAATTTTCCATCGGTCATCGATCAATCGATCTTATCGATGAAAACTTGTTATAAAAGCGAATACTGTTTATAACAAATGACTTACTAGTTTTAGTAATCTAAATTTTAGATTAACTAAAACTAGTAAGTCATATCACAATTTCATGTCTACTACGTGTATTTATATTATAAAAATAGCTTCTTATTTTGAAAAATCCTAGCTTAGTTTTTGCGAACATACAAAATACTTTCTAAGATATAAAGAGAAGGCTGAGTTAGTTTATCAATTTCTTTGAATTTATTTCTAAGGGACTCGCGAGGACCCATTTTATAAGTATAAGTATAAATCTTTATTTGCCAAAAGAATAAAAACCTTACAACAAATTTAACACTAGCGCTTATTTTTTATGAATCTAGAAGATTAGATACCCAATTAGTTACTCATTGTACAATAATAAATTCAGGTTGCTACGAAACCGATTCACCCTGACCCCCGTACTAGTTATAAACTGTATTACGGTGGGACAGCTTTCCTCGTTCTCTTTTTACAATAAGCCTATTTGTACAAAATACAAATCAATACTGTAGGTAAAATGTATCACACATTCAATTTGTTGGTTACCTACTTGATTTTTTACTAGAGGGTAGTAGCGTAAGTTCACATAGTATAAGTAAAATTTTGTTTACAAATATTTGTATTGTATTCATGTTACCTTAAAAAAAACAGATTTTATAGATCGCGCATTTTATAATAACAGCCACACGAGTCAATCCAAAGTTAACCTACACTTGTCAAGGGATGGGTGAGCATCCATTACATATCGAGACCGTGCCTCGAAAACCGTTGGTCCCGGGTAGATCTTTGACAGTCGTCCTGGGTAGTCCAGACTTACCAAGAGGTATGGTGCCACCTAGTAACTAGGAGGAGGAGGTCAATGTCGCTCCATGTGAAACACTGGTACTCAGGGGCATCCGGTTAGACTGGGAGCCGACCCCAACACAGTTGGGAAACGGCTGGGCAGATGATAACAAAGAATTCTATTATCTCTACTAAGTGATTGCAGTCCTTACCTGGTAAAGAGATGGTAAACATTCTGTGTGTCAGGGTTGTATCTGACGGCCTCAGAGAGGTCGCTAATGGTTCCCCAGAGGTCAACCAAATGGGGCTGACCGTCAGCGTCCTGCACGTACTGGTAACGAAGACCTGAGCTCAGCTTCCTGATGACTGGCTGGTGGGGAAGAGCTGGAATAAAAACGTTTGGATTTAAAACTATACAAATAATAATTAATAATTTAATTCAGGAAAGGCGCAAATACCTTATGGTTAAAACATCGTGAGGGAACCGGCCATGGCTGAGAGGTATTTCTCGACGACATGAGAATTCAAGTCAGAGGTCCAGAGGGTGGCTTTAAAATTCTGACACCAGGGGGTCTACTTCCTAAGCGAATTCCGTAGTTTCGGCCGATGTGACAGGCGCTACGTGCTCCGCCTCATACGGACATACCGTAAGAGAGACTGATAACAAAGCGCCCGTAACTTCGGCCGTAACTACGGATTTCGATTAGCGAGTAGACCCTCAGGTTAGTCACAAACCACACACAAAGAAGAAGATGGGTTTCTACGAGAGTATAGTTTTGATATTACAATAATTTATATCGTAACTCAATTCATCTTACTATCATACTAGTATTCCTACTATTCCTATTCCTACTAATAATAATAGGGGTTAAAGTATGAAATTGCTGTTTTATTGTAATAGGTACTTCGAATTGACATAGAACCTTCATGGTTTGAGATTTTTACTGAACTTTGAACTTTTTTCTCAAGGTACCTATGAAGTTCTTCTTTTAAAAAATGTGCAACATTCGATTATCGACTTTCAGTTGTTTTTTTTTATTCAGCTTAGACAAGAAAGATGGATACTTCGAAAATTCGAGTTATTTTTGAATACGAGTTCCGACGCGGAACTAACGCGGCAGAAACAGCTCGCAATATTTCTGCATCTCGTATCGTTGCATCCTCAACATCCCTGTCGCGAACCTCCTTATTATGCAGACTTCACAAAAGGAGGATGTGTCGCACATGTACCTACCTATTTTCGGGTGATAGGTGACAAAAAATTAAACATCACAGACTAAATAAAGAAGTCGTTTTTTTGTAAAAAAATAAAAAATAAGTCGTAGTTAATTATTATCATCATCTTGTCTTTGCCCAACTGTGTCGGGGTTGGCTTCCAGTCTAACCGGATGCAGCAGAATTTATATTATATGGAGCGACTGACTATCTGGCGTCCACAACCTTAGTAGGAATTAAATATTAAAATAATATTAATTACCTGCTATTGCAGCTATTCCGATGAGCAGAAGAGCCACCTGTTTCTCCATTACTAATAATAAGATAATAATTTAAAATATCATTTTCATTTATATAGCTACTTTATCTGTGTTATGATTAATATTACTTTAAGTAGGTGAATTATATGTAGCCTAAGCCTGGTATTATTCAATGAATCATTCATAAATACGTTATGAATCATTCATAAAAGCGTGCACGCACGAACGAACAAGAACATGGTGAACATCGAAAACTTTGGTCGCATGTACGTACCGTATCGCTAACGAACATCAAACATTGTGTTCGTCAAAAAGGATCGTGGCTATCTAATTTCGTTGTTCTGTGTGGACGGTGTTCGGAGAAATTAACGTTCTTCTACCATTATCGATCACTTTCAACGGCGTACTAGAGAGAGCGGGGCGGTTGAGCGAGAACACAAATCGAATTGTGTTTGTATGGTGTTGGAGTTCACTTTGCTAATTTACGTCCACACACGTACGAACCAAATGTTCCGTGTTCCATGTTCATGTTCACCATGTTTTGTTCGTTCGTGCGGACACGCCTTACCGATTTTTTTTTTGTCCTCGCCAAGCCGTGGGCGTCTCTTCACGTGACCAGAGGGCTGGCCTATTTTTTGGCTTAAGAATCAACATTGCCATACAACCTGGCAATGCTGCCAGCCTTTTGGGCACTTTTCCTGTTGACAGCGATGGGGATGAATTTATTGATGACCGATTCTTTCTCACCTTTTTTTATAAACATTTACATATTATTATTATTATTATTTTAACTCTGTTAGCGTTTATAACTATAGTATATCTATACATCGATACAAATAAATAAAATTGAAGTGTCTGTTTTTAATTTCAAATTAACAGCTTTTTACTAAATACATAATAATTATGAAAGTCTCTAAGGTCCTTAACTACAAAAAATCATTTTTTAATGTTTTTTGTCTGTCTGTTTGTTTCGGCTAATTTCCGAAACGGCTGGACCGATTTTCACTGGCAGATAACTGGGGCCCTAGTCTGCTATTTTTATAAATTCGTCATTCCAACACGATCCCATTGTCATTTTGCTAAAAGTTCGTAATCTGCTAAATTCATAATGGTTGATCATTGGTTGATCATTGTATTCCACAAACACGATACTCGTAACGAATTAAAATAAATGACTGCACAATGACGTTCTCATGGCAGGTCACTGATCAAAGGAACTGTACAAATTTTAGCAGATTACCGCCTAAGTCAATCATTCATTTTTCATTATGTACGAGATTACCAATAGGTGCCATTTCTTTCAATGGAGTGTCAGTGGCTGACCATTGGAAAGTCATAATGACGCCAATATATTAGTAGATTACCAAACTTGTCAAATTCAACAATTATGAAATCAATGATAGAACATTCTGACACTATTAACGTAAGCTACTTTTATTTTAGAAAAAGAATTAAGGTCCAGGCGGGCGATGACTCGATCAGCAGCTAGTTTGTAAATATTATCTTACTAAAGATTATTGATTATAATTATTCTAAATACGTTATCATTAATTGACTTATTAGCATCAACACCGTGACACTGCAGAATAATGCGCCAGATAAGCTTTACGCGGTGGGTCCGACCGAAGGTCGATTTCTGGCCAAAGCCGAAGCCGGTAATCGGTTATCACCGCGACCTTCGGCTGAAGCCGAAGCTGAACGTTTAATAACCCTAAGAAATTCAGTTCAAGATTGGCTAAAATTAACCATTATTTTATTCACTAAAACACCTTCAGTGGTGCGGAGTTTGAATTTTAGATTTTTCAACAATTGAATTTCTGTCTTAATTTGTGTGTAGTAAGTAACATATTGTATTGACTGAGACTGGAGAAATGTGTAGAATCTTTAGGTACGCCTCTGCCTACCACTCGTTAGAGTAGAGACAGCTGTGATGTTATGTTGTTTCCTATTTTAGTTGCAATGCAGTGTTGGCGCAAATACCGTGTTACCGCAGGCTCGGGGACGTCCGTCGCCCCCCATACATTGGACCCGAGGTGGTGGCGCGTAATGTTCCACGCGCGCCCCTCTAAGACGATACGGGGGGAGTCAAACACGTCACTCCCCCCCTCCCCCCGAAACAAGGAGAGGCCCGCCGTGGCGGGCCGGCAACAGTCGAGGGTTGCGGAAGAAAGTACGTTCCCGCGATCCCTTGCGTAGGTGAGAGATGGAACACCGGGGTGGTTTTTAGTCAGTACTGTGAGTCTGACAGACCCCTCCGCCCGCCCCACGGCGGAGGTCATCCATGAGGATTTTTCACCCCATTTGTCTCGGAGTTCTTATCGGGAAAAATCTATAAGATGAAAGTATCCATGGAGTAGCATTTTTTAAATAACATTATGATCGATTTGTTGGTACTCATATTGTATTTACATATTCTTGACATGCACTTGGCAATAATAATTAATATGTATTTGGGTTTTTTGATAAAATTCATTATTATTCTCTATTTGTATTACTTATACATAATATAGACATGCTTGTATTATATCCATTCACATACTTAATATTGTAACCAGTGACATTTAATCTAAAATTATGACATTTTTCAATTTATTGTGATTTAAAGATTTCAAAGAAAAGAAAAGAAAGAAAAAGTATTTATTGGGAAAAGCACAGGAGATCAAATAAAACACACACAGTACATAAAAATAAAAGCAAGAAAAAAAAACAATAACAATAAAAAAAGTAAAAAATTTATATTAACTTGACATTAATTTGTAAATTTAATTAGAATAATATTTTAATTGTTAATTTAAAATTATATTAATTGATTATGATTTGCATGCTCATGTGACGGCAGAACATGGAGAACTAATCATTTCTATGACAACATCTATGTACCAATATGTTATATGTAATATAAACGAGTATAAATGTTTGCAAAGAAATAAATTATTTGATTTGATTTAATAATATTTTTTGGACACAATCAACTCTCGGCGCTTAGCAGAGCATTGAAAATCAAGTGCGCGAAAAAAAATGCCCGCGAGAAAAAAATCGCTCGTGCGAACCTGGTTATTCATTTGAGACTAAGCCAAGGTACGCACGCAATTTTTCCCGAGGCGATTTTTTTTCGTGCAGTTGATTTTCAACAGTCTGCTTAGCGCCAAGAGTTGAAAATCCAACAGTGTGTTTTTGCCTCACGCTGAGACGACAGTCCGTCTCAGCGCGTCGGATTCTCAACACCGAGAGTTGAAAATCCGCGATAAAATCCCGCCGCGATATTTTTACGCCCTTGCGAACGTGGACTTACTCTTTCGTTCATTTCGTCTCAGCTGCTGAGCTCCACCCACCCCGCGCCGCCTGCGACTCCTGCGAGATCGCGACTCACGCGAGTCTACGTGAGTCGCTCGCGCGCTTTCGTTAAGTATTTTTGGCGGGGCAGGGTTGACCAAAAGCCTAACACTTTTTGGATATGCCTGGCAGTGGTAGGGTCAGTAATGCTGATTTAACTTACTTTGAACACCACAGATTCAGTAATACTCATTTCCAGCTTGAGACAGTCCAGGAGGAAATGGGGCTATGGCTTTTACATGGTCTTAAGTCCAATGCTCAGGGTTCTGATAATGTCTCCCGGGAGATGCTAAAGATGACTCTTCCTCGTACCCTTACAGCTATAACGGCCATCATCAACAGGTCCATAGCCTCATCCTCTTTTCCGGATCTATGGCAATTAGCTATATTTAGGCCCATCCCCAAGATAGACCAGCGTGAAAGATCTTCGCCCTATTAGCCTTTTACCATGTCTCTCCAAGATTCTGGATAAAGTTGTGTCTGACCAGCTTCGGGCATATCTTAAGCAGCACGGTATTTTGCCACTGGCTCAATCTGGATTTCGTAAGGGGCACAGCACAGCCACAGCTCTTCTTGACGTAGTTGGCAATATCCTGGAAACCAAAAAACAAGGCATAGGTACCATGCTTGTGCTGCTAGATTTTTCACGTGCATTCGACTCAATCAATACGTCCCTTCTCCTCTCCAAGCTGTCTTACTACGGATGTCAGTCAGAAACAGTCCTATGGTTTCAGAGTTACCTGAGTCAACTTTCTCAGTTTGTCCAGATAACAAGTGACAGTTTTGGAGATGTTATGTCCTCCAGCCCCAAGCAAGTGAACCTCGGCGTACCACAGGGATCGATTCTAGGCCCTCTTCTCTTAATTCTGTTCAGTCCCGACATCAACAACTGTCTAAACAACACCTAATTACACCTATATGCTGACGATCTGCAGATGTATCTTTCATTCCGTCCTCAGCAGTCTGCTGAAGCTGTAAAGAGAATGAATGAGGATTTAGATAGGATTTCAGCATGGTCAGTGAGAAATTCTCTGGTTCTGAACCCAGTTAAGTCCAAGTTAATTATCATGGGATCAAGAGATTTCCTTAACAAAATATTACGGTATAATCTGGACTTATGGATTGTTCAATTGATAGCGTGCAAGAAGCCCGTAATCTTGGGGTGGTGTTTGACGAGCACCTGCATTTTGAGACACACATCATGGAGGCTGTGCGCAACTGTTACTGGTGGTGATATATCATACGACGAGGAGTTTAAGTTCAGTTCAGTCTATGCGCATGCGCCGATCCGTGCGGGTGTGATATAAACAAAAATGTCGAGTTCGAAAGTTATAAAGTGTTCAACGTGTAATAGAGTGATTAACGAGTTGTTGGCATTCGTGCAAAATAAGCTGGATGTTATGGACAATGAGAGCCTCATTCACATCTGTGCAACGGGTTTTACTGGTGAAGACATTGATCAAGCAAAGTCGTTATTGTTTGAATCTATGTCGGCGGGCAAGCGAAAAATATCGAGGCGTAAAGACAAACGACATAAAGATCTGGAGGACATTATAACACTGTTCAAAAATACAGATCCTGAGCTCATACCCATATTTGTGGCCAAAGAACTGGGCAAACTGCCTCCTGTGACATTTGACCACATCGATGTCACCGCGGGGTTGCTTAAAGAATTAGTGCTTCTTAAAAACGAGTTGAAACTTGTAAAGGTGAACTATGCAACAGTTGAGCAACTACAAGAAATAAAAAGTGAGCTGCATAGTTGCAAATATGGTTCAATTGTGGGATTAGATGACTACAATATAAACAAACGCAGGCGAGGAGCATTTTGCATGGATAGTGGGCCGGTAGGCATATCACCTATGTTAGAAAGGATAAAAGAGCCGTCACAGAGACAACGCCACAGTGAGAGCACACCACTAGTTCTATCTCCGTCACACCTGTGCTCGGCGAATAACCCAGTGAGCGAGACCGGTATAGCCGAGCGGGACACAGAGAAGCACAGTGTCGCGCCAGATGGAAATTCACGTGTTTTTGTGCCGAGTAAGTTGTTATCACAAACAGCTGAGAGGGAAGTACATGCACCTTTACCGGTTTGTACAATGACTACACCTGTTGAAGTGTCTGAAGAGCGGTTAACTATAGCAGAAATCGTACAGAAAGACGGAGACTTCAAGATAAATGAACCAAATTCTAGTTGGATTACCGTTCAAAGAAAACGACTACGAAATCGTTTTGTAAGTCAGTTAGGTAAGGCAACCACGGAACCGCGTAGTAATTTTAAGGCAGCTGATATTAAAGTACCCCTTTTTGTCTCCAATGTGCATAAAGACACGGTGGAATCTGACATAGTGGAATATATTTAAAAAAAAACGCAGGAAAGAGTGAGGTTGACTAGAATTAAAATGAAATATGATAAAGGGTACAATGCCTTTAAATTGTTTGTATCGAAATGTAGAATGTATCTGTATCTCGATGACAATCTATGGCCGGACGGAATAAAGTTCCGCCGATTTGTAAACATGAGAAGGGGGCCAGATGAGCAACTTATAGATGGATCACAACAACAGCAGCATACTAGTCAGTTTTAACTGCAAAAACGTGAAAAGGAGTGTGGAGTGTGTCCGGTCATTGTGCCGGCAAGCGGACTTGGTAGCACTGCAGGAGACGTGGCTGGTGCCTCAGGACCTGCCTTTCCTCGGTGACATCGACAGTAGCTTCAGTTATACTGGTAAATCGGCGATGGACGTGTCGTCAAGAGTGAGGCGGGGGAGACCGTTTGGAGGGGTCGCTATACTTTGGCGTAAAAGTGTGTTTACAAATGTGACAATAGTGAAGTGTGAAAGCGATCGTATCACGGCCATTAGAGCAGATGCAGGTGACAATCGTAAAGTTATAGTTATATGTGTGTACATGCTGACCGACCAGTCTGACAACCTGCCAATATTTACGAACTGTCTAGGGGAGATTAGTGCAATTGTACAACAAAATGACGTGGAATCTGTATTTGTTCTTGGAGATTTCAATGCACACCCCGCCGCGTCCTTTTGTGACGAGTTACTTGATTTTTGTGACGATAATAAATGGATATGTGCAGATATAGCTAAGTTAGGCAGTTCGTCAAGTACTCATACATTCTATAGTGAGGCTCATCGATGTAAGCGCTGGTTAGATCACTGCTTAGTCACGGAATCAGCCTGGCATACAATAACATGTATTAATGTTGACTATGGAGTGTATTGGTCGGACCATTTGCCTTTGATTGTTAAATGTAATCTTAACATGATTAAGAATAAGTGTATTTGTATAGATTGGATTTCTAATGACATTATGTGGGGTGAGAGAGAAACTGACGAAATAGAAAATTATTCTGACATTTGTAATGATAAATTAAAAGAACTTGACTTTCCTAGTGAATTCTGTGTGTGTGCAGACAGTATGTGTAATAATTCTGAACATAAATATATTATTGATAATTTATATAATGACATTGTTAAGATTTTATGTGAAACTTCAGTTCAAAGTAAGAAAGTGAGGAAGCATAAAAAGGGTAAAACAGTTGTGGGATGGAACAAACATGTGAGAGAGGCACATGATCAGGCTAGGCAGGCTTATCAAGGGTATATAGCACATGGGAAACCGGAAAGTGGGCCTATTCATGACAACATGTATCTTACACGTAAAATTTTTAAATCTAGACTAAAGTTTTGTCAGAATCACCAAGATCAGCTTAAAATGGATATACTGGCTTCCCATGTTACAGATAAAAACTTTCGTGCTTTCTGGAAGGGTACTAAGAGGATGAACGGTAGGGTTAGTCTGCCAGTGAGTGTGGGCGGGTGTAGTGAGCCTACAGATATAGCTAACCAATTTAAAAACCATTTTAGGGTTGGGTCACCGGTAGCCGCCAGTGTTGCGGTTGGGGATGCTGAGTCCGTGACTGTCTGTGAGAACCCGATTGGCTTTACGTGCAATGATGTGAAAAATATTATCATGAACATGAAACGAGGTAAGTCTCCGGGCAGTGACGGGCTGAGCATTGAACACTTGCAGCACGCGGGTAAGCATTTATTTAGAGTACTAGCTATGTTGTTTACCTTTTGCATTCGTCACTCATACTTACCACCTAAGATGACAGAAACTATTGTTGTGCCTATAGCAAAAAATATCAGTGGTGATGTATCTGATAAGAATAATTATAGGCCTATCTCCCTGGCTACTGTGTTGGCAAAGGTGTTCGACGGTCTCTTAGATGCACAGCTCAACAAATATATTACCCTTCATGATGCCCAGTTTGGTTTTCGTGAGAATTTGTCAACAGAAAGTGCTATTTTGACACTGAAGCACACAGTCGCTTACTATGTTAGCAGGAAAACACCCATATATGCTTGCTTTCTGGACTTATCGAAAGCCTTTGACCTAGTCGATTATAGTAAGCTCTGGACAAAGCTTGGGGAGGTCGGGGCTCCAGCCGAACTCATTAAGATATTCTCGTTCTGGTACAACCATCAGAAAAACGTTGTCAAGTGGGGAAACGTATATTCTGATGAGTATACACTTGAGTGTGGAGTTAGGCAAGGGGGGTTGACCTCCCCAAGACTCTTCAATTTATATGTCAACCAGCTGATTGGTGAGCTCAGCAGCAGCCATGTGGGGTGTCACATAGACAACGTTTGTGTCAATAACATCAGTTACGCGGACGACATGGTGTTGCTGAGTCCATCTGTCGGTGGGTTGAGGAAACTGTTGAATGTCTGTGAGTCATACGCCGAGATTCACGGCTTAAGGTACAACAATAAAAAGAGTGAGTATATGATTATCAGAGGTAAAAATAAACAACCTGAGCATATACCACCCGTATATCTAAACGGGGTATCCTTGAGTCGTGTGTCTGAGTTTAAGTATCTAGGGCACATTGTTACTGAAACCCTCAATGACGACAGAGATATCGAGAGAGAGAGAAGAGCATTGTCGGTGCGCGCTAACATGTTGGTGCATAGGTTCGCAAGGTGTACAGCACAAGTTAAAGTAACTTTGTTCAGAACATATTGTCAAAGCTTTTACACCAGCGCCCTATGGACCAACTATACGCAGCGGGCCTACAATGCTCTAAGAGTGCAGTACAACAACGCCTTTAGGATTCTGTTGCGGCTGCCTCGGTTTTGCAGCGCCTCGGGCATGTTTGCCGACGCGAGGGTGGATGACTTTTACGCTATAATGCGCAAAAAGTCAGCCTCACTAATTCGCCGAATTCGAGGTAGTGGCAACGGAATCCTGAGGATGATTGCAGAGAGACCTGAATCTGCAGTTGTAGGAAGGTTCATCAGGCTGCATGTTGTCTAAGTAATTTTTCTGACTAACATAGTTTTAAGATAATGTTACTAACAATTTATGGACATTTTAGTAGTCTGAAATAAACGTATTTTATTTTTTTATTTATTTTATTTAATCATCATTTGGCCTACAAAAATATCAAACGTAAGTTGAATAAGAAAATCTCATCAACGACTCACACTCACAAAAATCAACTCGGCACATTGAAATACCATCGTTCAGCGGGAACTACCCGCAGTGGCCAACCTTCTATGACACGACGCACGAGATTAGCAAAATTGAACACTATGATAATATATTACTTAAATATCAAAGTCCGGAGAGGGTGAAAAGAGGCCTAGTCAACGGGTTAGGTTATATTGCTAATTCGGTATGTAAAGTAAAAATTAACCTATGCTGATTTCAAAACCATTTCGAGATTTTAGGTTTGTAAGCCTTATTTTTCTATTTTTAGGTCTTAAAATTTTAAGATCGTGTTTATTGTCACAAAAATTCTTAAAATCACTTGACTTTTACTTGACCTCTAAATGACGTCAGAAAGTACCCTGTGTTAGAGGTTGCAAACCTATAAGTTTAATATAAACTACATCTTGTCTACTGCTTTTGATGTGTCCTAGCAACCGAAGTAACATTGTTCTAAAAATTATATATTTTTCTGTTGCACTACAAATAAGTATTTTCTTCCTGCAACCTTATCCCATTCTCTAATACCCTGTATAGGAAACTTTCAGTGCCTCTTGTAATAAAATTTTGTACGTGTCAAGCGTCAATGTCAACGTCAAGTTTGCATGAAGCTGTTTACTTTCGTTGAGCGTACCGTGCCTTGATTTTTTGATAAGTTCCCTAATTCTTTTCACTACAACCCTTGCTTTCCCTTCCGACTTCGGTACTTACTGCTACATTGATCATTTTCTTGTTATAAGGAACTGCTTGCCTACCCTTTGGATTTGTTTTAAATATGGACCTCAGTACACAAACAATTTGTTTTGGCTATTTGTTGTGGTGTTTTTACATGACGGTATGCAGCATTTAACACAAATAGTCTTTGATCGATTCATAATTAATAAGCTTTATCCTTACAATAAGGTACGGATACTGTAAAAATAAAAATCGCTCTGTTATGACAAATTAATATTAACTGTCAAATTTGACAGTTTGACTTTACAGAATTTTCAAGTTTAGTTTTAATTATATGTATTAAACGTGGCAAAGATCATAAGCTACTTTATGACGTCAGCACGAACGAAACTTTAAAAAAAATAACTACAGCTTGGAAAAACAAAAACTTGAAATTATATATTTCAAATATCTATAAAATTAAAATAGAAAAAAATACCTGAAAAATACTTTACATACCAAATTCGTTATTCGGTGTACTGGACGAGAGGTTTGCCGAAAAATACAAAGGTGACATTGAGCAGATCAGTCATAATGAAGAACATCTTCAAAAACTTATAAAAAATCAGACAGGTATTTTAGAATCAGAATTTAATTCATGATGTTTTCATTCATCAAGCAATGGCTTCAAAATCTATCGACTGCGGTGAATAAAATACGTTTGGATAATGAAGATGGCCTTTATATCACATCATCATCTCTAGCATCATCAATAATAATATCAAATATTCGTTGGATTCAGCAAACATTGATTGGTACAGTAACAGATATATCACACGGGCGCATGGACAGTCATTTGTTATCACTGGAGCAGTTATCGTATCAGCTGAGCATCATCTCTAGCCAACTGAATGGTACCTAAACTTGCAATACCAGTGTCTTTGAAAAATATCAAGGACTTGTATAGTGTCAGCTAGAGTCTTCTCAAACTATTTAATCATCGAAATCAAGATTCCGCTCCTAAGCAATGAATTGTTTGAGCTCAACAAAATCATATCTATTTCACAAAGGAGTATTATCATCTCATTCCATCGGTACCATTCATAGCTTACAATATACGCAAGGATACCGTATTTCTTCTATCAGAAGCAGACCTACAGTCATGTATTCATGTTCCCAACGATATCTTATTATGCTCATTAAACATGCCCATTTACGACCTAAACATAAAGCTGTCTATCTGTGGAATCAAAATCATCAATCAAAAACAAGTATGCCCTCGTAAAATCGTCATGTGAGGAGCAATGAATCAAATTGCGCAAGCCGAACACCTGGTTGTACACATGTTGCTTGGAATGCCAAGTGCGCATAATTTGCGCTAACGGAGTCACAATCATGGTCAACCTTGTCGGCAACGCGATTATTACCCTAGGTCAATGTTGTACATCGAAAGGGGATACCTTTAGTATTTATGCTCATAATAATTTCTTCAATCATGTCAATATTCATCATCACATCGAAGTCCCAGAGGTGTCTATGCTAAACGAAAACATTCGCCCAGACAGCAAACACTACATAATTTACTTCACAAAAAATAGGCTCATTAGGCCTTATTGCTTATTAATATTATCTAAATCTGTAATGTGTCATAGACTTGTATTGTCAATCAAGTTTCTTTAATAATATCAGTGTACTTAGTCCTTGTAACTTTACTTTTGTTTAACTTTAGACATCAGTTAATATTATTACTACACATTATTATTATACCTCGGTGTTAAATTACTAGTGTCAATCATTAAATTAATGTTAAAAATATAGATTTACAATCACTTTACTATAGCAGGTAGTACCTACCCCCAACCTTTTTGCAAACTTAATTTTGTTGTTTTTCCCTTTTATTTTTAGAATTTTAATATCTCAAATAAGACATACCTGTGATTGATTAAATTATCATCCCATAATTGAGATTACATACTCTTCTTAACTTTTACTCCTTAGCTTTCTTTCAATTCTGAATAATATTTAATTTTATACTCCCATTAGTCCCTTCATCTTAGTACTTACTATCCACATCTTATCCCTCTCTCTTATTCCTTTTACTCACTTAGATTTCACTTCTCTTATTCCAGGGTGCCCCTAGGGTTGGCTTGTCAATATGTTGACCCGTAGAGCTGCATCCTTGGAGGAAAAACTGAAGGCTACTTTGAAAGAGTTGGAATCCAGTAAAAACCAGTGCGATCAACTGCTACAGGAAAGAGAAGACAGTGAGGTGGAAGTGCAATATATTAATAAAAAGAACACTGAGCTTAAGAGCCAGTTGGCCGAACTACATATTCAGCATATGGACATACTAGACCAGCATCAACAACTCCGTCAACTTGTGTCAAATTTCCAGCAATGTAGTGACACCCACGAACTGGCTTTGAGACGGATATCTGAATTGGAACTGGAATTAAGCAGGGCCCACGACACAATAACCTGTTTGGAATCTCTCAAAGCCGGTGAAGAGTCTGCGATCACCTGCAGTCTTTATGATGAGTTGGTTGGTAGCGGGTCTGGACCCACATGTGTTGAGCCAATTGTAACAATAGACTTAACTGATGAAACTATCACTAAATGCAATTTGTTTACTAGCCATAATAAGTTAAAAAAATATATTAAAATTAATAGATTAATTAGAAAAATTCAAAAATCACTGAAACGCCAAAAAGTTAACAAATTAAATATAAAACTTAGGCAAAAAAATCTAAATTTAATTAAAGAATTAAAGAAGTGTAATAGTGATCTACAATTATGTAATACAATGTATAATACAGACACTCAGCACCTACAGGATGAATTGTTTGTTAGGGAATATGCTCTAAAGGATATCTTTAGTAAATATGAGGCTTCTCAACAAGACCTGAGTAAGCGCTTGCAGGAGGCCAATGAATTGGCTGACCTGGTCAAGTACAACGCCGAGAGGTATGAGTCTCTGACAAATAACCTCTCTTTTAGCTGTGCCTGCTCCCATGAGCTCCAACCTCAACTGGTTACACCTACACCCTCAGTGGCTCAGCCTGTAGGTAGCTGTTTGGATGGCAAAAATAATAATAATTTGATTAACACAACCTATGTATTTTCGGACAAATTTGGTCAAGGTATTGGTCGTATATTTAATCAGTGTTCACAACAATATGTAATTAATAATTGTTTACCCGGTGCCAGTATTAGCCAATTAATTAATAATATTAAACTGACACAAATAAACCCCAGTTCCACTGTTATATTATTATACGGGGACAGTTTAACTGTAAGAAAAAAGGACATAATTGAATGTGTCCATTTGATGTTACATCTCAATGAAACTAATAATTGTAAATTTATTTTCTGTGCCTTGCCTTATTCTCGATATTTGTCTAATGAGACAAATAGGCACATTTATAAATTAAATATGTTAATTTATAATAGGACCTGTCGTCACAGTGACGCTATTTTATATTTTGATTGTAATCAATTCATTTTTGATTATAAACTGACAAATTATACAATGTATTTGCCACCTAGTTGTAGAAGACAAATTGCTAATCTTTTAGCATACAATATACACAGTGACACTGGTACCTGTAGTGTACCATCGATTACTGTTAGTAGTGGTACTAACACTACTTTTGATACGCCTAGTAGTTTAAACTATTAGGAGCGACAACGGATGAGCCGTATATATTGAACGTTGTTCATCAAAATATGCAGGGTTTGTCCGGCAAAGAGCTAGAATTAAGTTTATTTATGGAGAACTATGATGTTCAGGTGTTATGTTTGACTGAACACTGGTTGAAAGAACATGAAGTGGTGTTTATTAATGATGAGAATTTTACTGTACAAAGTGCGTTTGTAAGAAAAAGCGCCATTCGCGGTGGATCTTTGGTTCTTGTTTCAAACAAGTTGAAATGTAAACAACGTTTAGATTTAGTTAATCTTTCCATCGAGCGCACTATTGAGTTGTCTTGTGTTGAACTCGAGCGATACATTATAATTTGCGTTTATCGACCCCCCTCTGGTGATTTTATTAGTTTTGAATCGGTAATGGAGGATTCGCTCAATAGGTTAAAATCAAGTAATAAAAGTATCATTTTATGTGGAGATTTTAATATTAATATTTTAGATGTTACTCCATTAAGTATTAGACTTCTTAATCTGTTTAGGTCTTATAATTTAATTAACTTGTTTTTTGAAGCTACTAGGATCACGGCATCTTCGTCAACTTGTCTTGATAATATATTTAGTGATTGTGATGCCAAAAATAAATTAGTGTTAAGTGACTTAACGTCTGACCACTGTGGTTTATTAGCTAGTTTCCCCATGCCATTACATAAAAAGCCGCATAAAATAGAATGTAGGCCATATACAGCTAGTCGTTGCAATAAATTTAAAAATAATATAGCTCATAGAATAACACCATCTATAATAGAACACGAGAATCCTAATGAAATGTATGCAGCCCTTTTTGATGTTGTGCAAAAAGAGTACCAATCTACTTTCAAGACTAAAACTATTGACATTAATGGTACCTCCGTTGGCTTTAATCAATGGGCCACTCCGGGTATTTATAAAAGTAGAGCGAGACTATACGAGTTATATGGTTTGAAAAAATATAGATTTGATACTCCTTTCCTAGAGTACGTCAAAAATTATTCAAAATTATTTAAAAAGGTTAGTGTTTTTGCTAAATCTAAATTTTTAAGCGATACAATTAAAAATTCCAATAATAAAGTAAAAACCACTTGGAAAATTATTAACAATGAAACGGGTAAATCGGTTAAGCAAGATAAACAACTTGAGATTATGGTCGATAATAAATTAGTTACTAAAGCAGCTGACGTAGCTGAGGCGTTTAATGAGTTTTTTGCCAACATACCTATAACTACGACTCGCTCCTTAAATTCGTCCCCATCGAAAGCTGAAAACCTTTTGTTTAGTAGTGTGTCTAAAAGTAGTCGCTTATTTAGCTTCGAACATGTAACGCCTCGTGATGTAGTTAATGTTTTCAACACACTCAAGTCTAAAAACACTGGTGATTACTGGGGAATCTCCATTAAACTTTTGAGTAATATAATAGACATCGTAGCCCCCTATCTAGCTGTTACTTTTAATAAATGTGTTGATTTAGGAACTTTTCCTGACCTCATGAAGAGTAGTAAAGTTATACCATTATTTAAATCAGGTAATAAAAATGACGTTGGCAATTTCAGGCCTATTTCTATTTTACCAGCATTCAGCAAAATATTTGAAAAGTTAATACTCAAGCAGTTGCTAAGACATTTTAATTTAAATAGCCTCCTTCATAATGAACAATATGGCTTTACAAAGGGTCGTTCGACTACAGATGCGGGTGTTGCTCTCCTGAAACACATATTTAACGCATGGGAGAACTCTCAAAATGCTATTGGAGTTTTCTGTGATCTCTCCAAAGCCTTTGATTGCGTGCACCATGACACGCTTTTGCGTAAACTGCGTCATTATGGTGTGCTAAACGAAGCTCTCAACGTTTTAAATTCATATTTAAATAATAGGTCGCAATGTGTAGATGTTGATGGTGTAAAATCTTCCGGGCTACCAGTTCAGTTAGGTGTACCTCAAGGCTCAATACTGGGTCCATTCTTGTTCTTAGTATATATCAATGATTTACCATTCTATTTAAAGGGTATCTGTGAAGTTGTACTGTTTGCAGATGATACCTCTCTTATTTTTAAAGTAGACAGGAATAGACAAGATTTTGACGATGTAAACAGTGCACTATCAATGGTTACGGATTGGTTTACGACAAATAACCTAGTTCTCAATGCCAAAAAAACGAAATGTGTAAAGTTTGCCCTTCCAAATGTTAGAAATCTAGGACCCAACATCGTCTTAGATAAAGAGGTGCTTGAAACTGTAAACTCGGCAGTTTTTCTGGGCATAACAGTAGATGCCAAACTTCAGTGGGGCCAACATATATCGAGCCTAGCGGGAAGGCTCAGTTCGGCCGCCTACGCCGTCAGAAAAGTAAGACAATACACTGACGTTGATACAGCTCGGTTAGTCTATTTTAGTTATTTTCATAGCGTTATGTCCTATGGTATTCTGCTGTGGGGCAAAGCTGCAGATATTCAAAATATATTTGTCCTCCAAAAACGAGCTATTCGAGCAATTTACCAGCTAGGTGCCAGAGTTTCTCTAAGAGATTTTTTCAAAGATATCGGTATTCTCACAGTGGCATCACAATTCATCTTCGCCAACATCTTATATATTAGGCAAAATATACACTTATACACTAAAAACAGTGATATTCACAATGTTAACACAAGAAGTAAGGATAAACTACGTGCTCCCTTTCACCGGCTTCATAAGGTTCATAACTCATTTGTTGGGCTTGGTATAACCTTTTATAACAAGCTACCCTCTTCTTTGCTAGATTTGCCTTTTAATGCGTTTAAAACTAAATTAAAGTCCAACCTTTGTTCAAAGGCATACTATTCTATCAACGACTACTTAAATGATAAGAATAGATGGTCGCTGTGATTAACTCAAGACAATGTTTAAATGTTCTTTCTCCAGAATTAGTTTACCTACTGACAGGTTATATGAGTTTATATAATTGTTTATAATTTTACTTTATAAGTCAATTTATTTTAATTTTATTTTAATTTAGTGCTGACATAATCTACTCATTACAATGTTTTTTTTATGAGTTGTATTGCAATATGTGGTTAGTTAGCGACCTCGACAATTATTTATTTTACCTCGATGGCCCTAGTTTAGTTTATCAATTGTAACTTCTAGTTACAGCTATATGTAAGCGGGCACGCCCTTTATGCCTGGAGGCTTTTTCTTTTTTTTTTTTAGATATTGTTTACTTTTAGTTATTTTTATTTCTGCTTGAGTATAGTTCTCGATGCTTTTGGTTGGTATATTGGCGTGTGCTAGCTGTCATATGGCTATTAATTATAGCTATTTAATTTAAATTATTTTTTGCATATTGTAAATTGTCTTGCATACTGTTGTATAGAATCATTTTTTATTTTTTTTTCTAACTGAACAGACAGCTGTGCTGCTGGGGAGTTTGTTGCGCCACTTCTTCTTCCCAGCAAAAGCACTAGGAAGTGGTGAAGGGTGGGCGTTTTGGGGGACTGTCTTATGTAATTTTGACGTTCGAAAAGTGCTGATTCTCAGCCTAGTTTGAATAAATGACTTTTGAATTTTTTGAATTTTTTGAAACAAAATAATGAAAACGTCTGTACCAGAGAACTTCAGCGTGGCCGAAGATCATCGTCTCATTTGGAATCAATTAAGGGCTCAGATTGACGAGGTTAAGGAACAGTCGTCTACAGACCTGAGCATTCACGACATTCATCACTATACTGTGTTGTACATCAGTGTAGCTTCGGTTATCATCTTGGGTGGCGTCGTCGTGTACCTCATCAGAAAACATCGAAGTACGAGCAGCGTACCAGCGTCGCCGGCCCCCCAGGGCCAGGAAGCTGTCTGGGTGGGGCCGGTGACGATCGCGCCGGCGGACACAGTGCCGGTGGCATCACGTTTAGCGGAATCAGTGCAAAAGTGTAGTGAAGTGTTTACAATTAGTGGTGTAGATAGGGCCACCTCGCCAACGTTTCTGGGTTTAGTACACTTACAAGACCGCGATGATTAAATACATGTTAATTTTAGAATAGTCATTTAAATTAATGTTTTATCGCATTTGTATCAATAGATATCAGTATATTATGCACGGAAGGCAGGCAGGATGTACGGAACCGTACATAATTCTATCCGACTTATGCGCCTTGCATTCTGCACACACAACATTTGTACCTACAAATAATATGTAAAATATATTTCAATAAATCAGTGTTTAACGAAAATTCAAAGCGGTCGGTTTTATTTCATCATCCCAATAGAATCGCCCCGTTATCATATCACTAAGTGTAGGCATCCCCCTACAGGATTATTGAACAAACATTTGTTGATCGTCTATTTTGTGTTGGTAAATCGTGATTTAAGGGGAGTTCAATTTGTTCTGTCATGAGAATGAACAACTGGCGTACCGTTAACACTTGGCAGTGTTGGTAAAGCTCAAAAGTTGGATAGAGGATTGGGAAAAAGTAACTAACTTTTAATATAGCTCTATGGGCTCTCTCTAAATTTATCAAATAACTTTTAGAGGTACCACTCCATGTGGTAATCCAATATACTAGCAAAGACTGGCATTGTGCAAAGTAAACTGTTTTAATAACTAATGTATCAGATTTATGTCTTAGATTTTTAAGACTGGCTGTCGACTTTCGGCTTCTGACTCGTAACGACTGTCAAAGATCTACGAATGACAGCCGGGACCAACGTCCAACGACTTAAATAAATTACAGCACAGACTTCCTAAATGGAAACATGTTATAAATACGTAGTTATGCAAGTATTTGTATTTGTATGACGCAATTACTTGGTAACAATATGTTACTGCAAATATTAATTAGCATATCTTTGGTTTGAAAATTGTATAATCATTATTAAGATATTATGTACACATATGTGATACTGTTATCTTGTTAAGTCTGAATACATTTTGAATTGACTCAAATGGAAGGAGGCATCGCATTTACAAAATTCTATAGAAATCTCACCAATCATCACTCATCTTTCAATAAAAAAAATATCTAATTCAAAAAAAAAAAAACAAAATTCAAAAGTCATTTATTCAAACTAGGCTGAGAATCAGCACTTTTCGAACGTCAAAATTACATAAGACAGTCCCCCAAAACGCCCACCCTTCACCACTTCCTAGTGCTTTTGCTGGGAAGAAGAAGTGGCGCAACAAACTCCCCAGCAACACAGCTGTCTGTTCAGTTAGAAAAAAATAAAAATGATTCTATACAACAGTATGCAAGACAATTTACAATATGCAAAAAAATAATTTAAATTAAATAGCTATAATTAATAGCCATATGACAGCTAGCACACGCCAATATACCAACCAAAAGCATCGAGAACTATACTCAAGCAGAAATAAAAATAACTAAAAGTAAACAATATCTAAAAAAAAAAAGCCTCCAGGCATAAAGGGCGTGCCCGCTTACATATAGCTGTAACTAGAAGTTACAATTGATAAACTAGGACCATCGAGGTAAAATAAATAATTGTCGAGGTCGCTAGCTAACCACATATTGCAATACAACTCATAAAAAAACATTGTAATGAGTAGATTATGTCAGCACTAAATTAAAATAAAATTAAAATAAATTGACTTATAAAGTAAAATTATAAACAATTATATAAACTCATATAACCTGTCAGTAGGTAAACTAATTCTGGAGAAATATTTATCCACTCAACACAGACCGTTGCAAGAAAAACCGGCCAGTGCGTGTCGGGCCACGCACAATAAAGGGTTCCGTATAGTTAAGATGAATTTATGGCAATAACAATAATGCGGGGAAGGTGTCAACTGTCTCAGACACCATGGCCTATCCGGCACGCCAGCATCAATTACATCATCCGTCGTGCTCTTGTCACCGCCGGAGTGCCAGCTGTTTTAGAACCCAATGGCTTGGCACGCGACGATGGGAAGAGACCAGACGGAATTACCATAATGCCTTGGAAGGTAGGTAGGCCTTTGGTGTGGGATGCAACGTGCGTCGACACCCTTGCGCCATCCCATCTTCCTAGCACGGCGGGCTGTGCTGGGGCTGCTGCTGCAGGTGCGGAAAACCTCAAACGGCGCAAATACTCCAATCTTATTGGAACTTATATGTTTGAGCCGTTTGAGGTTGAAACACTAGGGCCCTATGGCAAAAACTAGGTGGGCACTTACTCACTTAGTTTTTCAAGACATCGCCAAGCGGCTGGTCGACTCTTCACGTGGCCAGAGGGCTGGCCTATTCTTTCGCCAAAGAATCAGCATTGCCATTCAACGTGGCAATTCAAACTTCGTACGAACACTACGTGGACGGCCAGATCTTTTTCTGTCACAAACAGAGGAGGTCTCATTGTACCTATTAATAGCCCGGTACACAAACATTTGACTAATACCAAGCGTATGCAGAGTTTTAAAAATTGCATTTGGCTCCATACCAACTTTGTGTAATGCAATCACAGCGATTCGGTTCTCTTTATCACCCCACTTCATTTTAATATCGCAAAATATTGTACAATGTATTGGCGCCAAAATTAGAAAATTATTTGGCCAAAGAATCAGCATTGCCATTCAACGTGGCAATTCAAACTTCCAACCAAGACTGCGTGGACCGAGCTTTATGACCCGGCACCGAGTCTTGTTGCAAGAACCATACTTGGTTATAAAGATATGGTGTTGTTAAGGGGCTTAACTACCTTCTCAAGAATGGTATCTTGATACACTTGTGCCGATGTTTTGATACCTTTTTCACAAAAATATGGCAAGGTCACTCCTTCATAGCTAACACCCCACCAAACCATCACTAAGGTCGGATAATGCCCACGTTGCACTCTGTTGACTAATTGGGAAGCTTCCTTAGAGATTTGAGCATAAATACGGTCATTTTGTTTATTAAAATGTTGCACAATTGTAAAGATTTTCTCATCCGTAAACAAAAAAATTCTGTGACCTCCCTTTGCGTACCGCTTCAGTAGTTGTTTCGATTTTATCACCCTATTCTTTTTTAAATTATCAGTAAAAAAATTACCAGTGCGTCTCTTATAGGCTGTAAGTCGTAAGTCATCTTTTAAAATATGCGACATGGTTCTGGGTGCTATCTTCATCTCCCGAGATAAAATATTTTGCTTTCGGACAGGATTTCTTCGAATTCTTTCCCTTACCACCTTTTTCGTACGAACACTACGTGGACGGCCAGATCTTTTTCTGTCACAAACAGAGGAGGTCTCATTATACCTATTAATAGCCCGGTACACAAACATTTGACTAATACCAAGCGTATGGAGAGTTTTAAAAATTGCATTTGGCTCCATACCAACTTTGTGTAATGCAATCACAGCGATTCGGTTCTCTATATCACCCCACTTCATTTTAATATCGCAAAATAATGTACAATGTATTGGCGCCAAAATTAGAAAATTCAATGAACAATCGTATAAAAATGACAGATTCCAAATTCAAATGTTCTATAAATGTTCTATCTTCAAATGTTCTATCTAATCTTTCTTATTTTTAATTGTAACAGTATTTATGGCCAGACTAAGTATATACAACTGCTGTGATTTTTCCACATATCTAAAACCAACCATTTAGCTGGCAGGGGGCACACTTGACTCTAACAAAAATTAGCACTTTAAATCTTATACGAATCCCTGAATCCAAAAAAAATGTTTTATCAAACTCATAATATTTTTGAACTACTTTTCCAACGACACCCCACACTATGGGATAAATAAGGATAAAATATCATGCCCAATTTACGTGTAAGAGATAATTAATATATATATATCAATGATACCCATGCCAAATTACAGCTTTCTAGTACAAAGAGTCTGAGCTAAGCCGCGGCCAGACGGACAGATAGACAGACGGGCAGGGTGAAAATATTAGGGTTCCTTGTTTACTACGGAACCCTGTAAAGAATCAGAATACCTAGGTCTCACATATTATGTGAGACCTTGTAGGTATTCTGATAGTTCTCATCATAATATGATGAGACTGAGCAACTTCTAACTGTACCGGAATAGACAATAATAATTTTCAATGTTACCAAAATGCATTATCCATAGACAAATAAAATATAAAAATATTAGAATTGATCATTTCATGAAATTATGGCCAGCTCACATTGGCTATATCCTATAAACGTCAACGTTTAATGATATGACAGTCGACGTTTGACCATAATTATGATAAATGTAGGGTATACATTGCGTAACTGTAAGGTATAGTAAAAATGTAACTGCGACCAACTTGAAAGTAGCGCTTGTCGGCCGCTGCGCAGCCGGGGCACCGCTCGCTTTGGTCGCTCGGCTCGCTCGCGGTTGGTCACAGTTCTAACCTAACCCATAGGTCGGGGTGCCAATAAGCGTCGTCAATTTTTATTTTTTTAAGTGCTTTGTAGCATTTCACGCCGCGGTTGTGGCCGGCGAGCGTTACTTCCAAGTTGATAGCTTTCCTTAATATCATATTTGGAAACGATAAAAGTCCATTGACTTTACTGCGTGTCACCCTATTGTTTTTGATTTGTTGTATGCCGCCGCCATGATGCACAACAAAAACAAAGCAACATCAACGCCTCTACCGGTGGATAATCTAACAATTTTACAATATGGTCACTAATGTTTCGCCACGTCATGAAGTCGTCCTGCGTTTAACTGTTCATATCGTTAAAAGTTGAGTATTCAATTATCTGGCCAGGCCACATCATGATGCTTTCGCCTTTTGGCATTTCTAGTTTATTTATTGTCTCTGTCAATCATGCCTATGTGACAGTATCTTTCTAAGGCTCGATTTTCATATATATTTCATCATGATTTAAGTGAAGGCAATCAATCTTTCTGCCTTTGGTACCCAGCTCGACATAGCTGTCGGCTTAGGACTTTTCAAAATAAGAAGCGATTTCCATATAACACGTAGTAGACATGAAATTGTGATACCCAAATTTAGATTAACTAAAACAAGCAAATCATTTTCTTATATCTAAACATTATCCACTTTTATAACAAGTTGCCTAAGTCGGTTATAGAACTTAGCGATGGGAAGTTCAAAACCCACATCAAACGCGTCCTTATCGAGAAAGCATATTATAAAATTAAAGACTACGTTGAAGACAAGGAAGTTTGGCAATAATTCCTTCTGCACATGTAGCTTCCCTGGTACCTCATTAACGGCAAATTACATATGTAAGAGTCTATTAACTGCTCCCAGATTACCATGTTTATATTTTTTATTTATTTAAACTTTTCACACTCAAAAAAAGTACAAAGGCGGACTTAATGCCTTAGGCATTCTCTACCAGTCAACCAAGGGCGGTGAAGAGATTAGATGCTCTGTTTGAGAGGAACAAAGAAAAAAACATATTTTATTATTATTTTTTATTTATATATCATTAGAAATAATTATATTACATTCTTCCTGGACATAATCACCCTATTATTTGACATTATAAACCTGCAATTTAATTTCAACTCTTTATTAGTGGCTTTTGTGGACATGATAATTATTCAGATCTGTTACAGCTGTAATAGCAATCACGTCATTTCGTTTAAAATATGTTTTTATTTTTATTATTTATCTTTTTATAGATTCTTTTCTATTTTGTGAATGTGAAAACGCTGTGGGGTTAGTGGACTATAGATTTGTTGACCATCATTATTCTGTTAAGTATCTGATACTTGCTGAAAGACCTACACTGTCCTCTCATACCTAATAACAATGTTATTTGAAAATATTATAAAAGCCAATTAGAGGGACAGGGTGAGTATCGTTTTTGTTAAAACAATGTCTTTCGCAGCCGATCACATTGCAGACAGTTTTCAAATGTCTGTGGTGTAATCGAGTTTGTAATACTTAGTTCATACGGACGCGGCTGCGTTACAGAACAGCTACTGTCCGTGTTGCATGCGCCTTTGTATTTATGCGTCCCGTCCGAGTTTTCGTTCCTAAAAATTGAGCATACATGGACGCGTCGCGGTCTATCTATTAGGACAGATCATCCCTGAATGTGGTTTCCGAGACACAACAATTATTTATGTACTGAAAGCTCACCCATCCACGATCCGACCGCGGCAAGCGTAGCTTAACCTGCGATCGACTCATAAGCCTCGATTGGTCACAATGATATATTTCATAATTATTTAATTAAACCTAACCTAACTAAATCTGAAATAAATTGATGAGCCAAGTATGTATGTATATTGGCAATAATAAAATGAAACAGCTGATCAAATATCTAGCAAATAAGTTACTAATTATGTACTTACGACATTCTGTAATTCATGAGACATGTTTTTTCACCTGTCTTCGTCTGCATACATTCTAATCTTCATAATTTTGCTGGCGTCTCCCATATGTATTAGTTGTCTGTGGAGTATGTCTGTGTTTTCTTCCATACGTCTTTATAACTTAACATATACGAGTGTATAGGGTCAATTTAAATTAGCTAGCGAAACTCCGCAGCCTTGATGGTATCGATAAAAAAATGATGATTTTTTTTTGGGTCAATGAGCTCTGGTGGTGTTGTTACTTGAAGTATGTCTACGTGTATTTTGTTTATGTTTTGTGTATTTTTTTATCGTGTTTCAAGTACTTTACAAGAGGCTATTTATAATCAATATTTTAGTGCAATCAATATTTTAGTGCATTACAGAGCGATTTTAAAACATTTCATCAAAAAGAAAGAAAGAAAATACATTAATTTGGCACAGACGAAAAGGCATCAGCCAGTTGCAGAAACGAACTATAACTTTTAGAGCTGTCATTAAAAACTAATCTTTCATTAACTTATTTTAACTTTTTGCAGAAAACAATATTAGACTCGATTGTAATAATTATTTTATTGTTGAAATTAATGAAATCATTAGCGGTAATGCTCCATTACGCAAGTGGGCGTCAGTAAGATTGACCAAAAAGGAAAAAATTACAGCTATTTGCGACGTTGTCAACTTTCCGAGTGTACCTAACCTCTTCTATATATGTATACAACGTGTAACGTTAAATGCGCAAAAACTGAAAATAGTTTGATCAGAATAACGAGCAGAACCAATTTTAAAGGTCACATTTTTCAAAAAAATCTTCGTTATAAACGTGCCGTGTCTATTTATTAATAGGTCAAGCCATCACATGCGCAAACCCGCCAAAATAGGTAAACAAACACAAATTGTTGTCGACCAATTTAAATTGTCTCTTCCGCGGTATATTAATAGCTTTTATTTCAATGCAAAACTCAAAAAAAAACTCAAAGCATTTATTTCAATTAAACCATCTACAGGCACTTTTGAATTGTCAAGGAGTCAGTCAGTCAGAAATATGAAGCTAGTTGCCCATTCCAAAGCGTAGGTTCCTATGGAGAAGAACGGGCAAGAAACTCCACGGACACTCTATTAAAAAATTATATTCTTACAAAATATTGTTTACATCATTCATGTTGAAATTATACATGTGAGAACAATGTAGAAAGACGTGTACGTAAAAAGAGTCCGTAATAAAAAATAAAAATAAAAACAATTCAAAAATTAAAATAAGCCGTGGCAGATAAGAGATGACCAGTCCCTACTGATGGCGCCCGTTCACGAACATGACGCATGGATCAGCACCGTTTAGCTCAACCATTTTGAAGGGAACTCAACGATCCAACACACACGCCACCACCAGCGAGACATTAGAGTGAGCATGACATACTTTTAGCCGCCAGGGCATATCAAGTCAATGAAAGACGTACCCAGTAAATGGTAGCTTTATAGAAGGTACATGGTCACAGTGCTCACACATGTGCTATGCAATTATACAATAAAAAAGAGATTGAAGTTATACAATTCAAAGATAGTTTTTGCAATCTTCAGCAGTTCCAACAATATTTTTGAATGCTAATCAATTAGTTTATGCGCCCTTGTGGAGCTGGACCAGCGTTAAGCCAAGCATTTTTGTCAGCGATATAATCCCCAAGCTTATAATATGCTTGGCAGCATATAGTGTGCGTTTTATACAACATTTAAATTTCGTTTCATTTAGTTGTAGTATATGGGAAGGTATTTTATTGTAACATTTTAAACAGTACCCCATGAAAGATGAGTCTACTTTAGCCAGTCTGAAACCCGGTTGAACTAATTGGTCCCTATTTCTAGTACAATAATTGTGTCTTTCACCTCTTTTACTGAAAAGATTAAGATGTTTCCTGACGTACATGATGTTTTCATAAATATATTGACAAGGTACCATCATGATGTTAATATTTTTAAACAGTTCCCTTAGAGAATCGCGCCTACGGAGGCAATATATTGCTCTAATGGCTCTTTTCTGCAGAATAAAAATAGAGTCGATATCTGCAGCCCGTCTTCATAGTAAAATACCGTAGGACATGATACTATGAAAGTAACTGAAATAGACTAGCCTTGCGGTATCTATATCAGTAAATTGACGGATTTTTCTTACAGCATATGCTGCTGAACTTAGCCGTCCTGCGAGAGATGTTAAATGACGACCCCATTGCAGCCTTGAATCGAGCGTGATCCCCAAGAAAACAGTTTTATCTACAAATTCTAGCTTCTCCTTATTCAATACTATATCACAATCACTACTTTTAACATTCGGTAAAGCAAATCTTATGCATTTAGTTTTTTTCCCATTTAATACTCAATTATTAGCAGTAAACCAATTTTGGACCTGCAGTAGGGCGTTATTTACATCGTCAAGATTTGATGCACGTCTATTTATCTTAAAAATTAGGGAAGTATCGTCAGCAAATAACACCATTTGTGGTTGGTTTTTTAATAAATGGGGTAGAACATTAATATATACTAAAAAGAGGAAAGGACCCAATATCGAGCCTTGAGGAACACCCATTTTTACTTTTAGACCGAGTGAATTTACACCATTAATTTGAACTTGCTGTTGTCTATCATTTAAATAAGATTTTACTAAACAGAGCGCAAGTTTACCTAGTCCGTAATGCTCAAGTTTCAAGAGTAAGGTTTCATGATTTACGCAGTCAAATGCCTTGGAGAGGTCACAAAAGATTCCTATGGCATCTTGAGCCTCCTCCCACGCTGTAAATATGTGTTTTAATAAGGTGACACCGGCGTCAGTTGTACAACGACCTTTGGTGAAACCATATTGCTGATCGTGTAAGATTTGGTTGGTGTTAAAATGATTAAGCATTTGGTTTAGCATTACCTTTTCGAACACTTTGCTGAATACCGGCAGCACGGATACTGGTCTATAATTGTTGGTGTCTTTACTGTCCCCAGATTTAAAAAGTGGTATAACCTTACTGTATTTCATTAAATCCGGGAAGACTCCTTGATCCACACACAAATTAAATATTAAAGCTAAGTATGGTGCTATAGTCTCGATTATGGATGTACAAACTTTGATAGATAGTCCCCATAGATCAAATACGAATCTTCCATACAGCACCAGCCCTCCCTCGATAGAGCGTCGTCGCAGACGCAAGAAACGATCAGAATTGCCGGTAAAACTAAAGCAGCACATAATACTTAATTTTTTTTTAATGATTTTTTTTCTCTCTGGAAGTGGTCAATAAATTGAATTAAAAATCAGTTGGGGTGTCTAAGGTTTTACGATGTATGTGTATCATATTTATCAATCAAGGCAGCCTATCACAGTCCACTGTTGGACTCTCCCAGGCTGCACCACCACACCCTGTCCTGCGCCTACCGTATCCAGTCTGTCCGCACCACCATTTTCAGGTTGTCAGTTCAAACTAGCTGCACGCGTAGCATAACAACCGTAGAAACGGGTTTTCTACGGGTTTTGTCGACGGAAGAATAGACAAAATGACAGATTGTGATTGTTTATCTGTAATTTTGTCTATTCTTCCGTCGACAAAAACAAAACCCGTTCACAAAAAGTGGGGGGCTTCCCACACTACGCTTGTCGATGCGCGGTCTCCATTCCAGGACTCGTCTGCTCCACCGGCCATGGACAGTTGTCTAGTTTTTTTGCTGGATTACTAGATATTAAGCGAATAATTTAATATGCCGTGAACGAACAACGCAGAACACTAAAATAATTGTTACAAATTACGAACAGACTAACAGAAGTACAGAAATAATATATTTTTTTTGAACAAAGGACAATTATTATGTAAAAATATTATTTATTTTTGTTTAAACTTTGATTAGGTATACGCACGTTTGTAGATTCTTGGTAGGTATATAATGCGTATGTTAGCCTCCTAAATTTCAGTTTGGAGTTCTTTCGCGGCCTTAGACACCACCAAAATGAAGACTGTATTTTTATTTGGGATTTTGGTAAGATTTTTTTATATTTTTTATTAACCATTATTGTCCCTCTGCCGGGCACAGCCCTCCCTACTCTCTTTCTACCTCTCTCTGTCCAGAGCTGCCAAGGACCAATCTTTATTAAAGAAGTCCAGCTCATCTCCGTCTGGGCCTGCCGCGATGTCGTCTGCCATCAAGCGGGACCCACTGGGTCGTAAGCTTGGCCCATTATCGTCTGCCATGCGGCATATGTGTCCTGTCCAACCCAATTCCATTTGAGCGTGGAAGTTTTCCGAGTGACATTGGTAGGAGAGCCTTAGCCTTAACGTTTGTGTACGGACTCACCCTTAACCACGGCGACGGGAGACGATACCCCCGCTCGCGGTCTCGCGCCCCCGCTAACCGACAGTGGACGAAGGAACGCGAGAGTGTACGTCACGCTCGCGAAACGATCGTAATAAGTAGTTTTACTTAAATTATTGTTTTACCTGTTTGTGCCCAATATACTGTGTTTCTGATTATACAACCTTTACTGTTAACGTGCGTTCAACCTCATTTTAAGACCCAATACACACCCTGAGAAGAAGCTAATCCTACACATTTGTTTTTTGCTAGATTTTACACTGACGGACTCAGCAGAAGCTGTATCAATATTTTCTGTAGTTTTATGTTACTTATGTAACTCTTCTTATTTTCGTGTGGTTAGTAGAATGAGTACACGGTTCATTAGGTTTCTTTCAGTGAGCTCGTGAGGTACCCAAATATCGAGCTTTTTTGTGTACCCAGTTTTTTTCAAATGCGACAAAACTGTTTTGTGGTCAATTCCCAGCTCTTCAGCTACGTCGTAACTACTGATCTTGCTCCACTTTTTCAAAAATGGCATCCATTTTATCCGTAATAGGGTGACCAGAGCGACGTGCATCTTTGACATCAAAATTTCCGGATTGAAAACGTTTAAACCAAATTTGTGCTACTCTTACAGACACTGCACTAGGTCCATAAACATCGCAAATTTTTTTCGCGGCTAACCTGATGTCAGTTTTAAAGCCGCCCGCCCATGGGCCTCTGACTTGGCTTCACATGCCATCGAGGAATATCTCTCAGGCATGGTTTAGTCACGAGGCTTTTAGCTCTTTGTGAGTGCACGTGCACGGATCGATCTAGCTAATCGCTAAGAGCAGGTTTTGTATCTTAATGCTTTTGTGCGCTTAATTACGTTTGACTACTTGTTTATTTATTTAGTACCTATGGCCCAAGTCTGCTATTTTTATAAATTTGTCATTCCAACACGATCCCATTGTCATTTTGCTAAAAGTTCGTAATCTGCTAAATTCATAATGGTCGAACATTGGTTGATCATTGTATTCCACAAACACGATACTCGTAACGAATTAAAAGAAATGACTGCACAATGACGTTCTCATGGCAGGTCACTGATCAAAGGAACTGTCAAAGTTTTAGCAGATTACCGCCTAAGTCAGTCATTCATTTTTTCATTATGTACGAGATTACCAATAGATGTCATTTCTTTCAATGGAGTGTCAGTGGCTGACCATTGGAAAGTCATAATGACGCCATTATGTTAGTAGATTACCAAACTTGTCAAAATCAACAATTACGAAATCAATGATAGACCATTCTGACACTATTGTAATAGCAGACTTGAGGAACTGGTCGACCGAACTCGGTGAAAACAGATAAACATATCATCCAGGTATACCAAAAGACAAAACGCAAAAGTCATTTATTCAAACTAGGCTGAGAATCAGCACTTAAAGTTACATAAGACAGTCCCCCAAAATGCCCACCCTTCACCACTTCCTAGTTCTTTAGCTGGGAAGAAGAAGCGGCGCAACCAAATCCCCAGCAGCACAGCTGTCTGTGTGCGTATGCAAAATAATTTACATTACACAACACAAAACATAATTAAAATTATAAATTATAAAAAAATATTGAGAACTATACTCAGCCTCGGGAATGTGATATACCAACGTTTTATCACATTCCCGAGGCTGTGAAAATAGAGAAAACGAATTTTCCCAGATAGGAGACCTAGCTAAATCGATAATTCGTCCCCGGTATTGCAACTCTCTCCTGTATGTCAATTAAAAAATATAATAAATCACCACCTGCCCTGAGAATGTTACCAATTAATAAGTTTAAATGTAAAATGTTTGATTGGCTCTTAGACATGTGTTTTATTCCGTCAATGAATTTTTAAATCACACTTTTTGATATTGTAATTAAAATCTTAACGACATTAGTATTTTGACATTATTATGAATTCTTGGACATTGTTATTTTTATTTTGACATTATCATTTATATTTTTGATTTAAGTATTAATATTTTGACATTATAAATATTTTTTGATGAATCTATCTAATATAAATTCATAAACTTAACATCAGAATTCATAAATTTATACAATTTCTTACATATAATGTACCTAGTTCTAATTTGCATGTGGCTAGCTTATTATATAATATTTCTACACCAGCAATGGTAATATGTGTGAAACAGCGTTTAATGTAAAATATCGATGTACCATATATCTACTGAAAAATAAATAAAATTCAAATTTCATCGAAACCGTTAGAGCCGTTTTCGAGAACGTGATTACAAATAAACAATTGCTGCATCTTGTATGTTGGTGTTTTTTACTTATCAATCAGTTGTCCTTATAGGTTTATTAAAAAAAACTGACAGATTGGTGCAGCCGTGAGGCACTGACTCATGTTGTTGTTAAACATTATATTCACTTTTTTTTTTTGTGTTTCACGAACTGTGTCGATATACCTACATAAATGTTATTCTTTCTTTATATTTATAATATAAATCTTTTTCCACAGGTTAGCAGCGCCCTCTGCGTTCCTATTGGAGGTAAGTAGACTTAATTGATTTTAAATTATTATCCAACAGTACGGTTTTGTAAAGTTCGCGCACACAATTCGAAAGCAAACTCATTTATTTTTAAAGGGTATTTAACGAACTTCAAATGTAATTCAAACACATTCGAGTTTGCCCACTTTTCATAGAGCTCACTCACTCAGCTATGCCGCCATAAATATGTGCCATATAATTAGGGAACCCTCCAGGGGGTCACCGGCATTACGTTTGCGCTAAAGTTAGATCTTACTCTAACTTTAGCGCAAACGTAATGCCGGTGACCGGTTCAACCACAAGCAGGCTTTTTACTTTGTGTAAATGATTTCATCACCACTGCTCTCAAAACGGTGAAGGAAAACATCGTGAGGAAACCGGCATGTCCTAGAACCAAAAATTCGAAGACATGTGACATCTACCAACCCGCACTGGGCCCGCGTGGTGGATTACGGAGTTGGTTTCCTAAAAACTATATTGAACAGTCAAATTTTTATTTTTATTCAAACTGTTCAATAACATTTCACTCTTGCTGGTTAAAGTATAAACCAGCGTGAAATGAAAAGTCAGATTGTAGATTCCGTTCTAAATTTTGACCAAATGTGTGCCATAAAAACAACAATGACACAGAAATTAATAAAACGACCCTAACTCAATTGAAAACATCAGAGTTTTATGAAAGTCAGTCCTAAAAAGACAGCCAGGTAACTGCGACCGTCTTGGAAGTAGCGCTTGTCGTGGCACAGCTCACTTCGCTCGATCGGCTCGCGCACTGTTGGTCACAGTTCTAACCTAACCTAAGCCAATTAGGTCATGGTGCCCTAGCTTAGTTACCCTAGTCGTTAATAAAATCTGAAATCGCCAACCCGTCTCGAGGTGGTGATCAATGCTCGTGCCTTCTCTGTATGAGAAGAGGCCATTGCCCTGCAGTGAGACAGTAAAAGGCTGGTATTATTTATATTATAGCAAATAAATCATTACTGCTTTCAGGAAATGGTGGTCGATCAGGCACAATCACATCTGTCGGATCAAATCGATCCGGAGGTGAAGACTGTGATGGGCTGAATACAGGAGAATCAAATGGTGTTAAAGGTGCAGGAAGTAAGTTTTTGATCCTTTTTAGGGTTCCGTAGTCAAAAAGGAACCCGTAATAGTTTCGCCATGTCCGTCTGTCTGTCTGTCCGCGGTTTAGATAAAAAAACTATTGGTATTACAAAGTTGTAATTTGGTATGAGTATAGACGTTAATGACGCCGAGTAGATGGTAAAATAAAATTTTGAAAAAAACAATTATTTAGGGTACATGTAAAGTGGGGATGATATTTTTTTTTTCGTCCTTTCCATAGTGTGGGACATCATTGGATAGGTCCTTCAAAAATATTAGGGGTTTTGCAAGACCGATTTTTGATTAAGTAAACCGTTCGTGACTTATTAAGCTTTTAAGTACCAATTTTCGTTAGAGTCAAGTGTCCCTCCGCTCTACCAACTAAACGGTTGTAGTTAGAAATTCAAATGTCACGGCATTAGTACTTATATATGTATAACGAAGCTTAAAGAAAAAACTATCACAGCTAAGTAGACTTTACAGACTATCGAGTAATAATTGACCAACTTAAAATTACAGTTTGAAAAACATGTTCTCGCATACATTCCGCATGGGAGAACATGTTTTTCAACTACGATGTTAAGTTTGTTCTTGGGATAAATTCATTCCAACTACAGAACCCTTCATTGTGCGTGGTCAGACACGAACTTGGCCGGTTTTTATTATTATTATCAGTCATTTGTATCCCATTTCGGGGCAAAGGCCTCCCTTTCCTTCTTGCCCTTATTCCTATCTACTGCTGTTTGTGGCCAATCTTTAAGAATGTAGTCGAGTTCGTCCCGCCCTCACCCTGGGCCTGCCACGTTGCCATTTGTTGCTGCTTGGGAGTCACAGTGTGGTTATTTTAGCCCTTAGCTCCTCCGGCATGCAACAGACGTGGCTAGCCCAGTTCCATTTAAGCTTGGCAACCATGTGACCGTGTGAATTTGTGATATGGAACGCAATGTTAATTTCCTAATGCGATCAGTGAGTTCTCCAAGGGATATTGTGTACGTTCGTTCCCTTGCTCGCTGACCGCCGCGTTCGAAATTCGGTCGGTAGGATAATATTATGTTTAGTTTTTGGGGTTCCGTACGTCCGAATGAAAAAACTGAAATCTTATAGGGTCATTCATGTCTGTCCATCTGTCACAGCCAATTTGCTCCACCGATTAAGTTTAAATTTGCTATACATATGAATTTCTGTTACTCAAACACGGACGTGTAACGTAAATAAATGAAATTTGAATATGGGGGTCACTTTTGGGGGACAAAATATCAAAAATTAAATAAATTTGTTTCAAAAACTGTATCATGTGACACATTATATGAAAGGACTTACTGTGAGGGTATACTTTTTTATTTTATAAAATAAATTCTATTTAGTCCGTTAGTCTAGTCTATTTTGCAGACACGTATTTTTTGGGTTATCGTATTAATACAAAATTACTTAAATAAAGCTTTACGTTTATTATCAACCGCAACATCACTGCCAACGCCTTTGGAATTATACCTTAATGTGTACAATCGAAATTAGATTATAAATTTGTGTACAGCTTGGCAAAAAAGAGTTTGGAAAAAATGAGGGCGCCACTATCGCACTTAGGTCACGTCGAATGAGAAATAAATTTAAAATAAATGCGTAACAAAAACGCTGCTTGTGGGAGACTCAAATCGAAACCTACTAGCACTTATCAGCAAAGTATAAGCCACCATCATAATACTTAGTTCCAAATGTTACCACGTCAGACTCTTTTATATCGACCTGTAAGTATTTTGATCAAATATCCTACATGTCATTTCTAGGTAACGATGCCGGTAGTTCTCCGTCTTCACCTGTAGGACCCTCTGGAAACGGTGATGGAAATAGTAAAACGTCGGAAGCGGCAGCCGCGGCATCATCTGCCTCTTCGTCCATAAGTGGAGGCACAACAGCAACAACTACCTCTGGGAAAGACAAAGCAACTGCCCCTGCCATTGCAACTGCCTCTGGAACTACAGGAAATGCTGCATCACAAACAGGATCTAGGTAAATTTTTACTGCAATTAGGTATACATTATATAAGTTAGCGAAACTCAGCAGACGTAATTGGTAATGGATATCCAAACTTACTTTGAATCTGTTAATTGACACATCAGTCCCTAAAGCCAAAATTAAATTTCGAAATTAGTGGCATTAAATTATTGGGCGAGTGTTTCGACGGTCTCACCGGGTGGTTCCATCACCCGTATACCATAATTATGTCACTAATTTCGTAATGTAATAATATTTACCTGTTTTGATTTATTTCATGGCAATATTACTGTCATGGAAACCAACCTTTTAAAACTAAATATTCGGTGTTACGATATTATACAGGGTGTCCAGTAAATAGCACGACATACTGCAGGGGGTGATAGCTAGGGTCACTACCTATCAATACAACACAATATATGTTCAGCAAAATCTTACGGATTTACAGTTTTACAAAATTTTCCGAAATACCGAAAAATCTCTACCTTGAAACAGATTTTTAAGCATCTCGTAATGAAAAAATCCTTTTCTAGTACTTTTTTTTACATCAAATTATTCGTGAATAGTTACTTTACTCATTGATAAGTCTTTTTTCTATCAAAGACAAGAATGTTTTCAAGAAATACAATTTTTTGTTTAAATTTTCACAGAACTATTTTCTTATCAATTAAGTTTAACCTACAGTGGTGAAAAAAAAAAGTAAGATTTTGCTGAACATATATTGTGTTGTATTGATAGGTAGTGACCCAAGCTATCACCCCCTGCAGTATGTCGTGCTATTTACTGGACACCCTGTATACATATATATTGCATTTCATAATCAAGTTTACTAGTTGGCCATATTCCCATACAGTCACCTCCTTATTCATAACCGCTGCCTATAGCTGTTAAGTAATGAGTAGCGCTTGATTTTTCATACATCTTTAGGGTTTTCGAGCCAAATGGCAAAAAACGGAACCCTTATGGATTCGTCATGTCTGTCTGTCTGTCCGTCCGTATGTCACAGCCACTTTTTTCCGAAACTATAAGAACTATACTGTTGAAACTTGGTAAGTAGATGTATTCTGTGAACTGCATTAAGATTTTCACACACAAAAAAAAAAAACAATAAATTGTGGGGGTTCCCCGTAATTAGAACTGAAACTCAATTTTTTTTTTTCATCAAACCCATGCGTGTGGGTATCCATGGATAGGTCTTCAAAAATGATATTGAGGTTTCCAGTATCATTTTTTTCTAAACTGATTATTTTGCGCGAGAGACACTTCCAAAGTGGTAAAATGTGTGTGTGTGAGAAGTTACAGGTGGGGGGGTCTGTAACTTCTAAATTATGAGAATGATAAAACTAAAAATAAAATATGATGTACATTACCAGGTAAACTTCCACCGAAAATTGGTTTGAACGAGATCTAGTAAGTAGTTTTTTTTTAATACGTCATACATCGTAAACCGCAATTTACCTTTCATTCAATCAACTCAAATGATTCTTTTAATTTTTTTATAAAAAAAAAAAAAAAAAAATCATAAACAAACCTTATGCACAAACCGTGAACCATTATTTTCTAATAATAAATCTGTAATAGGTGCCTAAGTAAATAATAATTACTTTTATACTATGAACCCTTCATGGGCGAGTCCGACTCGCACTTGGCCGCTTTGTTGACGTTAAAACGTCACATGAGCGTTTATCCTAAAAGTTGGCAACATCGCAAATAGCTGTCAAAATGTTCAGATTAATTTGGCAACATTACTGTATGGAAATAAGAAATGTGGCTAACTAGCGAGCTAGAATATGAATAATGAATTGCAATTATTTTACAACATTGATTTTTTTTTATGTTGTACCCGTTTTAGGGTAAAAAAGGCATTTGGAATGTTTCCAAATACTTTTTTTTACATCTAAAACTATGTCGAATGTATTTTGACTCTTGAAAACTCTTGAACCTATCAGAATTTTCTAGCATGTGACTAAAATTGGAACTTACGCCACCATCTTGCTTTTTCAATACATATCACATAGCAATTTCAAAAAAGTTTACCAACAGCGCCCCCTGTTAACGTCATTCGAGCACCAAAAGATCCTTTTTAGGGTTCCGTACCCAACGGGACCCTATTCCTAAGCCTCCGCTCTCCTTTCATAGTCCGTCTGTCTGAGTGTTCTATTGCCTCTATAACAACAAATAATATATTTTTTATAACGTTAAAAATTTAAATTGATCCCCATTTATGAAACGTGTTTTTTTTTACTAAAGTATTAAAACAACAAAAAAAGTGTTGTCTAGCACTTGACGGGTTTTTTTATTGATTTATTTATATAATCTAGCGCTGGAGGAGCGAGTCCTGGGTCGGGGTCCACATCTGCACCAAGTAAGGGCAATGCTAAAGGCAACAGCAATACTGATGGATCAGCTGCAGCTACAACTGAAGCATCTAAAGTTGGAACAGGACCGGGATCCGACAAAGGTACTTTATGCAATTAAATAATTTAAAACAATTGAATAATTATAAACCCAGTACGTTCCCGTGGGAACGTACTGGGTTTAAAATTATTCTATATCCTACATCGCGCAATTAGAGTTTACCGCGCGAACGACATATATAAGACTATCCGAAATCAACAGTCGGGCAGTCGGCCCGCCAGACGTTTTTTTTTTTTTTTTTGGCTGGGAAATCATCAAATGACTCCTCCCGAGGGCGTGTCAGACTCTTACTGACTAAAACCCACCAGTGTTCCTTCTGTTGCCTGTGCAATGCCAGAGGGCCACGGTATCCCTTTCGGACTTTCCCGCAACCCCGGCAGGCAATGGTCTCTCCCTTCACTTGCTGACATCTCTTTGAGGCGCGCGTGGAACACAACGCGCCGTCGACCCGGGCTTGGTCCTTACCGGACGGCGAGCTACCCATTGCTCACCGTCCGCAAGCCCGCGCCTACGGTGGCCGGGAATCGGCAACCGATTCCCGACGCCCAGGGCGTCTCCTTCTGCGGCGGCTAGAGGCGTGAGGGCGCGAAATTTGCCTCTCCCTCACGCGCTCCGCCTCCTCCTTCGCGAGCATTACTGCTTCGCAGAAGGAGGTGACGGCCTCCCATGCCCTCTTGATCCGTACCATGGCCTGGACCAGGGCCGGACGCGAGAGATCCTCGCCACCGATCGCCTCCACGAGGACACGGCGGTGCTCTGCCCAAGCCGGGCATACCTCCACCAAACTCAAACTCAAACCATTTATTTCAATTAAACCCTTTACAGGCACTTTTGAATTGTCAGAGTCAGTTAGTCAGAAAGTTGAAGCTAGTTGCCCATTCCAAAACGTAGATCTCTATGGAGAAGAACGGGCAAGAAACTCCAAGGACACTCTTTTAAATATAGAAATTACAAAATCCTGGGTACATTACTCTTGTTGATTCTATATGTGAGAACAATGTAAAAAAAAAATAATATAAATCAAAAACGATTAAAAACAAGCCCTGGCAGATAAGAGATGACCAGTCTCAACTGACGGCGCCCGTTCACGAACATGACGCGTGGATCAGCACCATCCAGCTCAACCATTTTGTAGGGAACCGAATGATCCAACACACTCGCCACCATCAGCGAGACATTTAAGTGAGCATGACATACTCTCAACTACCCTGCTCTTTCAAGTCAAAATCAACATAATAACATAGTAAAAAGACTCCATGGACACATTTACAAAAATTGAAAATAAAAATGCGTCTAAGTTATACAAAACTATAGTTTGCAAGAATTTTACCACCAAAAGAAAGAAAATCAATATTATCTATTGGAGTATTCAACTTAGCCGCCCTGCAAGTGATGTTAAGTGAGGACCCCACTGTAGTTTTGAGTCAAGCGTGATTCCCAGGAAAACCGTTTTTTCGACGAATTCTAGTGTATCCTTATTCAGTACAACGTGACATTCACTACTTCTAACATTCGGTAACGCGAATCTTATGCATTTAGTTTTCTTCTCATTTAATACTAAATTATTTACAGTAAACCAATTATGGACCTTTAGCATAGCGTTATTTACGTCGTCAAGCTCCTGTGCGTGTCTGTTTACCTTAAAAATAAGTGATGTGTCATCAGCAAATAACACCATTTGTGGTCGGTTTTTCAGTAAATGAGGTAAATCATTTATGTATACTAAAAAGAGGAATGGGCCCAATATCGAGCCCTGTGGTACACCCATTTTGACTTTTAAACCCAATGAATTTACACCGTTTATTTGAACTTGCTGCAGTCTATCATTCAAATATGATTTTACTAAGTTAAGCGCAAGTTTTGCCAGTCCGTAATGCTGAAGTTTCAAGAGCAGTGTTTCGTGATTAACGCAATCAAATGCTTTGGATAGGTCGCAGAAGATACCTATTGCATCCTGTGCCTCTTCCCACGCGTTAAATATGTGTTTTAATAAAGTGACACCGGCGTCAGTTGTGCAACGTCCCTTGGTAAAACCATACTGTTGATCGTGTAAGATGTTATTACGATTAAAATGATTGAGCATTTGATTTAACATTACTTTTTCAAACACCTTGCTGAAAACCGGCAAAACCGATACGGGTCTATAATTATTAGTATCATTGCTGTCCCCGGATTTCAAAAGTGGAATAACTTTACTGTACTTCATTAAATCCGGGAAGACCCCTTGATCTACACACAAATTAAATATTAAAGCTAAATAGGGTGCAATTGTCTCAATAATAGATTGACAAACTTTAGTAGACATGCCCCACAGATCTTCGGTAATTTTGATCTTAAGTTGCTTAAAAGCCTTAACAACGACCACAGGGTTTATATGATTAAATTTAAATTCTAAAGGATAGGCTGAAACATTCGCTCTTAATAAATCAATAGCAAGTAAGGGGGAGGAATTTAAAGTTTCTGTAGTTTTAATAGGAATATTGGTAAAGAAAGTTGCAAATTCCTGAGCAACTTCGATCTTATCGCTAATGAGACCGCGGGATGTGTCCAATGTGTAATCAGTATTATGACTTTTGTTCTTGTTCGTTTCATTGTTAATAATTTTCCAAACTGTCTTTATTTTATTTTCTGCTGATTTAACCTTGTTGCTAATGAAAGACGCTTTAGTTGCTTTGCAGATAGTTTTAAAAGTTTTAGAGTAAGTAGCAACATACCTATTAAAAGTTTCCGTGTTAATATACGGCTTAAGGCCATACAGTTCAAATAATCTATCCCTACTTTTCCTGATGCCTTTAGTTGCCCAGTCACTGAATAAAAACTTAGGGCAAATAGTTTTAGTTTTTTTCTTAAAAGAGTTATTGAACTCTGTTTGCACTAGTGAAAAAAAAATTTCATACAAAAAATTGACATTGGACATATTTAGGCCCAGACCACATAACTTGCTAATTAAGAAGCTATTAAACTTATTTAAATTACCCGATGTTATTGGTCTAATTTGAATCTGCACTTTTTGTATTGGTGTGTTGGACTCAAAAATAACGGTTTGACCGCTGTGATCGGAAGGGAGATAATTTACAATGGCTTTATCTAAATAGTCGCAGCAACAAAAGACATTATCAATACATGTGGCAGTAGTCGACGTTATTCGCGTTGGTTCTAAAAACACATTTGACAGATTAAATGATTTAAAGAGGCTTAATAATCTACTGCTATTTGAATTATTTTCTAAAATATTAATATTAAAGTCACCACAAATAATTACTGATTTATTACCAGTTGCAAGTTTTGCTAAAACATCTTCCATTACTGACTCAAATATAGAGTAGTTTTGATAATTTGGAGGTCTGTAAACGCACACTATAAAATGCTTATCTAGCTCAACACAGGACAGTTCAATGCTATGTTCCACCGATAGTTCAACTATGTCATTACGAGTCTTAGATTTTATACAATTTTTAATTACACCGTATGCTCCAGCGTGTCCTCCGGGCGATCCACGCAGTCATGACACCCGGGCGTTTCCTCCCGCCTTATCCGAAACAGGTACCTCCCGAAACAGCCGTGTCCGGTGAGGACCTGCGTCAGGCGGAAGGTGAGGACGCCGTGGCGCCTCTCCAGCCACTCCTCAAAGAGAGGACTTATCGCCGCAATAGTAGCGTGCCCAGCACTGGGTTGTGACAATCGCACTCTCCATGCCGCCATGAGATCTCGTCGGAGCTCTGTCCGCTGTGCCGCAATTTCTCGCGGCATCGGAGTCAAACCCCGGCGTTTCGCCTCCCCGCGCCACTCCCAAATATGCGCGAGGACTTTTGCCTCCAGATCCCATGGCGGCACACAACACCCGTCTGGTTGGAGGATCCTCCCTTTTCTATGGTGGATGAGTGAACTTTACACCCTATTCCTCATGCCACTAAATTGGTGACCCCGAGTATGAACGTCAACGCAGCCTTCGTACAACTACTTCAGCGTGACGTCATCATCATCATCACTCCCGCAAGCTTTCGTGAGGCGAGTCACACAGACAGCCAGCACCCTCGGCTTCAACGGGTATCCCGACCACTAGCATGCAGCGAACGTGCATTCCCGGTCATCACCCTCAGCCTCATCACCCCGACTCACTGGGGAATCACCGCAATCATCTCAATCAGCGCTATCACTGCTATCACCTCAATCACCACAATTGCCGCAATCACCACAGACAGTTCCGACTCACCGCTAACTGTGCGGCACCCGGTTCCGACTCACTGGAACCTTAGCTGGCACTGTGAAGCATCGCAAGATACAAGACTCAGCCCACTATCGACCTCCGGTCTCCGGAGGGGAGTGATGTACCGGTTACACCGCCACATACGAATTACGCATCAAACAGATTGATTGCGCGATGCAGGATTTGTGTGACATGACGTCACACAAATCCTGCATCGCGCAATTAGAGTTTACCGCGCGAACGACATATACAAGTTGATACGACAGAGGGGCTTTCCTTTAAACTGCCTATACTAGGTACCATTTTCAAGCTCTGTACCAAAAATCAATTAAATAGGAGCAGTAGTTTAGCCGCCATTGATTTTTTAAGTTTTTGCCCCGTTTGAACACGATGTATCTTTCCTAACAGCTGATTATGTCTATACGCATAGGTCATCCACCTTAAAACGATAAATCTGAGTTTAGCCTACGATGCGTTGTTGCCGCTCTGACGCAAGTCAAAAGTACAACCAAATATTTTTCGCTAAAAAAATAACCAAAGAAAACAAGAGAGAGAGAATCATAGCAAAACATCCCGCGTGTAAAAGAAATAGAAATAGGTCAGTCTGTTGCTAACGCATCCTAGATCCTTGTGCGATCGGTAAGTAAGTGGGGGCAGAGGGGCCTCAGTCAGTGCGCCGCACAGAGTACTTTTTAGTGCGCCGCCCGACGCTATCCTCTCGAAACGTAGTTACGTAACACGGAAGCACTTGCGCCGCTTACGCGCGCAGACAATTGATTTTGTTTTGTTATTGTGATAGGACACTAAATAAGTTTAAGACAATATTTCTTTTTATATTGTGACAGGACACTCGTAACATCGGATTATTATTATTTAGTGTTAGTGTTTTTTTGTGATTGACTGTTTTTTATTGTGATAGGACACGTAATTAAACTTTGGTTGTGTGTGTGTAATTAAAATACAATTGTAGAACTAAAAAATAGGATTATTTTAGCATTTTACAAATTAAAGTGCTTAGCAACGAACAGTGAGTTAATTATCATACAGTATAATTTTTGCATTCATGTGAATGGAGTTTTTGTTGTGATTGTTGTTGTGTGCGTACTTACTTCAAAACCGTACCTATCATAAAAGCCGAGCGGAGGCCTAAGCCACCTCGCGCCACCGCCCCGGTCGGCCGCCTTGACACGTGATAACACACGCCGCGGTCCGGCGCGCGCGCGACGTTGCCGCTTTGTTACCTAGGTATCTAAGGTCAGTTAAATTTATTTACACAGGATGGTTGCGTTTTACTCTGATTTGTAAGCTATTTAGTTTGTATGAAAAAAAAAAAACTCATTTTTGATGCTTTTTATTTTTATACCGTATCGAATTAATATATATACTAAATACGTATAGTATACGTTGTGTAATTTAATGCCCCTCTATCATATCAACTCTGTATAAGACTATCCGAAATCAACAGTCGGGCAGTCGGCCTGCCAGACACAACACCCGTCTGGTCGGAGGATCCTCCCTTTTCTATGGTGGATGAGTGAACTTTACACCCTGTTCCTCATGCCACTAAAATACCAAAGTATTTTTCAATTTTCATATGTACTTTCTGAGTATCTCTTTTACACTACTGTAATAGGGATGTTGACTGATTTTCTGTACGTCAGACAGGTTATTAAAAAAATATTGGACACGTATTAAAATTTATTCTATTTTTACGTAATCATAAGAATACGGCAATACATTGAGTTAAAATGTGGCATGACGTCACTGTCTGGTAGATTTTATGTATACTGAATTAAGACGTAGCAAGGCCCCACTCCCCAACTTTAATGCGTTTTATCTAAATCATTTTTTATTAACATGATGATGCAAAAAATACGTGTCTAATATTTTTTTTATCATCCGCCGGACTAAATAGTTTTTTTTTCCGCTTGACATCCCAAAAACACAAAAAATCACGATGCAAAAAACTACTCATAAATATTTGAAAACACTAGACTACAACACTGAAAAGCTAATGATGAATTGGTATAAATAAGGCACATAAATAATAAAGCACACATAATTGTATACATACGGAAACATATATAGAAAAACATATACATATATACACATATACATAGACCTGTACCCAAACACAAAACAACACGAACAACTCTAATCATGTTATTTATAAATATAGCTGTACTATGATTTATTTCCTATACAACGTGTTCAATTTGCTTTTAAACATGTTACCTGTAACTGGAACTTGTGGAGATCTTGTTGTTTCTAGGGTTGAGGAAGACTATCCGCTCGTGATACAGTTTCATACTAGTACGAGGGGATAGGGCGAGTCAGACTAAAGACAATCAAACTACCACGTCAGTTTCTCCAACTGATGACCTGTCTAAATTTTTAATTATCACTGTAACTCTGAGACGATTTCTGTCATCTTGTTTTTTTTTTTTTTTTTTTAAGGTACGTTAAGTTGTACCTACGGTTGTCTCATATTTGCACAATAAAGTTTATGATTAATATGATCCCTATTGTTGAAGGAAAACATCTTGAGGAAAGCTGGATCCACACTTAAAATATTTTAAAGAGAAAAAAATTGTATTTTTGTTTGAAATGATTAAAGTCAAAAACTACCGGACCGATTTAAAAAAAACTTTCACCAGTAGAATGCTATATTATTACTGAGTAACATAGGCTATAACTTATAAAGATATTATGCGGGCGAACCCGCTGGCGGAACTTGGTAGCTAATAAGGTCTGCAATCGGCAATCCATCTTGAGGTGGTAATCAATGCTCGTGCCTTCTCTGTATGAGAAGAGGCCTTTGCCCTGCAGTGAGACAGTAACAGGCTGGTATTATTAATTTTCTAGAAAATAATAAATCATTAATTCTTTTAGGCAAAGATTTTGGTTCAGACAAGAACAGTTCTGATGGATCCAAGGGAGACAAGGGTGAAGACTGTGACGGGGAGGGTAAAGGAGGATCAGGGAAGAGTGCAGGAAGTGTAGAAAGTAAGTTTATGATCCATATTATTGTTATTATCAGTCGTTTGTATCCCACTGCAGAGCTAAGGCCTCCCTTTCCTCCTTCCACTTATCCCTATCTAAGAGTACTGCTGTTTGTAGCCAATCTTTAAGAAAGAAGTCGAATTCGTCCCACCTCTCCCCCTGGGCCTGCCGCGTTGCCGTTTGCTGCTGTTTAGGACCCACATTGTGGTTATTTTAGCCCGAAGAAGTTATTTTCAATAAAATTGTAAAGTATTTTAATAGCATCTTTTTTAACAGGAGGATCTGGAGACTTAGCTGGCGGTGATGGCAAAAAAGCTGGAGGTGATGACAAAAAGGCTGGAGGTAATGACAAAAAGGTTGGAGGTGATGACAAAAAGGCTGAAGGTGATGACAAAAAGGCTGGAGGTGATGACAAAAAGGCTGGAGGTGATGACAAAAAGGCTGGAGGTGATGACAAAAAGGTTGGAGGTGATGACAAAAAGGCTGGAGGTGATGACAAAAAGGCTGGAGGTGATGACAAAAAGGTTGGAAATGATGACAAAAAGGCTGGAGGTGTTGGCAAAAAAGATGGAGGGAGCTCAGGTGGCGGAAACGGTAATTTTACCATCTTTATTTTATATCCAAGCATACAAAAATTACTTCTGTTAACAACTAGTTGCCATAAACAAGAGTGACTAATATCCTGTCGTCCCACCTCTCCCCCTGGGCCTGCTGCGTTGCCGTTTGCTGCTGTTTAGAACCCACATTGTGGTTATTTTAGCCCGAAGAAGTTATTTTCAATAAAATTGTAAAGTATTTTAATAGCATCTTTTTTAACAGGAGGATCTGGAGACTTAGCTGGCGGTGATGGCAAAAAGTTTGGAGGTGATGGCAAAAAGGCTGGAGGTAATGACAAAAAGGTTGGAGGTAATGACAAAAAGGTTGGAGGTGATGACAAAAAGGCTGGAGGTGTTGACAAAAAGGCTGGAGGTGATGACAAAAAGGTTGGAGGTGATGACAAAAAGGCTGGAGGTGATGACAAAAAGGCTGGAGGTGTTGACAAAAAGGCTGGAGGTGTTGACAAAAAGGCTGGAGGTGTTGGCAAAAACGATGGAGGGAGCTCAGGTGGCGGAAACGGTAATTTTACCATCTTTATTTTATATCCAAGCATACAAAAATTACTTCTGTTAACAACAAACTAGTTGCCATAAACAAGAGTGACTAATATCCTGTCTCAATCAATCCGCCTGCCTTTTCCCAACTACGTTGGGGTCGGCTTCCAGTCCAACCAGATGCAGCTGAATACCAGTATTTTACATGGAGTGACTGTCTATTGAACCGCCACAATCAAGTTACTGACTACTCGTAACGACTGTCAAAGATCTACGAATGATAGCCGGACCAACGGCTTAACGTGTTTTCCGAGAGATGGAGGGGTCTCGTGGTGATCAATGCTCGTGCCTTCTCTGAATGAGAAGAGGCCTTTGCCCTGCAGTGGGACAATAATATAAGGCTGGTATTATTAATATTCTAGCAAAAATAAATGTTTAATTCTTTTAGACGGAGTTGGTGGATCAGACAAGAACACTTCTGATGGATCCAAGGGAGACAATGGTGAAGACTGTGACGGGGAGGGTAAAGGAGGACCAGGGAAGAGTGCAGGAGGTGTAGAAAGTAAGTTTTTGATCCATTTTATTGTTATTATCAGTCGTTTGTATCCCACTGCAGAGCCAAGGCCTCCCGTTCCTCCTTCCACTTATCCCTATATAAAAGTATTGCTGTTTGTATCCAATCTATAAGAAAGAAGTCGAATTTGTCCCACCTCTCCCCCTGGGCCTGCCGCGTTGCTTTTGCTGGTGTTAAGGACCCACATTGTGTTTATTTTAGCCCGTAGCTCCTCCGGCATGAGACAGATCTTGCCGGGAATCGATGGGGGATTCCCGATTTGATTTCGATTTGACATACAATTTTAAGATATATACATATGTACATATACAATGTGGATCTGGACTTACGACATTAAATTAAAACGAGCACAGTACTAGTCCATAGAAACATTTTAAAAGACGAAGATTAGTAGTTAATGGAAAATTGAACAATTGCAATTTTCAAACAAAATAAATAGCAGAATCAACTGCATAAAAAGTAAACACGCTTTATCTACGAAAAGTCACTAACCTGTTGCGCGGCCCGATGCGGGTCGCGGCGGGGGGCGGCGCCTGCGCTGCGGTGCGGGGCGTAGGTGGACGTGGCTAGGTAGTTTAGTCGGAGAACAACAAATTAGCGGCATAAACTCACTAAGTTGCGCGTTGTTAATTAAAAGATCACTGATTGAATAATTAATCACATAATATCACATCACAATCAGAATTTACATCAATAGTCAAATTCATAAATTTTCATGGTTTCCACCGTTGTTCATTATGCACAAGCGACATCGATACCTAATTAACTAACTAATATTAAACTAACACTGAACAATAAGTCACTAAATCGTCTTTAATCACAAATAACAACTAATTTTTTTCACAAAATCACAACAATGCGCGCGTGGCTCGTCTCGTGATAAAAAAAAGTAGCCGTGTGTGCTCCTCAAGGGGCGCCGCTATGCACTGACTGACATAGTGACCGAGTCCCAGCACTATTTGCCGAAAAAATTCCGCTCACACACACACTCGCAATTGTCTATGCACCACTAATGCATAATTTGCGTAAGTAATATTTCTTTTTCTTTCTAATTGTAGTATTATTTTGTGGGACTGGGCGGGGCGCGTCAGAGTGGAATCGTATGACACCTTTCTCTGTCTCTCAAGCATATTGAGATGTAGAGGATAGAATCGTACGTTTTGCACAGGTTCTTGACCTTACAATGTTTACCTATTATTACGGACTCAGATCTACATCATGTTGAAAAATAAGAAAATGAAAAATAATTTCCTGTGGCTAAAGTATTCATTGGATTTGATTGATTTTTTGTATACGGGTAAAGAACATGACACTCTTTATGTGGTTTTAAGGAATGTCAATCGTCCTGCTCCACATTGTATAGAAGAGAAAATATCTGATTTGGTATACATATGTTTGTTTGTTTGTTTCGCTTTCACGCTAAAACGGCTGAACGGATTTGGATGAAATAATAATATTCTTACGCAATCAAGACTTATGCGGGTGAAACCGCGGGATGAAGTTATTTTTAATAAAATTGTAAAGTATTTTAATTGCATCTTTTTTACAGGAGGATCCGGAGACTTAGCTGGCGGTGATGGCAAAAAGGTTGGAGGTGATGACAAAAAGGCTGGAGGTGATGACAAAAAGGCTGGAGGTGTTGACAAAAAGGCTGGAGTTGTTGGCAAAAAAGATGGAGGGAGCTCAGGCGGCGGAAACGGTAATTTTACCATCTTTATTTTATATCCAAGCATACAAACATTACTTCTGTTAACAACAAACTAGTTTCCATAAACAAGAGTGACTAATATCCTGTCTCAATCAATCTGCCTGCCTTTTCCCAACTACGTTGGGGTCAGCTTCCAGTCCAACCAGATGCAGCTAAATACCAGTATTTTACATGGAGCGACTGTCTATTTAACTGCCACAATCAAGTTACTGACTACCAGTAACGACTGTCAAAGATCTACGAATGATAGCCGGACCAACGGCTTAAGGTGTTTTCCGAGACACGGAGGGGTCTCGTGGTGATCAATGCTCGTTCCTTCTCTTAATAAGAAGAGGTCTTTACACCGCAGTGGGACAATAATATAAGGCTGGTATTATTAATATTCTAGCAAAAATAAATCATTAATTATTTTAGGCAAAGTTGGTGGATCAGACAAGAACAGTTCTGATGGATCCAAGGGAGACAAGGGTGAAGACTGTGACGGGGAGGGTAAAGGAGGATCAGGGAAGAGTGCAGTAGGTGTAGAAAGTAAGTTTTTGATCCATTTTATTGTTATTAACAGTCGTTTGTATCCCACTGCAGAGCCAAGGCCTCCCTTTCCCTCTTCCACTTATCCCTATCTAAGAGTACTGCTGAGTTTTTCAAAGTCTTCGCTTTAAACTGTATAGTGAGTCAAAGTGCAAGTCGATTAGATCGCTACTTTCATTAATTATCTTGCTTAACCTCGCGACAGGGGAACTAGCGCCTAAGACCGTTCGTCGGAGCGGTGGACAGAGTGGCGTAATTGGCTTACGAGGAATCCTTGAAGGCAAACGAAATTTAAAAGAATTTAGTATCTGTGGGCAGTCAAATTTATTGGCCATTACTTTGCACACAAACATTACATCGATAAGGCGACGGCGCTTTTCCAGCGAAATCATTTTAAAGTATTTCAACCGCTTGTTATATGAACGCATTTTTTTTGCTATTCCGCTGGTAAACGCCAAGTGCCACAGAAATAATTTGAATAAATGACTTTAAATTTTTATTTAGTATAGGAAAGTCTGGAGTCTTAGAGGAAGTTGCTGGCAAAGTGCTGGTTTTCAATAAAATTCTAAAGTATTTTAATTGCATCTTTTTTAACAGGAGGATCTGGAGACTTAGCTGGCGGTGATGGCAAAAAGGGTGGAGGCGATGGCAAAAATGTTGGAGGCGATGACAAAAAGGCTGGAGGTGATGACAAAAAGGCTGGAGGTGATGACAAAAAGGCTGGAGGTGATGGCAAAAAGGCTGGAGGTGATGACAAAAAGGATGGAGGTGATGACAAAAAGGCTGGAGGTGATGACAAAAAGGCTGGAGGTGATGGCAAAAATGTTGGAGGCGATGGTAAAAAGGTTGGAGGTGATGACAAAAAGGCTGGAGGGAGCTCAGGCGGTGGAAACGGTAATTTTACCATCTTTATTTTATATCCAAGCATACAAACATTACTTCTGTTAACAACAAACTAGTTGCCATAAACAAAAGTGACTAATATCCTGTCTCAATCAATCTGCCTGCCTTTTCCCAACTACGTTGGGGTCGGCTTCCAGTCCAACCAGATGCAGATGAATACCAGTATTTTACATGGAGCGACTGTCTATTTAACTGCCACAATCAAGTTACTGACTACCAGTAACGACTGTCAAAGATCTACGAATGACAGCCGGGACCAGCGGCTTAACGTGTTTTCCGAGACATGGAGGGGTCTCGTGGTGATCAATGCTCGTTCCTTCTCTTAATAAGAAGAGGTCTTTACACCGCAGTGGGACAGTAATATAAGGCTAGTATTATTAATATTCTAGCAAAAATAAATATTTAATTATTTTAGGCAAAGTTGGTGGATCAGACAAGAACAGTTCTGATGGATCGAAGGGAGACAAGGGTGAAGACTGTGACGGGGAGGGTAAAGGAGGATCAGGGAAGAGTGCAGGAGGTGCAGAAAGTAAGTTTTTGATCCATTTTATTGTTATTATCAGTCGTTTGTATCCCACTGCAAAGCCAAGGCCTCCCTTTCCTCCTTCCACTTACCCCTATCTAAGAGTACTGCTGCTTGTAGCTAATCTTTAAGAAAGAAGTCAAATTCGTCCCACCTCTCTCCCTGGGCCTGCCGCATTGCAGTTTGCTGCAGTTTAGGACCCACATTGTGGTTATTTTAGCCCTTAGCTCCTACGGCATGAGACCGATCTTGCCGAGAATCGAGGGGGATTCCCGATTTGATTTCGATTGAACACAAAATTTTTAAGATATATTTAAAAGAGAAAATATCAGATTTTGTATATGTCTGTTTGTTTGTTACGCTTTCACGCTAAAACGGATGAACGGATTTGGATGAAATTTGGCACATGGGTAGACCATGACCAAGGCTAGGACAGTTTTTATCGTAATATTCTAACGCGATCAAGACTTATGCGGGTGAAACCGCGGGTCGAAGTTATTTTCAGTATAATTGTAAAGTATTTTAATTGCATCTTTTTTTACAGGAGGATCCGGAGACTTAGCTGGCGGTGATGGCAAGAAGGCTGGGGGTGATGGCAAAAAGGTTGGAGGTGATGACAAAAAGCATGGAGGGAGCTCAGGCGGAAACGGTAATTTTATCATCTTTATCTTGCAGACTTTCTTTCTGAAAGTCTACCTCTAAGAGGGGAGGATTTTTTTAAATGAAAAAGCCGTTTTTAAGTAAAATCAACTAATAATTTGAGGGACTGTCTAGAAAGTCTCCCAAAACGCCCGCCCAAAACTTGATGAACATCAAAATTACAAATTTAAAAGACACTGGTGTCCTAAGTTATTTTGATTTTGTAATTGTGATGTCCAAAAAGTGGTGATTCTCAGCCTAATTTGAATAAATGACTTTATATTTTTATTTATTAGAGGAAAGTCTGGAATCTTAGAGGAAGTTGCTGGCAAAGTGCTGGTTTTCAATAAAATTGTAAAGTATTTTAATTGCATCTTTTTTAACAGGAGGATCCGGAGACTTAGCTGGCAGTGATGGCAAAAAGAGTGGAGGCGATGGCAAAAATGTTGGAGGCGATGGCAAAAAAGTTGGAGGCGATGGCAAAAAAGTTGGAGGCGATGACAAAAAGGCTGGAGGTGATGGAAAAAAGGCTGGAGGTGATGGAAAAAAGGCTGGAGGTGATGGCAAAAAAGCTGGAGGTGATGACAAAAAGGCTGAAGGTGATGACAAAAAGGCTGGAGGTGATGGCAAAAAGGCTGGGGGTGATGAAAAAAAGGCTGGAGGGAGCTCAGGCGGCGGAAACGGTAATTTTACCATCTTTATTTTATATCCAAGCATACAAACATTACTTCTGTTAACAGCAAACTAGTTGCCATAAACAAGAGTGACTAATATTCTGTCTCAATCAATTTGCCTGCCTTTTCCCAACTACGTTGGGGTCGGCTTCCAGTCCAACCAGATGTAGCTGAATACCAGTATTTTACATGGAGTGACTGTCTGTTTAACCTCCACAATCAAGTTACTGACTACCAGTAACGATTGTCGAAGATCTACGAATGACAGCCGGGACCAGTGGCTTAACTTGTTTTCCGAGGCACGGAGGGGTCTCAATATGTAATGGATGGTCGATCCACGAACCGATCGCGGCAATCGTAGCTTAACCACGAACCGATCAACCCATGCGGCTCATATCATATGTATTATTTAGCCACGAGCACCTCCAACTAGTGTCGTAACCACGGATATCGTTATACATATATCTATGGTCGTAACTGTAGACGCTAAACCACTGAAACTGGAATCATAGAATAAGGACAGTACTCGTATCTTCCATTTGTGACGTAGGCATGCAATAACGGATTGAGGGAATTTTAGTCCTGAGGGGGTTAAATAAGGGATACACGTCTTTCTACATCGTTGTTCGCACATGTACCTATAATTTCAACATGAATTATGTAACCAATATTCTTTAACAATATGTTGATTTTAAAGAGTGTCCGTGGAGTTTCTTGCATAGGAACCTACTACGCTTTGGTATGGGCTACAAGCTTATTTATTTATATATAATTTATTGTACACCAGAAAATACATAGCAAAAAAATTAAAGCCAATTGAGCCAGCAAGCGAAGCGAGCGAAGCGTCTCTGCTTCAAGTCTGGCAAAGTTTGCTTTCGTGTGTCAGTTTGGTGGTATTCTTCTACAGATCGTATTTTACAACCGATCTAAATGAAACTTGGTATACAAGTTTTTCGACTTTATAGATTTTATTGTCGTCGTCCTTTTTGATTGGTACTTCCTCCAAAAAGGGGTAAAACTGGCTACTGGATATCTCAAGATACTTTTTTTTTATAAAGATAGTAACTTAAAGTTGATCTCCTAAAGATTAGGATCTTCGGCGTAATGAGCAGAACAGCTCCTCATAATAGAGTAAATTGCTCACTTTTAGATTACTACAAGTGGAATCGGCCCTTTAACTACTAGGTAGGGATTGATAGAGCACCTGGGACCACCTTCTCATCACAAAACTAGAGAATAAGTACTGAAAATAATTTTCAGAATACTAAAGTGACGCCGTAATCAAACCAATATTTATTTTAGTTTTACAATAAGGTCACTAGATGACGCTACTGTGCAATGCTAGAGTGCTAGATCACGCTGTCGTCGCTCGCCAAATGCTCGAACACTGTGTGACTGAGTTCTCTTAGGAGTACTCGTAAAGGAGATGGAAAACGGTGGGCCTAAATGTAATAAGTTAAGATATGATCTAAAAAATTAGTCATATTTTTCTATCTTAGAATATGAAAAATCACCTCAATTCTCAATCTGGAAGCGGAGAAATATGGAAAAGATAGTTTTCGTGAGATTACCGATTGAGTAATCGATTACACAGTTACGAAAATAAAACCTTTGCACTAAATAATTAACTCAAAGTAATTAAATGCACTTTATACACTTATGTGCAATATAGTGCATATAATTACAGTCATATTAATAAATAAAATATCAATTAATTACTGAAAAAACAATATTAATGATTATCGATTTCATATCGATTAAAATTAGTTTTCTATTTTTAGTCTATGTCACTGGTATGACAGCTGACTGACACGGACACTAGACAGTTGCCAACGTAGTATCCCTATGTAGTCTGTGGTTGCCAACTGCTCTAATAATCTCGTTTGTTTACTCGTTTCGTGTTTTCCGATGCGTTTTGAGTGCTTTCCCAATTGTTCTTTATTTTTCACTCAATCCGTAAAATACAAAGCAAAGGTCTGCTTTGTATTTTACGGATTCCGACCCTGTCTACCTCGTACGACCCTTGCTTTCACACTGGACACCGAAGATGGCTCTCACGTTTGACTTGGAATTGTTATTTTGGATTTTACCGCCGGATTGTGTATTCTATTGTTGAAACCACGGAATAGAAAAAACAGTGAAACTATGGATCGCTGTGTGAATTGTGGGACAACAACTGATCACTGCAATACACTGGGTCGACGACCCTTACCCGATGAAACAATTCTGTCAGTGATTCGGCAATGGCTCTAGTACAGGAAGGAAGGCTATAGTAATGCATTACTGTAAATTGTATTGTAGGGAGACGAACTGTAGGCTACTGCGCTCATATAATCTGCATTATATGGTATCTTAGCTGGGCTAGGTACCACGATCATATAGCACCACATGCACAATTCCTAGACGACATTTCAATTATAATATTAAAGACGAATAAAACACTATAATACTTAAATGATTTTTTATTTTATTTTAGACATCCTTTTCGTAACTCCATACCTGTTACCTACATAGGTAGGTAGGACTGAAGTGATTGACGTTCATTCATATGATTTATCAAATATATCCTACTAAATATAATAACTATTAGTGCAAAAGCACATATTTTGCACTTCAGGAATCAGCTGTTAGTTAAAGATTGTAACATAACCTCACTTTTACATAATCTCTTTTATCTCTGTTCTCAGATTGACAAAATCCGCAGAATTTTCAGTGAAAGGCTGATATTAAATAAGCTATTAATTGACACCACTTTCATCTTTTTACAACCAGGCCCAAGATTGTATGTAATCGTTTCAGTCTCCTTTAAGTAGCTTCAAAAGTAAAAGTCTCGTGTTTAACAGATAGTACCAGGTTGGGTAGTTGTGGGTCTATCTAAACTATGTGTATACAACTAACTAAGTATTACCTATACAAACTAAAATATAACGTCGAAAAATTCATCTGCATCGCTGTCGACTGGTAGTGTACCCAAGAGACTGGCCGGCTTTTACCTTAGCCAGAGGCTAAGCATTGCCATACAACGTGGCAACGCGGCCAGTCTCTTGGGCACACTACCAGTCGACAGCGATGCGGATGAATTTTTCGACGCTATATTTTAGTTTGTATTATACTAAGTTAGTTGTAGGTTAGTTTATTTCTTCGTCTTGCGACCACAATTATGCTTTTTAGTAACCCACAGCCGCATTCTGTTTTTTTTTATGTTGGTTAGGTATATCAATTAAAGGACATGGTTATTTTCACTACTAAATACCATTTACTTTTAAAAGAGTAACCGTGGAGTTTCTTGCCGGCTCTTCTCCATAGGAAACGACCAATTGGAACCGTGCACCTAGCTTCTGACGTTTCTTAAGTGCCCTTGTAGGTTTATGTGAAATAAAATATTTTGAATTGAATTAAAGCTATTTAAAACGGGATATTTACGATGTTTTCTGTTTTTAACACTAATTTCGGAAGACGGTCGCCAAAAAAGGGAATCATAAATGAAAATAATTAAAGCTTCCGAAACTGAAGTGATTGTGCACTGTGTAGGTTTTTTTATTGTTGTAAAAATGTCGGTCCTTTTTTCTGTTTTTTTATTTTTTATTATTTAAAATATAGTTTCCCTATTTTCAATAACTAACCGCTGAATTCGGGAGCGTCCCATATAATTTTATCATTAATTTAAAACTTTTGCATACCTACCGGTAAAATACATAGATATATGATTCTATCCTCTATATATATCATCATCAACTTTTTTTTGAAGGGTGAGCGATTTGTGGGACTGTCAACTTTGACGTTCAAAAAGTGCTGATTCACAGCCTAGTTTGAATGACTTTTGAATTTTGATTTTTGATTTTTTTTTACAGCAGGATCGCAGGGAGAGCCATGCGATGGTAACGATGGAGCATCAGGAGGATCTGGAGACGCATCAAGTACATTTACTGTTTTACGCATATTAGTTGGTCGTTTGTCTAGTGGTCACAAGCGCTACCGCTGAGCATGAGGTCCTGTGTTCGATTCCCGACTCGAGCAGTGTTATTGGGTTTTTCTATCAGGAATTTCTTAGGAGCAGCTTGGAGTCTGGATTTGTGCCTGATTGATAGCAGTAGGCTCGCCACCTATTACATGGGACTTAAACATAACTGGCGAAATGTGCGTGTACTATACGTACACCTACCTTTGGGGTTAACATTCCCCTGCTTAAACGACAGGTGCTATCTCTGACATACGGCCTTTTAGTTTTTTTTATAACATTCTATAGTTATAATTTTTGCATCTAATGGTATAAGCCAAATACCGCTATCTAACTTAAAACATTTAAAAAGATCACTCAGAAGTTTTTTATATCCCCATGTTTCTTTAGATTACAATGAACAAAAAATCAATTTTCTCAAAAGTTACTCCGATTGAGATAGTGTTTCGGCTGAGAAGGGCAGAACAGGTGGATTTGTGCCCGATTGATGGCAATAGGCTCGCCATCTATTACATGGGACTTACATAAACATAACTGGCGAAATGTGGGTGTACTATACGTACACCTACCCTTTGGGGATAACAGGTGTGATACTGAGAAATTATGGAGTGCTAGAATTCGTGATAGAAAAACCCAATAACACTTTGCTTGACCCGGGCATCGAACCCAGGACCTCATGGTCAGCGGCAGGGCTTGCGACCACTAGACCAACGAGGCAATTAAATGATTATTTAATATTATTTAACAGATGGAGCCACGGGTGGAGCCGCGGGTGGAGCCGCGGGTGCAGCCGCTGGGGCTGCAGAGGGTATAAAAGCCGGAATAGGTAAAACTATATTTTAGTATGAGCCTTCCATAACTTACGTCACATGTATGTAATGATTTTTGATAATTGAATACGTGTGAAGAAATTATGAATGGGCTTTTATCACTAAATCATAATCATTATAATACACGTAGGTACTGTACGCTGCAACCACACATTCTGCGATTCAGCAGTTAACGCAACACGTTAATTTCAGCTCATATTAATTAGTTCAGTTCGCGTTCAGCTATCAATGCAGCCAGGCGTTCTCTTTACAGCCAACAAGGGCCGCGTCACTCACTTCATTTCCACACCATCAGTCCATTAAGCTCATTTTACTTCAAAGTACCTTTGAGACAATACAGTAGTGTTTTGATACTTTACCTTCTTTCATTACATTCATCCCTCATTTAAAAGTAATATAAGTCTAGCAAGGCATCATACAGGTACAATACGGCCGATATAACTTGGCCGGTAAAAAAAAAAGTATAATACTCTATTTTAGAGTACGGTTGGCAACCCTAGCCACGGTATCCCCGGCAGGCCCTAGCGGACCCTGTCAGTTGTGCTGACATCTCTTTGAGGCGCGCGTGGTACACAACGCGCCCTCAACCCGGGCCTGGTCCTTACGGGCGGCGAGCTACCCATTGCTCATCGTCCGCAAGCCCGCGCTTAGGGTAGCCGGGAACCGGCCTGCAGGGATTCCCTATGCCCAGGGCGTCTCCTGCGGTGACTAGGGGCGTGAGGGCGCGTAGTTTGCCTCTCGCTCTCGCGTTCCATCTAATCCTTCGCGAGCATTACTGCTTGGCAGAAGGAGGTGACGGCCTCCCATGCCCTCTCGCTCTGCACCATGGCCTGGACCAGGGCCCGACGTGAGAGATATCCGCCGCCGATCGCCTCGACAAGGATACGGCGATGCCTGCCCAAGCCGAGCAGACTCACACCCGCCTCATGTCACCATTTGCTTCCTAAGAAATGTTAACGCAGCCTTCTGCGCGAAGTTTGGAACTGCCAAGTTATATTTTTCGTATCTTATAATACCATCCATTTACACTGGGCTCAAATCCAGATTGCGGCGTGCTACTGAAACATTCATAACGTTTGCCGAGCCAAGTTTGATTTTCCCGTTATGAATTTAGATTATACTTAGGACCCACACATCGGTAGTAGCGCTCACGACTTCTACCTCCGTGCCCCAAAAGGCCGCAGCTTGCAGTGGGGACTGGGGACGCTGCTTAAGGTGAAAGCATCAGGGTAGCGCGAAGTTCTGTTTTATTTTACGTTTTTTGTCATTTGCTGTTCAGTGTCAGGTTGTATCTTGATCAAAATATGATTCGCGACTGTAACAATGGCTTTATAGAATTATAATCATTAGAATCATCAATACCTACCGTAAGACGTCCTCGTAACATAAGGTCCAGTTGAAAACCAGCGTCAGACACAAGATTTCTGGCAAAAAACAACAAATAAAAAATTAAAATATATACTCGTAACTTGGAATAACACCCAGTACTATTCTAAGTTATTTTAGAGCTCATGGCTAAGTAAAAAAAAACAGCCGCACGGGTCGATCCATCAGGTTAAGCTACGCTTGTCGGGGTTGGTCCGTGGATGGGTGACCATCTTAACATATCGAGATTCCTCCGTGCTTCGGAAAGCACGTTAAGCTGTTGGTCCTGGCTATCATTCGTGGATCTTTGACAGCCGTTGCGGGTCGTCAGAAGCCCGAAAGTCTGACAATCAGTCTTACCAAGGGGTATCGTATTACCCAGTTACTGGGTTGTGGAGGTCAGACAGGCAGTCGCTCCATGTAAAATACTGGTATTCAGCTGCATCCGGTTAGACTGGAACCCGACCTCAATATAGTTGGAAAAAGGCTGGGTAGATTGATTGACTATTCTAAGTTATTTTTTGTTTTTATGTGAATATTTGTGTGCCTTAGCCTGAATCAAATAAGTATTTTTTTTTCTTTCTTTATTTTCTTTCAATAATACTCGTAACTTGGAATAACACCCAGTACTATTCTAAGTTATTTTTTTTTCTGTTTTTTATTTTTGTGTGAATATTGTGTGCCTTAAACCTGAGTCAAATAAATTTATTTTCTTTGTTTCTTTATTTTTTTTCAATAATAAATGTCGCAGTGCTGGTACCACACCCTTTTTGAACACACATTTCTGATACACATGCTGTATAATTAAAAAAGTTTAATTGCAAACTTTGTTACAGGAATATCCGCGGGAGTGGCAGGCAGTGTTGCTAAAACGGCCGGAGCGGTTGAAGCAGAGAAAGCCAGTAATTTAATTTTACGCACATTAAAACATCACGCCTCTATTGAAAAAGAACTAAGTTATACCTACAGCATGTTCAGTGAAAACATTTCTGCGAACAACTTGGAAGTAGCGGTTGGTCACAGTTCTAACCTAACTTATCTATTTCACCCAGTGTGGCAAATCATACAAACCTACGACTAGATAATTAGACAATGGTGAATACGATTCTGCGTCAGATTCATGCGTCATTTTGAACTGGGTGAAATAGGTTAGGTTACGTTAGAACTGTGTCCAACCGCGCGCTAGACGAGCGAGCCGCGCGAGCAGAGCGAGCGGTGCCGTGGCAGCGGTCCGTGAGCGCTACTTCTAAGTTGTTCGCAGAATTGTTTTCACCATTGTCTAATTATCCGTGTTTTCGAAATAACCCTAGGGTTTTCGCGAAAATTCGATTTATCAAATCATCCTACGACACATCGTCGTACATGGAGAAAGTTATTCAGGTTGATGGTCTCCATCCGATTTGACCAAGCCTTTTTGATACATCCTGTAGGTATTACTTAAGGCAGATTTTTCCAGTGCCAAAGATTTTATACATCATAAAAAATAAATGTTTAATTGCAAATTTTTGTACAGAATTAGCAGGCAAGTTTGCTGCCACGGCCGGAGCGTTTGTAGCAGATAAAGCAGGTAATTTTATTATTATTTCACACATAATACATCAGCCTGTCTATTGAACAGAACAAGCGACCAAGTCTGCTATTTTTAGTGATTGGTCATTATGGCAACCATACCAAGGCTACGCTGGTACCATCACCATTTGCCTGCCACTACCCAACTATGCAAAATTCAGGCAGTAATGACTACCAGGTACCTGTCTTGGCTATGTTTAGTCGACCTCTTATTTGGTTTACCATTTTTGACAACAATTCTCAGTAAATTGAATACCACTAAACGGGTAGGCGTTTTACTTTGTGTAAATTAAGTATTTCATCACCACTGCTCTCAAAACGGTGAAGGAAAATATGGACATGCTGCAGTAGATTTACTTTGTACAGATTTTTGCAATGCCAGAGATTTTATACATCATAAATAAAAAAGAAATGTTTAATTGCAACTTTTGGTACAGAATTGGCAGGCAAGTTTGCTGCCACGGCCGGAGCGGCTGCAGCAGATAAAGCAGGTAATTTTATTATTATTACACACATAATAACATCAGCCTGTCTGTTGAACAGAACAAGCGGTCTGCTACTTTTAGTGACCAACCATACCAAAGCTACGCCGGTACCCATCACCACGAACACCATCACGGCTTTCAGTCAATTTAGAGTCTAGACAAAGGCAAACTGGTTGCTAATTTAATTGTATAATATTTTTTTTTTTAACATTGATAATTACATTCTGTGATTATTTAAACTCACACACTGACTTATTAGTATTACTTGTTAAAATATTAGGAATATCGTATAACTTTATAATGTTTGTAAATATGTGGATTGTGCCCACATCCCCATCTATTACATAATTAATTTATCTGTCATTGCTTCATTTTTGATTATTTTTACCTATCGTGATATAGTATTCTTATTGTAGGTGCATCGTCTTCACATTAATTCATATAAACAACATATTTTGAAAACATTTTAAAAGAGTAACGCTGGAGTTTCTTGCCCATTCTTCTCCATACGAAAACTACCTTTTAGAAGGGGCGACTAGAGTCAATTCTGTTTTTTGTAAATTTTGACGTTCAAAAGTGCCTTTTATGTGCCTAATTGCAATAAATTATTTCACTTAGTCTAACACTAACCGGATGCAACTTAATACCAGTATTTTACATGGAGCGACTGCCTATCTGACCTCCGAAACCCTAACTGGGTAATACGATACCCCTTGGTAAGACTGGTTGTCAGACTTTCGGCTCTGACTTCCCGTAGCAACTGTCAAAGATGTACAAATGACAGCCGGGACCAACAGTTTAAAGTGCTTTCCGAAGCACGGAGGGGTCTCGATATATTTAGCCACGAGCTTCTCATGGCAACGCCGTTACTATTGTGCTAAAAGTTCGTAAACTCCTAAATTAATAGTGGCGTGTCAAAACCAATGTTAAAATACCTCGGCACGTTAGGCCGTTAGGCTCGGCTGTCATTAGTAGATCTTTGGCAGTCAGAAACTCAAAAGTCTTACCAAAAGTTTTACCAAGGGGCATCGTGGTACCCAGTAACTGGGTTGTGGAGGTCAGATATGCAGTCGCTCCATGTAACATACTTGGATTCAGCTGCATCTGGTTAGACTGGAAGCTGACCCCAACATAGTTGGGAGAAGGCAAGGCAGATGACTTGTCAATAAGTACGAGATTACCAGATACGGAAACAAATCCAATGGAGTCTCAGTGGCACGCCTTCGGAAAATTGTAATGACGCCCCTCAGTTAGGAGATTACCAAAACTGTCCGGTGTTTATATTTTTTAACTGAACCGAATCAAAGAGGTTCTCAATTCCACTGTATATATTATACAGGATGTCCAGTAAATAGTACGACATATTGCAGGGGGTGATAGCTTGGGTCAATTCCTTCCAAAAAAAAAACAATATATGTTCAGCAATATGTAACATACGAGTATTGCTGAACATATATTGTTTTTTTTTTTTTCACCACTAGGTTTGAAGCTAGCGATAAGAAAACGGTGTTTTTTTAAAGTGAAAATAGTTCTTGAAAATATTATGGTTTTTTATAGAAAAATTACTTATTATTTATTAATGTGTAGAGTACGATTAAAACGATGTAAAAATAATAATAATAGAAATAGTTATTTGTGCAACAAGAGAGCAAAGTCGTTTTTTGCTGCGAGTGATGATTTTGAATCCCGAGCAAGCGAAGGATTCTATAATTGAATCACGAGCGTAGCGAGTGATTCTAGGTTAGAATCCTGAGCGCGGCGAGGGATTCAAAGACACGAGATGCAAATAACTTTGCTCTCGTGTAACACATACAACTTTTCACCTCAGCAGCGAGAACATACAACATGTAAAAAAAGCCCTGTCCGATCCGTGAGGGTGTTGTTAGGTATCGTACTGTGAGCATATTTATGTGGAAATTTTCAGGACAAAAGAAAAAATAATCCTATTTAGCGGGTGTCTAAAAGTCATAAGTTATGAGTTTTACATTTTTTTTTATGGATTTGGGGTAATTTTGGAACTAAAAATGTGTTTTTATTATCAATAATAATCAAAAAAATACTGTTTTGTAATGTTACTGCAGTACCATATGCCCATTTTCGGCACGCACAAGGTTTTTTTTTACATAATCTTAATCACCTCGTATTTTGCAGCCACCATCTTGGATTTATATTTTGACATCACTATCGATTTTAGCACCCTCAAAAACTATGAAAACGACACCCATGACGAAAAATGTGAAAATTTTCGCAGCCGCCATCTTGGATTTTTATTTTGACTTCACTATCGGCTTAAGCAACCTTGAAAACCATAGAAACGATAACCATGAAGAAAAATTTGAAAATTTTCGCTGCGGCCATCTTGGATTTACATTTTGACTTCACTATCGGCTTTAGCACCCTTGAAAACCATAGAAACGATACCCATGAAGCTATATTTGAAAATTTTCGCAGCCGCCATCTTGGATTTACATTTTGACCTCACGATCGGCTTTGGCACCCTTGAAAACTATGAAAACGTCACCCATTATGAAAAATGTGAAAATTTTCTCAACCGCCATCTTGGATTTTCATTTCGACCAAATTCACACTTACTATCTCTCTCCGTCTTTCTTTCTCTTTGAATTAGAAGAAGACAGTCGCAAGCGCCTTTTCGCGTGACGATTTCTGCCACTGCACTCTTACCGCAAGCCGCTTAAGAACTTCGTTCCAAAAATTTAATAAAACAGAATTTAAATAAAACCTTAACAGATGATTGGCAATTTGAATGTTTTATGACATATCCGAACTTTTCATTGTTTGTTTCTTTTTTGGGCCTAGTATGGAATTTTGAAATCGAACTTCGAATCGACTTGTTTCTCTCGATTTTTTCGTATCGAAGTAAAAGTGACAAAACTAATTGAAGTTCAAATCTTTAGAATTTTGTGAGTACCCTGCTATCGACATTTAAAAAAAAAAATTAAAAAGTTACTTTGTCTCACGCTCGCAGCAAAATAGAATTTTGCTCACTGTTTTTTGACAGCAAAACCTGCTTGTTTGAGGTGCTGAGGTGAAAAGGAATTTTTCACTACAAAATGCCAAAAAATCTGTTTTATGGTAGAGATTTTTCGATATTTTGGAAAATTTCGTATAACTCTAAATCCGTGATATATTGCTGAACATACCCCTGCAATATGTCGTACTATTTACTGGACACCCTGTATATATATTTTTTGTTACGCGATTACTCCGCCAATTACGAAATGATTTTGATGATTATTTTTTTGTTTGGTAGGTCGAACTTCAGAGGTGGTCCCTTATCAATTTTATATACTTTGCTTGGGTATTTTTCGAGTTAGCTTCAATAATACGACCGTATTTCCCCACTTAGTCTATATGGATGATATGATCAGTTCCTGTCACTGTTATTTGCATAGCAGGTATAGATAGTGCAATCCACGACGACGCGCCCCACTCCGCTCCGTACTAAAGTACAGTTTACAGTACAGTAATCGCGGAGTGGGGCGCGTCGTAGTGGATTGCACTATCTGTAATGGTATTCGAATTTGTGTGAGGGTAGGTACCACAACTGAAAAGTTAAATTTAAATCTTTTTACAAAAAAATTGAACAGACTTAAAAACAAAAAAGTACAAAACAACTTTAATTTCGGGAGTCGATGGCAAAAAAACAAAAATATAGAACCAAAGACAGACTTCAGATTTTTTTTAAATTATTTTTTGTAACAAGTTTTTTTGTATATGAGATACTTCATTATTATACTATTTAGTTTGTAAATTATTTTCCTGTGTGTCTCATAAACAGGTACTTAAGCTGTCGTTCTTCTTAATTTATTGTGATATTTTTAACAGCGTTAAAAATATCACAATAAACGTTTTTTTTTTTCAATATTAAAAGCTGTTTTTACAACGTCTTTTATCTCCGTGAAATAAAAATTGACGTCTGACAGTTTTTGTATGGAACAACTGTAAAAAATTCAAAATTATTCGCCGTCTTCTTCTTTTCGTGTGGTTAGTGACTAACCTGCAGTGCTTTTCTGTAACCATCTCACCGTGAAAACTTAGGTGAAGTTAGCTCGGGGTGAGCTCTCAAACCCTAGCAGCAGGTGGAATAACAGCTCACTTCACCTTAGTTTTCACGGTGAGATTTTTACAGAATTGATCGGCTGGTGTCAGAGTTTTAAAGCCACCCTTGGCTCTGTCTTATAAAGGTACCATTCCGTACCCGACCGCATTCGGCAACTGCAGGCGACGTGTCGCCGCGACACGACTGGATTCTATGGATTTATATGAAATAGAAACTAGATTTTCTGTCCCGTAGTTAGTGACACGTCACGGATCGCCTTAATAGACATACATAGAAACCAGTCTTGTCGCGGCGACACGTTGCCGCCTGCGGTCGGCTACGGAATTGTACCTTAAAAATATATTTTACGACGACTAATTTTGAATTTTCGGAATCTATACAATTCTCTATTTACGCCCTTATTTTTTTATTTACAGGAATAATTAGTGCCTGGGGTTAAAAGAAACAAACAAACAAACTACAGGTATTAATTTTAGTTTTCTTGAAACTTTTTATGACAGTATTGGTTTGGTCTGTTCCCGAAAAAGTCTTGTAGGTACTTTTTGATCACAAATATAATTGCTGTTTAAAAATAGGTTGTACAGAATCGATTTAAAGGGTACATAAGTTATTACAAAAACATCCTGATGCTTATTAATGATTGACATTGTCCTCATATACTATCCAGGTAACTTATATAAAGCTCAATATAACATCACGCCTTGTTTCCCCGAAGGGTTAGGCAGACGTGTACCTATAGTAGGTATATTCACATTTCGCCAGTTATGTTTAAGAGCATGCCTCCTGAAAGTTGCCAACATCGCAAATAGATGTCAAATATTTCACTGTTTTAATTTATTTGTAATATTACTGTTTGGAAATATGAAGTATGTCTAACTACTGAACTAAAATATTGATTATGAAATGCAATAATTAATATCGTAACACCAGATATTTAGTTTTAGATGTAAAAAAACTATTTGGAATCTTTCCAAATGCCTTTGTTACACCTAAAAAGGTTTCAACACTTAATTTAGTGTTATAATTGTAATTCATTATTAATATTCTATTTCACTAGTTAGAGATAGGTACCTAAGTCATATTTCCATACAGTAATATTGCCAAATTAATCAAAACAGGTAAATATTTGTCAGCTATTTGCGACGTTGCCAACTTTCATATTACATGGGACTTAAGATCTATGGCGAGCCTATTGCCATCAACCGGGCCCAAATCCAGACTCCGGGCTACTACTCGTACTGAAAAATCCAGATAGAAAAATCCAATATCACTTTGCCCGACCCGGGAATCGCACCCAGGACCTCATGCTTAGCAGTAGCACTTGCGACCACTAGACCAACGAGGCGAGACTTTAAAAATGTATACTGTTAACTACTTAATTTTGTTACAGATTCCGGACTTGGATCAAAAGCATATCATGATTAAGTCTTAGAATTACGTAGTTAAGTAAAATGAAATCTTGTAATAATTTTGTCATTATTGTATTACGATTCATAAATAAAAAACGTTTCTAAAACATTGCATTTTTGTTATTATTATTTTTGGCTGCTAAATTCATCATCGTTCACCCAAAAGACGTCCAATGCTGGACATGGCCTCCCCAAGCGTCACCACGTCGCCGCAGACCGCTCCTGTGCTTCACGCGTCCAATAGATTTCCGCTACCTTTCCAGGGGCGGCAGTCTCGATATATATAGCGATCGCTGTACGATAGACGGTCAAAATTACTTGACAAGAACGAAAATATCTCGTGCTTGTGAAGCAAGTCGCGCGCATCTAGGGACGCCATTAGGATTTTGCGACCGAATTCGGACGTATAGCGATCGCTAAGCTATGTCAAGACTGCAGGCCCGGGTCATCAACAGTCTCGTTTGCAGTAGTTCCAAATATCCAAAGTTACGCGCACACAGAGCAGCAAAAACATCGTGTACGGTCGAGGGATCCCCCTAAATTCCTTCACATAATAAATTAGGTACTTAGTCCACAGTTACACAGCAAATAAAGTTTGAGTATTGAGTATTGAGTTTTGTCTTAGCGGGAGTTCCGTCCGACCTTTTTTATACGTCTGTGGCGTCACGCATTGTGAAATTTGTGAACGCACATTAGTATACGTGGCGTCGCCTATATTATGTTTAGTTAATTATAAGTAGTCAGGAACGCACCCTTGTAAGTGGCAACACAAAGCCACGATGCGGAGCTTAACCGATGTAACGTAGCGTCCCTCGCCAGTTGGCTTGTAAACTCTCGCGGGACAGACTAGATATTATGTCATTAGTTTATTTTGTCCATTCTAGTTTAATTAGTTATTAAGTACTAATAGTGTACCTAACATTACACTACGAGTGATGATTATATTATTATTTACTACGAGTTGAAGTTTCTCTTCTGCTCTCTAACTACGTTTCACCTCCAACATCGTAAAAGGAGACAGGTGGAATACCTTCCACCTTTGTCCCTAAACGTCTATGGAAACAGTAAGATATGTTTAACACGTGGCGACTAGCTAAAGGAGCCAAAACTTTCTCAGAAAATGTTTTGCTGGCATATTTTATTGAATTATCCGAGACCAAGAAATCAAGCACTATGGAGTACGTATTCAATGCTAAAAGCAACAATAAAGATGAAAAGAGACATACATATCGACACCTATCCTAAAATAGTGGCGGTTTTTAAAAGAGCCTCATCTGGTCATCAACCAAAAAAATCGAAGGTTTTCACAGCATCTGAAATTGTGCCCGCCGGTTGAACGCGTCCCAGAGGGTCATGGCCACCCGGCTGGTCCGGGGATACCGCACGGTCTCCGGTGAGGCGGCGAGCCTCCTTGCCGGATTGCCGCCATGGGATCTGGAGGCAAAAGTCCTCGCGCATATTTGGGAGTGGCGCGAGGAGGCGAAACGCCGGGGCTTGACTCCGATGCCGCGAGAAATCGCGGCACAGCGGACAGAGCTCCGACGGGATCTCATGGCGTCATGGAGAGTGCGATTGTCGCAACCCAGTGCTGGGCACGCCACTATTGCGGCGATAAGTCCCCTCTTTGAGGAGTGGCTGGAGAGGCGCCACGGCGTCCTCACCTTCCGCCTGACGCAGGTCCTCACCGGACACGGCTGTTTCGGGAGGTACCTGTTTCGGATAAGGCGGGAGGAAACGCCCGGGTGTCATCACTGCGTGGATCGCCCGGAGGACACGGTGGAGCATACGGTGGAGGTATGCCCGGCTTGGGCAGAGCACCGCCGTGTCCTCGTGGAGGCGATCGGTGGCGGGGATCTCTCGCGTCCGGCCCTGGTCCAGGCCATGGTACGGAGCGAGAGGGCATGGGAGGCCTTCACCTCCTTCTGCGAAGCAGTAATGCTCGCGAAGGAGGAGGCGGAGCGCGTGAGGGAGAGGCAAATTTCGCGCCCTCACGCCCCTAGCCGCCGCAGGAGGAGACGCCCCGGGCGTCGGGAATCGATCGCGGATTCCCGGCCACCATAGGCGCGGGCTTGCGGACGGTGAGCAATGGGTAGCTCGCCGTCCGGTAAGGACCAAGCCCGGGTCGACGCTATGGGACCAAACAGTATTTTCCATCTCAAAAATGGTTTTGTCGAAAGTCGTAAATCCATAGATTGTTTTATGGTTTTATACTCTCAAAAGATGGAACTTACGAATAAATTACAAAATATAAAAAAATATAAAGTTTTACGTTTATAAAATGAACCTCAAACATTGGGCATAAATATTTTCATGCCAATTAAATTACCGTTAAGGGAGTTCAACACATAATTATTCGGAAGTTTTCCAAGGAAACATATTAGTGTTATACAACTTATACATCATTAGATAGCTTAGAATATACACTTTGCAACCGCGTTCAGTTTTTGTAAAAAAAATATTTTTATTTAATTTTTTAATATTTTTTTAGTGAAGTAAAGAAAATTTAGTTTTTGTTAATTTCAATTTGAGTTTTCGTTGTTGCCGAAAGCAGCCGGTGTCAAGTTAATTACTCTATTAGAGACCTTATCTACTCAGTAATATGAGGATTTAAAAAAAACTTGCGCGTTTTTTGCGCCAGAGGTGATTTTGAAGCAATAATGTCAATCGGGGAAAAATCCTCGAAAATTACGGTTCTTCTTTTTTATTATGAAATATTATATTTAGTTATTATCCTTTGATGTCTATATTGTTTTTTTCTATTTCTATGATAAAAACATACATTTGCAAATTAAAAAACTGCTATTATATTTGAAAGAATCTTCCCATGGCAATTTTGTTTGGGGTGGTCACCTTAACCACAAGTATGATAAACTATATTGCTGCGGAAGTTCTATTTATCTGTTGTGGTAAATAATTACAATCAGTACTGATTACACTATTTCGATGAGAACTGTTATAATCAATTGTCCCATGGTTTTTGCACAAGGCACTAAAATATTAGTCCTTTAAATACCCGTGTATGTTCAGCATACGATTCATCAAAGTGTTCAGATACTTTTTTTCAATAAAAATTAACGCATAAAAAACATTATTATCTAACAATGAGTGAATTCGTTTGTGTTCGACGCGATCTTTGTGATCAAATAATAAAAGGGAAAAGTACTTCAGACCTCAAAAAATATTTATTGGAAAATTTTCAACTATCGGAAACTGACGTTAATACTGTAATAGAGAGTATTCAAAAAAATCTAACATCGAGTTGCAACCAGAAATGGACCAAAGCTCAAAAAAGCCGGACCGGTTCGAGAGCCTATACTCAAATTAGTTAAATGGTGAGTTTAAAGTATCATTGAATTCTTGCAGTACCTCAACCACTGTAAATTCTGGTTTGAATACTTCTGGTGAACGTGGAAGACCAACAAAACAATATGACGAGTGCTCGGAAAACACAAAGAAACGAAAAAATATGGAGCTGGTCCAGGAGTATGGAATGGGACATGTCCGTAACGCTTATGTGCAAGGTTTAAGATCCATGGGGGAAAATGACGAAGCGTCGATTGTGACTATTATCAGAAATAAGGAAAAAGAAGAGAAAAAAGTTATTCTACAAAACATACTCAATCCAGATAACGCACTTTCCTTTACAAAAGAGGAAGCATTGAGTATATGCATTGAAACTGATTTAACTAAAGCACAATATGCGTACCTAAGAAAAAGGCTCGTTGATAAGAATTTAAGTTCTGTATTGCCTTCGTATCAAACACTAAGTGAAGCAAAAAAGGCTTGCTATCCGCCTGCATCCAGCATTACGGTGACAAATATAAGCGCAAAAATCAACCTGCAAGATATCTTAGACCATACAGTCTGCCGTAATATAAGGATAAAGTCAGGATCGACTTACAATCGTCTCAAGCTTTTCACTAAATGGGGATGTGATGGATCCTCCGGGCAAAGTGAGTATAAACAAACTCTACCGGAAGAAAACGAACAAATATCGGACGCTAATTTGTTTATAGTGTCCCTTGTACCACTGCGACTAGTAGACGAAGAAACTTCTACGGTCATATGGAAAAACCCTACTTGCTCATCTGTTAGATATTGCAGACCAATTTCATTAGAATTTGCAAAAGAAACTCCCGAAAAAACTACAGCGGTTGTCAGTGAAATTGAAGCCAAAATTAATCAATTGATTCCAACTCTTGTGTCAATAGAAGACAAAGTCATCGAAGTTAAACATCAACTGTTTATGACAATGATTGATGGGAAAGTTGCTCAAGTGTTGACAAACACATCATCCAGTGCTACCTGCACTGTTTGTGGAGCAACTCCCAGACAAATGAATGATCTTTTAAAAGTTACAACGAGAGTTGAAAATGAAAATGCGTTTAAATACGGATTGTCGACGCTACACGCATGGATAAGATTTATGGAAATGATCCTCCATATTTCTTACAATTTAGGTTTTGAGAAGTGGTCTGCAACAACTCCAGAAAACAAGCAACTTAAAGAAGACAAGAAAAAATTTGTCCAAAAACGTTTCCGAGAAGTGCTTGGATTGCATATTGATAAACCACGTCAAGGTTCCGGTAATAGCAATGACGGTAATACGGCAAGGAGATTTTTCCAAAATTACCAATGTTCTGCAGTTCTGAATTGATGAAGAATTAATCAAGAGACTATATGTAATTCTTCAAACTATGTCATCGGGATTTCCTATAAACGCAGAAAAATTTGGTCAGTATACATTGGTAACCGCGCAATTATATGTAAGCAAATATAACTGGTACTACATGCCATCTTCGGTCCATAAAGTACTTATACATGGTGCTAAAATAATAGAGCATTATGCAGTTTTGCCTATAGGACAATTATCCGAAGATGCCCAGGAAGCTCGAAATAAAGATTATAAGAAATATAGGTTACATCACGCTAGGAAGTGTTCCAGATCAGCAACAAACGAAGACGTTCTGCATATTTTGTTGTATACATCTGATCCTTATATATATCTAGCTTAAATAAACCAAGTTTTCTAATATCCAAAGAATTATTTGACGAAGCTAAAGAATTGTTGGAAATAGAAAGTGATGAGTAGGATAAGTTTAAGTAATAATTTTTTTTTGTCATGTAACTGTTTGTTTAATAATAATAATTTAGTTTTAAACTTATTTTAAGCATAAGTGTAACTTTTATTGCTATTTTAATATAACTGTATGATTTTTTGTATGAAATTTCGTATAACTTTATCTTTGTCATCTTTTTCGGAAAAAATATTTTTTTTCGGATAAAATATTTTTTTTAGAATGATGATGTTTGATTTCTTTTATTGCCTAGATATTCACAAATACGTGAAAAAAAAATCAAGGAGATAAATACTTGGCGATTTCAACGCACACCCTGGTGAGTCATTTTATTGTGAACTCTTAGAATTCTGTAACGAACAAAAGTGGAGGTGTGCGGACATTGAAAAATTAGGCTTAGAGTCAAGTAGCTATACCTTTGTCAGTGACGCGCACGGTTGTAGGCGATGGCTTGACCATTGTGTCGTCACAGAGTCTGCATGGTTGACAGTTACGGAAATAGGTATTGTGCACGATGTGTTCTGGTCGGATCACTGTCCCATATTTGTTGAGTGTATGTTACGTAAGATTAAACCTAAGTCAATAAACCATAAAACATCACGTAGCGCCGTCATTTGGGGTGAAAGGGATAGCGATCAAATAAGCGTGTACCAGGACTTATGTAATACTAAGCTAAAGCTGATTGATTACCCTCAGGAATTTGGTTTGTGCAGTAATAGCCACTGTAATAATACTGAGCATATGGCAATTCTTGACAAGATGTATGAAAGTATTGTTACTACATTGTCAGAGGCCGCGGTACAGAGCCAAGTGGAAACTCGGACTCATGGACATGTTGGACGTGTTGTCGGGTGGAACAAGCATGTGCGTGACGCCCACGCGACGGCGAGGCTTAAATATCAACAATGTGTATGACACAATAAACCAACTTCTGGCAATGTCTACAACGACATGTGTCTGACTCGAAAGGTGTTTAAAAGCAAACTATTGTGGTGTCAGACTCATCAAGAGCAAATTAAGCTTGATATTGTAGCTTCTCTCCGTAAAGCCAATAATTTTCAGAAGTTCTGGAAGGCTACCAAAAAGTTTGATATTAAGCCTGGCCTTCCCGTGAGTGTCGGTGGTGCTGATCAGCCGGACAACATCGCCAACATGTTCATGGACCACTTTAAAGTGGAGTCACCGCTGGGCTCTTCGAGGCGAGTGCTCGATGACGGATATTGTCGTGACTTTGATCTGGTTCGTTTTTCAGCCAAGCAGGTGTCAAGCACCATTAAGAAGATGACGAGAGGGAAGTCCCCGGGTCACGATGGTTTAAGCATTGAGCACTTGCAGCATGCCGGTCCTCACATAGCTAGAGTGCTCGCTATGTTTTACTCGCTCTGTATGTGTCACTCGTACCTTCCCTGTGATCTCTTGCAAACTATTGTCGTGCCTATTGTTAAGAATAAAACGGGTGACGTTGCTGATAAGTGTAACTATCGACCCATCTCCCTGGCTACTATTATCGCGAAGGTACTCTACAGTCAGCTAGACGCGCGGTTGGATAGCTTTTTAAAATTACACGACGCACAGTTTGGGTTTCGGAATGATCTTGGCACCGAAAGTGCGATTCTCGGCCTCAAACATACGGTGCAATACTACACAAAACGTCGAACGCCAGTGTATGCTTGCTTTTTAGATCTCTCCCGTGCTTTTGATCTCGTATCTTACGAGGTTATGTGGGAAAAGCTGCGGGAGAGAAAAGTGCCAGTGGAGCTGTTGCGTATCTTCCAGTATTGGTATTATAACCAGACGAACAGTGTGAGATGGGCCGATGGGCGGTCTGTGTCGTATAGGCTAGAGTGTGGGGTAAGACAAGGAGGGATTACATCACCAAAATTGTTTAACCTCTATATAAACGACCTGATCGTTGAGCTCAGCAGCAAGAAAATCGGATGTCGCATTGATGACGTTAGTGTCAACAACATCAGCTACGCTGACGATATGGTGCTGCTGAGCCCTACGGTTAGGGCGCTTAGAGAGCTGCTTAATTGTTGTGAGGACTATGCTCGTGAGCATGGTCTAGTTTATAATGTAAAAAAAAGTGAGTTCTTGGTCTTTAAGGCCGTAGGTGGTAAATGTCCTGAGAATGTTCCCCCAATCAAACTAAATGGGAATGACATATTGCGAGTGTACCAGTTCAAGTACTTGGGGCATTATGTAGCCGACGACCTTAATGACCAAGTGGATATTGAGAGGGAACGTAGGGCGCTGGCAGTCCGGTGTAACATGTTGGCTCGCAGGTTTGCACGCTGTAGCAAGGCAGTCAAAATAACGCTTTTTAAAGCTTACTGCCAAGTGTTTTACACGTGCAGCCTGTGGACCAACTATACTCAGCGGGCTATCAGCGCCCTACGGGTCCAATATAATAACGGGTTCAGGATGTTGATGGGGCTGCCCCGTTTCTGCAGTGCATCAGGTATGTTTGCACAGGCACACGTCGATGGCTTCCACGCTATCGTCAGACAGAAATCTGCTTCTTTGCTCTGCAGAGTATGGAACAGCTCCAACTCCATCCTGAAGACCATAGCGGGGAGGTACGATTCCCCTTTGTTAGGTGATGTGGTTCAAAGATGCCTTTTGAACAACAGACTAGTTTCCAAATAAGTACATAAGTTTACTAACATAGATATAAATTTGAAGGCACAGGGTCAGATATATTGTAAAATAAAAGAGGTTCTTTAAATAATAAGAATTAAGATTTTCTTATAAATTATTTAATCAATTAATTTTACACGAAACTACACTTAATCAGTTTCAAGACACAAATAGCCATGACACCCAGTAATAGCTTAGTTTACACAAAATAGTAACAATGTACAGAGAGGCAGAGTAACAATAATTGAAAGCAATACAACCTGTGCACCGGGCAACGCCTGAAGGTAGAATGCCATTTCGCCGCCGTGCGGACTCTTTTATACGGTAGTATTGTAAGTGGGGCAACGACGTAGCGCGCTACGACGTAGCGATCACTAACTCCGCCCAGCAGCGAGGAGGTGGGAGAATGTCGTAGCGCGCTACAGTGCCATAGTGCTACAGCGTAGCCCGATGCACGTGTTGTTTACAATGTGACGCCGACACGGCCATGCTGACGTGCGGACGTCCTCGCACGCTTAGCCCACAATGCCACATCTAGAACATGAAAAACTGATTAAGTACCGTTTGGTCATCCTGCTATTGTTTCTGGTCCGGTCTACTTATACCCTTCAGATATTTAACCACTTGGTCCAGTCAGCTATGACTCTACAAGGCTTGGTCCGGTCAACTTCTGACCCTCCAGATATTTGACCACTTGGTCCAGTCAGTTATGACTCTACAAGGCTTGGTCCGGTCAACTTCTGACCCTACAAGATCAGTCCCCTGGTCCGGCAATAGTTTTGCCCTTCAGGTGTATCCCTTCAGTTAAACTGGACCGGATCTAGCTAGGCCGAACAAGTATCGTTCCTTTAGCTTAATTAACAAATAGCTCAATACTTTGGTTGATGTACAAGTGCTTCTGTTACAATGTTAATTGATTCAGGTCCAATAGATTCTACTGAAACAGCACGTAAACCAGGGTTTCTACAATATGCATTACTATGAGAACTGGTAGATATAGTGTCACTTTTAGCAGACATGGTATCACTATTGACAGAGGTATCACTATTGACAGAGGTATCACTATTGGCAGACATGGTATTATTATCGGCAGAGATAGTATCACTATTAGTAGACTAAATATCATCAAAGTTAATATGTTGCCTAGTCTCGTGAACAAGAACCTCTGTGTTGTTATTATCCGCCGACACGTCATCCTCATCAACATTTTCTGTGATTTCCAAAAACAATGACTGACCACGGGGTACTTCTCGCAAGTTTTCGTGAGAGTATTTGTAGACTCTATTGTTTCCATTAATGTGTTTTAATTCGTACCCATCATTTTCCAAAATAGCGGTTATTTTAAAGGGGCCTTTGCATTTACGGTCTAGTTTCGTTTGGTGTCTTTCTTCGCTTTTAACAAAGACAGAGTCACCTACTGAAAAAGGTTTAACTATAGCTTTACCCTTGTTAAATCGACCTGTGTCATATTGAGCCAACTTTTTATACTAGCAGAAGCATCGGATCGAATGGTTACGAGGTTTAACCTATCTTCATTAGGATTATTAGTAGATACTCTTGATATCCTTAATGAACTGCCCTTAATACCAAACATTAATTCCAAGGGCGTGAACCCTGTTACTCTACAACGAGTACTATTGAGAGTTAATTGGATGTCGCCTACATGATCTTGCCATAAGCTGTCCGAATATGTTTCAACTATAGTGAGCATACGCTGGGCCTGACCATTTGCCCTACTGGAACCAGTGGCTATAATATGATATGATTATCTTTACAAAAATTCTTAAATTCAGCATTGTCGTATGACCTACCACGATATGCAACTATTCTTTTAGGAGCGCCAAACAAGTTCACTGCATTTTTAAGTGATTTAATAGTAATTGTAGTGTGTAGTAATTGGGGTTAAGGTATGCTCTTACAAGACGAATTTTGTAAAAACCATCAATAATCACGGAACAATACTCCTTACGCTCGCTTTTTCGGCTGAGTTTGCCAGTTTGCTGAGTTTAGGGATTGGATATAGATGGTCCTGCTGGGCACCCGACGGACCTTTGGAAACCTTACAAACGACGCACGAATCTACATTTTTTTTTTTTAAGTTTGAACATTTTTTTGAACCAATAAGGATCGTATAATTTATCGAGCGTTTTTTTTTCATAACCATGGTATTTTATTTCGCTGTGTCCATGATTAATCATTGATCAGGTTAAAGAGTGTGGCAATATTGGTAACCATTTAGTGGTTTTATTACGTTAGATTTTACGATAAAGTATGCCCTGTCTAATATCGTATGTGTGTGATATTTCAGACGGCAAGTAATTTGAACAGAATTTGGAAATAATGTCTGATATTTCAGAATCACGTTATTCTATAGATAACCAACACCTCTCTAGTTCAGCCAAATTTACAATTTTAGCTGGTTTATGAATAAAAGATGTGTCAGCATGATTACGTGAAAGAAAGACTGCATATGCTATATTTTTTCCCTCTTTATAAATTATATAAAAAAGTTATACGACTGCAAAATTGCCCACCACCTGTGTACTCTAGGTATAATGTTATTTTTGGAATGAGAGGCCTTTAAGGCGTTACAGTCCGTAAAAACCGTAAATTTATGCCTATACAGGTAATGTTGAAAACGTTTTTTTTTTTTTTTTTTTAGTATAACCCCATATCCTTCCCTTTTTGCATCAGTGTGGAGTTCGATGGGTAAATGGTCAACAATTTTTTTTAACTGTCTCAGAAATGACATATTTTACTATTTTCTAATGTACATCATTATGTTCACAGGTCCAATTAATAGTAACCTTTTTGACCGCGGTTAGAGGATACAAAGGTTTCATCAATTTTTAGAAATTTGGAATTAATTGACGAAAATATGTGGCCAGGCCTGTAAATTGATGAACCTGAGTAGCAGTGTTTGGAGGAGGGATATTTTTTAGGGCTTCAACCTTATGAGGACTTGGTCCAACCTCTCCAGAGGATATTACGATACCCAGATTAAAGTTAATCTATTTAAACGAACCAACCCTTCTTGAACGGTCTCTGATTCAGGAGGTTTAAGTGCCGTATTTATTTATAGCCCTTTGAAAAACCTGTGGAGCGTTTCGTAAAACAAACGGCATGGTTAGGTACTCAAATTGACCCGAAGGTATAACAAAAGCAGTTTTCTATAAACTCCTTATGGACGCAAATTAGTGAAATCCAGTGGCCATATCCAAATTAGAGAAGAAACAGGCCCCATGTAACTTATCGATTTGATCACTAATTAGTGGTAAAGGATAGCTGTCTGGTCGAGTATTGCTATTAAGTTCCCGATAATCAACACACATGCGATCGCTACCGTCCCTTTTTTTAAATTAATAATATCGGACTCGCGAAAGGCGAAGAATTTTCTCGAATTATGAAAACATCTAGTAATTCTTGAACCTTGTTATTAACGATTCCTAACTCGGTGTAAACTTGTGTTGTCTTGTGTTCCTAAATAGCCTGTAAGGTCGCCTATGTACAGTTTTATTTGGATTTATGAGATCGACTTTAGCTCCTTGGTATTAATACGCGTAATGGGAAGATTTTGTATAAAATATGAGGAATATTTATTTAAATCAAAAGTTCATTTTTTTTACCGGTAAGATCTGTGTCAATCGAATTAATGTCAAGAGGCATTTCCAATTTAGAGCTAACATTTGAAATTTTATTTTTGGAAAAAGTTAAGGCATCGTTACTAACTACAACGGATATTCCTTGCCCCTAAATGACGCGACCTCATAATACGTTTTCATTGAGAAATTTGTCAGGCAAGACATGATATGATATGTAACATCGAGAAGACAGTTTTGTACCATGGTTGGGAATTTTATTTGGAGTGAGCAATTAACGTTATTAGAACCGATCGAATTGCAATTTCTCCGAAATGGTGTTGACGGACGGGGCATTTAAGTGTACGATTCAGACGTACCTGGTTCTTCAATTCTTCTCTTTAATGAGAAGCTGTGCAGTATGCGGAAGAGTTGATTCTTATCGTTTATAACGACAGAATTGAGTTTAGGCCAAATTTTGTCATCGCACTGTGACAGGATAGATATGCCAAAACCGGTTAGTACATTTCCGGTAAATTCGCATTCCTGCCTCGACTTTATGATCAATTTGAATTTTGATAATTAAATCAAAATGATCTTTAATTGTCATGGATTTGGAAAATTTATAGACCAGAATTTCCTTAACAACAAACCCATGAAATATTATCTGGCTTGATTTTAACGCACACCAGTTGATCATGTCAGTTTCAGGTGCATCAGGATCGAAAGGAACCAGCATTGACTGCGTACTGGGTGTCATGTAGCTAGGTGTCATACTATCTGCAATATTTTTTTTTTTTAAATAATTCATTCCATACTAGCCGAAAAAAATTACATTTGTTCCTGTATTAAATTACTGGCAGTCCCAGATAAAGGTGGGAGTGGGTCTGATCCCACTTCTGATGAAGGCACAGGGTCAGATATATTGTAAAATAAAAGAGGTTCTTTAAATAATAAGAATTTAGATTTTCTTATAAATTATTTAATCAATTAATTTTACACGAAACTACACTTAATCAGTTTCAAGACACAAATAGCCATGACACCCAGTAATAGCTTAGTTTACACAAAATAGTAACAATGTACAGAGAGGCAGAGTAACAATAATTGAAAGCAATACAACCTGTGCACCGGGCAACGCCTGAAGGTAGAATGCCATTTCGCCGCCGTGCGGACTCTTTTATACGGTAGTATTGTAAGTGGGGCAACGACGTAGCGCGCTACGACGTAGCGATCACTAACTCCGCCCAGCAGCGAGGAGGTGGGAGAATGTCGTAGCGCGCTACAGCGCCATAGTGCTACAGCGTAGCCCGATGCACGTGTTGTTTACAATGTGACGCCGACAAATTATCCTTTTTGTTTACTAACCCATATGGATGTTGCTTATCCGAAATAAAGATTATTTTATTTTATTTATTTTATTTTTAAATCACAAAACAACAGAGTTATCGATTTTTGAGATGGAAAATACCGGTCGGTCCCATAGTGCGACGGCGCATTGTGTTCCACGCGCGCCTCAAAGAGATGTCAGCGAATGAAGGGGTCCGATGAGACCATTGCCTGCCGGGGTTGCGGGAAAGTCCGAAAGGGATACCGTGGCCCCCTGGCATTGCACAGGCAAGAGAAGGAACACGGGTGGGTTATTGTAAAGTTTCTTAACGAAGCACCTGATTCCGTTTATTTGGCGGCAAAAGTAAGTCAGTTGCACATTCAGTATCTACAGTATATTAATCAACTACTTAACATAATCTAATAGTACTTAGTACCTAGATGTTGATAGGCATTAGTAGATTATTAACCTAGGGGATAAAGCAGTGTCTTCTGTCGCGGGTGACGATTTAATTTGCGAGCGTAACGAAGGACTCGAGGTAAATTAAATCACGAGCGAAGCGAGTGACTTAAGACGAGTCCTGAGTGTAGCGAGGGATTTAAGTTCACCCAAGACTAAGACAGCTTTATCACCGAGGAAAATACTTTACTTTTCGTACCATTTGCGAAAAAATTAACACAATAATAATATGATATAAGCATTTATTAAAAATAATGACAATTAAAAGTAAAAGTTAACATTCGAAACATTGGTCCAATTATTTATAGAGAGAGTAACATTTTTGTTTGGTACATTTATTGTTGATGAGTTGATTTGAGTATTTCTCTGTTCTTGCGTTTGAGGAACTAGCGTATCATTAAAGACAGTATACGTCGGAGATAGTGGTGGTGGTGCATCGTGAGTTACGGACGAAGATAAGATGCCTGAAGTTGATGGTTGTGGCTCTGATGGATTAAGTTTTATATTTTTGTTATTTTGACTGCTTAATATGGTTTTATTCGCCATTGAGCTTTCGATATAACCCTCAGCTACTCTATCAGAGCTCCAACCACCGTGTCTTTTTATTGACGTAATATCCGCCCCTGAATCCACCAAGAAAGTCGCCGAAGTTCTTCTAAAGCAGTGACCGGTGTAGAGTTCAACATCTTTAAGTTTTAAATATTTAGGAATTTCCTTTGGCATATTGCTAATTTTATTTTTGCCGATGGCTTGTCGAGTACATTTCCCATTCCGATAGTTTATAAAAAATCTATTGTTTTCCATGTTGGTGGGGCGTAATACTTGGTATTTATGAATGATTTTAGTATATTGTCCTTGTACAATGAATGACTGATTTTTCTTTGTCTTAGTTTCCTTTACATTAATCAGCAGTAACTCATTGGAATTATTTTCAACGTCCTCCACCTTTAAGTTTACAAGTTCACATCCGCGGCAAGCACCATTGAGTCCAAAAATTAAGGACACCTATAACAAAGATAAAAAAACAGGTAAATATGTAAAATAATTACCATTACTAAGATACGAAATATTCATAGTTAAATCACAGTGTAAAGAGTAACAGTGGACCGACGCCTTTGATGTTTGCATAAATGCCGACACCGCACAAGGCCATAGTACTTACCTAGGGTTATCACAGACTTTACACAACTGCCCAAAAAAAGAGGGTAATGTTTTTAGGTTTCATGTATGTGCGCATGTACGAGTATGTATGTATGTATGTACGTTTCTTTGTTCCGCCATAACTTCTAAATGCCTCAACAGTTTGGACTTTATCGTTACAATTTATACATCGTCCCGAGTGACGCTGGTTTTTCTTTTTTTTTTTTGCATGGCAGTCTTGTATTTTATTTGGGATTATGAGCTTGTTAACAATATAAATAAAATTCTATTTGATTATTTTTCAGTTTTCTTTTTCTCATTAGTCATTCATTAATACATATTAATCTACAGATTGGCTAATATTACTAATATACACAACATATGCATTATCGCGCAGCACATGACATATACACCATTTTAATTGTGTAGAAATCAAAACATTTAAAACAAAAAACACGCGTTAGCCCTGAAAGTCATGTCCCGAGCTATTAACAATGGCGACGTATGCAGCTCGGGCTCGCCCTACCCGCCCCTCGCCCCTCACACCTCACCTCACCTCACACGATTGCCCTGTCTAGACGGCTTCGTCGAATGACTGTATTGGTTTATAGACTGTGGTTAAATCATGTATACTTACTTTTGTGGCCAGAAAAATTTCGTCAAGAGCTTAAGAAATTTTTCCACATTTTGAGTCGTAAAAGTTTTAGACTTCTTTGCGCAATGCCCTTCTGATTTTCTTTTTAAAAAAGCCAATAATTTCGTGAATCTATTTATTTCAATGCTGTGTTTGATGCTTATTGTAGCTTTCAGTTATGAGTATATGCACCAAAGTGTATTCGGATTCTTTGTCTTGGATAAATAATCAAAATAGACAAGAAGTACTGATTCTGAAATTGATAGGCCTTTCGCACTTCTCCTCGTTGAAAATTGTTCATAAGTTTTTAAATAATTTTCCTTGGATTTTGTTGGAATCAAATTATTTATAATTGCGGCAGCATTTGCACTGATGGAACCCGACAATTCACTGTCGCCTTGATTTAACATCGTAACGTATTTTTAGAACATTAACTTATTTATATAAAAAAATAAAAAACTTAACGTTTATGTATTTGAAGAAAACAAAAACGCGGCAAATTCCTAGACTAATATTTTTTTGTCGGAAAAGCAAAGGCATCAAGCTCATACGGCCTCGTCGGTTTTCGTAATTTTATTTAATAATCATAACTGCATAATAAATGCGTATTCCTTTTTCAAAAAGATGTATAATGCTTTATATACAAACTCAATGGTGTAAACACAGATGTAGTTCAGTATAAATTTCGGTAAGTATTCCAAATTTAAATCACATTCTCCTCCTAGAGGATGAATGAAATTCAGTACAATTTTCTTTCCCTGTTTTTAACAGATTAAAAATGACTATTGTTATGTTCGCTTTTTGTCACTTTTTTGAGCAAGTGGTACGAAAAATAAAATTATGCATGTGTTATATAAATGTAATTATTATGTGTCTAGAAATAAATAATATGATATATTCAAAATTAAAATTCAAAATTCAAAAGTCATTTATTCAAACTAGGCTGAGAATCAGCACTTTTCGAACGTCAAAATTACATAAGACAGTCCCCCAAAACGCCCACCTGCTGGGAAGAAGAAGTGGCGCAACAAACTCCCCAGCAGCACAGCTGTCTGTTCAGTTAGAAATAAAATTAAAAATGATTCTATACAACAGTATGCAAGACAATTTACAATATACAAAAAATAATTTAAATTAAATAGCTATAATTAATAGCCATATGACAGCTAGCACACGCCAATATACCAACCAAAAGCATCGAGAACTATACTCAAGCAGAAATAAAAATAACTAAAAGTAAACGATATCTAAAAAAAAAAAAAAAGCCTCCAGGCATAAAGGGCGTGCCCGCTTACATATAGCTGTAACTAGAAGTTACAATTGATAAACTAGGACCATCGAGGTAAAATAAATAATAATTGTCGAGGTCGCTAGCTAACCACATATTGCAATACAACTCATAAAAAAAACATTGTAATGAGTAGATTATGTCAGCACTAAATTAAAATAAAATTAAAATAAATTGACTTATAAAGTAAAATTATAAACAATTATATAAACTCATATAACCTGTCAGTAGGTAAACTAATTCTGGAGAAAGAACATTTAAACATTGTCTTGAGTTAATCACAGCGACCATCTATTCTTATCATTTAAGTAGTCGTTGATAGAATAGTATGCCTTTGAACAAAGGTTGGACTTTAATTTAGTTTTAAACGCATTAAAAGGCAAATCTAGCAAAGAAGAGGGTAGCTTGTTATAAAAGGTTATACCAAGCCCAACAAATGAGTTATGAACCTTATGAAGCCGGTGAAAGGGAGCACGTAGTTTATCCTTACTTCTGGTGTTAACATTGTGAATATCACTGTTTTTAGTGTATAAGTGTATATTTTGCCTAATATATAAGATGTTGGCGAAGATGAATTGTGATGCCACTGTGAGAATACCGATATCTTTGAAAAAATCTCTCAGAGAAACTCTGGCACCTAGCTGGTAAATTGCTCGAATAGCTCGTTTTTGGAGGACAAATATATTTTGAATATCTGCAGCTTTGCCCCACAGCAGAATACCATAGGACATAACGCTATGAAAATAACTAAAATAGACTAACCGAGCCGTATCAACGTCAGTGTATTGTCTTACTTTTCTGACGGCGTAGGCGGCCGAACTGAGCCTTCCCGCTAGGCTCGATATAATTATGTTGGCCCCACTGAAGTTTGGCATCTACTGTTATGCCCAGTATAAATGTTGTTATACTTGTTATACCTATAAATGTAATTATTATCTATGGTTAATTTACTAAATGAATATATATAAACTTATTTTTTATAAGTCAAACACTGATTTGACTCAACTGTTTTGTTATCGTGGGGTCACACTGATTTATTTGTTGTTCCTATATTTAAATATTAAATGATTGAGGATACAAGTTCCATTAAATTATTTTGTTAAGAATATCAAAGAGATTAGTTTACGTATACATTATATTTTTGTAAAGGCATTATAACAGTTTATAGTTTAAAAGTATTTGTTTTGTACTAATAGTTCAGTTCATTTTATCTGTGGCAATATTCATGTTAGAGATAGGTAGTAAGGGTAGACAACTGACATTTGAAATGCTTTATATGGTCGTGAAACTTAATTCTTGCTCTCTTTTTCTGTACCTACGTTTCACTGGACTGGTAACAATATAAAAGCTTATGTTAACATCTAAGAACAGACCCTGAGTGGTGTCCATGTCCGTAATATTGAGTTGCTAAAAGCTAATATAAGGAAATAATGTTGCCTATTAGAAGTTCTGCTTTTATTGTAAAATGGATTGAAATAATGATCATCAGATCACTCCTGGTGAAAGATCGACTGACTACAATGTTCATGTAAGTTAAATTGTCATTAAATCTTGATTATTGCTGATAAAACTATGATGTTCTGCATGTATTAAAATATGGCTAATATTGCTACATAAGTGTTAAATCGAATTAAGGAATATTCATATTCTATTTATTTTCATTGATAAAGTTGTTAGCTTTAAGAAATGGTCCAAGAGATTAATGTGATAACAATACTAAATGCTAATGTAAAAATGTGTTGATCATAAAATACTTCAAAACAAGCTTCCGTTGAGTTTCTTATCCTTCTTCTCCACGAAGACCTAGATTTGGAACGGATAACTAGCTTTCTCATTAACGATACCTGTTTATTGACAAGTATAATTGAAATAAATGCCTAGTCTTGTCTCCATGTGCTTTTCTTATAATCCTTTTCCCTACACACCATATTCGTAGATATTAAAAAACCTACATAGTTAAATAATTAACTAGTAGGTAACCATTCTGACCCTTAAAAGTTGATGGTTAAGTGGATATCAATGCCTCTAAATGTAGTATATCCAATCATTTTTCTCACACATGCATATCAATTTTATTAATTTATCTTCTACAATACTCTTCACGTTACAGGTTGTTCTTCTCGTATTATTGGTATAAACGGAGCATGTCGAACTAATGAACTAACACAATTTAATTTAAAAAAACATTGAGAAATATGCAGATGACTTGCTATGAATTAATTTACCTAATACAAAGACAAAAGAGACCGCAACTTCGTCATTTGCAAGTAATACGTAATAATTGTTGAGAAATATCAAGCCTTACGCCCGCCTAACACTCCGATCAATCGACTTTTTCTACAATATCGCAACGGAAAGTGTGTTAGACAGCCTATGGGAGCTAATAATATTGGCAGTATCCCACGAGGAACAGCAACATTTCTTGAACTTCCAGAACCCCTGTTGTACACGGGTCATTGTTTCCGACGAACTTCAGCCACAATTTTGGCCGATTCAGGAGCTGATCTCCTGTCCCTTATGCGCCATGGAGGCTGGAAGTCCAAGGCGGTTATAAAGTCAAATTCGAAGTCAAAGTCAAATAATTTATTTCAATTATGCACAAAAAAGGCACTTTTGAACGTCACAAATAATAATGATTGAATCTAGTCGCCCCTTCCAAAAGGTAGTTTTCGTATGGAGAAGAATGGGCAAGAAACTTGTTCTAGAAAATTGTTGTAGAGGGATACATGAAAAAAAAAAAAAAAAATGTGTTTATTCACAGAAATATTTTTTACAATACACTATTACCTCTGCCAAACTACAAAGCAGTTTGTTGGCAGACGTAGCTCGTTTTTTACATAACATATATATATTTAACATAATGACACTTTTTCACATAACGTTAACTACTATTCCTTCATCTAAAACAGACTTAGTACAATTTTAGTTTTAAATGTTCTCTTCAGTGAGGCTTATGTATTTTATTTTTAAAGGCAGTTTTTGTGATTCAACTGTTTATATTTAAAGATATTAACATTATGACGGTACCTTGTCAATATATCTATGAGAACATCATGTACGTAAGGAAAAATCTAAGTATTTTCAGTAAAATAGGTGATAGACACAATTATGGGACTAGAAATAGGGACCAATTAGTTCAACCGGGTTTCAGACTGGCTAAAGTAGACTCATCTTTCATGGGGTACTGTGTAAAATGTTACAATAAAATACCTCCCCACATACTCCAATTGAATGAAACGAAATTTAAATCTTGCATAAAACGCACACTATGCTGCCAAGCATATTATAAGTTGGGGGATTACATCGCTGACAAAAATGCTTGGCTCAACGCTGGTCCAGCTCCACAAGGGCGCATAAACTAATTGATTAGCATTGGAAAATATTGTTGGAGCTGCTGAAGATTGAAAAACTATATTTACATTGTATAAATTCAATCTCTTAGTATTATATAATTGCATTGCACATATGTGAGTACTGTTTACCTACTTTAACATTTACTGAGTACGTCTTTCATTGACTTGAATGTACCCTGGCGGCTGAGAGTATGTCATGCTCACTCAAATGTCTCGCTGGTGGTGGCGTGTGTGTTGGATCATTAAGTTCCCTTCAAAATGGTTGAGCTAAATGATGCTGATCCATGCGTCATGTTCGTGAACGGGCGCCGTCAGTGGGGACTGGTCATCTCTTAGCTGCCATGGCTTATTTTAATTATTTTTGTTTTTTATATTTTTATTATGGTCGCTTTTAACGTGCACGATTTACTACATTGTTCTCACATGTATAATTTCAACATGAATGATGTAACCAATGTTTTGTAACAATATTCTAATTTAAAAGAGTGTCCATGGAGTTTCTTGCCCGTTCTTCTCCATAGGAACCTACTACGCTTTGGAATGGGCAACTAGCTTCATCTTTCTGACTGACCGACCCCTTGACAATTCAAAAGTACCTGTAATTGGTTTATTTGGAATAAATGATTTGAGTTTGAGTTTGAGTTTATCGACTGGAAGGTTATTAAAAATAGTTGGGACTAAAAAACTTCTACACCTTCGACCAAAATAAGTAATGTAAAGGCATCGTAGGAGCCATTACACTGAAAGAGCCTCAGTCAGATCCTTGGACTGGCCGTTCTACATCAAAAATGAGCCGTTACGAAACACCTAACCATCGCCCTCTCTCACCAACATTTACGCCAAGGGAATCCGATGAATCGGTACAACTATTAAGTATGACAGATGGTTTACTGAAGAACAGTACACTAACACCAATATTACAGTACCTAACAAAAATATTACACTCAACTTGACTATCTGTAGCAACGATACTTTCTATTTTTCTTAATTAGGTATACCAAGCACACTAATATTACAAAGGCGAAAGTTTGTGAGTGTGTATGTTTGTCTCTTGTTCACGCTAAAACTACTGAACGGATTTAGATAAAATTTGGCACACAGATAGTTTATAACCTGGATTAACACATAGGATGCTTTTAATCCCGATATTCTTACGGGATCGAAACTTATGCGGGTGAAACCGCGGTGTGCAGCTAGTTTCTTATAATTTAAAGATTATTCTGTAGTACTTACAGTATCATAATGTAATAGTTAATACCTAAACTGAAATAAAAGTATCTTGTGATTGTAATGTTTATTTTTTTTGCATTTAGTCATTTCCTCGCTGAGGTGGGATGAAAAGTTACTCTCTCCCTCGCTAACGCTCAGGATTCTAATTTTTGAATCCTTTGCATCCTCGGTCATCAAAATTGAGCACGTGGTGAAAAAGCAACTTTGCACTCTTGTATAACACATAACTATTTAAATTTATATAAGTATAGGCTGTTAGTTTTTCTTGCACCTAGCATTTTCCTCGCTGTAGTGAGGTGAAAAGTTGTAGTTTTCGCTCGGCAGCAAAGTTATTCTGCATCTCTTACCTTTGAAAACTTCGCTACGCTGCAGGATTCTATATTTGAACTATTCGCTTCGCTCGTGGTTCAATCCTAGAATCCTTCGCTTGCTCGGGTTCCAATACAAGTACTCGCGCCAAAAAGCAACTTTTCATCACATCTATTCAAAAAGAGCTAGTTTGTTCTTCGTAAACAGGGACCAGAATAGCACTTTGATCCCTAGGGAGCAAAGTAGATTTGAATTTGGAATGTGGATATTGTTAGAAAAAGTTCCAATCACCAAGGAGATCAATCACGAACATTGTATGAACAAGTAACAGGCTGGCAAGAAAGAGAGAGAAAGTGTGAATTATTATTCACACTTTGACAAGCCTGGTCAAAATGAAAATCCAAGATGGCGGCAACGACACAATATGACGAAAATTTTCCAATTTTTTGTCATTGGTGTCGTTTTCATAGTTTTCGAGGGCGCCAAAGCCGATAGTGAGGTCAAAATGAAAATCCAAGATGGCGGCTGTGAAAATTTTCAAATTTTTCGTCACGGGTGTCGTTTTCATAGTTTTCAAGGGCGCCAAAGCCGATAGTGAGGTCAAAATGAAAATCCAAGATGGCGGCTATGAAAACTTTCAAATTTTTCGTCATGGGTGTCGTTTTCATAGTTTTCGAGGGTTCTAAAGCCGATAGTGAGGTCAAAATGTAAATCCAAGATGGCGGCTGTGAAAATTTTCAAATTTTTCGTCATTGGTGTCATTTTCATAGTTTTCGTGGGTTCTAAAGCCGATAGTGAGGTCAAAACATAAATCCAAGATGGCAGCTACGATAATTTTAAATTTTTCCGTCATGGGTGTCGTTTTCATAGTTTTCGAGGGTTCTAAAGCCGATAGTGAGGTCAAAATGTAAATCCAAGATGGCGGCTACAAAAATTTTCAAATTTTTCGTCATGGGTGTCGTTATCATAGTTTTTGAGGGTGCAGACGTGAAGGCAGGAGTTTTCAAAGCTGCTAAAGTCGATAAAGAGTTCAAAATGTAAATCCAAGATGGCGGCTGCGATAACTTTCTTTTGGTTTTAAATCATACGTGAGAGATGAGAGTAGGACCGTACACGTTTTGTTTTCTCATAGAGGGTGATGAAAAGTAGAGTGTTCACCTCGGGAGCAACACTATTTTAAGCTCGAGTGACGTACTTTGAATCCCTCGCTGCGTTCAGGATTCTACTTTAGAATCCCTCGCTACGCTCTGGATTCAAAAAAACACTCTCGCCTTAAAAATAGTTGTTTGCTCCCTAGGCAAACAATCTACTATTGCAGCCTTGCATAACAAATAACTATTTTTTTTGTTAAACTTAACATGTTCATCTGATGGTCATCTTCTGATGTTTATGACTAGCAATGTTTTACTAAAAGATTTTTTGAAACGAAGTTTCTTATCGCGGGTTGTGGTAAGAGTTGACTGGTAGTGTAGCGGTTACACCGCCACATACGAACTACGCATAAAAAAACATGACGTCACACAAAACCTGCATCGCGCAATTAGAGTTTACCGCGTGAACGACATATATAAGACTATCCGACATCAACACCTGGGCAGTTGCCCGCCAGACACAACACCCATCTAGTCGGAGGATCCTCCCTTTTCTATGGTGGTTGAGTGAACTTTACACCCTGTTCCTCATGCCTCTAAATTGATGACCCCGAGTAAGAACGTCAACGCAGCCTTCGTGCAACTATTTCAGCGTGACGTCATCATCATCATCACTCCCGCAAGCTTTCGTGAGGCGAGTCACACAGACAGCCAGCACCCTGGGCTTCAACGGGTATCCTGACCACCAGCATGCAGCGACCTTGCATTCCTGGTCATCACCCTCAGCCTCATCAGCAACCTTGGCACAGCACCTGCATCTTCGGCCGGTCTCACAAGCAGAGCCCATTCTACCCTCTCCTGGTCGATGCTAGCAGTCAGCCCCAACCCGGAGCTATACCATATCCGACTCACTGGATCGTGACGCAGCGCCACCCTGACTCACTGGGGAATCACCGCAGACAGTTCCGACTCACCGTGAACTATGCGGCACCCGGATAGGACTCACTGGAACCTTCCAGTTCCAGTGTGAGTGGTGTCGCCAGATACAAGACTCAGCCCACCTTCGACCTCCGGTCTCCGGAGGGGAGTGATGTAGCGGTTACACCGCCACATACGAACTAGTCATCAAAGACATGACGTCACACAAATCCTGCATCGCGCAATTAGAGTTTACCACACGAACGACATATATAAGACTATCCGACATCAACACGGAGGAGGATCGTCCGTTTTCTATGGTGGATGAGTGAACTTTAAACCCTGTTCCTTCATACCCCTAAAGTAGAAATCATCACGTAAGGAAAAATCGTTATGCTCCTCTATGCGAATTTGTCTCTCTTTGTCTCTTTCTATTAAACACGAGTGTATGCGTGCGATTAAAGCGTAAGTAACTTCATTCCTGACGGGGATCCCTCGACCGTACACGATTTTTTTGCTGCTCTCTGTGCGCGTGACTTTGGATATTTGGAACTACTGCAAACGAGACTGCTGATGACCCGGGCCTGCAGTCTCAACATAGCTAGCGATCGCTATACGACCGAATTCGGTTGCAAAGTCCTAATGGCGTCCCTAGATGCGCTTGACGTGCTTCAGAAGCACGGGATTTTTTCGTTCTTGTCAAGTAATTTTGGCCGTCTAGCATACAGCGATCGCTATACAACGAGGGGCTTTTCTTTAAACTGCCTATACTAGGTACCATTTTCAAGCTATGTACCAAAAATCAATTAAATAGGAGCAGTAGTTTAGCCGCAAATGTTTTTTTAAGTTTTTGCCCCGTTTGAACACGATGTATCTTTCCTAACAGCTGATTATGTCTATACGCATAGGTCATCCACCTTAAAACGATAAATCTGAGTTTAGCCTACGATGCGTTGTTGCCGCTCTGATGCGTTGTTGCCGCAAGTCACAAGTACAACCAAATATTTTTCGCAAAAAAAATGGCAAAGAAAACAAGAGAGAGAGAATCATAGCAAAACATCCCGCGCGTAAAAGAAATAGAAATAGGTCAGTCTGTTGTTATCGCATCCTAGATCCTTGTGCGATCGGTAAGTAAGTGGGGGCAGTGGGGCCTCAGTCAGTGCGCCATTGTTGAACTAAAAAATAGGATTATTTCAGCATTTCACAAATTAAAATGCTTAGCAACGAACAGTGATTTAATTATAATTCGGTATAATTCGTGCATTCATGTGAATGGAGGAAACATCGTTTTTTTTTGTGTTTTTGCTGTGATTGTTGTTGTGTGCGTACTTACTTCAAAATCGTACCTATCATAAAAGCCGAGCGGAGGCCTAAGCCGCCGCTCGCGCCACTGCCCCGGCCGCCCGCCTTGACACGTGATAACACACGCCGCGGCCCGGGCGCGCGCGACGTTGCCGCTTTGTTACCTAGGTATCTAAGGTCAGTTAAATTTATTTACACAGGGTGGTTGCGTTTTACTCTGATTTGTAAGCTATTAAGTTTGTTTGAAAAAAAAAACTCCTTTTTGATGCTTTTTATTTTTATACCGTATCGAATTAATACTAAACACGTATAGTATACGTAGTGTAATTTATTGCCCCTCTGTCATATCAACTCTGTATATGTCGAGACTGCCGCCCCTGGAAAGGTAGCGGAAATCCATTGGACGCGTGAAGCACAGGAGCGGTCTGCGGCGACGTGGTGACGCTAGGGGAAGGCCATGTCCAGCATTGGACGTCTTTTGGGTGAACGATGATGAATTTAGCAGCCAAAAATAATAATAACAAATGCAATGTTTTAGAAACGTTTTTTATTTATGAATCGTAATCGAAATTATTACAAGATTTATTTTTACAACTAGGTGATTCTACGACTTAATCATGATATGCTTTTGATCCAAGTCCGGAATCTGTAACAAAATTAAGTAGTTAACAGTATACATTTTTAAAGTCTCGCCTCGTTGGTCTAGTGGTCGCAAGTGCTACTGCTGAGCATGAGGTCTTGGGTGCGATTCCCGGGTCGGGCAAAGTGATATTGGATTTTTCTATCTGGAATTTTCAGTAGTAGCCCGGAGTCTGGATTTGGGCCCAGTTGATGGCAATAGGCTTACTCCCTATTACATGGGACTTAAGATCTATAAGTTGGCAACGTCGCAAATAGCTGACAAATATTTACCTGTTTTGATTAATTTGACAATATTACTGTATGGAAATATGACTTAGGTACCTATCTCTAACTAGTGAAATAGAATATTAATAATGAATTACAATTATAACACTAAATTAAGTGTGGAAACCTTTTTAGGTGTAATGAAGGCATTTGAAAAGATTCCAAATAGTTTTTTTACATCTAAAACTATATATCTGGTGTTACGATATTAATTATTTTATTTCATAATCAATATTTTAGTTCACTAGTTAGGCATACTTCATATTTCCAAACAGTAATATTGCCAAATAAATTAAAACCGTGAAATATTTGACATCGATTTGCGATGTTGCCAACTTTCAGGAGGCATGCTCTTAAACATAACTGGCGAAATGTGAATGTACCTACTACAGGTACACCTCTGCCTAACCCTTCGGGGAAACAAGGCGTGATGTTATATTGAGCTTTATATAAGTTACCTGGATAGTATATGAGGACAATGTCAATCATTTATGAGCATCAGCTTTCTAATTACGCAACATATTTTTGTAAACGATAAAGACAAATCTGTTTCATTTTGACAGTTCAACAACATTCATTGCGTTATTTACGTTGCTCTGCAGTTTTTTTTTTCGAACTTATGGAGCAATGGATTAGCAATCGGTTTCAAAACGATTCAGATTCGGATTGATTTTGCATTACGTAATTAGGGTACAGGATGTTTTTGTAATAACTTATGTACCCTTTAAATCGATTTTGTACAACCTATTTTTAAACAGCAATTATATTTGGGATCAAAAAGTACCTACAAGACTTTTTCGGGAACAGACCAAACCAATACTGTCAATAAAAGTTTCAAGAAAACTAAAATTAATACCTGTAGTTTGTTTGTTTGTTTCTTTTAACCCCAGGCATTAATTCCTGTAAAAAAAAATAAGGGCGTAAATAGAGAATTGTATAGATTCCGAAAATTCAAAATTAGTCGTCGTAAAATATATTTTAAAGGTACAATTCCGTAGCCGACCGCAGCGGCAACGTGTCGCCGCGACAAGACTGGTTTCGATGTATTTCTATGAAGGCGATCCGTGACGTGTCACTAACTACGGGAAAGAAAATCTAGTTTCTATTTCATATAAATCCATAGAAACCAGACGTGTCGCGGCGACACGTCGCCTGCAGTTGCCGAATGCGGTCGGGTACGGAATGGTACCTTTATAAGACAGAGCCAAGGGCGGCTTCAAAACTCTGACACCAGGTTAGTCATTAACCACACCAAAAGAAGAAGAAGATGGCGAGTAATTTTGAATTTTTGACAGTTGTTCCAGACAACTGTCAGACGTCAAATTTATTCCTCGAAAATAAAAGACGATGTAAAATCAGCATTATTGAAAAAAAAATTAAGGAAATACAGAAACTTCACCGTTTTGAGAGCAGTGGTGATAAAATAATTTACACAAAGCAAAGCGCCTACCCGCTTGATGGTATTCAATTTACTGGGAATCGTTGTCAAAAGTGGTAAACCAAATACGAGGCCGACTGAACATAGTCAGGGCGGGTACCTGGTAGTCACTAAATTAAGGATATACAAAACTTCGTGGCAGCGTCTGAATTTTATGCAAATTGTTCTTAACCGGTGTTAAGGTTAATAGCAATATGCTGGCGAAGATAATTTTACTACCCGGTTGAAGGTAAAAGACTGAAAACGGGGGATTGTTGAGCGTGACCTGGGGTTCAGATCGTGCAGTGTTAAAATTCCTAGCGGAAACTGCGCTTTAAGAAAATTTTCCTTGTGTAGTCGACATCGACTATCGACACTCGACATCGTTTTTTGCCACTCTAAGGTTGAAAGTCACTTGTACCAAATGGCACGTCAAAAACAACAACGTATATTTGACTATTATTATGATACTTATACATTTTACTGGGAAGCATTGTCAAAAGTGGTAAAGCAATTACGAGGTCGACTAAACATACCCAAGACAGGTAGTCACTACTACCTAACCCTTATGGGAATACCGGCATTATGTTATAACTATACATGAATACGTACCACTAGCCCCACCCGCTACAAAGGAGGCGCCAACATTTGCTGCTAACGCTGTTCAAAATATCACAATACATTAAGAAGGACGATAGCTGAAGTACCTATTTATGAGACACAGGAAAATAATTTACAAACTAAATAGTATAATAATGTAGAATCTCATATACAAAAAAACAGCTTACAAAAAAATATTTAAAAAAAATCTGAAGTCGCTGTCTATGGTTCTATATTTTCGTTTTTTTGCCATCGACTTCCGAAATTAAAGTTGTTTTGCACATTTTTGTGTTTTTTTTTTTAAGTCGGTTCTATTTTTTTGTACTTTTCAGTTGTGGTACCTACCCCCACACAAATTCGAATACCACTACAGATAGTGCAATCCACGACGACGCGCCCCACTCCGCGATTACTGTACTGTAAGCTGTACTTTAGTACGGAGTGGAGCGGAGTGGGGCGCGTCGTCGTGGATTGCACAATCTATACCTGCTATGCAAATAACAGTGACAGGAACTTATCATATCTTCCACATAGACTAAGTGGGAGAATAGGGTCGTATTATTGAAGCTAACTCAAAAACTAGGTACTTAAGCAAAGTTAATAAAAATTGATATGCGACCACCTCTGAAGTTTGAACTACCAAACAAAAAAAGAATCATCAAAATCATTTCGTAATTGGCGGAGTAATCGCGTAACAAAAAAAATATTTACAGGGTGTCCAGTAAATAGTACGACATAATTGCAGGGGTACTTTCAGCAATATATTACGGATTTAGAGTTATACGAAATTTTCCAAAATATTGAAAAATCTCTACCATAAAATAGATTTTTTTGCATTTTGTAGTGAAAAATTCCTTTTCTAGTTTTTTTTTTTTTTACGTCATATTAATCGTACTCTAAACATTAATAAATAATAAGTCATGTTTCTATCAAAAACAATAATATTTTCAAGAAATACAACTTTAAAAAAGACACCATTTTCTTATACAGGGTGTTTGGCGCATGGACCGACACAATTTTTTGGGGAGTTGCGAGGGTCATTTGCGAAGTTTCACCCAAAGATCCCATGTCCTAAGTGTCACGGTTAATAAGATATGATTTTTTTAGATTTTTTCCAAAAATTATGAACATAGTTTTATTTAAAAAAGTTCTTTATTTATTTAGAATAAGAATACATTGCAGAATACAATAAAAGTTATTTCGTGCAATTAGAACAATAAACAAAAAAGTAATGACTATTTAAAGGCGAGATTTCGGGTAATTTTGTGAAAAAAACAAAAAAAAACATCTCAATAACCGTGACACTTAGGACATGGGGTTTTTGGGTGAAACCTCCCAAATGACGCTCCCAATCCCCCAAATAATTGTGTCGGTCCATGCGCCAAACACCCTGTATAACCTAGTCACCTAGTCGCTAGCTTTAACCTAGTCACCTAGTCGCTAGCTTTAACCTAGTCACCTAGTCGCTAGCTTTAACCTAGTCACCTAGTCGCTAGCTTTAACCTAGTCACCTAGTCGCTAGCTTTAACCTAGTCACCTAGACGCTAGCTTTAACCTAGTCACCTAGTCGCTAGCTTTAACCTAGTCACCTAGTCGCTAGCTTTAACCTAGTTACTGCCTCGTTGGTCTAGTGGTTGCAAGCGCTACTGCTGAGCATGAGGTCTTGGGTTCGATTCCCGGGTCGGGCAAAGTGTTATTGGGTTTTTCTAGCTGGAATTTCTCAGTAGTAGCCCGGAGTCTGGATTTGTGCCCGGTTGATGGCAATAGGCTCGCCTCCTATTACATGGGACTTAAACATAACTGGCGAAATGTGGGTGTACCTACTACAGGTACACCTCTGCCCAACCCTTCAGGGAAACAAGGCGTGATGTTATGTTATGTTGTTAACCTAGTGGTGAAAAAATAAAACAATATATGTTCAGAAATACTCGTAAGTTACATATTGCTGAACATATATTGTTTTTTTTTTGGAAGGTAACTATCAACCCCTGCATTATGTCGTTACTTATTTTACTGGATTTACTGGACCTCCTGTACTTATACAGTGGAATTGAGACCGAACCGAATCAAAGAGGTCTCTTTGATTCGGTTCGGTTAAAAAATATATACACCGGACAGTTTTGGTAATCTGAGGAGCGTCATTACAATTTTCCGAAGGCGTGCCACTGAGACTCCATTGGATTTGTTTCCGTATTTGGTAATTTCGTACTTATTGACAAGTCATAACATCATCTGCCTTGCCTTCTCCCAACTATGTTGGGGTCAGCTTACAGTCTAACCAGATGCAGCTGAATCCAAGTATGTTACATGGAGCGACTGCCTATTTGACCTCCACAACCCAGTTTCTGGGTAACACGATGCCCCTTGGTAAAACTTTTGGTCAGACTTTTGGGTTTCTGACTGCCAAAGATCTACTAATGACAGCCGAGACTAACATCTGAACGTGCCGAGGCCCTTATTGACAAGCCGTAATCTCCTATTATTTTAACATTGGTAACACGCCATTATTAATTTAGGAGTTTACGAACTTTTAGCACAATAGTAACGCGTTGCCATGAGAAGCTCGTGGCTAATAATATCGAGACCCCTCCGTGCTTCGGAAAGCACTTTAAACTGTTGGTCCCGGCAGTCATTTGTACATCTTTGACAGTTGCTACGGGAAGTCAGAGCCGAAAGTCTGACAACCAGTCTTACCAAGGGGTATTGTATTACCCAGTTAGGGTTTCGGAGGTCAGATAGGCAGTCGCTCCATGTAAAATACTGGTATTCAGTTGCATCCGGTTAGTGTTAAGACTAAGTGAAATAATTTATTTCAATTAGGCACATTATAGGCACTTTTGAACGTCAAAATTTACAAAAAAAAGAATTGATTCTAGTCGCCCCTTCCAAAAGTTAGTTTTCGTATGGAGAAGAATGGGCAAGAAACTCCACCGTTACTCTTTTAAAATGTTTTTTAAAATATGTTGTATATATATGTGAAGACGATGCACCTACAATAAGAATACTATACCACGATAGGTAAAAATAATGAAAAATGAAGCAATGACAGGTAAATTAACTATGCAATAGATATAATTGTGCTCACATACATATTTACAAACATTATAAAGTTACACGATATTCCTAACATTTTAACAAGTAATACTAATAAGTCAGTGTGTGAGTTCAAGTAGATAATCACAGAATGTAAAATCAATGTTATAAAAAATAATATTTTACAATTAAATTAGCAACCAGTTTGATTTTGCCTAGACTCTAGGTTGGCTGAAATCCGACTTCAACATAATTGGAAATTGCCAGGCATATGGTACCGGCGTTGCTTTGGTATGGTTGCCATAATGACCAATCCCTAAAAGTAGCAGACCGCTTGTTCTGTTCAACAGACAGGCTAATGTTATTATGTGTGTAATAATAATAAAATTACCTGCTTTCCCTGCTACAGCCGCTCCGGCCTTGGCAGCAAACCCGCCTGCTAATGCTGTACGCAATTAAACATTTGTTTTTTATGATGTATAAAATCTTTGGCACTGGAATAATCTGCCTTATAATACCTATAGCATATGTCAAAAAGGCGTGGTCAAATTGGTCAGACCACCAACTTTCTCCATGTTTATGGAACAGTTGTTCCATACAAAAACTGTCAGACGTCAATTTTATTCCGCGGAGATAACTAACGTTGAAAAATCAGCCCGTAACATTAAAAATGACCAATTAAATTAAGGAAATACAAAAACTTCGTGGCAGCGTCTGAATGGTGTGCATATTGCTGTTAACCGTTTGCAAAGTTAATAGCAATATGTTGGCGCAGATTTTTTTTTTAATTTTTGGTTCCAGGACATACCGGTTTTCTTTTTTTTTCCTCACCGTTTTGAGAGCAGTGACTAATGACAAATCACTAAAAGTTCAATAGACAGGCTGATGTTATTATGTGTGTAATAATAATAAAATTACCTGCTTTCTCTGCTGCAACCGCTCCGGCCGTGGCAGCCAACTTGCCTGCTAATGCTGTACCAAAATTTGCAATTAAACATTTGTTTTAATGATGTATAAAATCTTTGGCATTGGAAAAATCTGCCTTAAGTAATACCTAAAAGGATGTATCAAAAAGGCGTGGTCAAATCGGATGGAGACCATCAACCTGAATAACTTTCTCCATGTACGACGATGTGTCGTAGGATGATTTGATAAATCGAATTTTCGCGCAACTTAGAAGTAGCGCTCACGGACCGCTGCCGCGGTACCGCTCGCTCCGCTCGCGCGGCTCGCTCGGCTAGCGCGCGGTTGGACACGTTCTAACGTAACCTAACCTATTTCACCCAGTTCAAAATGACGAATTGTCTAATTATCTAGTCGTAGGTTTGTATGATTTGCCATATTGAACTGGGTGAAATAGGTTAGGTTAGAACTGTGACGCTACTTCCAAGTTGTTCGCAGAAATATTTTCACTGAACATAATGTAGGTATAACTTAATTCTTTTCCAATAGAGGCGTGATGTTTTAATGTACGTAAAATTAAATTACCAGCTTTCTCTGCTGCAAACGCTCCGGCCGTGGCAGCAGCACCGCCTGCCAATCCCGCGGATATTCCTGTAACAAAGTTTGCAATTAAACTTTTTTATTTATACATCATGTGTATCAGAATGGTGTGTTCAAAAAGGGTGTGGTACCAGCCCTGCGACATTTATTATTGAAAAAAAATAAAGAAACAAAGAAAATAAATTTATTTGACTCAGGTTTAAGGCACACAATATTCACACAAAAATAAAAAACAGAAAAAAAAAAAATAAGAATAGTACTGGGTGTTATTCCAAGTTATATATTTTTATTTGTTGTTTTTTGCCAGACAACTAGTGTCTGACGCTGGTTTTCAACTGGACCTTATGTTACGAGGACGTCTTACGGATGTAAATCAGTTTTGTAATCAGTTTTATGGTATTGATGATTCTAATGATTAGGTATAATTCTATAAAGCCATTGTTACAGTCGCGAATCATATTTTGATCAAGATACAACCTGACACTGACAAAAATCGTAAAATAAAAATGAATGTCGCGCTACCCTGATGCTTTCACCTTAAGCAGCGTCCCCACTGCAAGCTGTGGCCTTTTGGGGCATGGAGGTAGAAGTCGTGAGCGCTACTACCGATGTGTGGGTTCTAAGTGTAATCTAAATTCATAACGGGAAAATCCAGCAGCGAGTATGAGTCTGCCCGGCTTGGGCGGGGCATCGCCGTGTCCTTGTCGAGGCGATCGGCGGCGGATATCTCTCACGTCGGGCCCTGTTCCAGGCCATGGTGCAGAGCGGGAGGGCATGGGAGGCCGTCACCTCCTTCTGCGAAGCAGTAATGCTCGCGAAGGATTAGGCGGAATGCGTGAGGGAGAGGCAAACTACACGCCCTCACGCCCCTAGTCGCCGCAGGAGACGCCCTGGGCATCGGGAATCCTAGGCCGATTCCCGGCCACCGTAGGCGCGGGCTTGCGGACGATGAGCAGTGGGTAGCATAAGGACCAGGCCCGGGTTGAACCCGGGTTGAAACAGATGTCAGCACAACTGGCGGGGTCCGCTAAGGCCGATGCCTGCCGGGGTCGCAGGGAAATCCAAAAGGGATACCGCGGCTAGGGTTAAACCGTACTCTAAAATAGAGTAATATTATACTTTTTTTCTTGTAGGTGTACTTTATAATCTATACACTAATACGCTAAAATACTCTTTTTATATAAACTGAGTTTTTTGGCATAATGTTTACTGAACTTAATCTTCTGGTACCCATACAAGCTCGGGCGTTTCTGAATCATTCACGTCAAAATGTAATGTCAGTATGACAAGCTGTCTGTTGGAAATAGATGTCAGATGGAGTAGAAACTGTCATTTAAAATAAATTGCTGTATACACTCAGTTCCCACCACTTCAGCATTCACCGAGAGAGTGTCTTCGGTCATGAATGTGAAGTGTGAAGAGGAACAGGGTTTCATTGAAATTGATTAAAAAATTAGCTCCTCATCTAAAAATCAGATATAAGTACTCTATTTCTTCTAGAAAAAGTTGGCAACCCTAATCGTGGCCCCTGTTAACACACAGGCAGCTGAAGGTACAGGGTGGGTCTTAGCCAGTAAGAGTCTAACATGACCTCCCGCTCCGCCCAGAGCGGGAGAAGTTATTTGAGAATTTCCAACCCAAAAAAAAAACCAAGTGTGAGTGAGAGAACATGCGCGAAAGTTCGCAGAGCCTATATTTAGGGGCCCTACCACCACCTCTTTTAGCAGTATTATTTTAGTCTTACTTGAGCGTGGGAAAGAGATGGAGATAGCTCCACTTCTGTCTCGCACTGAAGTAACATTAAAATAATACTGCTTAAAGAGGCGGTGGTTAGGTCCCCTGACCGGTCAAGTTATATCGGCCGTATTGTACCTGTATGATCCCTTGCTGTATATTACTTTAAGATGAGGGATGAATGGAATGAAAGAAGGTAAAGTATCAAAACACTACTGTATTGTCTCAAAGTTACTTTGAAGTAAAATGAGCATAATGGACTTATGGTGTGGAAATGAAGTGAGTGACGCGGCCCTTGTTGGGTGTAAAGAGAACGCCTGGCTGCATTGATAGCTGAACGTGAACTGAACTAATTAATATGAGTTGAAATTAACGTGTTAACTGCTGAATCGCAGAATGTGTGGTTGCAGCGTACAGTACCTACGTGTATTATAATGATTATGATTTAGTGATAAAAGCTCATTCATAATTACTTCCCACGTATTTAATTATCAAAAATCATTACTTAAGTTTGACGTAAGTTATGGAAGGCTCATACTAAAATATAGTTTTACCTATTCCGGCTTGTATACCCGCTGCAGCCCCAGCAGCTGCACCCGCGGCTCCACCCGCGGCTCCACCCGTGGCTCCATCTGTAAAATAATATTAAATAATCATTTAATTGCCTCGTTAGCCTAGTGGTCGCAAGCCCTGCCGCTGACCATAAGGTCCTGGGTTCGATTCCCGGGTCAAGCAAAGTGTTATTGGATTTTTCTATCACGAATTCCAGCACTCCATAAAATCACAGTTCACACATGTTCTGGCCTCCTCAGCCGAAAGGCGCTTTTGAGAAGTTTTGAGAAAATTGACTTTTTGTAAATTGTAATCTAAGGAAACATGAGGATATATAAAAACTTCTGAATGATCTTTTTAAATGTTTTTTTTAGCGGTATTTGGCTTATACCATTAGGTGCAAAACAAATATAGCTATAGAATGTTATAAAGAAAACTAAAAGGCCGTATGTCAGAGATAGCACCTGTCGTCTAAGCAGGGGAATGTTAACCCCAAAGGTGTGATGTGGGTGTACGTATAGTACACCCACATTTCGCCAGTTATTTTCAACCGACTTCAAAAAGGAGGAGGTTATCAATTCGATTGTATGTTTTTTTTTTTTTTTTATATGTTTGTTACGCGATTACTCCGCCAATTATGAATTGATTTTGATAATTCTTTTTTTGTTTGGTAGGGCATACTTCAGAAGTGGTCCCATATAAATTTGGTCAAGATCTGATGAGGGGTTTTTGAGTTAGCTTCAATAATACGTATTTTTTCGATCTAGTATATGTGGACGATATTCTAATAGTTCCTGTCACTGTAATTTACATAGCAGGTAATGGGTATTCAAATTTTTGTGGGGGTTTTGTGTAGGTACCACAACTAAAAAGTGAAAAATAAAAACTTTTTCACAAAAAATAAAACCGACTTCCAAAAAAAACACTACAAAGTGAAAAATAACTTTGATTTCGGAAGTCGGTGGCAAAAAAACGAAAATAAAACCCCCAAGACACCGACTTCCGAAATCAAAGTTATTTTTCACTTTGTAGTGTTTTTTTTGGAAGTCGGTTTTATTTTTTGTGAAAAAGTTTTTATTAAGTCTCATATCCCATGTGTGTGTGTGTGTGTGTGGTGGCGAGCCCATTGCCATCAACCGGGCATAAATCCAGGCTCAACCGGGCATAAATCCAGGCTCCAAGCTGCTACTAAGAAATTCCTGATTGAAAAACCCAATAACACTGCCCGACCTGGGAATCGAACCCAGGACCTCATGCTCAGCGGTAGCGCTTGCTACCACTAGACAAACGACCGACTAATATGTGTAAGACAGTAAATATACCGAATGCGCCTCCAGATCCTCCTGATGCTCCATCGTCACCATCGCATGGCTCTCCCTCGGATAACTCTGTAAAAAAAATCAAAATCCAAAAGTCATTTCGTCGACCCTAGGTTCAATTGAGGTAAGGGACAAGATACGATTTTTCAGGAGAGGTCGACAAAGTTTTTTTCGGACTAAATCGCCCTTAACTATTTTTGTTATTAACCTTTTTCGGATCTGATTTCACACATCATCTTGATAGTAATGTCCGGATCTGATTTCACACATCATCTTGATAGTAATGTCCCTTACTGACCAAGTATCTTGTTCTTCCGTCCCTTACATTAAATTGACCTCTACGTTGGATCCAATTATTAATGAAAAAAAAATGTGTAAAGGACTTGTTGAAAAAATGTATGAAAAAAAATACAGTCTAAAGAGATTGTTGACAGAAAATGAAGTACACACTTTTGACGTACGGATATCTTATTAAATTTGGAAATCGTTATATAAAATCACACAAATGTATTAGAACCGTACCTATGTGTGTTTTTTGTGTCGCTTACATGCAACGATTGTACATTGTAATATCCAGTTTCTATTAGTCAGAATTAAACAATGTTTATTTAATTTAATCTGAATCGTTTCGACATTCTTGGATATTGACAAAAAATAATGCAATGCCAGCATTGTCCTATTACGATTTTATCCAGTGCAAACATCGCAATATAGGATATTTTTTCTTTGTATAATAATTCAAAATTAATTAAGTGTACTTACCTCCAATAGGAACGCAGAGGGCGCTGCTAACCTGTGAAAAAATATTTTTATAAATATAAAGAAAGAATAACATTTATGTAGGTATATCGACACAGTTCGTGATACACTAAATACAAATAAAAAGAACTTTTTCACAAAAAATAAAACCGACTTCCAAAAAAAACACTACAAAGTGAAAAATAATTTTGATTTCGGAAGTCGGTGTCTTTGGGGTTTTATTTTCGTTTTTTTGCCACCGACTTCCGAAATCAAAATTATTTTTCACTTTGTAGTGTTTTTTTTGGAAGTCGGTTTTATTTTTTGTGAAAAAGATTTTATTTTTCACTTTTTAGTTGTGGTACCTACACAAAACCCCCACAAAAATTTGAATACCCATTACCTGCTATGTAAATTACAGTGACAGGAACTATTAGAATATCATCCACATAATACTAGATGGGAAAAATACGTATTATTGAAGCTAACTCAAAAACCCCTCATCAGAACTTGACCAAACTTATATGGGACCACTTCTGAAGTATGCCCTACCAAACAAAAAAAGAATCATCAAAATCAATTCATAATAGGCGGAGTAATCGCGTAACAAACATAGAAAAAAAAATCATACAACCGAATTGAGAACCTCCTCCTTTTTGAAGTCGGTTGAAAAGTGAATATAATGTTTAACAACGACATGAGTCAGTGCCTCACGGCTGCACCAATCTGTCAGTTTTTTTTATAAACCTTTATGGACAACTGATAGATAAGTAAAAAACACCAACATACAAGATGCAGCAATTATATATTTGTAATCACGTTCTCGAAAACGGCTCTAACGGGTTCGATGAAATTTGAATTTTATTTATTTGTCAATAAATGGTACATCGAGATGCTACTTGCACTGACAGGACAGGTCCACTCAAATCTGTGTGGTTCTTTTCTCAAAAGACCATTTCAGACTAATAAAAATCTACATGGTCCTCATATGGCCTGACCAAGATTATGTCTGGACTTTAAAAGAGATTGTGACCTCTGAGTTTGTTTCGGCCTTTCTTCTCAGAGTAGTCAGATAGGAAACGCCGAACTCATCTAGCTATTTTTTTTTTTTTTTAAGACGACTTTTAAAAGTGATTCCTATATCCTATTTACAGAATAAACAATTTCATTTCATTTCAGATCTTACATTAAACACTGTTTCACACACACTACCATTGCGGTGTAGAAAATAGTTATTTGTTATACAAGAGTGCAAAGTTGCTTTTTAACCGCGTGTTCAATTTTGATGACCGAGCAAGCGAAGGATTCTAAAATTGAATCACGAGCGCAGCGAGTGATTCAAAATTAGAATCCTGAGCGTTAGCGAGGGAATCAAAAGAGCACGAGGTGAAAAATCTTTGCACTCGAGTGCAACACGTAACTTTTCATTCCACCTCAGCGAGGAAATGACTAAATGCAAAAAAAAAAACGTTTACAATCACAAGATAGGTACACTTTTATTTCAGTTTAGGTATTAATTACTACATTATGACAGGTAAGTATTACAGAATAATCTTTAAATTATAACAAAATAATACTAAGGTATAATTAAGAAAATTTTAAAGTAACGTTGCTACAGTTATTTATATTGAGTGTAATATTTTTGTTTGGTACTGTAATATTGGTGTTAGTCACTTGTGTACTGTTTTTCGGTAAACTATCTGTCATACTTAATAGTTGTACCGATTCATCGGATTCCCTTGGCGTGAATGTTGGAGAGAGAGGGAGATGGTTAGGTGTTTCATAACGGCTTATTTTTGATGTAGAAGGGCCAGTACAAGGATCCGATTGAGGCTCTTTCAGTGTAATGGCTCCTACGATGCCTTCACATATTTTAGACTTATTTTGGATGGAATCCTCTATGTATCCCTCTACAACTGCATTGGACTTCCAGCCTCCGTGGCGCTTAAGGGACAGCAGATCAGCTCCGGAATCAGCCAAAAGTGTGGCTGAAGTTCGTCGGAAACAATGACCCGTGTACAACAGGGGTTCTGGAAGTTCAAGAAATGTTGCTATTTCTCGTGGGATACTGCCAATTTTATTAGTACCCATAGGCTGTCTAACACACTTTCCATTGCGATACTGTAGTAAAAATCGATTGATTGGAGTGTTAGGCGGGCGTAAGGCTTGATATTTCTCAACAATCGTTACGTATTCCTTGCGAATGACGAAGTTGCGGTCTCTTTTTGTCTTTGTATTAGGTAAATTAATTAATAGTAAGTCATCTGAATGTTTCTCAATGTTTTTGACATTAAGTTGTGTTAGTTCATTAGTTCGACATGCTCCGTTTATTCCAATAATAAGAACAACCTGTAACGTAAAGAGTATTGTAGTAGATAAATGAATAAAATTGATATGAACGCATAATTATGCCTATCAACATCTACTAAGTATACTATTTAATTGAGATTAATATACTTAAGTAGATACTGAATGTGCAACTGACTTACTTTTGCCGCCAAATATACGGAATCGGGTGCTTCGTTAAGAAACTTTTCAATATCAGATACTGTGAAAACCTTCGATTTTTTTGGTTGATGACCAGATGAGGCTCTTTTTAAAAATGCCACTAATTTAGGATAGGTATCGATATGTTTGTCTTTTTTCATCTTTATTGTTGCTTTTAGCATCGAATACGTACTCCATAGAGTGCTTGCTTTCTTGTTCTCGGATAATTCTATAAAATATGCCAGCAAAACGTTTTCTGAGAAAGTTTTGGCTCCTTTTGCTAGTCGCCACGTGTTGAACATATCGTACTGTTTTAAATACTTCTCACGTGATTGTTGAGGGAGAAAGCTCATTTGCGCATTATTAACAGTTTCAGTCAATTCTGTTGGCGTCAAGCAAACTTCCTCGTCGCTAGAATCACTCATTTTAGTTTTTTCACTTGTTTTCAAGTTTCTTGTTTTTAATATACCTAAGGTTTAACAATGACGTGAAAAAATGCCGCGTAAAGAACCGCGTACAAAGCAAATTGAAAAAAGAACACCAAGAAGGTTCCGAGTCTGAGTTTTTAACAAATTAAAAAAAAGTTGTATGATATATTCGGCACCATAGAGGTAGCAGTAAATAGGTTTAATGTTTTTTTTAATTCACAAACTTAGTGCACACGATGTTCTAAATTCAATTTACTTTATCCTCTAGAGAATAAAAACGGCTTTTCCACTCAGATACTGAAGATTAAAAATACTCTTTCCGAGATGGTGGGATGAAAATTATATTATGAGCTAGGCACATGCAAATCAGAACTAGGTACATTATAAGAATATTGTATAAAATTATGAAATCTGGTATTAATTTTATGAATTTATAATAGATAGATTCATCAAAAATGCATCATCTATAATGTCAAAATATTAATAGTTAAATCAAAAATTTAATCATAATGTCAAAATAAAAACAACAATGTCCAAGAATTCATAATAATGTCAAAGTACTAATGTCATTATCAAGATTTTAATTACAATATCAAAAAGTATGACAAAAAAAAGTATGAGCTCGTGGCTAAGTAGTAACTGCCGCACGGGTCGATCCGTCAGGTTAAGCTACGCTTGCCGGGGTTGGTCTGTGGATGGGTGACCATCTTTACATACCGAGACTCCTCCGTGCCTCGGAAAGCACGTTAAGCCGTTGGTCCCGGTTGTCATTCGTGGATCTTTGATAGTCGTTACGGGTCGTCAGAAGCCCGAAAGTCTGACAACCAGTCTTACCAAGGGGTATCGTATTACCCAGTTACTGGGTTGTGGAGGTCAGATAGGCAGTCGCTCCATGTAAAATACTGGTATTCAGCTGCATCCGGTTAGACTGGAAGCCGACCCCAATATAGTTGGGAAAAGGCTAGGCACATTGATCAAAAAGTATGACTAAAAAATTTATTGACAGAATAAAAACACATGTCTAAGAGCCAATCAAACATTTTACATTTAAACTTATGAATTGGTAATATTCTCAGGGCAGGTGGTAATTTATTAAAAAAATTAATTGACATACAGGAGAGAGTTGCAATACGGGGGCTTACGGGGGCGAATAATCGATCTATCTAGGTCTCATATCTGGGAAAATTCGTTTTCTCTATTTTCACAGCCTCGGGAATGTGATAAAACGTTGGTATATCACATTCCCGAGGCTGAGTACAGTTCTCGATATTTCTTTATAATTTACAATTTAAATTATGTTTTGTGTTGCGTAATGTAAAAAATTTCATACTATTATATAGAATCATTTTTTTCAAACTGAACAGATAGCTGTGCTGCTTCCCAGCTAAAGCACTAGGAAGTGGTGAACTTTAAGTGCTGATTCTCAGCCTAGTTTGAATAAATGACTTTTGAGTTTTGAATTTTGTATACATGGATGATATACCTATTTATCACTTTTCACCGAGTTCGGTGGACCGCGTACTAAATAAATAAACAAGTACTTAGTCAAATATAATTAAGCGCACAAAAGTATTAAGAAACAAAACCTGCTCTTAGAGATAAGTTAGATTAATCCGTGCTCGTGCACTCACAAAGAGCTACAAGCCGACGAGCGTGACAGAGAAAACACCGACACTTAAATAAGTAAGTTGTATAAGTATTATGCAGTGATAGCCTAGTGCTGTGACCGTCGGACTGCCAAGTCATAGGTCTCGAGTTCGAACCCAAATCAGGCACCTCTGACTTTTCGGATTCATGTGCGTATTGTATAATTATCACTTGCTTCAAAAACGGTGAAGGAAAACATCGTGAGGAAACCGGCATGCCTGAGAGATCTACATATGAAGCCAAGTCAGAGGCCCATGGGCGGCTTTAAAACTCTGACATCAGGTTAGTTACTAACCACTCGAAAATAAGAAGAGTTACATAAGTAACATAGAACTGCAGAAAATATTGGCACAGTTTATGAGTCCGTCAGTGTAAAATCTAGCAAAAAACAAATGTCAATTCGGAAAGTTTCCACGCTCAAATGGAATTGGGCTGGACGGGACACATCTGCCGCATGGCAGACGAACAATGGGCCAAGCTTACGACCCAGTGGGTCCCGCTTGATGACAGACGACATCGTGGCTGGCCCAGACGGAGATGAGCTGGACTTCTTTAATAAAGATTGGTCCTTGGCAGCTCTGGACAGAGAGAGGTGGAAAGAAAGTAGGGAGGGCTTTGCCCAGCAGAGGTAAAATAATGGATAACCAAAAAAAAAAAAATCTTACCAAAATCCCAAATAAAAATACAATCTTCATTTTGGTGGTGTCTAAGGCCGCGAAAGAACTCCAAACTGAAATTTAGGAGGCCAACATACGCATTATATACCTACCAAGAGTTTACAGACGTGCGTATAATCAAAATTTTAACAAAGATAAATCATATTTTTACATAACAATAGATTGTCCTTTGTTTAAAAATGTTATATTATTTCTGTCCTTCTGTTAGTCTGTTCGTAATTTGTAACAGTTATTTTAGTGTTCCGCGTTTTTCATTCACGGCATATTATAAGTTATTGGCTTATCTAAAAATCCAGCAAAAAAAACTAGACAACTGTTTGTGGGGAAATATTAAATCTAGCGCAAAAATACCCGCCCCTGCAGGCTTGAATACTCCAATTCTTTTGGCTTGTGTCACGACGGGGAAACGATTCCATAGAATGACTTGGAGTGCAGGAAATGGTCGAAGGAAGAGCACGTGGCAGATCACACGAAAGCACACATGTTATAGCCGACAGAGAAGGATGGCATCGCATCGTGAGGCAAATCACGGCTGTCCAAATTTTCACTGCAACGTGATGGCCACGACCGCTCTGTCATGAGTGCACCGACAGCGAGAAAGACCTGCCCCTGATTCACGCGTTTTTACGACTTGACCAAACTTCGAGGTTTTGTAATAAACAAACCTTACGGAATTAATTCTCTAAATGATGGTGAAAACTGCATCAAAAACCGCTGTGTAGTTTATGTTAACATAAATATTAGGTATGTTTGGGCTATGCTCGAACTTTCTTTGAAGGATAAGATCAGAAATGCAATTATCCGGAAAAGAACCAGTTACCGACTGAGCTTGCTAGCAGAGTACTGAATTGGGAGTGGGCTGGACATGTTTGTCGAAGGAAGTGGGCACGCCCTTTATGACTGGAGGCTTTTATTTAGATATTGTTTACGTTTAGTCTTAATTTTTTTTTCTGCTTGAGTACAGTTCTCGATATTTTTGCGTGTGCTAGCTGACATATGGCTAAACATTTATAATTTAAATTATGTTTTGTGTTGCGTAATGTAAATAATTTTACATACTATTATATACAGGGTGTCCAGTAAATAGCACGACATACTGCAGGGGGTGATAGCTAGGGTCACTACCTATCAATAAAACACAATATATGTTCAGCAAAATCTTACGGATTTACAGTTTTACAAAATTTTCCGAAATACCGAAAAATCTTACCTTGAAACAGATTTTTAAGCATCTCGTAATGAAAAAATCCTTTTCTAGTACTTTTTTTTACATCAAATTATTCGTGAATAGTTACTTTACTCATTGATAAGTATTTTTTCTATCAAAGACAAGAATGTTTTCAAGAAATACTATTTTTTGTTTAAATTTTCACAGAACTATTTTCTTATCACTTAAGTTTAACCTACAGTGGTGAAAAAAAAATGTAAGATTTTGCTGAACATATATTGTGTTGTATTGATAGGTAGTGACCCAAGCTATCACCCCCTGCAGTATGTCGTGCTATTTACTGGACACCCTGTAGAATCAATTTATTCTAATTGAACAGAGAGCTGTGCTGCTGGGGAGTTTGTTGCGCCACTTCTTCTTCCCAGCAAAAGCACTAGGAAGTGGTGAAGGGTGGGCGTGCCTGGGGACTGTCTTATGTAACTATATAACGTTCGAAAAGTGCTGATTCTCAGCCTAGTTTGAATAAATGACTTTTGAATTTTAACCATGGCCGATGGAGCAGACGCGACCTGGAATAAAGACCGCGCATCGACAAGCGTAGTTTGGGAAGCCCCTGGCACGCTTAGCATAATGATCACAATTGAAACGGTTTTTGTCGACAAAATTATACATAAACAATCATAATCTGTCATTTTGTCTATTCTTCCGTCGACAAAACCCGTAGAAAACCCATTTCTATGGTTGTCATGCTACGTGTGCAGCTAGTTTGAACTGACGACCTGAAAATGGTGGTGCGGACAAACTGGATGCTCTGTAGGCACTAGGCAGAGGACAGGGTGTGGTGGTGCAGCCTGGGAGAGTCCAACAGTGGACGGTGATAGGCTTACTTGATTGATAAATATGACATGAGGTTGGGTACACTCAGAAAGTTGGCAACGTCGCAAATAGCTGTAAATTTTTTCGCATTAATGTCATTAATTTGTCAATCTTGTACTGACGCGACGCCTACTTGCACAAAGACAAACAGTAATGTCCCATTACGTAATGGAACAAGTTAAAATAAGTTAATAAATAAATAAATAAAAACATTTATTTCAGAATAAATTCCATAGTTGTTAGTAATAGTGCAAAGTTATAAACTAGTGTTAGTAACATTATTTATTATACAAGCGTGAGGCTCGCCGATCCTGGGAATGTCTACTTGACTGCATGCAGTCGTATCCACCGCCCCAAGATCGTAGAGTCCCACCTGTCAGGTCAGCCAACGTTTTGAGAATGGTGTTGGGGCTGGCGCGAACACGGCGTAGCAGAGATGCACATCTCTTACGCATGATGGCCGAGAAACTATCAACATCAGCGTCGGCAAACATGATGATGATGCGCTACAAAAAAGCGGCAGCCCCATCAACACCCGGAACCTGTTGTTATAATGGATGATTTGTGTTTAATTAAATTAAAAAATTGAGACAATAATGATCGATTTCTGTTATTTGGTTAGTTACAAAAACTTAAAAGATATGTTAGTGTTTTATTATAAGTAGGTACTAAGCTCATACAAGAAACAATATTTACATACATAAATGTAGATTTATCACATTTCACCGGTTGTAATGCATCACTTTTGCCTAACCAGCACTTGCATGAAGTGATTCATTATCGGTGAGTCAAATTTGTCTACAAACATCTTCTCTTCTCTTCTTTTCTCCAATAACGACGCCATCTTTCTCCTCACCATTGCGTGGAAGTCGAACATGCGCCTGCGCGAACATGCCAAAGGCACTACAGAAGCACCGCAGCCCCAATTTAAGCATTCTGAAGCTGTTATTGTATTGGACCCTCAGAGCGTCCATTTTTTTCCGCGTGTAGCTGGCCCACAGGCTGCTCGTGTAGAAGGTCTGGCAGTAAGCCTTGAACAATGTTATCTTAACGTCCTTACTACCTACAACATGTTGCGAACCACCATGTTGCTTCAAAAATTAAATGATGACTAAAGAAAGCTTTAAAAATTAAAGTTCGTTTCTACAACTGGCTGATGAAATGTTTTAAAACCGCTCATATCTGTAGTGCACTGAAATATTGATTAAAAAAATCTTTTGTTTTTATTTTTTAATATTGTGTATGTAGCGGTTACACCGCCACATCAAAGACATGACGTCACAGAAATCCTGCATCGCGCAATTAGAGTTTACCGCGCGAACGACATATTACATAAGACTATCCGACATCAACAGTCGGTCAGTCGGCCCGCCAGACACAACACCCGGTCGGAAGATCCTCCCTTTTCTAAGGTGGATGAGTGAACTTTACACCCTGTTCCTCATGCTCCTAAATTTACATATCGATACCGGGCTGCGGAGTTTCGCTAGCTGATTTAAATTGACCCTATATACTCGTATTATGTTAAGTTATAAAGACGTATGGAAGAAAACACAGACATACTCCACAGACAACTAATACATATGGGTGACGCCAGCAAAATTATGAAGATTAAAATGTATGCAAACGAAGACAGGTGAAAAAACATGTCTCATGAATTACAGAATTTCGTAAGTACATAATCAGTAACTTATTTGCTAGATATTTGTACAGCTGTTTCATTTTATTGTTGCAAATATACCTAAACATACATACTTGGCTCATCAATTTATTTCAGATTTAGGTATGTTGAAATGCCCTCAATTAAATAATTACGAAATATATCATTGTGACCAATCGAGGCTTATGAGGCGATCGCAGGTTAAGCTGCGCTTGCCGCGGTCGGATTGTGGATGGGTGACCATCCATTATATAAATAATAGGTCTTTACCTATGTAATTGGAGATTCTATAACCAGCATTTTCAGATTTAATTATCTGTGGATTGGCGCGCAATTCGAAATTCAAATGAATTTTATTCGAAAAGCGTGTTAATTTAATTTCAAATTCAGTCATTTATTATTAGATAGTTTTTTGTTTTTGTGACATTGTGGTAGTTTTTGGCGCCATGGAAAAACTGAAAATTCGTACAATTTTCGCATATGAGTTCCTACGTGGAAATACCGCTGCGCAAACAACACGAAACAGTAACGACGTGTACGGGCCTAACACTGCTTGCATAAACACGGTCCATTATTGGTTCAATCGTTATAAATCTGGAAATTTTGAGTTGAAGAACGAGCCTCGCGGTTGGCCGGTAACCATTGTCGACAACGACGAATTGAAGGCGATAGTGGAAGCGGATCCAACTAAATCTACGGCTGAGCTTACTGCGGGCCTTGAAGTTAGTCTCAAAACAACATTAAAGCACTTGCGTCAAAATGGAAAGATAAAAAAGCTAGATAAGTGGGTGCCACACGAACTAAGCGACCAACAGCGAGATTTACGCGTCAAAGCATGCATAGCACTACTGAATCGGCTTACAAACGAGGGAATTCTTAATCGAATTGTTACCTGCGATGAAAAGTGGATTCTGTACGACAACCGTAAGCGTTCGTCTCAGTGGGTGGACCCGGATACAGCACCTAATCAGTGCGCTAAAAAAAAGATTACTCATAGGAAGATGATGGTGACTGTCTGGTGGTCTTGTACATCACAGCTTCTTACCGAATGGCACAACAGTGACGGCAGATGTCTATTGCCAAGAATTGTAATTCAACAACCAAGACTAGTCAATCGCTCTTCCCCATTGCTTCTCCACGACAACGCGCGAGCTCACACTTCACGACAGACCATCGCAAAGCTACAAGAGTTACAGCTGGAAGCTCTCCGTCACCCACCGTACTCACCGCAGCTTGCCCCTACAGATTTCTACTTTTTTCAAAATTTAGACAATTCTGTAGGAGGGAAAAAATTCAACACCCGAGAGGCAGTACAAAACGCTTTCACTGACTCCATCGCCTCCCGTCCGGCAGACTTCTACAGTAAAGGAATAAAAAACTGCCATCAAAATGGCAAAATTGTATAGATAATTTGGGATATAGATAATTTATTTTACCCCTCCATGCCTCGGAAACCACTCCTTTCGTTGTATATTAAGAGGCAACAGGGCCTGCGATTCTCCATACAAATGTATTCCCCTTTTTTCTTCCTGAATAATGGCTCTAGCACAATCTTTTTTTTTTCATGAAATCATGGTCTGCTGTAGACACGTCCGTAGTTGCTGAAAAAAATTCAGCAACTTATTGGTAAAGAAAATGTGACCCTCCAAAAAATTACAAAAATGCCGTGATTACAGGACTACCAGACAAATTCGAAAAGTTTTTAACATAAAAGAAAATAATAGGAACCTAGTTGTACTCTTTCTTAAAATTTTAATACATTATTGGATCGGCTCAATTTTCGAGGAGAAAAAAGGGGAATACGAAACGTCAATTTCGTTAATTATTTTGTGATATAATCGGTCTGAGCTGCAGCTGTCTCTATCGCACTCAACGGTTACAGACGACAGACGCCTACAAGTTACAAGTGTAACAACCATGTTACAACACAGTTTGCCGTTCCCAGGATATGGCGGTCAATCTTATGCTAATATGAAGGTCTGAAATTTACAACACTTTCATGAATTCCGCTCAGGCTCCCACAGTATTTCTGACATGCCAATCAAATCTTCGTACCTTCATCCGCAAACAGATCGTTTCTTGGGTTAGAATTCAAAATTCAAAAGTCTCTTATTCAAACTAGGCTGAGAATCAGCACTTTTCGAACGTCAAAATTACATAAGACAGTCCCCTAAAACGCCCACCCTTCACCACACTTCCTAGTGCTTTTGCTGGGAAGAAGAAGTGGCGCAACAAACTCCCCAGCAGCACAGCTGTCTGTTCAGTTAGAAAAAAAATAAAAAATGATTCTATACAATAGTATGCAAGACAATTTACAATATGCAAAAAATAAATTAAATAGCTATAATTTAATTTAAATTCAAGAGATTATTAGGTGCGGCCAGACTACGTGGTACTTTAACTTTGCACACACAACGGTGCGACATGGAGGCAACAGCGACCAGGCTGTGGTTACTGCCGCGGTAGCTAGGTCGGTAGCACTTTCCACCCAAACTTCTACCTAAGGCCATGTACTGCGACTAAAACAAATCAAACCTATTGTTATTGAAACTAACACCTCAACATTTACAGCCAAGCTATCTGCCTCTCCCAGCTTCCCTGACCTATTTCTACATGTGAGCCGACAGTCCCGGACGCCTGCCGGCGCCGGCGGTCCCTTCCGGAGAACTTCAATCTCTTTTTTATTGTATAATTGCATAGCACATGTGTGAGCACTGTGACCATGTACCTTCTACGAGTATAAAGCTACCATTTAATGGGTACGTCTTTCATTGACTTGATATGCCCTGGCGGCTAAGAGTATGTCATGCTCACTCAAATGTCTCGCTGGTGGTGGCGTGTGTGTTGGATCGTTGATTTCCCTTCAAAATGGTTGAGCTAAACGGTGCTGATCCATGCGTCATGTTCGTGAACGGGCGCCATCAGTAGGGACTGGTCATCTCTTATCTGCCACGGCTTATTTTAATTTTTGAATTGTTTTTATCTGTTTATTACGGACGCTTTTTTACGTACACGTCTTTCTACATTGTTCTCACATGTATAATTTCAACATGAATGATGTAAACAATATTTTGTAAGAATATATTTTTATTTAAAAGAGTGTCCGTGGAGTTTCTTGCCCGTTCTTCTTCATGGGAACCTACGCTTTGGAATGGGCAACTAGCTTCATATTTCTGACTGACTGACCCCTTGACAATTCAAAAGTGCCTGTAAATGGTTTAATTGAAATAAATGCTTTGAGTTTGAGTTTGAGTCGGACTGACCGATAGTTGTTATACTTAGTCATTATTTAGATAAGTTCCTAATGTGTTTGGTATTAAACGGTATGTACCTGCGTTTTGTTTACGTACTTTAGATGTTGTTTTAAAGGTGTGATGTAAAGTTGGAAAAAAAACATGTGCTTAAAACTTTTTTATGTCTGAGTGTGTGATAAATTGAACGTTGCCCTTTTCACCGCAATCCAGCGTGATGTCAACTTTCAGAGCCATAAACAATTTACACATAGTTAATTTCCTGAGAATCGAAACCCACACAACACGTGACACGGGGCAATCACCTTGACTCCACAGTTTTATCTGTGCAGTTCCATCCATTCATGCGCCGCGTTCATTACTGCTCAATTAGTGGGGACCAAAACTGACGGGACGCATAAATACAAAGGCGTATGCAACACGGACCGTAACTGTTCTGTAACGTAGCCGCGTCCGTATGAATAAAGTATTACAAATTCGATTACACCACAGACATTTGAAAACTATCTCCAATGTCATCGGTGCCGGAAGACATAGTTTTAACAAAAACGACTGCAATACAGCGTATAATAGTACTCGCTCTGTCTCACTGCAGGTATCAAACTTGCTCGCTCAACATAACGTTGGTTACGTTTCTAACCTTTTTTTTTTTGGTCTCGGGGTGGAAAATCCTCATGGATTCCGCCCTGGGGCGGGCGGAGGACATCCATGGGTCTGTCAGACTCGTACTGACTAAAAACCACCCCGGTGTTCCATCTCACACCTACGTCGGGGGTCGCGGGAACGCAGATACTTCCGCGACCCTCGGCTGGGGCCAGCCCGCCTCTGCGGGCCACCTCGAGTTTGGGGGGAGTGAGGTGTTAAACTCCCCCCTTACATCATAGAGAGGCGCACGTGGAACACTACGCACCACCACCTCGGGTCCGATGTATGGGGGGCGACAGACGTCCCCGAGTCCGTCGCCCCTGGACCCATTTAGGGGGGCCGGAAGAGAGCGTTGTCCGCCCTCCTCCGGCGCCCAGTGCGCCTGCTGCGGGCAGGGTGAGAGGATGTGATCTCCCTCACCCTTTCCGCAGCCTCCTTCTGCGAGATGATTGTCTCGCAGAAGGAAACCACCGCGTCCCAGGACTCTTCGCGCGAAGAACCCATTGCACCCAGTTGAAAATTGTTCGACAGTTTATAACCTAACGGAAATAATACTGTGGGTGTCTGCGTTGAATCCGCCTTTTAATCGCTTTATACAAACAAATGCGGCTGCACTGTGTTACATTATCTTGCGAATTGCTTATTATTATCATATTGGTATCCTGCCTTTTCGCCAAAAATTGTTTGGCAGATTATCACTTGCCAACCAACGTTTCGCCGATGTTTCACTTTGACAACTAACGATTAGCAAATTTTTGTACGACAACGTTTCATTTGGTAGAATTATTGTTAAGTTGATTATTATAATGACACAAGACGTTTGGGACATTTATCATTTGTCAAACATTTCACTAGGCCACACAACTATTAGACGAATGACTTTTTGTCAGTGTAACAGTTCCCTTTTCATACATTGATATAATGATAATATGATAGGATACAATGGTACAATGATACGATATATGATAGGTTAGAGTATGAAAAACAACGCACGAGCCGAGCGAGTGAAGCGAGCGTGCCGCGGTAGCGGCCGGCGATGTGCCAGAAGCGGGTCTCCCTTGTTTCATCGAAAATAAATTGCCAAATTATCACTTCCCAAACAATTTTTCGCATAATTTCATTTGCCAAATTATTACTTAGCAAAAAATCTCTTTACAAATAATTGTAACGCAAACCTAATGTTTAGCATGTGAACGTTTATACAATAACTTGTTTACCAACTAGAACTTTTACCAATTTTTATGTAGTCAAATATTTCAGTTCGAAATACTCATTTTACGCAAAAAAAAAATTGCCAAATATTTAGTAGATTTTTTTTAAATAATTAATTTTGTGTAACTATGTAGTTCAGTTTCGGGTAGCCTGTTTTTTTCCATAGTTTCTTTCTATATTATCTAGTCGTTTTTGGCACTCGCCGGCCGCTGCCGCGGCACCGCTCGCTTCGCTCGCTCGGCTCGTGCGTAGGTCACAGTTTTAACATAACCTAACCTAACCTTTATATTTTTGTCATACCAAATCGTATGACGAAACGTTTATTGTCTAAAGATTGATTGCTGTAATAAATAATTATATTAAAGACCAAATGCCTAAATGACATTATCCTTGATAATATTCTGCCAAGTAAAAATTTGGCCAAATGAAAATGTGCGTACTAAAATAATTCCAAACATAGCATTGGTATAAAAAAAGGTTGCAAAAATTTGTTTGGGTAGTGATTTTTTGGCAAAATCTTTTCGGCAAAACGGCAGGATCCCGCCAGAAGCAAATCTCTTTTGTAAAAGGAAACAGTAAGGTTAGGTTAGGTCACAAAAAGACAAAGTAAAAAAAAAAAAAACGAAACCTACTAGTATTGGTAAACAATAAACAACTAAATGAATATTACGCAAACTAAAACATTCTGCTACTTGAAAGTTGGCATTTTAAAAAGTGTCATTATGAAAAGCAGACTAAACGTACAGTTGGTAACTGTGAGGTTGGGAAATGAAACAAAATTATACGATAAGTTGGCAAATGATTATTCGGCGAAATAAAATTCTGCGAAACGTTAGTTGGAAAATGAAAATCTGGCAAACAATTTTCGGCGAAAAGGCAGAGAACCTCTATCTTATTATTATCTCTTTATCCAGCTACAACACAGCGGTTGGTAGTGCAGCCGCATTTGTTTGTATAAGGCAATGAAAAGTCGGATTCAACTTATTCACCCATAGCATTATTTCCGTGAAGAATTTTCAATTAGGTGAAATGGGGTAGGTTAGGTTAGAACTGTGACCAACCGCGCGCGAGCCGCGTGAGTATAGCGAATGGTGCCACAGCAGCGGCTGGCGGGAGCTACTTCCAAGTTGTTCGCAGCTAGGTATGCTATTTAATATTAGCACAGATTAGTAGTATTAGCGCAAACTGCATTACTTCGCCGGCAAGTTTGATACCTATAGTGTAGACAGAGCGAGTATCATTGATGTATTAAAAGAGGTAGATACGGGACTTAGTCACAGCGCCTGGTCCTACTCAACTACGGGATTGCCCGTAGTTGGCACTCAGTCGCGCACGGAACATCGTAGATCACACAGCTCAATAATTTCAGTTTTTTTGTAATAAATACGCATCAAAATGACTTCTTGTGCAGCTAAACAGTGCTTTAATAATGCAAGAAAGAAAAATAAGACACATGGGATTACCTACCACTCGTAAGTACAGCCAAAAATGTTAATTTATTGAAAATTACAATAATATTTTGACGTTTGCTTCGCCATATTTGTGAGAGCGAAATAGATATTAAAAACATGTGTGAAAGACACGATACGCACACAATGCGCGAGGTGCTAACGCGATTTCGCTCGCACGTCAGCGCCGTCTCCTATCTCTGTCCTCGTCTATCGGTAACTGTAGCTTTGCGACTGTGAGATGACACTGATCACAGATGTGTGAGTTTCGGTGCATGTAGTCGTGCGCCGAGCCCAAGTTTACTGATTGCGATGTTAGCGCGTAACATATCTTCCTCCTTTTAATACATCAATGGCGAGTATTGTTTTTGTTAAAACAATGTATTTTGCAGCCGATCACACTACAGACAGTTTTCAAATGTCTGTGGTGTAATCGTGTTAGTAACACTTTATTCATACATACGCGGCTGCCTTACTAACAGCTACTGTCCGTGTTGCATCCGCCTTTGTATTTACGCGTCCCGTCCGAGTTTTGGTCCCTACAAATTGAGCAGAGATGGACGCGGCGCAGTCTAGGACAGATCACCCCTTAACGTGGTTTCCTAGGCACGGAGGGGAGATATTTATGTAGTGGAAGCTCACCCATCCACGGCGTAGCTTAACCTGCGAACAACAGTCTGAGCATCTGCTTTTATATTTACGCGGACGGGACACGGATGCTGGACGGGGTAGGATGTACTGCTCCATATAAAATATTCGTGAAGTTTTAGCATGGCTCATGCCCGACACGGTCTACATTGCATGAATCGTCCCTTAGCCGTTGGTTCCAGCTGTCATTCGTAGATCTTTGACAGTCGAGTCGGGTAGTCAGAAGTCCAAAAGTCCGACAAGCAGTCTTACAAAGGGGTATCGAGGGGTTGTGGAGATCTGATAGGCCGTCACTGCATGTAAAATATGCAGCTATTCAGTTGCATCTGGTTAGACGGGAAGCAAATTCAAATTCAAAATATTTTATTTCACATAAACCTACATGGGCACCTATGAAACGTCAGAAGCTAGGTGCACGGTTCCAATTGGTCGTTACCTATGGAGAAGAGCCGGCAAGAAACTCCACGGTTAGGTACTCTTTTTAAAATAATTGGCTTTTACAATATTTTCAAATAACAGTGTTATTAGGTATGGGAGGACAGTGTAGGTCTTTCAACAAGTATAAGGTACTTAACAGAATAATGATGGTCCACAAATCTACAGTCCACTAAGCCAGCGTTCTCACCATAGATATAATAAAGAAGTGTTGTTTTTAATATTTCTATGGTATATAATGTCAAAATAGGGTGATTATGTCAAGGAAGAATATCAAAAATATAAACATGGTAATTTGGGAGCAGTCAATAGACTTTTACATAATTTGCCGTTAATGAGGTACCAGGGAAGCCACATGTGCAGAAGGAATTTTCGCCAAACTTTCTTGTCTTCAACGTAGTCTTTAATTTTATAATATGCTTTCTTGAAAAGGACGCGTTTAATGTGGGTTTTGAACTTCCCATCGCTAAGTTCTGTAACCGACTTAGGCAACTTGTTATAAAAGAGGATACTGCTTATAAGAAATGGCTTGCTTGTTTTAGTTAATCTAAATTTGGGTATCACAATTTCATGTCTATTTGGACGCCCATGGGCGGCTTTAAAACTCTGACACCAGGTTAGTCACTAACCACACGATAAGAAGAAGATGTCTATTTGGAAATCGCTTCTTATTTTAAAAAGTCCTAAGCCGACTCCGAAATAGCTGACACAACCTAAGGCAACAAGATTGATTGCCTTCACTTAAATAATTATGAAATATACACACATTAACACGGTCTAGGGATATTTTTAAAAAAGCGAATTACTATCAATGTGTTAATTATTTATATGACATGTATATATTTAAAAGATACGTTATTTAATATTCTACCATTTTTTGATAATGGTTAAGGTACTTAGATTAAAATTTGAGGATTATATCCAAGATAAAAATGCTTGGAAACATGCTGGTCCTGCTCCATAGGACAATTTAGAATCTAGACAAAATCAAACTGGTTGCCAATTTAATTGTATAATATTATTTTTTTAAACATTAATTTTATATTCTGTGATTACTTGAACTCACACACTGACTTATTATTAGTAAAACTTGTTAAAATGTTAAGAATATCGTATAATTTTACAATGTTTGTAAATATGTGAGCACTATGCATCTATCACATAATTAATTTATGTCATTCCTTCATTTTTCATTCTTTTTACCTATCGTGGTATAGTAATCTTATTCTAGGTGCATCGGCTTCAGAAATAATTATATAATTAATGTATACAGAATATTGTGAAAATATTTTAAAAGAGTAACGGTGGAGTTTCTTGCCCATTCTTCTCCATACGAAAACGACCTTTTGGAATGGGCGACTAGAATCAATTAAAATATCTTTTTTTGTAAATGTTGACGTTCATAAGTGCCTTTTTTGTGCCTAAATGAAATAAATTATTTGACTTTGACTTTGACTTTGATTTCAGGATTTTATGGAAAAAAAAATGAAGCATAGACGGAAACCGTATATGAATTAACTTTTAATTTGTGAGTAAAAACTTGAATTTAGTAGTCTGAGAAAGCGCCCATGATGTTCATAACACATCGGCAACGATTCGGCATGCTCAGAACAAGGTTGTCAATGTCTTGCTGCGGAATATTGTCCCATGTCCTTCTGAGGTGCGCAAAAAGTTGATCTTCTGTAGCCAGATTTTCAGGAACTTCCTTCAGAGCTCTTCTTTGCAGCATATCCCACGCATGCTTAATGGGATTTAGATCTGGCGATTGAGCAGGCCAGTCTAAGGCCCTAACATTATGTGTATGTAACCAAGCTGCTACCGTTCTCGCCGTGTGTGCCCGGGCATTGTCGTGCATGAGCAGGAAATCTTGCCCCATTTGTGTTCTGTGGGGCAAGATTACGGGCCCCAGCACCTGTTGGACGTATCGTTCTGCCGTCATATTGCCCCGCACCCAAACGAGATCCGTCCGTCCTCCAAGACGAATTCCTGCCCAAACCATAATTGTTCCTCCTTGGTATGGGTGAACTTCCTGAGGGTTCTGGAGACGGCTCCATCGTCCAGGAACTCGCCAAACACGCGTCCTTCGTGAATCTGGATGGAAGCCGAACCTGGATTCATCCGTGAACAGCACATTGGACCATTGCTCACGGCCCCAGTCCACGTGGTTCCGAACCCATTCTAATCGTCGTCCACGATTGCCTCTCCGTAAAGGTGGGACCCGGAGTGGTCTACGAGAGCGTAGATTGCTTTCATGCAGTCGCCTTCTTACAGTTTGGTCACTCACAAGCACTTGGTGTAACACTCGCAGCCTTTGGACCAATTGAGTCGCCGTTGCATTTGGTTGAGCTCGCGCAGTAATTTGCAAAAATCGGTCTTGTCTGGGGGTAGTGATGCGACTTGGCCCCCGGTGCCTCTCCGCTACTTCACCTGTGGCACGATAGCGTGTCCACAATCTTGAAATTACATTTTGATGGGTCCCTATGGCCTCAGCAACATTACGCTGAACAGATCCAGCTTCCAGCATTCCCACAGCTCGTAACATCTCCGCCCTCGTCAAATGTCGGCGTTGCATGGCTACAATACCTCAATTTTAACTTTATCTTTCGTTTAAAAATGAAAAAAAACTGTAACTAAACGTAATTCGTATTGTTTTCTAAATTTCGCACAAATGAAAATTCCCTCTCCTATACATCAAGACATTTTTATGCCACCGAAACAAAAGAATTTTCAAAAATTTTAATTTGGAATTAGTCTGAGATAAATTACAAACAAATTGGTGTATAAAAGATTCCAATGCGGCCAGTACTTTTCGAGTTATTTAATTGAGTATGAAATATCCCTAGACCGTGTTGATGTGTGTATATGAAAATCGAGCCCACAGACTACTTAGAGATACTACGTAATCGAGCCTTAGAAAGAGACTGTCACATAGATATGATTGACAGAGACAATAAATACTCTATGAAGCCAAAGTTGTTCTTAAACTTGAAATGCCAAAAGGCAAAGCATCATGTGGTGTTCCGGCCAGATCATTGAAATGAACAGGACTACTTCTAGTGATCATATAGTAAATAAAATAGTTAGATTATCCACCGGTAGAGGCATTGATGTCGCTTTTTTTGTTGTGCATCATGGCGGCGGCATACAACAAATCAAACACAATAGTGTGACCACGCAAAAAAATCGATGGACTTTTATGGTTTCCAAATATGATATTATGGAAAGCTATCAACTTGGTAGTAGGTAACGCTCGCCGGCCGCAGCCGCAGCGTGAAATGCAACATAGCACTTAAAATTAGTTTTTAAAATAAAAAAATTACGCCGCTTATGTGGCAGTCCGCCCACATGGGTTAGGTTAGAACTGTGACCAACCGCGCGCGAGCCGAGCGAGCAAAGCGAGTAGGTCCTGGTACAGTTAGAAGTTGCTCAGTCTCATCATATGAGAGACCTTGTAGGAACCCTTATATTTTCGCCCTGCCCGTCTGTCTATCTGTCCGTCTGTCCGGGGCTTTGCTCAGACTCTTTGTACCAGAAAGCTGTAATTTGGCATGGGTAGTATACATTTTTTTAGGGGTCAAAAAAAAAACATCCCCACTTCACGTGTAAGGGAGCCTTCCCTGAGTGTGGGGTGTCATTGGAAAGGTCGTTCAAAAATGTTGAGAGCTTATCATTACCCTTTTTGGGATGCAGGGATCCGTTTGCGAAATTTAGGTGTACCTATGTAATTGCTTTTGCGTAAATTGCGTCATTACGGTGTGCTAAACGAAGCTATCAACGTTTTAAATTCATATTTAAATAATAGGTCGCAATGTGTAGATGTTGATGGTGTAAAATCTTCCGGGCTACCAGTTCAGTTAGGTGTACCCCAAGGCTCAATACTGGGTCCATTCTTGTTCTTAGTATATATCAATGACTTAATAATTTGCAATATATTCTAATAATAATTTGCATGTAAATATTAGTAAAACAAAAATTGTTCAATTTGGGTCGTAAGCGAGAGAAATTTAACATTAATTATAATGGACAACCTCTATTAGAGGCAGAGGAAACTACTTTTCTGGGAGTTTCATTGGACGGCCACTTCTCATGGAAACCACACGTAGAAAAAGTATGCAACAAACTGAACAAATTCGTTTATGTTCTCTACACACTGCGAAAGACCTCGTCGCAGAGTACGATGTTGACTGCGTATCACGGCTGCGTTGCTTCGACTCTACAATACGGCCTTATACTATGGGGTAACTCAACAGACGCTGTTAAAGCCTTTAGGGTACAAAAAAAATGCATTCGAGCCATTTGTGGCATTCCACCATGGGAATCTTGTAAACCATTGTTTCTAAAATTAAAAGTTCTTACATTACCCAGTATGTATATTATAGAATGTGCTAAATTTGTCCGACGGCACTTTGACCTGTTTGAAAAGGCTCAAGACCGTTGCCCTCGAAAAGTAAGAGATCCAGATAGAATAGTTCTGCCTAGGGCTCCAAGGACTTCTCTGTATAAAAAGAACTGTTATCACATGTGCGGACTTATCTTTAACAAAATACCAAAGAACTTTAAAGAGTTACCAAATAATTTATTTTTTATAAAGTTAAAATTATGGATACTGGAATAACGATTTTATTCTAATATTATGATTATTATAACTATGATTTTTTAAATAATGATAATAGTCTATTTTAATTTAATGTAACAATAATTTATAAAATGAATTTATGTTAAATTAATTAACAATAGAAACGTTTAAAGCATACCATTGGACATAAATATTATAATACTCTAGCATTTAAATACATTTTTCATCCCACCATCTCGGAAAGAGTATTTTTAATCTTCAGTATCTGAGTGGAAAAGCCGTTTTTATTCTCTAGAGGATAAAGTAAATTGAATTTAGAACATCGTGTGCACTAAGTTTGTGAATTAAAAAAAACATTAAACCTATTTACTGCTACCTCTATGGTGCCGAATATATCATACAACTTTTTTTTAATTTGTTAAAAACTCAGACTCGGAACCTTCTTGGTGTTCTTTTTTCAATTTGCTTTGTACGCGGTTCTTTACGCGGCATTTTTTCACGTCATTGTTAAACCTTAGGTATATTAAAAACAAGAAACTTGAAAACAAGTGAAAAAACTAAAATGAGTGATTCTAGCGACGAGGAAGTTTGCTTGACGCCAACAGAATTGACTGAAACTGTTAATAATGCGCAAATGAGCTTTCTCCCTCAACAATCACGCGAGAAGTATTTAAAACAGTACGATATGTTCAACACGTGGCGACTAGCAAAAGGAGCCAAAACTTTCTCAGAAAACGTTTTGCTGGCATATTTTATAGAATTATCCGAGAACAAGAAAGCAAGCACTCTATGGAGTACGTATTCGATGCTAAAAGCAACAATAAAGATGAAAAAAGACAAACATATCGATACCTATCCTAAATTAGTGGCATTTTTAAAAAGAGCCTCATCTGGTCATCAACCAAAAAAATCGAAGGTTTTCACAGTATCTGATATTGAAAAGTTTCTTAACGAAGCACCCGATTCCGTATATTTGGCGGCAAAAGTAAGTCAGTTGCACATTCAGTATCTACTTAAGTATATTAATCTCAATTAAATAGTATACTTAGTAGATGTTGATAGGCATAATTATGCGTTCATATCAATTTTATTCATTTATCTACTACAATACTCTTTACGTTACAGGTTGTTCTTATTATTGGAATAAACGGAGCATGTCGAACTAATGAACTAACACAACTTAATGTCAAAAACATTGAGAAACATTCAGATGACTTACTATTAATTAATTTACCTAATACAAAGACAAAAAGAGACCGCAACTTCGTCATTCGCAAGGAATACGTAACGATTGTTGAGAAATATCAAGCCTTACGCCCGCCTAACACTCCAATCAATCGATTTTTTCTACAGTATCGCAATGGAAAGTGTGTTAGACAGCCTATGGGTACTAATAAAATTGGCAGTATCCCACGAGAAATAGCAACATTTCTTGAACTTCCAGAACCCCTGTTGTACACGGGTCATTGTTTCCGACGAACTTCAGCCACACTTTTGGCTGATTCCGGAGCTGATCTGCTGTCCCTTAAGCGCCACGGAGGCTGGAAGTCCAATGCAGTTGTAGAGGGATACATAGAGGATTCCATCCAAAATAAGTCTAAAATATGTGAAGGCATCGTAGGAGCCATTACACTGAAAGAGCCTCAATCGGATCCTTGTACTGGCCCTTCTACATCAAAAATAAGCCGTTATGAAACACCTAACCATCTCCCTCTCTCTCCAACATTCACGCCAAGGGAATCCGATGAATCGGTACAACTATTAAGTATGACAGATAGTTTACCGAAAAACAGTACACAAGTGACTAACACCAATATTACAGTACCAAACAAAAATATTACACTCAATTTAAATAACTGTAGCAACGTTACTTTAAAATTTTCTTAATTATACCTTAGTATTATTTTGTTATAATTTAAAGATTATTCTGTAATACTTACCTGTCATAATGTAGTAATTAATACCTAAACTGAAATAAAAGTGTACCTATCTTGTGATTGTAAACGTTTTTTTTTTTGCATTTAGTCATTTCCTCGCTGAGGTGGAATGAAAAGTTACGTGTTGCACTCGAGTGCAAAGATTTTTCACCTCGTGCTCTTTTGATTCCCTCGCTAACGCTCAGGATTCTAATTTTGAATCACTCGCTGCGCTCGTGATTAAATTTTAGAATCCTTCGCTTGCTCGGTCATCAAAATTGAACACGCGGTTAAAAAGCAACTTTGCACTCTTGTATAACAAATAACTAGTAATGTTTTGCATGTCAAATGTCTGACTTTGTATTAGGAACTTATTATTGACTATAACACCAACACTGTACCAATACTTATTGCAAATAAATGATTATGATTATGATTATACTTACCATTATATTTAAAGGATATCTGTGAAGTTGTACTGTTTGCAGATGATACCTCTCTTATTTTTAAAGTAGACAGGAATAGACAAGATTTTGACGATGTAAACAGTGCACTGTCAATGGTTACGGATTGGTTTACGGCAAATAACCTAGTTCTCAATGCCAAAAAAACGAAATGTGTAAAGTTTGCCCTTCCAAACGTTAGAAATCTAGGAACCCAACATCGTCTTAGATAAAGAGGTGCTTGAAACTGTAAACTCGGCAGTTTTTCTGGGCATAACAGTAGATGCCAAACTTCAGTGGGGCCAACATATATCGAGCCTAGCGGGAAGGCTCAGTTCAGCCGCCTACGCCGTCAGAAAAGTAAGACAATACACTGACGTTGATACAGCTCGGTTAGTCTATTTTAGTTATTTTCATAGCGTTATGTCCTACGGTATTCTGCTGTGGGGCAAAGCTGCAGATATTCAAAATATATTTGTCCTCCAAAAACGACCTATTCGAGCAATTTACCAGCTAGGCGCCAGAGTTTCTCTGAGAGATTTTTTCAAAGATATCGGTATTCTCACAGTGGCATCACAATTCATCTTCGCCAACATCTTATATATTAGGCAAAATATACACTTATACACTAAAAACAGAGATATTCACAATGTTAACACTAGAAGTAAGGATAAACTACGTGCTCCCTTTCACCGGCTTCATAAGGTTCATAACTCATTTGTTGGGCTTGGTATAACTTTTTATAACAAGCTACCCTCTTCTTTGCTAGATTTGCCTTTTAATGCGTTTAAAACTAAATTAAAGTCCAACCTTTGTTTGGCACGCCCTTTATGCCTGGAGGCTTTATTTTCTTTTTTTAGATATTTGTTACGTTTAGTTATTTTTATTTCTGCTTGAGTATAGTTCTCGATGCTTTTGGTTGGTATATTGGCGTGTGCTAGCTGTCATGTGGCTATTAATTATAGTTATTTAATTTATAATTTCAATTATTTTTTGCGTATTGTAAATTGTCTTGCATACTATTGTATAGAATCTTTTTTTTTTTCTCTAACTGAACAGACAGCTGTGCTGCTGGGGAGTTGGTTGTGCCACTTCTTCTTCCCAGCTAAAGCACTAGGAAGTGGTGAAGGGTGGGCGTTTTGGGGGACTGTCTTATGTAATTTTGACGTTCGAAAAGTGCTGATTCTCAGCCTAGTTTGAATAAATGACTTTTGAATATTGAATTTTTTGAATTGGAGATTTGTATGATCATTTTAAAATATATTTTTTTTTTTTTTTTTTTATTTCAGCTAATCAAAGTACTGGCCCAAATTATCTATACAATTTGACCATTTTGATGGCAGTTTGTTTATTTATCCCTTTACTGTAGAAGTCTGCCGGAAGGGAAGCGATGAAGTCAGCGAAAGCGTTTTGTACTGCCTCTCGTGTGTTGAATTTTTTCCCACTTATTTTTTTTTTTTAATTTAAAAAAAAGTAGAATGCAGTTGGGGCAAGGTCCGGTGAGTACGGTGGGTGACGGAGAGCTTCCAGCTGTAACTCTTGTAGCTTTGCGATGGTCTGTCGTTAAGTGTGATCTCGCACGTTGTCGTGGAGAAGCAATGGGGAAGAGCGATTGACTAGTCTTGGTTGTTGAATTACGAGCTTCTCCATCATTGTTTGCATTTCTTGGCAATATACATCTGCCGTCACTGTTGTGCCATTCGGTAAGAAGCTGTGATTTACAAATCGGCACAGGTCCACCAGACAGTCACCATCATCTTCCTATAAGTAATATTTTTTTAGCGCACTGATTAGGTGCTGTACCCGGGTCCACCCACTGAGACGAACGCTTACGGTTGTCGTACAGGATCCAGTTTTCATCGCAGGTAACAATTCGATTAAGAATTCCCTCGTTTCTATGCCGATTCAGTAGTGCTATGCATGCTTCGAGTCTTTGACGCGTAAATCTCGCTGTTGGTCGCTTAGTTCGTGTGGCACCCACTTATCTAGCTTTTTTATCTTTCCGATTTGACGCAAGTGCTTTAAATGTTGTTTTGACACTAACACCCAAGGCTCGCAGCAAGCTCAGCCGTAGATTAAGTTGGATCCGCTTCCACTATCACCTTCAATTCGTCTTTGTCGACAATGGTTACCGGCTGACCGCGAGGCTCGTTCTTCAACTCAAAATTTCCAGATTTAAAACGATTGAACCAATAATGTACCGTGTTTATGCAAGCAGTGTTAGGCCCGTACACATCGTTAATGTTTCGTGTTGTTTGCACAGTTGCGGTATTTCCACGTAGGAACTCATATTCGAAAATTGTACGAATTTTCAGTTTATCCATGGCGCCAAAAACTACCACAATGTCATAAAAACAACTAAAAATAAATGACTGAATTTGAAATTAAATTAACACGTCTTTCGAATAAAATTCATTTGAATTTCGAATTGCGCGCCAATCCACAGATAATTAAATCTGAAAATGCTGGTTATAGAATCTCCAATTACATAGGTAAAGACCTATTATTACAATTTTCAAACCAAAGATATCATAATTAATATTTGCAGTAACATATTGTTACCAAGTAATTGCGTCATACAAAAACAAATAATTACTTAGGTACCTACGTATTTATACCATGTTTCCATTTAGTAATTGTGTGCTGTAATTTATTTAAATCGTTGTACGTTGGTCCCGGCTGTCATTCGTAGATCTTTGACAGTCGTTACGGGTAGTCAGAAGCCGAAAGTCAACTACCAGTCTTACCAATGGATATCGTGTTACCCAATGATTGGGTTGTGGAGGTCAGATAAGCAGTAAAATACTGGTATTCACCTGCATCCAGTCAGACTGGAAGCTGACCCGAACCAAGTTGGGAAAATGCTTGACAGGTGATGAATTATACAAATCTATTCATTGAAATGTTCATTGAATTCGTTCTATTTTGTGAATGTGAGAACGCTGCCGCGCTGTAGGCTTAGTAGACTGTATATTTGCTGACCATAATTATTTTGTTAAGTACCTGGTACTTGTTGAAAGACCTACACTGTCCTCCCATACCTAATAAAAATGTTATTTGAAAATATTGTAAAAACCAATTATTTTTAAAAGAGTAACCGTGGAGTTTCTTGCCCGCTCTTCTCCATAGGAAACGACCAATTGGAACCGTGCACCTAGCTTCTGACGTTTCATAAGTGCCCATGTAGGTTTATGTGAAATAAAATATTTTGAATTTGAATTTTGAATTTTGAAGGAGCTAGTCCGTGGTAGTAGGTACTACCACCATACCTACATAAAAATAGTCTTTCAGAACGAATTTCGGTCATGGTGACCAATCCCAGCGGAGACCGTGTACGTTACCCCAGCAGGAAAGTGTCTCCTAGAGTTATATGAGTGGAACGTTTAATTGGTGCCTTAGCTGCTGTAAATGTTGGGCACGCCACTATTGCGGCGATAAGTCCCCTCTTTGAGGAGTGGCTGGAGAGGCGCCACGGCGTCCTCACCTTCCGCCTGACGCAGGTCCTCACCGGACACGGCTGTTTCGGGAGGTACCTGTTTCGGATAAGGCGGGAGGAAACGCCCGGGTGTCATCACTGCGTGGATCGCCCGGAGGACACGGTGGAGCATACGGTGGAGGTATGCCCGGCTTGGGCAGAGCACCGCCGTGTCCTCGTGGAGGCGATCGGTGGCGGGGATCTCTCGCGTCCGGCCCTGGTCCAGGCCATGGTACGGAGCGAGATGCGAGATGGGAGGCCGTCACCTCCTTCTGCGAAGCAGTAATGCTCGCGAAGGAGGAGGCGGAGCGCATGAGGGAGGACCACCGCTTACGGCGCGCTAGCAGTAAGACGTGTCGCAAGACGCTCCGTTAAAATTAAATATTTTCTTTTTATTTATAAGTCATATTAATACAGTTCTACACCAACAACACAGTGCTTAAGTTACAACACGTATTGGTAAAATAATATCTACGAGTTATTCCTCAAATGCGAAGAAATAAGTAGTTTAAAATTCAAAAGAAGCAACACAACACCAAACAACAGTGAGTCACATCTGCGCGAGCTGCTCCTATTCGACGGTTGGTGGTGAGTCAGAACACGCGAAGCGGCTCGGTGCGCTACCATATATGGTCACAAATCGACAAATTGCCCCGCTCACTAAGACCGAGTGTCAGTCGCATCGATCGTTGAGAAACATTATTTCAACACATCATTCTAAGTTGATTTGGTCTAGTGGTAGCAACGCCGGTTTGGGACGTGTGTCGCTGGTTCAAACCCGAGCGACGATAACACTTTTTGTGATTTTAAAGATTTTAAATAATTGAAAAATGTCGTCCACTTTGAATAAACGGGTAAGCAGTGACCGCAAGACAGCACAAGTTACTTGTAACATTTGCAAGAAATGTGTTAGTATTAAAAGCACTGCTCTATGTTCAATTTGCAAAAAAAGATATGAATTTGACTGTGTGGGATATCCAGAATCCACTTATCGCTTAAAGGACATCGAGGCAAGAAAAAAGTGGAAATGCACTATTTGTATAAAAAACAAAACTGACACAAATGTTGATGCAGCTACATCTAACATAACACTTAGAAGAAAGCATAACGGATCAAGTAAACCTTCTTCTTCTCACCAACAGATGATTCCCAAGCAAAATTTTGTATTAAATGAGAATATTTCTCAAATACCGGCCACCCCAGTACTTGTGGAACATGCAAACAACTATGATAAATTCGAGCCAAATATATCTACGGAAAACTCCTTCGAATCTCTGCCGCTAGATGAAGATATCGATATTTTGTCTCATACTTTGGAAAGAAATCCACAACTATTTAGAAGCTGTCCAAATCTTAGATCCAATCACTTTTATTTAATAGAAGAATTAGAAAATAAAGTATCTGCACTGACGAATAAATTAGAAATTGCTGAAAATGAAATAGCTAACCTTTTATCAGAAAACTGCTCTCTTAAAAAACAAATGTCTATGTATGGCACTCAAATTAATCAACTTAAAGATATTTGTAAATCGACGCCCAAAAGATCATCACAGAAGAAAAGGACTAAAGATTCTATACAAACTAAATTAGACTTCTCAGAGCAAATAATTAGTCCTAACGCACAATGCTCACAAGCTAAAGAAGACAATGCAATCCAGGAAATAAACAATGATATGACTGAAAGGATATTAGTGGACTGCTCAAATAAACAACGACTTGTAAACGTCAAACGCGCAAGCCAATTAAAACGTAATTCAAAAAGAAATATCTACATAATTGGAGACGAAAAAGTAAGAGGTCTATCAGCACATCTAATACACACTAAGACTGGTAAATGGAATGACAATTACAACATCGAGGGTAAAGTCCAACCTTATGCTTCATCGAGCGAGATCCTACGAAATCCGGATGTTCTATCAAGCACCCTATCTGACAACGATATTGTCATACTGTCAGTTGGTAAACATGATACAAATCCCTACAAGTTGTTAACCAATCTATGTAGTACTCTGTGTAGTTTAAGCAATTGTACAGTGTTGTTGTTGAATGTTTCACAAAATAGATATCTTAATGTTAAAAAACTTAATCATGAACTAAGATTGTTTACCAAAAACTTTAAAAATTGTAGGTTTGTTGAAGTTAATGAGTTGGATGTCAATTACGAAAAGAAGCTCTCAGAGATAGATTTAATATCCTTTAAGCTTAATATAGAAATTGATTTTATGCAATATGAAAAAAGTTCCTCAAAATTGGGTTTAATTGATCGAAACTCACTTCATGACACTAGTAAGAAGAGCAATACATTTTTTCGTTCCTAACTCCCCCATTCATAGAACTTCAGTAATTACTGACAACTCAAAACCAGATGGCCGACTTGGTGACGTGCGAATCTTACACCAAAATATAGCCGGTATCTGCAACAAACTAGCCATGTTAGAAGTAACTTTATCTGAATTAGTAGAAAACAATAAGGAAGCTGATATATTATGTTTTAGTGAAACTTTTGTTAAACAAGGCTCGGAAGCTAACATTAAACTTGATCATTTTAAATTAGCTGCGGTATTTAGTCGAGATAAATGTAGAGGGGGGACTTGTATTCTGACTAATAAGATGTTTAACACCAAAACATTGAGTATTCTTTCAAATCTAGCTACGAAATTTTATTTTGAATGGTGTGGCGTAGAGATTATTGGTTTGAGCTTGATAGTTGTTAATATTTATAGAATACCTGATCAGAGAAAGGCACAAATGAGTATCTTTCTTCATAAACTTGACATGTTGTTAAATTACTTGACAGACCAATACATAAGAAAGAAAATAATAATTTGTGGTGATTGGAATATCGACATTTTAAAACATAGCTGTGCAGCGAAGGAACTGTTAAGCATACTTCATAACTATAATTTTGAAGCTCACATAAAATCACCAACACGGGCGAACTCTTGCATTGATCAAATCGCCAGTAACGTTAAGAATGTTCAGGCAGAAATTCATCACCTCGGCCTGTCAGATCACGAAACAGCACAAACGATTACTATAAAAGCGAAAAAACACAAAACAATATCTTATTGGTCTGAATTGAAGCGTGACTACTGTTCGGATAATGTCGTTAAATTTTGCGAATGTATGTCGTCTCTTTCATTTTTGGAAACACGTAACTCTGACTCTGTATCAGAAGCTTTTAATTCATTTTATGGAACATTTACTTTATTTTACGATCTGTGCTTTCCGGTAATTAAGGTTAAAGTTAATAATAAACCAGTCACACAAAACTGGATAACGAAAGGCATTAAAAAGTCTAGTCAAACGAAACGTCGGCTATATCAAAAATTCATAAGTAGTAAAACTAATAAAAAACACAATGAGGAAAACTATAAACTTTATACTCGTGTGTTTAAACGATGTGCACAGAAAGCACATAAAATTGTGATGACAGGGCGAATACAAAAGCACAAAAATAAATGTAAAGCTACTTGGAATGCTATTTCCTCAACTATAAGTACTAATGACCTATTTAAAAATGACATTGACGAATTAAATTTAAATAATGTGACATATAACAATCCATTAGACATCTGTAATTTATTTAATAACCATTTTATTAATTTGACATCCAATCAGCCAACTAATTCTAATAATGTTATGCTAAATCTAAATAACAAAAATTTAAATACTATTTTCTTGAACCCTGTAGACGCGATAGAAGTATATAAAATCATTATGTCCCTAAATAATAGCAAGACTAGTGGATATGACGTCATTGCCACGCAAGTTTTGAAAGCGTGTGCTACTTGGATATGTCATCCAATAGCGCATATAATAAATTTATCGTTCTCGGAAGGTGTATTTCCTGAGCAGTTAAAAATGTCTATCGTGAAACCACTTTTTAAAGCGGGAAACAAGTCCGACCCTAATAACTATCGTCCTATCACCATAGTACCTATTATGTCTAAAATTTTTGAAAAAGCAATGCTTATCAGGTTAAATAATTTTCTCTATACACATAAAATATTATGCAAAGAGCAATTTGGTTTCCGTAAGGGTAGTTCAACTGCTCTTGCAATCTTTAACTTAATTAAACTTGTAACAGAAAGCATAAACAATGGCAATCCACCGGTGTGTCTCTTCTTAGATATGAGCAAGGCCTTTGATTTTGTGAATCATTCGAAGCTCTTAAACAAATTGGACTTCTACGGCATAAGAGGAAAAGCTCATGAATGGTTAGCTAGCTATCTAAGAAACAGGAAACAGTGTACCGAGATATCCAAAGTAGTAAAGAAAAATTACAAAACTTATACCAAAGAGATTTTTACTTCAATAGCAATAATAAATAAGTGTGGTGTGCCTCAGGGTAGCATTCTCGGTCCTTTACTTTTTTTGCTATATATAAATGATCTTCCGGAGGCCATTTTGCAGAAATGTATCCTATTTGCAGATGATACTACAGTTATTATAAAATGTCACGACAAAAAAGATCAGTCACCGAAAAGACCCTATCAGATATAATAAGCTGGATGGAAAGTAATAATTTGAATATTAACATTAGTAAGACTGTAGACGAGCAGCTTATGTCGTTTGAAGGGGGCGGTTTGTTATAAGGTTTGGCACAGTAGAAAAACCACAAGCAGCTAATGTAATAGATCCACGTATATTGCACATAAAACACACACACAATATATTTAAAATACACAACAGTAATACAGACAAAGGTTAGAGCTAGATGTAATCCGAATTTAATTGAATTTATTTAGCACGAATTTATACCTCAAGTAGCGAGATGTTTGTAGGAACGAAGTTAAAGCTCAACTGACTAAGAATCTGAGACTTTCTAAGAGAGTACTAGGCAACTAGTACTAGGCAACTACAATTGTAAAATCAGACCCGATACCTTAAGTAGATTTTTACTATAGGGCAAGTAGCGGGTACCATTTGTGCAAACACAATAATTTGCTCCTATACAACAGGGCAGTTCGCTATTCAGGGACGCGACAGAGGGTCGGGGTATAGCTGAGTATTTCCCATTTTGCTATGACGAGGGTGTTTACACGAATGAGGGAGGCAGGGTTGCGCAGGTGCAAGTTATGACATGATAATTACTTCTAGAACAATGGATTACGTAATTATAAACACAGATAGGTATTCTCATGGTTTTAAATAGGTATTCAGGTGGGAAATAGTCTAGTCAGTGTTGTAGTCATAATCAAAACATTGTATTATGACTGACAACGGAGTTATATACCTTTTATTACATAAGGACAGGTAAACAAGAGAAAATAAGGTATTTTTAGTTACCTGTAGACACGGACAAATGTCTAACACATCTTTTAGTTAAGTCGGTGTCTATAGGTACATTGGTTATTGCTAGAGACCTGATTTTGTGTCAGGAATCTTTGATTTTACTAGACTTTCTTGTTCTAACTTGTCGGATCATTTATTCGAAACATTCTATATTAAGTTGACATGTTAGAACTGGGCCAAAACTTTCCAGATTTGATGCTACCTACTGGACTTCATGTCCCGACTTGATTAATATCCACACATGATTCGACTTGATACTATTTTAACATGTGCAGATGTACTTACTAACAATAATCAGTTTATTAGGTAGGTATTTAGTGTGCTTCCTTAACAAAGACGAAATCAATACAATGTAACTCCTATAATACCAAACAATTACCTTTGGACATTAATTGCAAAGATGAAAAAGTACATCAAGTGGATGAATTAAAAATTTTAGGACTTATTGTAGATAAACATCTAAATTGGAAATGCCATGTGGAACATATTTGTCAGAAACTTGATAGGTTTGTGTTTGCGTTGAAAAAGTTAAGGCAAAATGTATCTGTAGAAGCTGCTCTTTCGGCTTATCACGGCTATGTGTCATCTGTCCTAAGCTATGGACTTATAATGTGGGGCAACTCTACCGATTCTGACAGAGTTTTCAAGCTTCAAAAACGTTGCATCCGGGTTATAAACAAAGCATGGTTCTTAGATAGTTGTAAACCTCTCTTTAAAAAATGTAACATTCTTCCACTTCCCTGTATGTACATAAGAGATATCTGCGTTTTTACCAAGAATCACTCGCATTACTTTAAGCAACGTAGTGAGGTTCTACCAAGACAAAAAAGGGCTAAGTTTCACAACTTATTGTATCAGCCACCTAGTCATAAAGATATTTATAAAAAAAATGTGTTTAATATGTGCATACTGATTTATAATGACATTCCAAATGATTTAAAATTGTTGCAGGGTAATCTATTTAAAAAAAAATTGACCGATTGGCTACAAGAGAGCTGTTTCTATAGCATTAAGGAATTTATGGAATTTAAAAATTAATGTTAGGTATGTACTATTGAATGAAAATGAATAATTGAGTTTAGAATAATTGTAATAAAATTAATTGCATGATAATAATTACATAAATAGACGTAAGTAAATAATTTGCACGCTTGCTTGCAGGCAGAATACAATGACTTTTAGGACATAAGATCTTTCCTTGAATTGGTATGTATTTTCTAGCAAATAAACATTTTTGGTTTGATTTGATTTGAGGGAAAGGCAAATTTCGCGCCCTCACGCCCCTAGCCGCCGCAGGAGGAGACGCCCTGGGCGTCGGGAATCGATCGCGGATTCCCGGGCACCGTAGGCGCGGGCTTGCGGACGGTGAGCAATGGGTAGCTCGCCGTCCGGTAAGGACCAAGCCCGGGTCGACGGCGCGTTGTGTTCCACGCGCGCCTCAAAGAGTGTCAGCGAGTGAAGGGGTCCGATGAGACCATTGCCTGCCGGGGTTGCGGGAAAGTCCGAAAGGGATACCGTGGCCCCCTGGCATTGCACAGGCAACAGAAGGAACACGGGTGGGTTTTAGTCAGTAAGAGTCTGACACGCCCTCCCGCTCCACCCAGAGCGGGAGACGTCATTTGATGATTTCCCAGCCAAAAAAAAAAAAAAAAAAAACAAAAAAACAAAAAAAACAAAAAAAAAAAAGGCCAAGAACTAGTCATTATTGTTGAGTTTTTGTTTTATTTTATCTTTTTCCCCCTATCATAATGTTATCCTGGACACCATGGTATATTGATATACTTCGCCAGGTATAGCATTCCGAGACACACCGGTCACGTGGGAGACACAAGTCTACGTCATCACATCTGTGTTACCAGTACTGTGTGTTAATAATAACTCCCCAACCACCTTTATTACCAGTGCGAATCCGATAAAACAATGAGGTTATAATTAACATACATTGAGATATGTTTAAATTGAATTGTTTCGTTTGATTAGGCACACGAAACGACAATTTAAATGCTTTGTATATATTTTTTAACAGAATGGTGACTGAAGATCTTTCCATATTTTGTGTTTTGTTGCAATAAAGTGGCAACTGGATAGTGACGTAAGCATGTGTCACTCCCGAAATGCCACACCTTGTTTTTTTAGACCATGCGGGAAACTACCTACATAACAATGTGACTTGATGTGAAACATGTTATGGCTGTTGGCGTGGAGACGCGGCCAACAGCCAACACCCAAACTAAATTTAAAGAAAGAAAAATTCTGAATACCTATGCCATATTTATTTCCTTTATGGGTACGCTAGTCGGTCTTTCTTCCATACAAACTTATTATGGTGATTACTCGTTTGTTTGACGGTGTATGATCAAAATTAAAAATTATATCAATTTGTCTTGTCATCTAGCATAAATGGAAGCAGAATTGGAAAAAAAATATGGTTTGGAAGTTATGAGCTTCCATGTTTTAACACTAATTTTTACTCGTCTTTGTCTACTTACATAAATAACTTATATAGTAATAAAATGGCAAAATAGAAACCGTACAGGTAGGTCACCGTATTGCGATATGACCCGAGACTCCTCCGTGCCTCGTAAAGCACGTTAAGCCGTTGGTCCCGGCTGACATTCGTGGATCTTTGACAGTCGTTACGGGTCGTCAGAAGCCCGAAAGTCTGACAACCAGTCTTAACTCAAACTCAAAGCATTTATTTCAATTAAACCATTTACAGGAGTAGTATATTATTGGGCATTCTATACCACTGTCGGCAAGTCGCGAGGCGAGTGCGCCTCGCTCCGGACAGTGGTATAGAATGCCCAATAATCGATAATCGACTCGACTTTTTACTCGACCGTCGATCGTGCGAGTACGATCAGGCTAGTTCAGGACAGTAGTGTGACCTACAGGTTGACTCGGTTTGGTAGTTAGTAATGCAAAATGGATAGTGGTAGTGGTAGGGTTTATAAATATTAATCTAAAATAATATTAGTCATTATTAATTGAACTGTTTCACACAATAATCATGAAATTTGTAAAACAACCACAATCGTTGAATGTCAACATAATATGTAATGAATTTTGTAAAACTGATTTCCGTCATAGTGAATTATTACCCAATTCAGTACGCTGTATAATTTGCGGACCGTCAAATTGTGGAAAAACTAATTTACTCATTAGTCTTCTTATACACGAAAATGGTTTAAGATTTCGAAATGTTTATATTTATTCAAAAACCCTGTACCAACCCAAGTACATATTTTTAGAAAAAGTTTTGCAACGAGTACCAGGTATTTCGTTTCAGAAATATCAGGAAAATGAAGAAATACTAAGAGTTCAGGACGCAAAACCCGACTCTGTGATTATATTTGATGATGTTGCTTGTGAAAATCAAAACAATATGCGTGATTACTTTGCAATGGGAAGACACAAGTATATCGATTGTTTTTATTTAAATCAAACGTATAGTAAAATTCCTAAACAATTAATAAGGGACAACGCGAACTTAATCATACTTTTTAAACAAGACGAAATTAATTTGAAGCACATATACGAAGAACATGTCAACACTGATATGTCATGGGTTCAATTTCGTGAAATGTGTTCAAAAATATGGAACGATCCCTTCAGTTTTGTAGTGATTAATAAAGATTGCCCTAAAAATAAAGGCTGTTATAGAAATAAATTTGACACATTTGTAGTTTTTGATTAAATCATTGTTATTTAAATCCGGTACCCTAGCTTTTCTAATTATTCTACTTACGATACTTAATCAATCACTATCTACTTCATCAACATGGAAAAATCTTTGAAAAGACAAATCGTTGAAGCGACAGAAGCCGTGAAGAAAAAAGTACGAAAAATGAAGGATATTGAAATAAATAATAAAGAAGCGCTGGAATCAGTTTTCAAGCCTGTGACAGAACCTTTAAACTTAATTGCCAATGTCAGTAAACAATCTGCTTCACAAAATATCGAAGATGAAGAAATTGAAGTTCCATTTATTGATAAAACTTTGCAGAAAGAAGTTCTCAGTGACAAAGGAAGCAATGATACAGACGATTATGACTCTGAGGTCGACAGTGACTCCTCCTATAAATCACTAGGCGAAAAAAAACAAGATTGTAACACAACATCCTGGTCAGTTTCTCCAGAAGCGTTAGCAGATATTCCATTTGGTGTCAGATACGAACATGGAAAGTTGATGTTGGGATCTGCTCGCATAATTGTCAATGACGAATATATCACAGTGGCAGATCGCAAGTACCGAAGTACGCCTGGATTAAAACAGTTGCTACTAAAAAAGGATGTAGATTTGAGTTTGGTTACAGGGAGCGATATGCAACATTATAAATTAATGCTACTTGATACTAATGCACATCGTCGAGATTATGATCCAAGTAAACCGATAAAAAGTAATAAGGGTGTAAAATATTTACAAATTATTAAACCGCTTTTTACACAATCCCAAGGGAAAGGACTGCCCTTAACAAAGATGTGGAAGAAGAATGTAGATTTTATATATTGGGATGATCCTAATGAATTGGTAGAACGGCTAAAATTGTTAATTGCATCTCAAGATGCTGGTAACACAGGGGTAAACAACGAAATTATATCTATAATAGAGGAATTGCGTGAAAGTAATATAATAAATACATAAATCATCTGTGTTTCATTTTAGTGTCAACCTTTCAAAACAATACATCTTAAAGATGAATGTAGACAAATTCGGTCATTTTATTCACAAGAGATTGCGTTTTTCAGATTTATTTGAATTTAATGATAACGCATTGTTAAAATCAGAAAGCGGGGATTTTGATTTGAAAGGATCAAGACTGAAGGGAATCCAATCTCCCGTAGATGGAGACGATGCCGTGAACAAGGATTACGTAGATCGAATAAGTGCTAATACGATACATGAATTAAATGGATTAATTCGTGCATTACGTTCTCAGCTCGCGTTAGATGCAAAAAAAATAGTTCAAGCTACTTTAAAAGCAAAGATACCTGAGGATTTGAATCATTTGGAAGATAAGTTTTATACTAAAGCAGATGTTGATAAATTGTTTAAAAAGCTGTAAATTATGTCAAAACAGCAAATTGTAAATGAAATACACAAAACTGCACGAAGAAATTTCCTTCGACGTTCTGTTGTTCTAAAAAGTATTGACGACTTATGGCAAGCTGATTTGATGGACATGCAAAATCTAAGAAAATATAACAAAGGCTACAATTACATTTTAATAGTGATTGATTGCTTCTCAAAATATGCTTGGACGCAGCCGCTAAAATCTAAAAATAGACTTGATGTGACTCATGCATTTGAACGTATATTACTTAACACTCATCGAAAACCTGATAATTTACAAACTGATATGGGGACAGAGTTTTATAATAACACATTTCAAGCGCTCATGAAAACATACAAAATTAACCATTACTCATCGTTTTCTACCAAAAAAGCATCAATTGTTGAGCGACTAATTAAAACCATAAAAAATAAATTGTACAAATATTTTAGCCTCAATGGAAACTATAAGTGGCTGGGTAAACCATTAGAAGTTATACTGGAATCGTATAACAACAAAACATCGAACTATTAAGTTAAAACCAATCGATGTAAACAAGTCTAATGAGCAAGTAATAAAAGAAAATATTTTGAAAGCATATAAACATGTATCTATTCCATGTAAACCTAAGTTTAAAATTGGTGATTATGTTCGTATCAGCAAATACAAACACAATTTTGAGAAAGGTTATACTCCTAATTGGTCAACAGAACTTTTTACTGTAAAGAAGATTAATAATACAATACCAGTGACATACCATATACAAGATCAACGAAAGCAAACTATATTAGGAACCTTTTATGAACAAGAACTTCAGAAATCAAACTATCCTGGTGTTTATTTGATAGAGAAAGTTTTAAAAAAGAAAGGAACAAAACTTTACGTAAAATGGTTGGGTCTTAGCAATAATGAAAATAGTTGGATTGATAAAGCTGCATTAGTGGATTGACTTAATAAATATATTAATCAATTTTTTTTGAATATTTTTCCATTGCGGTTTGTACAATGCAAGGTGGTGGACTAGTTAATAGTATAATAGAAAATCTACCGTTTGAGCTTCATTTGCCTGGATATAATTATTGCGGACCAGGAACTAAACTCCAGAAACGTTTATTACGCGGTGACCGAGGTATCAATAAGTTGGATGAAGCTTGTATGCACCACGACATTGCATACGCTAAGCACACGGACTTATCACATCGTCACAAAGCTGATTTACAATTAATGAATATGGCAAAACAAAGACTTAAATCAAATGATGCTGGGAAAGGTGAAAAACTTAGCTCATGGCTAGTGAGCAAAGTGATGAAAGCCAAACTAAAATCTGGTGCCGGAATTAAAACGTTTCGAAACTTTGTATCGAAAATAAAATCAAAAATTAAGAACATTAAACACAAAGATAGTAAAGCTTTAATTAATGCTGCTTACTTAGCAGCAAAAAAGATATTTCCAAAAATTCAGAAAATCCGGGTACCGCGAATCATACCCATACCAAAGACTGGAGGTATTTTGCCTTTAATTCCAATTTTTGCTGGTTTATCAGCTTTAGGCACTTTGGCTGGTGGTGCAGCGGGTATTGCAAAAACCGTTAATGATTACAAAGCAGCTCAACAAAATTTGCGAGAAACAGAACGTCATAATAAGACTATGGAGGCTTTAGCTTTGGGTAAGGGTTTATACATTAAACCGCATAAAAATGGTAAAGGATTATTCATAGAACATCCAAAAAACTGATAAAGAAGCTACCTAATCGTCCTCTGACTAACATCGACATCCAAGAACATGCACGAGACATCCCACACTTTCGAGGAGTATACATGAAGGATCAATTGCCAAGAAAGCCAAAACGGATTGAATGTGGAATTGTTAACTTAGACGATTCTAAAAATGAAGGAACGCATTGGGTAGCTTATGTTAAAGTATCCGACTATTGCGAATACTTTGATAGTTATGGAGACTTAAAACCTCCAATGGAATTAATGAGATATTTTAAGAATTGTAGTGTTTATTACAACTACACAAGATATCAAAAGTTTAATACAGTAAATTGTGGTCATCTATGTTTAGAATATCTGTGGAAATTTTGGAATAAACATGTATAAAATTAATGTGTTCTTTTCATTTCAATCATTTGCAAGATGTCATTCACTTTATCGATAACCGGGAACTCGTCTATCTTATCCACGTACTATCCTAATACGTTACAACTAAATGGACAATATGAGTGTGCATTATTGCATTTCTCATCATTTAATTCTATTCCAAACATTGATGAAACAAATAACAAGTTTTACTATGGCTCCGATATCATTGAAATACCGGAGGGAACCTATGAATTGCAAGATATCAGTGATTATTTAAAATCTAAGATAAAAGGTGCATCAATTAAACTAGATTGCAATAACAATACTTTAAAAACTACTATGTACTGTACGAAAGATGTAAATTTTGAAAAAGAAAATAATTTTAGACGTTTGCTAGGGTTTGATAAGCAGATATTAAAAGGTAATAAATGGCATGTGTCACAGTTTCCCGTCAACATTAATTTTACCTACGACCGTGGTCAGAATTGAATGTGATATTATAAGCGGATCGTACATAAACGGAGAACCGAGTCATATTATCCACGAATTTGCTCTCAATGTGCCTCCTGGATATAGGATCATAGAAATCCCAAAAAACGTAATATACTTTCCAATCAACCAAAACAATATAAGCTGTATACATATCAGGCTATTAGGCATAAATAATCGCTTAATAAATCTACGAGGTGAAGAAGTGCAGCTGTATTTGCATTTAAGAAGAAAACATGATTGACTACAATAAATATGAGCATCAACAAATTAAAAAGATCAGTTCCGCTCAACATTCCAACCAAATAAGAGCTCGCTATAAGAAGAAAATAAAACTAACTAAAGACAACAAGGCCTTCCTTAAAGCGATCGGATTGCTAAAATGAATATCTTAGACGTTTTATCTTCTCCTACATACGACAACACTGTTGAAGGAATCGAATTTCATTCTTACAAGCCCTACGTAACCAGTTTCAACAGGAACGATGAAATCCGTATACCTATCAACCAACAGGACTCGTACATACTTCCATCAGCTAGTACCTTGTATTTGGAAGGAACTGTGATCGTGACCAAAAAGGATATGAAAGAGAAAGCCACTAGTATTCATTTTACGAATAATGCTCTGCTGTACTTGTTCCAAGATATTAGGTACGAACTAAATGGTGTGGAAATTGATAGAATAAAAAATGCTGGCGTAACTACCACCATGAAATCGCTGATATCAATGAATGAGAGTGAATCAAAAATATCTAACGCGTGGGGCTGGAATATCGAGGGCATAAAAAATATAAATGGTGGTAGATTTTCCGCTTCTATACCACTCTGTAACATAATGGGTTTTGCAGAAGACTTTAAGAAAGTTGTGATAAATAGCAGGCATGAACTGATATTGTTACGAAGTAACACCAACCTGAATGCTGTGAAACTTAACACCGGTGAAATTGTAGACGACGTTCAGATCGATAAAATTATCTGGCGGGTACCGCATGTTAAAGTGTCCGACAAAGAAAAAATAAATTTGCTTAAACTGTTAGAAAAAGACCGAGCGCTCCAGATGATTTTCAGGAATTGGGACCTGTACGAATATCCGGCTTTACCCAAAACTACAAAACATACTTGGGCTATCAAAACTTCCTCACAAATAGAGAAACCAAGATTCATAATTATGGGTCTTCAGACAAATAGAAAAAACAATGCAAGTTCTGATATGTCCCAGTTCGATCATTGTCATGTTCGTGATGTTAGAGTGTATCTCAATTCAACTTACTTCCCGTATGAAAATCTAAATTCCAGTTTTGCGAATAACCGGATCGCTTTATTATACGAACAATACACCAGATTTCAACAGTCTTATTACGGACGCCGCTCGGAGCCCTTATTAAGTGAGAAACAGTTTAAAGATTTGGCACCACTATTTCTCATCGATTGCTCAAGACAAGCTGATAATGTAAAGACAGGTCCTGTTGTGGATGTAAGAGTGGAAATCGAGAGTGATTCGGATATACCAGATCAAACTTCTGCATACTGTCTGATATTGAACGATTGTATTATTGAGTATAAGCCGCTCAGTAATACTGTGAGAAAAATATCATGAATCCGAATACTATCATAGTAGATGTTCAAGGGTTTAAAGATCTATATAATAATTTTATTATAAAGGAATTAGCTTTTGCTAGTTGTGATTATACGCAATCATTTTTAATAAAACCACCATATTTGTTTAAATACTTAACAAGTGACGAAAAAAGGCAAGTTAAATGGTTGGAAAGGAATAGAGGCATTTATTGGAATGAAGGATATATTGACTATAGAGAATTTAAACGTATAATCGTTCCGTATCTAGAAAATAAGGAAATCGTTGTAAACGGGTTGGAGAAGGTGAAGTGGGTAAAAGAGCTTTGCGTGAATTGTAAAGTGTCAGATCTTGGTAGAGAACAATGTCCTAATTTCTCTATTTTGCATAAAAAATATTGTGAAGATAAAACTAAATTAAATTGTAAGAAACATTTAAAGCATTGCGCCCTTAAAAATGTTTTATGTATAAGAAAGTATTTAGAGTGGTCATGAAATGTGTACCTACTTATTTTGTGTATTGGTTTCTAGGTATATAAATAAAAAACTTTAATACGATAAATATGCTTTTATTTCTTTACAGTATTTAACACTAGTCTAAATAACCTCATACTAAATTACAGTAACATTAACTTTATTGATGAGTTTACATAATCAGTTCAGTTATTAAAAGTCACTATCTATTAAAGATTTTGATATTTTTTTAACTAAAGACTCAGTTTCGTCCATAACACTGTCTATAGCGTCTTTGACAATATATTGAGCATTTATTATAACGTTCTCACTGTCACTATCAGTATCACTGGCTTGAGAGTTGTTATTGCACAAATCGACGACTGAAATTTTTATTAATTTAATGCCTCGACGCTGTAGACGACTCATAACGAAAGATTTTGTTGGTTTTTGCTTCTTCAACATATCCCGGCATCGTTTTTTGGATTTCTTCTCTTTCGTCACTTGTTTGCTATGGTCGGGTTCACAGCGAAGCATCTCGGAGAATCCCTCGTAAGGATCCTGAGCATACTGGCTGAACACACGCTCTGATTCAGAAATCTGTAACAAAAATATAAACACAATATAACACTGTTGTGTTGGCACAGCGATCGAAACCGCGACGCTTAAACGTGGTGTTTGGGTTTGATTCCCAGAGGTTAAGTGCTAGATGACATTTCTCAGTAACAACTAAGAGTCTTGATCAGTGTTCAAATAATAACAAAAACCTTACTAATAACTGATGAAAATGTAAGTGCATAATTCATCTCTGCCCAACCTTCTACGACTGCAAGGGAAGTTTCATGTGTATGATTAAAATTGCTGTGAACACAATCGTTAGTAATAAAAAAATATTAAATATTTTACTTACCGATGACATGTTTATGATGCACTCGAATTTTACAAGAACCTACTCTAGGTGAGTAATATTTCGTAAATGAACAACATGCACATTATGCAAGATAGATCGCAATAACCATATAAATGCTAACTATGCATTTATCGTCGAGGGCAATGAACAGTCGTGAGTTTTATATGTACTGAATAGCGTAATGATCATATTACTTGATCGTGTACTTTGAAAATGAGTCTTATTGTGTTGCGTACATAATATAATTTTAATTGTTTGAGAGTATCTTAGTATGACTTTAAATAAATAGGTAATAAAAAATTAAACAAGTGAAAATTTTAATGATTCACATTTTATTTATTTTTATTTACAAATCAGTTTTATTAAAACCATAAATTATATTTACCTACATTAAAATTAAATAGGTAGACTTAATTTCTAAAACTAAACTAGGATTATTTTACTACATAAGTTAGCATAGGTTTTACATATATAATATTAAAACTATAATACTTATTTTAACACATTCCTTCTACTTGGTTTCAAAAACCTCAACATCATTCTTTAAAATAAATGTGTGACCCCAGGCTCGCGTTGATATTCGATCTACAGATATCGAACGTTTATCGTCATTGTTAGATAAAGCTATTTTGTTGACACTCCGAGTGAATATTTCGTGCTTTATTGATTTAAACATAATATTTTTTCTACGAATAACTCCACCATTAAATAAAATATCTTCATAATCTGTTATATTTAAGTCTCTTACTACGCATGATTTTACTCCTTTGGCTTTTTTAATGACTGTATGAGGAGTCTTTATAGAGTAAAGTTTTGATCTCAGTCCAACGAAATCAGATATATATTTTCCACTCATTTCATCCTTAAACAGCCCTGGAACTTTTTTGTTTCTTATTGGTATCTTAAAATCATTTTTATCGTTATAGTTACTAGTGTCAAAATATTGTAAAAAATGATACTTCAAATCGTGATAAAAATCATTAGTGAATATTTTATAAACAAACGAATCAGTATCTGTATAACACAGCTTCACTCGGTCTTTATAAAAAGGCTTTACTGTATTGTAATGAAAGTCATACATATGTGACTTAGAAAGTTCTAATACAGTGAACCCAATATAAATAGGCTTATCTAAAATTATTTGATCTGGTTTCATTGGTATTGCAACTAAATTTTCAGAAAGCATAGATGCACTATGGAAATAAGGGTTGGCTACAAGTCTCTCGGCGGATATACATTTCTTGGTTCGATTAGATTGATCAGACCATTGATTAACTAAATGGACGGTTACTCTATTTTCTGTATTTTCTAATGTCTTACCAAAAACACTGTTGTTCAACAACTTAAAAAAGTCTTGTTCGAATGAACTTTTTGCCATTTGCCTTAATTTAGTATTTAATTCTATGTACTGTTTTAAATATGGACTCTGCTTGAAAGTAATAACTCTGTGAACTTTACGTAATATTAAACCATGTTCTAAACACTTCTTTAAATGAACGTAATGTATCACATAATTATACTTATTATGCAAATTTGCAATTAATTTCTTTGTTTTTCCTCCTGGAGGTACACATTTCTCAGGACAAAATGGTAAATCATTGTGGTGATTGTGTAAATGATCAGGATACAAAAGATCGACTTCTAATATAAAGCCCCATTCATCGTTATCCTCAACATTTTCAACATGAAAATTATCTAATTCATTTTCACTGAGAAATCTAAAACTAGAATGCGGTAAATACTGACACATACTAAAACCATATAGATTATTACAGTCTAGATACACTATGAAACAATCAGGCTGTGATGCATCATATTCTGACATGTATTTATGATTGGCTTTTGCATATCGATGGGAACACATGCACAGACCCCCACGTATTCCGCTTTGGATCATTCTGACAATAGCCAAGTCCGACACGAGTTCTAACTGAACGCCTGTTTTTAGTAACATTGCATCGAAAGATAAGCTAGGTGCAGTTATGTAAAACGCGGGATCAAGTTTGTAATATTGTTTACAGGTTTTTCGGAAATTTTGAAATATATCTGTCAGTAAAAGCACATCTGTTTTTAAGTATAGATCAGTATAATTACCTAGGTCATTAATATTGAATTCATCCCAAACAGTCTGAGCGTGATTATAATCTACATCGCTTATATCTTCGTTGGTCAACGAATTATGAAAACAACTCTTATGCGGTAATGATGTTTGTTCGTAACATTTCCAATCTGTCATATAATCATACGGATAAATGCCTTTACGAGTCAGCAAACTAAATTGTCTTTCATCAGGAAAATGAGATTTAAGATTAACAAAACCTTCTACCTGCAATGTTTTAGCAAGTTTGTCCAAACTTGTTCCTAAAAAGTTGAAAGAATCTAAAAACCTAATTTGTATAAAATCGTTATCAGCAATAGGAACAAACTTTGTGAATGCTGTATATTTTTCCTTGGTCTTAGGTATTATTTTAATTTGCCCTGGAATTTCGCCTAACTCTTTTATAAATAATTGACAATCGTATCCAGATAAATTATGAAAGAATATTGGAACGAATTTCGGTACTTTATGTTGCAGATTACAATGTCGATGTGCTGCGCCTCGGTATCGACCAGTAATATGACAGTGATCCCTTACTCTATCGTTTAACAGTAGATTTTCACAAATGTAGCACTTAACGGCGCGTTTAAAATCTAGAGCGTCTTCTTCTGTGAATATCATAGGCTGGTTTTTGGTTATAAATCTATGTATTGTTTTAACATCTTCCATCAGAAAATGTACAAATTTTGAAACACAATCTTTTCCGCGATAACTTCTATAGCTATTATTAAATGATGACACTACATTATAGGCGAACGCGGCCGGCACGTGGCGTTGTGAGTATGACGTATTGACGGTGTTGAATTCATCGCCGGAAATTGGTTCGAGTAATGTTTCGAAATCAGCATATATGACGAAAGGAATGTCTTGTTTTCTATCATAATTTTTAAATTTTAAGAATGATCCCTTTTCTGGTAAAACTGTAACAACCCCTCCACACAAGTGTGATTCAATTTGACTGTGCGTTGGAAAAAACAATAAGCATGTTTCGCAAAAGTAAAGTTTAGCATGATGTTTGGTTATCTGATTCCTGACTAGACGCGACAAATCTTTGATAAGACAGTAATGAGAATTAGTATTATTTTCTATAAGCAATAGATGAATGCTCTTGGAATTTTTATTCGATGATTTATACAAGGGTCCAACAATAGTCTTATCATTTTTTAAAGCATACACGAATATATTTAGAAAGGGATTATTTTTCTCAAACACAGCTATGTCCGAAAATGTGATTGGAAATGACAAATCATCAATATTCAAAACATCTTGGAAGTAGGGATAAGATGAAACTCTGTCGGGATGTCGGTCCGTGGGGTATAGCGCCGCCACAACACACCATAAAAAGCAATACTCGTCATTGTTTCGAATATTCAAACATGCTTTTTTATTTTTTATAAATTTTGGCAAAGTTATGAATTTAGATCCGCCGAAAGGTTGATATTTATTAATATTTATTTCTAAATGTGAATTGCACATGAATGTCCAACCGCTATCTCTCTCCTGAAACTCTTCAATTTTCTTTAACAGTAAATCAACTGTTGATTTATAAATAGAATCAAAATCGTAATTTAAATTAATCACAAAGTTTTTCGTAACGAATGATTTTAATTCCTGTTGATCATTTTTAAATATAAGAAAATAACAAAAAAGTTCGTAATTAATTTTGACAGCTTTGTGTTTCTGTAGGGATCGATTTATTAATTTTTTAACTTGTTCACTAATATTATTGAGAAAAATCTCAGGGAAATTATTTATTTGTTCGCTAGTCGCAATGATCTTGTAACTTACGATTCGTTGTTTAAACGATGAATTAATAATCGTAACGTTATCACAAAAAGGGATCGCGCTATTGTTTTTATGAATACTACTACGTAAATGACCAGACCATCGTCGACTATCTACAAATACTTTACAGACCGAACAGTGAGGCATTATTATTATGGAAATATTTATGGAACTAATAATCATACAATACAGTCATAAAATTCAACAAAAACAGACTGATACTTACAACTAAAATCTTACCTAGGTAAACCAGCTCTAAAAGTAAGTATATTGTATAAACACTCCAAGTAAATAGCGTAGCAGAACTGTTGAAAGTCCAACAGGTAATAGGGATGCTCTGCTCTCGGGCTCTCGTTTGACGATCAGTTCTTCACGAACTAATCGAAGTGTTTATCAAAATATTTCTGAAAAATAAAAAAATAGGTAAGTATTTACTTGTAATGAAATATTCAACAATGTTATGTAGGGAAAAAATAATTTATAATTACCTTCAAAATATGTAATGATATACATATACATATGTTTATTGCTCCATAGCACAACTATCTAATTGCTGAGAGTCCAACAGGGAATAGGGATGCTTTGCTCTCGGGCTTTCGTTTGACGATCAGTTCTTCATGAACTAATCGAAATGTTTATCAAAATATTTCTGAAAATACAAAAATAGTTAAGTATCTAATTGTAATGAAATATTCAACAATGTTATGTATTAAAAAAATAATTTATAATTACCTTCAAAATATGTAATGATATACATATACATAATGTATAATGCTCCATAGCACAACTATCTCATTTTTGAGAGTCCAACAGGGATGCTTTGCTCACGCTCTCTCATTTGATGATCAGTTCTTCAAAATATTTCTGGAAATAAAAGTAAAAAACGGTAACCACTTGTAATTGAAATATACCTACATCAATATTTTATACAGAAAAAAACAAAATAATAATTACCTTCAAAATATGTAATAAAAAATTCCGTTGTAAAGATACTTTGTACTCTGTGATATATGCAAACAATAAATTATTTTAATTATTGATTGTTAGTAGGACTTACCTACTAACAATCAATAATTAAAATAATTAGTTACAGTTAGTCAAACGATCTTTTTTCGATGTAATATAATATTTCATTAAAATGCTTGATATTGCATACAATATTACACGTGCGCTCCGAATATTCTTTCCAATCAGCAAAATTGCACTTTCAACAATCAGCTATTTTAGGTAAGGTTGACACACGTTCATATCAAGGTATGAATGGATAAGCAATTCACAAAAATTATTAAAAACTTGTTATTAGACCTAATTCTAACAAATAACTTATTTTCTGTGCTTAACCCAAGTATTAAATAGCAAATACAAGTCCTTAAATTAAACTTACATTGCAAAAAATTGTTTGAATATGTAATCTGAATTATTAAATTGTTTCTAGTCACCAATGCAACGTTCATCACAAACATATTCCGTGTTAAGTGTAAGTTTCGTCATCCACGCGAACGAAGTCGCGGGCACAGCTAGTATTATACATATAAGCGTTGTTTGTTGCTTGCACGTTATTGTTTTGACAACCCTAAGTCGTTTTGCTGCATTGACATTAGATTCAACTTGAGTAATCCCTAGTTACCATTTTTTGAACGGATATAATACGTTCAAGAGGTAAAGTTGTTTCATGCTACATAACACGATCGGTTTTAGTACTTTTTAATATAATGGATTGACGTTCGTTTCCGTCTTATAAGCTACATGTTTTCGGAGTACTCGATACAAACTTATTGAAGTCTGCAAGTGAGGAAGTTATCTTCAAGAAGTGCTCTACGCTCAGTCATAATTGTGTACCACGAGTTGTTCTCAACATCAGTGCTGATAGGCATCCGCTGCCACTGCCACCTGCTGCTGCCAGCCTTCACAAACTCATCAAACCGGTTGGGCATAATTGGAAAAATGTAAGTCAAAACTTTTCAACCGTTTCATAGTTTAGGGCTCTGGTCCTGTTCGCTGTACTTATATTAATATGTTTAACAAAAAAATTCATGTGTTTGTTTTAGGTCTGACTCTGAGTGCGAATACTTTCAACAAGCTCCGATCACTGAAAAGAAAACTACTTCCAGCCGCAAACCGTCTGCAGACACCAATGGAAAACGCAAGTCGCGCTCACTATCAGCGAACTTAATTCGTACGAGGTAAACAAAATCTTGAATTATTTATTTGTGCTTTGAGTAACAAAGTGTTCTCGGTGTAATTATTTCGGTATTAACAATTATTTCTATTTCTTATAATTTAATGGTCCACTGTTTGAGACTGCTCACTGATAGCTATGTCTTAGATATTACCGATATCTCTTTCTTTGTCTAGATCTATGATGTTTTGTAATTTCAAGTTTATACTTGAGGTATTTACATATCTACATATTGCTGTAATAGCAGAATAATAACAGAAGATTTTGTTGTTGTTTCAGTAAGAAAATCAATACTGGTATAACGATATATTCGGTATCAGTAAACACCGCGGAACTGACACCGAGCTCAAAGATGATTCATCGGGCACATGTCTATCGTCCTTCTTCGTGAACCGAGTGGCCAACGGCAGCGAGCGGCGATCAGCGAGAATCGATGGAGAGTACTACGTCGACTGCAAGGTGTACAAGGCTGACGACGCGCGTCTCACCGACAATCTGGAGCTGTGGAAGAAGGCGCTCATCCGACTCAAGTTCCAGACCGACACAGATTCTCCTCAATGGCGAAAACTACAAGAGTTCGTGACTTCGGTAGATGTATTGTTTCCAGTGAAACCAATGTTTTATGACAAATAAACCAAATAACTTGAAAGATTTTTTATTTAAGCAGTTAATATTATTGTAGTCTACACTACTCAGTTGAATTGATTGTTATTCAGCATTATGTAAAGTACACTACTGTCCTAAAACTAGCCTGATATTTAGTAGAGTACAGTCACATACAGTCAGTCGAATTGATTGTTATTGAGCATTATGTAGGTCACACTACTGTCCTGAACTAGCCTGATCGTACTCGCACGATCGACGGTCGAGTAAAAAGTCGAGTCGATTATCGATTATTGGGCATTCTATACCATTGCAGTCCGGAGCGAAGCGCACTCGCCTCGCGACTTGCCGACAGTGGTATAGGTCACACTACTGTCCTGAACTAGCCCGATCGTACTCGCACGATCGACGGTCGAGTAGAGAGTCGAGTCGATTATCGATTATTGGGCATTCTATACCACTGTCCAGAGCGAGGCGCACTCGCCTCGCGACTTGCCGACAGTGGTATAGAATGCCCAATAATATACTACTTACAGGCACTTTTGAATCGTCAAAGAGTCAGTCAGTTAGTCAGAAAACTGAAGCTAGTTGCCCATTCCAAAACGTAGATCTCTATGGAGAAGAACGGGCAAGAAACTCCAAGGACACTCTTTTAAATATAGAAATTACAAAATCCTGGGTAAATTACTCTTGTTGATTCTTTAAGTGAGGACAAAGTAAAAAAAAACAAAAACGATTAAAAATAAGCCCTGGCAGATAAGAGATGACCAGTCTCAACTGACGGCGCCCGTTCACGAAAATGACGCGTGGATCAGCACCATCCAGCTCAACCATTTTGTAGGGAACCGAATGATCCAACACACTCGCCCCATCAGCGAGACAATAAGTGAGCATGACATACTCTCAACTACCCTGCTCTTTCAAGTCAAAATCAACATAATAACATAGTAAACGACTCCATGGTACTCACATTTACAAAAATTGAAAATAAAAATGCGTAGTTATACAAAACTATAGTTTGCAATGTATTTAAAGAATTTTACAACCAAATGAAAGAAAATCAATATTATCTATTGGAGTATTCAATAATTAGGTTAATAAATAATTGGTTACTTACCAAGGGGTAACGTATTACCCAGGTTGTGGAGGTCAGATAGGCAGTCGCTCCATGTAAAATCAAGAAGCCGAACCCAACATATCTGGGAAAGGCAGGCATAATTATTTTTTAATACCTATACATCACGTCTGTATTTCCCAATGGGTTTGGCAGCGGTGTAGTGGAAATGACATAAATTGGAAACAATTATTTAAATAGCCCAGTTTAGGTACTTATTTATTTAGATGTATCTATAAAAATGATGTAGGTATTAGGTATATTGAAACTGTTGGAACTCCCCGTCACTTGTCCATAGGGGTTCATTAGAAAACCAGCGTCAGACAGCATTTGTTGGGCATTAATGCTGAAATGAACCTTTTTGGGGCAGCCGTGAGGCACACACTATTAATTGCTTGATTATTTTGCATGAGGTCTTGGGTTCGATTCCCAGGTCGGGCAGTGTTATTGGTTTTTTCCATCTGGAATTTCTCAGTAGCAGCCCGGAGTCTGGATTTGTGCCCGGTTGATGGCAATAGGCTCGCCCCCTATTACATGGGACTTAAACATAACTGGCGAAATGTGGGTGGTACCTACTACAGGTACACCTTTGCCCAACCCTTCGGGGAAACAAGGCGTGATGTTATGTTATTATTTTACCTTTTTATTTTGTTATTGTGTTTCACGAACTGTGTCCAAATAAATATTATTCTTTGTTTCTTTTCTCTTTACTTACAGTACCCACCCATTTTGCATGTTGAAGCTGGCCTCTGATTCTTTTGAAGTTCTGTATCTACTCCACCAGGCCAGGTAAGTCAGTGTCACGACGATTAATTACTGTAGGGAAGTAACGTTTTAATATAAAACAGGCCTGCAATCTCCAAAGGGTTAGCACACGTTCGCGGCGGGATTTTATCGCGCACTGGATTTTCAACTCTCAATGTTGAGCCGAGCGTTGAGAATTCAGCGCGTTTGGACGCACTCTCGTCCCAGCGCGTTGAAAATCCAGTGCACGAAAAGAATCGCCGCGATTTTATTTTGTCGGTGCGAACGTGGGCTTAGGCAGAGATGTACTACCGAAGAACTTCATATCTAATCAGTTTGAAAACAAAATCCCGTGAACACGATGACCACATCTGTTACCGCCCCGGTTCTATAGCCGCCGAGCGCTGCAAGCAGAAATAGACCTTACGATGTAAGATAAGATAAGATAAGATAAAGATAAGATAAATTTTATTCAGTTAACTTTACAAACTTCTACAATAATAATTTTACATAGAGGCCTCCTTTTAAGTATGATAAATACCTGTGCTAGGAGACCCCGCTCTTCTAAAACTAGTAACAATAATAATGTAGGAGTGTACATACAAAAAATAAATTCAACGTAAATCTAGGAGGGTATGTGTCTGTGGAGGTGTGTGCGTTTGTGTGTGTTTGTGGGGTGTGGGTGTGTGTGTGTGTGTGGGGTGTGTGTGTGTGTATGCAGGGTGCGTCTTCGTGTGTGTATATCACTTGTTGTTAACTTATCACATGATACTTTGTAAAAGAGTTTCAATGTCGTCATAACTCTTGCATTGTAGCCAGTCTATTAAAGATTTCTTACATTCTCGATAACTCATAGGATAAATATTTAAAACTTTATTTAATTTGTTGTAGATGGAAGCGGATTGTCTGGTGAACTGCCTTTTTGCATATGAGGTTTTAACCGAGACTTCTGGTGCAACAAGATATTTTCTCCGTTTTTTATTGAGACTAGAGTCATAGGGGAGGGTTATGTGTAATTTTAAAGCAGCATGAAGTACATATAATTTTCTGATTGTGAGAAGGCCACTTAGCGAGTAAAGTTGTTCAGTAGGGAATCTATATGATTTAAAATACATTACTTTCAAGAGGGACCTTTGCGCTCTTTCCAGTTCTAGGAATTTGATTTTTGTTGCCCCGCCCCAAACAGGTATACAATACACTAGAACTGACTGAGCCAGTGAAACGTATATTTTATTTAATAACGTTTTAGTGGTAACATGTCTTAGAGTCCTGAAAATCCAAATGAGTTTTCTAGTTCTAGACATGACTATATCCGCGTGTAAATGCCAAGACAACCGTTGTATAATATATGTGTTGCGTATTGTAAATTATCTTGCATACTATTATATACTTACAATCATTTCTTTCTAACTGAACAGACAGCTGTGCTGCTGGGCAGTTTGTTGCGCCACTTCTTCTTCCCAGCTAAAGCACTAGGAAGTGTTGAACGGCGGGCGTTTTCGGGGCTGTCATATGTAATTTTGACGTACGAAAAGTGCTGATTCTCAGCCTAGTTTGAATAAATGACTTGAATTTTGAATAGGGACCGAGCCGGGCGCATTTCCAGAATCCGGGCCGCTACTGAGAAATTCCCAATGGAAAAACTCATTAACGCTTTTCAACCTGCGAATCGAACCCAGGACCTTATGCTTAGCAGTAGCGCTCGCGACCACTAGATCAACGAGGAATATTAACGTTTTAGGATTTATATTATTCTATGTGGTTAAAGTAACGTGTTTTTTCGATAGCTCGGTACGGTCGACTCGGTTAAGGAACGTAAAAAAAATTGTTCTAAATAAAAATAAGAAAATGCGTACAAAAATCACTTCATTTATTTACAATAACACATTGAAATAACAAAAATGAAAAAAAAGAGACTAAGAATTAAATAAATCAAAAATACTTATTTCTAACTGATTCTTAACACCTACGAGGGCTCATACAGCAGCAAATGGTAGAGTCTTTAAAAAAAAAACGGGTTGCACTCCGGGAGTGCCGGCAAAAGTGAAAACTTGAATATTAACGTTGTGCATTCTTGATATTTTGGAATGGTTAGGGAATAATTTTGCACCGGTCTACTCTCCCTCCGTCTTACGAATTTTCGATCAGGTCACGTGTCCTGACGCGACTTTAACATTTTTTTTCCCATCATAAAAAACACATCGCCGCTAAAGAAGTTTTCACTTCAAAAAACTCAGCCGCCAAATATAGCAGAACTATTTGGTCAACCCACGAATTCTGTAAACTTCTAATTCTTCTAATTGGAATAATTTTAATTATACAATCACAACGGGTAACATGATATTTGAGAAGCCAGAGATTTGAATAGGATTTCATAGGGAGACAAAAAACATCCCTTTGCAGTACGATTCATACAATTACAAGGCAAAAGATTATAGACTCCCTAGAGAAGAAATTGACATTTGGGTATTAAAAAAAAATCTGCTGTTTCATAAAAAAAGGTGCAATACCTACCAGTACCCTAATTACGTTTTGAAACTAATTGCTAATCCATTGCTTCATAAGTTCGAAAAAAAAACTACTCAACAACGTAAATAACGCAATGAATGTTGTTGAACTGTTAATTAAAATGAAACAAATTAGTCGTAATCGTTTACGAAAATGTGTTGCGTAATTAGATGGCCGGTCAAAATGTATGGAACAGCAATTTTTTTTGTATCCGACGATAAATTTCATCGCAAGGGGGTTCAGAATAATGCACTGAATCCATGGTGACAGGCACGCGTTGGTGTCCCTACCAACCTTTATACATACATACAAACAAGTAATAATCTTTAAACTGTGTGAAAAGTCGACCGTAAAATTAAACCACGGTTTCCTAAAAGAGCGGCGGCCGCCACAAAGCGAGCGCAGTTTACCGGAATGACGTCACGGAAACAGTATTTATGAAAGCAAGAACCGTAGCTGTAGCCCGTAAATACACAAACAATATTAAAAATTAGGTGGGAACGACTTACGAAACAACCCATTTACACAAGAACCGTTAAGAAATATTTTGACAATTCAAATACGTGATGCAGGATTTGTGTGACGTCAGGTCTTTGATGATGCGAAGTTCGCACCAAGGGTTACCATCTGTGTACGGAAGGATGCCTGTCAACATGTCTGATGTTTCAGAAAAATGCCTGTCTAATGTAAAAAAAATTGTAAGACATGAGCAAATAGATGCCGAATATTTACCTGTTTTTATTAATTTGGCAATATTACTGTATGGAAATAAGAAATGTGGCTAACTAGCGCCATAGAATAATAATGAATTGCGATTTGGAAACTTTCCAAATCCTTATTTTACTTCTAAAACTAAATATTCGGTGTTACGATATTTATTAATGCATTCCATAATCGATATTCTAGTTCGCTAGTTAGCCACATTTCTTATTTCCATACAGTAATATTGCCAAATTAATCAAAACAGGTAAATATTTGACAGATATTTGCGACGTTACCAACTTTTAGGATAAACGCTCAATACGCAACAAATACCTAGTTTTAATGAAAAGTATGAACAATTTACGACCACAAAACGAATTTAGGAAAAACGAACTTACTACACCGAGTGATGTTTCCGACTATTTTTTTTTTTCTAAACTTGATTTTAATAAAATCTGAAGACAAAAATCTTCACACGTAACTTAAAAGTTTTCTTAGGTAACTAATAACGGTTTGACCGACTCTTAATTGTCAGGTGATTCCTTTCTTTACTCAACTGTGCATTTATCAGGGAAATTCAAAAAAATGCCTGTCAGATGGTAACCCTATTCGCATGTGGCGTTGGTAGATGCTGCCAAAATTTAAACAAAGCTTAAGTGCCTGCTTGGGTTCGAACCCACGACCCACTCGACCCGACCCGACAACCTACCGATCCGACTCGGTTCGTTGCGGCCGTTATCACTGAGCCACCATTGCTCCCATATTATGCTCTGCGTACTATGGAAGAACTTCATATCGAAGCAGTTTGAAAACAAAATCCCGTGAACACGATGACCACATATGTTACCGCCCCGGTTCTATAGCGGCCGAGCGCTGCAAGCAGAAATAGTCCTTACGATGTATAGATATGAAGTTCTTCGATGGTACATATTATGCTCGTCCCTCAATACATAGAACTTTAAACATAAACTGCGTTCGCAATTCATTTGCCAAACATTATGTAAACAAACAAAAGTTTTAGGAAAAACAACTTTAATGCCTACACATAAGGTTCAGTTTGCGTTACAACTTCATATTTTTTAATGATTTTTTCAACAGTACTAGTCAGTCTAAAATCAACTTTATTTTACACTTTCATAAAGTTGATATTTGTTTGGAAATAAGGATTTGAATAGACCTTAGCTGACGAAATGTCGGCGTTCGGGGACAGGCGTGATGTTATCTTACATAACTAATAATATTATTATGTCATAAAAATTATCTATGACTGTCGTTGAGGTCAATCAGTAGCCTGAAATTTGGTAACTCAGAAATAAATTGAGTAAGCAAATTTACGTACAACAGCTGTCACAGAATTAGTTTACGTGCACGAAATTAGCGATGGCCGAGCGATGGCGACAGCGGAGCGGGGCGATCCGGCAGCGGCCTAGGCGTGGTTGGCTAGTAAATGATGATACTAAGACTTGTGATATATAATTAAAACTTCAGCACATTTTTAAGTAACCATATTTGCAAATAAATAATTGTGAATTTTGAATTTTTTTGTGGGCACAAAAGCGGCAGTAGAAAAATACAACACTATACTGGAACGAGCGGCCATTGAGCGGAGAAATCAAACACGTTTGTTCCTGACGCTTGCGCGTTGCCAACGCACCGCTCTCGCCCGTTTGTGAGCGTCACTTTAGAATGCTATGCTTTTGTTTACTTCGCCCCGCTCCGCTCCGCTGTCACCATCGCTCGGCCGCCGCTAATTTCATGCCCGCAGACGTTCGCACGGACGTAAAAACGCGGCGGGATTTTTTTGCGCACTGGATTTTCAACTCTCGGTGTTGAGCCGAGAGTTGAGAATCCAACGCGTTGGGCGCACTCTCGTCCCAGCGCGTTGGATTTTCAACTCTAGCCGCTAAGCAGAGCGTTGAAAATCCAGTGCTTAGTAATAATCTTCGGACATTTTAATTAGGTAGTATTTGCATAACAATTAGGTAGGTATATAATGTCCTTGACTTTAAAACACTTTTTATTTAGTACATCCATCTCTTGATCCTAGCTACCATACTTTTTGTATTTGTTACATTTCAAGAGAGCGATTAATCATTTCAATTTAAACCTTATGTCAATGACAAGTGTCATTACGCGCGCTTGTAATTTCCAACACACAAACAGCTATTTTTAACTAAAAATAATAACATAAAAGATTTTCGTCAATCAATATTTTATTTTGGGACTTCATAACTATTACGAATCCATGGCAATCATTATCATCATAAAGGCCTATTCAGATATAAGCGATATCTGTCGTGGTTGGTAGAGATACTGGTTCGCCTTCTTCAGTCTCTTTGCACCAGTATCGCGACCGATCAAGATCAAAATCAAGGGGCAGGTTGGAATCGAACCCGACCCTACATCGTGGGCAAATTTTAGAAATATAATTCTTAAGTATTGTCAAACATAATGTTTTTTTACAAAAATATTTTTAAAGATCATTTAACGAGTACAAGTTTCTCGACCATCGATAGGAGAGTGTCCAGCGAGACTCGTAACCGAGACTCACGACGCGATAATCGAACTTAAAATCGCCTATTCGAGGCGAGGAACCTTTCTCGTGTAACTGCCCTATAATTCCGTATACAGTTTAGGGTGTGCGCCGACTGAGCGAAAAAATACTGGAGCCTTGAACTATTTTATATCTTCAAGTAAAACTATATTCAGTTCATCAGTTGGTTCACTTTGATTGATATAATATCGACGGCAGCAAAGAAAAAGTCAACTGCACGTTTTTACATAATTTGACTCTGAATTCTTTCTGCAGTCTAAACACTTAAAGTAACAAATTTTATCAGTATCACTGATATTGTCCGTTAATTCACTGTTAGTGTCACAAATATCATTCACTTTCACATCACTAAGTGCTTTAGTGTCACAATTATCACTGACATTGACATCACTAAGTGCTTTAGTGTCACAATTATCACTGACATTGACATCACTGACTTTTATGTCACAATTATCATTGATATTGATATCACTGATTTCTTTAGTGTCAAATTTATTATATTTGTCCTTCAAAAATATGACCGATAGCTACTGCCCGGGACTTCGTTAGCGTGTATTTTGTATTTCATCATTTTTTAATAAGAAAATATCCAATATGAAAAGTAACCAATATCCTTCGTATGTTCCAGGCAGCCATTTATAATATTACCTACCTACTTATGCTACTAATATTATAAATGTGAAATTTTGATGTTTGTTACCCAATCACGTAAAAACGGATAAACGAATTTGGATGAAAGGACATTGTAAAAAATGGCCTATGAATCAACACGTATGAAACCTTTACTATAATTTCTAGTTTATTTTATAATTTACATTAAAATTATTACTATAAAACGAACACTTCATAATTTCGAAAACATTTTTAAACAGTAATCACTTCGATCTTATTCCCCAGCGCCATTATTTTTGTTTCAATTTGACGTTTTGAATAGGCTCACTCCGCGCTTGATCTATGAATAAGGTTTTTATTTACCAACAAAATAAAGCGGCTGTAAGCGCTGTGTGAAACGAGCAACATCGACTGACAGTCGATGAATTGACGGATGACACTTTGACATTTGCTAGTCATGACAGTGTCATCACTCAGAGTACATTTTTCTATTGGTCATAACTACGAATAAATTAGTGTAGAGAAATAATGGTTCGGACTCGTTCCAATGTAAATGTAAATCCAATATATTACTTTCACAAATAAACGCTAAGTTTATATGTTTCTATTGACCTAATTATAACCCCAAAATCCGAAAGTGTTTTTGATTTTTTACAATTCTCAGAAGTGTCCGTGATTTTAATTTAATTTCAATCGAATATATACAGAAAGTAATTACACGTGTCTGTGGTTCTTAGGAGAACGATGTATGGAGCCGAACAATGTCCTTTGGCATACAGATAGTTTATATACCTGTATTAACACATAGGATACTTTTTTATCCCGGTAGTATGTTCCCGAGGGATAATTTCTGACTTCCACGCGAGCGATGCCACGGGCAAAAGCTAGTTTATACTAAAATTAAGCAAGGATTGAGTTTTTTTTTTTTGTGACATGTGCCAAGATTAATGTTAATGATATATTAATTATAAGTGACTTGTCTGAGTGCGGCAATAAGAAAACAGAATCATAGGACATAAATCTAGACTTTATCCAGACAACGCAACACGTCCGGAAAAAAAACAACGAAAAAAAACGACCTTTTTTTCAGGTCAGGTCACATTAAATCTATTTTTTACATCAAACTACCCCCACATCGGTAGTAGTACTAACTAACCTAGACTGAACTTTATCAACAGCTTGATATATGTCTACTTTTGGATCGCTACCTAATCCTGCCTTATACTCATGTATCGTAAGACTTTCAATCTTAAAATCAGAATTGTGATGTAATATCATATGCTCTTTCAAAGAATCGATTAAAAACTGAAAGTCACATATTTTACATTGTATATACGTTTTTGGGTCCAAAATTTCATGTTTTAGAGTATGTTCGTAACACATATTATGATCTACGAAGCATACATTGCAGTCTGAACACTTAAAGTAACAAATTTTATCAGTATCACTGATATTGTCCGTTAATTCACTGTTAGTGTCACAAATATCATTCACTTTCACATCACTAAGTGCTTTAGTGTCACAATTATCACTGACATTGACATCACTAAGTGCTTTAGTGTCACAATTATCAATGACATTGATATCACTGACTTTTATGTCACAATTATCATTGATATTGTTATCACTGAGTTCTTTAGTGTCACAAGTATCACTGACATTGATATTACCGAGTGGTTTAGTGTCATTTTCACTCACTTCTGTGTCATCACGAATTTCGCTAGAAACATCAAGAATTTTTGAGTGATTTTTTGCTTTTAACTCCTTCTCTTTGCTGTAAGCGGAACCTACTAAAATAACAAAATCTTCTTTTTTCAATCCCATATGATCGTGATGTACGTACTTATGCCGCGGGAGAGTAAACCTCGAGAACTCAAGCCCACATAAATCACATTCGTAATTATCTGGTTTTTCGCTATGGGTGGAAGCTTTAACGTGATAATCAAAGGATGCTTCCTTCATATAATGTTGATTGCAATTAATACATTTGAATAGTTCCTTGCTATAACCCTTGACCATGATTCTAGATTTCAATTTGCTTGATAATCCATTTTTATCAAGTTGATCATTAATTTTGTCTGGTAATGTCATTTCTGAGGTGTCAGTATCAATATCACTGACATTACTGAAACTTTCGGTAATATGGTCTGATATTTCATCTGGAACAATAATCTCGCCTGGTGTGTCATCGAAATCTATTCTAGAGTCTCTGGATGTAACAGGATCGTCTCTGATTTTTCTAGAACTCCTTCTTTCAGATAATGGTACGTCTATTTCATTCATCTTTACTTTTTTAACTAAAGCACTGTCTGTTTCTTCCAAATTTTCGCCTCTCCTCTTCCTCGGCGATAATCTATTAGACTCAGTGCTGCCATCATCTTTATTACCACGATTGCTACCAGTTACAAAAACATAAGTTCCATTAATTGGATCCATAACTTTTATCTTAAAGTCTTCGTGGGGAAAGCTGTGTATATGAATATGTTTTCTTAAGGAACAATTGGTGAATTTCAGGCCACAGAGATTGCAGGTAGTCGGTGGTTTTTTGAGCATATGATTGACCTCATAATAATGATATCTGAAGGAGTTGCGTTGCAAATAGGTCACATCGCACTGAGCACACCTATAAACCATTGATTGCTTCACCACCTTTCTCCTGACCACAGTGACTTTATTAATATACGTAACGTCTACGGAACTGCACAAATGCTTCGGGAAGCACATCTTACCGAATGATAACCGACAATGTCTACACTCAGTACCATTTTTCGGGAAACAATTTTCTGTATGGGCGTTAAAATTGTCCATGTCGGTGAAGAATAGGGCACAGTTGGAGCATTTGAAGAGGTCAACTTTCGCAATATGTTCTATAACCATCTTGGTTTCCTTGTGATGGTGGTTTATTAAATGTGTTACTAAGACATCAGTAGGAAATACTAATTTGCACTTGCTACACGTTTCCTTAGAGACTTCCAACGTAGGACTGCACTCATCCAAATGTTTTTCCACATTCTTCATCGAAGTAAAATGCAAACCACATTCGCACTTGTAAATTTTCGCAATCACCAGCTTTTTCGGTGTCATTTTCGCAGAAACCTCTTTTTTCGGTGTCACTTTCGCAGCAACCACATTTTTCGGTGAAACTTTCGCAGTAGCCTCTTTTCTAGACGTTTTGACAGGTTTCGGGCCACCATTAAAGTACACAACGTAGAAACTATCTTTGTTTATGTAAGGTTTCTTCCTATGCGCTTCTAAATGCAAAGAAGTCTTTTTCGCGCAGAAATACTGTTCGCATATGTCACAGAATCTTCTTTTGTTGCCCGAAACGCACCGATGTCGTTTCAAACTACTTTTCAAAGTTACACAAACCTCGCACCGCGCACATTTGTACAATTTATAAGTAGCTTTTGAGCTATCTGATAATAACAATTCTCGTAACTGCGACAAAGGGACATCTTTGATCGGTTTTATCGACTTCGATTCGATCAAACTCAAATGATTATTAAATTCAATGTCACATTCGTTATTAAATGACACTACTGTTTGACGTTTGGGGTCATTTTCATGACTACCCTCGTGAGACAGAAAATGTTTTAGCGATTTGAAGATGATGTGGCATATGTTGCAGACCAGTTTGTTGCTTCGTGAACATTTTGATCGCATATGTTGTTTGATGTCGGTGCCGTCGACGAAATGGTTGCAGTTCATGCAGAAGTATTTCGTTTCGTCGGTAGGGACACTTAATTCGATTTGCATTTTTACACTTTTTGTGAATCTGAAAGAATAAAATTACTTATAATAAAATAACACATACGTTTTGAAGGAAAAAATCGTGAACATCACCTAGAATCCATACTAATATTATGTTGTATGTTGACTTGAAAGAGCAGGGTAGTTGAGAGTATGTCATGCTCACTTAAAGGCTCGTGCAGACTAGCGCGACCCGACGGCGCGACACGACTCGAACAATACAATTTCTAGGAAAAGTTCACGGTATAACAATAGCCGGTGTCGCGTCGCGCTAGTCTGCACGAAGCTTAAATGTCTTGCTGATGGTGGCGAGTGTGTTGGATCATTCGGTTCCCTACAAAATGGTTGAACTGGATGGTGCTGATCCACGCGTCATGTTCGTGAACGGGCGCCGTCAGTTGAGACTGGTCATCTTTTATCTGTTAGGGCTTATTTTTAATCGTTTTTTTTTTTTTTTTACAATGTTCAAGAGTAATGTACCCAGGATTTTGTGTTTTCTATATTTAAAGGAGTGCCCTTGGAGTTTCTTGCCCGTTCTTCTCCATAGAGATCTACGCTTTGGAATGGGCAACTAGCTTCAACTTTCTGACTAACTGACCGACTCTTTGACAATTCAAAAATGCCTGTAAATGGTTTAATTGAAATAAATGCTTTGAGTTTGAGAATATAATAGACCTAAAAAGTTTTTTCAACCGACTTCAAAAAGAAGGAGGTTCTCTATTCGGTTGTTTTTTTTTTTTTTTTTTTGTTTGTTACGCGATTACTCCGCCAATTACGAATTGATTTTGATGATTCTTTTTTTGTTTGATACTTCAGAAGTGGTCCCATATAAATTTGGTCAAGATCTGATGAGGGGTTTTTGAGTTAGCTTCAATAATACGTATTTTTCCCCCATCTAGTATATGTGGACGATATTCTAATAGTTCCTGTCACTGTAATTTACATAGCAGGTAATGGGTATTCAAAATTTTTGTGGGGTTTTGTGTAGGTACCACAACAAAAAAGTGAAAAATAAAAACTTTTTCACAAAAAATAAAACCGACTTCCAAAAAAAACACTACAAAGTGATGTGCGGTTTTATTTTTTGTGAAAAAGTTTGTATTCTTTGTTTGTTTGAACTTCTGAAGGTTGCTATTTAATATCACGCGACCCTAAGGAGCTGAGCAAAAGAAAAAAAGTCTGAAAGAATGCTAAGCAAAAAAGTACTTAATATAATAGAGCGGGTGGGCGATGCGCCGAAATATATATATGTCGTAGGATGATCTTTGCGTTATGCTCGTCAACGGGTGCTGCTTGTGGTGACTGGTCGTCTTGCTGATCATGGTTTTGTTATTGTTAATAGTAATTAACTGTTTATTTGTTTTACCTCGATGGTCCTAGTTTATCATTTATAACTTCCAGTTACTGCTATATATAGCTATATGTAAGGGGGCACGCCCTTTATGACTGGAGGGTATTATTTAGATATTGTTTACGTTTAGTCTTTATTCTTTTTTATTTCTTTTGAGTTACAGTTCTCGATATTTTTGGTTGGTATATTGGCGTGTGCTAGCCGACATAATTATGGCTATTAATTTATCATTTAAATTATGTTTAGTGTTGCGAAATGTAAATAATTTTGCATACTTATTATTAAGAATCTTTATTTTTTCTAGTTGAACAGACAGCTGTGCTGCTGGGGAGTTTGTTGCGCCACTTCTTCCTAGCTAAACCACTAGAAAGTCGTGAAGGGTGGGCGTTTTGTGGGACTGTCTTATGTAACTTTGACGTTCGAAAAGTGCTGATTCTTAGCCTAGTTTGAATAAATGACTTTTGAATTTTGATGATTTGATCATTCGAATTTTCGCGAAAACCCTAGGGATATTGCGAAAACACGGATAATTAGACAATGGTGAAAAAATTTCTGCAAGCAACTTGGAAATAGCGCTTGCCGGCCGCTGCCACTAGCTCCGCTCGCTCGTTTCGTCACAGTTCTAACCTATTTCACGAATCATACAATCTACCGCAGAAATGTTTTTACCATTGTCTAATTATCTAGTCGCTGGCAGATTACATGTATGATTCGTCATATTGAACTGGGTGAAATAGGTTAAGTTAGGTTAGAACTGTGACTAACCGCGCGCGAGCCGAGCGATATATGATCATAAATTTTCATTTTAGGTATAGGGGTGGAGTGGGTGTTGTAATTTGTAGGAATAAATATGATATTGTTGTGTTAGTGGAAGTTAAAAAAAAACTCACCTATAAATGCTTTTCGACAAAATCTGTTGTCTATGTTCCTGCGGCAGCTCCTTGAACAACATCAACCATTCCTTCTTGAACAAATCTTCGTAATTATACTTCAAAATCTTGAAAGACTCTCGTTCAATGCATTCATTATTTGAATGCAACTTTTCATGAAGGCTAAATTCTTTTTCTGCAATCCTCAAATCACATACCACACACTGCTTATGTAAATCACTTATTATATAATTAAGGTGGCCTTGCGAATGGGTGACAGCAGAGTCGTAAGTCATAGTCACTAGCTCACAAGATACACACATATACATAACGTTCCACATACTATTAATGAGGTTATATTTCTTCATCAGCTCCGGCATCAACTTGTCAACGGAATGGAAAATTTTGTGGATTTTATACGCTTGTATATTGAATTTTTTTGTACATATCTTGCATGATATATATTTTTCAGTTTTACAGTTATGTAAATTCATGGTTTTACGGCATATGAAATGTTTTAAACACCGACCACATTCAAAGAATTCTGACATTGGTGGGTCGATAGATTTGCCCGTAGATAGATTTATAATGTTAATATCTTTTAGAGAGAACGACCGTTTTTCATGTAAAACTAAATGGCTTTCAATACTTTTCGCTGTAAAACATAAACCGCACTTTTCGCAGTATTTTTTCGATGTAATTTCTTTACATGAACCGTCTGTGTGTCCTTTATAGTTCAGAATATATTGGCAGCAGCCACAGAACTCACAGTAATAAAGAGTAATTCCATCATTTTGTTTCGAATCATTCAAACACATTTTTTTCACTCTATATTTCTCTTTGTAAAACTTCGCTCTCTCTTTTCGATGAATCTTCATGACTTCCATCTTATTACTCTCACTAATCATATTCTTCTGATCGTAAAATTCAATGATTATAAAGTCCTTTTTTGTTAGCTTTTTAATAGAATGCTTTAGTTTGTGACGTTTATAGCGGATTGAAGATATATTGACGTCACAGTCGGGACAGTAGGTCGATTTTCTATCAGACTTTTTGCATTTCTGATAGTGCGCCCAAAACGCTAGCTCATCGAAGCAAGAAGAACATTTAGGACATTTACATAGGACCCTCTCGTAAATACTCTTGTTCATTGTATAGATCTTTAGTTTATCATTGTAATTATGCTGTAATTCGTGTGTTTTAGCATCTTTCGTCCTAATTTTTCGCTTACATATCCCACATTTGTCAAAAGTTAACACTTTTTTACAGTATTTAGAATGTTGGGAAGCGCTGAAGCACGACAGAAACCCTATTTGACAAATATTGCACTGGAATAACGTACTTTTTGGAACAAGAGACGAAGCTGCGAAAAACTTTCCGTCTCTTGATAATTTATTGCTTTTCAATTTGGGCTTAGTATCTTTATCTGAAACGGGTTCAATTTTGACTTCTTCTTTCGGTTCAATTTTAACTGCCTTCGGTTCAATTTTAATCTTTTTCGGATGTATCTTTGTAATCACATGGGAAGTACTTTTGACCTTCCTGGGCCAAGGTACTGGGGTTGCAAATTTCTTTCCCATTTCTGGTTCTTTATCTTCTTTGACTTGGGGAAAGTTATTTAACGGTAGCAGCTCATATAAATGCTTTATCAAAGAAGTATCATCAGGGAAAGTTTTGGAACAGTGATTACAATATTTAGAAGTTACTGTACTCTTTCTGGCTGTGTTTTTTTGTGGTGTATCCAAAGCTACGAGATAGGAATGGCTAACCATTTTATGTGCGTCTAAGGCATTAACGGTGGGAAATAGTATCTCACACATCTCACAAAAACACGGGCTGAATTTCAGTCTGTCTTCCCAATTTTCTAGGTAAACTATAGGATGGGAGTTCAACGCCTCCTCATATAATACTTCTAGGTCTGGTGGTGGTTTGGAACCTGGAAAATAAAATTTCATAATCATCCTATAGCGTCCCCACTACTAGGACACAGGCCTCGTCTCCGTGAGAGGGAGCAGGCTGTAATCCACCACGCGGGCCCAGTGCGGGTTGGTAGATGTCACATGTCTTCGAATTTTTGGTTCTAGGACATGCCGGTTTCCTCACGATGTGTTCCTTCACCGTTTTGAGAGCAGTGGTGATGAAATAAATAACACAAAGTAGGTAAAGTGCCTGCCGGGGTTCGAACGCATGACCTACAACTCACTGAGTCACCACTGCTTTAATGAAAAATAAAGAATAGTTGTTGAAATTAGTGCCTCGTTGGTGTGGTGGTCGCAAACGACTCCTAAACATCCGTAGTTCGATCCCCGAGTCGGGCTAAAGTTTGCATTTTCTAAAAAAGCTGTGCCGTCATACAGCGGGCCTGCTTCGTACTGTTTTTACGTCGTTGGTCTAGCGGTCGCAAGCGGTACTGTTGAGTATGGGGCCCTAGGTTCGATTCCCGGGTCGGGCAGTGTTATTGGGTTGTTCCATCAGGAATTTCTCAGTAGCAGCCCGGAGTCTGGAGTTGTGCCCGGTTGATGGCAATAGGCTCGCCACCAATACATGGAAATTTAACATAACTGGCGAAATGTGGGTGTGCAATAGGTACACCTCTACCTAACCCTCAGGCTCAGGCTTCAAGACGTGATGTTCTGTACTGATGTACATAGAAAGAAAATATGGTCATGAAAGGAAAATGTAATGAATAAAAAAAAAATGTTTCTTGAATCCTATACAACCAATCTGTCTAGCCTTTTCCCAACATGTTGAGGTCGGCTTCCAGTGTAACCGGATGCAGCTAAATACAATGGAGCGACTGCCTGTCTGACCTCCACAACCCAGTAACTGGGTAACACGATACCCCTTGGTAAGACAGGTTGTCAGACTTTCGTGCTTCTGACGACCCGTAACTACTGTCAAAGATCCACGAATGACAGCCGGGACCAACGGCATAACGTGCTTTCCGAGGCACGGAGGAGTCTCGGTATGTAAAGATGGTCACCCATCCACAGACCAACCCCGGCAAGCGTAGCTTAACCTGATGGATCGACCCCTTTTTTTTTTTTTTTTTTTGGGTTAGAAATCATCAAATGACGTCTCCCGCTCTGGGTGGAGCTCCCGAGGGCGTGTCAGACTCTTACTGACTAAAACCCACCCGTGTTCCTTCTGTTGCCTGTGCAATGCCAGGGGGCCACGGTATCCCTTTCGGACTTTCCCGCAACCCCGGCAGGCAATGGTCTCATCGGACCCCTTCACTCGCTGACACTCTTTGAGGCGCGCGTGGAAACAACGCGCCGTCGACCCGGGCTTGGTCCTTACCGGACGGCGAGCTACCCATTGCTCACCGTCCGCAAGCCCGCGCCTACGGTGGCCGGGAATCCGCGATCGATTCCCGACGCCCAGGGCGTCTCCTCCTGCGGCGGCTAGGGGCGTGAGGGCGCGAAATTTGCCTCTCCCTCACGCGCTCCGCCTCCTCCTTCGCGAGCATTACTGCTTCGCAGAAGGAGGTGACGGCCTCCCATGCCCTCTCGCTCCGTACCATGGCCTGGACCAGGGCCGGACGCGAGAGATCCCCGCCACCGATCGCCTCCACGAGGACACGGCGGTGCTCTGCCCAAGCCGGGCATACCTCCACCGTATGCTCCACCGTGTCCTCCGGGCGATCCACGCAGTGATGACACCCGGGCGATGGATCGACCCCTGCGGCAGTTATTACTTAGCTACGAGCTGAACAACAGACTATTATGATAAAATAATCCTTACCCAATATAATCTCGTTATTATAAAAAAGAGTCGTGATTTCTTCTCCCTCACATTCCTCCTCCTCTTTTTCTGGTTGCGTTTCTTCCGGTACATCATCAGCTGTTGTCGTAGTTTCGAAGCTGTACTCGTATAGGTACAGCATCTCTTGCGGTTCCTCCGTTGGTTGTAAAATGCCATATTGTTCTGGAAAAAAAAAGAGAAAAATTGGACATTGTTTTGATTTGATTTTACAGTCTGTATGATATTAATGATGATGATTTAGTTGTGGAATTCATCGTCAGTTTTCGCCATTTTTATAACTGGTTTTCACTAACTATCGTTCTTCCAAGCTGTAATGCAACATTTTCGTAATATTTAAGGGGGTTCCTATACAACAGACATGATTTTTTTGCCGTTTTTTATAGATAATGGTACGGAACCCTTCCTGCGCGAGTCCGACTCGCACTTGGCCGGTTTTTTAAGACACACCTCAGCGTTTTTTGTGAGGTTTTAAAGAATAATATTAATTTTATAAACAAATCTTATTGTATTACAATTAAATTCTTAAAATAATCATAATTAAATTAGCACCAAGGTTGACATTCCACTTTAGTCACTACTGTTTTATTTGCTTTCAATAGTACAAAACTACAAAAATAAGTTATTTTATTTTCATGGTAACGTTATTATGGTAGATCAGCCATTTCTTTTTACCCATCGGGCAACCGTGACGCGGTAATCGGTGACGAAAGGCGTACTACGGCTAATATAACAATTGACAGTCGAAAATGGCGCGAGAGTCAAAATTCAATTTCTTTTTTGATGAGACACCGTTTATGTATATGTGAAATAAAATATTTTGATTTTGACCACTATGAAAAAAAAAAAGTAGGAACAATATTTCGTAACTAACGAATCGAACATCAAATAAACGAAGAGATGGGGTCTCTTTAAAGGTATGGCAGACAGTTTTAAATCAAAGTCAAATAATTTATTTCAAATAGGCACATAAAACGCACTTTTGAATGTCAAAATTTACAAGAAAATATAATTGATTCTAGTCGTCCCTTCCAAAAGGTAGATTCAAGAATGGGCAAGAAATTCCAATCTACTCTTTTAACACTTTTTTGCAAAAAAAAAACGAAATTTTAAAAAAACACTTTTTTAGTTTCACTTTATAATTGTGGTTGACCAAGGTTTTGAGATGTTTTCCCTATGACGCCACCATACCCGTAGCTCGTATCAATAAGCCAGGCCGTCACACTTACACAAATTAGTCCATGTCTTGAAAACTACTGAACCTATTTTGATGAAACTTGCACTGTTCCCTGAGTTGAAGTAAAGGAAAGCCAATAAAAAATGGTCACAATCCTATTAATAGTTTCGGTGAAATGCGTGGACATATAAGTACACCTTCACCTATAAATTTTTGTATAAATAATGTTTGGAAGTCCTTATAGATTATCATAATATGTGAATATGTTGCAGTTCCATATTATTATTACATAATCCAATATATTTACACATATTGTTTGATTACAATATCCGATCCGGCGATTCAAAATTTGCAAAAGATGTAAGCAACAACGGCCGCTCGAAATTGTCTATGGTTTAGTGATGCGGTCGTATGACTTAAGTTTTGGTGCTATCGATATTACAATTTTTTCATGTGTTCCATCAGTATTTTTATATTGAGTAAATTTCAAATCAATAACATTTTTTTTTATTCCATTGAGATATGGAGGAGCTCGTGGCTAAGTAACAACTGCCGCACGGGTCGATCCATCAAAGTCAAAGTCAAATAATTTATTTCAATTAGGCACAAAAAAGGCACTTTTGAACGTCAAACATTAAAGGTAGTTTTCGTATGGAGAATAATGGGCAAGAAACTCCACCGTTACTCTTTTAAATAAAAAAAAACTACATCAGGTTAAGCTATGCTTGCCGGGGTTGGTCTGTGGATGGGTGACCATCTTTATATAACGAGACTCCTCCGTGCCTCGGAAAGCACGTTAAGCCGTTGGTCCCGGCTGTCATTCGTGGATCTTTGACAGTCGTTACGGGTCGTCAGAAGCCCGAAAATCTGACAACCAGTCTTACCAAGGGGTATCGTATTACCCAGTTACTGGGTTGTGGAGGTCAGATAGGCAGTCGCTTCATGTAAAATACTGGTATTCAGCTGCATCCGGTTAGACTGGAAGCCGACCCCAATATAGTTGGGAAAAGGCCAGGCAGATCGATTGAAATATGTACATAATTTAAACCATGAAAACGAACAAAGATATAATTATGCAATCATATATTGCACTTGTTGCACAAGACAAGTAGTTACAAACTGTAATCCAAATAAATTGATAAATGTAATAGTGAGTGTGATAATACGTGTATCCTATTTAGTGCGACATTTAATCAGCGACAAGCAGATATCGCGTTCAATTCCCAATGTTATTGTTTTTTGCAAATCGCGACCAAATCCAGTTTACATACGTGTCGAAATGATAGCCTCCTTTTTTTGAAGTCTTTTAATAAAGATTACTAGAATTAGAAAACATCTGGAGCTTTCTGAGCGCATTAGAATTGCGTTGAAAAATGTGTGTTGTGAAAGAAATATTTTGAACAGACTCCAAAGGAGGTTCTCAATTTTTGCAGGCTGAAATGAGTAAAATGACAATTTTTTGTTGGAAAATTGAACCAATCGGCTGGTTATCTATCTATTTCTATGTACATCAATAGTAATAATAAAGCTGAAGTGCTTGTTTTTTTGAATGTGGCAATCTCTAGAACTACCAGTCGGATTTGAAAAATTATGTTTGTATTTGATAGCCCAAGTCTTGAGGAAGGAGCTAGGATCGATCAAAAAGAAAAAAAGTCAGAAAGAACGCTAAGCGATAAAGAAGTAAAAGCACGGGCGGGGCGATGCGATGCGACGGGGTATCGGGGGGGACAAGAAATTTCACGCGGGCGAAAGGTGTAGGTAAGGGCACAATCAACATTTTAAAAGAATAACGGTGAAGTTTCTTGGTCATTCTTCTCCATACAAAAACTACCTTTTGGAAGGGGTGACTAGAATCAATTATTATAATTTTTGAAGTGAAAACTTCGTAAAAAATGTCAAACCCTCGTCAGAAACTCAGGACACGTGACCCTGATCGAAAATTCGTAAGACGGAGGGAGAGTAGACCGGGCCAAAAATATTTGACAACGCCATCTAACAATGTATACACTAAACCTTGAGCTCAAAGGAAACCTCTGGTAGAACCTGGTTCGAATAGCGTCAAACAGATGGCGTTAGAAACACAAGCGGCGTTGCGCACTTTTTTTGTGATGGGTAAAAAATTTTAAACTCGTCAGGACACGTGACCTGATCGAAAATTCATAAGACGGAAAAATTCACAACGTTAATATTCAAGTTTTCACTTCTGCCGTCACTCCCGGAGTGCAAACCGTTGTTTTTTTTTTTTTTTTTTGGAAATTTTGATGTTGAAAAGTGCCTTTATTGTGCCTAATTGAAATAAGTTATTTGACTTTGACTTCAGGCTAAGCCGTCTACTGCTTAACATCAGCCTCCCCCAGGCTGCGCCACAACACCCTTTTCTCTGCCTTCCACATTCAATCTGTCCCAGCAACTTTCTTAAAGTTAAGGTCATCGGTCTAGCGTCGCTGGGGGGCGACCCACACTATGCTTGCCGATACACGGTCTCCACTCGTTAACTCTCGTAATCTTGTAAATTTCTTAAAGTATCCTTAAATTCACAATGTACCTTCATCAATATCGTCTTCATCAGGTATCTCTAACTTGACGCAGGACAGGTCGGGGAAGATGCTCTTGATCCTCGGGTTGTCCAGAACGTCATGCTCCTCTATGTCGATGTCGTCGTCCATGATTGCTGGGTGGATGGAAAGATGCATATTTTAATCATAAGTAACTTGTGTGGGTCTACACAATGTCGATGTCACACACACGCATTTTATTTTTCTTTTTGATTTTATTTTATTAGTACTTACCTTTTTTATGTTATTACTTTCTTTTTTTCTACAATAGTCCTACATGTGTTACGAGCTACCAATTTTTGTGATAATTTCTAATCTCGGCGAGGTGGGCCAGGATTCCATAGCACAGGGACATAGCAAGTCCTAGTACCTCCAATATTTGTAACACCTCTATACAGTATTTGTACTTTGTAGGAGAAAAAAATAAAATATTAAATATTATTAATGTCGCCCATGCCCATGCCCATGGCCATGAGACCGCCCGTATTTTTCTGAACATTCATACAAAATTATCCACGACAATACAGATGGGACATTGCAAAATCTTTTAAATAAAAAGTGTCTCTTTCTATGACACAATAAAGTGTAATTCAGGTCACACAGCACTAATCACCTACAGTTATATTCATCTAGAAGTTGCCTCTCTTTCTATCGCATGACTCTTAGATCTTCTGATTAAGTTACACTCACTGAATTGGCCCAGCAAGACGGGCCATACCTATACTGCGGACTGTCCAGCTGTGATAATACTACAAAAATCTCGATGTTTTGACTTGTCGCCTATGTATTGCCAAGTGTCTTATGGTACCGTGTTTTATGTTAAGCAAATATTTGACAGCTATTTGCAACGTTGCCAACTTTTTGGATGAACTCTCTTAAAACAAGAAATTTCACAGGCATAAGCTAGTTTAATATAATATTCTTATTAAAAATTAAGTTTTGTTTTAAGTTTATTTTTCTGGAACCTTTTAAGGTCCCTGCTAACAACAGAGAAATCAGAGTGGTCTAATCAAAAAAGGTTCGGAGCCACTTCTCTAGAGGTTGCAAGTATGAAGACTGCTGAGCATAAACTCCTGGGAGGGATGCTTTTTTTTTTAGTTGGGAAATCATCAAATAACTTCTCCCGCTCCAGTCAGACTCTTACTGATTAAAACCCACCCGTGAACCTTCTGGTGCCTGTGCAATGCCAGGGGTCCACGGTATGATGCCTAAGCTGGGAACTAATACTTGAACCTTACCAATGATCTGCAGTCTTGTTGATTTTTATATTTTATTCTATTTATTTAGTATTCACATTGCTAAGTAAATTAATTATTTCATTTTGTACAGATTATAGATAAAAAAGGGTAGGAAGGGTGGGCGTTTTTGGTTAGGTCCGGCCTCTATTACATGGGACTTAAACCTAAGACCAGATAAAAAACCAAGGCATAGCGCTGTCAATAGTGACGTGACGCTTTCGTAAACATGTGTGAATTTTGTGAGGTGTAGTTTGATTGTAAATCTGTGCATGTGAGAGTGTAAGCACAGAGCGGAGGTGTAGTTTTGGCATGCTTCAGTGTATTGTTCGCAGCGCTGTTTTGCGACAAACATAACTGGCGGAATGTGGGTGCACTATAGGTAGACCTCTGCCTAACCTAACGGAATACAAGCGTGTTGTATGTTATGTGTATTTTAATAGCAAAATATTATTGTATTATGTTTACGATTATATGAACAAAAAAAATTTAACGCACTAAAAAACCACCTACTGTACTAACTGTACGGATTGGCTTAGAAACCATCAGATTGACGAATCTAAAGAATAAACGCTCTTCGTGTTTTACTAATGAAATAGCATCAAAAGCCGTTACAGTGAAATAGTCTAAATTGCATTTTGCAAAATTACGTGGAACTTAGGTTACCTCAAGCGATGTTCTGCTTCAAACAAATCACATATTAAAATAACTGGAATTAAACACACAATCGCAATTGTTTGTTATTATTTGTGATTAATTTACTAACATTAACCTATAAACTTTAGTTTACAGACAGAAATCAGGAAAAAAATTGTTCGTGAAATATGTCAGTGTTACCACAACTGGTTTTTAGTTTTATTTTACCTAAATGAATGAAATTCCACTATTCCAGATCCCAGAGGAAATTAAAAGGGCACTATAAAAATATAAATAAGTAATATGTATAAATTTGATTAGGTATAATAAATTGGTTTAAAAGTTTTTGATAGTGTAATTATGGGATAAAGTTTTTTATAAAATAAAAAAAAGGTGAAATACTGATTAGTATTACTACTATTGTCTACTATTATTGTGATAGCTATAGTTTATACAATATATTTATTTTTGTTCTTTGATTAATAAACTTCCGTTAAGAATTATTTATATTATAAAAAAAGAAAAATATTGGTATAGAATCATCTATTTTTTTGTTGAATCACTACGCAGGAGTGAATCTGTGAATTAAACAATATTATGCGTACCTAACTCCCTTACTTTGTCGAACAGCTCTTTGCTTTGAATGGGATTCCTAATCCTTTGCTTTTTGTTTGAAATATTCGTCTGTTAGTTGTTCGACGGAATTAAAATTGATGAATTGTCAAAACACAAGGGCTTGTTAATGTGTGCTACGCAATTAGTCTGCTGGAATTGGTAATAAAATTGGCCGAATTTAGTTAGTCCAAAACCTGGATTGCTTGGGATAGAGACAAAGAAGAATTTAAATCTAACATGGTGAAAAATAGATTTTACCCGATAACTGGGAAAATTCTCAAAAACTGGCAGCATTGAAATTTGAAATGAGGCACAGATTTGCAAAGAATGAATGAATGATAAACATTTTCAATATTATTTATGCTGAAAACATTATCCTCTCATTAATACTAAAAGCCTACATCCATGGAATTGGTATACATTTTTTACACTACAGCATTGAAATTTCAAATGAAGCACAGATTTGCAAAGAATGAATGAATGATAAACATTTTCAATATTATTTAAGCTGAAAACATTATCCTCTCATTAATACTAAAAGCCTACATCCATGGAATTGGTATACATCATCATCATTTTCTGTCATTTTCTTGCCCGTATCCTTATTTATTTGGTGTTGGCGGAACATGTATTTTCTTCCATACTTCTACTAAAAGCCTATAGTTTCAACCAAAACCATAACTTTACCGATGAAAAAAAAGTTTTACACATATTTTGACTTTGACAAATTTGACTGATTGTCACTAAAATAAATTTTCGCGCGTTTTCCCAGTAAAAGTGCCAAGTGAAGGCTGAAGATTTCATGAAATAAAATTAAGACTATTGTGTGTATTTGAATGTATTTAAACAAATAAACGGGCTATCGACTAAGGAACAGGAATATGGCTCGAACAAAGGCGTCTGTCGGGTCTAAAGGTGAGTTTTAATTACAACTTTATAATGTATTGTTTGTTACATTGGCATCACCGCCGTAATCCAAGATCTGAAAGACTATTTGCATGAAGAGTTTGTTACAAGTTGTTGATTAGTTCATTATCGTGTTTTCTAAAGTGAAGAAGCTCATCTAGGGAAGTACGACCATAATAATACCAATTTCTGTTGCCATACAGCGGTGCTGTGTTACAGGCATTTGAGATATTTCATCTTTGTCTCTGGGATGGCAGTGCTCCTGCAATGCCTCTGGTGTAGCAGGTATCCAAAGGCGGCGGGGACCAGTACAATTAAAATTCAAATATACTGAGGATCTTGTTCTTAAGATGTTGTGTTAATTAGTATTTTTTTTTAAAGTATAATACTGTTTCCAGTACAGAACCGGTTATTTGATCCTATTAATGAACTAATTAGTGATCTAATTATTATAGTTTTTAACACCGCCCCTAAGACGACCCACGAACCTGATGTAACTGAAATAAAACACGGTTATGCAATTACTTATATTGCACAGATAGTTTAGTAAACACTAGGTACTATTATAAATGATTTGTGTTAAAAAACAGTATTACACTTTTTTTTCACTCTAAAATACTGTTTAATGTTCAACAAAAATCAAGTATATGAATATACTGTTTTCACTGACAGAGCTATACCTACCTATATAAAAAGTTTCATCTACTACTTAGAACATCATGCATTCATCTGGGCACGGCTGCACAGGTTCAGAAATCCTTAATTTCAGAATGAAACTGTTAATGTCTCAAATTTTTGGGACGAAGTAAATAGATAATTGTTATCAGAAGACCTTTTAAATACTAGTAGTATAGTTAGGTCTGCAACTTGAGTATTCACAGAATGAGTGCTTTCAGTGACGAATGCTAAATGATGGGATGTCAGAAATAGAGCTTTAATACAGTTATAAAAATTGTTTCTATAGTATTTGGTGACCCTTAGGAAGCCTTCAAAATTGGGGCTAAATTTATAAGTTGTGCGACCAGCACTTATGAATTATGTATCTATTTTTTTTAATACTTAAAATACTGTAATTTGTTTCGAGATACTGTTAAAATTTCCGAAGTAATGTTTATTTTCCCACTTTGACCTTAATAAATATTATACTTTATTTCTTGTACAAAAAGTTGGCAACCCTAGTTACAGGTAAGACTGCTATGTTCAGCCATTGAAGCATACAAAATTCATATTACCAGTTCGGAACAGTTAAAATAATAGGGGTTAAAGTATGAAATTGCCGTTTTACTGTAATAGGTACTTTGAATTGACATAGAACCTTCATGATTTGAGATTTTTGAGTGAAACTTTTTTCAAATGGTACCTATGAAGTTCTTCTTTTAAAAAATGTGCAACATTTGATTATCGACTTTCAGTTGTTTTTTTTATTCAGCTTAGACAAGAAAGATGGATACTTCGAAAATTCGATTTATTTTTGATTACGAGTTCTGACGCGGAACGAACGCGGCAGAAACAGCTCGCAATATCAATATTGCATTTGGAGAGGGGACTGCTAATGAACGCACCGTGCGATTTTGGTTTAAACGCTTTCGTGATGGAAACTTTGATTTGAAGAACGAACCACGTGGAAGACCGCCCACACAGGTATAACAATGAATTGAAAGAGATGGTGGAAGCCGATCCGAGCCAAACTACCCAGGAATTAGCGGCATGGTTTAACGTTACCTTACCACCAATATTGACTCATTTGCGTCAATGAATAAAAAAAAAAAATACGAGTAATGGGTGCCTCATGATTTGACTGATCTGCAGAAAGAAACGCGTGTTGAGACTTGTGTTGCCTTGTTGAATCGATACAGAAATGAAGGAATATTGGATCGAATTGTGACATGTGATGAAAAGTGGATTCTTTACGATAACCGTAAGCGAAAAATGCAATGGCTGACCCCAGGTCAAATGCCGCAACAGTGTCCTAAAGCAAAGCTTACCAATAAAAAGGTAATGGTAACTGTTTGGTGGTCTCAGCATGGTGTTATTCACTATAGTTTTCTCCGATCTGGTCAAGCAATAATGGCAGATGTCTACTGTGCCGAACTCCGAACAATGATAACAACACTAGCAGTGAAACAGCCCTTTTTTTTTTTTTTTTGGGTGGGAAATCATCAAATGACGTCTCCCGCTCTGGGTGGAGCGGGAGGGCGTGTCAGACTCTTACTGACTAAAACCCACCCGTGTTCCTTCTCTTGCCTGTGCAATGCCAGGGGGCCACGGTATCCCTTTCGGACTTTCCCGCAACCCCGGCAGGCAATGGTCTCATCGGACCCCTTCACTCGCTGACACTCTTTGAGGCGCGCGTGGAACACAACGCGCCGTCGACCCGGGCCTGGTCCTTACCGGACGGCGAGCTACCCATTGCTCACCGTCCGCAAGCCCGCGCCTAAGGTGGCCGGGAATCCGCGATCGATTCCCGACGCCCGGGGCGTCTCCTCCTGCGGCGGCTAGGGGCGTGAGGGCGCGAAATTTGCCTCTCCCTCACGCGCTCCGCCTCCTCCTTCGCGAGCATTACTGCTTCGCAGAAGGAGGTGACGGCCTCCCATGCCCTCTCGCTCCGTACCATGGCCTGGACCAGGGCCGGACGTGAGAGATCCCCGCCACCGATCGCCTCCACGAGGACACGGCGGTGCTCTGCCCAAGCCGGGCATACCTCCACCGTATGCTCCACCGTGTCCTCCAGGCGATCCACGCAGTGATGACACCCGGGCGTTTCCTCCCGCCTTATCCTAAACAGGTACCTCCCGAAACAGCCGTGTCCGGTGAGGACCTGCGTCAGGCGGAAGGTGAGGACGCCGTGGCGCCTCTCCTGCCACTCCTCAAAGAGGGGACTTATCGCCGCAATAGTGGCGTGCCCAGCACTGGGTTGCGACAATCGCACTCTCCATGCCGCCATGAGATCCCGTCGGAGCTCTGTCCGCTGTGCCGCGATTTCTCGCGGCATCGGAGTCAAGCCCCGGCGTTTCGCCTCCTCGCGCCACTCCCAAATATGCGCGAGGACTTTTGCCTCCAGATCCCATGGCGGCAATCCGGCAAGGAGGCTTGCCGCCTCACCGGAGACCGTGCGGTATCCCCGGACCAGCCGGGTGGCCATGACCCTCTGGGACGCGTTCAACCTGCGGGCAGGCCGCCGCCTCAACGAACGCGCCCACACCGGTGCCCCGTACAGGGCCATGGACCGCACGATCCCCGCGTATAGCCTCCGGCAGGAGGCGTTTGGACCCCCTAGATTGGGCAGGAGCCGCTTCAAGGCAGCCCCGGCCCGCTCCAGTCTGGTACTTCATCGTCGACTCGACGCCGATGTGAACCCCTCCTACCGTTATTTGGGAACCCGACGGTGGCGCGTTCCGAGGACCATGAAAACACATGACCTCGGACTTGTGCAAGGCCACCTCGAGTCCCAACTGCCGGATTCTGGCCACGATTGTCGCAACCCCGTGTGTCGCTAGTTCGGCCGCCGCCTGGTGCGACCTCCCCTGCGCCAGGACCAACGTGTCGTCAGCGTAACAAACGACGCTGACGCCATTGGGGAGGTCTGCGCGCAGCACCCAGTCGTATCCGATGTCCCACAGATGCGGCCCCAGGACCGATCCCTGTGGGACACCGCACGACATCTCTCGCCGGTTCCACTCTCCCTGGTGACCGGGGTAGATGATGGCCCTGTCCGTCAAATAGGCCTCGACCACACGACAGAGGTAGGAGTGAAACAGCCCTGACTCATGAATCGATCTTCACCATTATTGCTCCATGATAACGCGAGACCTCATACAGCACGAGAAACCGTTTTAACTCTACAGGAACTGCAATTAGAAACCATTCGTCACCCTCCGTATTCGCCAGACATTGCTCCAACGGACTACCATTTTTTTCGTTATTTGGAAAAATTTCTACGTGATAAAAAGTTTTCTTCTCAGGAGGCAGTACAAAATGCTTTCACACAGTTTGACGAATCTAGATCAAGAAGTTCTATCGCAAAGGCATAAATGACCTTCCTATTAGATGGCAGCAATGCATAGATAATAATGGTAATTATTTTGATTAAATAAATATGTTAAATTTAAAAAAAAAACGAATTTCAATTTTTCGGTACAAATTGGCGATTTCATACTTTAACCCCTAATACAATACATCAAAATTGTTATGTCATTAAAATTACAAAATAGTTAAATACGTACCTATTTTGTTAAATTAATTATTGTATTGTTGTTCCAGTGGCTGTTGGTAAAAGCAGCAAGGCAAGATGCAGTGTAGCTCCAACACCAAGCAGTTCCGGGAGTTCGGGTGAGAAAATATTTAATTATTTTAATATTCTAATAAGACGGCACAGTTGGCGCAGTGGTTAAGCGACTGACAGCTGCGCTGCGTGTCCCGCACGGGACAAATATTTGTGTGACCTACAAGTAGTTGTTCCGGGTCTGGCTGTTTGTGTATGTGAGTTTAAATGTTTGTAAACGCGCCCACAATACAGGAGAAATTCCTAGGATAGTATAGATTACGAGCTTCTCCATCTTCGTTTGCAATTATTGGCAATAGACATCTGCCGTCACCGTTGTGCCATTCGGTAAGAAACTGTGATGTACAAGTCCGGCACTGGTCCACCAGACAGTCACCATCATCTTCCTATGAGTAATCTTTTTTTTAGCGCACTGATTAGGTGCTGTACCCGGTACCACCCACTGAGACGAACGCTTACGGTTGTCATACAGGATCCACTTTTCATCGCAAGTAACAATTCGATTAAGAATTCCCTCGTTTCTATGCCGATTCAGTAGTGCTATGCATGCTTCGACGCGTAAATCTCGCTGTTGGTCGCTTAGTTCGTGTGGCACCCACTCATCTAGCTTTTTTATCTTTCCGAATTGACGCGAGTGCTTTAATGTTGTTTTGACACTAACTCCAAGGCCCGCAGCAAGCTCAGCCGTAGATTGAGTTGGATCCGCTTCCACTATCGCCTTCAATTCGTCGTTGTCGACAATGGTTACTAGCCGACCGCGAGGCTCGTTCTTCAACTCAACATTTCCAGATTTAAAACGATTGAACCAATAATGGACCGTGTTTATGCAAGCAGTGTTACGACCGTACACGTCGTTAATGTTTCGTGTTGTTTGCGCAGCGGTATTTCCACGTAGGAACTCCTATTCGAAAATTGTACGAATTTTCAGTTTATCCATGTCGCCAAAAATTACCACAATGTCACAAAAACAAAAAAACTATCTAAAAATAAATGACTGATTTTGAAATTAAATTAAAACGTCTTTCGAATAAAATTCATTATAATTTCGAATAGCGCGCCAATCCACAAATAATTAAATCTGAAAATGCTGGTTTCAGAATCTCCAATTACATAGAGGTAATGACCTATTATTATATTAATAAATAAGTAAGTATATACCATCGAGATATAAGTACTAACGTACTAGAGAAGACACCGTAAATTCCTACTTTGTCTCGTTCAACTGCGGCGATCGCGCCGCACCGCGTTGCACTTTGTCGAAGAAAACGCGTAAGTGCCGTGATTTACATGGCGCTTAAGACCTTTTTGCCGAGAATAAATACACTTCCGCAGCAAATCTAGCGCTGTGGTAAATTAGTTACGGTTTAGACGAATTGTTATTATTTTAGCGCTGCAGCGAACTAAAGATTCAAATTACGAAGAATAGGACAATTATTCAGTTATTTGACGTAGCTTCTCTAGTACGTTAGTACTTATATCTCGATGGTATATACTTACTTAGTTATTTTTAGAGGAGCTTGTGGCAAAGTAATAACTGCTGCACGGGCCGATCCATCAGGTTAAGCTACGCTTACCGGGGTTAGTCTGTGGATGGGTGACCATCCTTACATACGGAGACTCCTCCGTGCCTCGGAAAGCACGTTAAGCCGTTGGTCCCAACTGTCATTCGTGGATCTTTGACAGTCGTTACGGGTCGGCAGAAGCCCGAAAGTCTGACAACCAGTCTTACCAAGGGGTATCGTACTACCCAGTTACTGGGTTGTGGAAGTCAGATAGGCAGTCGCTCCATGTAAAGTACTGGTATTCAGCTGCATCCGGCTAGACTGGAAGCCGACCCCAATATAGTTGGGAAAAGGCTAGGCAGATTGACTTTGTTATTTTTGCATAATATACGTTTATTAAAAATATTCGTTATTTTAATTTGGTTCCTAATAATCATCTACCAAATGGATCGCGTCAGTCATATTATTTTTTTAAACGTACCCCCATGGAAACTAATTGGTGATCCCTGGACTAGCTTATGCAGAAGTATATCAACATTTTATGTATTTCAGTACACCAGTGGGTTTTCATAAAATCTGTATTACATCTCCGCAGGTAGTTCAGCAAGTTCATCGAAGAGCAGCTCTGGTGGAAACCCAGTCTGTCCTAGGGAGACTCCTAAATGGCAGAAACCAATCACCAGCTTCTTTATAAACAAGGATGAGCCGAGCCGAGATGATGAGGTGGATGTGGAGGATAGAGATGAGGAGGGTAAGACCTATATTTAGTAGTAAAATAAAAACTACCAGCTGAGTCCTTTGAAAAAAAACTCGGCTGGGGAAGTATTTCTGCTGCAATGCAGTGCTGTATTATGTTCTGAGCTGAGATTTTACGGAGCTACGGTTCTGACTCTTAAGCCATAAGATGTCTTCTGCCGGACAGACAAGTATTATACAAGACAAATAATATATTATTTTAATTTTTGTGAATGTGAGGACTATGTGGCTATTTTTTTTTCTTTCTCTGTTAGTTGTAATGGTGGTCTGGCAGTTTGAGTAGTTTATGCGGCCTACCCAAATGTCCTTTCTTTGGTATTGTTCGTCGAGTTGAGCTCCTTAGTAGCATTTGCGACCACTAGACCAACGAGAAAAAACGACTAATAAAATTATTATTCTTTTACAGCTGGCAGTTCAAAACCAAAACAAAAATCCAACGTGATCCACTCAGATACAGAAGAAGAAATATTAACAGAAAAACCAAAAAACACGGACTTAGATGGCAGCATTACTCTAGAACCTTTAAACGGAGAAGATAGTCATAAAATTGAGGAGTATTACTCTAAGGGGCTCAAGGGTAAGGGTATAGGTAAGAAAACGAAGGGTAAAGAGAATAAGAGGGTAAGGGAAGAAGAGGAAGTTGAGAATTCAAGTAAAAGGGTTAAAGTAAATTGAATGGCGGTTGTGAAGGAAAGTAATAATTTCTTAGTTAGCTAATTAATAAGAAGAGTTAATTATTTCAATTAATGTAAAAAAAAAAAACTTTTTTTTTTTGTGCAACTGAAAAAATTAAATGTATTATTTTATTAAATGATCGATGGCCTTGCAGGTTTTTTAACCAACTTCCGAAAAAAGAGTTAGAGGCTATGTATTCGATGAGATAATTTTGTTTGAGAAATTTAAACTAATAATTTTTTTGGTCAACTGAAAAATTAATTGGTATATTTTTTTATGCATTGCCTAACTGGCTTACCAACCTCGAAAAAAGAGTAGGTTTATGCATTCGATGAGTTTTTTTTATGCGTTACGAATCGCAGGTTCGGTTCCCAAACGGATTGAGTAACACCCAGTTGCACAAAGACAAACATGAATGACCCATTACAAAATGGACCAATAACGCTGATGATTCCATTAATTTAATCGAAGAACCATTACAATCGAGTCCAATGAGCGCGCGTGGTGCTAGAGTTGACGACCTTGACGAGGCCCCGCCCCTTTAATGTTACTTATTACCAAGGTGAGATGTCAAAATAAATGTTACATCATATGTGAGAAATTAAATGAAATTGTTTATTCTGTAAATATGATATTGAAATCACTTTTCTCCGTTATCTTAAAAAAATAATTAAAAATTAGCTAGATGAGTTCGGCGTTTCCTATCTGACTACTCTGAGAAGAAAGGCCGAAACAAACTCAGAGGTCACAGTCTCTTTTAAAGTCCAGACATCTTGGTCAGGCCATATGGGGACCATGTAGATTAGTCAGAAATGGTCTTTTGAGAAAAGAACCACACAGATTTGAGTGGACCTGTCAGTGCAAGCATTTGTCAGTAATCGTGGAGCTCAACTCAGAACTGCAAGGTCCGCTCGTATTTTTGCTAATCAAAAACTCTTTTAGAAGTTAAAATGATAATCATTATTTATGATGTTGACCATTGTGATAATTTAAATCATTTCTTGTATGAAAAGTATTGTATAAAATACATATAGGGTTAAAAACTATTTTTGATGGCATTTGTTAAAATAAATACCCTATGAAAGAATAAGCTAAGGTTTCCTAAGACTGCTGTGGCCTTCAAATATCGTCCGTAATTTACCGTTGAATGACATCACTGAAACGTTATCCAAATAGCGCTTATTTAGAGCTCAAAGTACAACGCAGCGTTGCTAGCGCCGGCGCTCTGTGCGTCAAGCTAGCAGTCTAACACGCGCTAAGTACGCGTTGTATTTGGCGAAGCCTGGAAAGCGTTTTATGACACCGTAAAGTGAAACCTCACTGCCATCATTTTCGTGACAGCCGTTATATGGCGGCCACCGGTCTTCTAGGATACCGTAGGTTAACTGTCGCAACCGCAGGGCCACAGATTACCAGATAAATCACGCAAGGTACTTACGTGCGCTAACTACCCACCGCCGCTGGGTCGCACGCGACCCATTTCTCAGTGGGTTGCCGACAGCCGTGAGGCGCGTACGTAGGTACTCATATAAACTCAAACTATTTATTTCAATTAAACTATTTACAGGCACTTTTGAATTGTCAAGGGGTCAGTCAGTCAGAAATATGAAGCTAGTTGCCCATTCCAAAGCGTAGGTTCCTATGGAGAAGAACGGGCAAAAACTCCACGGACACTCTTTTAAATCATAATATTCTTACAAAATATTGTTTAGATCATTCATGTTGAAATTATACATGTCAGAACAATGTAGAAAGACGTGCACGTTAAAAAGATAATCCGTAATACAAATATAAAGATGAAAATAAGCCCAGGCAGATAAGAGATGACCAGTCCCAACTGACGGCGCCCGTTCACGAACATGACGCATGGATCAGCACCGTTCAGCTCAACCATTTTGAAGGGAACTTAACGATCCAACACGCGCCACCACCAGCTAGACATATTTCGGTCGACCTCACGTACCTACTTAGTTTCAAATTCTTGATATGGCTGGTTCTGGTGTATTATGTGCAGTTGATGGATGTAGATCCAGCAAGAGAAGAGATAAAAACTTATCTTTTTCAGTGTACCTGCTGATACAGAAATAAAAAAAATATCTAATTTGTTTTACTATAGTTTTTTAAATAGGTAATTTGTTTACATTTGCATGTTTCATGTTTTGTATTTTATTGGTAGGTACGTAATTACTTCTACCACGTAATCTGGGCCTTTTTTTTTTTGGGTGGGAAATCATCAAATGACTTCTCCCGCTCTGGGTGGAGCGGGAGGGCGTGTCAGACTCTTACTGACTAAAACCCACCCGTGTTCCTTCTGTTGCCTGTGCAATGCCAGGGGGCCACGGTATCCCTTTAGGGGGCCACGGTATCCCTTTAGGGGGCCACGGTATCCCTTTCGGACTTTCCCTCAACCCCGGCAGACGTAATCTGGGCCTCAAGTCTGCTATTACAATAGTGTCAGAATGGTTTATCAGTTTTATCACTGATTATTAAATTATTATTTGTTGATTTTGACAAGTTTGGTAATCTACTAATATATTGGCGTCATTATGACTTTCCAATGGTCTGCCACTGACACTCCATTGAAAGAAATGGCATCTATTGGTAATCTCGTACATAATGACAAATGTAGGACTGACTTAGGCGGTAATCTGCTAAAATTTTGACAGTTCCTTTGATCAGTGACCTACCATTAGAACGTCATTGTGCAGTCATTGCTTTTAATTCGTTACGAGTATCGTGTTTGTGGAATACAATGATCAACCAATGATCGACCATTATGAATTTAGCAGATTACAAACTTTTAGCAAAATGACAATGGGATCGTGTTGGAATGACGAATTTATAAAAATAGCAGACTTGGGCCCCAGAGCTTAAACTAGTCTGAGATAAGAATATAAAGCTCAATGACCAACATTTGTCAACAGCTAAAACATAAAAAGCATTGTATTTTATTACATAAAACCTACTAACATCTTTATTGAAAGAGGCAGCCCTGGTAATTCACAATAACCACGCGGCGGCGCGCAGCTACAAAGCAAAACTCACTTTAAGCTTGTAAGGTTAGGTACATTTTCGTTCGCGACTCGAAGGTGTTAGGTTAGGTGCTATTATAGCAGTAGGTATTGAACATTTTGTATGGACTGATTTATCTGGTAATCTGTGGCAGCATAGGCCTCTGCTTGTAGAGAGAAGGCACGAGCATTGATCACCATGCGTGCTCACTGCGTGTTGGCGATTATTTCTACTTTATTTAACTTTAAAAACGTATTGCGTGTTAGGTTTTAAACCCCCAACTCGCGCGGGTGATTTTTTATCGTGCACTGGATTTTCAACGCATTGAGAGTAAATTTTTTTGACGAGCTGGGATGCACTGTTGAATTCTCAACGCTCGGCTTAACAGCGAAAGTAGAAACTCCAGTGCGCGATACGAAGGCTAAAACTGAGGCACTCACTCAAAAAGATATAGGTATAGACACGCAAAAAGAACACTTCTCGTTTACGATAGTGAGATTTTAAAAATCTAAAATCATGAAGTATTTGAAATGTATTCCTAAGATTTTGTTACTTAACTTATTCACAATCATATTTTCTAATGAAATAAGTAAGTAAATCCATCACATACCTTCAATGTATAAACTAACTTAGGGCGTTCCCGTTAACACGCAATAGTATAGCGTGCATACACGCATAAAAATATTTACATCTAAATAAAATTGTCACAAAAAAAAAATTATACGTAAAAGAAAATAATACTCTGTACAGTGTACAAGCGCACTTGTCTTTCAACGTGTTTCAAACAGTGTTTATTTAAAGTTTTTTTTTTTTTTGTTGTGAAAATTTCAATCACAATCTAACTGATTTTGAAGGATATTGCTAATCCATTGCTTCATATGTTCGAAAAATTTGTCTGCTCTACAACGTAAATAACGCAATGAATGTTGTTGAACTGTCAAACGAAAGCCGTTGCTATTGTAACTGTGTTACGCAATTACCCCGCGGTTTTGCTAGCCTATTATAAATTTATTTCTTTGGAGAATATTAAGCTTCGTTCAGACTAGCGCGACGCGACAGTGCGACGCGACACCGTTTATTGTTATACCGTGAAGTTTTCTTAGAAATTGTATTGTTCGAGGCGCGTCGCGCTAGTCTGCACGAAGCTTTAATGTGTATATGTCGCAGTAAGATGGTTATAGCCTTGATATAGTTATATGAAATAGGTTCATAACTGTCTTACTAGTAATATAACTGTGAAACGAGCACGATCTAGTAATATAAACTATCAGGACACTCCGGCCAAATAGGTTAGGTTAGAACTCTGTGACCAAATACGCGCGAGCCGAGCGAGCGGTGCCGCGGCAGCGGCCGGCGAGCGCTACGTCGAAATTAGTCGCAATAACAAAATTAGAACACTCCGACAGTTATGAACCGCTTTCATGTAAATATCATGGCTATGAAACCTAGAATATAAGTAAAACCATTGTTTAGTTAAGTTTGCCTTTTTAAGAATAAGATTCTCACCTTTATGGACCAAAATAAACTAACTTATGACAAACATCATACTTATCTTTCATTTTATAATAGTTTTCCCTTTCCTAAATGGTAACAATGGTAAAGCTTTGCTTCCCGCGGTCAGTTCGAGGGGAACTTTTACATATCGTGACGTCCGAGACCCCTCTGTGCCTTGGAAACGTTATGCCATTGGTCCCGGCCTTCATTCGTAGATCGAGGTAGGGGAAGCCCAGAGAGTTTTTGAGCAAGCATATTCAGGGCGAAAAGTTGATAAATGAGTAGGTGCAGGATGATGAGAGAACACCGAAAATATATTAGAGAAGTTTCAGATAGGAGCCCTGTGGTCAGGAGTCCACCAAGTGATCTTAAGAACCTTTGATTTTGGTGTGACCGTGTGCGGCCTAACCCATAATGGCTTCAATAGACAAATCTGATGAAAAAGTGGGCTTTCCCTAAATCTGACGAGTTTGAAAACTCAGGTTTGGGCAATTTTTTAAAGGATATTCAGGGCGAAAAAGTTATTCTGTGCAATAGTGTAGCCTATCCTGATAGTGAATATATAAATATCTGACGGACTGATGGAGTCTTTCGAAAAATATAATAAATTTCATTGATTTAGTAAAGTAACCAAAAGTGACCCTTTTGTGAAGATTTGTCGGTAAGTATTCAGAAATTCGGAAACATCAAACACTTGAAAGTAATATCAAAATTAGAACATCGTCAGAGTACTCCATAAACAGAGTTGATTATTTCAATCCTTTCCATCTTTGACAGTCATTACGGGTGAAGAAGGTGAGAAGCCCGAAAGTCTGACAACCAGTACTGGTTTGTGGAGCTCATATAGGCAGTCGCTCCATGTGAAGGCGAGTCCGCACCAGCGCACGCGCACGAACCGTGCACACTAGGCGCCTCGAATGGCTATGGACGCGTCACATTATACGCGCGCGTGCATGTTGCGAACGGTTCGCGTGCAGGTCCCGGTGAATTGTAATTCTCGGTTCTCCTCACTCACAGATGTAATGCTCGAATCTGAACTGTTATATTACAAGCGAATGCTCCCGGTGAGGGAGCGCCTCAAGCTGTATTCCTTGTATTTATCTGGATGTCAGCACACGAAACGCGTGCGCGTGTCGGGTCGGACCCGACCCGTCCCGCGCCCGACACGCACCCGCTTTGTGTGTTGAGCTTTAAGGATGCAATTGGGTTGCTGTCAGAGTTAAAACAACTGTTCAGGACTGTAGTTGGTGTTTGAGTGAAATAAAGCGTTTAGAATAATATTTATATATTTTATTGTTCTATAATAATCTCTACAAAATCTACTAATTCGTAGAAAATTTAAAGTAATCGCGTATAAAAGTATTACATAGGGCCATAAACTTAAAAATAAATAATCACAATTTGTTTTTGTATAAAAAATAAATTTTGTCAATTTCAGTTTTCAAACGATATAATTTTTAAAGTAACATCTTTAAATGGAAAAACATACTCTAAAGACGACTTTTAATAAGAGATTTTTAATGTTATTGTATGGCAAACAAGCCGACAGCCCACCTGATGGTAAGTGGGCCTCATTAGAAGGCTGAAAGTCACCCAAAGCCATGGAGAGGGCTATGCTTGGAATTTCCCTACGTGATCGAATCAAATGAAGAATACCGTAGGAAAACCAAGGAAACCGACATACTCCGAAGAATTGTGCAAACTTATGTGGCAGTGGACAGGCCACATTGCTCGCGGAACAGATGGCCGATGGGGACGAAGGTTCTGGAGTGGTGACCGCGTACCGGAAGACGTAGCGTTGAAAGGCCTCCTACAAGGTGGACCAATGACCTGGTGAAGGCCGCAGGAATCCGCTGGAGGCGGGAAGTACAGAACCGGTCGAAGTGACGGTGCTTGGGGGAGGCATATGTCCAGCTGTGGACGTCTTTCTGCTGAAATGATGATGATGAATAATGATCATAACATCACGCCTGTATTGCCCGACGGGTAAGGCAGAGATGTATGTATAGTACTTAGGTACACCCACCCACAAGCGAACTAGTGTCTTTTAATGTTTTTTTTTTTTTTGATTTTTGAATGCATAAATGGATTGATTTACTATAGTCAGTGTCATAATACGGTGGGATTAATATATGTCAACTTGTTTTTAATATTAATATAATCTTTATAACACTTTCAATACAAAAAGTCTTTGTGTTTAGAGCATATTTTCCTTAAAATAAAAAAAGTACACAATTTTTTTAAATATACTTTAGTATTATAGTAGATATCGTAAGATAATGTAATTAAGAACTATAGAACTCATTTGAATTCAGAGATTTTATATAAAAAAAAAATCGTTTTGCGCCTACTTTTTATGAAATATTCGAAAACATAATTTTCGTTGCACAATAATGATTTCCAAAATCCATAGTTCTTAATTACTACCATTTTACGTATATAGGATAAATTAATATAAAAATGGTAGAAAATTGTCAATACATCTCTAAAAGTACAAATTATCTATGTTTATTTCTTAGGATTTTTTTCAATTCGAATAACTAACGCTAATGTCATACATGTAATATCTATTTTCACATTAAAGTCAATTAAACTTAATATTACATGCACTAATTTTATTGTCCACCAACTAAAACTATTGTTATATCTTTCTTGCACATGATACTAGAAAGAGACGGAAATAAATCAAGCTGTCAAATTACTGTCTACGCTTATGTCATATGGTAGATAATCGACAAATTTGGAAGGCCTAAACTCTCGCCATCCCTTTCGGGCTTTGTAGGTGGGAAAAAGATAGCATTACTTTTGGTTTTAGGTTAATTGGTGAACAAGAGAATTAGTGGCAATGCAGCCAGATATAAGACCAATGTTTTTAAGCATTGTCGGTGTTTCGAATTGATGAAAATACATTAATCTTACAGCTGCCATTTTGTGTTATGTAATGTGAGATCAATTTTGTTGTTTGTGTATAAACGTGACGGGTCGGATCGGCAGTACGGCGGGTTTGTTGTAATTCCTTTTATTATATGGAATGAACGCGTGCGCGGCTCTCGCTCCCGACCCGCTTCGCGCCCGACCCGCGCACGCGTTTCGTGTGCTGACATCCATCTGATACAAGGAATTACAATATACACCGTACTGCCGTCCCGACCCGCGCCCGCCTCGTGTGTTGAGCTTAATTGGTATATCGCAGTATTACCTTCGGAGCGTTTGATACGCCCACTTTCGGTATATTTTTGTAGAATATACTTTTCCATTATTTATAAAAATAACAAAATTGATCTCAAACTACATACATACAATTTTTATTGTGTAATATCATCAAATCATTCGCTTTCAGACAATTTGCTTGTGATGAACTATTTTCAATGCATTGAAGGGGAACATTCTTTATCATTATTTTTATTTATTATTGTCAAGAAGCACTTTTAATGATTATTTTTATATTTGGATATTTTTACGTTTGACCACTATCTTAACAGATGGCAAGTGAAGATGCGGTCGACGATGGTGCAGACTTACCTTTAACCCCCTTACCTTACCTTTTTTTTTTAGGTATGAAGATACAAGTACGCGGGGGCCCGTCTTGTCGGGCCAATTCAGTGAGCGTAACGTATTAGCGCTGTGCGCCCTGAAATGCACTTTATTGTGTCGTAGCAAGTCGTTTTTTATTTAAATGTTTTTGCGGAGTGAACCATCTGTTATAATCTGTGCTTGAACTAACATTTGATAATATTATACAAAAAAAAATAAGTCTTACTTTTAAATACAATAATACTTTTTTTGTTGAAACATTTTAATTATTATTACACTGAGCATAAGAATAGGGTATCGTATTACCCAGTAACTGGGTTGTGGAGGTCAGATAGGCAGTCACTCCATGTATAATACTTCCAGTCTAACCAGCTTCAGCTGAATAAGAGTATTTTACATGGAGCTATTGCTTATCTGACCTCCACAACCCAGTTACCCAAAACTGGTTGTCAGACTTTCAGGCTATCATAACAACTATTAAAGATCTACGAATGACAGCCGGGAACTGGTCGCCCATCCATGGATCGACCTGGGCAAGAGTTGCTTAACCATAACTTAGCCATGAGCCCCTTCAATCAAACCAAGCTATCGTGTGTGTGAAAATAATCAAAACATTTATGCTCTAAAAACTTAAATACTAAAGAATACAAATTCCTTACATTAATAATTAGTTCACTACCTACTACAAATTGTTTATATCTAAACAAAATTTGGCTGTCGTCATACTTTCGCATCAGTCCGTTTTTATTTCGACTTAAAAACTTTGAAATAAGCAGCCATTTTTGTTTGTTTGTTACTCAAAGACGTATAAACGGCTGAATGCCTTAGGGTCAGTTCAATTACCGACCCAGACGACCCCATAACCCTCCTCCAGGAGAGCAATAGGGCCACAAGTACAGTGCACAAACACAGACACCGACCCGCATTCCGACCTCACCGCCGAGGTCCTCTGCGATCGCGACCCGCCCGAGTAAATAATACTCCCCCCCGACCCTTGCTCGTTGATGCGCCAGCCCGCGTCGATGCTGAGCCAGTAGCTTTAAATTCCCCGATTAATAATAATGAATTATCTTTGATCCAGCCTGTCCCAACTTGCTGTCCTCCCCCCAGCGACGCCCTAAGCCGAGGTCCGTACCCCACAGGGGGTGCCCTTAGCGAGCGCTCGCCTAGTTTTAATTAGAATAGTTTTGCCCCTGGCTGGAGGCTTTGAGTGTAGTAGCTTAAGGCAGCCGCAGGATTGTCCGGTTAAGTAGTCATCACCTCAGAGGTGAGCTACGAGATGCCATAGTCAAAAAAAAAAAAATATATGGTTCAGTTCAATCCGAGAGGCGCATCGTGCAGTCGCTGGCAGCCACACGCGAGCTGCGCAGTGAGCCGTAGCGCGACGCCGCGGGGCATCTCGAGGCGGAGTCGTGAGGCATTTTAGAATAATCTCAATTAAATGTGTATCTTTATCTACGCCCATGCTATAAATCCTCTATAAAAGTTTCTGAAACAGTTAGCTTATTGCCAACATTAAAACACCCAGTGTCATAGTAACAAAAATACTTATTGGTTATTCGAACGGCGGACGGCGGACTTTCGATGATCGCGTGGTGCGCGCGCAAGCTCTACTGAGCGGCCGAACGCATAGCGACTATTACGCGTCAGTCATTCATTCAATGTACTTGACAAGGGCAATATAGCTTTCTTTTTTTGTCTTGTAGACTCTGTGCAAGTTTGGTCAGGATAGAAACACTTTTTGTAAACAAAATCACCGCCGAAATTATGGCGGGAATTTATGTCGCGAGGAGACGACTTAACATGGGGACGTTTTTTTGACATGTCTCCTCGCGACGGCTCAACATGGGAAGTCGTCGTATCCCGCCATTTGTGTTCAATATTAATATTGCAAATTTTTTGTAAGTACTTTGTTTCGTTTTTTTTTTTCGTTTATTTGTCCTATATATAATTTGTTTGTAGGTATTAGATACTCAGCAATTAAACTTTCCATGAATTTACATAGAGTTCTTACAACACTGTACAACACCCTATGAACGTTTTATGGAGGATTCATAACATGGGTTTAGATAAAGTCTTGTATGCAACTGTACATAATTAGGTATTATACAACAGTTGCATAAATAACTATTTTGAGTAGTAAATAAAGTTATATTTTGTATCACTATTATAAAGAGTCGCTTCGCGTCACGTCTCGGTGCGTACTGATTTCTTTTCCTCGGCCCAGCCGGGTATGCTGTTGGCAGATATCCTATCCCATATTTTAATATAGGATACTTATTATCCGAGTATATAAAGTAGTTTCTCTAAAATGTGACAGAAATCGCGGGCAACAGCTGTTCTGTTTTTTTTTTGACCGCCGAGATATTTCAGGTTTGGTGGGTCTAGCAACATGTGCTGAATTTATGGTAACAGTTAGCGCGTAAATGACCCACACTCTGTATGCTGTTTAGTTTTTTTGTGAGTTTGTATGTTTGTTAAACGTAGCACACCCTTTTAAAATGAGGATCGTGCCAGGCATTTTTTTTACACTGTGATACCACGAATGAGGCGAGGCTGCGGCCTGTGAGCACTGAGCGCGAACGTGCTGTGAGTGTGTCAGTGAGTCGGGTCGCCGCGCGAATCGCGAGTGCGGTGTGTAGTGACGACAACGCGACGGCAAACATTACACATAATAGTAGGCACACGCGGTGACTAATCGGTTAAGCGCGTCACACAGCTCGCACGAGTGATGATGAGGGAAAGAGAAATGAGAATGGTTGTGTGACGTCTTCAAACAAAAGCAAAAGAAGGCAATTAAACTTAGACCTTAACTCCTTTGCTTAGAATCGTAAATAGACCTGCAAATAAATGAGTGACTGGTTTCGTTCAAAACTCACAATACGTACTGTAAATATTCTGTGTAGCTAATCTGTGTCCGTCTAGTGTGTGATAACACATCAAAATGAATAGAGTGAGTGACTCTTTGTATCCAAGTGAGTAGCTACAACTGTGCTATCACATGTGCTGAGTTAACCAACACTAGTTAAAGGTAATATCAGGAAATACTGATCAGATTACAACAATAACTTTCACTAGAAAGCTGCACTATTCCCGAGTTACATAGGTAACATTTTATGCTAGAAAAATTCATTCCTTGTGGTGTTTTTTTTTATACGCCATGTTGATATTTGTTCTCCTTGCGGTGTTTTTTTTATACGCCATGTTGATATTTGTTCTCCTTGCGGTGTTTTTTTTTATACGCCATGTTGATATTTGTTCTTGCGGTGGTTTTTTTTATACGCCATGTTGATATTTGTTCTCCTTGCGGTGGTTTTTTTTATACGCCATGTTGATATTTGTTAACCGTTGTAAACCGCGCTGCGTTACGCCTTGACAGATTTCCTTAGGCAAATTATTTCAAAGTTTTTTATACAATATTGATACTTTTCCAAACATTCTTATATTTTGTTATTTAATATTCAATTTTTAGGCAGATAACCACAGTCTTCCTAGATTATAATTGAAATAACAGACTGTCCGTCTATCTGCCTAAAACCTCTTTTGATAGTAGACTAATGTTGGGCAATATACTGCCTGAAATGTGGACTGTTAATCGCAATTTTGCTCATTCGGCAAGAATATTTTACGACATTTTTTTGTAAGAGGTCTTGTTTCAAAACCGTTGCATTACTATATTTATTTACACAAAAAAGACAAAAACGATTACTGACGAGAACAAGCTCCTACCGATATCTTATTTAGAATAGATAGTTGTAACTAAAGTACGAAGGTCGTGATGAAGTGGCTATAGGGCCTCGCCTCGCATGCACGAGGTTGTGAGTTCAAATCCAGGCAAGTACCAATGTGACTTTTTCAATTGATATGTACTTTCTGAGTTTATCTTGGACATTACTGACATCGGTGAAGGAGAACATCGTGAGGAAACCTGCACTTATAGTTAATATAAGTCTGAAATCACCAACCCGTCTTGAGCAAGCGTGGTGATCAGTGCTCGTGCCTTCTCTGTATGAGAAGAGGCCTTTGCTCTGCCGTGGGACAGTGACAGACTGTTATTATTAGCTACAGTGCCCGGTCGTAAATACTACACATTGAGCTTTAGAACAGACTTAAACGACGTGATACAAAGACGAACTATTCCTACAACTCTTTGCCCGATGGGTTCGGCAGAGGTGTACCTATAGTACACCCACATTTCGCCCGTTATGTTTAAGTTCCATGTGGGGGCGAGCCTATTGCCATCAACCGGGCACTAATCTAGACCGCGGGCTGCTACTGAGGTATTCCTGGTGGACAAACCTAATATCACTGCCCGACCTGGGAATCTGACTCGATGTGTCATAACAACATCCGGGTATTGTACAAAGGACAAAGTATGGTCTTTTTTTTCTACAGAATTAGCGACCTGCCCCTGCTTCGCGCGTTGCTTACAACGTGATAAGCCCTTGAGTTTTTTCTTTGTGAGTTTAATATTGATATTTTGACATTCGACTTTTAGAAGGCGTACGAATGGCCGAAGCCAACTCGCAGAGGCCCGTTAGACGTGTCTAATCATCATGTCTAGTGCACCCAAGGACAACCCCCGGTTAGTGCAGGACTATTGCAAGATATGGAAATTGGATTATGGGTTTGGGTGGCTAAGTGAACTGGTTCTCTAGAACTATGGAAATACTATGGCCCCTGCCTGACCAATATCTTAAATAAAATACACAGGTAAAATGGCAGGGGGTGACTTGCACACTCAATAATGGGCCCCCGAAAACGGTCGCTAGCACAAAGTGTCGAAGCGACAAGGGGGCAACATGTCCTGAGGTGCTTATAAGGAGTGGAGCGGTATTCCACGGCTATCAGGACAATCCCGGAAGTACGGTCAAGATCCCTACCAGCATCTTACTGGAATACTTCCTTCCTCCGAGCACATTTGCTCTTGCGAATCTCCACTCAAGCCGGCCAATAAAGGCAAGAAAGGGGTGTAATTATATTGATATAATTATTATGAATGAAATGCACCCATACCGGCGTGGTTTGACCAGACTCGATAAATCGAATGAACCCCAAGATTTGCACTAGCCTTTGGAGCCTCATGTTGCAAGGGGCTACAGAGGCCATTGCGTATCAGGGAGTAGACCGGGGGGCGCGGTAATGTAACTACAATCTGTCAAATTTCTTTAATAGATTTTCAACTTTAACTCTAATGTTTAAGGTTCAAAGTCGATTGGGAAAATTTTACAGTTTTGGGTAGGGAAGACGTGCCTTGTACACTTTTCACTAAATGATGGTGAATACCGCATCTAAATCCGTTACGTAATTTAGAAGAACAACGCGGTCACACAGAGAGACACTAAAAGCGACTGTAATTTGTAATATAGATGACAAGTCCAGTTATGGGCAATTTGCCCAACATTAGTCCACTTAACATTTTTCAATAAAACATGTTTTTGAACTGTGCCTTATTATTAAAATGCCGGTAAAAATGCGATTATTAATAAGAAATACTAATCATATTGTCTCTAAATACTATTATTACATGGAATAAATCGATGAGCTGTTTATAAAGTTAAAAAAATTACTTTAGAAACTTTGGAAGGTGCTTTAGACCATCGAACTGAATACCTTTTACCATGGGATCAACTTTGAGGAGCTTGTGGCTAACTAATAACAGCCGCACGGGTCGAACCATCAGGTTAAGCCACGCTTGCCGGAGTTGGTCTGTGGATGGGTGACCATATATACGTACCGAGACTCCTCCTTGCTCCGGAAAGCACGTTAAGCCGTTGGTCCCGGCTGTCATTCGTGGATCTTTGACAGTGGTTACGGGTCGTCAGAAGCCCGAAAACCTGACAACCAGTCTTACCAAGGGGTAATCGTATTACCCAGTTACTGAGTTGCGGAGGTCAGATAGGCAGTCGCTCCATGTAACATACTGGTATTCAGCTGCATCCGGTTAGACTGGAAGCCGACCCCAATATACTTGGGAAAAGGCTAGGCAGATTGATTGATGGGACCAACTTTGAAATCGCAAAAAAAAAACAGCTGTTTCGTTGTAAAAGTTTAATACCTACTGTTCTAAACTGTATGGGACAGCTGTTTTAGTTTTTCGCGATTTCAAAGTTGGCCCCATAGTAACAGTTATTCAGTTCGATGGTGTAAAGCACCTCTTAAAATATGTAAAGTTAATTTTTTAACACCTTATACAACATGTTTTTTATAGCGAAGAGGAACTGCAAAGGAAAACATCACGCCAGTATTCCCCGAAGAGATAGGCAGAGTTGGATTGTATACCTACATTTCGCCAGTTATGTTTAAGTCTTCTGTAGTAGGGGCAAGGACTTAAAAAGTAAGTATTAAAAAAATAATGAGTTTTTTTATATTTTGATAGGTAATATTGAATTAACAAAGATGCCTTTTGCGAAAATACCTGAGTATTGTAATAAATATTTTGAAAAAGAAAGCATTTCCTCGAGTCTTTATTTTGTGGACTATGTCGTATTAAGTACTCCAATTTAATCATTAATTTTGTTTGTAGTTATGTAATACCTCTTCGCTATAAAGGTACAATTTTTATGAACTTATTTTATACAGTGTGTTTATAATAAATAAATGTGGTTTTGAATAGGATCTGGAACAAAGAAAATATGGTTTATAACATCACGCCAGAGATCCTTAAAGATACAGGTAGAGGTGTAGGTATGGTACACATGGCTACGTATAGCTATACATCTCCAATACAAGCTGATGTATAGGATATAAACGAGAGGTCAGCTGATACTGGAAATGTATAGATTGATATGTAGCCGTGTGTTTAACCACATTTCCGCCAGTTAAGTCTAATACCACATGTAATGGGGGCGAGCCTATTGCCATCAACCGGGCACAAATCGAGACTCCGGGCTGCTACTGAGAAATTCTCAATGCAGAAAACCAAATATCACTTTGCCTTAAAAAGGTATGAGTAAAAGTTCACTCCTCCTCTATAGAAAAGGGAGGATCCTCCGACCAGACGGGTGTCGTGTCTGGTGGGCTACATATTTTTATATCAAGTATGTTTTAATTTTAATCTAATGTAATGTTATTATGGACTGTGTCTAAAAGTAAATGAATTAATGATTATTATAATTACAGTTCATAAGATACAGCTCGCTGACAGACAGACGGACAGACAGCGGAGGCTAGCAACAATAGCCTAGTGGTGTGACCGTCAGACTGACAAGTCGTAGGTCTCGAGTTCGAACCCCACGCACGCACCTCTGACTTTTCGGATTCATGATAATTATCACTTGCTCAAAAAACGGTGAAGGAAAACATCGTGAGGAAACCGGCATGCCTGAGAGATATTTCTCGACGGCATGTGAAGCCAAGTCAGAGGCCCATGGGCGGCTTTAAAACTCTGACACCAGGTTGGTTTACTAACCACACGAAAAGAAGAAGCGGAGGCTTAGTGATAGGGTTCCGTTCCGTTCCGACCATTCGGGTACGTAACCCTAAACACGCTCTTATTTGAATTTCGCGGCTACTTTGGTTCGTTCGTCTTAATGATAGTTGATCATACTCACTCTAAACGCTCTCAGCCGGACTCTGGAACTCTGCCAGTGCGTGGATAGGACTGGGCTGTTTCTTCTGGCTGCCACGCCGGACTTTGGCGCGCACCTCCTCCGGCTTCTCCGGCCGGATCAAGGGCTTCTTCTCCGGCGCTTTCATACGCCATACCACGATTGGTGACTGGACATTGGAAGAATAAAAGTTTGAATGAATGGAAGATTACATTTTGATTAAGATTCGAACAACATTTTGATGATTTTTAGTAGATTGTTTGAACGAGGTTCTTACCAAAGGGCTAGTATTTCAGTTTAGTTTTAAAACTACAAAACGTTCTTGAGATTAATAAAGTCAACATTTAAAACTAAACGATTAAAAATAAAAATGAGTTAATGTAAAAATAAGAAATATAGGTTCTTTATTAGGGCGCGTTTTCATTGTGCAAGTCTTGCATGCAAGTTCGACGTCACTTTTTGGATACTTTTTCGGCAGCTAAGTGTATGTACGATATCTTTCACACGTACCGGCGTAATATAACGTACATGCCCATACAGTTACCGGGTACCCGGCAACCGGGACGTATGAAAAGACATTAGGCTTCATGTCCCGAGAACGCTGTTCCACGCATGAAGTATGTGCGCGGCGAGACGGGGGACAGTGCAGGCTGCTCATTCGTCAACGCTCACGGCGCACGGCACCCCGCCCTCCGCTCATTGCTTAACGCTGCCCCGCGCTTCGCCGCGCATTCCTAAGGAGCGAAACAGCGGTCCCGGTCTAACTAGAACTGGTTACCTGAAACATGCCTACTTTCCTTGTAAACGCGTTATCATGTGCGTATGAGTTGATTCGAGCATTTTTTCTTAGTTGAATTACTGTTTGTCAAAACTAATGTTCTCTCAAACTCAAAGCATTTATTTTAATTAAACCATTTACAGGCACTTTTAAATTGACAAGGGGTCGGTCATTCAAAAATATGAAGCTAGTTGCCCATTCCCAAGCGTAGTAGGTACTTATGGAGAAGAACAGGCAAGAATCTCCACGGACACTCTTTTAAATCAAAAATTTGATACAAAATATTGTTTACATCATTCATTTTGAAATTATGCATGTGAGAACAATGTAGAAAGACGTGCACGTTCGTAAAAGCGTCCGTAATAAAATAATAATAATAAAGAATCATTCAAAAACTTAAAATAAATTAAAATAAGACATGGCAGCTAAGAGATGACCAGTCCCAAGTGACGGCGCCCGTTCACGAACATGACGCATGGATCAGCACCATTCCGCTCAACCTTATTGTGAAGCATGCTACTGTACAATGGAAGTGCACGTTTAAAGGTACATGGCAACTGGTCCGCAGCGGACGAACCTTTGTGTTTTAGTATGCGCTAGCCCTAATATAGTGGTGCAACCGACGGGCGGCTTAAACGAATACTTGATTTAAGGTTGCACTAGTCGATATTCTCTCTACACAAATTTCGGGAGGGTATAACTCCACTTTTTGCCATTGTACATCCAAAGTTACACCGTTTTGTCTCATTATGAATGTTGGCTGTGCGGAAACAGAGTAGTAAAATAAAAATCCATTTAAGTTATGACCCAACAATAGAAGAAGTGTAAAATCTCCAAAGCAACGTCAGTTCAATAAACTTTATTTGTAGATTTAAGCAGTGGTTTTTTCATAAAAGTTGATTTTCACAGGACTGTTCGGATTTTATGCGTCCGTTTTACTAAAATGGTTCGGGACAGTGTTAGTGTGCGTGCAAACTAGACGTTGTGCGTGTAGATTAGCATCTTATTGCTCATCACTCATACTATCTCTGTCAGACACGATGCCAGGTGAGGCAGCGTGCTTTTTGGTCATGCCAGTAAGTTCAAGCCCTCGACTAGTTCAACCTTAAACGAGGAATTTGAGCATGCAGTCAAAGGAACACGGTTTTTAGAGATTGTAAAGTGTAATAAAATAAGTGATTTAATTAATAAATCTATAAGACTCTGGCCAAGCGATGCGGATTCCACGCGAGACGCGGGATCACATTCGCTCGCGCCGTTTGTGCAAACTAACTTTGTGGAGGTGGTAAAACTGGCGCGAATAATAATTAAAGTCAGTAAAACCATCGGGCGCGCGAGATTCGCCTCAGTCAACTTATTCGTTAACTACGTAAAGTTCGATTTTTAAACCCAGTCTAATCTGACATTTCAAGTGATTGTTGTTTGTCTTTCAATTTGGACTTTGACATTTGCACCTGTCAAATTAGTCTCTGGGATTGAAAAAACGAACTATAGTAAAACTTAAATATTTGAGCAAAATCGTTGTTGAAAAATATACTTTGTGCCGCACATCTTATGTGGCGTTTTTCAATAAATGCGTGTTAAATGGGTCATTTAGAGATCGGGTATTCGGATGCATATTTACCTAAAGTTTTTAGCTAAGAAATTTATGGAAGTGGTTTCTTAATATTTATTTTTCTTAATATGAATCCCGGAATTCAATAAAATCCGGGAATGCACACCTAATCGGATACATAGTATGCAAACGACTTATCAGCCCTCTTATAAAGGTTACTTTTGCGGTGTTCACATAAAAAATTAAATGCCAACTGTAAACATATTTTTACGAAACTCAAGGCACCGAGTTGTTTGTCGCTATATGCTATGCCAATTTGGCAATCTACTTTACAACATAAGCTAGCATTTTTATAGTAAAACAATACTAAATTTATCAATTCGGGAATTGATAGATTTTTGCGACGATACAAAAGTGCATTCCATATTAGCCAACACCTGAACGTCAGTAAATATAGATTCGATTCTATAATCATATCTCCCGGAATCCCGGGATTTTTTTGATACAAAAGTGCTTTCTATAATAGCCAACACCTCAACGTTAGGTAAATATGCATACCAAAATCCGATCTCTAGTTATAATGAACTTTAGTTAAAGTTCATTATAACTAGAGATCGGATTCATGCAGATGGAATAAAAATCTTGACACTTGACGAAAAAAGACTGAAAAGCGAAGATAACACAAAGATACATGGAAAATATAAAGGTTACGTTTATAAACAATATAAAAAACTAAGCTCTAAACATCTATTCAAATATATTTCAGCTCTACAACTCACATAGTTCTGTCCACAGCACAGCGTAGGTACAAATTAGCAATGTATTAATTAATAATCTTAACACTATAGTATGTTTCACATAAGACGGGTTCTGTGATATTTTTAAGACGGTTTCATCATTTATAGTGTTGTGTGTAGCAGAGACAAACTATACTATGTTCATTTTATTATGATTGATATGACACGTAGGTGTGGTTTGTTCCAAATTTATCTGATGTTACACAAGGAGCGCTGATATTAGACGCATTAGTAAGAGGGAACAGGGCCTGCAAGGAATTTGGAAAAGAAACTATTGCCGGCTCTTCTCCATAGGAAACGACCAATTGGAACCGTGCACCTAGCTTCTGACGTTTCATAAGTGCCCTTGTAGGTTTATGTGAAATAAAATATTTTGAATTGAATTGAATTGAATTGCCGTCGTGTTACCTCAAGTCTGTCCCAGCTCAGACCGATTATATCACAAAAAAAGTTGGTGAGATCGACGTTTCGTATTCCCCTTTTTTCTCATCGGAAACAAATTCGATCCAATTATTTATTACATTAAAATTTTAAGAAAAAGTACGAGTATGTCTAGGTTCCTATCAATATATTTTATTTTAAAAGCTTTTCGAATTTTTCTGGTAGTCCTCTAATCACGGTGGTAATAATAGGGCTTTAGGGGTATGAGGAACAGGTTGTAAAATTCTCTCAACCACCATAGAAAAGGGAGGATCCTCCGACCAGACGGGTGTTGTCTGGCGGGCAACTGCCCAACTGTTGATATAGGATAGTCTTATACAGGGTTACAGGGAAATTCGTACTGAATATTAAAGGACGTTATTACTCAGGTCATTTCTGATGGTTTTGATTCTGTAATAAGGTGTCCGAAACTTAACCGTTATGGAGATATTGAACTTTAAAGATTTTTAAAATCTTTATGTTTTGGCTTATAGTCGTTTTTTTGAGATTAGAGCTCATAGGGTCGGTTTTTTTATGTATCTAGTTAGAAGACATGTCCATTAATAAAAATTATCAACAGAAACTGAACATACTACTAACAGCTTAAAAAAACTGCTCGACAACAGTTAGAATTAAAGAATTTTCTAATAGTGTTCAAAAAATTGTATGAAACAAATTCTGCAAATAAATTTAAAAAGTTCTACATCTTTTAGCTATTCAAAAAAAGTATAACATTTGCTATTAACCCGTCGCGCGCGCAATTAGCGACACAATAGAATTTTATTGTTATTTGCACACATGGGGTGCAATCGACATTTTAAGAGTTAAATAGGCAAAACATTCACCAAATAACAATTAAGGTAGCAGAGGGTACATTTTTAGTTGGAGGTAAATGTAGCTAAAATAACGTAAACGTAACGATCGGTGTCATTTGGTCGTATACTAGGCTTTTCATATGACCCCACATCCATTGGCGTGGCATGGTCTCTTCCAATCCATTGTTTTGGGTAATTCTCGTCCAACCATACTAGAACACTTCTTCTGTAGTGCGTAATAACGTCCTATATTATTCAGTACGACTTTCCCTGTAACCCTGTATATGTATGTCGTTTGTGCGGTAAACTTTAATTGCGCGATGCAGGATTTGTGTGACGTTCGATTTGTGTGTCCGGAGACCGGAGGGGAGTAATGGGGTGTCATTTTGTAATTTTTGGAGGGTCATATTTTCATAACCAATAAGTTGAAAAATATGGAAATAACAGGGACGTATCTTCAGCAGACCTTGATTTTATGGAAAAAAAATATTGCTCTAGAGCGTAGAGCCCTTATTCAGGAAGAAAAAAGGGGACATACATTCATTTGTATGGAGAATCGCAGGCCCTGTTCCCTCTATTATACATAAAACACGTATAATAAAAGATCAATAATTAAATTATCTTTAAAATGGTAAAGGTTTCAGAAAAATACGCTTGATAGATTTTGCGTGATTCTCAGTTTTTTATCCGCGTTAGACATAACTTTACAAATTAATTTCACAATGTAGGTAAAATATAAACATAATCTAAAATATTCATGTATTAAGTTATTAAGAAAAGGCTCTAATTTAACAATATATTTTTTCCAAATCATTAACAGTGCTCGTTTAGACGTGATCTTCAATATAAAATCGTTAAAAGTTAGTTATTACACATAACATCACGCTTTGTTTCCCCGGAGGGTTGGGCAGAGGTGTACCTGTAGTAGGTACACCCACATTTCGCCAGTTATGTTTAATTCCCATGTAATAGGGGGCGAGCCTATTGCCATCAACCGGGCACAAATCCAGACTCCGGGCTGCTACTGAGAAATTCTAGATAGAAAAACCCAATAACACTTTACCCGACCCGTCCCCCGTCCGAAGTTAGTTATTGTCGCCTTAAAATGTAAAAATGTGACAGAACATTGTCTTATGTGAAAAATAGAAAGTATACTTATTCTAAGCTTAGCTTCACTACACGGGGCGCTGTCAAGCCACTCTCATAATTATATCGCCACCTATCAAACGCGGGGTAAGCACATATCCAAGCTATATTTTTCTCAATACTGATTTTCAAGCATTTGTAAAACTACAGGGCGTTTTTTTTTACATGTATATTTTTTATACCTAGTCATGCTTCAATTTTGATTATTATACCGTCTTCTCGAAATTCGGTAAAAAATTCAAATTTCGAAAGAGTAAAATTGCAAGCCAATTTCCAATACTATAGTGCTTTTTATTATCTTTGTTGTATAAGCAGATATAATTATTATACCTTAAAAGCTTACTGGGATCAACTTTTGCATGTAATATATTGTTATATTTTTTGCATACTCATGCTTTTTTCATATACAGGATGCTTGATTAATATTGGTATTGTTAACTAATATTTGTATTGTATTAATTTGTTATTTACTTGCATCGATTATCCCATAATTATAGTTAGAATAGCGCTTAGCTAACTTCTGAATTAGCTATTGGGTCGTAGGATCTGCTTTCATCTGTATAACGAATTTAAATATATGAACTTTATGTCCCATCTTGATAGTAGAAAAAATACCTAAATTCAAAATCCTTGAAATAAAAGTTTGCTGATGAGAATAATAGTAATACAACGAATGCCCAATTTCTGAGATATGATTAAATTATAAGAGTTCATCTATTATCGTGAATAGTCGACGCACAGTGTCCCATTTGATAAAAAAACCCCCTGCTGTTTATGGTATTTATCGATCAAGGGATGCATTTATAATGCACGAGTAAAACACCCACGTTTCCATTTCAAATACTTTTTTTATGATGCAGTTTAAGTGAAGTTTCATTAAAAAAATAAAAAATAATTCTGAAAACGTAACTGTACAAGATATTTATAGAGCACCTCCGGAAAGCGAGCATTTTTTTTCTTCCAATTTTTGTTTTTATTTTATTTTCTATAAAAACTCAAAAGTGCGACTTGACACTAGCACAGAAATATTGCTCGTAACAAAGCCTATCAATGATAAAAAAAAGTCACGCCGCACCAGTCAAGTACTATAGTGCAACGTGTTTTTTTTTTATCAGTGAAAGGCTTTGTCAAGTCGCACTTTTAAGTTTAAAGCGAGAAAAAAAAAACAGCTGTTCATTACATTTGTGTTCGTATAATTCGTAAAAATGTACTGAACAGCTGATTTTTTTTCGCGTTTTCAGGGTTGGTCCCATAAAGTCCGAAAGGGATACCGTGGCCCCCTGGCATTGCACAGGCAACAGAAGGAACACGGGTGGGTTTTAGTCAGTAAGAGTCTGACACGCCCTCCCGCTCCACCCAGATCGGGAGACGTCATTTGATGATTTCCCACCCAAAAAAAAAAAAAGGGTTGGTCCCATATTAAAAGTTGTTCATAATGATTGAGTACAATGACCTCTTAACAGGTCTAGCGTTATTTACGTTACACCTTGTATATTACTCGGTATCCGCAGGTGATTTTCCAAAAATAAAAACTGTAAAAAATGCGCCCAAAGATGCTCTATCAGATTATATTTACATAACATAAATATCTTGGACAGTTAGTTTTCAGAATTTATTTTAAAAAAATAATGCAAAAGATCACCTAAACTTCATTCTTCCCAACTTGAAAGCAGCATTTTATCTAAGTATTTTTTTATTAATATGATAAAGCAAAAAATACGTGTCTAATATTTTTTTATTAACTGACTGACGGACTAAATAGAATTGTTTTTTTTTTTACCCAGGCATCATCCCTAATTAACAAGATGAGTTTTTTCGAATCAATGGCTATTGAAAGTTTATCTAAAAATCTCAGAAACCAAGCATTGGTCGTAGTTTAGTTTTATGTTAATTTCAGAGAAAACCCCCGACTGTCTTAAATAATATATTACAGGTTGTTACAAAAAAAAATCCTTTTCTTAATAATAAATATAATAAGGTGTAAAACTCACAGCAATAGTGCCCTGTCGCGTGTACTTCGTTGAAGCAACGTATGATGCCTTCACAGTTAAAACCACGGCATTCATTAGATTCTTAGCCGCTTGGATGAGGGATGTGGCGCTGTCCAGCTGGAAATGAGTAAAAATTGATTAGTATTTTGACATTTATTGATTTAGAAACTACAAAACGCGTTATAACTTTTTTATTTTTTATACTGAATGCAATTCGAAGAATTAAAAAAATAAATATAAGTTCGACTTCAAGATAACTCCGTTTTTTTTTTAAAATAAGAACTGTTTCATTCGGTTTCATAAAGAAAAACCGGCCAATTGGGTGTTGGATCACGCAAAATGAAGGGTTTCGCAGTTGGAATGAATTGATTAAATTGAATTCGTTAACTTGTAGAGCCTTCTTAGCTGTGATAGTTTTCCTTTTACACATTGTGTGTGATATTGCGCAACTATAAGGATTCCTTGTTGACTACGGAACCCTAAAAACATCGTAGGCGCAATTATTATATCAAAGGGATCGTCCATTAATCACGTGATGTTTTTAGAAACATTGTAAACAGCCACAGATTTTTTAATGCAGGTATATGCATAAGAGTAAAAAAAAACAACATAATTAACTTCGTATTTTTTCCTTCAAAATTCTATTTATTTGATTATAAAAAAAAAAAGATTGGCGGTCGGGGTACCCCCGTCAGGAAAGAAGTTCCTTGTCAGGTATGATTTAAAACGGAAACAAAATTTTCGCAGCCGCCATCTTGGATTTTCAGTTAGAACCAATTCACACTTTTTATCTCTGTCTGAATTAGAAGAAGACATTCGCAAGCCTTTTCGCGTTTCGATTTCTGCCAGTGCACTCCTACATCAAGCCGCGTTAAAAAAAAATAGTTCCAAAAAATATAATAATACATTTAAATAAAACCTTACCAGATCATTTGCAATTATACGGTTATGTGTGTATCCGAACGTTTTATTGTTTGTTTCTACATACTAGGTATGGAATTTTAAAATCGACTTTTTTCGTATCGAAGTGAAAGTGACAGAACAAAGTAAAGTTCAAATCTTTCGAATTTTGTGAGTAGACCCAGCACAGTTAACAGCATTTTTTTATTTTTTATTAGAAAGTTACTTTGTCTCACGCTCGCAGCAAAAGCGAATTTTGCTCACTGTCTATAGACAGCAAAACCTGCTTGTTTGGTACTGAGGTGAAAAATATTTTATTTGGCCCGGTTTAGAAATGCACGTTATAAGAAAAAAAATAATACAAGTAATCTCACTACACCCCCCTCTCCCTTGTGATATTTCGTAATTTTTTCCAAACCCCCTCCCCCCTTTCGAGCCTCACACGTAATTTATGGACGACCCCAAAACTCCATCCGCACACAAACCGGACAAATTTAAAAGGCGACAAACAATAATGGCTTTATACCGCATTCCTGCTGCAAAGAACGGACATAACACCATACACAAAGCATTATTTTTAAGCCAGGCGCGCGGTAGGCAGCCTGGCTGCGGCAAACAGGCTACGGCAGCACATTCATCATCATTATCATTTCAGCCATAGGACGTCCACTGCTGAACATAGGCCTCCCCCAATGATTTCCAAATCGGCCGGTTGGAAGCGACCTGCATCCAGCGGCTTCCTGCGACCTTTATTAGGTCGTCTGTCCACCTTGTGGGCGGACGTCCTACGCTGCGCTTGCCGGTGCGTGGCCTCCATTCCAGAACCTTTCTACCCCATCGGCCGTCAGCACAATACACAGACTACAGGGTCACATTAAATTATCTAGCGAAACTGCAGTCGTGCCAACATCCTGGGTCACGTTAAATTATCTAGCGAAACTGCAGTCGTGGCAACATACTGGGTCACATTAAATTATCTAGCGAAACTGTAGTCATGCCAATGTACAGGGTCACATTAAATTATCTAGCGAAACTGCAGTCGTGCCAACATACTGGGTCACATTAAATTATCTAGCTAAACTGCAGTCGTGCCAACATACTGGGTCACATTAAATTATCTAGCGAAACTGCAGTTCCGGTTGCCGCAGTCTGGCTGTTGCTACTTGGCCAGGCGGCCAAGTAGCAACAGCCAGAGTGCGCGGGAGCACTTAAAGCACACCTTGAACCTCTTAATTTCCAGACACACGAAAGACTGGTCATCCAAATGAAATGTGCTAAGAATGACAGCTATGAAATATCTTCAGACAGTCACAAAGCATATTGAACCCCCGGATATCCCGACTTAAGATAAATCTGTACTCAGGCGTCTTATTAAAAATCTCCCCCTCCTTTACAACCGCGGACACAAACAACAAACAAAGCATTTTTTTAACACCTTAAGAAAATTCCGACATTAAAGAACAGCGACATTGAAGGTTATTAAATGAAAGTATTCATCATTTACGAACAATTCATATAAAAACAATGCCATATTTCTCCCCAAAAAATTCACAAATCAGACCGGACAAGTCCCGGACAACACTGACAGGAACCGTAACCATCCCGGACATGTAACTCACCCCTGTTACTATCAACCCTCCGCTGGTTTGAGACTGCATTTCAGTGTTGTTCTGAAGGGGACAACTCAATGTTGTAATACACGATTCCTTAAATACAACTTTAGTAAATGGAGAGTGTAACCCTCATAACGGGCAGAGCTAAACGCAGTATGGATTAAAATTAGGCCAGAAATAATAATACACCGGACACAAACTGGTGCCGGAAACAAACCGTAGCGTGTCAATAACTAACCGGATAGGATTTATCAATTCAACTCGTGACCGGACACAAATCGGACGCTGGCTACTAGGAAGTGGACCATGCCGGTAACGAACCGGACATCGTCTCAAACCTTTATTTCAACTCACCCCGCTGATGATGTGCTCGCCTAATATACTCTGCACGTCCGCCTTCACTTTACTCGTGATAGCCAAACACCACCGGACAATGCCGGGCTCACACCGGACAGTAAAATCAACTCACCCCACTGACGACGAGCTCGCCGGATATATTCTGCACGTCCACCTTCACTTTGCTCGTGATCTGTAGGTATCTGTTGGACACCACCGGACAGTGCCGGACACACCGGACAGTTAAATCAACTCACCCCACTGACGATGAGCTCGCCGGATATATTTTGCACGTACGCCTTCACTTTGCTCGTGATCTTTATCTGCCGAACACCACCGGACAGAGCCGGACACACACCGGACAGTTAAATCAACTCACCCCGCTAACGATGAGCTCGCCGGATATGATCTACACGTCCGCCTTCACTTTGCTCGTGATCTGTATCTGCCGGACACCACCGGACAGTGCCGGACACACACCGGACAGTTAAATCAACTCACCCCGCTGACGATGAGCTCGCCGGATATGTTCTGCACGTCCGCCTTCACTTTGCTCGTGATCTGTATCTGCCGGACACCACCGGACAGTGCCGGACACACACCGGACAGTTAAATCAACTCACCCCGCTGACGATGAGCTCGCCGGATATGTTCTGCACGTCCGCCTTCACTTTGCTCGTTATCTGTATCTGATGGCAGTACAGAGCGATGCGCTGAAGGTACGCGAGCAGGTCTTGTTTTGTTGAGGATTCCGGACACTAGGACAAAAACAAATAATATAAATATTTTATAATAATTGAAATAAGTTAAAAATAAACTATACAGGGGCCCGCTTGCACCACACTCGAGTCCTAAATACATTAGGTAAATTGAATTTTATGAATGATGCAACATTAACATAAGCACAAATAATAATTAGTCTGAAATAAATGTGGAATTTTGAAGTAAAACTTCTTTAGGCGCGTTGAGCACTTTTTGGGTGAACAAAAAACATGGAACTCGCGTCATCGTCACCGAACGCTTTCCATGAGCTATATGTATACTGTGTATACAGGGTGTCCAGTAAATAGCACGACATACTGCAGGGACACAATATATGTTCAGCAAAAACTTACTTTTTTTTTCACCACTGTAGGTTAAACTTAAGTGATAAGAAAATAGTTCTGTGAAAATTTAAACAAAAAATAGTATTTCTTGAAAACATTCTTGTCTTTGATAGAAAAAAGACTTATCAATGAATAAAGTAACTATTCACGAATAATTTGATGTAAAAAAAAGTACTAGAAAAGGATTTTTTCATTACGAGATGCTTAAAAATCTGTTTCAAGGTAGAGATTTTTCGGTATTTCGGAAAATTTTGTAAAACTGTAAATCCGTAAGATTTTGCTGAACATATATTGTGTTGTATTGATAGGTAGTGACCCTAGCTATCACTCCCTGCAGTATGTCGTGCTATTTACTGGACACCCTGTATATGTGTACGTTTTGGGTGAACAAAAAGCGTGAAACTCGCGTCATCGTCACCGCACGCAGTTTTCACTTCTATTGGCAGTCCCCAAAGACTGCTCTGCATTTATCCTTAAAATTACCACAAAAATACTCTCAGTACGATACCTAACAACACCCTCACGGATCGAACAGCGTTTTTTTGTTTTTGCCCAAACGATATTCATTCTGTATGCAAGGGTCAGCGTAGTCAGAAATTGATAAATCACAACTAAACAAGAGTTCAAAATAGTGCGCAAGAGTTACATCTTTGTGGCGTGTGTTTAGATAGATAGATAGATAGATAAAACATTTACTTTGAGCAGCAACAAAAAATCACAACAGACTCATTTCTCGGATAATGTAGAAAGAGTAAAAAAAACGGGCGATCCCTACGTTGTAGTCATTATCATCAGACGGACAACCAACTCTAACACCGCGAGCGCTCATTGGTCAAATCAAATAGCGCTTCCCCGGATTCCTGTTACACAATTCCGTCCCTTTTCACAGATTGCATAAAAGATGTTGTTACACATTAAAAACTTTTTTTATTTCGATTATTCTCGCACATATTCAGACTAAAAAATTGCCAGCCAGGGTTTGTCAGCGTTGACTCTAATAACGACATTCCGAACGAGTTCGCCACGATTTCGCGTTTATGTTTTCTATGACAAAGGCTAAAATGATAATCGCGTTCTTACCTGCTCTGCAATCTCCCTGGTAAGTTTATCAAGCTTCGTGCCAGCCTCCGAGATCTTCTTGGCCGCGTTGATTACGTCCATTGTCGTCTTGAGCGGTCCGCGACCTCTGTGGAAAGAACACTAGAGTTAGGATTTCATCATAATCTGCCTAGCTAGCATAGTTGGTAAATGTCACATGTCTTTGAATTTTTGGTTCTTGGACATGCCGGTTTTCTCACGATGATTTCGTTCACCGTTTTGAGAGCAGTGGTAATGAAATTATTTACACACAGTAAAGTGGCTGTCAGAGTTCGAACTCACGACAACTCGTAAGTCGCAGCCGTTCGCTCTGGGCCGCTACTGCTCACTCTCTCCTCTCTCTCATCTGCCCTATGTATTTCACATGGAGCTTTAGGGGCATGAGGAACAGGGTGTAAAGTTCACTAATCCACCATAGAAAAGGGAGGATCCTCCGACCAGACGGGAGTTGTGTCTGGCGGGCAACTGCCCGGGTGTTGATGTCGGATAGTCTTAAATATGTCGATCGCGCGGTAAACTCTAATTGCGCGATGCAGGATTTGTGTGACGTCATGTCTTTGATGCGTAGTTCGTATGTGGCGGTGTAACCGCCACAGAGCGACTGATTGTCGGGGTTTCGAGCTAGTAAAGAGACTTTTGAAATTGTTTAGAGCCTAATTTGGTATATAAGAGAAGGAGAAGAGAATATCCGTAAGGATATTCTCGCGGATATTTTTGGGATATTCTGGGGGATATTTTTCGGATATTCTGTAGGATGTTTTGGAATATTTTTGGTATAATTTGGTGGATATTTTTCAACTATTGTGGGAGGTAATTTTTTCGTGTTTTCGGATATTCTCACCTGGTGAAGTCCGTCATCTCCAGCATGATCATGCACATATGTTTGGCCAGCATGATGATGTCGTTGCCTGCGTCGTCCCACTTCGCGACCTCGTTGTCGAACGTCATCTTCTCACGACGGAACAGCTCCACTTGCTGCAGGATCTTGCGTTTGTCTTCCTCAGTCATCTTTCGCATAGCTTCCTGTAAGATTGAAGGGTGAAGTTGGTTTCTTACTTTATTCATGTCAAGCTAAAGTACCTATTGCATAATTTTGCAACCACGTCACTTCGTTTTAAATACGTTTATACGTTTTTATTTTTATTAATTTATTTATCTTTATATAGGTTCTTTTCTATTTTGTGAATGTGAGAACGCTGTAACGGCTTAGTGAACTGAAGATTTGTTGACCATCATTATTTTGTTAAGTACTTGGTACTTGGTGAAAGACCTACACTGTAGGTTACTAAACGAAGACTAGAACTAGAAGTCAAATAACTTATTTCAATTAGGCACAAAAAAGGCACTTTTGAACGTCAAAATTTACAAAAATATACCATACCTAATAACACTGTTATTTGAAAATATTGTAAAAGCCAATTATTTTTAAAAGAGTAACCGTGGAGTTTCTTGCCGGCTCTTCTCCATAGGAAACGACCAATTGGAACCGTGCACCTAGCTTCTGAGGTATCATAAGTGCCCATGTAGGTTTATGTGAAATAAAATATATTGAATTTGAATTTGATATATCACGCCAATGCCCTGAAATTGGATTCGAGTAATAAGTCTGATACATTTCTCTGTCATTGTATCATTTTTGAGACCCCAAACTTCTTTGAATTTTGCAGTAGTTAGGCCAAAGAACAAAGGATAGGCGTTTTGGGGATTTTTTATTGTAACTTCGAAGTGCTGATCTTAACCAATCAATTAATCGTGACGTAGTATATAGTCTCCCAGACCGTATTTCGACCACGGCGGCCAATCTCAACGGAGACTAGCCTTCGGCGCAGGAGGTATTATAGTGCAGGCGTGTGCGCAGACACAGGTGCACTCTCTTCCCTCACTCTCATAGTCCGATGGGACGGCAATCCGACGCTCGCGGAGAGAGATCAGGCGCAGGACCAACGGCGCCACGTGCGCGCGAGGCACGGGGGTATCACACCGCCAACTTCCAAACTCCGGGCTGTTACTAAGAAATTCTTAAACACTTTGCCCGACCCAGGAATCGAACCCAGGACCACACGCTCAGCAGTCGCGCTTGCAACCACTTGTACATAAACCGCTCGATGTGCTGTTAACATAAAATTCTAACCATGACAACTGTCGCTGTGTGTGTGTGTGTCTGTGTCTTATTTTTTTTCTCTTTCTACTTGTGTGCCTTTGCTTGTTGTGCCAAATAAATGTATTTTCTTTCTTTCTTTCTTTCTCTAACGTGACCAGGCGCCCAAGTCTGCTATTTTTATAAATTCGTCATTCCAACACGATCGCATTGTCATTTTGCTAAAAGTGCGTATTCTGCTAAGTTCATAATGGTCGATCATTGGTTGATCATTGTATTCCACAAACACGATACTCGTAACGAATTAAAAGCAATGAATGCACAATGACGTTGTAATGGTAGGTCACTGATCAAAGGAACTGTCACAATTTTAGCAGATTACCGCATTAATTTGTCATTATGTACGAGATTACCAATAGATGCCATTTCTTTCAATGGAGTGTCAGTGGCTGACCATTGGAAAGTCCTAATGACGCCAATATATTAGTAGAGAAACTTGTCAAAATCAACAATTATGAAATCAATGATAGACCATTCTGACACTATTGTAATAGTAGACTTGAGGCCCTGTTCAATAGTCCAGTTCAAACGACTACAGAACGGGTCAGGCACGCATTTTGACTAAGTTTCAAAAGAACAAATTTAATATTACTCACTCTAGCATTAGTAATGCCACTAATATCAGGATACTCGTCGACACCATGTTCTCCGGTATGGGCACTGGCTGTAAACATAATTTCAACATCTATTATAATACCTATCCACACTTTGCTGTGGATTCTCTAAAGTTGTATTATTAATTCACTGGGAATAAATTACTGGCTGTCAAATTCTAGCTGTCACTTTAAAGATTATATTGTTAAATTATATTTATAGCGATAAGAGTTAATTGAAAAATCTGTTAAATAAATGTATGATAAATGTAAAGTCAAAAATATAATAAATCTACTCAATACAATTTTATCACTGGCTGACAACGCGACGCCTTAGGGGGATGCGCTGAGCCCACGAAATTCAATTTTCTTTCGCTTTTTGCAATTTGCAGGTTTTATGTTGATTAAAATATGATCCGCGACCGTAACAAATATGGCTTTACAGAATAGGGATGATGCCTGGGTCAAAAAAAAGAAATTATATTTAGTCCGTCAGTCAGATAATAAAAAAATATTAGACACGTATTTTTTGCTATAACATATTAATAAAAGATGACTTAGATACAACGCATTAAAGTTGGGGAGTGGGGGTTGATACGTCACAAGTATGTATAAAATCTACAAACAAGTGACGTCATGGCACATTATAACTCAATGTATCGCCGTAATCTTTTGATAACGTAAAAAAAGAAAAAATACGTGTACGTTATTTTTTCATAGTCTACATGACGGACAAAAAACATTTTTCACCACTCCCGCACGAAAGAAGTGTCTTTCCTCTACGAAAACAGTGAGGAAAGTTGGTTTTTCCTCACTGCTTGAACAGTGAGGAAAGTTGGTTTTTCCTCACTGTTTGAACAGTGAGGAAAGTAATGATCCCGTTCAGAAACTAACCTTGCCTGATTTTTTTATGTTAAGTTTCACAGATATTTTAAAAAATAAAGAATTATTTGGATTTGCTTTGTGTCTATTTAATTTATTTACTTATGATGACTGAATACTTTCTTGCTGGTCGTGGTGAAAAGTTTTGTATGCAACATGTGAGCAAGTTCATTTGCTATTCGTTTTGTTGAGTCTTTCGCTTACTCAGGATTGAAATTTATAATCACTCGCTGCGCTCGTGATTCTATTTTTCAATCCTTCGTTCGCTCAAGACTCAAAATCAAAACTCATAGGAAAAACGAACTTTCCTCACATGTTGGATAAATAACTATTTTTTCATAGTCTACATGACGGACAAAAAACATTTTTTTTCATAGTCTACATGACGGACAAAAAACATTTTTTTTCATAGTCTACATGACGGACAAAAAACATTTTTTTTCATAGTCTACATGACGGACAAAAAACATTTTTTTAGGCATCATCTCTATTGATTCTGCTCGTTATTCTGATCAAACTATTTTCAGGTTTTGCGCATTTAAGGTTACAGGTTGTAGTGAGATTGGATTGTTTTAATTGTTTTCACTATCTTGTTTGAAAATACCGAGATAATTTTAATCTCCATCACCATCTAAGTCGCTCTTTTCCAACAATGTTGGGGTCGGCTTCCAGTCTAACCGGGTGCAGCTGAATGCTAGTTTTTTACATGGATCGACTGCCTATCTGACCTCCACAGCCCAGTTACGGGGTATATATTTATTTATAAATAGTCAAGATATTTTAATATCATTAATAATACTAGTTGATTTTAATGCTAAACAGATGCTGGACAGTTTTTAGCAATCGCAATTCTATAAAAAAAAAACTTTTTTTCTGGCTTCCTAAATACATTTTTTCAATATTTTTAAGACCTTAAAATAACGGAACTTTTCATATGCCCATATGCCTGTTTGTGTGTTAATTATCGAAAGGCGTCCCCGTTAACCCGCAATAGTATAGCTTCAAAAAACGAAAACAACATGTTTTTATTATAATAAAATATTCACAAAAAATATCAAATTGATACGTAAAAGAAAAATTCTGTACAGATAGTGCATTCCACGACGACGCGCCCCACTCCGCGATTACTGTACTTAAGTACGGACCGAAGCGGAGTGGGGCGCGTCGTCGTGGATTGCACTATCTAGACACGCGCACTTGTCTTTTCACGTTGAAAGACAAGTGCGCTTGTACAGTGTTTCTTTTATGTATATGGCATATCGGGACGCCACTAGCTTGTCGTCAGGTACGATTTGGCCATCTTTCTTTTGCACAAGATTTCCTTAGGCGGCGAGTTTGGGCTTTGGGCAAAATGGTTGGCGATGGGAAATCCCATTGCGCACATGGGTTGTATAACTTACTATTTTACAAAGTAACAGCAAGATCCTGATCCTATCAAAGTGAATTAATAAGACAACTTTAAAACGTAAATTATTAAAAAAAAACATGTAAGAACCAAGCGAGAACATAAAGATGATGATTATGAACATTTACCCATGCTTTACCCCCTAAGGCGGGTTTACCAAGCGAACAAACTTCAATTTATTCATTACGGAATTCACGAGAAATATTTGAAACATTTTTAGTGCTTTTACCGTACCCCTTCGATGAATTGTCTCAATGGACCAATGTTAAGTGGACGCAAGTAACATAGTGCCATTAAAAATCTTTTGAGCAGTTTTACCCTACACCCTCTTAGTTCATTTCACTGTCTGTAACATAAGCTCCTAGGGTTTGAATGTCGTTCGTAACGCCGCGCCGCATAGAAATCCTAGTACTTTGGCCCTATGTTAATAAACGCCCCTATGTTACTCTCATCGGCTTTCTCCATGTTTCTGTCACTCCTGTAACGCAATTACAACTAATTTGCGCACTTTTAGCCTACCATTGAATGAATTACTCTTATATAACTCACATTACCTCTACGTCTTCTTTTTCTCTCAAATCACGTAACGATATTACGAATCAAATGCGTAGTTTAACCTAACTCAGTTACCCTGGCGTTACGTACATTACCTTCTACTCTCCTTCTTTTAACTACTGACATAACGCCATTTTATAAACATTTGGGCACTTTTACCCCACCAACAAAATTTAAGCTAGCGTTACTCACTTCGAATCCTGCATGTCGATTCCCGTAACCACTTCACCGAGAAAACATGTGAAGTGAGCGTGGAGTGAGCTGTCAGTGTCATCTCACCCTGTTGGAATGACAACTCACTTCACCTAAGTTTTCACGGTGAGATGGTTACAGAATAGAACTGCTGGTCTCCATGATCAATTCTTTAACAGATTCGCTTTTATTACACGTTATTTGTGCACTTTTTTATTAAGTTACCCTTTCTAATTTACAACGGCTTCTATACTCTTCACTCTAGTGTGTGAACATTTTTCAAACATTAGCGCACTTTTACCCCACCACCTTAGTTTACCCTAGCGTTACTCACATCGGCTCCTAGTCTCCATGGTCATATCCTCAACTGGTTCGAACTCGGTATCGGTATCCAAATCCTCGCTGGTCTGCGTTAGTGACGGAACATGCAAACAAACGTACACATGTAGCATGCGGGTAGATAGGATTTTGTTTATTAACTAGTTTTTGTTGTTTATATAGTGGGATTATTTATGCGAGATTGTGAGAGGTGTGAGTTATTTATTGTTTAAATTACTTTAGGGAAACTATCTAGGCCAAGACAAATATGGCGGGACGAGATTGCCTCCTACCCAAAGGACTGGCAAAATATATAATCATATGGAAAAGAGAGAGGGTTGCCTTTGCCCTACAGCGGGGCTATACAAGCTAGATAATAGATTAGATAGATATAAACTATCAATTAATTTGTCGTTAGTTGACGATTCAACAAATCTTTATGAGATTTCGCTTTTCTTTCAGTTTTTACGATTTTACGAAACTATCTTGTAGTGTGCTCAGTAGTCTAACTAATAATATAAATGCGAATGTGAGTTTGTTTGTTTGTTGAGCTTTCAACCTAAAACGGCTGAACGGATTTGGATGAAATTTGGCACATGGTTAGACCATGACCTGGAAAAAGACTTATGCGGGAGAAGCTAGTTTTAAGATATTTGCTCAATTAGAAAAACAGTATGTTCCAAGATTAACAACGTTGTAATCTCGCTTGTGTATACATACACTTTGTTATCGATCATTTTTAAACAAAATCCTTTCTACATTTTAACACAAAATGAATGATGGGACAAAATGACATTAAAACATGAAATCAGGAGCATTTAATACAATTTAGAGTGAATTAACTACTTTCACCAACTAGGGTAAAACCGATCAGAAATATAGACAATATTTAAACACTCTAAATTATATTAGCTACCAACAAACACAAAAAATCTGTAAAATTAAGAACCAAAAGCAACCATAAAACGAAGCAGATGGTTGCTAGCAACAAAATTTATTTTTAGGACTAAAACCATTGAATAAACCACAGTTTTGTACAAGGTTGCCAGGAACAAATTAGAGTATGATTGCTTTCATTTCACATTGTTAAAACCATATTAAAATTACACTGAAAATGGACATAAAACTACAACGAACAACCAAAAATAACCAGTTAGCGTATGGTTGATCTAATTACCAACCTTCTATAAAAAATAACCTATTATGACATTTAATAGCTGGCCCACACAAAAGTCAGATTTATTGCGTGGATATTGTCACAAACAGCATTATGCTGAGCGCTTTACGTTGATTTGACCCATATTTCCCCCTTCAACTGTTTTTCTTTTGTATCTTTTTCATTATCCATTTCAGTGTGGCTCAACTATAAAATTAGCAACCAAATCACATTCACAATTAAAACAGCAAAAACCTAGATGACATGAGATTAGCAACCACATTAAAACGGACAAGACATTCGGGCAACCAGAAGCAACCAATTTAGTTGAAGTTGTGGGTTGCTCTCACATTTGCTTCGCGTCTCCAAGGTGTAATGCTCGTCTAGTTCCACGTCTTCAGGGTCCAGTTCCTCCTCATCCTATTTAAGTAGAAGTACGTTAAGTATCTATGTTTATTCAACAGTATCAAATAGAACATCCACAAATGACAAAGGTTTCTCAAAACCGGTTTCCGACTTATCAACTCAAAAATTAGGTTAACATACCTTTTCCTAGCTATGTTGGAGTCGGCTTCCAGTATAACTGGATGCAGCTGAATATCGGTATTTTAAATGGAGCGGCCACCTATCTGACCGATTTTAAAAAGAGGTAAAACTGTCAAACTAATGTCAACTGCTGTGATTGACCGACTGAAATAACAACGCTCAATGAAATAACTTAATTCTAAAGTCTGTTAGCAAATATTTGTGTTGACAAGCCTTTCAGTTTTCTTATCTCGGCAATTCAACTGCTACTCATTTGACATAAAGATTCTTCTATAACTTATCCATAGAATGCCTAGAAATTCCACCAATACACTTTTTTTTTTAACTCACCAAACGGCCAGACCGATCAGTCAACTCCCAACCACTGTCACGAGCGGACGTGTCCTCTTCCTACAAAAAATGCAGTTACGTTTCCACTATAACCCATGACAAAACTCACCCTATTCATCAGGACAGCTCGTCGGATCTCCCTGACGGCGTCGTAGACCAGTCTGCTGGCGTCGATGAAGTCGTTTTCATCTAAGGCCGCACCAGCACCGCCGCCCAAGGCGGAGACGGCCGCGTCTACGCGTACGCCGAATTTTGACATTACTGTGGAAGAGAGGAGTTTTAATAAATTGAAATGAGAGAAAGATAGAGAAAGAAAGAATAATATTTATTTGGACACAGTTCGTGAAACACATAATAACAAAATAAAGAGTGAAAATAATCATAAAGCAATAATAGTGTGTGCCTCACGGCTGCGCCAAAAAGGTTAATTTCAACATTAACTCTTAAAATGTCGATTGGACCACATGTGTGCAAATAACAATAAAATTCTATAGTGTCGCTAATTGCGCGCGCGACGGGTTAATGCCCGACAACTGCTGTCTGACGCTGGTTTTCTAACCCAGCAACCCTTATGGACAAGTGACGGGGAGTACCAACAATTTCAACATAGCTAATACATAATTTTTATTCATCTAAATAAATAAATAAAGTACATAAGGTCTATTTAAATAATTGTTTCCAATTGATGACATTTCCTCTTAAACAAGGGTGTTATTATAGCACATTGAGCTTTAGAAAAATGTTGAATTTGTAGAGCATTGTCTTTGTCACTCATGCCAATGTCACAGTCCCTTTCTAGAGCTCGATGTGAGTTGTTTACGGTAGGGTTCTGTACTTAGGGCACGTCATCTTTTTCATAGGAACTAACAACGGTTTTGAAAATGAATAAAATGTTATGCAATCGCTTGTATATTATCACAGAATCTTGTAGTTTTTTTATTTTTATTGTTTCGATTTAGTCGTGCAGAATTTTATACAGACAAACACTCTTGGGCAGTTTAGACTTCCAGAGTAAAAAATGGACCAAGTTCGAGTCGGACTCGCGCGCGAAGGGTTCCGTACCATTATTTATAAAAACGGCAAAAAAATCATGTCTGTTGTACTCTTAAGGGAGCCCCCGTTTAAATATTTATTTTATTCTGTTTTTAGTATAGTAATTTGTTGTTATAGCGGCAACGGAAATACATCATCTGTGAAAATTTCAACTGTCTAACTATCACGGTTCATGAGATACAGCCTGGTGACAGACGGACGGACAGCGAAGTCTTAGTAATAGAGTTCCGTTTTTATCCTTTGGGTACGGAACCCTAAAAAACACCGCGCTGGTATTCTGATACACACGAACAATCATAATTTGAATCATTTTGAAGGAAATTGCTATCTTTTTCGTGTGGTTAGTGACTAACCTGGAGTCAAACTTTTTATTCCGTACATGGGCCTCTGATTTGGCTTCACATGCCGTCGAGAAATATATCTCTCTCTCCCTTTGGGTACGGAACCCTAATTATGACGCACTAATGCACGTCTGTCAAAAATATTTAGATAAATAAACAATCTAAGCATAAAATAAGTTTTTTTTATTTTTTTTTATTACGGACACTTAACGTTCTGCAGCGTTATCACATGTATAATTTCAACATGAATGATGTAACCATAATTTGATTTAAAAGACTATCCGTGGAGTTTCTTGCCCGTTCTTCTCCATAGGTAACTACTACGCTTTGGAATGGGCAACAAGCTTCATCTTTCTGACTGACCGACCTCTTGACAATCCAAAAGTGCCTGTAATTGGTGTATTTGAAATGAATGCTTTGAGTTCGAGTAGCACTAAGCGTAATTTGGGTCCCATATTTTTAAACAGTTCTTATCGGTTACAAGAAAAGAAGTTCATCAAAGTTGTTTGAAAAGGATGGATGTCCATAATATCAACATTATTATCATAAAACCAAAGTTTACTGCGCATATGGGCTTGGCTCATCAAAACCACGACATATTCATCAGCACATCTTATTGAACTATTGCGTCAGGCAACCTTGACCCTTCGTATGTGACATTCTCAGGGCTATCGTTTATAAGTTCCTATAGCAGTATCATTCTCCTGACCTTGTCCCAATTTATTTGGATTAGTGACAGCTCGGCCCGAGTCAACTGGACCCGAATATTAATTTCAAATAAGTCACTCCCGATTACGGTGATTTGTAAGGTCAGGCAGAAAATCGATATTTTGAAATAAATCCGATTTTTTTTATTTTTTTTTTAAACATAATTATCTACAACGCCTATTTCAATTATGATACACTAGCGACCCGCTCCTGCTTCGCACGATTTTTACGACTTGACAAAACATCGAGATTTCTCAAGTAAACGTAACTTCAATACTAACGTATTATACACATAAACCTTCCGGAATAAATACTCTAAACGATGATGAAAACCTCATCAAAATCTGTTGCGTGGTTTAGAAGAACAACGCGGTCATACAGACAAACGCGAAAAGCGACTTAGTTTTATAATATGTATAGATTTAGTCTTTTTTTTTTTTTGTGGGTGGGATGGGATATCATCAAATGACTCTCCCGCTCTGGGTGGAGCAGGAGGGCGTGTCAGACTCTTACTGACTAAAACCCACCCGTGTTCCTTCTGTTGCCTGTGCAATGCCAGGGGGCCACGGTATCCCTTTCGGACTTTCCCGCAAACCCGGCAGGCAATGGTCTCATCGGACCCCTTCACTCGCTGACACTCTTTGAGGCGCGCGTGGAACACAACGCGCCGTCGACCCGGGCTTGGTCCTTACCGGACGGCCAGCTACCCATTTGCTCACCGTCCGCAAGCCCGCGCCTACGGTGGCCGGCAATAGATTCCCGACGCCCAGGGCGTCTCCTCCTGCGGCGGCTAGGGGCGTGAGGGCGCGAAATTTGCCTCTCCCTCACGCGCTCCGCCTCCTCCTTCGCGAGCATTACTGCTTCGCAGAAGGAGGTGACGGCCTCCCATACCCTCCCGTACCATGGCCCGGACCTGGGCCGGACGCGAGTGATCCCCGCTACCGATCGCCTCCACGAGGACACGGCGGTGCTCTCCCCAAGCCGGGCCTAAATGCCTAAATCTATACGTCCACCGTGTGTATAGATTTAGCCTAAGTTAATTTAGTTTTTTTAAATTGTATGGACAAAAAAAGACGTTCTTTTGCTAAGAAAATGACATACATCGGTTATCTGATGACAATAGAAGAGTTTTCTATTTCACTCTTGCACATCAATAGTCTAGAACATATAAAAGACCAGAAGGCAATTTATGCGATTCTGATTTCTGCTTATTTATATTAAATAAATAAAGTCTTTATTACAGAACAAGTTCATAAGCATTCAATTTCATTTAAATTAATGATATTCATAAGAATGAATAAATAAATTGAAAAAATCTTCAATATTATAAGAGGTCGATATTTTACACACCACTTCTTTAGGCGTTTTTTTTTTATAAAGGTAAAAAACGAAAAAAAATGTGTTAAATATTGTACGGTGGGACGGAATCCTTCATGTGCGACTCCGAAGTATCGTTGGAAAGATTTCGGTTCTCTGTAGCAGAGCCTGGGGTCTGGATTTGTACAGAGTTGATGACATAAACTCGTTCCCTATTACATTGGACTTAAACTAAACATAACTGACGAAATGTTTCTATATTATACAGCTCAATACTCAATACATTGCTTCCACTTGTGAACTTAGGTGGTATGTTTTACAAACATGATCATTGTGGACCCTGTGGGGCACAGCACAGTGGGAGAGAGGAAAAGGGCTTTTTATTTTGACTGCTTAGTTATTATTAAGTTAAAATCTGTCATTTAAGTAATCATTGATATTATAATAGCATTTAAGAAATGGTTTTAATTTATTTATCAATTTTTGTTCTTTTTAGGGTTCCGTACCCAAAGGGTAAAAACGGGACCCTATTGCTAAGACTTCGCTGTCCGTCCGTCCGTCTGTCACCAGGCTGTATCTCATGAACCGTGATAGTTTAGACAGTTGAAATTTTCACAGATGATGTATTTCTGTTGCCGCTATAGCAACAAATACTAAAAACAGAATCAAATAAATATTTAAGTGGGGCTCCCCTACAAAAGACACGATTTTTTTGACGTTTTTATAGATAATGGTACGGAACCCTTCGTGCGCGAGTCCGACTCGCACTTGGCCGGTTTTTAATTAATTCTGGTAATTTAGTATATATTTTAATTGACATGAATAAGTGTACTTGTTGAGTGCATTTTTAACTCAGAGCCTGCTAAGTTCAACCTATTTTTATATAATTTCGAACGAGTTTGCATATTCCTCTGCCTACGCCTTCGGGGAACACAAGCGTCATGTCAATCATCTGTTGTCAAACAACATATTGACATAGTAAACAAGACGTTTGTGTTAGAAGGCCGAGCCTACTAATTAATGTTATATTCTCAATGACTATACTACACTATACCAAAGTTTACTACAGATGGTTCACTCTGCAAAATCATTTAAGAGAGTACCGACCATTTGCCGCTGTCTGTGTCTTTCTTTACGTGTAAAGAGTAAAGATAGAAAATAGACACACTTTTGTACTTTTTCAATGCTTTTCGTTGTTTTTTTCATCATATTGCTCTTAAATAAAAAAAACTATCACGCATAAAAGCTCCAGTCATTTATGAACTTTATTTTAGTAAATTAATCATAATATAAAATTACTTATTTGTATAAAAAAAGTAGTAAAATAGAGGAAAAAATTACTCGATAAGAGGTAACTTTGCCTATTTATTCTATCGAGGCAATTTTATCAAATCGTGTTTCCATCGCGCATAATATCTAGTATATATCACCAATAATACCAATTTCCCTACATTTTAATTTAATTGTTTACTACTTCAATGCTGGGCTATGAAGAAGATGGACGAAAAAAGATTGCATGTAGCGGAGATGAGAATGTTGAGGTGGATGCGTGGTGTGACAAGAATGGATAAAATGAGGAATGAGTATATTAGAGGAATTCTGAAAGTTGCGCCACTTACAGAAAAGTTGAAAGGGAATCGACTGTCTTGGTATGGGCATGTGATGAGGAGGGAAGAATCGCATGTGACTAAAAGAGTGATGCATATAAACGTTGAGGGATGGAGAGGGAGAGGAAGACCAAAGAAACGATGGATGGATTATTTATAGTGTTAAGAAGGAAAAAGGTGTAGATGATTGCGTGACGGTTGACAGGGGAGAATGGAAGAAGAAAACGTGTTGCGCCGACCCCAAGTAACATGGGATAAGGGCAGGAAGATGATGATATTTACTGCTTCAAACAAGCTTAATAAAAACATGTTTGTTTGTTAAAAAAAAGCTCCGTGCCCTCTTAAATAAAAAGCGACACAATAAAGTGCAATTCAGGTCGCACATCGCTAATTACCTACAGTTATATTCACCCAGAAGCTGCCTCTCTTTCTATCGCGTGACTCTTAGATCTGCTGACTACGTTACACTCAATGAATAGGGATGATGACAAAAAAAATGTTTTTGTCCGTAATGTAGATTAAGAAAAAATAACGTACACGTGTTTCTTCTTTTTTTACGTTATCAAAAGATTACGGCGATACATTGAGTTATAATGTGCCATGACGTCACTTGTATGTATATTTTGTACGTACTTGTGACGTATCAACCCCCACTCCCCACCTTTATGCGTTGTATCTAAGTCAATTATTATTAATAATAATTATGATAAAGCAAAAAATACGTGTCTAATATTTTTTTCACCACCCCGCACGAAAGAAGTGTCTTTCCTCTACGAAAACAGTGAGGAAAGTTGGTTTTTCCTCACTGCTTGAACAGTGAGGAAAGTTGGTTTTTCCTCAGTTTGAACAGTGAGGAAAGTAATGATCCCGTTCAGAAACTAACCTTGCCTGATTTTTTTATGTTAAGTTTTAAAAATATTTTAAAATATAAAGAATTATTTTAATTTGCTTTGTGTCTATTTAATATATTTACCTATGATGGCTGAATACTTTCTTGCTGGGAGTGGTGAAAAGTTTTGTATGCAACTTGTGAGCAAGTTCATTTGCTATTCGTTTTGTTGAGTCTTTCGCTTACTCAGGATTGAAATTTATAATCACTCGCTGCGCTCGTGATTCTATTTTTCAATCCTTCGTTCGCTCAAGACTCAAAATCAAAACTCATAGGAAAAACGAACTTTCCTCACATGTTGGATAAATCACTAATTATTATCTGACTGACGGACTAAATAGAATTTCTTTTTTTTGACCCAGGCTTCATCCCTATTGGCCCGACAAGACGCGCCCGCCGCGTACCTAATTGTAGCTTCATATCTAAAAAGCGGCGTGCGGCTTCTGTATTATTCTGTGACTATACTTTTGACGGTCGGAACATCAAAATAACTGGAGGTGCATGACATTGTGGCTTTAAGTTATTTACTTACTACAGTGACCCTTACTCCTTCGCATTGTTTGTACGACTTGACAAAACATCGAGATTTCATTATCCTACCTGTTAGTATAGCAGTAGTAGCCCAGTGGTAACGGCTCGAGTTACGAGTTGTAAGGTCATGGGTTCAAACCCTGTCCTATGGTATTCTGCTGTGGGGTAAAGCTGCAGATATTCAAAATATATTTGTCCTCCAAAAACGAGCTATTCGAGCAATTTACCAGCTAGGTGCCAGAGTTTCTCTGAGAGATTTTTTCAAAGATATCGGTATTCTCACAGTGGCATCACAATTCATCTTCGCCAACATCTTATATATTAGGCAAAATATACACTTATACACTAAAAACAGTGATATTCACAATGTTAACACAAGAAGTAAGGATAAACTACGTGCTCCCTTTCACCGGCTTCATAAGGTTCATAACTCATTTGTTGGGCTTGGTATAACCTTTTATAACAAGCTACCCTCTTCTTTGCTAGATTTGCCTTTTAATGCGTTTAAAACTAAATTAAAGTCCAATCTTTGTTCAAAGGCATACTATTCTATCAACGACTACTTAAATGATAAGAATAGTTGGTCGCTGTGATTGGCTCAAGACAATGTTTATGTTCTTTCTCCAGAATTAGCCTACCTACTGACAGGTTATATAAGCTTAGGTAAATTATTCATTTTATTTGACTTTATATGTCAATTTATTTTAATTTTATTAATTTTTTGTTGACATTATCTACTCATTAAAATGATTTTCATGAGTTGTATTGCAATATGTGGTTAGCTAGCGACCTCGACAAACTGATCATATTTTATTTTTTTCCTGAAAAACTGGCAGCAAGTTCGTCATGCTCCCTTAGATGTCACTGCTTGCGGTAGCGTCGGGGGTCGGGTTGCCTCCTTCCCTCAAATATGGCGAGGGGGGTAATGGCTGATCTTTGCGTTAAGCTCGTGAACGGGTGCTGCTTGTGGTGACTGGTCGTCTTGCTGATCATGGTTTTGTTATTGTTATTAGTAATTAACTGTTTATTTATTTTACCTCGATGGTCCTAGTTTATCAATTATAACTCTAGTTACAGCTATATGTAAGCGGGCACGCCCTTTATGCCTGGAGGCTTTATTTTCTTTTTTAGATATTCTTTACATTTAGTTATTTTTATTTCTGCTTGAGTATAGATCTCGATGTTTTTTGGTTGGTATATTGGCGTGTGCTAGCTGTCATATGGCTAATAATTTAATGTTTTGTGTTGTGTTATGTAAATTATTTTGCATAAGTACTTATTGTATAGAATCATTTTATTTTTCCTAATTGAACAGACAGCTGTGCTGCTGGGGAGTTTGTTGCGCCACTTCTTCTTCCCAGCGAAAGCACTAGGAAGTGGTGAAGGGTGGGCGTTTTGTGGGACTGTCTTATGTAACTTTGACGTTCGAAAAGTGCTGATTCTCAGCCTAATTTGAATAAATGACTTTTGAATTTTGAATTTTGAATTTTTGAATAAACCCTAACAGGCGCTTTTTTTTTGGTAGACATTATTGCCCCACTTCTGGGTAGTTTAGTTGCGTAGTTTAGGATAACAACGCGGTCACACAGACGCACGAAAAGCGAATTAAATAATTTATAATACGTATTTATATAGATGACTACACTATACTATTGATGGTCGGAACACGAAAACAACAGGATGAACATGACATTTTATGGCGGAGTTATTTATGATGAAGATGGAAATGAAGGTGATTTGAATCATTCGTCAAATTACGTCCGGTTCCTCAAAACTATGGTCTGTTGCGTCATCTTTACATACCGTTTCTATAACACCAACAACATCCAATCAATCTGCCTAGCCTTTTCCCAAATATGTTGGGGTCGGCTTCCAGTCATCATTTAGCTCCCTTCAAAATGGTTGAGCTAAATGGTGCTGATCCATGCGTCATGTTCGTGAACGGGCGCCGTCAGTTGGGACTGGTCATCTCTTAGCTGCCATGGCTTATTTTAAGTTTTTGAATGATTCTTTTTTTTTTCTTCTTTTTATTACGGACGCTTTTACGAACGTGCACGTCTTATTACATTGTTCTCACATGCATAATTTCAAAATGAATGATGTAACCAATAATTTGTATCAATTTTTTTTTTTTAAAAGAGTGTCCGTGGAGTTTCTTGCCCGTTCTTCTCCATAGGTACCATCGAAGAAGTTCATATCTATACACCGTAAGGACTGTTTCTGCTTGCAGCGCTCGGCCGCTATAGAACCGGGGCGGTAACAGATGTGGTCATCGTGTTCACGGGAATTTGTTTTCAAATTGCTTAGATATGAAGTTCTTCGATAGTACCTACTACGCTTTGGAATGGGCAACTAGCTTCATATTTTTGACTGACCGACCCCTTGACAATTCAAAAGTGCCTGTAAATGGTTTAATTGAAATAAATGCTTCGAGTTTGAGTCTAACTGGATGCAGCTGAATACCAGTATTTTACATGGAGCGACTGCCTATCTGACCTCCACAACCCAGTAACTAGGTAATACGATACCCCTTGGTAAGACTGGCTGTCACGATTTTCGGGCTTCTGGCGACCCGTAACGACTGCCAAATATCCACGAATAACAGCCGGTACGATTTAATGAACTTTTCGAGGCACGGAGGTGTCTCTGTATGTTAAGATGGTCGCCCATCCACGGACCAACCCCGGAAAGCGTAACTTAACCTGATGGATCGACCCGTGCGGCTGTTATTAGTTAGCCACAAGCTCCTCAAAGTTGGTCCCATGGTAAAAGGTATTCAGTTCGATGGTCTAAAGCACATTCCAAAGTTTCTAAAGTATTTTTTTTTACCTTATAAACAGCTCATCGATTTATTCCATGTAATAATAGTATTTAGAGACAATATGATTAGTATTTCTTATTAATTATTACTATTAATAATCGCATTTTTACCGGCATTTTAATAATAAGGCACAGTTCAGAAACATGTATTATTGAAAAAATGTTAAGTGGACCAATGTAACAGGTACTTGTCATCTATATTACAAATTACAGTCGCTTTTAGTGTCTCTCTGTGTGACCGCGTTGTTCTTCTAAAGTAAGCAACGGATTTAGATGCGGTATTCACCATCATTTAGTGAATTTATTCCGAAAGGTTGTTTAAGTGTATAAGGCACGTACGTCTTCCTTACCATAACCCATGCAGCTGTTATTACTTAGCCACGGGCTCTTCCTGACATCATCAACATCCAAAACGATTTATGTACATATTAAATTTGAAAATATACATACACTACAGTTTTTTTAATTATATTTTATATTATAATTAGGTAGATTATTTTAATAATACGACGGAAATATATTAGTAAATAACAACTTATAATTAATGTACCTATTAATAAAAATAACAAAATTATATACAAATTTAACTAAAACGAATCATAAATTAAAATATAGCGTTGAAAAATTCATCCGCATCGCTGGCCACTGGTAGTGTAGGTACCCAAGAGACAGGCTGCATTGCCACGGATTAATTTGAATAGTCCATCAGAAGGCGGTACCAAATTGCGTAATACACGTTGGTATAACCTTTTACAACAAGCTACCCTCTTCTTTGCTAGATTTGCCTTTTAATGCGTTTAAAACTAAAGTAAAATCCAACCTTTGTTCAAAGGCATACTATTCTATCAACGACTACTTAAATGATAAGAATAGTTGGTCGCTGTGATTGGCTCAAGACAATGTTTATGTTCTTTCTCCAGAATTAGCCTACCTACTGACAGGTTATATAAGCTTAGGTAAATTGTTCATTTTATTTGACTTTATATGTCAATTTATTTTAATTTTATTAATTTTTTGTTGACATTAACTACTCATTAGAATGATTTTCATGAGTTGTATCGCAATATGTGGTTAGCTAGCGACCTCGACAAACTGATCATATTTTTTATTTTTTTTCCTGAAAAACTGGCAGCAAGTTCGTCATGCTCCCTTAGATGTCACTGCTTGCGGTAGCGTCGGGGGTCGGGTTGCCTCCTTCCCTCAAATATGGCGAGGGGGGTAATGGCTGATCTTTGCGTTAAGCTCGTGAACGGGTGCTGCTTGTGGTGACTGGTCGTCTTGCTGATCATGGTTTTGTTATTGTTATTAGTAATTAACTGTTTATTTATTTTACCTCGATGGTCCTAGTTTATCAATTATAACTCTAGTTACAGCTATATGTAAGCGGGCACGCCCTTTATGCCTGTAGGCTTTATTTTCTTTTTTAGATATTCTTTACGTTTAGTTATTTTTATTTCTGCTTGAGTATAGATCTCGATGTTTTTGGTTGGTATATTGGCGTGTGCTAGCTGTCATATGGCTGATAATTTATGTAAGTTATGTAATAATAATATGTAAATTATTTTGCATAAGTACTATTGTATAGAATCATTTTATTTTTCCTAATTGAACAGACAGCTGTGCTGCTGGGGAGTTTGTTGCGCCACTTCTTCTTCCCAGCGAAAGCACTAGGAAGTGGTGAAGGGTGGGCGTTTTGTGGGACTGTCTTATGTAACTTTGACGTTCGAAAAGTGCTGATTCTCAGCCTAATTTGAATAAATGACTTTTGAATTTAGAATTTTGAATTTTTTTGAATTTTGACACGATCAATCGGAATCTCAATCATTTTGAAACAAATTTCTAATCCATTGCTTCAAAAGTTCGAAAAAAAATCTGCTCAACAACGTAAATAACGCAATGAATGTTGTTGAACTGTCAAAATGAAACAAATTAGTCGTAATCGTTTACGAAAATATGTTGTGTCATTAGATAGCTGGTGTCGTTCACCCTAGTAACAATGGATACTGATCAATGCTGATGCTTATTTTATGTGTTCTTATATCGTGTCCCTAAATGTTGTTCCTTGATGAAATCGTCAAATACCGGCCAACTGCGTGTGACCACGCACAATGAAGGGATGAATTTATCCCAAGAATTTATATTATTTTACCACTTTTTCGGCGTGATTAATATGTATACCCATGCTAAATTACAGCTTTTTAGTACTTAGAATATCTGAGCTAAGTCGCGGACAGACAGACAGACGGACATAGCGAAACTATAAGGGTTGCTTGTTGTCTACGGAACCCTAAAAAACGCCTTCCATTGCAGCGTTCGACTTAGTCAGGGTGCAGAGATTTATGATCACAGTCGTTTAACCACTTTGCTCAAACTCAAAACATTTATTTCAATTAAACCATTTACAGGCACTTTTGAACTGTCAAGGGGTCGGTCAGTCAGAAATATGAAGCTAGTTGCCCATTCCAAAGCGTAGTAGGTACCTATGGAGAAGAACGGGCAAGAAACTCCACGGACACTCTTTTAAATAAAAAAATTTATACAAAATATTGGTTACATCATTCATTTTGAAATTATGCATGTGAGAGCAATGTAGAAAGACGTGCACGTTCGTAAAAGCGTCCGTAATAAAAAGAAAAAATAAATAAACAATCAAAAACTTAACTTACTCAACTTGAGGATCAAATTTAAGACCCCCACGGTTAGCAGTCGCTAGACGAACGATACCGGAACAGAAACCAAAGTTATTTTTGTTGCAAATATAGAAAACAAGTTCGTCGTCTACAATAATAATTATTTGACATTCACCTAGTTAAATAATTTATAAAAAAAAACCAAACAAACAGCACATTTATTGCGTCTCGCATTAAACCAAACTTGAATGGAAAAAGGTTCCGTGCTCACAAAAAATGTGAGTATTTCCTGAAATAATCGCCTAAGGCTGACTGTCCACTGGAGCAGAGCGGAGAGGAGCGGAGCGGAGCTGTGCCAATATTATGGTTTAAGAACTTTATTCTCAAAAAGAATTCCATTCACTTATATGAGAATAAACTTATTTCTACTTATAATACATTAGCGACGCGACGGTTACACAACAAAAATTGGGTAGAATAATGCACTACCCGAAGATAGCTTAAAGTTTAAAAATCCGCTAAAATGTGTCACCTTAGAGATTTTTAAAATGTAAACATTGGTTTTTGATCTTTTATATGCCGAGGCCATTTGTTGTAAAGCTCCTTCATACAAAATAGTACTCCTGCCGTAGTTTGTTCTAGGGGCCCGTAGCGCTGTCATTTGCATGTCTAGTTCTTTATCTGTTTTTTATTTGTGATTGTTTTGTAAAAGTTATTTGTGTATATTCAAATGGAATTGCATAAAATCTCCGCTCCGCTTCAGTGGACAGGGATATGCAAACTAGTTTAAAAAATCATCCAAAACCGGGAAGCGGAGTGGGGAAGCGAAGCGGGGAAGTGAACAAACCCTGGCCGCGGGCCCACGCTTTGCATGGATGTAATAATATTAATATTTAATATGCAATTTAGTTTCGTGCAGTGGATTTTCAACGCTTTCCTTAGCGCCGAGATTTGAAAATCCAACAGACACACTGTTGGATTTTCAAATTTTTCAACGCCCTGGGACGAGAGAGCGTCTCAACGCGTTGGATTCTCAACGCCCGGCTCAACACCGAGTTGAAAACCCAGTGGAAACTCCGCACAGTCCGCAACTCCGCTCCGCATTACTCCCTCGCTCCGCTGCGCTGCCTCGCTCTGCATCAATGCACAGGCAACCTAATATTATACATTGGTCAAAGCGTATTATTTGCGCACCTTGACCTCTAGCTTGCAGACTTATGAATGTTTTAGATGCGATAATGTCATTACAAATATAACATTACACCCGTATTCCCCGAAGGGTTAGGCAGAAGTGTTCGCCAGTCATGTTTAAGCCCCATGTAATAGGGGGCGAGTCTATTGCCACCGGGCAGAAATTCAAACACCGGGCTGCTACCACACATCTTTACAGATGGGACACTCCGCGAAATCATTAATAAAAAGCTACTCTTGTTATGACACAATAAAGTGCAATTTAGGTCGCACCGCTCTAATTACCTACAGTTATATTCTCCTAGAAGCCTAAACTACTTTACACTCACCGAATTGGCCCAACAAGTCAACAGATGGAAAACCCAATAAAACTTTGTTCGAACCGGGATTATTTAAAAACTTTGTTCGACCCGGGATTATTTATCATTATTTGTTAAATATTTGGGAGACTGTGGCCCTGTTCTGTGCGACATTTTACGGTAAACAGTTGGGATACCGCAACATTCCAGTGTTTGTACGGTTAAAAACCGCCCAAATGCGTGTCGGACCACGCACAATGAAGGGTTCCGTAGTTGGGTTGAATTAATTTTATCCCAAGAACAAACATCATTGTAGTTGCAAACTGCAAAATTAAGTTGATCGTTTATTACTAGTTAACCTGTGAAACCTACTTAGCTGTGATAGTTTTCCTTTTAACTTCTTTATACGAGTGTATACTACAGCTGTGTTTTTTCACATTGGATTTGTATAACCATTTAGCTGGCAGGGATGGGGGGGACACGACACTTGACTCTAACAAAAATTAGCACTTTAAAGCTTAATATTTCGCAAACGAGTCCCTGAATTAAAAAAAAGTTTTCACATACCCACAATATTTTTGAACGAACTTTCCAACGACACCCCACACCATGAGATAAACAAGAAAAAATACATTCCAACTTTACGTGTGGGGGAGGTACCTTAACGACGTCATTACGTCGGCGCCGGTTGTCGCTGAAAACCAGCGCTGGGGCTCTGTCTTGCATAGGGTCGCAGCATAATGCTGAGCGATAGCCGTTTTGCGTGGATGTGACGCATGTTTCCCCCAACCTTTTCTATTTTTTTCAACCGACTTCAAAAAGGAGGAGGTTCTCAATTCGGTGGAATGTTTTTTTTTTTTTTTGTATGTTTGTTACGCGATTACTCCGCCAATTATGAATTGATTTTGATGATATTAGTAATATTTCAGAAGTGGTCCCATATAAATTTGGTCAAGATCTGATGAGGGGTTTTTGAGTTAGCTTCAATAATACGTATTTTTCCCACCTAGTATATGTGGACGATATTCTAATAGTTCCTGTGACTGTAATATACATAGCATGTAATGGGTATTAAAAATTTTGTGGGGGTTTTGTGTACCACAACTAAAAAGTGTAAACTTACTTGTAACTTCTGAAATCAAAGTTATTTTTCACTTTGTAGTGTTTTTTTTTGGCAGTCGGTTTTATTTTTTGTGAAAAAGTTTTTTTTGTGTAAGCTCTTTTTTGCGTCATGTTTACCGCAAATAAACGTTTTTTTTTTTTTTTTTTTTTTTACCACTGTCGGCGTGATTAATACGTATACCCATGCCAAATAACAGCTTTCTAGTACTCGCTAACTAACCGCATCTGAGCTAAGCCGCGGACAGACAGACGGACATGGCGAAACTGTTCCTTGTCTACTACGCTACTACCCTTCAAAACAGTAAAGGAAAACATCGTGAGGAAATGTCGTTAAACTAAAAAATCGAAGAAATGTGACATGTAACACCCCGCACCGGCCCCGCGTGCTGGATTTCCCAGCAGTGGTAACATTATAGCCTAAGTATGCTATGCTTATGCTGTTGTCAAGGGGGGCATGTGACCGTCGGGAATCCATAGCCGATTCCCGGCCACCGTAGGCGCGGGCTTGCGGACGGTGAGCAATGGGTAGCTCGCCGTCCGGTAAGGACCAGGCCCGGGTCGACGGCGCGTTGTGTTCCTCGCGCGCCTCAAAGAGATGTCAGCGACTGAAGGGGTCCGATGGAACATTGCCTGCCGGGGTTGCGGGAAAGTCCGAAAGGGATACCGTGGCCCCTTGGCATTTCACAGGCAACGGAAGGAACACGGGTGGGTTTTAGTCAGTAAGAGTCTGACACGCCCCCCTGCTCCACCCAGAGCGGGAGAAGTCATTTGATGATTTCCCACATTTGATGCGGAGGAATGAGGAACATGTCGTGAGGAAAGTTTTGTGTATTGATAGCTATAATAGTAGGGGAAGACCAAAGAAACGATGGATGGACTGTGTGAAAGATGATATGGCTAGAAAGGGGGTGACTACCAAGATGACGACTGATAGAGAAGTGTGGAAGATGCATGTTGCGCCGCTCACCAATAAATTGGGAGAAAGGCAAGAAGTTTATAATACCCCCCGACCCTTGCTCGCAGAAGCGCCAGCCCGCGTTATGCTGAGAAATTTAAATTCCCCGCTTAATAATAATGATAATATAAATTTGATCCAGCCTGTCCCATCTTGCTGTCCTCCCCTCAGCGACGCCCTAAGCCGAGGTCCGTACCCCACAGGGGGTGCCCTTAGCGAGCGTTCGCCTAATATAACTTAGAATAGATAATGCCCCTGGCTGGAGGCTTTGAGTTTAGTAGCTTAAGGCAGCCACAGGACAGTCCGGTTAAGCAGTAACTACCTTAGTGGTATATCTGTGAGTTATGACCTATGTCATCTAAACTAATATTATAAAGAGTAAAGATTAGATTTTTGTTTGTTACGCTTTCACGCGAAACGGTTGAACGGATTTGGATGAAAATTGGCACTTGGGTAGACCATGACCTGAAGAAAGATATAGGATACCTTTTATCCTGATATTCCCACGGGATCGAGACTTCTGCGGGTGAAGCCGAGAGCGCAGCTAGTTAGTGTAGCGCGACTGATGGGTGTTGGGTCCTAGAATCGATCATCAGGTTTATCGGAAATTTTCGGAGCTTAGATTTAATCGCACTCAATGGTCATAGGCTCGCCTCTTAAAGCAGCTTATATTTTAGAGGAATAAGGGAGTGATGTTTCTTGTGCTCGTGGCTAAGTAATAACAGCCGTTATTACTACGCTTGCCGCGGTTGAGTGACCATCTTTACATACCGAGACTCCTCCGTGCCTCGGAAAGCACGTTAAGCCGTTGGTCCCGGCTGTCATTCGTGGATCTTTGACAGTCGTTACAAAAGCCCGAGAGTCTGACAACCAGTCTTACCAAGGGGTAATCTTACTATCCATGTTCTGTGTTGTGGAGGTCAGATAGGCAGTCGCTCCATGTAAAATACTGGTATTCAGGTGCATCCAGTTAGACCCCGTCATGGTTAAGAACAGACAGGCAGATTCATTGTTGTGTGTCAACAATAAACATTCTGAAAAGATCTCGCAATCATGCATTCTTATTCTTTTGATTTCTAAACTCATCTTAGTTTACAAGTTCTAAAAATACCTCATCACATACCGTTCTACCGCTACTCAATTCTGTGCACGCTTCGTCCTTCACCTTTATTATTTATTACTATTCGTTTACAAACTGATGTATATCTTACGACGCAATACTCGACTATAATATAGTGGTTTATGTCTTTACTAATAGCGACCTGCCCCAGCTTTGTAATCAGCCTAATAATGTTCCTACTACTGGGACACACGCCTCCCTCCTTTTCTTGAGAGGGAGTGGGCAGTAATCCACCACGCGGGCCCAGTGCGGGTTGGTAGATGTCACATGTCTTCGAATTTTTGGTTCTAGGACATGCCGGTTTCCTCACGATGTTTTCGTTCACCGTTTTGAGAGCAGTGGTGATGAAATAATGTACACAAAGTAAAGGTGCAATCTGCAACATCAAGATTTCTGTGCTATATCTAAGTTAAATTTTAATGTATTTTGCAAATTTTTGGAGCATTTTTTCCGGTAGGTGTTTGATTTGGAGCAGTGTTTTCCCAAAGTGGTATATATCGACCCCCTGGAGTCGCCGACGACCTACAAGGGGTCCACGTCAGAGAAAAAAAATGGGGGTCCACGACAGTGGATCACATTTAAGCAGTACCCTAATTACGTAATACACTCAATCTGCCTAGCCTTTTACCAACTATATTGGGGTCGGCTTCCAGTCTAACCGGATGCAGCTGAATACCAGTATTTTACATGGAGCGACTGCCTATCTGACCTCCACAACCCAGTAACTGGGTAATACGATACCCCTTGGTAAGACTGGTTGTCAGACTTTCGGGCTTCTGACGACCCGTAACGACTGTCAAAGATCCACGAATGACAACCGGGACCAACGGCTTAACGTGCTTTCCGAGGCACGGAGGAGTCTCGGTATGTAAAGATGGTCACCCATCCACAGACCAACCCCGGCAAGCGTAGCTTAACCTGACGGATCGACCCGTGAGCAGTTACTACTTAGCCTCGAGCTCCTCAATTACGTAATACACTATCAATCGAAATTTGAATCGTTTTGAAACAAATTGTTAATCCATTGCTTCATAAGTTTGGAAAAAAAAAACAGCTCAACAACGTAAATAACGCAATGAATGTTGCTGAACGGTCAAAATGAAACTTGATAAATCTTTCAAAGTGAGTAGCACTACACCAGCTTTCAACAACACATTTGAAGTTAATGAATTTGCAATTATTCAATATAGCAGGGCAGGTAAGCACGGGTAAGGGGTGTACCCAAAACCGAAAAACATGCCAAGTGTTCGACAACATAAAAAAAGTTTGGGGACCTCTGATTTAGAGTCTAAATGATGGTGAAATTTGCATCAAAATCCATTGTGTAGTTGAGAAGAATTGAGTGGTCACAGGTAGACACGACAAGTGCCTTTGTTTTACACTCACTGTCAGGGCGCGTTCCCACTATGTCGTGACGATTAATTTATCGTTGGAAAATTGTAGACGAAAGTCGTGGACGACAGTTAATCGTGTCGTCCTGTTGTGAACAAGTCCATTTAAATACACAAGCCACGTCTCTTTAAACGACACGATAATCTGTCGTCACGACATAGTGGGAACGCGCCCTCACACTTAGATTATAAATTGCTAACAAACCAATGTGTGACCTACGCAATAATTATGTTTACGTCTATTTACTGGTTTTATGGCTTTACGAGTGGCATGTTACCTTTGACTAGTCCGTCACCCACAGACAATACAAATACGTCGTACCTAACTGTTATATTTATTACCAAATACTTGAAGTTAAACAGACAGATGTTTTGTATGCAATTGTGCATCCTAGTAAGACGTAGCTCTCTCTGGATATTATCCAGTATACAATTTTAACTAACGAAGGGCGTTCCCGTTAACCCGCAACAGTATTATATCACATACAAATAAAAAATAAACGTAGTTAAAAAAAAAAATACAAAAATATTAAATTGATACGTAAATAAAACACTCTGTACACACGCACTTGTCTTTCAACATGGAAAGAAAAGTGCGACAAGTATGCGTGTACCTACAGTGTTCCTTTCACGTAACAATTTAAATAAAAATGTGAATATTTTAATACAAAAAAATATGGTAGTTTTTTTTTTTGCAAGTTCTTATCGGCGATCCGTTAATGGGATTTAGGAGAGCTCATTTGCAACCAAATTATCCCTGATGACCCCTATGTCAATGTCAAAAATTTTCGAGTAATTTGATATTTTATATTTTAAAATATATGAAATGAAAACATAAAATGTGCAATGACTGAATTTTTTGACATTTGTATAAAAGTCGAAAGGGGTCATTTGGTTGTAAATGACCTCTACTACATCCCTTAACGGATTGCCGCCGCATAACCAACAACCCTGTACTATCGAACATCTTTATATCTAAGCAGTTTGTAAACAAAATCCCGTGAACACGATGACCACATCTGTTACCGCCCCGGTTCAATAGCGGCCGAGCGCTGCAAGCAGAAATAGTCTTTACGGTGTATAGATATGAACTTCTTCGATTGTACATTTATTTACTTATTTATATATACTTTATTGTACACAACAAAAATAAATTAAATACTACAAAATATACAATGGGCGGCCTTATCGCTTTCCGCGATCTCTTCCAGGCAACCTAGGAATGGACAGTGATTTGCGTGGACATCAAATGGGGCTGACGTTGGTGCAAATAAAAAGTATACAATATGCTAGAATAGATACACAGATATATACATATCCTAAATAATAGATACATAAATACATACATACTTACTAAATATATAAACAACAAAAATAAATGAAGACTATAGATGATTACAGTTACGAGAACAAGATCACAACGACAAGTGATGTTCCTTCACGAGTCTCTTAAATATTGGTAACGATTGAGCGCGTTTTATTGTGCCATTGTTATTATTGTTTTATTGACATTGTGCCTGTAGTTGAGTCACAGGCAATTCTTCTGGAACACAGCACCATGTTGTTATTGGAATGCAAGTAGGCGATCCACTTGTAAGTGGTCACTGCAGCCGTGATCTGCAGTACCATAGACATCACAGAGAGTAAGCTGAAGTATCTGATTTGCCTGTGGTAACATAGGCACACACGCCCTTCTTCAAACCGGAATGCAACGTTTGGCGGTTGGGAATATGTTTGGTGGTATAACTTCCCCGGACGAGCTCCTAAGAGCGGCCAACCCGTCATACTTTTCATACAAACGCTCGTACGTGATAATGGCGTTGTAAAAAATCTTTTTTTGAGTTTTTTTTAACTAATATTCTATCTTATGCACTCTAACTAGGTTTCTATGAAAGCAAAAAATATAAAATCTTTGAACCGGTCATAATGTGCCCTTAAACATCGTATTTTTCTGTTGTAATGCCAATGAACGCATTCTTAATTTTTAACATCATTTTCCCAAAGAATTTGACATTGACATTTAAGCATTTCTTGATATTGTTTATTAGTTATAAGAATTTGTTATTCATAAATAATTCATTAATCTAAAGTTAATTGTATCATCAATCATTCTGTTAGCGTGAACTAGGAGTTACGTAAGATTTATAACGACTGGCTCGATGGCCTCGAGGTCGCAAGCGCCACTACAGATGGATCTTAGGTTCGATGCCCAGTTCGAGTAGTGTCATTGGGCTTTTCTAATAGGAGCAGATCGGAGGCTGCATTTGTGCCCGGTTGATGGCAATAGACTCGTCCTGAATTACATGGGACTTAAACATAACTGACGAAATGTAGGTATACAATCCAACTCTGCATATCTCTTCGGGGAATACTGGCGTGATATTTTCCTTTGCAGCTCCTCTTCGCTATAAAAACCATGTTGTATAAGGTGTTAAAAAATTAACTTTACATACTTTAAGAGTTGCTTTAGACCATCGAACTGAATAACTGTTACTATGGGACCAACTTTAAATCGCGAAAAACTAAAACAGCTGTCCCATACAGTTTAGAATAGTAGGTATTAAACTTTACAACGAAACAGCTGTTTTTTTTTGCAATTTCAAAGTTGATCCCATCAATCAATCTGCCTAGCCTTTTCTCAAGTATGTTGGGGTCAGCTTCCAGTCTAACCGGATGCAGCTGAATACCAGTTTTTTACATGGAGAGACTGCCCATCTGACCACCGTAGCCCAGTTACTGTTGGTACAAACATTACTGGCGAAATGTGGGAGAAATTGACAAGCGGAGCGGGAGGGCGTGTTAGACTCTTACTGACTAAAACCCACCCGTGTACCTTCAGTTGCCTGTGCAATGCCAGGGGCCACGGTATTCCTTTCGGACTTTCCCGCAACCCCGGCAGGCATCGGTCCCATCGGACCCCATCACCCGCTGTCATCTCTTTGAGGCGCCCGTGGAACACAAAGCGCCGTCGACCCGGGCCTGGTTCTTACCGGACGGCGAGCTACCCATTGCTCACCGTCCGCAAGCCCGCGCCTACGGTGGCCGGGAATCGGCAATCGATTCCCGACGCCCAGGGCGTCTCCTCCTGCGGCGGCTAGGGGCCTGAGGAGGCCTGTGCTAGTGTCTTAACAGTGGGAACATTATAGATTGATTAAGCGCTTATCCTATGCTAACCGTCTTCAGGAAAAATAAGAGACAACAACTGATTATCTCATCATTTACCTACGCATTAAATTAAATAAACAAGTTTGACTTGGACTGGCGACCTTTCAAATAAATTAACTTATTAACACAAACATTATTAGATGAACTTTGTGTACTTAATAGGTACGTACTACGTACTATGCTTTTCTAGGCTTATTGACATATATGCACTTTTTGATGAATAAATCATTTGCGGGATATTTAACATCTATTACTACCCTAACAAATATTATAAATGCGTAAGAAAATGTGTTTGTTAGTTTGATACGCTTTCACGCTAAAACGGCTAACCGGAATTGGATGAAATTTGGCACATGGGTAGAGCAAGCCCTGGATTAGGACATAGGATACTTTTCATCCCGATATCCCCACGGGATCGAAAGTTATGCGGTAGAAACCGAGGGACGCTGCTAGTTGGATATACAAACTGGTTTTTGAGACGGGGCAGTAAGGGTGGGTAAAGAAAGAAAGAAAATAGGTACGTTTGTTTGCGGTGAACATGACGCAAAGAAAGAACAAAACACGAGATAACAAATACCACCTATAGATAGTGCAATCCACCTCGACGCGCCCCACTCCGCTCCGCTCCGTACTAAAGTACAGCTTACAGTACAGTCATCGCGGAGTGGGGCGCGTCGTCGTGGATTGCACTATCTGTACCTACGTTGGATATACAGGAAAACTGTCTTAGGAGCTTTTTGAGATAGTTTGATCTGCATTCACCGATTTTGAAAAAGAATTACAGTCAGCAAGAAAATGGGCAATTTTCACAAAAAAAACTGCATATTAGGTAATCTATTTTTTTTCTTAAGGCGACGATAACTAACTTTTATCGATTTTATACTGAAGATCACGTCTAAACGAGTAGTGGTAATGATTTGGAAAAAATATATGTTAAATGAGAGCATTTTCTTAATAACTTAATATATGAATGTTTATATTACATATTGAAATTAATTTGTAAAGTTATGTCTAACGCGGATAAAAAACTGAGAATCACGCAAAATCTATCAAGCGTATTTTTTCTGAAATCTCACCATTTTAAAGATAATTTAACTATTGATCTTTTAGTATACGTGTTTTATTAAAATACCTTTTGTTTTATGTATAATAAATTAATAATGCGTCTAATGTGGGACAGCATTCTATTACTGGCTGGACGTGCGACGCGTTGCGTGAGCTCAGCACAGAACACGCAAGCTAACCACTCAAAGTCACTGGCATATATCTACGTCTTAAGGATCAAACAAACTCTCGGACCAACTAAGGTTTGAGTACTATAAAAGTCAGAAACCGCAAAAAAAACTTTTCCAATACTAAACTAAGTTCTACTCGTCTTGGAATCGGAAAAAAAAATTAACCTTAGCCATGCCGTAGATAGATAAACAATATGTAAAAAAAAACTCTGTCCGATCCGAAAGGGGCACAAAGGGACTGCAATAAAATTAGCAAAAAGTAATATATCAAAATATTATCAAGTATTGAAAATTAAAAAGTTATTGCTATTTAACATTTTAATTTTTTTTGTACCAAAATTATCCCATACCCATAAAAAATATAAAATTGTCAACAGGGGTCTTAAGTTATGCCTTGTAGACACCCCCTAAACCCCCCCCCTAAAAATTCACCATTGAAAAAAAATATGGCAATTTTTTTCTTTTTTCCAGGTTATTACCACATAAATAGACTCACAGTACGATACCTAACAACACCCTCACGGATCGGACAGGGTTTTATGTATGACTACAACCAAATGAAAGATTACCAACGTTGGGTCTTAGCGACAACCAAAGTTATTGCAAACACAAGCCATTGAATATGGGAAGTTCGGTGGAAATTAGTTTTTTTTTCCTGTATATTGTGGTACTCGTATACTCGTACACTATTGTGTATTGTGTATATCTACTTCTTTTGTTGATTGTTCTAGTACAATATATTTTTAACTAGCCTTTGCCCGCAGATTCGCCCATGTGGACGTCGGAAATTATCCCACGGGACTGTACTTCTGGAATAAAAATGTATCCTTTGTCCTAGCCCAGGTTAAGGTCTTCCTGTGCGCCGTATTTCATCCAAAACAACAGGGAAGCTCTTGGCCTTCATCACACCTGATGGTAAGTGATGATCAGGGGTCTTAGGGTGGAAGGTGAAAGCGAGCTTCACCCGGAATCCTCAACAACAGAGGAACTGGCTGTCTTACCTCTAACTGTCGAAACACAACAATGCTATTACGGGAATTGATCTGCAGTTGTCAAATCAACTTATATGTTTGGTTGTTTTTATTTCTGTCAACCATTGACAACAGGTAACGTGAAATGTTCGAAGGTTAATAAGCTAAGCTTGCCGAGGTCGGTCCGTGGATGAGTGACCATTTATTACATACCGAGACCCTTCCATGCCTCGGAAAGCACGTTAAGCCGTTGGTCCCGGCTGTCATTCGTAGATCTATGTCAGTCGTTACGGGAACCTACTCAGGAGCACAAATGTCTGTCAACCGGCCTTGCCAAAGGGTATTGTGTTGCTCAATAACTGGGTTGTGGAGGCCAGATAGACAGTCGCTCCATGTAAAATACTGGTATTCAGCTGCACCATGCATCTATCACATAAAATTAATTTATGTCATTCCTTCATTTTTCATTATTTTTACCTATCGTGGTATAGTAATCTTATTCTAGGTGCATTGTCTTCACATATAATTAGTGTATACAAGATATAATGATTTTTTTAAAAGAGTAACGGTGGAGTTTCTTGCCCATTCTTCTCCATACGAAAACTACCTTTTGGAAGGGGCGACTAGAATCAGTTATTATTATTTTTTGTAAAGTTTGACGTTCAAAAGTGCCTTTTATGTGCCTAATTGAAATAAATTGTTTGACTTTGACTTTGACATCCGGTTAGACTGGAAGCCAACCCTAACATAGTTGGAAAAGGCTAGGCAGATTGATTGATTTCATTTTCAATACAATACAAAATACCTTAATTTCAACATTCACAGATGAACTCCTAATTCTTACAGGTATCTAAATACATTTCCACATAATCTTAAGTAACAATATTTTTAATACTCAAATGTCATCTCCAAACATTTGTAAGTTATAATTAATGTTAAACCTGTCAGTCCGTCTGTCACAGTGTATGAAGAACATGTCGAAACTATAGAGAAATACGCACTTTTGTTATGAGTGACTTTCACGTGCGTTTGGCCTACGGAAAGGTTACATCTTTTTGTCTGACTGAACAGACAGCTGTGCTGCTGGGGAGTTTCTTGCACCACTTCTTCTTCCCAGCTAAAGCACTAGGAAGTGGTGAAGGGTGGGCGTTTTGGGGGACTGTCATATGTAATTTTGACGTTCGAAAAGTGCTGATTCTCAGCCTAGTTTGAATAAATGACTTTTGAATTTGATTTTTTTCATTTTTAAACGTGAATTCCTCATTGGTCAAGTGGTCGCAACCGCGATTGCTGAATATTCAAACTCAAACTCAAATCATTTATTCCAAATAAACCAATTACAGGTACTTTTGAATTGTCAAGGGATCGGTCAGTCAGAAAGATGAAGCTAGTTGCCCATTCCAAAGCGTAGTAGGTTCAATATGGAGTTCGATTCTCAGGACGGGCAGTGTTATTTGGTTTCCATTTAGGAATTTCTAAGTATTAGAGAGAGCAGTGGTGGCGCAGTGATAACGACCGCGACTTACATTTACAATATTTCATCACCATGCACTGCTCTCAAAACGGTAAAGAAAAACATCGTGAGGAAACCGGCATGTCCTAGAACCAAAAATTCGAAGACATGTGACATCTACCAACCCGCACTGGGCCCGCGTGGTGGATTACGGCCCACTCCCTCTCACGGAGACGAGGCCTGTGACCCAAAAGCTAAGTATAGTAGCCTAGGATCAGGATTTGGACCCGGCTGAAGACAATAAGCATAGGGATCATAGGGGCAGATGACAAGTCTTTAACTAGTGAAAGATAAGTCTAAAATAAAATAGGCAAGACTCCGAGGAATACTGGCGTAGGTAATAATGATAAGTTTTGTGCTGATACAAAAGAATAAAGAAAAGCCAGAATTAGCAAAGAGGAGGACACTATTGTCCACTCCCAATTTTTTTTTTTTTTTTTTTACTAGGGCATCTCACAGATATACCACTAAGGTAGTTACTGCTTAACCGGACTGTCCCGTGGCTGCCTTAAGCTACTACACTCAAAGCCTCCAGCCAGGGGCATTAACTATTCTAATTTATATTAGGCGAACGCTCGCTAAGGGCACCCCCTGTGGGGTACGAAACTCGGCTTAGGGCTTCGCTGAGGGGAGGGCAGCAAGGTGGGACACGCTGGATCAAATTTATATTGTCATTATTATTAATCGGGGAATTTAAATCTACATTTTTCAGCGTAACGCGGGCTGGCGCTTCTGCGAGCAAGGGTCGGGGGGATGTCCACTCCTAAACTTCCCTATTCCAATATATTCCGTATCTTCAGGGTACAAGTAGAGGGTAGACTACTGCGTAAAATATTTGTGTGGCCGTCAGTACATGCAAGAGAAAGCCCTTATGTCGATGTATTATAGTGACTTACTGAAAGTAGGTCGGCAGACGAGCGCAAAAGTTCAATGTATTGTACTTACAAAAATATATAGGGCTGCGCAAAAAGATTTTATTCTTTGTTAAAAAATTGAATTTTTTTTTTTTTTTTTTGAGATGCATCGAAAGTTGTTCTAATGAGTACCTATTTTGATGAGAGCTTACATTTTCCAACCATAGAAAACCATCTTGAGGAAATCGGTACATCTTAGAACCAATAATTGTCTTGTGACATCCATCAATTCACCTTGGACGCGACAAAATTATCCTTGCTAGGGGTGAAGTTGTAATATCTTGATATAAAAGAGTGTCCTTCTTGCCCGCTCTTCTCCATAGAGATCTACGTTTTGGAATGGGCAACTAGCTTCAACATTCTGACTAACTGACCGACTCCTTGACAATTCAAAAGTGCCTGTAAATGGCTAAGCTGTAATAAATGCTCTGGGTTGGACCGACCATCCAATTTTCTTTCAACAAATTATTTATTACGCTCAAACTTTCACTTTTTAATGGCCATCCCTACAAAGAAAGATCTTCAATGATTAATAATATCGTCTGTGCGTTAAAAATGATGTCACGCCAGTGTTTCGACAATGTAAGGTTACTGGTTAAGCAACTTCAGCCAAGGTTTGGATATTGATTGGTGACCAATGACCATATGTTTTTGTGTGATTTAGGTCATCTTTTACCTTCAAGCAAGCTAAATTTAAATAGGTTCTTGTGATATAGTTATAATTTAAATAGGTTTTTATTTTATTACACTTTTTATCAATTCTTTCATATCTTGTGAATGTGAGAACTTTTTAGGCTTAACAGACTGTACATTTGTAGACCATTATCTATTTTGTTAAGTACATGGTACTTGTCGACAGGTCTACACTGTCCTCCCATACCTATTAACACTGTAATTAGAAAATATTTGAAAAGTCATTTATTTTTAAAAGAGTAACCGTGGAGTTTCTTGCCGGCCCTTCTACATAGGAAACGACCACCAATTGGAACCGTGCACCTAGCTTCTGACCTTTCATAAGTGCCCTTGTAGGTTTATGTGAAATAACATATTTTGATTATGACTCATTCGGGGAAGTACAGCAGGCAGCGCTTCAGTAGTATCAAAACCAATTTATACTGGCCTCTAATTCTATTGAAGCTCCGTTCTTCGCTAGAAGAACTCGAGGGCAAAATGTTACCACAGGCGTACGATCGACTCCTATTTCGTAACCATATACTGTGTCTTAAATTTTTTTCGCCGAAACAAACACTACATTACGAAACACCGCTATTCTCCGGTGGGGTGAGCAAACGTGTTACCTACTACCCACATTTTGCCAGTTATTTTTAAGTTCCATGTAAAAGAAGCCTATTGCCATAACATACATACCTAATCAGTCTATAATGTCCCCACTGCAAGGACACAGGCTTCTGCTCTGTGAATGGGAGTGGGCCGTAATCCACCACGCGGGCCCAGTGCGGTTTGGTAGATGTCACATGTCTTCTAATTTTTGGTTCTAGTACATGCCGGTTTTCTCACGATGTTTTCCTTCACCGTTTTGAGAGCAGTGGTGATGAAATAAATTACAGATAGTAAAGTGCCTGCCACTCAAACGCTCAAAACGGTGAAGGAAAACATCGCCATGTCCAAGACATTTGACATCCACTAACCCGCTCTGTGCCCACTTCCTCTCACATTGAGGAGGCCTGCGTCCAAGTCCTGAGGCCTGGAGCCAACAATACTTTTGTCGAGGTTGGAATTCAGGCTGGTCGCCGCCTCCTATGAACATCTGCAATACCAGCGACATCGCAGATCTTTCTTCCTTTTTCGTGTGGTTAATGACTAACCTGGTGTCAGAGTTTTAAAGCCACCCATGGGCCTCTGACTTGGCTTCACATGCCGTCGAGGAATCTCTCTCAGGCATCATCTCAGGTTTCCTCACGATGTTTTCCATCACCGTTTTTGAAGCAAGTGATAATTATACAATACGCGCATTTCGTTTATAATACGTGTTTATTTTTAATAATTTATTCATCTTTTTATAGATTATTTTCTATTTTGTGAATGTGAGAACGCTGTAGGCTTAGTGGACTGTATATTTGCTGACCATAATTATTAAGTACCTGGTACTTGTTGAAAGACCTACACTGTCCTCCCATACCTAATAACACTGTTATTTGAAAATATTGTAAAAACCAATTATTTTTAAAAGAGTAACGGTGGATGGAGTTTCTTGCCGGCTCTTCTCCATAGGAAACGACCAATTGGAACCGTGCACCTATCTTCTGACGTTTCATAAGTGCCCATGTAGGTTTATGTGAAATAAAATATTTTAAATTTGAATTTGACGCACATGAATCTGAAAACTCAGAGGTGCCTGCCTGGGGTTCGAAGACTCAAGAGACCTATAACTTGGCAGTCCGACGGTCACACAACTAGGTTATCACTGCTGTTCCATCGCAGATGTGATGCCTTCACAGAGACAAAGCTATAACGTCGCGTTTTCCTGTTACTGCACCGAATTAAACTCGAAACGGACTTAAACATAACTGACGAAATGTAGGTGTACCTATTTCCCCAAAGGGGCTAACTCTTCCCCTGGAGGTGTCTCTCACAAACACTTTGGGGATTGCCGGCTTGATGTTGGTAAACTCAAACTCAAAGCATTTATTTTAATTAAAACATTTACAGGCACTTTTGAATTGTCAAGGGTTATGTTAACCTATGCTATTAAATAAGCAATTGTTGTATTAATATATATACCAAAAAAAAAAACCTGATTATAGTTTTATCAGAATAACGAGCAGAATCAATTGAACCACTTTTTAAAATAGGTCACATTTTTCAAAAAATCTTCATTAAAAAACGTTGCCGTGTCTATTTATTAATAGGTCATCAAGCCATCACATGCGCAAACCCGCCAAAATAGGCATAAAAATAGCTTTTATTTCAATGCAATACGAATCTTCCATACAGCACCACCCCTCCCTCGATAGAGCGTCGTCGCAGACGCAAGAAACGATCAGAATTGCCAGTTAAAACAAAACAGCACATAAAATCTTTACAATTTTTTTAATGTTTTTTTTTATCTCTGAAATAGGTCAATTGAATTATAAATCAGTTGGGGTGTCTGAGGTTTGCGCATTTAACGTTATGTATATATATATTATAATAACAAGATTATTCTAGGTTTCACATATTATATCTTATTTTTTAGCAATGTGTTGGTGTTTAAGTTAGGCGTAAAATGCTTGTATTACAAATCACCAGAAATATATATTTGTAATCACGTTCTTGAAAAATATGTGAGCACCGTGCATCAATCACATAATTAATTTATCTGTCATTCCTTCATTTTTCATTCTTTTTACCTATCGTGGTATAGTAATCTTATTCTAGGTGCATCGTCTTCACATATAATTATATACTCGTAATTAATGTATACAAGATATTGTGAAAACATTTTAAAAGAGTAACGGTTGAGTTTCTTGCCCATTCTTCTCCATACAATAACTATATTTTGGAAGGGGGGACTAGAATCAATTCTCTTTTTTTTTTTTTTGTAAATTTTGACGTTCAAAAGTGCCTAATTGAAATTGACTTTGAAAACAGCTCTAACGGTTTCGATGAAAGTTGCAACTAAGGGGGTTTACGGAGGCGAAAAATCGATCTAGCTAGGTCTCATTTCTGAGAAAATTTGTTTTTTATATTTTCACCCGAGCAGAGAACGGTCGACTGTGTTGTCATGTAAACTATTACTAAGACTTCTGCCCTTCTCGTTTTGAATAGCAGCCGGGAAGTGACATCGCGGCCTTGCGCGTAAGCAAGTAATAATGATTTATATATATACAGCCAAAGATATAAGTTTAAGCAGTCAGTTGTGAGATCTTGTGCAGTGAACAGCTAAAAATAAAAATGGTGAGTGATCGTGAATACACTTTTAAACTTTAACTATTGCAAAGAAAAAAAATCTGTGATAAAATATTGCGTTTTATTTTGTGTATGAAGCTTTTTAATAAGTATTGCCTACACTAATATGAAAGAGAAAGTATATTTGTATTGAATAAAGTCAAAAAGTACTGGAATGATTTTAAAAATTCTTTCACCAGTAAAATGCTATATTATCAATTTGTCACTGAGTATCATAGGCTATAATTTATAAAAATATCACGCGTTTTTGTAGTTGGAAGGCAAATACACGATTGAATAGAAAACTGTCAGATTTTTATATTTTTTTTTAGAAATAAAAATTTTAATTTTAATTTTCATATGAAGAACGAATCCTGCGAAAACACAAAGCCGTGTCATGATGTATTTTAAACAAAAATAAAATAAACATCGACCTTTGACACTTACAAAAGCGCAAGAGCTTGTCAACACAAGTTGTTCATTTATAGTAGATTTTTCGTCTCGGGCTGATAGTAATGTCGAGGATAAAATAGTTTTGTAAACGAATTATAAACTCTGCTATTCACTTCGATTGCGAGGAAATAAAACAGTAGTATAACATAACATTTCTTTAATTACAATTCAAAGTAAAATTAGTACAGTTTTGAATACTGAAGGATTTTTTTTTTCCCGGCATATTAACGATATTTTTTCTGAATTTTACGACATTAATATTAGGCTTGGGCTGCAGACCTATACAGCCTACTATTAAATTAATTTTGTAATAATAATTTTCTTAAATTAATTAAATAACCTACCGTACTTGAATTAAAATTGTAATACCTACCTTTTATGTCTTAAAAAACACCTAAGGCGAATAAATTAAGGTAAATATTATAAAATAAGAAATTCTATCTATGAACTTCTTATTGTTTGGCTTTATGGGTTATTTTCTTTGCCTTAATATAGATACATTTATGAGTAGATACGTTAATGCACTAGTGCACAAAATTCGAATTTGTGCAGCCTGAGCACTTTCAGAGCATGAGAAGTGAAAATAATATTATTTAGAGACTAGTTTCAGCCAGTGCAGCGGCTTGACCCGCATGATATCTCTACAAATGGTGAAAGGTTTTTTTTAATCGGTGTAGTTTTTCAGTTTATTAATTACAAACAAAACTACAAATCTTTTCTCTTTATAATAATTTAGTGTAGATGTTCATCTTTTGTAAATAAAAATAAAATACGTGTTTTAAAAGGATTTTTAAACTGAATAGCAATTGAAAATAAGTATTGTTTACTGGTGCGGGATATTGATTAGTTCTTTCAAAGAGGATTTATCTACGAGTATGTCTCAGATGATTTCACAGATGTTTTTCTTTACTTTGGGTACGCCTCTGCCTAGCCCTTCGGAAAAACAAGGCGTGTTGTTATGTTTTGTCAGACGATTTTAATTTAAAGTAATTTAAGATTAATATAAACGAACGCGTGTTGCGCCATTATTACGCATATTTTATCATTACATTTATAAACAAACATTAATTTATCAATATTTTAAATTGAAATATGCCTACTAATAAGACCATGATCATTAGTTCTGCTGATTTTATTAACATTCATTAGAATTATTAAGATGCATTGCATATTCTAACATGGATAAATCAATATTTATCAGTAAAAGGAATGAATGGTATTTATACGGATTTTAAAGTAGAAGGGGAGGGGGAAGCCCAAGGAGGACATAATATTGACCTTATTGGTGATGTTCTTCAGAAAGGACAGGTGCGTAGTACTCGCAACCGGCGTGCGTGTATGACCAGATGTATGAACGTAAACGAGGCAAAAGGAGTATTTGTAAGGATCGTAGCAGGTGGCATTCTGTAGTTTCTGCCTACCCCCATAGGAATAAGGCGAACTGCCTCGTTGTTCACGTGGTCGCGAGCGCTATGGCCGACCCAACTCGGGCAGTGTTATTTTTTCAATCAGCAATTTCTCAGTAACAGCCCAGTTTAGATTTGTACCCGGTTGATGGCAATAGGCTCGCCCCCTATTACGTGGGAATTAAGGGGGATGCGCTTAAAAAGCCCGCGAAATTTTCTTGGAACTTAGAAGAAAAAAAAAAAGACTTCCAAAAAAATACCAAAAACGTGAAAAATAAATGTCGGTGGCAAAAAAAGAAAATACAGAGCCAAAGACGACTTCAATTTTTTTCAATTTTTTGTTTTTTTTTTGGAATTCGTTTGTTTTTTATTACTATTGTACGTTGTATTGCACTCTGCCGCGCGTTGTTCGCGAAGTGTCATTACAAAACAGAACCCACTGGTAAAATATCTCAGTTGAAACATCAAGTGTCAATCCCTAGCATCAGATTGAATGACAGCTCCTGTTCTAGTTATTGTTGTTTGTTTGTTAGAAAAGTATTTATTTTTCCACTGAAACCGGCATTTTGATTTTTTTGGATGATGTGTTTGTTGTCATTTGTCAGTGTCGCAAGTCGCAACTTTTTGGTCACTGACTTCAAGCAATGGACAAGATTATCAAACTTTTATTGCTTGAATACGAGGATTTTGGGTACTTTGAGTGTGTATTATTGTTTTGTTTGTACATAATAAACAATTTTTCTTTCTTTCTTTTCTTTTTCTCACTTCACTTAAGTTTTAGTTCATGGCGAGATTTTAAAATAGACCGCTGTCAGAGTATTTCAAACAATTAATTTTCTTTTATTATTCTTTTCACAGAAATTCCTAATCCTGTCAGTATGCGTGGCAATGGCCGCTGCCGACGTCTCACACATCGCGCCTAAGCAACGCATCGACGAATCGCACGCAGAGATTCTGAAGCAGGAACTGGGTAAGTTAATAACAGAACGCTAGCTTCTGCCTACGACCACATATTAGTACAGACGCCAGCACATCAACCAACCCGAAACTGTCAAATTTTCCCAATCAACTTTATACCTTACACTTTAGTAATAAAGTTGGAAATCTATTAAAGAAATTTGATAGATGGTAGTAGGTTGATGTGCTGGCGTCTGTACAAGGACACTCCGAAAATCATTTACTTAAATAATAACCGACTCCTGCTACGACACAGTAAAATGCAATTCAGGTCGCACAGCGTTAATTACCTACAGTTATATTCATCTAGAAGTTCCATCTCTTTCTACCGCGTAGCTCTTATATCTTCTAACTACTCGTACGTTACGCCCACTGAATTCGACAAGTCGAGTCTGCCGCGTACCAACTTGTCCATTATTTTAAAGTGTGTCCTAGCCAATAGTGTTGTAGTGGTTACACCGCCACATACGAACTACGCATCAAAGACATGACGTCACACAAATCCTGCATCGCGCAATTAGAGTTTACCGCGCGAACGACATAGATAAGACTATCCGAAATCAACAGTTGGGCAGTCGGCCCGCCAGACACAACACCCGTCTGGTCGGAGGATCCTCCCTTTTCTATGGTGGATGAGTGAACTTTACACCCTGTTTATCATGCCCCTAAAGTGTCATCACAATGTCTTGTTTTCTTCCTTTTATATTTGTTTGTATATTGGCACCTTGCAGCTATTTCCTAATAGCTAATTAGTTATTATTGAATCGTGCTTTTGTATGTTGTGCTGTCTTTTGTGTGCATTAAATAAACAATTTATCTATCTAAATACACCTTTTCGATTTATGACCCGTGAGTGACATTCAACCTTAGGGTGTAAGCAATGGGGGCGCATTATCGCGTATTCGCCACTAGAGGCGCTAGTGTAGCGTGAGGTCTACGAAATGTCAAATGTCACTGAACGTTCACTGTTTGCGGGATTTTCAATCGGAACCTTTTAATCATTATTCATAATATTTGTAAAGATTATGTCATTCTTGATTAATTATGGCATAAGACTTTAAGCAATAACTCAGGATCTAATTTGGTAGCACTTGGAGGAAGAATAATATTTTTCTGCCTCATGCTTGCCAATTTTAGGAACATTATAATGTAAATATTTATTTGATGTTTTAAATGTAATAAAATAAATATTGTTATAAAGTAAAGGGTACTTAAACATATCAAATAAAAGTACTGACAAGACCTTACTCGTCAGTGGCGCCAACTGGTGAGGACAAGCACGTTAGCCCCCATTAAGAGGTTACACATGACCTCGACCACGTGTTACAATTTGGTGTATAATAAAGTTTATTATTTTCATTGCTAGATGTGGGACAGGAGGGGAATTACCAGTTCGCCTTCGACACCAGCAACGGTATCTCGGCCAGCGAGAGTGGCTCACTCAAGAACGCGGGCTCGGTGAGTTCAACAAGCCTACAAATTCAAATCTTTGCATTTCGTATGTGTTAAAAAAAGTTCAAATAGGCCCTGCCCCGGCCTTGGGAGCCGACACACTAAAAAGCTTTGCGATGTCGCATTTCAAAAATCATCGACGTCAAGCGAAGAGGTTCATAAGACTTCATAATACCTCAGTTCAAATTCAGTCTTTATCTCGCTCGCACACTACTGCTCGCGGACTGAGTGAGAGCGAGACTGAGCGTCGGGGAGAAGGCTCCAAAGCGCCGATAGTTTAGAAAATTTATAAAAAAAAAAAACATAGTACCAGCTTTATATTCAGTCAGTTATGATGCAAAATTTCATGATCTAATTTGAAGTATATTTTTATCTAGAGATTTTTTTACGGAATTGTGTTTTCGTCAAATATAGTACTTTACATTGATCCTCAGCTTTACCATATATTTAATTCAAAATTAATGCTGCAGTGTTTTCGATATAATGGAGGATCATGTGAGTCATTTTGAGGTATTATAGACACTTATGGAACTACCTTAAGTTTTTGGCGTTGCGATATTGCACTGCTTCTTGTTGTGTGTTGGACTACAGACTCCTCAAGTGTCTGCAGCACGCCCAGGAAGTATTTATGAAACGTGTCGAAGAGAGATATTCTATTTATTGTAGCTTCCACCAACGGCTTCGCCCGCGTGATCTCTTTATATATTTAAGCCTATAAGTTACCAAGTGATAATACAGCATTCTACTGGTGAATTTTTAAAATCGAATTGTTGTCTAAACTGGTAAAGCACTAACGAACTGTCAATAACACGTCTATGGAAAATCGGAAGTGTCAGACAGACGTCAATAATTGCAATTTTAATCTTACGAGTCTGCGCCACCAAATAGGCCCTAGTGTGAGTTTCTTTAACCATCTCGACTTTACGCATTGGCCCTTCACTGGCCTTCGCTGGTGAAGGGCCAATCGGAGCGCAGCACGCGGTCGATGCGTTAAGAGTCCTATTACATTTTTGACGCAAATTCATGATTTTTGACGTTGTAATTTTCAGCAGCAGTAAGATATTTTAATTATTTGATTATGAATAACGATAGTGCCATTCTCTTTATTGTATGTTGGAATTACACATTTTAACTTTTCTTGTCGTGTAATTTACTATGAATATTTTACGAACTCACTTTACAAGGAAAAACGTCGGCAATGGAACTTTGACGATCAAATTCACATTGTTTCATTCAGTACAAATAAATGCGAAAGTTACTAAACGATAATTTTAATGTTTTACTTGTTTATTGGAGTTCTAGAATTTCTTTATATGCCTTGAGTTTTCAGGGAAAATTCGTAAAGAAAGCCAATAAATGTCTTGATTTTCATGTCAATTATATTCCAAATAAACACAATTAAATCAAATAAACCAATATGATATAAAACTTCGATCTACAGTGAATACGTTTCATTAGTTTTTGTTTCTCAATATAATAAGACAAAATTACAATAAATTAAATTAAAGTACTTTATATTCCGCGTCAATTCAGCAAATTACACGAAAATAATGTGTAACTCCAACTTACAAGAAAAAGAATGGCACTATAGTTATTATTTATTTATTTTATTATTTATGTACACACATAAAAATAGATACAGATAAGACATAATCATAATTATGAGTACAAAGGTATTATAATCAAATTATTAAAATATCTTACTGCTGCTGAAAATTACATGGTCAAAAATCATGAATTTCCGTAAAAAAATGTAATAGGACTCTTAAGTCGAGAAGGTTAAAAGAAACTCACACTAGGTCCTCTGAAGTCCCATTTGACGCGGCGCTATTGTCTATGTCATTGAATCATATTGCATTAAAAAAAAAGGTAGTTCTACAATTTTCTGCCGGCCTTTCGTCTACATCAATGTTATAAAATCCACTATACGTATTATATTTTTGTTGTGTTTAGGAGAACGCAGCGCAGGTCGCTCAAGGCGCAGCGAGCTGGACTTCCCCCGAGGGCGAGGTTATACAACTTCAGTATGTAGCTGACGAGAACGGATACCAGCCACAGGTGAGAAATTACCCTTATATACCCTTGCAGACCACAAAAATGACAACTGGACACTTTTATCTTCCATTGGTTTTACAATAGTGAAGTGCTATAACTAAAGTGTCCTTTACACTAAGTATTAACTGCCCCGTTGGTCTCGTGGTTGCAAGCGCGCGCTGAGCGTGGGGTCCTGGGTTCGATTCCCGGGTCGGGCGAATTGTTATTGGGTTTTTTTCCATTAGGAATTTCTTAGTAACAGCCCGGAGTTTGGAAGTTGGCGGTGTGCCTATATACTATACCCCCGTGCCTCGCGCGCACGTGTCGCCGTAGGTCCTGCGCCTGATCTCTCTGCGGTCGTGTCGGATTGCCGTCCTATCGGACTATGAGAGTGAGGGAATAGAGAGTGCTCCTGTGTCTGCGCACACACGCCTGCACTATAATATCTCCCGCGCCGAAGCCTAGTCTCCGTTGAGATTGGCCGCCGTGGCCGAAATACGGTCTGGAGGACTATACAGGGTGTCCAGTAAATAGCACGACATACTGCAGGGGGTGATAGCTTGGGTCACTACCTATCAATACAACACAATATATTATTATGTTCAGCAAAATCTTACGGTATTACAGTTTTACAAAATTTTCCGAAATACCGAAAAATCTCTACCTTGAAACAGATTTTTAAGCATCTCGTAATGCAACGTCTGTTTGTAACGTGTCACGGTAGTCAGTGCTGCGAGCTGAGCCGCTCGATGCGAGCATTTCGAGCGCATGTCAACCTCTACGTCCGTCATTCTGAATAAAAACGGAGAGCGCTTGAGCCACGTCCTTGAAGCGAGCGATCGTCACCGTTTTTTAGCAAGAAATGGAGCGTGTTTACAGCCATGTGTTCAAAGCGAGCGTTTGGTAACCAAGCTCGCCTCGAATGATACATTACAAACAAACTGTTTCACTCGATCGGAGCAAGACTTTTCAGTCAGTCGGACGTGTGAATTATTGTCTTCATTTATACAGAGACTTGATCAGATTTTAAACCCTTATAATATTCTTTCTTTTCCAGGGCTCTCACATCCCCACTTCTCCTCCGATCCCAGAAGCTATCCTCCGCTCCCTTCAGTACATCAGGGATCACCCACCCAAGCCAGAAAACTAAATATAAGATATTTCTTCTTTGATAAGTTATCCTCCTTATTCATAAATGTCTCGTTAAATGTACGGTCTACTTATTTAAACCTTAGAACCTCCATTGGTTTAAGTAATTAAATTAAGGTGGTAATTAAACATAAAAAGGATTTTTATAGATGAACTACTCTTCATATTAATAATATAATATTTTGTAATCTGCCTATTGTAAAGAGCCTAAAAAGACAGGTGCTCAAAATCGGAACGAATTATAACGTTACTAAATTGAAGAGTACAACTGTGACGTAGCATGACAACAGGAGTGACAGGTATTACGTTTATTCGGTTACTTGACAGCTCTCTTGTCACGTTTTTTTTGTTTTGTTTACCTTCATTTAACTACCTATACCAACGGAGTATATTCCTAATATACGATATAATTGGTTACGTCAAAAATGTGACGTAAGACGTCAATTAGCAAGGAGTTAAATGTGACAACGTTTTTGTAAGATGACCGTACAGTACAGACGCCAACACGTCAATCTACCCGAAACTGGCAAATTTTCCCAATCTACTTTGAACCTTATAGTTTAGTGATCAAGTTGAAAATCAATTAAAGCTTGAATGGTTGTAGTAGGGTGATGTGCTAGCGTATGTACAACTACAAAATCAAATTCAGTATGGTGTATGGCAGCCGGATTACGGTCAATCGACATCAACTGTTTTCATTCGACGTTGATCGATGATGATCGATCAATCCGATTTTTATGGATAAGGGGTTTTATTAGAGTTAGTTTTATTAATTTGTAAGAATATTAAAATACTCGGTCATGAATGTTTTTTATAAAAAATAAGCTACTGTGATAAGAATGTACTTATAATAAAAATATTTGTTTAATGTAATTGGTGTTTTCTTTTCATTCGTTTGGTTTACGATCTAAGCTCAGAATGTTATTTTTTATTAGGGAATATCTTTGAACTTACAGGAAACCTCTGTAGTTACATTAAAAGAAGTGTGTTGGATCATTTAGCTCCCTTCAAAATGGTTGAGCTGAATGGTGCTGATCCACGCGTCATGTTCGTGAACGGGCGCCGTCAGTTGGGACTGGTCATCTCTTATCTGCCATGGCTTATTTTAAGTTTTTGAATGGTTTTCTTTATTGAAGTGAAAACTTCTTTAGCGGCGTTGTGCACTTTTTTGTGATGGATAAAAAATGTTAAACTCGCGTCAGGACACGTGACCTGATCGAAAATTCGTAAGACGGAAAAATGCACAACGTTAATATTCAAGTTTTCACTTCTGCGCACTCCCGGAGTGCAACCCGTTGTTTTTTTATTTTTTATTACGGACGCTTTTACGAACGTGCACGTCTTTCTACATTGTTCTCACATACATAATTTCAAAATAAATGATGTAACCAATATTTTGTAACCATATTATGTTTGAAAAGAGTGTCCGTGGAGTTCCTTGCCCGTTCTTCTCCATAGGTACCTACTACGCTTTGGAATGGGCAACTAGCTTCATATTTCTGACGGACCGACCCCTTAACAATTCAAAAGTGCCTGTAAATGGTTTAATTGAAATAAATGCTTTGAGTTTGTTTGAAAAAAAAAAAGACAGAATATATAAAAACTTTAGCTGCCCGTAAATGTAAAACTAATGAATTAATAATCGTAGTTTTTAAGGCCAAAACGCAAACTCAAATCACCGAGTTTGTAACTTGTTACTTTTGAGCAGTGAGGACAATGGTACTTACAGTTCAAAATATTCCCTTTCATTAAGTTTGACATTATTATTTTTGCCGGAACAATCAGACGGACAGAACGACAAAAAAAAAATAGTTAACTTAAGTACCGAATACAACGCGAAACGTTAAATGCGCAAGACCTGAAAATAGTTTGATTAGAATAACGAGCAGAATCAATTAAACCATTTTTTTAATATAGGTCACATTTTTCATCAAATCTTAATTAAAAACATTGCCGTATCTAATTATTAATAGGTCAAGCCATCACATGCGCAAACCCGCCAAAATAAGTAAACAAACACAAATTGTTGTCCACGAATTTAAATTTTCTCATACGCGGGATAATATAGCTTTTATTTCAATGTAAATACGAATCTTCCATACAGCACCACCCCTCCCTCGATAGACCGTCGTCGCAGACGCAAGAAACGATCAGAATTGCCAGTAAAACTAAAACAGCACATAAAACATTTTTTTTTTTCTCTCTGAATTGTCAATTGAAATTGATTGTCGTATGTCAATTGAATTAAAAATCAGTTGGGATGTCTGACGTTTTGCGCATTTAACGTTACACTTTATATACTGTAGCGGTTACACCGCCACATACGAACTACGCATCAAAGACATGACGTCACACAAATCCTGCATCGCGCAATTAGAGTTTACCGCGCGAACGACATAGATAAGACTATCCGACATCAACAGTCGAGCAGTCGGCCCGCCAGACACAACACCCGTCTGGTTGGAGGATCCTCCCTTTTCTATGGTGGATGAGTGAACTTTACACCCTGTTCCTCATACCTCTAAAATACTTTCATAATTACGCATTTAGTAAAGAGCTGTTATCAACATTACTGCCTGACACTGCAATTTTATTTATTTGTATAGACTAGCTGATCCGACAGACGTTGGCCTGTCCAAATTTCAATGAGTCTTAAATTCACATAAAGGATATCCCATTTAAAAATATAGGACTGATTTTTGATGAATGATTTTTAGGGTTCCGTACCCAAAGGGTGAAACGGGACCCTATTACTAAGAATCCGCTGTCCGTCTGTCACCAGGCTGTATCTCATGAACCGTGATAGTTAGACAGTTGAAATTTTCACAGATGATGTATTTCTGTTGCCGCTATAACAACAAATACTAAAAATAGAATAATATAAATATTTAAGTGGGGCTCTCATACAACAGACATGTTTTTATTGCCGTTTTTATAGATAATGGTACGGAACCCTTCGTGCGCGAGTCCGACTAGCACTTGGCCGGTTTTTGTTCATTTCAATATACTATAGGGCTCTAATCCTTTTTTTTTTTTTTTTGGGTGGGAAATTATCAAATGACGTCTCCCGCTCTGGGTGGAGCGGGAGGGCGTGTCAGACTCTTACTGACTAAAACCCACCCGTGTTCCTTCTGTTGCCTGTGCAATGCCAGGGGGCCACGGTATCCCTTTCGGACTTTCCCGCAACCCCGGCAGGCAATGGTCTCATCGGACCCCTTCACTTGCTGACATCTCTTTGAGGCGCTCGTGGAACACTACGCGCCGTCGACCCGGGCTTGGTCCTTACCGGACGGTGAGCTACCCATTGCTCACCGTCCTCAAGCCCGCGCCTACGGTGGCCGGGAATCGGCAATAGATTCCCGACGCCCAGGGCGTCTCCTCCTGCGGCGGCTAGGGGCGTGAGGGCGCGAAATTTGCCTCTCCCTCACGCGCTCCGCCTCCTCCTTCGCGAGCATTACTGCTTCGCAGAAGGAGGTGACGGCCTCCCATGCCCTCTCGCTCCGTGCCATGGCCTGGACCAGGGCCGGACGCGAGAGATCCCCGCCACCGATCGCCTCCACGAGGACACGGCGGTGCTCTGCCCAAGCCGGGCATACCTCCACCGTATGCTCCACCGTGTCCTCCGGAGGGCTTTAATCCTGACAGGCGTTTTACTTTGTGTAAATAATTTCATCACCACCGCTCTCAAAACGGTGAAGGAAAACTTCGTGAGGAAACCGGCATGTCCTAGAACCAAAAATTCGAAGACATGTGACATCTACCAACCCGCACTGGGCACGCGTGGTGGATTACGGCCCGCTCCCTCTCACAGGTAGGAGGTCTGTGTTGTTGTTGTCAATGGTATTGAGCTGTTTAGGAGATAAACACTCGTGCACTTAATTTGGTCGGGTTATACCCGGAGATTTAGTAGGTATGTTAAAATAATTAAAGCTAATTTCTCTTAAAATACAACACTTAGGAATACCCCGGTCACTTTATCTTCTTTAGGAGCACAAATTTTTGCATGAATTTGGGGAGAAATCATATAGTTTTTAATAGGAAAATCTTGAAATGAAAATTTAACACCGTGACTACCCCACCGATGGCATGGTAACATAACATCACGCATTGTTTCCCAGAAGGGTTGGGCAGAGGTGTACCTGTAGTAGGTACACCCACATTTCGCCAGTTATGTTTAAGTCCCATGTAATAGGGGGCGAGCCTATTGCCATCAACCGGGCACAATCCAGACCCCGGGCTGGTACTGAGAAATTCCAGATAGAAAAAACCCAATAACACTTTGCCCGACCCGGGAATCGAACCCAAGACCTCATGCTCAGCAGTAGCGCTTGCGACCACTAGACCAACGAGGCAGTCCATCGATGGCATGGTATATCTCGTAAACTACTAGAGTGGGCGCTTTCCTTATTTTATTTACAGTGTACCTATTTCATATAAACTAATATTATAAAGAGGAAAGATTTGATTGTTCATTTGTTTGTATTGAATAAGCTCCGAAACTACTGTACCTATTTGAAAAATTCTTTTACAATTAGAAAGCTTAGTTTTCAGGGAGTAACATAGGCTTTTTATTCCGGGAAAAATAACGGGTCCCGCGGGAAAGACCACGTGAGCGAAGCCGCGGGCAAAGTGCTAGTCTATTATAAAATTAAAATAAAATGTTTTACTGTCGCCAGTTAATACACTCATCTTAGAGTAAATTGCTCTTAAAGCTTCAGTGTAATTCCAAAACGGTATGTCTTCAATGGATTCCGTCGCATTGTCAGGTAGAAGAAAATGATAAGGTCGAACATGGTGTTGATGGAGTTCCCATGAATATTACTCCACTATATTCAGACTATTTTGGAAAGGCTAAAAGAAAGTGTTTAGATCTATGGCAGGAGTATTTTAATGAAAGATCAAAAGAAAAAGGGATATGGTATCGAACTATCCAGCCAGAGATTTCTCGGGTTCCGTGGATTGATTGAAACCTCAATAAAAACCTAATTACTATAGCCTTAAGTCTTCGTTCCGGACATATTCCATCAAATAAGTTTTATTACGTAATGAGGAGAAAGTCTCCAAATTGTGATGACTGCGGAGTGGTTGATGACGTCTTTCATATTCTGATGGAGTGTGTTAGTTAGGAATGAAAATACTAGAATTAATGTTTTCGGACGATATAAAAGGTTTGATATTGGCTTTTGTAATACCATCCTTGCTTTTCCAATGTCCGATAAAGCTAAACAATAGGGATGATGACTAAAAAAATGTTTTTTGTCTGTAATGTAGATTATGAAAAAATAACGCACACGTATTTTTTATTTTTTTCCGTTATTAAAAGAATACGGCGATACATTGAGTTATAATGTGCTATGACGTCACTTGTATGTAGATTTTATCCATACTTGTGACGTATCAACCCCCACTCCCCAACTTTAATGCGTTGTATCCAAGTCATTTTTCATTAATATGATAAAGCAAAAAAATACGTGTCTAATATTTTATTATTATCTGACTGACGGACTAAATAGAATTTCTTTTTTTTGACCCAGGCATCATCCCTATTGTACAAGTTAGTTAATAAGGTAGATCGTTATCTACAATTTTGTGTTTTCTGCACTGGGCAATGTGGTCGCTAAGCGACAAAACCCTTTAAATAAAAATAAAAAAACATATGCATCGTCTTAATGTGTTGCACAGAAGGCACTGCTACTGATTTCCAAGCTAAGTTTGAGCTTGTGTTATGGGAAACAGTGTCCAGCCGCAGGAACTAGCACCTAGTAAAATACGATATACGAATATATTGGATTGAATGTCGCTGCAGTAGACTCACAATTTTCTTAGGATAGTTTTCAGAAATTCTTATTCTACAATCTAATTTTAAATTTTATTTAAGTTTAACAGATGTGTGTGAATATAGAGATCGGATATTCGGATGCATATTTACCTAAAGTTAATTTTTGCTAAGAAATTATGGAAGCTTCTTAATTTATTTTTTCTTAACTTAAATCCCGGAATTCAATAAAATCCGGGAATGCAAAACTAATCGGATACATGGTATGGAAACGACTTATTAGCCCTCTTGTGAAGGTTACTTTTGCGGTGTTAACATAAAAAATTATATACCTACTGTAAACATTTTTTAATGAAACTCAAGGCACCAAGTTGTTTTTCACTGTGTGTTGTGCGAATTTGGCAACCAACTTTACAACAGTAGCTAGCATTTTTGGAGTCAAAAAGTAAAAAAAAAATATCAATTCCAGAATCGAGAGATTTTTGCGATCGATACAAAAATGCATTCCATAATAGCCAATACCTGAACGTAAGTAAATATACATTCAATTCTATAATCAGAACTCTAAATCTTTCGATCCCGGAATCCCGGGATTTTTTCGATACAGAAGTGCTTTCCATAATAGCCAACCCCTCAACTTTAGGTAAATATGCATCCGAATATCCGATCTCTAGTGATTACTGTGTGTGCTTGTGTGGGTGTGTATTGTGTGAGTGTGTGTATGAGTTTGTTTAGAAGCACTGTGTGATATATGTTACGCAATATATGCCAGTAGCTCCTCCGTCTTCTGATAGTCTAATAGTTGAAGCCTTTCAGAGACTTTACCTTTAAGCTCGTGTCTGACACGAGAAATAATGTTGAGATGTTTGTTTATAGTGTTGTATAGTTTACAACTTATGACCTTGTACTGTCACCTTGCGAAGGAGGTCTTGCATTGAACATTAGGGTACACAGGCATTTTGCTGCGTCTATTGGGGTTGGGTAATGGTACGCTTTGATGCTTCCTGAGAATAGCTCTGAGCACAAAGAGTTGGCGAACTGTTGTAATGTATTGTTATAGGTACTTCACTTTCTTCACTATTTTATTATTATTAATCTATTCATATTTTTTATTCAACCACCATACATAAATTTTTCTTATCTTAAAACTAAATGACAGTCGGTGTATCTGTCCGCCGCGGTCGGCGGCCTGTTGCACTTTGTGAGTGCACGGTCGGTGCACTATTTGGCTCATCGCTAAGAACTGGTTTTTGATTTCGGATTGTTTTTGTTTTTAATTCATATTTGATTACTAGTTTATTTATTTATTTAGAGGTATAAAAATATGTTGGTACTCCCCGTCACTTGTCCATAGGGGTTCATTAGAAAACCAGCGTCAGACAGCATTTGTTGGGCATTAATGCACACACTATTATTGCTATAAGATTATTTTCACTTTTTATTGTATGTATGTTTCACGAACTGTGTCTAAATAAATATTATCATTATTATTTTTTTTACGAATTTTTATCTTGCAGGGAACTTGCACTAATTTTCTGTGTAGGTTTAAGTAAAGCGTCAAGCTCCTCAAACTTGGAATCAACATTCACAGCCGTGGTCCTGCTGACATCGCGCGAAAGTTATTATCGTTGATTTCTCGGTAAATACAAATGTTTCATTTCCCTTTTTCTTCGCTCATGGCGGTCCTACTGAAGGGAGCGTGACTACGGCCGGACCACCTTCAAAGTAGATTTTCTCGAAAACTGCTAGGGTACCAATTTTGTTGTTCGAGCACTAATTAGCACCAAATGAGCACTAATTGTTTACCAAATATGGAAGCGGTTGGTGGTCTGTTTAATGACGTCACTATTGTAAAGTTTATTCTATGCACTTACCTTGATCTCGAAGCACTGTGACAGCTTCCAACACTCTCTTGGTGTAGATGCACGGCTCATAGTTGTCCATTTCTTGGGTCACCACGGAGCACACTCTGTCGACAATATACAAACAAGAGTTAGAACATTCAAAGTGAGTGAGTTTATTTGTTTATGTAATATAACACACAATGTTAACATTTACCGCCACCTGGTGCCGGGTGACGCAACGGCGCACCCGCACATGCAGCACAGCGTCTGACCGCGACACCAAGCCTCACCAGTTCCACAAAGACGCACGAGATAATAATAATAACCCCACCGCCGTATCTCTACGTTGACGTCGTGGTGGGGCTTGCGCGCTCCGAACTCCAGGTCTATGCCAGCAGAGTTTTTTTGCCGGAACAGGTCTGGGATGAGGAGCCAGACCAAGAGAGATACAGAAACCCGCAGGGCAGCATGTGGCGAGCTGTTGGGCAGTAGCGACCCCACGGACCCTATCTCCCGGGAGAAATCTTGTTCCTCATCTCTGGCTTGCCTTTATTGGCCGGCTGGAGTGAACACTGACGAGGAATAGAGCTCCCACCTCTTTCTTGCCTTTATTGGCCGGCTTGAGTGGAGATTCGCAAGAGCAAATGTGCTCGGAGGTAGGAAGTATTCCAGTAAGATGCTGGTAGGGATCTTGACCGTACTTCCGGGATGGTCCTGATAGCCGTGGAATACCGCTCCACTCTTTATAAGAACCTCACGACATGTTGCCCCCTTGTCGCTTCGACACTTTGTGCATCAAATGACGTCTCCCGCTCTGGGTGGAGCGGGAGGGCGTGTCAGACTCTTACTGACTAAAACCCACCCGTGTTCCTTCTGTTGCCTGTGCAATGCCAGGGGGCCACGGTATCCCTTTCGGACTTTCCCGCAACCCCACTTTCCCGCAACCCCTGCAAGTAACCCCCTGCCATTTTACCTGTGTATTTTATATAAGATATTGGTCAGGCAAGGGCCATAGTCTTTCCATAGTTCTAGATAACCAGTTCACTTAGCCACCCAAACAAATAATCCAATATAATTGTTTCCATATCTTGCAATAGTCCTGCACTAACCGGGGGTTGTCCTTGGGTGCACTAGATTAGTGCGTACAGGGATAATCGTCGGTTAGTGCCTCGTTTCATTAGTCACGTCTAACGGGCCTCTGCGAGTTGGCTTCGACTCCTCGTACGCCTTCCAAAGGTCCGGGACCCTAGGGTCCCGAGAAATGTCAAAGACGTAAATAATAATAATTTAGGGGTATGAGGAACAGGGTGTAAAGTTCACTCATCCACCATAGAAAAGGGAGGATCCTCCGACCAGACGGGTGTTGCGTCTGGCGGGCCGACTGCCCGACTGTTGATGTCGGATAGTCTTATATATGTCGTTCGCGCGGTAAACTCTAATTGCGCGATGCATGATTTGTGTGACGTCATGTCTTTGATGCGTAGTTTGTATGTGGCGGTGTAACCGCTACAGTATAGAATAGTTCATACTAATTTCGTGCTGCCATGTCATTCTAAGCAATCTTCTTCTAAATTTGGGCGACCAAGATCTGCTCGGGAGAAAATACGTAGTTAAACTAAAGGCTAGGCAGATACTGCTGATGTTTAAGTCCCATGTAATAGGTGTTTACTATACTGTGTGTTGTTAAGGTATCTATTTTTATATTTCGTTCGTACCTGTTGGCGCGTCCGCGAATTGCTCCTGCGGTCCTCTCCAGCGAGTCCGGGTCGCCCTCCTGCAGCGCCACCACGCACTTGTTGACGTCCTCCAGGATGTGGTTCTCTATACGATCACAATTAAAGTTAAAAATCACATAAGAGAAGATGAAAAGCAACCGGCCTGGGCCTCAAGTCTGCTATTACAATAGTGTCAGAATGGTCTATCATTGATTTCATAATTGTTGATTTTGACAAGTTTGGTAATCTACTAATATATTGGCGTCATTATGACTTTCCAATGGTCAGCCACTGATACTCCATTGAAAGAAATGGCATCTATTGGTAATCTCGTACATAATGACAAATGAATGACTGACTTAGGCGGTAATCTGCTAAAATTTGGACAGTTCCTTTGATCAGTGACCTACCATTAGAACGTCATTGTGCAGTCATTGCTTTTAATTCGTTACGAGTATCGTGTTTGTGGAATACAATGATCAACCAATGATCGACTATTATGAATTTAGCAGAATACAAACTTTTAGCAAAATGACAATGGGATCGTGTTGGAATGACGAATTTATAAAAATAGCAGACTTGGGCCCCAGGTGCGAGTAGGATTCTCGCACACGAAGGGTTCCGTATTGTGATCGAGTAAAAAACACGTTTCTTAAATGGACTATGCAACTAACGACTAATGTAATAAACCTTTAATTATTAAGAGCGTTTATTCAGAAAGTGGGGAATGTAGCAAATAAATGTCAAAGCGAATTAGAATATTAATAATTAATTAAAAAGCATTGAATTTGATGTTGTAACCGTTTTAGGTGTAAAGAAGGCATTTACTTTTTTTATATCTATATCTAAATATTCGGAGTTACGATATTCAATCTGCCTAGCCTTTTCCCAACTATATTGGGGTCGGCTTCCAGTCTAACCGGATGCAGCTGAATACCAGAACTTTACATGGAGGGACTGCCTATCTGACCTCTACAACCCAGTAACTGGGTAATACGATACCCCTTGGTAAGACTGGTTGTCAGACTTTCGGGCTTCTGACGACCCGTAACGACTGTCAAAGATCCACGAATGACAGCCGGAGCCAGTGGCTTGACGTGCTTTCCGAGGCACGGAGGAGTCTCGGTATGCAAAGATGGTCACCTATCCACAGACCAACCCCGGCAAGTGTAGCTTAACCTGACGGATCGACCCGTGCGGCAGTTACTACTTAGCCACGAGCTCCTCGGTGTTACGATATTAATAATTGCATTTCTTAATTAGTCACATAAAACTTTAGTTAGTCACATTTTTTATTTCCATACAGTAATTGAAAAATTAATTAAAACAGGTAAATATTTGACAGTTATTTGTGTCGTTGCCTTTATTTGTAGCGGTAACATAAGTAAATAATTTGTGAAAATTTCAATTGTCTATCTATAACGGTTCATGAGATACAGACGGACGGACGGACAACGGAGTCTTAGTAATAACTAAGCCTCCGTTGTCCGTCCGTTCGTCTGTCTGTTCCGTTTGGTACCCTTCGGGTACGGAATCCTAAAAAACCGTCCAAGTGCGAGACAGACTCGCACACGAAGGGCTCCGTATCACTGTACAATATTTAACAAAAAAAAACGCCCAAAAAATCATGTTGCTCCTACGAGGCAAGTTTATTCTTTAACTAGCTGCACGCCGCGGTTTCACCCGCATAAGTTTCGATCCCGTGGAAATATCGGGATAAAAAGTATCATATGTGTTAACCCAGGTTATAAACTATATGTGTGCCAAATTTTATCCAAATCCGTTCAGTAGTTTTAGCGTGAAGAAGAGACAAACATACACACTCACAAACTTTCGCCTTTATAATATTAGTGTGATTTTATTTGGGAACCCTAAGTGCTTGTTCACGTAGGAACGCGCGGGCGCTGCGGCGGGTGAGAGCGCGGTAGACGTGGCGAGTTCGTGGTGGACGAATCTTTTATTTTTAGGAAAACATGCTATCGTTTCTAGCGACAAGTTCATACTGGTTGAACTTACCTGACGTCGCGTGAGTTGAGAGTGAATTCCACGCTCCGCCGCTAGTTCGACGTGAACACACACAAACATCTCAAGCGTTCGATATTACCGCGAGCACGCCGCGCGCGTCAGTCACTAGCTCGTCCGTAGGGATGTGACATTGTACATAAAAAATCGATTGTTTTCCCAAGTAAAAAAATCGATTTTTGTATGGATAATAATCGATTTTTCTAAAATAATCGATTTTTTCCGCTATTTTTTGTTGACAGATTAAATTAAACACCTGTGTTATCGATAATCACACTATCAAAGCATTAAAGCTCTGTTTTATTAATCTTAAAAAAAAAAAAAAAAAAAAAAACAAGTTATAAATTTACATTGGCATAAAGTGGCAAAAAGTTTTTTTTTTTCATTTCGCCCGCCTAAAATAAATAAATTAAGTCTTTGGGCAATGAAAGTTAAAAACAATTAAAAGTTTTGGTAAAAAGAAATCGATTATTTATTAATCGATTTTTTCAAATATATAATTCAATTATTAACATCGATTATTATTTTTAAAAAAAACGATTTTTAATCGTTTTTTTTTTAAATAATCGATTATGTTTTCACATCCCTACTCGTCCGCTACTTAGACCGCACGTGCGTTTCGTACGTGAACACTCGGATATTACGTCATATGTTTGATATTTCGTGGCTCGTGGCTAAGTAGTAACTGCCGCACGGGTCGATCCGTCAGGTTAAGCTACGCTTGCCGGGGTTGGTCTGTGGATGGGTGACCATCTTTACATACCGAGACTCCTCCGTGCCTCGGAAAGCACGTTAAGCCGTCGGTCCCCGCTGTCATTCGTGGATCTTTGACAGTCGTTACGGGTCGGCAGAAGCCCGAAAATCTGACAACCAGTCTTACCAAGGGGTATCGTATTACCCAGTTACTGGGTTGTGGAGGTCAGATAGGCAGTCGCTCCGTGTAAAAGACTGGTATTCAGCTGCATCCGGTTAGACTGGGAGCCGACCCCAATATAGTTGGGATAAGGCTAGGCAGGATTACAGAATATCTAGGCCCCCAAATATGTATTTTGTATAGACACTGATGTAAAGATGAGTTAGGAATGAGAAAAATAAGTTTTCTATAGAAATTGGAAATTCCTCTTAAATTTTGTCTTTATATCAGTGTCAGTTTAGATCGATTGATTGTTTGATATTTCGTGACCGCGCCCGCCGACGCGCCTGCGAGTCAACGTGAACGAGCACTAAAAATACGTAGGGGTAGATATTGTCCGGTGCCGGGCGGGCCGGGCGGCCCGGGCGGGCCGGGCGGCCCGGGCGGCCCGGGCGGGCTCACCGCTGACGGCCAGGAAGTCGTCGATGGTGGTGATGTCGTCCACGGCGTCGGTGAGCAGCCTGACGGCGCCCTCCCAGGCGCGCGCGAATGCGCCGGCGTTCTCCTGCGCCACGCGCGAGCGGGCGCGCGCCGCCAGCACGCGCGCCGAGTTGATCACCTGGGCAACTCACTTGTTCACACGACGTACTGACTACTAAAGTCCGAAAGGGATACCGTGGCCCCTGGCATTGCACAGGCAACAGAAGGAACACGGGTGGGTTTTAGTCAGTAACCCCCGAATACTGAAACGTCACTCGAATCGAACTCCATATTCAGCAGTCGCGGTTGCGACCGCTTGACCAATGAGGTATTCACGTTTAAAAAATAACAAATTCAAATTCAAAAGTCATTTGTTCACACTAGGCTGAGAATCAGCACTCTTCGAGCGTCAAAATTACATAAGACAGTCCCCCAAAAAAGCGCACCCTTCACCACTTCCTAGTGCTTTAGCTGGGAAGAAGAAGTAGCGCAACAAACTGCCCAGCATCACAGCTGTCTGTTCAGTTAGAAAAAAAAAAATCTATATAATAGTAACATAACATCACGCCTTGCTTCCCCGAAAGGTTTGGCAAAGGTGTACCTGTAGTACACCCACATTTCGCCAGTTATGTTTAAGTCCCATGTAATAGGAGGCGAGCCTATTGCCATCAACCGGGCACAATTCCAGACTCCCGTCTACTAATGAGAAATTCCTTGTTGAAAAAACTCAATAATATTTTGCCCGACTTGGGAATCGAACCCAGGACCTCATGCTCAGCAGTAGCGCTTGCGACCACTAGACCAACGAGGCAGTCAGTCTATATAATAGTATGCAAGATAACTTACATTACGCAACACAAAACATAATTCAAATTATAAATTAATAGCCATATGTCCGCTAGCACACGCCAATATACCAATCAAGAAAATCGAGAACTGTACTCAAGCAGAAATTTAAAAAATAAAGACTAAACGTATACAATATCTCTATCAATATCTAAATAAAAGCCTCCAGTCATAAAGGGCGATTAAACAACTCAAAGCATTTATTTCAAATAAAACAAATTACAGGTAATTTAATTTTAGATTTGCTAAAGAAGTCGTTCAGTCAGAAATATAAAGCTAGTTTACTATGTAAATGTCTATTAACTGCTCCCAAATTAAATTGATTATTTGATTTTACCTTTTTTTTTTCTTTCTTTTACATACTTTTTTGACATAATATTTTCGTTATTTGACATTATATAACTTCACTATACTATATTATTTATTAAATTAGATTTGTTACAGCTTTAGTGGCAGTCATGTCATTTGGTTTAAATAGGTTTTCAATTTGTTTTTTTTATATAGATTCTCCTATTTTATATTTTGTGAATGTGAGAACGTTGTAGGCATAACCGACTTTTAGATCTGTCGATCATTTTCTATATTGCTAAGTACCTGGTACTTGTTGATAGGCCTACAGTGTCCTCTCAAACCTATAAACACTGTAACTTGAAAATATTGTAAATACCATTTACTTTTAAAAGAGTAACCGTGGAGTTTCTTGCCGGCTCTTCTCCATAGGAAACGACCAATTGGAACCGTGCACCTAGCTTCTGACGTTTCATAAGTGCCCTTGTAGGTTTATGTGAAATAAAATAATTTGAATTTGAGTTGCCCATTCCAAAGCGTAGTAGGTACCTATGGAGAAGAACGGGCAAGAAACTCCACGGAGACTGTTTTCTCTTTCTACGCATCGAATAATGGATATGACTTACTTGTGGACACAGCGCCTCGATGTGTTCGGCGGCGTGGCGGACCATCTTCACGCCGTCCTCGTTGTTCGACATTGAGCAGACTAAGTTGGCAACCTGAGAAAATTACATGATTTGAGGAAAACTTTAAACAGTATGTTAGATAATATATAATTTTTATAAAAAAAAAGGTTTATTTCATATATCTTTTGGTTTACATTGCCTATCGAGGAGTCTCCATTTGGACATAGAAAATGCATTAAATTATAAACGTACGAGCAGAAACAGGTATATTGAGAAACAGAAAGGAACAAATAAAAAGGAAAAAATAAAAATACAATCACTTTTTACGAGTGTGTTTGTGCGTGTGTGTTGGAGTGCGTGCGTGCGTGTGCGTGTGTGTGTGTGTGTGTGTGTGATTTTGAGTGTACATGAGTAGCTAAATAAGCGAATAACATCACCAATAATATTGGGTTTACCTATGAAATTGGCGTTTTTTTCTCACAAATAGAGAACATCGTCACTTCTATGATTTAAGATATTCATCAATTGCTTGATATTATATCGAATAATGACCATCATAGACAACTACCAATAGTAAAAAAACCTTATTACTTATAGTTTTCTAAACATAAAAAATACCTTAAAAATTACTCCTCTTTTTGTTAGCAGAAATGGCTACTATTTGTTTTAAAACTTAGCCAACACTTATTTTTGTCGCTTAATCTAAGTGGCATACGTTATCTTAGTTTTTAAACATTAGTGCATAAAAGTTTTAAAACGTTAGTGTTCATGGTTGTTAAATAAATTAAGAAAATGTTAGTATGAAAAATGCAACTTCTTTAAAACTCTCCATACAAAACGCTGATTTCATAGGTGGGGACCCTTCCTGTGTGAGGCTGGCGCTGAGCGCCACAAAAAAAAAGGGTCGCGTGTGAAGGTGGCGCCAGGCGCCACAAATTCCCGCCATAATTTTGGCAGTGATTTCGTTTACAAAAAGCGTTTCTATCTTGACCAAACTCTCACACAGTGTACAAGACAAAACAAGAACGCTACACTGTGGTTGTCAAGTACATTGAATGAATGACGACGCGTAATAGTGGCTATTCGTTCGGCCGATTAGTTGACGCAGCGCGCGCACCACGCGAACATCAAATAAGTCCGCCGAAAATTACATAAATAAAGTGAAAGTGCAGTGAAAGTGGGTGTAACCGTGTATAATATCATGCCTGGGTAGTTAATAAACAGTTTTAATACCTATAAAGTGTAATTTATAAAGATTTCAACAGAAAATAGTGATTTTTGTGAAAATAGTGACCCGTTGCGGCGGCAAAGTGACATCCCGCGCCGGCCGGAACTTATTTCGAGGTAATACTGTTAGTAAATATGTGAATGATAGAAACTGTCGCTATTAAATATGTTTATATGTATCGTATTATTGATATTAGGCATTTAGTTTAAATATTATCGTATTATACTTGCATAAAATTGAAATGAAAAATACCTACTCGGGCCGCCAAATTCGGTTGCTGTTAGGGCTCCTCGTAGGGCGTTTTTGTCGTTGATTCCCATAATGTTTTTGTAAGGCAGCATGCATTTTTATTGTACTTATCGATTTATAAATATCTTCAAAATATAGAATGCTAATTTGTATTTAAAAAAAAGGATCCGAATGTAATTTGAGACCCTAAGTTCAAGAGGTAGTTTTTTTACGGCCAAATTAAGGCATTTTTCAAGTGGTTGGGTTGGGTATACGATACATTCTAAATAAATATTTGTAGCAGCCGAAACTCCGTCAGTGATATGCATGTTAAAACCAAACAATAGATTAAAATAGTAACCCAAGCCACTAGGCGTTCAGTTACAAAGGAATTGAACAATGAATAGACCCTTTGTTATCGCTCGGCGCGCACGGGCAAACAAATGAGTCACGATAATGTAAACATGTGTGATAAGAAAAAAATGTTCAAGGAGGTGTGTTCGTTTTATTTATTAATGTGAAATGATGTATATTTATGAAGATAAAACAAATACTTTTTGAAATAATGGTTCTATTTTGTAATTAAAACGACTTTAGTAAAAAAAAAAAAAAAAAAAAACTAACTAGATTCTAACTAGAATTGGAATCTTATTAGAAAACAAAAGTGGACCTAATCTATACATAATCTGTTAGCTAATTTAATAACGATTCCTAAAACATAACTTGAAGAGAGCTACCTATCGTAATTTTAGAGATATCGTCGTTTTAATCACCCGGGTCCCGTCGGGCCCGGGACCACCCACGTCGCGTTAACAGACTGTCAAAATTTTGCAAAATGGCCGCCACAGGTGAAGTTATTATTAAGTCACACGTTGCAGAAGTAACTATGTCATTACAATTTAAACTGTGAAGCCATATTTTTAATTTCTTTTTTGACATTCATATTTTTTTTATCATCAACATAAATATTAGTTTATTTATTTTATTGTATTTAAACCACAGTTGGTTAACTCCGCATTTTTGGTATGAAGCTACAAATACATGGCGGGCCCATCTTGCTGGGCTAATTCAGTGAGTAGTCAGAAGATCTAAGAGTCACGCGATAGAAAGAGAGGCAACTTCTAGGTGAATATAACTGTAGGTGATTAGTGCTGTGCAACCTGAATTGCACTTTATTGTGTCGTAGCAAGAGTCGCTTATTATTTAAATGATTCTGCGGAGTGAACCGTCTGTATTCATTTGGTTAAACTGAGGTTAAGAGAAACGCTTTTTGTGTTTTATTGATGGCAAGAAATCCGACGGACCATCATTGTGAATAGTGTGTGTTTTTGAACTTCACCATCGCGTTAGAGAGTAAACGCAGATTTGTATGGAGCTGAGTCAGCGCCAACCAAGGTAACCGAAATACCCCGAAGAATTGCCCAAACTTAAGTGGCAGTGGGCAAGGCACATTGCTCGCGGAACTGTTGGCCGATGGGACCGACCGGTTCTGGAGTGGCGACCGCGTACTGGAAGACATAGCGTTGGAAGGTCTCCCACAAGGTGGTGTCTGGTGAAGGCCGCAGGAATCCGCTGGATGCGGGAGGCACAGAACCGGTCGAAATGTTGTGTTAGCGCCACGTGGTGCCATACGTGAGAACTACCAATTGTGAGTCGGTTTTTTGTTTAACTTTGTAGACGATCGATTGTCGCTCGAAAGTGAGCTCGTAAATTAGCGTTGCCTTGTGTTAGGGGTCACGTCCATTAATCACGTATTTTTTTTAGCAACTTTTACAATGGCAAAACATGTAGACCCTGTTCTCGTTCCTGTGACCATGAAAATCTATTGTATTCATGTTTTACAAAAAACAAATATCTCATCTTAAGCAAAGTGTTCACTGAAGGACTTGGTGTGGTGAATTATTTAGGTTAGTTTCGAAGGTATCTCGCCCTCGCGTGCATGCGTTTCATGCCAACTAAATTTACTCGATGCTGAAGTCATTCGAACAATGTTGTCAAACTCACACTAAGGCCCCAATTACACTATATAACGTCTCATGTGCTGTGGCCATATTTTACAATTTGTCAATAAGCGCTTAGTGCTGTAGCGGTTACACCGCCACATACGAACTACGCATCAAAGACATGACGTCACACAAATCCTACATCGCGCAATTAGAGTTTACCGCGTGAACGACATATATAAGACTATCCGACATCAACAGTCAGGCAGTCGGCCCGCCAGACACAACACCCGTCTGGTCGGAGGATCCTCCCTTTTCTATGGTGGATGAGTGAACTTTACACCCTGTTCCTCATTCTCCTAAAGTGCTTACCTCTACAAGTTTGTTGGCGTGTTCAGTGAAGACGAGGGCGTACTCTTCGACTTCCTTCTCGTTACCGTTGCGAGCCGCTTCCATCAGCACCAGGAGTGGCACGTTCGTCTCCAAGAAACTGTGGGAGAAGAAATATGTTTACAAACGATAGGTGTCATGTGACACCTGGTTGGAACGCAGCTCCTTTCGCTGTCAAAAAAGCAATCCGCCAGCCTTTTGCCAACTATGTTGGTGTCGGCTTCCAGGCTGAATACCAGTTCGGGAATCAATCTCTGATTCCCGGCCACCGTAGGCGCGGGCTTGCGGACGGTGAGCAATGGGTAGCTCGCCGTCCGGTAAGGACCAAGCCCGGGTCGACGGCGCGTTGTGTTCCACGCGCGCCTCAAAGAGTGTCAGCGAGTGAAGGGGTCCGATGAGACCATTGCCTGCCGGGGTTGCGGGAAAGTCCGAAAGGGATACCGTGGCCCCCTGGCATTGCACAGGCAAGAGAAGGAACACGGGTGGGTTTTAGTCAGTAAGAGTCTGAAACGCCCTCCTGCTCCACCCAGAGCGGGAGGAGTCATTTGATGATTTCCCACCCAAAAAAAAAAAAAGTCTGAATACCAGTATTTTACATGGAGCGACTGCCTCTCTGACCTCCACAACCCAGTAACTGGGTAATACGATACCCCTTGGTAAGACTGGTTGTCAGACTTTCGGGCTTCTGCCGACCCGTAACGACTGGCAAAGATACACGAATGACAGCCGGGACGGACGACTTAACGTGGTTTCCGAGGAAGATGGTCACCAACCCCCGCAAGCGTAGCTTAACCTGATGGATCGACCCGTGCGGCTGTTATTACTTAGCCACGAGCTCCTTTCGTTGTATATTAAGAGGGAACAGGGCCTGCGATTCTCCATACAAATGTATTCCCCTGTTTTCTTCCTGAATAATGCCTCTAGAGGATTTTTTTTTTCTTCATAAAATCAAGGTGTGCTGTAGACACGTCCCTGTTATTTCCTTTTTTTCAGCAACTTATTGGTAAAGAAAATATGACCATCCAAAATTTCTAAAAAAAATGCTCTATTTTTACCGCCATGATTAGAGGACTACCAGACAAATTCGAAAAGTTATTAACATAAAAGAAAATGATTGAATCGGCTCAGTTTTCGAGGAGAAAAAAGGGGAATACGGAACGTCGATGTCGTCAATTTTTTTTTGTGTTAGAATCGGTCTGAGCTGCAGCTGTCCCTATCGCACTCTACGGAGGCCGTTTTGAGGAAAGACGACGGCAATAGTTTCTCTAAATACCTATTTTACAAATTACTCGCAGCCCCTGTTCCCTCTTAAGGCGAGGTTTTCCGTGTCTGTAGGCCTTTGAAACGCTACCTCCGCCTCCCCCAAATGCAGAGTGACGTATCTATTTACGATGCACTGCCGACCATTTCACGGAAAATCCATGCCACAGCATGAAATATTTGCAGTTGATCAACTGAACTAGTTTTTCTTAGATTCGATTTTTTCAATAAGTTTACATTTTATGGGACCTACGGTGTCATGAACTAAAATGATTACTTAAAATGTCCTGTGTACCTAATGGGCGTTTTCAGTCCGTTTCGTCGCTGTCTGCGACGATATAGGTTACGATAACAAGACAAGGCACTAAACGTATCCGATATCGTGTCGATGTCGGGTCGGTGTCGTTATCAGCTAATGTATTGTGTGTGTGCGTGCGTGTGTTTGTTTTGTGACAATCAACTAATTTTATTTATAAAATAAACAAAATTTTTTCCTTTTCATATACCTACTGTTATGGGAGAGATCGTAGAACGTACAACGAAAAACATGAAGTTTAGGCCTCTTCTGTCATCTATGGTTTTAATAAAAATCAATAAAAAAAATCTCATTAACAGTCACCTAACCATAGCCACCCTTGTACAAACTGCTGATTTTTTTAGTGATAGCTGGGGTAGTCATGAATAATCTGTAAGAAGCAGTTCGTGTATCAGTGTTGTGCCATTAGGTAGTATATGAAGGAACGCACACGTTTAATAATTCACTTAAAACGAAAAACTTCGCAAGCAATGGGAAATTGCTACTGACGAGTGTTACTTGCGCGTTTCGACCTCAGGAGGAGCTGCTTCTCACACGGATAACTCTGTCACTTGCTCGCTAGTCCAGCTAGCCAGCCAGTCGCGTCACCAGTCCTAAATCTCTGTATATTTTGGTCGCCGAGACCAAAACTACAAACAGTGTAGGTACAGTGAAGATTTATAAAATGTGGCTGTTATTTTAGTATATTGTGATGTCTTATGACTTTCATGCGAATGAAGTCACGGACAGAAACTAGTTTCAGATAAACATGACTTTGCGGTAGTAAGGTGAAAGTTTAAAATTATAATAGTGCTACTGGGTATCTCAACGGTCACGCAAAATGTAATTTTGATAGAAAATATCAAAGTCATAATTTCGTTCGTTATAAAAAGAACTATTGTGCAAAATTGCATGCTTCTAGACCCAGCGGTTTAGGTTATGCATTGTCTGTCAGTGAATTTAAGAATTTTATCAAGTGAATTTAAGAAAAAAAATGGCGAATTTCCATACAAACTTTCATCTTTATTTCGTCGGGATTTTTGTTAAGTTGGATGGGCTAAAAATTGTCTTACTGTTTCGCTTATACTGTGACCATATTTTTTTGTTTTGGATATTTCCCAACGCTCATGAAGATTCGTAAATATTGACGGCTATTTACGAAGTAACAATTGCCATAATTTATTGTCAAGTGACGTACCTAATTTCGATGTCCTAAAATAATAGATTCGATAAATTATAGCTGTAGCAAGCTATAATTTATCGAACCTATTATTTTCGAAACAGTAAGACAATTTTTTCCCTTCGAATTCTTTCCCTTACTGCTTTGACCACCTTTTTCGTACGAACACTACGTGGACGGCCAGATCTTTTTCTGTCACAAACAGAGGAGGTCTCATTGTACCTATTAATAGCCCGGTACACAAACATTTGACTAATACCAAGCGTATGGACAGTTTTATCGAATCTATTATTTTAGGACATCGAAATTTTAGAACGACATTTTATCGTTTATAGTAGTGTCGTATAAAATATCGTAAACAGTGACTTTTTGTATTCAAAACTGAAAGTTGTTCATACTGAGCCAATACGATAAAATCACGGATTCAAGAAAAAAATTGTGTTGCTGGCTCCGCTATTCGAAAAATATTGTTATATTTTATTTGTCTTACGTTTAATATCAGTTTCTCAATTGATTAAGAGTGTTATGTTTTATCTGTGTCAGTTTCATATCAGTTGATCAATTGATTTAAAGTGTTGGTAAAATGAGTGATTCTGGAAGTTACGCATTTTAATAAATAAAATAGAAATGGCGCCGTTGCAAATTAAACATTATTTAGTAATAATAACAAGTGCTAGTATATTTGTTGAGAAAATACAACGACGAAATAAGAAAAGTAACACTGTGCTTTATTTAATCTCCTTACTTCTTAATTGATTACAATATAATTACGATTTTTATCGTGTTCCATACATTTGTTCATGTTAGTATATCACTTTTGTTTGAAACACCATTTCTTTTTAAATTTTCTTTGTTCTTGCGAGAGTGATAGTTGTTTGAAATATTCCATATGCAACCGACAATCGGACAAATTGTATATGATGTGTTTATTAATGTAGGATTTGATATTAGCAAAGACAATTCGATAGAGAGTGAATATAGTAACATTGATGAATCTGATTAAAAAATCAAAAAAAGACTTCTTCATAAACGACGACAAAAAATTATATATCGATAATAATTTGTAATGTGTCTAGCACTATTGTAAGATGACAGTTAAACGTCATCATATCGCATAGAAATAATCTCACTTTCGAAAACAATGTTATGAATTAAAACTATAATAATATAACGAAATATTTTTTCTGAGCTGTCGCAATTTCATATATAATGTGTTCTTCTTTTATTAGATTTTTTGTAACAACTGCAGAGAGAGCGTATTTTTAAAAATTTTGACACAGGTCCACCTCTGATGACGTCCCGCAGGACTCTGAGCGCGAGCCGATTTAACCCGATTTACTATATTTGGGTTTTTTTTTAAAAAAATCTATTAAACTTAAAAATCCAATCTTTAAATAACCTCTAAAATACGATTACCTCATCGTATATGCAATTTTCATATTGTTTTGTGCTGTAATTAGGAAATGAAACGAAAAATGGTTTTGAAATCGACCCTGTTTCGGATTTTTTTTCGATCGAGCAAATTACAATTTATCGTGTTTTTAACCTTTAATGTCCCTCAAACAAGGATGTATCTATGACATATCTTTTTTTCAGGACCCAAATACACTAGTTTGACCATTTAAAATTGATTTTAAAACAGGCAAATTCGTAAAACCTCCCCTTAAGTTTTAAATAAAATGCACAATAAATTATATTCACCACGTTTGCAAAAAAAAAAAAAAAAAAAATATATACTACCAGCCGAGCAATGCTCGTCTACTTGAACCTCAATACTTGCACGCACACACACCCTCGTATATAAAAGAGAGAGAGTGTGTGTGATAGAGAGAGAGAGACAGAGAAAGTCGCTTATGGCTTTTTCCTTACGTGATAACTGAAAACCCGAAAACGGGCCATTAAACTCATCGTTATGAACAATCCTGAAATCGAAGACCAAACTTCGGATGCTTCAAACATATTTTAAGTTCACTTAACTCGACAAATGGGACAGGAGATTTTTTTAGCAGGGTTTTTTTTTTCCTATTATTTTATTTATTGAGGGATAATAAACAACTACAACGTATATAATAAATATGATTAACATAACTTTAATTAGTAATGTTGCAGTCTACAGCATTATCCGCAGATAAAGACATATTTAAAGATCAGTGGTTGCGACTAGACGAGACAGAAGGAGCTCGTGGCTAAGTAGTAACTGCCGCACGGGTCGATCCGTCAGGTTAAGCTACGCTTGCCGGGGTTGGTCTGTGGATGGGTGACCATCTTTACACACCGAGACTCCTCCGTGCCTCGGAAAGCACGTTAAGCCGTTGGTCCCGGTTGTCATTCGTGGATCTTTGACAGTCGTTACGGGTCGTCAGAAGCCCGAAAATCTGACAACCAGTCTTACCAAGGGGTATCGTATTACCCAGTTACTGGGTTGTGGAGGTCAGATAGGCCGTCGCTCCATCTAAAATACTGGTATTCAGCTGCATCCGGTTAGACTGGAAGCCGACCCCAATATAGTTGGGAAAAGGCTAGGCAGATTGGTTGCGACTAGACGAGCATTACCAAAATTAACAAATATTTCAAGATAAATAAATAAGTTACTAAAAGCTAGCTATAGCTAAAAAACCAAATCAGATCGGAAACAATTTCATTTACTAATAATACTACTACTGACTTTTTAGATACTAATAGGCGAAGTCATAAATGTACTATCGAAGAAGTTCATATCTAAGCAGTTTGAAAACAAAATCCCGTGAACACGATGACCACATCTGTTACCGCCCCGGTTCTATAGCGGCCGAGCGCTGCAAGCTGAAATAGTCCTTACGGTGTACAGATATGAACTTCTTCGATGGTACATGTCAGTTTTAATGGGTGAAGGATTGTATTAAGAAATTGCTTAACTTTTCGTTCCATTATTGCACATGATTATTACTGTTCGCCCTTACCGCATTCCCGCACCTTAGTACGCGCGGAACAGCGGTACCGGTCAAACTATATCAGACAGTCTTAAAAAAAAAAAAACAACGGGTTGCACTCCGGGAGTGCCGGCGGAAGTGAAAACTTGAATATTAACGTTGTGCATTTTTCCGTCTTACGAATTTTCGATCAGGTCACGTGTCTTGGCGCGAGTTTAACAATTTTTACCCATCACAAAAAAAAGTGCACAACGGCGTTAGAGAAGTTTTCACTTCAATAAAAAAAGGTTTCGTTACCTGTCAGAAACATGGTCCACGACAGCCTTTCTCAGCTGTCTCCTCAAGTCCCGAGTCTTGCGACACATGTTCTCGATAGCTCGCTCCAGTCCGCCGGCCTGTTCCGGCTTGCCAGTCTGCGAAGAGGACTACGCTCTGTTAGTATTGTGGCTCATTCAATATGAAGAGAATATCTTCAGAACAAGTTTACGAGATACATATACCTAAGGCGGTATGGGAGTATATGCTTGTGTGTGCCGGATGGGCATGCGCAGCGCCGACGGCGGCCCAACTCGTTCGCGGCGCCGCGCGGTCGAACGAAACTGTTGGACAATGTCCCTCTGACGCGAACAATGCGCACACTAAATAAAACGAGCCTTGCAGTTCTCGTATATGATGTGTAACATCTGACATCTTACCTTGGTAATAAGCAATATTAAAGGGGCGGGGCCTCGTCAAGGTCGTTTCTGACAGCCAACTATAGCACCGAGCGCGCTCATTGGTCAAATCAAATAGCGCGCGCTTCTCCAGCTTCCTGTCACACAGTTCCGTCCCATTTCACGAAATCACTCCCACAGATTGCAGAAAAGCGAGACGAAAGATGTTACACATCAATAAAAGCGAGACGAAAGATGTTACACATCAATAAAAGCGAGACGAAAGATGTTACACATCAATAAAAGCGAGACGAAAGATGTTACACATCAATAAAAGCGAGACGAAAGATGTTACACATCAATAAAAGCTTTTGTCTGTGTACTCATTAAATATTGTGTCCTTACACCGTAAGCTGGGCCAGGCATCGTTTTACACAAATAGTGTTTAAGTAAAGCTCCTTGAAGAAGAGAGTAGAGTCTAGATAACTATTCAACGATTTAACTGAGGATTGGAAATACCGACCATTATTGAAATGAAATTGTTTATTCTGTAAATAGGATATTGGAATCACTTTAACACGTCATCTTTTTAAAAATAAAATTAGCTAGATGAGTTCGGCGTTTCCTATCTGACTACTCTGAGAAGAAAGGCCGAAACAAACTCAGAGGTCACAGTCTCTTTTAACGTCCAGACATAATCTTGGTCAGGCCATATGAGGACCATGTAGATTAGTCTGAAATGGTCTTTTGAGAAAAGAACCACACAGATTTGAGTGGACCTGTCCTGTCAGTGCAAGCATTTGTCAGTAATCGTGGAGCTCAACCTCAATTCTTGACCTCAACTCTTCTAACGATCGGCATATTATTTCTTTATAACCCAACAATTTGGCGGTAACTATTAGGAATAAAATAAAAACTTGCTTTCCTCGTTTTGAAGTCGGTTAATAAATAATAATAAAAACACTTACATTGGCCATGTACTCGTGCAACAAGTCTTGCAATGCTTGTCGTACCGCGTTACATTCTGCAACGATGCGCTCGCGACGTTCGTCCCTGTGAAGTTGTGAAGTTGATAGATTTATTTAAAAAATCATTTGGATTTTCAATCTAGATTTCTCAGTAGCAGCCCGGAGATTTGTGCCCGGTTGATGGCAATAGACTCGCCTCATAATTACATGGGACTTAAACCTACCTCGCGAAATGTGGGTTTACTCAGTAGGTACCATCGAAGAAGTTCATATCTATACACCGTAAGGACTATTTCTGCTTGCAGCGCTCGGCCGCTATAGAACCGGGGCGGTAACAGATGTGGTCATCGTGGTCACGGGATTTTGTTTTCAAACTGATTAGATATGAAGTTCTTCGATAGGTTACCTCTGCCTATCCCTTCGGGTCGGTTATTTTATGTTTATGATTTTTTTTCCTGAAAAGTCACTAGGCCAGTATTTCTTCTCTAAAAAACGACACATCAAAATTGATTGGGAGTTTATTAATTTATAAACTTTTCTAAACATCTAAGTATAGTCGCACTGTTTATAACAATTCCCAGTAAATTGAAACATCACACATCCAAGGTAGCACAGGTACACGGCATGCACACATTGTGCTCGCGAACAAGTGTTTTGACTGTGTCTTGCACGCGAACCGTTCGCTAACAGCTCGCGAACATGTTCAAAGGTGTCCATACTATGTTCTTAAGATGCACACGAACCGTACTGATCATGCGCGTACATAGTCTTTTACACTAGTCTTTAAGTTATTTTGTTATACTAACACTATGGACTCGTGTCTGAATTAAAGAATTTGAATTTGAATAGGTGTGGACCCGCCTAAGGTACTAATAACAGTGCTGTTGATATTATAATGAGTGGCTTCACTGTTCATGAAGCCGAATCTGTTAACAGAATGTAAATTGAAGCAATAGAATCAAAGCTACAGCGTTTTTTGTGAGCGAGGTCAGCCCGGGTCTAATTACATCGCACGTAGCGGTCCGTCAAGGTTTCGCGCACGAATTTTTTGCAGTAGTTCAAAGGTTAACATAGAAAAATAGACCTAGTCGTTTTATGACGTGCAAATGAAATTCAACTCAAAGCATTTATTTCAATTAAACCATTTACAGGCACTTTTGAATTGTCAGTTAGTCAGAAAGTTGAAGCTAGTTGCCCATTCCAAAGCGTAGATCTCTATGGAGAAGAACGGGCAAGAAACTCCTAACAACCTAAGGGTGGTAAACCAATCAAGAGGTCGACTATACCAAGTAGCCAATAAGTCAATTCAAGTACCAATAAGTCTATTCATGTAGGGCAGATTTTTCAATGTTTGGATAATTTAATCTGAGGAGTAAATACCATCATTCGATAGTTTCTATGTAGAAAGTATTTAGCTGCGCGAAACTACATAACATTTAATTAGACCTTGAATTATTCTGTCTACCCCCTCGAGAATAACAGGCGTTATGTGATGCTTACCTGGTACAAGAGCTATCCGCCATGAGCGCGGCTCCAGAGATGATGGACTCGAGCCGTTCTTCCAGTGACGGACGCGTGCGAAGCTCGGAGTAAGCGAGGGGTTCCATGACCATGCGCTCCTGGTAAATAAATGTAAAAAAAACAACCTTTAATACAGACCACAGAGAATCTATAAAGAATCATTAGAATCGGCAAAAAATCATGCCTGTTGTATGGGAAAATAAATATTTATGTTTACGCCGCACTCAACCGCTCGCAGCCCGCCACAGTCACCCGCTGCCAGCCGACCAATAAGAACGCCCCAATATGGCGTGATCGTCTGCAGCCAATCGCTGAAGCCCAATATCGCGCGATACAAGCCTCGCTGCAACCCGTGTAGGAGCCCACGCGCACTCGACCACAGCCCTCGGCTTGTTAAACATTATTATTTCTCAATTTTGTAAAAATCTCATTAAAATGCTCTAAATTCAAATCAAAAGTTATTTTTCTTTTTTTCCATCGCGAACAATTTATTTTATTCTGTTTTTAGTATTTGTTGTTATAGCGGGAACAGAAATACATAATCTGTGAAAATTTCAACTGTGTAACTATCACGGTCCATGAGACCCGGGTGAACTCGAGCGGCTGTCGGCTCGCGTCGTCTGTTATTACGTAACGCGTATGATGTAAATAGTTTGGTGGGGCCGCCCGCGGCTCACACCCGCGCGAACCTACACTTGCTACCGCACAAGTATTGCTACACAATCTATATAATATACTGGCTGCCCGCCCCGGCTTCACATGGGTAGCACTAAGTACTTATCTACGGCGCACCTACATACCAACCCTAACCACCCTACTCTACCTACCCTACCTAGAACCTTCTCCTGACAATAACAAACTCAACAAAAAAAGAATTAGCGAAATCGGTCCAGCCGTTCACGATTCTATAAATGACAGCTCTACCTACCCTGTAGGGTAGGGTAGGTAGAGTAGAGTATGGTAGGTAGGTAGGTAGGTAGGTAGGGTAGGGTAGGTAGAGTAGGTAGGTGGGTAGGGTAGGGTAGGTAGGGTAGGTAGGGTAGGTAGGGTAGGTAGGGTAGGTAGGTAGGGTAGGGTAGGGTAGGGTAGGGTAGGTAGGGTAGGTAGGGTAGGTAGGGTAGGTAGGGTAGGTAGGGTAGGGAAGGGTAGGTAGGTGCGCCGTAGTTAAGTACTTAGTGCTACCTGTATAAATCCGGGGCGGGCAGCTAGTTAATTATCATTATTTAACACTGGTAAGGTGTTAAATATGTGAAAAGTCCCGATATATTGGACCTTACGGAAATTTGTCATAGTAAATTGAATAACAAAACATGACATTATTATAAAATCTATTAAAAATGTAAACGTTATACTAACATCAAAATCATCAAGCGCTTGAGCCAATTCTCCCGGGCCTTCAACGGGACGATTTCCACCTGAAATAAATTAAATGGTAAGTAGTTTATTACCACAATCGATAATCTAACACTAGTTAGTTCGGCAGTCACTTCATGTGAAATGCATCTACACCCTACCACCCTTGCGTAATGAAAGAAAAATATTTTATTTGGGACATGCACAGGAATTACAAACAGTAATAAGAAAAACCGGCCAAGTGCGAGTCGGACTCGCGCACGAAGGGTTCCGTACCATTATCTATAAAAACGGCAAAAAAACATGTATGTTGTATGGGAGCCCCCCTTAAATATTTATTCTATTTTGTTTTTAGTATTTGTTGTTATAGCGGCAACAGAAATACATCATCTGTGAAAGTTTCAACTGTCTAACTGTCACGGTTCATGAGATACAGCCTGGTGACAGACGGACAGACGGACCGCGAAGTCTTAGTAATAGGGTTCCGTTTTTACCCTTTGGATACGGAACCCTAAAAAACACCGCGCTGGTATTCTGATACACACGAACAATCATAATTTGAATCATTTTGAAGGAAATTGCTATCTTTTTCGTGTGGTTAGTGACTAACCTGGAGTCACTTTTTATGCCGCCCATGGGCCTCGGACTTGGCTTCACATGCCGTCGAGAAATATCTCTCAGGCATGCTGGTTTCCTTACCATGTTTTCCTTCACCGTTTTTGAAGCAAGTGATAACTATACAATACGCACATGAATCTGTTAGAGGTGCGTGCCTTGGGTTCGAACTCGAGACCTATGACTTGGCAATCCGACGGTCACACCACTAGGCTATCACTGTTGTTGGAGGAAGGAGATTGCTAATCCACTGCTTCAAATGTTCGAAAAATTTGTATAGAACGCAATGAATGTTGTTGAACTGTCAAAATGTTTTTTTTTTTTTTTTTTTTTTTCTCCCACAAAGTACAAAATAATACTGTATAGAAGTGTTACAAATATTGGAGGTACTAGGACTTGTGGGAATCAGGAATCCAAACTAGGATACCCTGTGCTATGGAATCCTGGCCCCCCTCGTCGAGATTAGAAATTATCACAAAAATTGGTAGCTCGTAATACATGTAGGACTATTGTAGAAAAAAAAGAAAGTAATAACAAAAAAGGTAAGTACTAATAAAATAAAATCAAAAAGAAAAATAAAATGCGTGTGTGAACGTGTGAGGTCTCGTGTAGGTATGTGGTGTGGGGTTGTGTGTGTGTGTGTGTGTGTGTGTGTGTGTGTGTGTGAGAGAGTAAGATGGTGTGGTTGTGTGTGCATATAAAGGTGGATGTGTATACGAATGTGTGCGTAAAGGGATGGCGGTATGTATTTATAAAAACGCTAGATTAGGATAAGATTGTGAGCAGTTTTTCAGTTTTTTCATAATCGAGTTCTAAAAGCCACTGTGTAAGCTTCGTTTTACATTCTATCTTAGATAAATTAACAATTCCAAGAATTTTATTAATTTTATTATATATAATCTGCTTGCTCTGAAATTGAAGAAATTTTGGGCAAAATTAGTTTTTACCGGATTTGTTTCACAGACTTCATAAAAACGCCTTATTAAACTTGTATTACGAATTAGGGGGCTGGGGCGCCAGTCTCGACATAGCTAGCGATCGCTATACGACCGAATTCGGTCGCAAAGTCCTAATGGCGTCCCTAGAAGCGCACGACGTGTTTGCCAAATATCCCGTGCTTGTGAAGCAAGTCGCGCGTGTCTAAGTCGAGACTAAGGCCTGGTTAGAATGGAAGCCGACCTCAACATGATTGGGAAAAGGCAGATGCGATACGATTACTATTATTATAACTCAGCGGGGTGGCTCCTTCTTAAGCTTAAACATCAGTTTAGATAGATAGATAGAATACTCTTTATTGTACACCATAAAAATTACAGACATAAATTTAGACATTTTACATAGGGTGACACAATGGGCGGTCTTATCGCTTAAAGCGATCTTTTACAGACAACCTTTGGATGGATTAAAGGTAATAGGAGAGACAATACTGCAGGTAGTCAGCGGTGTACCATCTACATATACAATAAATATGTACATACATACATAAAGCATAAACTTATTCATATAAATATATATACATAGGTATACTTATAATATAAATCTATACACATGAAACAAGAGCAAGGAACTAAATGTAATGATGTTTGAGCTCGCCTTATCGACACGGGCAAGGCATTCCATAACCGTACTGCTTGAACTGTAAAAGATTTGTCATAAAAGCTGGTTGAATGCATCGGCATCTCTAGTCAGTAGTCAGTTTAGGACTGAACCAAATGTGAATGTAAGAGGTTGCATTGCATTGAGCAGTACGTAAGGATCGTAGCAGGTGGCGTTCTGTAGTTTCTTCCTACCTGCCTACTAGTGATGGATTAATTAGCATTCGCATTCATAGTTAGCAGCTCGTGGCTAAGTAATAACTGCCACACGGGTCGATCCACCAGGTTAAGCTACGCTTGCCGGGGTTGGTCTGTGGATGGGTGACCATCTTTACATACCGAGACTCCTCCGTGCCTCGGAAAGCACGTTAAGCCGTTGGTCCCGGCTGTCATTCGTGGATCTTTGACAGTCGTTACGGGTCGTCAGAAGCCCGAAAGTCTGACAACCAGTCTTACCAAGGGGTATCGTATTACCCAGTTACTGGGTTGTGGAGGTCAGATAGGCAGTCGCTTCATGTAAAATACTGGTATTCAGCTGCATCCGGTTAGACTGGAAGCCGACCCCAATATAGTTGGGAAAAGGCTAGGCAGATTGATTTTATTCATAGTTAGCAAATGAAATGTAGTTGCGAAATTCTGTGAAATGCGAAGTGAATTCATCGCTTCGGTCTTTTTTATACTATCATACGTCAGAGCGACGACGCACGCAGCGGTAGCGTGCGCTCTCCGTCGCACCCACGGGAAGTCGGTAATACTAAATCTATCTGTTTCGTTTCGTTCGCGAGTGAAATTTATTAGCAGGTGCTGCGAAGTTGCGAAGAATTCTAGACAAAATCGAACTGGTTGCTAATTTAATTGTATAATTATGTTTATATAAATTTTTTTTTTTTTTTTTAAACATTTATTTTATTTTATTTTTAGTGATTACTTGAACTCACACACTGACTTATTATTATTAGTATTACTTATTATAATTTTAGAAATATAGTATAATTTTACAATGTTTGTAAGTATGTGAGCACCATGCATCTATCGTCTCCTATATTAATAATTGAAATAAATTATTTGACTTTGACTTTGAATGGGTTAAGCAATTGTTACCTTATTATCTTTGATTTGCGCGTACTTAGGGTTGAATATTGAATGAATGCTTGAGATTGTTTAATTTATTAGCATTAGCAGGGTGGTGCGAAGAATGACGTTTAGCGATTATTATCTTATTGTCTTTGATTTGCTCGTACTTAGGGTCGTGTATTGATTGAATGAATGTGTGATTGTGTTTTGCAATATTAACAAAATTCACATACTTCATTATTATTATCAAATTATCGTCATATTAGCAAATAGCATAGCATTAGCAATGAGGAGACACGTTGACTTTTTATCCCGGTAGTTGGCGTATAATCACTGGTGCTGATTGTACTGTCAGAATTGTCAAATACCATACATTTAGTCTTCAGTCTCTAGGTATTCCGCAGTCCCTTCATTATTTATACCAAAGTTTTTATCGTAAGATTCTAGTCTGTAATATGATAAAATTGGAATTTAATTAACGGGCCGGCGGAGCATGCGTTGTTCATACAAACGTAATACCAAAATAATGTATAAATCAAACATATTCTTAAGGTAGTGTGTATTTATTCCGATGGGATTACAGAATATCTAGGCTCCCAAATATATATTTTGAATGGACACTGATTTAAAGACGAGTTATAAGAAAAATAAGTTTTCTATAGAAATTTTATATTCCTCATATCTCGTCTTTGTATCAGTGTTCATTCAAATTATATATTTGGGAGCCTAGATATTCTGTAATCCAATCGGAATAAATACACACTAACCTAAGAATTTGTTTGATTTACAAATTATTTTGGTATTACGTTTGTATGAACTACGCATACTCCGCAGGCCCCTTAATATCAACAAAAAAATGGTGACGAAACTAAATCCAAGATTTATCCTACTTTTACTTAATTTGCAACAAGGTTCGCTTTTTCCCCAGTTAGACAAGCATTTTTTCTTTAATACTGCTTTTAAATCAGCTACGGGGATTATGGAATACATTTTTTAGTGTTTGTTTTTGTAGTAAAGTCTCTAACCGCCAATTATAAACATTAATGACAAGCACCAGTTATGGTGGTGACATCTGTAATTAGCTTTGCCCGTCCCTCCCCATTAGCATGCTAAGATAAAGATAATTTATTTGCATAAACACGTGTACATTAGTAATTACCTTGCAGATATATTTACTAAAGGTGATAAAGTTTAATTAGTTTCAACATGTTTTACCATAATTGGTGTACAAATCAGTGAAATAAAATGTAATAAATAATAATATAAAATGTGATGAAAAAAATATTAAAAAATTATAAAATAAAATATAAATTCAAAACAAATAATAAAATTAAAATAATAATAGTCGTGACAGCCAATGACATAATAGCCAAGAGCCTCGACCAACACCTGAGGAGGCTCTCGTTAGGCAGCTGGATCAAGGGCTTGATCCAGAAAGCGGTACTCCTGGACACGGCGCGTATAGTTAGGAGATTCCTCTCTCAGGAGCCCTGACCACCGGTAGCTTGGACCCTGTTCCCGATACCGGTGGGCTACTATTTTTTATATTTTTAAATGTTTTTGTGTATTTTTTTTTTTGTTTTTATAAAAATATTTAAAAATGTAAATTATATGTATATATATTAAATAAAGGAAATAATAATAATCAAACATTCACAAAGATAAGTCGGTCAGAAAATCATTAACATTATAATAAGCTTTTTCAACCAGTAGTTTTATTAGTGCTCTCTTAAATTGGTTTGAACTCAGCAGTTTGATATGTTTAGGGACTTTATTATAAACTATGGAGGCTCTACATACTACACTTTTATACATCAAAGCTGTCTTGGCAGACTCAAGAATGCACATGCTAATGAAATGAATACGAAATCGCATTATTTGACATTACTACTGGGAAGAAGGCGTGAGTTTGTGTATGTGTTAGTGTAGAAGCTCACCGACGACGGGTATGGGCTGCCCCTTGGCCACGCACGAGATGCTGTCGACGGCCGAGCACACGGCGCGCAGCACGTAGTCGCGGTTGGCCTTGGCCGCCGCCAGCTCCGGGTGGCGCACGTACACCTGCGGCGAGCGCGACGGCCTTAGTGTGCCATCCGAATCATAGCAATCATGAGAACTTCGTCTTCTTCAACAGCTGAACCAGCACAAATGATCGAACAACTGAGTCGGACTTAACATGTTGAAAACAAAGTTGATGACGAACAGCACCGAACGCAACGTACAAATGGAGGTTGAGTTGGATTCAAATTCAAAATATTTTATTTCACATAAACCTACATGGGCACTTATGAAACGTCAGAAGCTAGGTGCACGGTTCCTATTGGTCGTTTCCTATGGAAAAGAGTTGGCAAGAAACTCCACGTAAATTCATGTTTGTTTGTTTGTTCCAGACAATAATGCGATCATGGGGGCAGCTGTGCTCTCACTACCTTTCTGGTGCTCACCGTGATAACAATCACCAGGGGACAGACGCAATACTTTGGTAAATATTCTGATCAAACTCAAACTCAAAGCATTTATTTCAATTAAACGATTTACAGGCACTTTTGAATTGTCAAGGGGTCAGTCAGTCAGAAATATGAAGCTAGTTGCCCATTCCAAAGCGTAGGTTCCTATGGAGAAGAACGGGCAAGACACTCCACGGACACTCTTTTAATCATAATATTGTTACAAAATATTGGTTACATCATTCATGTTGAAATTATACATGTGAGAAAGACGTGCACGTAAAAAGCGTCCGTAATAAAAAGATAAATACATTTCAAAATTTAAAATAAGCCCTGGCAGATAAGAGACCAGTCCCAACTGACGGCGCCCGTTCACGAACATGACGCATGGATCAGCACCGTTTAGCTCAACCATTTTGAAGGGAGCTAAATGATCCAACTCAACCCCCACACCCCCCATTTCTACGTTGCGTTTGGTGCTGTTCGTCATCAACTTTGTTTTCAACATGTTAAGTCCGACTCAGTTGTTCGAGCATTTGGCAAGTCAAAGTCAAATCCACATCAAAGCCACATCTGTCGCATGTCGGAGCAGCAATATGCAAAAATCACCACTCAGTGGATCCCAAATAGCAGGAACGACTACGCGGCAGGCCTAGAAAGAGATGGCGCGATGAGCTGGACTCCTTAAAGGATTGGTCCAGGAAAAGTGAAAGAATCGCAGTAGACCAGGAAAAGTGGAAAAATGGAAGGGAGGCCTTTGTCCTGCCGTGGGACAGGACAAAGGCCTCCCTTCCATTTTTCAGTTCTTAGGATATTGTCAGTTTGTGTGTCACTGCATCAATAATACGACAAATTCAGAACTTTTCAATTTAACTGAGTTGTGGAGGTAGTCGCTCAATGTGAAATACTGGTATTCAGCTGCATCTGGTTAGACTGGAAGCCGACCCTATAGTTGGCGAGCCAAGCGAGATCAATCTAGATCTGACCATGTAGATAGTCTTTTCTTTCCTGTATTCTATTGTTGGTTAAAAAACTCACCTTCGAAGCAGTCAGCAACATAGTAGAATGTTTCTTCAGCACCGCCCTAGCGGCTGCGAGCTCGTCCTTCATGCGCGGTTCCTTCAGCTCGCGCTGCCTCTTGGCGGCCTGAGCGGCTAGCTCCGAAGCTGACCGTCCGAACTGACGCGCTGATTCCATCAGTTCTGATTGAGATGAGGCTGACTTTAGCTTGTCTAAGTCGTTTTCAACCTGCGGAAAAGAGAAATTGGCCTCAAATGTCAATGGATTCATGAAACAGTCATTCAATAGGGTAATTTGAACTTAGAGTTGTATTGATGATTGATGGCACTTGTCTCTCTTCAGATCTACTCACTACACTCATAATAGCGGACCCAGTATAGAACCTTGTGGTGCTCCACAGGTTGCTGGGATTTGATTCGATATTCACCAATACCGACTACTTGGTACCTATTTGTAAGCTAAGAATTTAATATTTATAATGAAAAGCCAGTAATACCGACACTTTCCAGATTTTTTTATAATATAAAGTTTGTGACTTACAGTGTCAAACGCCTTTTTAAAATCAATGAAGACCCTAAGAGTTGTTTGTTTTTTATCAATGTTAGTTTTTAAGTTAGTAAAATGATCAATAGTCGCGGAGAGGGTGTTATGTGTGGATTTGTCGTGGTCAGATCTTGGAATTGACCATTTCATGAAATGGCCAGCTAACATTGGCCATATCGTTAAAACGTCAACGTTTAATTAATGTCAGTCGACGTTTGGCCATGTCATTAATGAAGGGTATCCATGGCGTAAGGTGTAGTAAAAATAGTCAAGTAACAGCTACCAACTTGGAAGTAGCACGTTTGGTCACAGTTCTAACCTAACCTATTTGGTCGGGGTGACACTTAGCGGCGTAATTTTTTTTATTTTTTAAAAATGAATTTTACGTGCTACGTATGTGGCACTTCACGCCACGTTTGGCCACATCATGAAGTAGTCGTGCGTTTAACTGTTCATATCATTAAACGTTGAGTATTCAATGATCTGGCCAGGGCACATCATGATGTGACCAGTGGTCGATGTTCATTTCATGAAATGATCAATTTTAAGATCTGGCCACGACAGATATATAATGTGGCATTAACGTCACTACATTCGACATCCGTTGTTTGCAAGGAAGATACGTTCCCAAAACGTGTTACTCACCGTGTTCAGCTTGTTAAGCAACAGATGCACGTCCACCATATCAGCTAAGATGAGCAGGCGCGTGACGGCTGAGAGGAGCCCCCGGGCTGCGCGGACCATGCTGGAGCGCACTTGGGACGCGCATGGCTCCTCGGAGAACTCTCGGGCTGCGAGGCTCATTGCTGCTCCTGTTTACAGAAATAGAAGGTTTGGTGATAAGCAAAGATGGAAAGATTCTTAAAATGAACTTGTATAATCTGAAAATTCATTTAAGTGCATATTTGAACAATTTTATCTGTCTCATCTCAAAGGTCTGAAAGTACAGAAAAGTTTCCTCTACTGACACGTGTTACCCTTAATTTCTAGGATTATACTAGTCGTCTACGAATGCATAAGATGGGTAAACTTACCCGAGCCTAGAAGATTTTATTTTATTTATTGAGGGATAATAAACAACTACAACATATACAGGTTGTTTGGCAGAACGTTGAACATACGAAAATGGTGGATAGGTGGGGTCATCTGCTACTTACTCAGCCCTAATTTATTTAATGCAAGTTGAAATTAAGATTTAAGTATTTTTTACATCTTTCTGTAAGTTTGGGGACTCATAACTTTTCTAGCTAACATCTGAATAAAGCAATAGTTTTATAAGAATCTGCAAACATTAAGATTACAAAAAAAAAAAAAATGCCTGTTTTATCAATTTTTAATAAAAATTATACTTTAAAGTTTTTAAAGTATATTTTTTTTTTTAATATCCAGGTGGCCAGGGCCAAATAAATTAGGGCTGAGTAAGTAGCAGCTGACCCCACCTATTCACCATTTTCGTATGTTCAACGTTCTGCCAAACACCCTGTATAATACATGACGGAGGAGGACCTTCTCCATTATCATTAGCACTCATTTGAAGTCCTCTTATTAACTATGGGCGACGGTGGGTAGTGTTGGATGAAGAAAACAGACTCGTATACACAATCAGATTATAATCATTCCGATACAATAATTACAGCACAGTATGTAGAATAGGAAAGCACAAAGTAGGTACGTATCACAGAACGCGAGATGGTTTAGTGGCAGCACGCGAAGTGAAGTTTTCAATCGATGGCGCGCGCCCCACCAACTCCATCGAGCGCCACCAAATGGCGTTGGCGTACCGGATACGACTCGATTGCGACATACATATGGTTAACAAAACTTTAATTAGTAATGTTGCAGTCCACAGCATTATCCGCAGATAAGACATATTTAAAGATCAGTGGTTGCCACTAAACGAGCATTACCAAAATTAACAAATATTTTGAGATAAATAAATAAGTTACTAAAAGCTAGCTATAGCTACAAAACGAAATCAGATCAGAAACAATTTCTTTAACTTAAATTATACAATCAATAAATAAATAATAATAATAAGATTACAATTAAGATTTTTTTTTAATAATATTAGATTTAAATTTATTTTTCGAGCATGCAAATATTATCAATATCAATGAAATTTGATTATGTTGACGCATAGTCTGCGCATATAATAGTCTCGTCTCGATTTTGCGAGTTGATGCGACGCGAACGGTGGGAATTTATTTCACTGCTTATTGGACTTAGTCTTAAATTGCTTAGCATAATCTTCTGTTAGATCGGAAATACTGCAGTATTCATTTTGAAATAAATATATGTTAAAGTTGACGAAAAAACCATTCCATAAAAATATCTCTATAGAAAGAAAAAAAAAACAGTTACCTCCAAGCCGAACAATAAACAGCTGGCATAATAACAAAAAACAAATTTGATCAAGACAATAATAACTTAACTTTTTTTTTTTATCCTTTCCCCACACTAGGAATTTCTCCTGTATCGTGGGTGCGTTTACAAACATTTAAACTCACATACACAAACAGCCCTAAATATAAAGGAGCCACTGAACTAAATATAAAGGAGATAGTACTATGTTTTTTTTTTGTATTTTTTTATTAAATTACCATTATTTTCACCGTAAAAAGTCTGCCATCTAAATTATCGGCGCCTTGGAGCCGCTAGCTGCCCACTCGGTCTCGCTCTCACTCAGTCCGCGAGCATGGTGTGTTTGTGTATGATGCGAGCGAGATAAAAAGTGAATTTGAGCTCTTAATGACTCCAGGTGCCTATAATAGCCCTAAGAGTCCCTGAAGTATACGTACCGGCCTTCCGTACGTCCTCCACAGCCGTCAGCATCTGCTGCGTGATCTCGGGGTTCTCATACGCGATGCTCTGTCCTCTCTCGATGAAGATCTCCGTCGCTCTCTCTACCGTAGCCACTAGGGCGCTGGCTCGCTTGGATTTGCCGGCTGAAAAGGATATCATTAATTTTAGTCACAAAAAGTTAAGAAAATATAGCCTCAATCTAGGAACTTCTCCGGAGCCGTGAGTCATCGACACATTAGGCGCACAACGATAAGGCGTGCTCAATCTTTGTGTGTTATTTTTTTTTTTTACTATCCATTAACAGAAGGTCAACGCTCGTACTTAAAAAACGTTCAAATTCAGGTCAGACGACAATCCACGTCAAAAAATTGTTTTTGACAGATTTACACTGGGATTAGATCGACCATTAATTGTTTTTTGATTAATTGCAATGTAAGTTTGCAAACACAATATTGGGAGATTCACCATGTTATTTTTAGACCATAGACTTCTTATAAGTTTTCCTTTAATTTAGAAGTATAGCTAGAATAGTTTTCTGGATTAAAAAAAAAAAATTGGCGCCGTAGTTTCGGAGATTAGGGGGGAATGGTCAATTTTCATCTATTTTCTTAATATATCAAAAACTATTTATTTTAAAATGATAAAAAAAAAATATTCGAGATCCTCACAACAAGCCCTTTCATTTGAAACGTCACAAGGTACAGTTTGCAAAATGATTTTTTTAACTTTCCAATTTGCCCCCGAAAAGTGACCCCTACATTCAAAATTCATTTATTTACATTACACGTCCGTTTTTGGGTCACAGAAATTCATGTGTGTACCAAATTTCAACTAAATTGGTCCAGTTGATTCGGAACAAATTGGCTATGACAGACGGACAGATAGACGCCCAGCCAGCCAGACACACGAGTGATCCTATAAGGGTTCCATTTTTTCCTTTTCGGTTTTGAGATATCTTTATTTCCCATAAGAAATTTCACTTACATGAGAAATATTTAACTAATTTAAAATCATTATTGATTGACGTACAGTTTCGGCAAAAAAAAATAATAAACAAAATTACAACACAAAAATATTCCAAAAGTAAACATACACGGAACGCGCGCAACTAGATGTGGTATGTAATGTACAAAGGTGTGCTGGCTTTATTTTTTATTAAATATATGTAATTTTAAGTTTTTCTTAAATATTGACATGGATTTAGCATGTTTTTTGGTAATTTATTATACAATGCAGCACCTTCGTAGATAGATAGATAGATAGAATACTCTTTATTGTACACCATAAAAATTACAGACATAAATTTAGAAATTTTACATAGGGTGACACAATGGGCGGTCTTATCGCTTAAAGCGATCTTTTACAGACATCCTTTGGATGGATTAAAGGTAATAGGAGAGACAATACTGCAGGTGGTCAGCGGTGTACCATCTACATATACAATAAATATGTACATACATACATAAAGCATAAAGCATTCGTACATCATATTTTTTTGCCATAGATGGTGCGTGTGAGTATAATTGTATGTAATTTGCATTTCTGAGCTTAATTTTGGATATTTGATGTTTCTTTGTAAATAGTATTTGTGTGTGAATGTCTTTATTAAATACTTAATAAGAAAAAAACCGGCCAAGTGCGTGTCGGACCACGCACAATGAAGGGTTCCGTAGTTAGAATGAAATTATCGTAAGAACAAACTTAACTTTGTAATTAAAAAACATGTTCTCACATACGGAATATATGGGAGAACATGTTTTTGCAACCGCAAATTTAAGTTGGTCTATTATTACTCGTAAACTTGTAAAGCCCACTTAAGTGTGATAGTTTTCCTTTAAACTTCATTATATATAAGTACTAATGCCGTGACATTTGAATTTCTAACTACAACCGTTTAGTTGGTAGAGGGGGGGGACACTTGCCTCTAACGAAAATTGGTACTTTAAAGCTCGATAAGTCACGAACGGGTTTACTTAATCAAAAAACGGTCTGCGCAAACCCCTAATATTTTTGAAAGACCTATCCAACGATATCCCACACTATGGGAAGGACGAAAAAAAAATTATCATCCCCACTTTACATGTAGGGGAGGTACCCTAAATAATTGTTTTTTTCAAAATTTTATTTTACCACTTTTTCGGCGTCATTAACTTGTATACTCATGCCAAATTACAACTTTCTAGTACCAATAGTTTTTGAGCTAAACCGCGGACAGACAGACAGACAGACATGGCGAAACTATAAGGGTTCCTTGTTGACTACGGAACCCTAAAAAAGGGTTCTGTACCCCTTTTGGGGTACAGAGCCCTTACAATTCTAGAATTGCCCCTCTGTGGACTGTTAGCATGTTTGCCATCCATCTCCAGGTTACGGGGAAAAACTTGAGGGTCAGGCTCGTGGTATTATACTGTCTAGTTAACTCACGTCTCTTCTTCTTCGCGTCCCGGTCCTTACTGTTGACGAGCGTGGTGACCTGCAGCACCAGCGGCTCCAGCGTCCTCTCCACCGACATGGTGCGTATCTCCAGGTTGCGGGGGTCCCACTTGAGAGTCAGGGTCCCCGTGGTGCCGTACTGGTCCGTCATTGTACCCATGGTTGCTGGAATGAGAAGATTAATGAGGTTATTAAAAGATAACTAGATGAGTTGTTGTTTTTTTTATTGGTTCTGGATCTTCTCATCAATGGTTATGCTTAAAGTACGAAAATAGTGCTTACGATCTACTACGTAAAGGCTACAATGGTAAATTGTTACTATGAATGTGCAATTGTCTGGGCCAACATAATTATATTAAACTAGCTAAAGCGGTGCAGTGACTTTTTCATTATTTTTTTTGTTGGGAACCTTTTCCAGCCACTCGTAACAACTTACCAAAGTTTAATCTCAATTGGTCGGGCCAATTTAGAGTGTAAGTATAAAGATTATCTTGTTAACATTGATTGTTTAACTTCAGCCTTGTATTATACTCCAATACTCAATAATTTATTGCATTCCACAATGTATATGCTTAGGTGGTAAGTAAACATTTGTTGTAACAATTGTGGACCCTGTCGGACACAGCAAATCACAAAAAAAAATGTGTCTTAGGAAAAATAACCGTAATGCCTAACATAAGGTTCAGTTTGCGCAACAGTCATATTTTTCATGAGTTTTTCGACAGTACTTGTCAGTCTAAAATCAACTTTATTTACACAAACATAAAGTTGATGTTTGTTTATGTGGAAATAACGTCAATTGGAAACAAGGTTCTAGATAGACCCTAGTTGATATTTCTTTTATTTAATATTTTTATATTTTGATTCAATAAGAATATCTTTTGTTGCGCCACTTCTTCTTCCCAGCAAAAGCACTAGGAAGTGGTGAAGGGTGGGCGTTTTGGGGGACTGTCTTATCTCTGACGTTCGAAAAGTGCTGATTCTCAGCCTAGTTTGAATAAATGACTTTTGAATTTGAATTTCTTTCTAAAAATTATATTTCCGCACACTTTTAATTCATATGAATTTTGATACCTAGAATTGAGCTTTATTTTATGCCCAAAAATGTGTTAAGAACTTTGGACATTAGAGCATTTTTAACAGACTTTTAAAAAGAGGAGGTTATCAATTTATATGTTTATATTTTTTTAATGTATTTTTTATGCAAAATTATTTTTTTGTTTGAAAGGGTATACTTCCGAGGTGGTCCCATTGTCATCAGGTCAGGATCTTCTGATGGGATCCTGGATAAATCCGAGGGAACTCTTAAATATTATAGGCACATCTATAGCGATTTGGGTATTTTTTATAGTAAATCGTGCAGTTGCTCTTGGAAAGTACTATTTGGTAAAGTGGAACTGATGATGAAGACCACAGTTGGCCACCGGAACTGCTCAATAATAAGTATTTCACGGGTTGCGATCCAATTACTTTCAATATGGTTGCCAAGCAATTTATGCTCGTCACAATGTATATGGAGAAGTGGAGCTGATGGTGAAGTACCAGGAGAACTCCTCAACGATTATCGTCCCTGCGTCAGGAAAACCACTATTTTGTAAAAGGTGACGAGTAGTTGACATTAGGGTATTGTAACTTAGATAAATTACAAACTGACCCACTAAAAAGCGAGAAACAAAAACTTAAAAAAAACAAACAATTTGAAAATAACTGAAATTTCGGAAGTCTTTGGTTTTATGTTATTGTTATTTGCCACCGACTTGATACTATTATCACATGAGTGTTTTAATACCATTACTTAAGTACAGTCACGGACTTTAATTGATGAGCCACTTTCAAACTTTCAGTTTTATGAATTCACGAAATTACACGAATAAGACGCTGACAACAGCTGAACCACTGTCACTGTCGGACTGCATAGAAAAGAAAGAGAAGCGCAATGACACAACGCTTGTAATTTATTGCAAAATATAAAGTAATTATCGATTTATTCAAAAATGAGTTGAGTAATCGAAAATAAAAAACAACCAAGTTCTGCATTCAAATAAGACATTCTTGTTATTAATTAAAATACCAATGTTCGTTGATATTTAATACATAAATTTTGGATTAGAACTCAAATTAAAAGGTTAGTTTATCGTTAATTTGTATCGAGTTTTTTTTATTGTAAACGTGTTTTGGTTACAACAACCAAGTTCTGAGAAATATGTTCAAGATTAACATATATTTTTCCCGCTACTACAAACTATATAGATTCGGCTTATTTTTTTATTAAGTCAAGCCCACTTTTACCGTTTGTCTGTTGTCAGCGCTTTAATCATGAACTAAAAACTAATAATCGGAAATAGTCGTTTCCATAGAAGTTGAAGGTTGATTAATAAGTTGTCAACGCTAAATCAATACAATGTTGCATATGTTTATCCAATCTATTTGATACTGACCTCCTTTGAATTAGAGCTCATTAAATACTCGTTATTTCAGAAAACCTATCCGAAAACAGTCACAGCAAAGAGTACTACAGTAATATTATCGAGTAATCTATGTTTAAATAATATGTGAAACAGTTATCTTCTTTGTCACGAACGTCATGTTGGACGCTACGCGTTCGGATAAAATCGTGAGTCCGAGTTTTTCCGATGTCGAAATGACCAATCATAGTATCGCTACGCTAAAAGAAAAGTCAACAAATTGCAGGTCTAGCATCCGTACACTTCCGTGGATCCGTGTACTTTGGGTAGTCACTCTGCTGTCAAGTTTGTAGTTCTGGCTCTCAGGTTAGCCAACCGTTAATAATGCATGAAAGTGTAATTATTACATACTAGCTGCCCGCCCCGGCTTCACACGAGTAGCACTAAGTACTTATCTACGGCGCACCTACCTATCTGCCGACCCCACCCTACATACCCTTCCTAAAACCTTCTCCAGACAATAACAAACACAACAAAAAAAGAATTGACGGCACGGTTGGCGCAGTGGTTAAGCGATTGACTGCTGCGCTGCATGTCGCGGGTTCGATTCCCGCACGGAACAAATATTTTTCTGGTTGTTTGTGTATGTGAGTTTAAATGTTTGTGAACGCACCCACAATACAGGAGAAATTCCTAGTGTGGAGCAAAGCTTTTAATTTTTTTTTTATATTATAATATAGTTTCGATCCCGTGGGAATGTCGGGATAAAAAGTATCCTATGTGTTAATCCAGGTTATAAACTATCTGTGTGCCAAATTTTATCCATATCCGTTCAGTAGTTTTAGCGTGAAGAAGAGACACACATACACACTCACAAACTTTCGCCTTTATAATATTAGTGTGATAGATTATCAAGCGATCCTAACTCAAATGACACGCCTGTCAAACACTCAATGACAAATTCATGGAAAGTTTAATTGCTGAATATCTAAAACACAAAAAACTTCAAAAATTAGGAAAAGAACAAAGATCAGTGACGTGTTACAAAAAATAAGAAAACTGAAATGGAACAGGGGGCCTATTACGAACTTTTAAAAAACCAGGCAAGTTCCAGGCAATTCATTTCACTGGCTGGATATATTTCGTATTATGACATCGGTAATTCTGACCGACTTCACGCTGGCTAGTTTGTCTGTGGCTGGCTTGAAATTCACTGCCGTAACGTTCAGAAACACAAATAAATATGTATCGGTAAGTTACGGTTTTATTTAGATCACGTATTTTATGATAAAAATAATAAATATACACACATCAACACGGTCTAGGGATATTTTTAAAAAAGCGAATTACTATCAATGTGTTTATTATTTATATGACATGTATATATTTAAAAGATACGTTATTTAATATTCTACCATTTTTTAATAATGGTTAAGGTACTTAGATTAAAATTTCAGGATTTTATGGAAAAAAAATGAAGCATAGACGGAAACCGTATATGAATTAACTTTTAATTTGTGAGTAAAATCTGAAAAAAAAGAAAAATCATTTAATTTGTGTTTATAAACTTGAATTTAGTAGTCTGAGAAAGCGCCCATGATGTTCCTATCACATCGGCAACGATTCGGCATGCTCAGAACAAGGTTGTCAATGTCTTGCTGCGGAATATTGTCCCATGTCCTTCTGAGGTGCGCAAAAAGTTGATCTTCTGTAGCCAGATTTTCAGGAACTTCCTTCAGAGCTCTTCTTTGCAGCATATCCCACGCATGCTCAATGGGATTTAGATCTGGCGATTGAGCAGGCCAGTCTAAGGCCCTAACATTATGTGTATGTAACCAAGCTGCTACCGTTCTCGCCGTGTGTGCCCGGGCATTGTCGTGCATGAGCAGGAAATCTTGCCCCATTTGTGTTCTGTGGGGCAAGATTACGGGCCCCAGCACCTGTTGGACGTATCGTTCTGCCGTCATATTGCCCCGCACCCAAACGAGATCCGTCCGTCCTCCAAGACGAATTCCTGCCCAAACCATAATTGTTCCTCCTTGGTATGGGTGAACTTCCTGAGGGTTCTGGAGACGGCTCCATCGTCCAGGAACTCGCCAAACACGCGTCCTTCGTGAATCTGGATGGAAGCCGAACCTGGATTCATCCGTGAACAGCACATTGGACCATTGCTCACGGCCCCAGTCCACGTGGTTCCGAACCCATTCTTATCGTCGTCCACGATTGCCTCTCCGTAAAGGTGGGACCCGGAGTGGTCTACGAGAGTGTAGATTGCTTTCATGCAGTCGCCTTCTTACAGTTTGGTCACTCACAAGCACTTGGTGTTCCACTCGCAGCCTTTGGACCAATTGAGTCGCCGTTGCATTTGGTTGAGCTCGCGCAGTAATTTGCAAAAATCGGTCTTGTCTGGGGGTAGTGATGCGACTTGGCCCCCGGTGCCTCTCCGCTACTTCACCTGTGGCACGATAGCGTGTCCACAATCTTGAAATTACATTTTGATGGGTCCCTATGGCCTCAGCAACATTACGCTGAACAGATCCAGCTTCCAGCATTCCCACAGCTCGTAACATCTCCGCCCTCGTCAAATGTCGGCGTTGCATGGCTACAATACCTCAATTTTAACTTTATCTTTCGTTTAAAAATGAAAAAAAGCTGTAACTAAACGTAATTCGTATTGTTTTCTAAATTTCGCACAAATGAAAATTCCCTCTCCTATACATCAAGACATTTTTATGCCACCGAAACAAAAGAATTTTCAAAAATTTTAATTTGGAATTAGTCTGAGATAAATTACAAACAAATCGGTGTATAAAAGATTCCAATGCGGCCAGTACTTTTCGAGTTATTTAATTGAGTATGAAATATCCCTAGACCGTGTTGATGTGTGTATCTTAATATAGTTACTAAAAGTAGGTGAAAATATGAAGGCAATGTTTATTGTGCTATACCTACAATTAATTTTTATTTATTTTTTCCGTGTTTGTAAATTGTAACGCGAGATTCTCTTTTCCGAACGTATTCCACTTGATGTTCAACGGGGAATTTGACATTGACAACTTCATTCTTGGACAATGTATATTGTTGCAATTAATAAAATAATACTATCGTATTGTTTGTATAATACTCTCTATAAAAAGTACCACGAAAGTTATGCTGATAGTTTTCTTAGATTACCGCGGTGTAGTGCACAACGATTTTTTTCCAGAGGGATAAACAGTGATTATAAAGTATTATTTAGGCATTATGAGGCGTTTTCGAGAGAATATCCGCTGAAAACGGCCCAGATTTGTGGAACGACAATTCATAGATTTTGCACCATGATGATGCACCATCACACAAAGCCATCATTGTGCAAGAGTTCTTAGCCAAAAATTCAGCAAATGTCATCGACCAAGCGCCGTATTCACATGATATGGCTCCGTCTGATTTTTTCCTGTTTCCGAGGCTAAAATTACCTCTTCGAGGAAGACGTTTCGAGTCGATTGAAACTATAAAAGAAAATTCACTGAAGGAGTTTTAGACCATACCTCAATCAGCTTACCAAAAATGTATGGAGGACTGGGTCAAGCGCTGGCGTAGCTGTATTGCAAGCGAAAGGGCCTACTTTGGAGCCGACAAAATAAATATTGACGAATAAAAATTACTTAATGGTTTTATTGAACAATTCCCAGTACTTTTTACACAGAATGTATTATGTCCCTGCGCTAGTAAGTACCTACTAGTTTCAGAGTATAAACAAAAATATGGATAATGAATGGATATGGTTGGTGTGGTGTTTTTGAGTGTTTTTACTAAATATCCAGTTTTCAACATGTTATATTTACCTATAACCGTAGCCGCGAGGCACACATTCCTGCTGGTATCATGCAACGCAGTTTTACACTTTTTATTTTGTATTCTTTCCTTTTATCTTATTTTTTTTTTTCTCTTTCTACTTGTGTGCCTTTTAGTATGTGCCAAATAAATGTATTTTCTTTCTTTCTTTCTATCATGGTAATATTTTGTAATTATCATGGTGCACCATTTATTAGGCTGTTGAAATTATTATAGTTCAATGGATGAGAGTTATCGCCCTCGGCGGAGCCTAACTTATGTTTAGTTTGAAACATTGTAGGAGTTTTTCAATTTTACCGTTATTTTGGTATTTTGATCAGAAGTGCCACTTTCCGGAGTTTCCAGAAACTCGAACGGTACATATTCGTCACACGTGACATTTTCTCTGAATAATTTCGCCAAAAATATCCAAAACCATTCAATAAAAACTCCTATGAAGTAGCGGAAATTGACTGGATTGTGAGGTTACTTAATATCAGTTTTAATATGTCAAGAAATGTCAAACGAACGTTCATAATACGGTATTTCCAGCCAATAGTCGGGCAGAAGCCGGCCAGGGTGTCACGTGACCACTGACTGGCTTGTTTGACGAGTTCATAATACGAAATTGCAAGGCAGTTCTGTTTACGCCGTAAACTGCCTGGAAATAAGAGTTCATAATAGGGCCCCTGGACTGGACAAGTAATGAGGACTTACAAAGAAAAATGGACTAAGGATGTAATGTATCCGAGGAACGGGAAAAGACAACGAGGAGGTCAAATCATAAGATGGGAGAACTATTTACCAAAAGGATGGAGAAGGTCTGCCAAGGATAGAGAGATATGGAAACAATTGGGGGAGGCCTATGTCGATAGACAAGCTGACCAAAGTGGTTGCTAATTTTATTATTTTTGCAATGTAAATTAGATTTATGAATACTACTGTTTTATAAGAATAGCATGTAATTTAGAAAGGTCAGCGAATAAAGGCTTTTATTATTATTAAAACACAAACAAACTATGTAATAATAGTTTTAATTTTTTTTAATTACGGCGCTGTGGTAGTGAAATGCGCGTGCATGACAATGTTCTTTTTAAAGTTCATAAAGATACCACGAATTGAGTAGTGCGAATGTGGCTGAATAAAATTTTGTATTATTATTTGTTTGGATGATATTACGGTTACTGTGACACTGGTTGTTTTAATGTTGGCAATAAGCTAACTGTTTCAGAAACTTTTATAGAGGATTCATATCATGGGTGTATACACAACTTTGTGTGTGTATATGTGTAAAAGTTTTTATGAATTGTATTGTTTGTAACAAACTCAAATCAAAAGTCATTTATTCAATCAAGGCTGAGAATCATTCCTATTTGAACAATAAAATTACATAAGACAGTGCCCCAAAAACGCCTGCCCTTAACCACTTCCTAGTGCTTTCGCTGGGAAGAAGTGGCGCAACAAAATCCCCAGCAGCACAGCTAGAAAAAACGTGATTCTATGTATGTGATTATTACTTTGTAGTTTTTTTACAGAAAATTTTCTGTTTTCTTTTTTCTATATCTGTAAACATGTTTTAAGATACATATTAATAAAAAAGTATTTATACATGTGAAACAGAAAAATGACCAGACAACTATAATAACTTGTTCGCTTAGGAATTTGAATAATAAGAATAAAAATGATAACCCTTTACAGCTGCACAAAGTTTGGTAAATAAAATCAGTGTTTTTAAATTGTAGGCAAGAATTTGACCCTCAAAACACATTAGCTCTGATGGAGAATTTGACACTACTGTCACACAATAGTTTTATTGTTATAGCAACTACTATAGTTGCTAAGTACATGGACTGTGTGTAAGATGATATTGATAGAAAGGTAGTGACTACTGACTGTGACATGAGATGTACCGCATCCTAGGAGTTGTTTATATGGACTTACGGGATCAAATTGTAGGGGTGTTGCCAGCAAAACCAACATGGTATCCTAAAAGAGCAATAGCAAATGCATCTTGGTTTGCTCGGGACAACGAAATCCATGATTACCTACAAATGCCATCAGTAAACTCAGAAATCAAGCAGGATTAAAGACAACATCTTTTGTCCTGCTTGATGTTGGAGTTTACTGGTGGCTGATTTCAGTTTAAGACAACACAAGGTAGGCCTAACCTTGCATCCAAACCTACTATTTTCTGAATTGTTAAGCCCGACAGCATAGGTACAAAGTAACTAAACATTAAAATGGTTACAGTTTAACTTACAAGTTATATAAAATAGGTACAATAGCTAAATAGAATAATAACAACTAAGTAGTCCAAATAAAAAGCCCTCTTCCTCTCTCCTACTAAAAAAACCTACCACCTAAGTTCACACGTGGAAGCAATAAATGTATTGAGTAAAAAGGCTGAAGAGGAACCACCTTCTATAAATGGGGAGCGCAGCACTGGCTGCTCCACCACAACGTGTTTGACAGGGTACAAATTCGCTACAAATAGTTAATCAAATTTCAATTTATATACAAAAAAAGGTGTCAGTATATGGCACTAATATGACAAGAAGTGGTGCCGGGTAGTTTTTTGTGCTTTTTTTTTCTTTGTTCAAACATTAAGTAGCAAAGGGCTGACATTTTAGAAAGTCTTAACTTCTTTTGGGAAGGAAAAGTATCAAAGCAGTCAGTATTTTGACCTCCAACATATTTTATGTTCTAGGTGACATTTTTGTTTCATAACAATAATAACCTTGAGAGGAATGCTACTAAGTTATAGAACAATAACGGCACACAAGATTTGCAAGAGTTCAAACCAGCCTATTCATTATTTTTGACCACAGGCAAGAGAAAGTATCAAAGAAATATGATCGTATTCACCACGGAATGTGTAACAAATGTACTTCAATAACGGAAATATCAAGATAACAGTATTGAAAGTACTTATTTGTATACTTACGAATTCAAGTAACAATGAATGACTCACTGCGAAACTATGGATTTTCTCACCTTTCAAAAAGTTTTTGAGACGAAATTAGGAGTCAAACAAGAGCAAAAATCAAGGTTTTGGTTAATTCATAATTATTTTGGTTGATATCTATGTTTTTGGGCATAAGATACCTCATTACAAATACAACGGTAATAAACGACGGAATTTAAAAGTGCTATTTATTTATTGATGTACGTATTACAGTAGGCTTATTCAAATTGGTAGGTTTATAAGTTGACAACATAATATAGCTACTTTTACCTGATGATTAGCAACGATTCCTTAGTTTAATTCACTTAATACAATATCTAGAGATGAAACAGTTCGTAACACACAATATTTCACTTAGTTATTATAAAATAACAAAAGAAATCACACGATTTTCGTAAAATTAGCTAAAGTGTATCACCTAGGCGTGTCAAAAAAATATCAACTGACAGTTGCCAGCATAAGAAAATATAAACCTACTATTTTCTAACTTCAAGCAGTAGTGTTACCTCAATACAAAAGTTGGAGCCTAGTTTTGTTTTTTCTCTGTCGTTGGCTTCATGTTATCCATAATAATTCGGAGTTGACAGCAAATTCAGGGCAAATTCAAATAATTCATCTTGTGCCAGCCACCACAAGATTTAGAGGTAAACCTAAAGATAGGTAAACTTTTAAATATTTAACCCATCGATGTGGCCATGTGGGAGACTTGGAATAGCTAAAGTAAGGCCATTGTAATAGGTAACATTTGACGTCTGTCAGTTTAGTGAAAGCAAATCGTAACATTACTCGTATCGGTCATTATTACAATAACTAAGTAATCGTGATTAAAAAAAGTTAAGCAATTGTGCAGTTCTGAGTTCGAACAAAACGAAAAAATATATTATTTTATGCCCGGCGTTACAAGGTTACGTTGATGAATTTTGAAGAATTGTCAAATGTTACTTATTAAAATGGCCTTACTTTACTATTGTGTTTAAGAATGTGAATAGCAAACTCGACTGCTCACTAAGATGCAACTCATAGCTAATGCATTTTCGATAGGCGGTAACAGTTGAGCAGTGGTGGCCCAGTGGTAATAACGGCCGCGACTAACGCGTTGTAGGTCGTAGGTTCGAACCCAGACAGACGCTTTTAATTATTTCATCACCACTGCTCTCAATATGGTGAAGGAAAACGTCGTGAAGAGACCGGCATTTCCTGGAACCAAAAATTCGAAGAAATGTGACATGCTTTTTTGAGTCATCTTTAAAAAAAAGAAAAAGAAGTTAAGGCTCACTTACACTTCAAAACAATATATGCTTTCAGTGTTAAACGAATTTATAACGTCGTTCTATTTCTGTCAAACGTGTGAAGATGACAGAGACAGAATTACAGAATGATGCAAGAGCACTTAGCGTGCAAGTGGGCCTAAATTGAGCTTAACAAATAATTATTATGTATCACAACCTTTAACTGATCTCAATAAAATAAATGTTAATAACATTTGAAATGCATAAATTGTTGATTGTTCCTAATTTAATTTTAATTTTAATATTTGCACTAAAGGGTTTGTAGTTGTACAGACGCACATCAACCTACCCGAAACTGTCAAATTTTTCCAATCAACTATGAACCTTAAGCTTTAGTGATAAAGTTGAAAATCTATTAAAGGAATTTGACAGATTTTAGTAGGTTGACGTGCGGCGTCTGTGCCTTAGCTATAAGCCATTGTAACCAGTGGCGTAGCGTAGTGGGGGTGGCAGGTACGAGTAACAATAAATAATAAAAATATTTTGTAAATATTTGAACCATTTTATATTTTTATCGCAACTACAAATTCGGACCGATTGAACGGAGCACGGAATTTTTCATTACTTACTTTGTGGCGGAGTCGGGGAATCCCTTTTCTTTGAATGATATTCTGTAGCGACTGGCAACAACGTCTATACTTGTGGGAATTCCCCGTTTATGACTAACTTGCTGTGCCGCGGTTTCACCCGCATAAGAAACGATCCCGTGGGAATATCGGGATAAAAGTATCCTATGTGTTAATCCAGGTTATAAACTATCTGTGTGCCAAATTTTATCCAAATCCGTTCGGTAGTTTTAGCGTGAAGAAGAGACAAACATACACACTCACAAACTTTCGCCTTTGTAATATTTAGTGTGCTATTATTAGTGTGGTATTCCGCGAGAATGACTTCTTTACATATACATATATTAAGAGTCCTATTACATTTTTGACGCAAATTCATGATTTTTGACGTTGTAATTTTCAGCAGCAGTAAGATATTTGAATTATTTGATTATGAATAACGACAGTGCCATTCTCTTTATTGTAAGTTGGAGTTGCACATTTTAACTTTTCTTGTCGTGTAATTTACTATGAATATTTTACGAACTCAGTTTACAAGGAAAAACGTCGGCAATGGAACTTTGACGCTCAAATTCACATTGTTTCATTCAGTTCTAATAAAAGCGAAAGTTACTAAACCAGCCTGTTCCTCAGTTTGTTCTTTTTATAATATTCATTTGGCGTGTTTTGTAACTACATTTAAATTTTAACTAAAATTGTGTCTGTGTTTTCAATATTGAAAAAATTGCTTCTTCTAATTTCATTACACTACTGGCGGTTGGTAGTCAGTTTTGCATACCTGCAAAAAGTCGCTAAAAGTTGCTAAATTTATTTTAGTCGCTAGATCGAAAAAAAAATGTCGCTAGGCACATCCAAAATCCGCTAGATCTAGCGACAAAGTCGCTAAAACGGCAACACTGAATATTTTCTATGGTCCGAGGCCTTGACATCAACCAATGAACAACGTTTGGTTCCAAACGTTTTTTGTTGGTTGAATACGAGGCTTTTGGCTACTTTTTTAGTTTAGTGTGTTTTTCTGCTACTTTTGTATTTTTGTGTGTTTTGTTTGTGCAAAATAAACATATTTTCTTTCTTTCTTTTCTTTCTTTTAAACGATAACTTGAATGTTTTACTTGTTTATTGGAGTTTTAGAATTTCTTTAAATTCCTTGAGTTTTCAGGGAAAAGTCGTAAAGAAAACCAATAAATGTCTTGATTTTCATGTCCATTATATTCCAAATAAACACAATTAACTCAAATAAACTAATATGATATAAAACTTCAATCTACAGTGAATACGTTTCATTAGTTTTTGTTTCTCAATATAATAAGACAAAATTACAATAAATTAAATTAAAGTACTATATATTCTGCGTCAATTCAGCAAATTACACGAAAATAATGTGTAACTCCAACTTACAAGAAAGAGGCAAGCACTATAGTTATTATAATCAAATAATTAAAATATCTTACTGCTGCTGAAAATTACATGGTCAAAAATCATGAATTTCCGTAAAAAAATGTAATAGGACTCTTAAGTTCAATATAGTTTATTACACGTACAGTGAAGTCCCTTTAAGGTACGGGGAAGTACGTGATGCTTTGACAAAGTTTGACGATTCAAAGAAAGTTTTATTGATGGATCGTCAGTTGTACATTTCACATTGAATATCGACAATGAGTAGGTACCTACTCTAAGACAAATTAATTTGGCCATTTTGTCTATTGAGCAAGAAGTGTGTGATGCCATAGACATTGATGGTGCAATAAAAGACTGCTCTTTAAAAAAAGTAGACGTATAAATTTTTAATTATAGTAGATAGCAAAAGTATCAAAAACGGCCGCTTTTGGTACTTTTGCTATCTACTTTGGATACGAAATACTTTGAGCCCTGTTTTATCAACGTAAAAATACGTACTTTATCCTCTTTGTAACAAGCTCCAAGTTTCAATTCTTTTATCTTTATTTTCTATGATAAGCTACGATTTTTAATTCAATGAGGGCGCCACTTAGCTCGGGGTAGCGCCTTAAAATGAACCAGTCATTAACTTAGATTGATTGATCTTTATTTAAATATTCCATCCTAAACATTTTCACGCTATCCGCGGCTGTGTCAGTGACAGAACCTTTTTAATCAACCCGACTTACAGAATGTAATCCTTTCCGGGATATGTGGTCATCAAAAGGTTGGTCATAAAGGGGTGGAGAAGAAAATTCTAAGACTCTTCTGTACCTACGAGTAAAGTCATCTTTCGTTGCTTCATAGGTCGCATTATTGTCAATTATTTTTTGTTTTACCTCTTCTGTGACATTCAAAGTCGCAATATCAACCTTTTTTATGATTGTAGATGTAGAATTAGTTTGTATTTTATTGTTATCATTAACTGTTGTACTACCGGCATTATTCTTTGCAGTTGGCAGTAGTTCCAAAGATGTATGAACTGGGATGTTTACTGATTTCACTGTTTTTGTGGTATCACTTCTTGTGGCTTTTTTCTTGTTTTTCAATTTATATGCATGCCTATCGTATTTTTTTACTATTTCTTTGTTACTTTCTATATCTTGTCCATTCGCAGAAGTTGCTTTCTTAACGCCTCTTTTAGGTTCTCTCATTTTATTTTTACTTTGTTTTGCCTCATACTCATCTACAACATTCTTTACTTTATATCCGTTCTTTATAACGTTTATCCTACTCTTTTGATTATTTTCATAAACTTTATCTAATTGATTTACTTTATTTTGGACATTCCTCATTCTTTTCACGTAATCCTTAATCCCATGTTCCACAGTAGTCTGTCTTTTTTTTTCTTCTCTGTCAAAAACATCGATGGATAGTTCTTCCTCAGGCAAAGGAGGTGCTATACTTCTCCTGAGGTCCTTGTCACTCACATCTCTTGAATTAATTCGTGAAGGTGTTGTCTTTCTTAATTTATCAGGCTCGGCTTGTGTATCTTCATTCGATGTAGTTCCATGTCTGAAATTAAGATTGTGATGTTTGTTTTAGTTTTAAATTTATGGGCTCCGGTCATGAGGTCAGCTTGTGAATCTAGTAAGTCACGAAAACTGTTTCACTGAAATGTCTTTCAATTTATTTGTACACTAGGGCAGTAAAAGGCACGTGACTGTACTGTCACCGGGGCTATCACGAGCGCACGACGGCGACGTAAACTTAACGTAAATTCGAGCGATGTTTAAATCGAAAATATAACTTAATTATAGCATTATGGTTCAAAAAAATTGTGTGTGTGCCTCGGAAAGCACGTTAAGCCGTTGGTCCCGGCTGTCATTCGTGGATCTTTGATAGTCGTTACGGGTCGTCAGAAGGCCGAAAATCTGACAACCAGTCTTACCAAGGGGTATCGTATTACCCAGTTACTGGGTTGTGGAGGTCAGATAGGCAGTCGCTCCATGTAAAATACTGGTATTCAGCTGCATCCGGTTAGACTGGAAGCCGACCCCAATATAGTTGGGAAAAGGCTAGGCAGATGATGGTTCAAAAAAATTAACGAGTGCAATTTTTATCACCCATAGAATAAAATAAAATCTTAGAACTAACAAATTATTATGTGTGGAACGAGTAATTTCAAGTTAATAAAATAGGAGGAGTTTCCGTCGTGCGTTCTCGATCTGCTCTCTAAACTGACTCACGAGTTGGCCTCGTGTCCGGAGCCTATTATGCCCACTCGAAAACAAAGTTGAAGGTCCACCTGTTATCAATTCTGTTACGTCTTACAAGAGCCTTCTCTCTCTTTCTTCTATCCCTGTCAAACACTTCAATAGAGAGTTCTTCACCAGGCATGGGAGGTGCTATACTCCGCCTAAGGTCCTCGTCACTCATGGATCTAGAATAAAGAAAATTATTGATTATTTTTAAGTGTTCTCTGAATGCCAAAAGATGTTATGTTTAATGTTTACGATATTATATACATTTCCAGTTTAAGCTGACCTCGCATCGTTTATGCTTTCCTTACAATGAAATGCAAGCTTATACTAGAAATGTATAACTTGATGTGTCATGCGTATCTTAACCTGGGCGCTGTGGTTGGTTGTACAGTTGGTAGCCTGCCTGTAGACTCCTCTACCAACATCTTCTGCACTAGCTTGCTTTTCAAATAAGACTTATAAATGATGTCTGGTATCTGCGTATTATTATACGATATGTCTTCTGTATATAGAGTTGCATATCGCTGTGCGTTATATTTACGCTGTCGTTCCTGAGACAACTCTTTAGAGTTTCCTTCTACTGTTTCATCTGATGATTCATCTTTACTTAAATATGTCATTGATAGTCGTTGACTGTTATTCTCTTCTTTAGAAGTTTCAAGTTTTGTTGCTTCTTCTTGATGTTTTTCGTCACTTGCCTTTAATAGAAATATGTCTTTGTTGTCGGCAGTTGATGTTGAATCTATGTTTGGATAATGTTCGAGGTTTCCATATTCAATTGCAGTATTTCCTAATTCTCTGACTGCAGTTTTATATGGAAATAAATTAGTTTTAGAAATTGACGATGGAGCGTCTTTGATTTTTTTCAAAAATTTTGCCATTTCTTTGTTCAATGCTCGTCTGACATTAATGTTAAGATTTGTGTAATGATCAAAAATAATACCCCGGATGCCATCTCTAATTATCTTGACCAAATAGTTCATAGGCCTTTCCGACGCGGAGTTGCCATAAGCCTTAAGTTCCGATAAGACTTTTAGAAATTTTTCTCTGGCATCCTCTCTGTACAAAGAATTGATATACTCCAGCAACTGCTTAACGTTTTTGCCGTATGTTCCATGTCTTATAACGGTCACCACTTCATTTATATCTGCTTTCAACACAGGAACTGATTTTCTTTTTATCAAATCTAATTGTTCTGCCAGCTGACTCCTAAATTCACAATTCTCAGTCAATTCGAAAAATTTGCAGCCTTTGTAGTGATATTTTCTGATTTCTTTGTCTAGTATGTTGAAGAAATCTGCAAATGCGATATCTTCATAAGTATTGACTATGTTAGCGACTCCTTGAATAAAATCCGTGAATGTTTCAAATCTCGGCGCTCTAAACTCAGGTTGTGGGATCTTATGATCGCCATTAACTGGTTCATCGGTTGGTTTAAACACATTTTTGGTGTTTAATTCTAGAACAACTTCTAGTTCTAGATAGGAGCCTTTCTTATGTTCTTCCGGTGTGTTATGAGGACTTGAGATAGTGTAAGCTAAAAAAAGTAATTTGAATGCCACAATGAAACTAGATTTTAACTTCAAAACTAATTTTTGAAACAGGTTATATTTAATAAACCATTATTTACTTTTTTCAAGATAATATTTAAGTACATAATTTTAAAATTGAGTTTTTTTTTTGTAAGAGGTATTCGCTGTAAATTCTGATGCCATTACAAAGTCCGATTCACTGATAGAAAGCTACATTAAATGCCGAGTTCCATAAGATTTCTGTTTTGTAGTAGATACATGAGCAGAAGCTGGTACCAAATAGGAACGTTGGGCATACAGGGTGTTATAGTAATTGCGTGCCATAGCTTAGGGGTAGGTTCAGTATTAATAAAGGAAGCCAGAGTAAAAAAAAAAAACCCTTTAATAAAATTATTTTATTTGTTTAAATGCTTTAATTACTTACCTACTATCGAACGCGTTGTCATTTTGTCCTTCATTTCTTCTAAACGATTGCTATTTTAAGTTAGTACCTACACGAACTAAATTAGGTTGAGTTTTTTTTTTTTTTTTTTTTTCTGGCTTCCTTTTTCGATACTGAACCTACCCCTAAGCTATGGCACGCAATTACTTTAACACCCTGTATACTCGCTGTTATCCTACTTGCGACTATTTATTTATTAGGTATTAATTTAATTTCAAAGAAGAGAGCTTACAGACTAATAACAGTTATAAATATCATGCATAAGTAGTGACAACAAGCTTCCACGTGTCTTATATCTACAAAGTTACTTGCGTTAACCAGTTACAGCGATTTAGCGAGTAAGTAAACAGATTACAATGTAGACGTATTGGTATATAAATTTCGATATTGAATTGAGTGAAATTGGGATGAGGGCAAGAGAATGATCTTCTTCTTTTCGTGTGGTTAGTAAACTAACCTGGTGTCAGAGTTTTAAAGCCGCCCACGGGCCTCTGACTTGGCTTCACGTGCCGTCGAGAAATATCTCTCAGGCATGCCGGTTTCCTCACGATGTTTTCCTTCACCGTTTTTTGAGCAAGTGATAATTATGTAATACGCACATGAATCCGAAAAGTCAGAGGTGCGTGCCTTGGGTTCGAACTCGAGACCTATGACTTGTCAGTCTGACGGTCACACCACTAGGCTATCACTGCTCAAGAGAATGATGATCTGTTGAGTTATTATACTTAATTAGGTATGTCAAGTCGTGCAGTATCAAAATCAAAGTTATAAGCTATTTATGGTTGTCACCAAAATAGTCCCTGTTCAAAAAAAATTCTAATTTTGTGTGCGCTGGAGCAAAACAAATCGATTTCCAGGTGTGATGGTAAACTATTGAAAGCTAACACTACTGTTTAGATTAGTGCGAAGAAGAGGTATCTTGCTAAGTAGTTCGGGACAATCAACCGAGCCGTTTGCAATGTTCACTAAAAAGCAGATATCACTGATATTACGTCTTTACGTCGTCTTCGTCGTTTGTGATACCTTAAGGAGTATTGAATTTGGAGATTCGTTTCATTTTACGATCGTTCACTCTAAAAGTTGGCAACGTTGCAAATAGCCGTCAAATATGTATTTACCTGTCTTAATTAATTTAGCATTTTGGTAATATAGTATTACTGTGCCTATGGAAATATGAAATATAGCTAACTTGTGAACTAGATCATAACACTGAATTTGATGTTTTAACCGTTTTGGGTGTAAAAAAGGCGTTTGGAAACATTCCAAATACTTTTTTTTACATCAAAAACGAAATATTCGGTATGATATTAATTATTGCATTTCTTAATAAATAATTTAGTTCACTAGTTAGCCATATTCATATTTTCATACAGTAATATTGCCAAAACAGCAAAATATTTGACATCTAATTGCGACTGCCAATTTTCAGAATGCGCGGTCTTATTTTTTAATTTTTTTAAACTTTTTTTAATGCCGAATTGGGCGTTATTTATCTACTAGCCCTTTGGATATAAATAAACGTATTAAATTAAATGGTAGTTACAAAAGAGTTCGGATTTTGAATGAACAAAACTTCGGAATCGATTAACCGTTTGTAATTTTAATTCTATATTAAACATTCTTGAAACAAAAAACAAAATAAGTACCAAATATTCTGAACAGTAGAAAACAAGTACACGATTTCATTTTAATATAAAAATACCTAGATACTAACATTTTTAGAGAATCATAAAACTTGGTATATTATGCACATGCAACAATTTTTTATTTCTAATCCAATAAAAATATTACTACAATTTTATTGATAATAAAACTAAAACAGTAACTTCTTTTCTTTTCATTGTGATGCTTTTTGAAATTTAAACGCACCCTAGTTTTTAAATCTTGGAAATACCTATTTTATATTGACGGTTTTTAACATCACAACAAATATTTCAAGATATTAATTTGAGGATTAGCCAGTTGATCAACTCATGGCTTTTCAGCCCTCTCATGGACACAGTTGGCCGCAAAGTTGTGAATATCATTGAATAAAATCTGTGCTGTTATTTTCGATATTTTAAAATAATTAAAAAAAAAAATTTTTTAGGAGTGTAGAACTATGGACATGTGGAGGATACGTGGACTTAATTTTTATTAATACGGAAAGACAAAATGTAAAATAAATAATTAGTATTTTTCAGCGCCTGAGGGGCTAATTACACTGGGGAAAATGGGAGATTTTATTAAATGTGTGAAGACAAAGAATAATAATGGCAGTTGACCATACAAAAGTCAAATACTGCACCTAAATAATTGTAATAACAGTAAATAAACAAAACACTATGCTAGTATTTTTATTAAATTTCTATTTATATTACGATTTATTCAATTGCGACGAAACTGTCAATGGTACGTTTTATTTTTTATTGTGGTCATAATACAGCAGTTTTAACTAACGTTGTAGGCTTATAGCGCAATAGTGTAGCGTCCATACAAAAATATTAAATTGAAACGTAAAAGAAACACTATAGACGCGCACTTCGTTAGTTAATATACTGTTTAACTCTCATTATAATGATCAAAGGACCAGAAATCCTTGAATGGCAGGACCAATTGAAATTTCAGTTTATTCAATCTTAAATTGATCATAATTTTTACCTTTTTACTTCCAGCAAAATTCAACGAATCCTTATTAATAGATAAACATCATAAAAACCTTCTACACGTAAACGGTTTTCTCAAAGATGTGCAGAAAAAACTACACGATAAATCAGTATTAATAAAAGGCAACTACAAAAATGAACCAACAAGAGACGAAGAGTTTCTTTACGACGACATCACTAATTGGCGGAGGAGCGAAGCCTCGGGGATAGACCAAACAGACCAGACTCCAAATGAAAATAAAAACCTTTCAGCAGATTTTAATCCCTCTCCATACCATTCTGATCGTTCACAAGGTCTATTGCACTGGTTGCCACCTCTCTTTCCAGGTTTTAAAGAACCATTTCCTGCTTTAGTCATACCTCGGCCATCATCCCCTTTATTACCGTTGATAAATCCTCCAAGGCTCCCGTATCGTGGATACCTATTAAGACCAGTCTATTCGATGTATCCTGGACTGCCTCCTAGATTTCTTTCAGACTATAGATACCAAAATATTTATTTAAGACCACCTGCTCCTTATATGCCAAGTCCTATTTATGCACCAGGTCCAACTAGACCTAAAAGACTTCCATTTCTTTATGCAGTAAACCAATATCTTCAAAAAAATCCCTACCTGATGAAATCTCTTCTTCCAGCTATTTCTCCACCTATTTCCGATCTAGCAGTAAGTCCGACGTTCCCTCCACCGTTTACAACTCCTTCTTCAACTATATGGACCTCAACTGTAGGGGACAATGCGAAGATTAATGAAGAAATTTATAATCCCTCAAAAGACCAGTCAGCACCCGACTGCAGCGAAAAGACCACAGTGCCATTCACTCAGGATGAGCATGGATCCCTTAACGTGCTTCTTCCAGAGCAGGATGAAATAAAAGCTCAAACGAACGACCCTGATAAGAACTGGCCGTCCACTATGGCTGGAGATGTGCTGTATGGAAGTTTGTATCTATATTATTATCTGTTATTTAATTTAACTCTTTATCGATGTTCTGCTCTTACTTCAATCTATTTGTGGTTGCTGCAGTGTTTTTTTTAAGGCTCCGTACCTCAAAAGGAAAAAACGGAACCCATAGAGGATCACTTCGTTGATCGTCAAGGTATCAGGTTGAAATTAATATCAAATAAACCTATTTACTTTCTTTCTATCAAATAGGAAGGTCTACGGTCCCTTGAAGCTCTAAAAAAATCAAGCTTAATGATAAAGCAAGGTAGGTATAATGTCTTGCGCGGTCGCTTTTTTGGATTAGGTACATTCTAGATTTGGTCGGGTTACCCCACGCATTCATAATTTTTTTCGATTATCTCGTTAATTAATTAGTGTACAAGTCTGAAATTTCATATGTAAACTCAAACTCAAAAAAACTCAAACTCAAAGCATTTATTTCAATTAAACCATTTACAGGCACTTTTGAATTGTCAAGGGGTCAGTCAGTCAGAAATATGAAGCTAGTTGCCCATTCCAAAGCGTAGGTTCCTATGGTGAAGAACGGGCAAGACACTCCATGGACACTCTTTAAAAAAAAATATTTTCTTACAAAATATTGTTTACATCATTCATGTTGAAATTATACATGTGAGAACAATGTAGAAAGACGTGCACGTAAAAAGCGTCCGTAATAAAAAGATAAAAACGATTCAAAAATTTAAAATAAGCCGTGGCAGATAAGAGATGACCAGTCCCTACTGACGGCGCCCGTTCACAAACATGACGCATGGATCATGTATATAATTCATGTAGATAATATATATATAATTCATGTATATAATTGAACTGTATTTCTAATTATTGATGTAAAATTCAGTTACCACTACTGCAGTAAACTCGGTTAATTGGTGGTCAAATAACTCAGCTGCGCGCCGTGGCCGGAACATCATCATAACTTTTAATTACGTATAGGATACTAATGAAACTTCAGTACCATTTATAGACAGTAATTACTTATATAATAAGGTTTAAGTTTAGTCTTTGGGGTGCATAATGGAAGTGCTAGGACCTAATATAGCATATTTTCTATTTACTAAAATAACTTCAAAACGGTGCATTATAGTGGATTCGTTTATTGCGTAACAAATTATAACTAATTAGCCAGGATCTCATGTACAAATATTACAATCATTCGTATAGTCAATTCCGAGATACAGCAATCGTGCAAACGTTACTCCAGCAGGATTTTAAATATCTTCGCAACCATAGCAAATACAAATACAAATTAAGTTTTACCATTTATTTCAAATTGATATCTTATTATTTAGATAAGTTTTATTTCAAAATATCCATTAGAAAACAAAAGATCTGGCTGGGGTAACGTTACTTCAGCCGGAAGTGTTTTTTATCAAATAATTAAAAAACCATCAGCTTACCAAATTTAAAAATCTGCTTACCAATTACAGAAGCTGTATTTCTAATTATCTATTGCACTTAGATGACGATTTTCGACATTATCTGGCTGGGGTAACGCACACTACTATAGGTACACATCTGCCCAGCCCTTCGGGGAATACAGGCGTGATGTTATGTGTTGAAATTTACACTGAGCGTGAAAATAGCCGCTGTAACAACAAATAACAAATATTGTAGTGGTAAATGTTGTACGGTGGTACAAAACCCGTCGTGAGTGAATCCGTTTCGCACCTTGTTTTTTTAACCTGGGAATCTTCTAATTATTGGAGATATTGAAAGCTCCAACTATTTTGTCGTTAAAAAAATGTTTTAAATTATATAACTTAACTTGAAATGCCATTAGTACAATGCATCCTAACGTACATTGTACACTAATTCACTGTGTATACAATGAGCTCCATGTCACCCACATACAATATTACACTTAATCACCCACACGTACATACACTCACCTCTTCACCTTAATATACCTTAATAGACTTCGTCTAAGACAACCATGGCTTAAATGGTTCTAAATTGTCTGTACTATCTTCGCCTTAAATCTTTGCACCCAGCTTCCAATCACCCTGTATAATTATTTCTTTACAGAAATCACGGTACAGAAGCCTTCATCAACACCTTTTCCGAAGCAACGTTACCTCGACTTGATGGAGCAGCTCGATGAAGGCTACATGATGGTGTACATATTAGAGCTGTGCAGAATGGTCGCCGTGAAGGACAGGCGGGATGTGCGAGAAGTTCTTCACTATACGCATGTGATCTACAAAAAGTACGTGCCATACTACTTAGTAGTTATTTCTGGGGTTGTCCACGCCATCTTCATGAATCCAAGACGCAACACATACAATCAAACGCGGCGCACGCCATCTAGCGTTGAAGTGAAGAAAACTTTCATCAATTTCGAATCCGGTCGTTCCTTCGGTCGGTCACATTCGACCACTCACATTCGGCTCATTCACTCGCGCCTCCGTTCAAAATTTTGTACTGTAGGTATTCATTCCTTCCATTTTTTACAAACCGCCGACTGCAAGCATAATGTTGTCAACCAATACGAATTTTTATACAATACATAACTATTACTAAACAACTCGCTTTATTTCTGAAGAACAAACCTGATCCTGCACAGAGGTGTACTCAAGATTTAGAAAGAAGCTCAACATATTGGATCGTGTCAGGAACACCACGCTGCGTTCCATAACTCAAGTAGCGGATGTTGGATAAAAAACAATCGAAGTGGGAGCGGGCTGGCCACATCGTAGTGTCGTACGTGGAGATGGGCAAAGATCATCACTCACCGGACGTTTGAGGATCCCAGCATCTCCTAGAACCAAAAAATTCGAAGTAATAATAGCAGAATCAACGCAGAGTTGATTTGTTGATGAATTTTCCCCAATCTACGTATTTTTATCTCTCTTGACTTAGATTTTGTTTCAAATCAAAAATGGAGAAAAGGCGTCATTGTATGTATACAGGGTGTTAAAGTAATTGCGTGCCATAGCTTAGGGGTAGGTTCAGTAACGATAATGGAAGCCAGAAAAAAGAAAAAAAAAAAGAAGATTTACTTGGAATTGTACGTACCTACCTAGTTGCCTATCCTTCACCCGGCGTTATTGTTAGTGTTCGGGCGTAGGTATTTCATTGCGTTCGATAGTAAGGAGGTAACTCTAGGAAATTATTAATTAGCATTTGAACAACGAATTTCAAAAAATTACATACCGTCGTAGAGCCTCGTAGCGTTAGTTCGATTCGCGTTCGATAGTAGGTAGGTAAGTAATTAAAGCATTTAAGCAAATAAAATAATTTTTTAAGTGTTTTTTTTTGTTGCTTCCTTTTTCGATACTAAACCTACCCTTAAGCTATGGCATGCAATTACTTTCTACTATGTTGTTGTCTTCTTTCTTTTCTTTTCTAAAAGACCTGAAAACACAAATCTTGCATCTCGCAATTACAGTTTATCGCATGATCGACATCAAACTTCCGACTTCAACCATTGGGCAGTTGCCCGTCAGACACGACGCCCGTCTGGTTCCCTCTTTTCTATAGAGGATGAGTGAACTTTACACCTTGTTCCTCATGCCTCTTAATTGGTGACCCCGAGTATGAACGTCAGCGCGGCCTTCGTGCAACTACTTCAGCGTGACGTCATAATCATCATCACTCCCGCAAGCTTTCGCGAGGCGAGTCACACAGACAGCCAGCACCCTCGGCTTCAACGGGTATCCTGACCACCAGCATGCAGCGAACGCGCATTCCTGGTCATCACCCTCAGCCTCATCTCCCCGACTCGCTAGGGAATCACCGCAACCACCACAATCACTGCAATCACCACAACCGCCGCAATCACCGCAGACAGTTCCGACTCACCGCAAACTGTGCGGCATCCGGTTGCGATTCACTGGAACCTCCACTGGTACTGTGAAGCATCGCAAGATACAAGACTCAGCCCACTATCGACCTCCGGTCTCCGGAGGGGAGTGATGTAGCGGTTACACCGCCACATACGAACTACGCATCAAAAGGCCTGGCGTGACACAATACCCTAACGTCACACAAATCCTGCATTGCGCAAATAGAGTTTACCGCGTGATCGACATATACAATATGTATATGTATATATCGCAGTCATCTGGTTGAATCTGCTATTTGATTGAATGACTAGCGCGTTCATTAAATGCCCGGCATCCAATTAAATTGCTGAAAGACAACTAGCCAAGTCATTGAGCACAACGTTTAGCCAGATGGCTGAATGTCGTGTAGTCATTCAGTTAAACTGCGTGAAATAGGTTAAGTTCGGTTAGAACTATGACCTACCGCGGCAGCGGCCGGCGAGCGCTATTTCCGAGTTGCTCACAGAAATGTTTTCACCATTTGAATCACTTGGCTGAGTCTTGGTCAGTCATCTTCAAAGGACTTTCAATACGCCAAGTTGTTAAACGTTGAATTAAGTATCGGCCTAGGCATCCAATTGGATGCCGGCTTTTAATGAACGCCTAGGCGTCCAATTAGCTGGCTAATTTAACCAGATAACTGCGACATATACAAGCTCCCGACTTCAACCATTGGGCAGTTGCCCGCCAGACACGACACCCGTCGGGTTGGAGGATCCTCCCTTTTCTATGGTGGATGAGTGAACTTTACACCCTGTTCTTCACGCCCCTAAATGCATATAGTTTTAATTGCTAAATTATGACATATACCAAAATTCACTGTGTCCACGTGGTGGATTACGGCTAAGATATTATGGCCCACTCCCTCACAGAGAAGAGGCCTGAGTGCCACCAGTAGGACCATTGTAACGGGTGATTTTTTAAGAGGTATAGGATTTGATTTAAAAAAAAAACACGAAAAATTTGATAAATTTGATGAAATCTTTATTGGAATCGATAGAACGATCAATATAATTTAATGTTTGAAGATAATTTCATGCAAATGCTGGCCGCGGCTCCGGCATTGGCAAATTTGGAGGAAGATCCACTTTTTTATCGATAAATTGTGTTCAGCGACGAAGCTCATTTCTGGTTGAATGGATATGTCAATAAGCATAATTGCCGCATCTGGAGTGAAGACCAGCCAGAAGCATTGCAAGAGCTACCACTGCATCCCGAAAAATGTACTGTTTGGTGTGGATTATGGGCCGGCGGCATCATCGGGCCGTACTTTTTCAAAGACGACAATGGCCGAAACGTTACTGTGAATGGCGAGCGCTACCGTGTGATGATTGGCGATTTTTTTTTGCCCTAAATGGAAGAATTGGACATGCCTAACATGTGGTTTCAACAAGACGGTGCCACATGCCACACGGCACGCGAAACAATGGCCCAATTGAGAGCCGCCTTCGGTGAACAGTTTATCTCACGTTTTGGGCCCGTCAATTGGCCGCCTAGATCGTGTGATCTAACGCCTTTGGACTATTTCTTGTGGGGCCATGTTAAGGCTCATGTCTACAGGGATAAACCAGCAACGATTGACGCACTGGGAGCCAATATTAAAGCATTTATTCGTGATATACCGGCTGATATGTTGGAGAGAGTGTGCCGAAATTGGGCCTTGCGAATGGGCCATCTAAACCGGAGCCGCGGCCAGCATTTGCATGAAATCATCTTCAAACATTAAATTATATTGATCGTTCTATCGATTCCAATAAAGATTTCATCAAATTTTTCAAATTTTTTGTGTTTTTTTTTGAAAATCAAATCCTATACCTCTTAAAAAATCACCCGTTATGAGTTAATTATGTTTACGTATTTTTTTTTCTTACAGTTTGCGGGACACTGGCCGGCTCGCTTTGATCGGAGACCCGCTTGAAACTGTCATTAGGAAACTGTCAATAATAAAGTCAGGAAAAGATATAGATCTCATTCGCAGTAAGTTCATCGTCATCATCATAATCACCATCACTGAGCTGACAGACGTCATGCTGGTCATAACTCCCTCAAACGTTGCCACAACGAGCGGTCTTGCCATGTGCTTCACGTATCCAGCATATTCCAAGTTTGCTTTTGGCCTCGTACTGGATTTTTCCATTTGTGTGCAATTAATCTTCCTGTGTGAGTCTCAATCAACAATGCATTTTCTTTCTTTTTATGTACCTATCGTTATAAATTTAAATTCTGACTGAAGTCTAAAGCTAGAGTTTCGTAAGACTGCGGTGGACGCCACATAACGTCCGCAAATTACTGTCGAATGACGTCACTGAAGCGTTTTTAGTGAAAATAAGTTGGTACGTTTCTCTAGACAGCGTTTTTTGACACCACAAGCTATATGTAAGGGGCCATGATGCTAAATGGGGATATATTTGAGCGTCGTGGGGACCTATTGTATTTTGAAGATTAGATAACTTGATTTTCGCCAAAATGACAGATTGCTGTTTTTATTTCTATACGACTCGGATGGTAGAAAAAAAAAAAAGGTCATGTCCCTTTTACCGGTCGGGAAAGCATCAAGGTATAGGCTTTCAAAAATGTAAATAAAAACGGGTTGCACTCCGGGAGTGCCGGCAGAAGTGAAAACTTGAATATTAACTTTTTGCATTTTTCCGTCTTACGAATTTTCGATCAGGTCACGTGTCCTGACGCGAGTTTAACATTTTTTACCCATCACAAAAAGAGTGCACAACGCCGCTAAAGAAGTTTTCACTTCAAAAACAGTCACATGGAAATACTCGAGCGTGTCAGATATTAATAGTGATGTGTCTCTGATGATGGAGGTATGTTAAACTGCCGGTTTACATTGTGGGGGTGGCCGTACGGAAAGGTAAATAATGGGGACAAAAACATTTCGAGCGCGTCCTTTTTTTCAGAGAGGATGTTAAGAGGGAACAGGGGCTGCGAGGAATTTGAAAAATAGGTATTTGAAGAAACTATTGCAGTCGCGCTGCGCCCGAAAATACCGAGTTAAACCCCGTAAAGTGCGATAGGGACAACTGCAGCTCAGACCGATTATATCACAAATTTTTTGACGAAAACGATGTTTGGCATTCTCCTTTTTTCTCCTCGAAAACTAAGCCGATTTGATAATTTTTTACATTAAAATTTTAAGAAAGAGTATGTCTAGGTTCCTATTATTTTCTTTTATGCTAAAAACTTTTCCGAATTAGTCTGGTAGTCCTCTAATCACGGCGGTAAAAATGGGATTTTTTTGTAATTTTGGAGGGTCATAGTTTCCTTACTTATTAATTGCTGAAAAAAAAGGAAATGACAGGGACATGCCTATAGAGACCCTGATTATATACAAAAAAAAATGACAGCTCTAGAGGCATTATTCAGGAAGAAAAACGGGGAATACGTTTGTATGGAGAATCGCGGGCCCTGTTCCCTCTTAAGTGAACCCGAAAGAAGTCACCATTTGAAAGACTGACGATTCGGCTTGCTATCCTAATTGTGCTGACCCATAATCTGACGATTATTTAGAGGCATATTCTCAAAATTACGGCATGAAAAAAAAACTATTTTCTTATTTCAATCACTCAATGTCACAAATAAAGTACACGGCATATAGCATGCAAGTAAAAAAAATATATTTATATCCGTTATAATAGGTACTTATTCAGAGAAAAATAGAAAATAAAAAATAAAATATTAAAAATATTTTTTTATTAAAATCTCCATCTTCATCCGAAGAATCCCCCTAAATGTATATGTCGGCGTCACATTGTAAACAACACGTGCATCGGGCTATGGCGCACTATGGCGCCGTAGCGCGCTACGACATTCTCCCACCTCCTCGCTGCTGGGCGGAGTTAGTGATCGCTACGTCGTAGCGCGCTACGTCGTTGCCCCACCTACAATACTACCGTATAAAAGAGTCCGCACGGCGGCGAAATGGCATTCTACAGAAATATTCATAGCAACCACTACACAGACGCAGCTTTGCTGCGTCAAATGCCTAGGCCGTTTTAGGCCCACCTATTGAGAGGACCCGCAGTGGCGGGCCGCCGTATTGCATCCGCGGGCGAGGGGCGACGCTCCGACCCCGCTCGCCACGCCCCCTTGCGGGGGCGTCGCGACGTCTTACACTCGAAATGGCATTCTGCCTTCAGGCGTTGCCCGGTGCACAGGTTGTATTGATCTCAATTATTGTTACTCTGCCTCTCTGTACATTGTTACTATTTTGTGTAAACTAAGCTATTACTGGGTGTCATGGCTATTTGTGTCTTGAAACTGATTAAGTGTAGTTTCGTGTAAAATTAATTGATTAAATAATTTAAAAGAAAATCTAAATTCTTATTATTTAAAGAACCTCTTTTATTTTACAATATATCTGATCCTGTGCCTTCATCAGAAGTGGGATCAGACCCACTCCCACCTTTATCTGTGACTGCCAGTAATTTAAAACAGGAACAAATGTAATTTTTTTTCGGCTAGTATGGAATCAATTATTAAAAAAAAAAAAATAGCAGATAATATGACACCTAGCTACATAGACACCCAGTACGTAGTCAATGCTGGTTCCTTTCGATCCTGATGCACCTGAAACCGACATGATCAACTGGTGTGCGTTAAAATCAAGCCAGATAATATTTCATGGGTTGGTGTTAAGGAAATGCTGGTCTTTAAATTTTCCAAATCCATGACAATGAAGGATTTCAAATTGATAATATAGTCGAGGCAGGAATGCGAATTTACTGGGAAATGTACTAACCGGTTTTGGCATATCTATCCTGTCACAGTGCAATGACAAAATTTGGCCTAAACTCAATTCTGTCGTTATAAACGATAAGAATCAACTCTTCCGCATACTGCGCAGCTTTTCATTAAAGAGAAGAATTGAAGAACCAGGTACGTCTGAATCGTACACGAAAATTCCCCGTCCGTCAACACCATTTCGGAGAAATTGCAATTCGATCGGTTCTAATAACGTTAATTGCTCACTCCAAATAAAATTCCCAACCATGATACAAAACTGTCTTCTAGATGTTTACATAATTCGAGAAAGTTCTTCGCCTTTCGCGAGTCCCATATTATTAATTAAAAAAAAAGGGACGGTAGCGATCGTATGTATGTGTGTTGATTACCGGGAACTTAATAGCAATACTCGACCAGACTATAAGCTATCCTTTACCACTAATTAGTGATCAAATCGATAAGTTACATGGGGCCTGTTTCTACTCTAATTTGGATATGGCCACTGGATTTCACTAATTTGCGTCCATAAGGAGTCTATAGAAAACTGCTTTTGTTATACCTTCGGGTCAATTTGAGTACCTAACCATGCCGTTTGTTTTACAAAACGCTCCACAGGTTTTTCAAAGGGCTATAAATACTGCACTTAAACCTCCTTAATCAGAGACCGTTTAAGAAGAGTTGGTTCGTTTAAATAGATAACTTTAAAAAAATGTTCATTTATGAAGACAAAAATTGAATATCTGGGTATCGTAATATCCTCTGGAGATGTTGGACCAAGTCCTCATAAGGTTCAAGCCCTAAAAAATATCTCTCCTCCAAGCACTGCTACTCAGGTTCATCAATTTACAGGCCTGGACACATATTTTCGACAATTTATTCCAAATGTCTCAAAATTGATTAAATCTTTGTATCTTCTAAACCGCGGTCCAAAAGGTTACTATTTGGACCTGTGAACATAATGACGTACATCAGAAAATAGTAAAATATGTCGTTTCTCAGCCAGATAAAAAAAAAAAAAAAATAATTGACCCTTTACCCATCGAACTCCACACTGATGCAAAAAGTGTAGGATATGGGGCTAAACTAGAAAAGAAAAAAAAAAGTCTACCTCATGTTGTCGCTTATTTTAGTCAGAAAACCATAAGTGCTGAAAGTCGTTATCATTCGTATGAATTGGAAACATTAGCCGTAGTTAAATCTGTGGAACATTTTCGACATTACCTGTATAGGCGTAAATTTACGGTTTTTACTGACTGTAACGCCTTCAAGGCCTCTCATTCCAAAAAGGACATTACACCTAGAGTACACAGGTAGTGGGCAATTTTGCAGTCGTATGACTTTGATATCATTTATAATGAGGGAAAAAATATAGCACATGCTGTCTTTCTTTCACGTAATCATGCTGACACATCTTTCACTCATAAACCAGCTAAAATTGTAAATTTGGTTGAACTAGAGAGGTGTTGGTTATCTGTAGAACAACGTGATTCTGAAATATCAGACATTATTTCCAAATACCGTTCAAATTACTTGCCGTCTGAAATATCACACACATACGATTATTAGACAGGGCATACTTTATCGTAAAATCTAACGTAATAAAACCACTAAATGGTTACCAATATTGCCACACTCTTTAACCTGATCAATGATTAATCATGGGCACAGCGAAATAAAACACCATGGTTATGAAAAAAACGCTCTATAAATTATACGATCCTTATTGGCTCAAAAAAAATGTTCAAAATTAAAAAAAAAAAAATAGATTGTTTGTAACAGCAGTCAGCGAGCAGCGAGCAGCGAGCAGCCTGTGGGTGAACTATACGCAAAAACAGTACAGCGCTCTACGCGTCCAATACAATAATGCATTCAGGGTGCTGTTGGGGCTGCCTCGCTTCTGTAGCGCTTCGGGGATGTTCGCCGAAGCGCGCGTGGATTGTTTTTATACAACCATGCGCAAGCGGTGCACATCCCTGGTGCGCAGGGTGCGGGTCAGTCCGAACAGTATCCTGAGCACCTTCGCCCAACGATTCGACTGCCAGTACATGTATCATTGTGACATGGTACATGTACGGGCTAATGTGGAAGTATTGTTTTAATTGTTTGACTTGTAATTGTATTGTATTGTATTATTGTATTTAATTGTATTAGTTTGTTTTATAATTGGTCCGTGTTGACTTTTAGTTAAATAAATAATAATAATAATAATTAAAGAAAATTAAGAGGTGTGTTTGTAAGGTTTCCAAAGGTCCGTCGGGTGCCCAGCAGGACCATCTGTATCTAATCCCTAAATTGCCCATTCCATGGCATACAATTCATTTGGATTTAACTGGCAAACTCAGCCGAAAAAGCGAGCGTAAGGAGTATTGTTCCGTGATTATTGATGGTTTTACAAAATTCGTCTTGTTAGAGCATACCTTAACCCAAATGCATCTGATGCTATTAAATCACTTAAAAATGCAGTGAACTTGTTTGGCACTCCTAAAAGAATAGTTGCATATCGTGGTAGGTCATACGACAATGCTGAATTTAAGAATTTTTGTAAAGATAATCATATCATATTATAGCCACTGGTTCCAGTAGGGCAAATGGTGAAGTCGAGCGTATGCTCACTATAGTTGAAACATATTCGGACAGCTTATGGCAAGATCATGTAGGCAATATCCAATTAACTCTCAATAGTACTCGTTGTAGAGTAACAGGGTTCACGCCCTTGGAATTAATGTTTGGTATTAAGGGCAGTTCATTAAGGATATCAAGAGTATCAAGACTAATAATCCTGATGAAGATAGGTTAAACCTCGAAACAATTCGATCCGATGCTTCTGCTAGTATAAAAAGCTGGCTCAATATGACACAGGTCGATTTAACAAGGGTAAAGCTATAGTTAAACCTTTTTCAGTAGGTGACTCTGTCTTTGTTAAATGCGAAGAAAGACACCAAACGAAACTAGACCGTAAATACAAAGGCCCCTTTAAAATAACCGCTATTTTGGAAAATGATGGGTACGAATTAAAACACATTAATGGAAACCATAGAGTCTACAAATACTCTCACGAAAACTTGCGAGAAGTACCCCGTCAGTCATTTTTTTTGGAAATCGCAGAAAATTATGATGAGGATGACGTGTCGGCGGATAATAACAACACAGAGGTTCTTGTTCACGAGTCTAGGCAACATATTAACTTTGATGATATTCAGTCTACTAATAGTGATACTATCTCTGCCAATAATAATACCATGTCTGCCAATAGTGATACCTCTGTCAATAGTGATACCATGTCTGCTAAAAGTGACACTATATCTACCAGTTCTCATAATAATGCAAATTGTAGAGACCCTGGTTTACGTGCTGTTTCAGTAGAATTTATTGGCCCTGAATCAATTAAGCTAAAGGAGCAATACTTGTTCGGCCTAGCTAGATCCGGTCCAGTTTAACTGAAGGGATACACCTGAAGGGCAAAACTATTGCCGGACCAGGGGACTGATCTTGTAGGGTCAGAAGTTGACCGGACCAAGCCTTGTAGAGTCATAGCTGACTGGACCAAGTGGTCAAATATCTGGAGGGTCAGAAGTTGACCGGACCAAGCCTTGTAGAGTCATAGCGGGCTGGACCAAGTGGTTAAATATCTGAAGGGTAGACCGGACCAGAAACAATAGCAGGATGACCAAACGGTACTTAATCAGTTTTTCATGTTCTAGATGTGGCATTGTGGGCTAAGCGTGCGAGGACGTCCGCACGTCAGCATGGCCGTGTCGGCGTCACATTGTAAACAACACGTGCATCGGGCTATGGCGCACTATGGCGCCGTAGCGCGCTACGACATTCTCCCACCTCCTCGCTGCTGGGCGGAGTTAGTGATCGCTACGTCGTAGCGCGCTACGTCGTTGCCCTACCTACAATACTACCGTATAAAAGAGTCCGCACGGCGGCGAAATGGCATTCTGCCTTCAGGCGTTGCCCGGTGCACAGGTTGTATTGATCTCAATTATTGTTACTCTGCCTCTCTGTACATTGTTACTATTTTGTGTAAACTAAGCTATTACTGGGTGTCATGGCTATTTGTGTCTTGAAACTGATTAAGTGTAGTTTCGTGTAAAATTAATTGATTAAATAATTTAAAAGAAAATCTAAATTCTTATTATTTAAAGAACCTCTTTTATTTTACAATATATCTGATCCTGTGCCTTCATATACATGACATAAAATTGTATTTTAATGACGATAATGGCTTGTGGAAATCGTCAGATTATATTTTTCCCGGTATCCTAGAAATATTTCCTTCAAAATAAATATAATAAAAATGACCGCGCTCCAGAATGTCGATGTGACATTTTTTTTTATTGCATGTTTCTTAGACTCCCATTCTCTGACGTCACGCTCAAATCGTCTGATTATTGAAATGCACACTTTTCAGTATCCAATTAACCCACCATACCTTAATCTGACGCACTCGAGTATGTCTAACTGTTGATTTTTTTAATCGTCACGGGTCCCCTAGACGCGTGGCTATACTCAACAGGGTGCAAGGTATCCCCCTTATGTTGAGCTGCCACGCTTGAGTAAATCCCAAAATCCCCTAATGGCCTCCCCTACTATTACGCGAGCTAAACTAAGTATGAAAAAAAACCGGCCAAGTGCGTGTCGGACCACGCACAATGAAGGGTTCCGTAGTTCGAATGAATTTATCGTAAGAACAAACTTAACTTTGTAATTAAAAAACATGTTCTCCCATACGGAATATATGGGAGAACATGTTTTTGCAACCGCAAATTTAAGTTGGTCGATTATTACTCGTAAATTTGTAAAGCCCACTTAAGTGTGATAGTTTTCTATTAAACTTCGGTATATATTAGTACTAATACCGTGACATTTAAATTTCTAACTACAACCGTTTAGTTGGTAGAGGGGGGGGGGGACACTTGACTCTAACGAAAATTGGTACTTTAAAGCTTGATAAGTCACGAACGATTTACTTAATCAAAAAACGGTCTTCACAAACCCCTAATATTTTTGAAAGACCTATCCAACGGTATGAGAAGACCGAAAAAAAAAATATCATCCCCACTTTACATGTAGCGGAGGTACCCACATGTAAACAATTGTTTTTTTCAAAATTTTATTTTACCACTTTTTCGGCGTCATTAACTTGTAGACTCATGCCAAATTACAACTTTCTAGTACCAATAGTTTTTGAGCTAAATCGCGGACAGACAGACAGACAGACGCAAATGGCGAAACTATAAGGGTTCCTTGTTGACTACGGAACCCTAAAAATTGGCTAGCTAAACTTTCATACTAAGTGGAAACTAATTTAGTTTAGCTGGCGGTGGACGGCTTGCATTACTGCCGCATTCGAGAAAATGACTTAAAATAATTATTAATTAATAATTGAAAAATAATTATGGACAAGTTTTTTTTTTAAATACAACGCGATACAATGGCATAGGACACTAGCGCCGCGTCTATCGAACTTAGTGATGGCGCGGTAAGATTGAAATCTTTTCAATCTGTTATATTTTTTACTGACAGCCTTCCAATAATTAATTAATTAATCATTAGAAGGCTTTTTTTTTTTGGGTGGGAAATCATCAAAATGACTTCTCCCGCTCTGGGCGGAGCGGGAGACTCTTACTGACTAAAATCCATCCGTGTTCCTTCAGTTGCCTGTACGTTGCCAGGGGCCATGGTATCCCTTTCGGAATTTCCCGCGATCCTGGCAGGCATTGGTACCATCGGACCCCTTCACTCGCTGACATTTCTTTGACTCGGACGTGGAACACAACGCGCCGTCGACCCGGGCCTGGTCCTTACCGGACAGCGAGCTACGCATTGCTCACCGCCCGCAAGCCCGCGCCTACGGTGGCCGGGAATCGGCCTGCGATTCCCGACGCCCAGGGCGTCTCCTCCTACGGCGGTTAGGGGCGTGAGGGCGCGAATTTTGCCTCTCCCTCACGCGTTCCGCCTCCTCCTTCGCGAGCATTACTGCTTCGCAGAAGGAGGTGACGGCCTCCTATGCCCTCTCGCTCCGTACCATGGCCTGGACCAGGGCGGGACGCGAGAGATCCCGCCACCTATAGCCTCCACGAGGACACGGCGATGCTCTGCCCAAGCCGGGCAGACCTCCACCGCATGCTCCACCGTGTCCTCCGGGCGTTCCACGCAGTGATGACACCCGAGCGTTTCCTCCCGCCTTATCCGAAACAGGAACCTCCCGAAAAAAACAACCGTGTCCTGTGAGGACCTGCGTCAGGCGGAAGATGAGGACGCCGTGGCGCCTCTCTAGCCACTCCACAAAGATGGGACTTATCGCCGCAATAGTGGCGTGCCCAATAATTGGAAAGCTGTTAATAAAAAAAAAGAGGAGTAAAAAAAAAAGAAAAGTGTTATCAATGGCCGTAGAGGCAGCTCCGTACTATGTGCTCAACTATGTCGGGGTTGGCTTACAATCTTATCGGATGCAGCTGAATACTAGTAGGTATGTTACATGGAGCGACTGCCTATCTGACCTCCACAGCCCAGATACTGGGTAACACGATACTTACCTACTTCATAATCAGTCATTAATTTTAATTCACCAGCCAGCCAGCGCATATAAAGGAGATAGGGGTTAAGTAGATGACGATTATTGATTATTTTTAATATTGAAATGGTTCTCTCCATCAGCCTACGCATCAATGATGTTCCACATGCTGTTACAAAGGAAGGAGACGTTGTCTGCAGAGGTCAACTCCATCATTGATGAGGCTGGCTTGTTCTATAACGATGACGAAGGACACCGCCTCTTATACTCCTTGAAGCAGTTTGAGGATTATCCTAAAAGTGAGTGGACCGTGATCATAAAAAATCAATCAATCAATGCATTTAGGATGCTGGTGGGGCTGCCCCGTTTCTGTAGCGCGTCAGGGATGTTCGCTGATACGCATGTACCTAGATTGCTTTCACGCAACAATGCGTAAAACGTGCGCTTCCCTGGTGCGCAGGGTGTGGGGCGGCTCCAACAGAGTCGCCTGGACTGTGTATACGTGGGTCACTGTTGTGCCGTCTCTCATGGGATGTCGCGACAGTGACCAACCGTGCATTGTTTCGTGAATGTTTTCTTTATGTTTTGTGTAGTGTCTGTGATTACTAACATAGTCGTAATTTTTACTAACAACCCTTGTTGAGTCTTGGTTACTTTATTAAAGAAAAATTCTATTCTATTCTATTCTATAAAATGTATCTGGCTACACAGGGTAGATTTTTAAGACAAGGCAGTAAGGGCACACTGAAACAACTAGGGCTGCGCAGGGTAGGCTGCACAGGCCGTTAAACGAAAAGTACTAGTTAGATTGTAAAACCGCTTGAAAAGTTATTAGTAGGTTTATTAAGAACACGGCTAGGTCGCGGGTAAGGTCCTGAGTACTGTTCTGAGCACAAACACGAGGCGGTAGACTGCAGAGGCCTGTCCGCACAGGTCACAGATAGGTGAGGAGAGACCTTGGCAGCGTGCGCAGGTAGCGTGCTGCACAACTACGCATCAACAGTGTAGTATTTGTTAGGGTCCTGCCCTCAGCCCGTACACACAGACAGACGCCAGCAAGTCAACCTACCCGAAACTGTCAAATATTCCCAATCAACGTTGAAAATCTATTACATATTGCAGTAGGTTGATATGCTGGCGTCTGTACCTTAACCGTTGTAGCTAGAGGGAAACATTCTTAGAAGACAATCATTCACTTTTTGAGTAATTGCTAATTGCATTCACAGATTTCTGTACAGGTTAATTCGCACGTTTTATTTTAATGATGCCATGTGAAAGGTCAAATTAAATAAGCTAGCGAGACGCGGCAAATCTCGATATGTTATGCTAATAAAACAAAAAATAAGAATCGGCTGTAAGCAGTAATTTCAATTATGAGTTTAGAGTATTATTTTTTTTTGATTTGCCGTCCGTAAAGAGCTAATTTAATTTGATTAACAAAATGAAACAAATACATAATTAAGATAAGTATGTCTTCAAAACTCATAATATCAAGTAACTACACAACCCATTTGAATTTAAATAAAGTTCTTGAAAGATTCACCAATCATTTTAAATAAACTTGCATTAATTTAATCTCTGGTTTCAGTAACTAAAAACAGTTATTGGCTCTGCGACAGCCTTATAGAAAGCTTCTTCATGCCGTTCCGACGCCTGTCCGGCACGAGTCGCCGTCAACGACTGATCGACTCAATCAACAGAGGCTTAAAGGAACGCTTTCCTCTACTTAAGAGAGAACACAATGAAGGAACTCTTGTTGGGAAAGGTGCGTTTGTTTTTAATCATCATCATTATTTCAGCAGTCCACTGTTGGACGTAGGCATCCGGCATCCTCCAAGCGTCAACACATCGACCGATTCTGTGCGTTTATTCCCGTTGTCCCCGTATGCCATATCCCCGTCACGGGGACAGGTGCATCACCAAGTGTGCATCTCCTCTTACAAGTCTTCTCTGTAATGGGAATTGGACCGTAAGTCTTGCGACAGAAGATCCGAGTTCCAACTATGTTACGTAACTATTATATGCTGATTATGCATGGTTCCATTGTCACCATGCTTTAGATTAGGTAGAAGTTCTTAAAACACCAACAATTCGTGAAAAAGGGTGACGATAAAAGCATTCTCTATTTCGACCAAACCTACAATGGTACAGTCAAGGAAATTAATTTCTGTGTTAGAGCCATTGTACTGCCAAAGAATGGCAGTTGTGATGTAAATAAACGGACAATTTAACCCTGCATTCCGAGTTACGATGTAATCGATTTGAGCGTGCGTAACAGTCGTACCGTTTAACGTGGACGCGATAACGTTGCGTCTTGAATCGTCATAGATGACGTCATGACGTGCGCCATCTTGCTATAACGCCGACCATGCCTTTTACTAATATCACCGTGGGCGCTGTCAAAAATGACAGTTGTGCTGTTTTGTTTTGACTCGCATCATATCTTTATACTAACGTGGCATTTTCGAAATTGTGCTTCTGGCTACCGTTTGCTACCTAAACAAAGAAGAAGAAGAAATTTGTGGTATATACACAAAGAAATATGATATGCAAGTTTTGACGTTGAGCGAGTACTGTGAGTGCGTTTACGAGCGTTCCGAATTGTTGAAAGCCCTCAGCTGTCATTATCGTGATATATCTTACTCGGAACGCCAATTATCGATGTCAGCGCTGTGAGCGATTATGTTCTAATACGGAATGTGGCCTAAGTTCACAGTCAATTTGAAAATCAATTGTTTTTCCTAACTTTACATTTATTTCCACAGCAAGCCCTAATAATGGATCCCGTTTCAAAAAGAACCGAGAGAGAAAGAGACATCGGAAACTAAAGAATAACAATAAAAATTTAAATGCAAAGCAATACATCAAAGATATAGACTTTATGGAATCCATTTTGAGAACTATCATACCATTAACAAGTCATCAACCGAGGTTCAGAGGTGTTACTAAAAAACGCTTCAGAACGGATAATAGAAAACCGACAGCTGTCTACTTGAATCTAATGACTCCATCAACCAGCTTTCTAATTACGCAACATATTTTCGTAAACGATAAAGACAAATCTGTTTCATTTTGACAGTTCAACAACATTCATTGCGTTATTTACGTTGCTCTGCAGTTTTTTTTTTCGAATTTACGGAGCAATGGATTAGCAATCTGTTTCAAAACGATTCAGATTCGGATTGATTTTGCATTACGTAATTAGGGTACTGAAATAGAAAACCAAGCTACCCAAAGACAATATCACCATTTTAAGAGAAACTGAATTCCTTTGACAGAAAGATTTATAAAAGTACTAAGAAAAAAGTTAATCCTCTCCATAATTTCAGCCGAAAGGCGTCCACTATATGACATAAGCCTCCCCTAAGCGTTTTCACATCGACTCGATTCGATTCACCAAGCCGGTCGAAACGAGGATGGAAAGATAAAAAGCCTTTTTACCAAATGAAAGAGCGGTTAAAAGAGTCGCGGTCAAAGAAGAAAGAAAAGACAGAAGAAAAAAGCTGAGCTGTTGTTAAAGACTACTGGAAGTTCAAGCTAAAGTTATGAAGGGGTGTCATTGACCGAGAACTTGAACGAAGCATCTTTCCGTCATCATCGCTCCAGTCTAGCCTGTTCCCAACTATGTCGGGGTCGCGTTCCAGTCTAACCAGATTCAGCTTAATTTGTCATGGATCAACTTCCTATTTGACCTTCACAACTCAGTTACTAGCCAGCACTAGGGAGGTTGTTTGACGTTCGTGCTTCTGGGTACCCGTGACTGTCTAAGGAACTGACGACCGACTGTGCTTCATTTTCTAGTTATGTTACTTATATTGCACATAGGTACTCGTATAAATGTGTGTTGTAATTTGTGTTTTTTTTTAATGTTTGCACTCTCGATATTGTAAGGACCCCGCTTCGACTAACTGTCCCGTTGGTCTCGTGGTTGCAAGCGTGACTGCTGAGCGTGGGGTCCTGGGTTCGATTCCCGGGTCGGGCAAAGTGTTATAGGGTTTTTCCATTACGAATTTCTTAGTAACAGCCCGGAGTTTGGAAGTTGGCGGTGTGATACCCCCGTGCCTCGGAAAGCACGTTAAGCCGTTGGTCCTACGCCTGATCTCTCCGGTCGTGTCGGATTGCCGTCCCATCGGACTATGACAAAACATAGCATGCTATTTTAGATGTACTATTAAACAAAGATAAGCATGCTCACTTAAGAAAATATTCCTGCGAGAGCGCAGCTAGTGACAAACCACACCCCTTCCTAGTTTCCCCCAATTAGAGACAATATGCATTTGTGTGAGTAATGAACGAGTAACATAAAATTATAAGTACCTATTAAACCAAATACAAGGAACAACTGCAAAACATTTGAGATAATCCTAAGGTAATAAAAAAACGTATGGGCCGTCCTCTCATTGCCACTAAATAACAATGGGACTTAGATAATGAACTTATTTTTAATGCAGTTGCAAGAGTTGTGCGGCTTGCGGCCTTGCGGCAGCTATAAACAAAAAGCTCTGATAGCATTGTATGAACTGCGCAGAGTATTGGTTCAAATATTACTGTAATTTCCAAGTATTCCCAAATTGCCCAAGTATAAACAAACACATAGAAATTTAGATAGTTATTTACTTTTAATAAAGTCGATTATACACAAAAAATTTCAATATAAACATTTGATACCTTCATGCAGTGCCGGTCAACGCACCTATTATACCTACCGTATTCAGGGATCCGTGAGATAAAAAGTAAACAAACCATAAATGTCCGTTCAATCGATTTTGAATGTGTCGGCGTCACATTGTAAACAACACGTGCATCGGGCTGCGCTGTAGCACTATGGCACCGTAGCGCGCTACGACATTCTCCCACCTCCTCGCAGCTGGGCGGAGTTAGTGATCGCTACGTCGTTGCCCCACTTACAATACCACCGTATAAAAGAGTCCGCACGGCGGCGAAATGGCATTCTACCTTCAGGTGTTGCCCGGTGCACAGGTTGTATTGCTTTCAATTATTGTTACTCTGCCTCTCTGTACATTGTTACTATTTTGTGTAAACTAAGCTATTACTGGGTGTCATGGCTATTTGTGTCTTGAAACTGATTAAGTGTAGTTTCGTGTAAAATTAATTGATTAAATAATTTATAAGAAAATCTAAATTCTTATTATTTAAAGAACCTCTTTTATTTTACAATATATCTGATCCTGTGCCTTCATCAGAAGCGGGATCAGACCCACTCCCACCTTTATCTGGGACTGCCAGTAATTTAAAACAGGAACAAATGTAATTTTTTTCGGCTAGTATGGAATCAATTATTAAAAAAAAAAATAGCAGATAGCTACATGACACCCAGTACGCAGTCAATGTTGGTTCCTTTCGATTCTGATGCACCTGGAACCGACATGATCAACTGGTGTGCGTTAAAATCAAGCCAGATAATATTTCATGGGTTGCTGTTCAGGAAATACTGGTCTTTAAATTTTCCAAATCCATGACAATGAGGGATCATTTTGATTTAATTAAATTTCAAATTGATGATAAAGAAACCCCAGTCGAGGCAGGAATGCGAAATTACCGGAAAATGTACTAACCGGTTTTTCCATATCTACCCTGTCACAGTGCGATGACATAATTTGCCCTAAACTCAATTCTTTCGTTATAAATGATAAGAATCAACTCTCCTGCACACTGCGCAGCTTCTCATTAAAGAGAAGAAATGAAGAACCAGGCACGTCTGAATCGTACACGAAAATGCCCCGTCCGTCAACACCATTTCGGGGAAACTGCAATTCGATCGGTTCTAATAACGTTAATTGCACACTCCAAATAAAATACCCAAACATGGTACAAAACTTTCTTCTCGATGTTACATATCATAATCATGTCTTGCCTGACGAATATCTCAATGAAAACGTATTATTAGGTCGCGTCATTTTGGGGCAAGGAATATTTAGTAACGATGTAGACCGTTGTAGTTAGTAACGATGCCTTAACTTTTTCCAAAAATAAAATATCAAAGCTTAGCTCTAAATTGGAAATGCCTCTCGACATTAATTCGATTGACACAGATCTTACCGGTAAAGAAAAGGAACTTTTGATTGAAATAAATATTCCTCATATTTTATACAAAATCTTCCCACGACGCGTATTAAGACCGGGGAGCTAAAAAAAGATCTGATAAATCCAAATAAAACTGTACATAGGCGACCTTACAGGCGATTTGGGAACACAAGACAACACAAGTTTACACCGAGTTAGGGATCGTTAATAACAAGGTTCAAGAATTACTAGATGCTAACATAATTCGAGAAAGTTCTTCGGCTTTTCGCGAGTCCCATATTATTAATTTAAAAAAGGGACGGTAGCGATCGTTTGTGTGTTGATTACCGGGAACTCAATAGCAATACTCGACCAGACAGCTATCCTTTAACCGTGGTCAAAAGAGGATCCGATACAGTAAATTGGACCTGTGAACATAATGACGTACATCAGAAAATAGTAAAATATGTAATTTCTGAGTCAGTTTAAAAAAAAAAAAGACTCTTTACCCATTGAACTCCACACTGATGCGAGCAGTGAAGGATATGGATCTATACAAAAAAAAAGGCTACCTGATGTGGTCGCTTATTTTAGTCAGAAAACCACAAGTGCTGAAAATCGTTATCATTCGTATGAATTGGAAACATTAGCCGTAGTTAAATCTGTGGAACATTTTCGACATTACCTGTATAGGCGTAAATTTACGGTTTTTACTGACTATAACGCTTTAGAGGCTTCTCATTCCAAAAAGGACATTACACCTAGAGTACACAGGTGGTGGGAAATTTTTCAGTCGTATGACTGATATAATTTATAAAGAGGGAAAAAATATGGCACATGCAGACTTTCTTTCACGTAATCATGCTGACACATCATTTACTCATAAACCAGCTAAAATTGTAAATTTGGCTGAACTAGAGAGGTGTTGGTTATCTGTAGAACAACGTGATTCTGAAATATCAGATATTATTTCCAAATTCTGTTCAAATTACTTGCCGTCTGAAATATCACACACATACGATATTAGACAGGGCATACTTTATCGTAAAATCTAACGTAATAAAACCACTAAATGGTTACCAATATTGCCACACTCTTTAACCTGATCAATGATTAGTCATGGACACAGCGAAATAAAACACCATGGTTATGAAAAAACGCTCAATAAATTATACGATCCTTATTGGTTCCAAAAAAATGTTCAAACTTAAAAAAAAAAAATAGATTCGTGCGTCGTTTGTAAGGTTTCCAAAGGTCCGTCGGGTGCCCAGCAGGACCATCTATATCCAATCCCTAAATTGCCCATTCCATGGCATACAATTCATTTGGATTTAACTGGCAAACTCAGCCGAAAAAGCGAGCGTAATGAGTATTGTTCCGTGATTATTGATGGTTTTTACAAAATTCGTCTTGTAAGAGCATACCTTAACCCAAATGCATCTGATGCTATTAAATCACTTAAAAATGCAGTGAACTTGTTTGGCGCTCCTAAAAAAAAAATAGTTGCATATCGTGGTAGGTCATACGACAATGCTGAATTTAAGAATTTTTGTAAAGATAATCATATCATATTATAGCCACTGGTTCCAGTAGGGCAAATGGTCAGGCCCAGCGTATGCTCACTATAGTTGAAACATATTCGGACAGCTTATGGCAAGATCATGTAGGCGACATCCAATTAACTCTCAATAGTACTCGTTGTAGAGTAACAGGGTTCACGCCCTTGGAATTTATGTTTGGTATTAAGGGCAGTTCATTAAGGATATCAAGAGTATCTACTAATAATCCTAATGAAGATAGGTTAAACCTCATAACCATTCGATCCGATGCTTCTGCTAGTATAAAAAGTTGGCTCAATATGACACAGGTCGATCTAACAAGCGTAAAGCTATAGTTAAACCTTTTTCAGTAGGTGACTCTGTCTTTGTTAAAAGCGAAGAAAGACACCAAACGAAACTAGACCGTAAATGCAAAGGCCCCTTTAAAATAACAGCTATTTTGGAAAATGATGGGTACGAATTAAAACACTGGAGTCTACAAATACTCTCATGAAAACTTGCGAGAAGTACCCCGTGGTCAGTCATTGTTTTGGGAAATCACAGAAAATTTTGATGAGGATGACGTGTCGGCGGATAATAACAACACAGAGGTTCTTGTTCACGAGACTAGGCAACATATTAACTTTGATAATATTCAGTCTACTAATAGTGGTACTATCTCTGCCGATAATAATACCATGTCTGCCAATAGTGATACCTCTGTCAATAGTGATACCATGTCTGCTAAAAGTGACACTATATCTACCAGTTCTCATAGTAATGCATATTGTAGAAACCCTGGTTTACGTGCTGTTTCAGTAGAATCTATTGGACCTGAATCAATTAACATTGTAACAGAAGCACTTGTACATCAACCAAAGTATTGAGCTATTTGTTAATTAAGCTAAAGGAACGATACTTGTTCGGCCTAGCTAGATCCGGTCCAGTTTAACTGAAGGGATACACCTGAAGGGCAAAACTATTGCCGGACCAGGGGACTGATCTTGTAGGGTCAGAAGTTGACCGGACCAAGCCTTGTAGAGTCATAACTGACTGGACCAAGTGGTCAAATATCTGGAGGGTCAGAAGTTGACCGGACCAAGCCTTGTAGAGTCATAGCTGACTGGACCAAGTGGTTAAATATCTGAAGGGTATAAGTAGACCGGACCAGAAACAATAGCAGGATGACCAAACGGTACTTAATCAGTTTTTCATGTTCTAGATGTGGCATTGTGGGCTAAGCGTGCGAGGACGTCCGCACGTCAGCATGGCCGTGTCGGCGTCACATTGTAAACAACACGTGCATCGGGCTGCGCTGTAGCACTATGGCACCGTAGCGCGCTACGACATTCTCCCACCTCCTCGCAGCTGGGCGGAGTTAGTGATCGCTACGTCGTTGCCCCACTTACAATACCACCGTATAAAAGAGTCCGCACGGCGGCGAAATGGCATTCTACCTTCAGGTGTTGCCCGGTGCACAGGTTGTATTGCTTTCAATTATTGTTACTCTGCCTCTCTGTACATTGTTACTATTTTGTGTAAACTAAGCTATTACTGGGTGTCATGGCTATTTGTGTCTTGAAACTGATTAAATGTAGTTTCGTGTAAAATTAATTGATTAAATAATTTATAAGAAAATCTAAATTCTTATTATTTAAAGAACCTCTTTTATTTTACAATATATCTGATCCTGTGCCTTCAAATGCTATTGCCTTGGTGGCATGACAAATGGCAGCTGCAGTAAACAGTTGGTATTGTAACCACTTTTTTGCCTTTAATGCCATAAGCCTACGGAATAGAAGTCAAAATCGGTGGAACGGACTGTAGTAAAACGGTTCGTTTCAATGTCTCATCTTATTGTGAATGGAATATGGTGCGGTCGCTGCGGCATGCGGCATCACATAGGATAATGGTGAAAATTGGAGAGGCAGTGAAAGTGTTCATAAATAACCTATATCTATAGACCCGATAGAGAGAGGAAAATATTAGTGGATTAATACATATAAATTGTAGTTTGACATATTTGTTATTAGTTATTACAAATTATTTTTGTAAATACTGCAATACCAATAATACATTTTCTAAACCAAACAAACAGAAGATATGAGTACTAAAATTAATTCTTGTCAATAATAAAATAATATTCAATTCAATAACAAAGAGCTTACGCCGCGCTGGCCGTGCCCATTAAAAACTCGTCTCTTATCAGAAACAAGTGAGCATAGTACGCTCCTAGTGTGAGTGTCACACATTCTATACACGATTATACTAATACGAACACCACTAAAATACGCTTTGTGCATCCTATTGGTCAGAACTCGTTCATTGTGCGATCGAGTCGTGAGTCGTGCTATGCGATTATCGCCTTTAAGGTGAGTATGCGGAAGTTAGGCCGATAGTACCTATGACCTATTGTATACCTATGTTTCACAAATAAACTATATGATATGATATGATGTGAGGGAAGAGAGAGTGCTCCTGAGTCTGCGCACACACTAGTGCACTATAATATCTCCCGCGCGGAAGGCTAGTCTCCGTTGAGGTTGGCCGCCGCGCCGTGGCCGAAATACGGTCTGGAGGACTATATACAGGGTGTTTGGCGCATGGACCGACACAATTTTTTCAGGGATTTGGGAGGTCATTAGCTAGGTTCTAGCTAAGTTCAAAATACCTTTTAGTTTTTTTTATAATTAATTTAGAAGTTGTAAAATTTCATTAATTAAATACAAAAATTAACTTTGGAAGCTTGTAAGGAATTTTCTTGAAACCAGTTGTATAAAACAAAGATGTTTTTAGATTTAAAGGACTTTGGAGAATGCAACAAAATTTGTTTTGTGCCACTACACCCACAAACAAAAAAGTTATTTCAAATGAAAGGACACATTTTGGGATTTTTTTTCATTTTAAAAAAATAATCATATGTAACCAACCGTGACATTTGGGACAAAGGGTGTATGGGTAGAACCTAGCTAATGACCTCCCAAATCCCTGAAAAAATTGTGTCGGTCCATGCGCCAAACACCCTGTATACTGTAAGGACGCGCGACGCCTGCAATTTTATAATAGGTTGTCTGCATTTTTACCTGATTACTGCAAAACTAAAGGAGGGTTATGATTTTAACAGTCTATGTATATATGTTCAGCGGTTTTCTCATAACTCCTACACTACTCTTCGTATGTACCTATGTCTTGTTTATTACCTTTTTAGTTGACGTTTTTGTCAGTTGGGATTTAGTTTTAACCCTTTTAGGGTTCCGTAGTCAACAAGGAACCCTTATAGTTTCGCCTTGTCCGTCTGTCTGTCTGTCCCCGGTTTAGCTCAAAAACTATTGGTACTAGAAAGTTGTAATTTGGCATAGGTATACAAATTAATGACGCCGATAAAGTGGTAATTTTTTTTTTGAAAAAAACAATTATTTAGGGTACCTCCCCTACATGTAAAGTGAGGATGATAATTTTTTTTTCGTCCTTCCCATAGTGTGGGATATCGATGGATAGGTCTTTAAAAATGTTAGGAGTTTGCGAAGACCGTTTTTTGATTAAGTAAACCGTTCGTGACTTATCAAGCTTTAAAGTACCAATTTTCGTTAGAGTCAAGTGTCCCCCCCCCTCTACCTACTAAACGGTTGTAGTTAGAAATTCAAATGTCACGGCATTAGTACTTATATATAACGAAGTTTAAAGGAAAACTATCACACTTAAGTGGGCTTTCAAAGTTTGCGAGTAATAATCGACCAACTTAAATTTGCGGTTGCAAAAACATGTTCTCCCATATATTCATTGGGAGAACATGTTTTTCAATTACAAAGTTAAGTTTGTTCTTACGATAAATTCATTCCAACTACGGAACCCTCCATTGTGCGTGGTCCGACACACACTTGGCCGGTTTCTTCGCTTATTAATTTTTTATTATCAAAATTATAAATTATCTAAAACAAATACGATCAGTCAATACAAAGGGCGGCGAGCTAACCTCAACAATCAAACAAAATAACAAGTGACAGTGAAAATGACAATGCAATGCTTACGGCACTTTAGCCGGGCCGAGGCAGTGCTACTAGTATGCCGCAGATTGCGGCACTCTATACACTTCCTAAATTTTATTATTTACCTCAGATTTTACAATTTACCCTTGTGTATCAGCGATGACATAAATCAGCCATTATAGTCAATATAATCAACAAAATAGTTTTTATTAATCATTTTCCTAAATTAAATAATAAGAACAAAAACATCAATAATATGACCAAACGGATCAAGTTGGCAGGACAGCGTAATCGTAATAAGACGGTTCAAAATAAGCCATTGTTCTTCTAGTGATAGCAACCGTGGGAGTAGTCACAGCGCTTTCAAGTTTCGTTGTGTTCGTAACTGAACTAACAGTTAATTTCGCATTATAATTACCTACTTCTGTTTATTTCCTTTGTGTTATTAGTGACATTTACATTGTTGTTTGTGACTCGAGATAAGTTTTTGTTATCAATAACTGTTGAATTGACTTCATCCTTAGTAATAATAATAATAATTGGTCTTAGTAGTATAATAATTGGTCGAAGTGGATGTTATAAAATAATGGAAATTGAAATAAGTAATACTCATAATTTTAATGAAATAAAAATACCTGTAATAGTATCGCCTAATTTTGCAAATGTTTACGCATCATTATTTAATTCGGATATATCGGAACAGAATTTAAAAAAAATACTTGAACTTAATAATTTATTTTTTTATAAAGAATTGACAAAAAATATTTTGGATACTAATAATAGAGATTATTCACATTAGAAATATACATCAATAAATAAAAAATGCTGATTTTATTTACTTTTTTTAATGTAAATACAGACATTTATTATATCGTTACAAAGTATCTTTTATTCCTATACCTATTCAATTACAAGCATTCATTAACTTTATACATTGTATAATCATGTATGCGACATACCTACATTCAGTGCCGGTTTTATGACACCAGCTCCCCGGGCGATAAAGAGTTATAACCTAAACAGGATGCAAGAGCGAGCCCCAAAAATGTTTGAACCCTCCTCAGAGATGTTAATTCCTTCATACAGAAATAGGAGGATTTCTGTTCAATCCTATAACCCCTGACTATCTTAAAGAATGTTTCAAGTTCCTACATGACACACATAATAGATATCTGAGATCATCGGAAAACTTGAGATTAGAGATGCCGATGCATTCAACCAGCTTTTATGACAAATCTTTTACAGTTCAAGCAGTACGATTATGGAATGCCTTGCCCGTGTCGATAAGGCGAGCTCAATCTTTGTCCACTTTTAAAACTCTGGTAAAAAAACACTTCCTCTCTCCTTAAACATCATCATTACATTTAGTTCCTTGCTCTTGTTTCATGTTTATAGATTTATATTATAAGTATACCTATGTTTATATATTTATATGAATAAGTTTATGCTTTTTATTGTATAATGTAGATGGTACGCCGCTGACTACCTGCAGTATTGTCTCTCCTGTTACCTTTAATCCATCCAAAGGTTGTCTGTAAAAGATCGCTTTAAGCGATAAGACCGCCCATTGTGTCACCCTATGTAAAATTTCTAAATTTATGAATGTAATTTTTATGGTGTACAATAAAGAGTATTCTATCTATCTATCTATCTAGGGAGTTACTTTGTCGACTCATGTACAATACTGTCAATATAACTTGGCAGATCCGAACTTCACGCAGAAGGCTGCGCAATAACATCTTTTAGGAACCAAATGGTGACATGAGACAAGTGTGAGTAGGAGAACATGCGCGAAATGTCGCAGAGCCTATGTTCAGACCTGCCAAGTTATATGGGCCGTATTGTAGTAAAGTTTGAGGAATAGGAAAATGCAACAGAGAGAGTTCAAAAAACTTAGCACTACAATACACTACACACGCCATACCCTAACGCCGGTACTGCATACATTATTATTAAAATTAAATGATATTATAAGTACTCTAATGGATATTTCATACTGATTTAACTTCAATAAGAAAAATTTTTTTTTGGGCTCCTTCCGTATTAACTTTTATTTTATTCACATAAGCTTTGGTTTCTGCACATGTCACGGACATCATAGAGTAGGCATATACGTAATTAATGAGCTGCACTTTGCCAGTATTCATAAACTTCACCGTCAGCTGTATCTGTACTATTTGTGTAGCCCATCCGGACTTAGATGTGAATCCCCATTCAATATAGTATTTTTTAAAACTGCCACCGTCTTTGTATTTTTGAAGTATTAGATATGGAATATTGTGGTCTGAGGCTCCTGTATGGCCGCTAAGTTCACCAAAAGATATGACCTCGGTTTGCTCGTTCAAATCTTCATATTTCAGGCCCACAGTATTTAAATTTCCCACGTTGAAAGTGTACGTATGATAGTCCTCACCGCCACTTGCACACTTTTTAACTTCATTTCTCCAATCATCGGTAAAAACGTATGATTTGCACTCCACCATATATATTTTTATTGCTGATAGCCAAATAACACCGCAGAATATTAACAGTTGCATTTTTATTTCATTAAAATGAATTATTTGTTTCGTTCGCACCTTGTTAGATTTAAAGTTTTTATTCACATACAGTGTGCACTCTTCAGCAAGGAAGGGCAAAGAGCGAGAGAAAGATTATTGCAATTGCTGGAAATAAATAGGTACGTTTCTATTTAAAATATTTGTTGTTTGTTGTGTTAAACCACAGACTACTTGTAAAACACAACACTGAGCTTTATTTTTTTTATAATAATTTTTATTCATGACCATAGACTTTAGTAATGACAATGTTGCCAGATGACCGTCTCGCGTTCTCCCCAAACCTTCCCCGAAATACCCCCAAAATTCAGGTTTTGAAAAAAAAGATGCCCACAATTGTTTTTTTTTTTTTTTTTTTCCTTAGGGTTAATGAAAGATACAATTTTAAACAATTTCAGCAATATAGCTTCCAATAATTATTGAATTAGCCTCTTCACCCGCGTCGTTTGCATTTTTCCGGGATTAAAATCTGTTTAGCATCTTTGAACTGGGTTTGAAATTAAAACATCTTATGTATAAATAGATCTTATTCTCAAGATGGATTCGGCAATTGAAAATCTAATAAAGAAATTTGACAGGTTGTAGTAGGTCGACGTGCTTGGCGTCTTTAAGATGCAAAGCGTTCCATTCTTATACCACTGTGTTAGAATATATTGTACATCAGAGAAAGAACGTGTTAATTGCAAACCAAACCTTTAATTAAATAATCGAACAAAATCATGCTATGTAACCGCCATTGTACGTTTTAAGACTATAGCCAATTTTGTGAGAGACCACAGACTATGGTTCATATTAGTGATGTCACATTGTAATCTCTAATACACTGCCACTAAGTCGACATAATTGCAGACGGTCTAAAAAAAAATGCTAGCCGCGGCTTTGCCCAGACTAGTTTGTTCATAAAAATCTCCCTAATCCCTCCACACCCAGTTCTCTCCCTCCAAATATCCCCCCAAAAATATTGTCCCCCCATAACTATAAAAAAAACAAATTTGGGGATTTCCCCCAATCTGGCATCACTGAGTAATTAAAAGACAATGTCAGCTGTCATAATGACAGGTGTCATTGATTACGACGATTCGGGTTACGTTCATTGACATATATAACATGGACTTGGCATACCTACAAGAAAAACGTGCCATACCTACACTTTACTGAGAGGATAAAATGGCGTCTACTAGGGCAGCCCTTATCGATATTTCTATGTTATAATATCGCTAAAAGATTGTGAGAATGTTTTCATAATGTCACAGTACAATATTTACGGGTAAAAATACCCCAATTTATCTAACTGATGCCTTTCATTTGTTTGTTTAATTTAATTGCTTCGTCATTATTTCGCGGCTAAACAGTAGAACTTATTTTGATGTTTCCATTTTAATAGGTTGAAACCGGACAGATATTATATACTTACAGCTTTTTATCGAACTAGTATTCTGTAACTGATTTCAGTCCATTGTATACCATGCAACAAGTTCATCTCATTGCCGATATATCTATGTACATATATACACACTATACATATAGCTCATAGGAAGTGTGCGATGACGATGACACGAGTTTCACGCTTTTTATTCACCCAAAAAGTACACATATATACACAGTATACATATAGCTCTTGGAAAACGTCCGGTGAAGATGACGGGACTTCCATTATTTTTGCTCACCCAAAAAGTGCTCAACGCGCCTAAAGAAGTTTTCACTTCAAAAAATCTATCGAACAGTTGCCCGCCAGACACGACACCCGTCGGTCGGAGGGTCCTCCCTTTTCTATAGAGGATGAATGAATTTTACACCCTGTTCCTCATACCTCTAAAAGGTGGCTCCGTCAATGGCCCGCAGATGGTAATTTTTATATGAAATATTGTAATTTATATTATTATTATTTTATCTTTGTATATCTCATTTTAATCAACATAAAGATTTGAATTTCACGGATAACCAGTGAAAAAGAAATTTTGAAAATTGGCGGAGCCACCATAATTAATATTTTTGATGCTAAGTTTCTAACAAGCAAATAATTGTGGGTTTTAATTAAAAGTCAACACTAATTATAATAAAGTTATATTAAAGAAATCAATCTCATTCAGTTCTGAACAATACAATTTTGTTCAGGTAATTTCTATGTGATATGCTTTCAGTAGATTTCTTCCCATAATATTTGTATCTCAAATTCGTACATAACTCTTTTACATTGTGAGTTTGTCTGATTTTGATCATTCTCATTTAAAATGTCAGATATTGCCACATATTTGTTCAAATCGCAGGCTGTAAACAAGCAAAAAAATTATTAGTATTTTTATTGTTTCTTGATTTTATTAATAGAATTTTTAATTGATCTTAAGTCTTAAGACCACACTCAAACACATTCTTTACATCACTCTTTGCTACCAAACAAACAAATATTGCAAATGAGGACATCACCATCATTTTCAACACCAGCCACTACAGAATCATGTTGGACAAATTTATAACATGTTACTTACCAATAAGGTTCGTGAAGGTAAAGTATCGTCACATAATGTTACTTTATTGAGTATCCGGTTGAAACATTATTCTTCAAAGTGAAAAGAACAAAAATATGTGGCCTTCTTTAAACTTTCCACACCAATAGTTTTTATTTTTTCGTTTAATAGCAGGCAACCTTGAAATTAAAACATAAAACCAATAAAAAAAAAACATAAAATAGCATTATCGATAAATAAAATGTCTAAATGCACTACTCTATCCCTTCAATAACAAGAAAATGATTTCGTGAAGTAAAACTGTTGAAAATAATGGCAAAAGGGAAAATATGAATGCTTTACTGTTGAAGCTCTTCAACGAATGCAGAATCTTTTGTTTATCGTCTAAATCTAAAGATATTTCAGCTGAAATGTATGTACAGACGCCAGCACATCAACCTACCCGAAACTGTCAAATTTTCTCAATCAACTTTGAACCTTATGCTTTAGGAAAAAAAGTTGAAAATCTGTTAAAGCAATTTGACAGATTGTAGTAGGTTGAAGTGCTGGCCTCTGTACATACTGGTGCAAAGTTATTTTCGGGTGATGTCCGCTTCTTTTGATGCCACATGCCGATTATATTGCAATTGGGCATCTTGCTATTGATGATTTCCACCATAGGGCCGTTTAAACGCAATAACACAGCAAATAACTCCAAAATTCACAAATTTTAACCACAACACAAGATCATTTGACAGGTTACGTACCCAACTTTGGTACCAAACACCGAGAGGATAAAATGGCGAACCGGCCGCAAATAGGTATTTCAATGACTAGAAAATGTAGGGTTGCCAATATAGTAACTGTCAAAAACACTATTATCCTTTTTCACTTAGGCAAATTTATTAAAGTTAAAAAGAGATCGGACATATCGGAATTTTTAAATGAACGCAATTAATTACCTACATAGATTCCTATAATTACGACATTTTCACAATTTATTTGACCCCCTAATCTGTAAAAACAATACTTTAAGTTTTATTTTTTAATTAGCATTAGGTATATTTCAAATTTTTTTAGTTTGCTTTGTAGACTCAAGTGTTATGGTTTATTCTAAACCAAAAAAACGTTATTTTGTACGCCATAAATGGCAAAACATGCAGATCTACCTGTTATTTTAAGACCTTGCACATATTATTTGATGTATACTCATGTTTTTACAATAAATATTCTATTCTATTCTATTCTATTCTATTCAAAACATACGTAGTATCTCTAAGTAGTCTGTGATCAAAACAAATGTTTCATTACAAATTGTTAACGTGTTAATGGTTACTTTTTACGTTACGTTACTTTAATATTTTTTTAGATTTTACTTTGCAATTTCTATGTATCAAGTCATTCGTAAACAATTCTCGGAGCTTTCCAATGATGTTAATAACGTTTGGTTCAGAAGATGTGTTATTATTTGCTGTAGATTCTGTACTTATAAATCATAATGACGTGAAATTTTTCGAATATAGAAAAAACAGTTATACTTAGCTGGTGATACTAGCCGACATTTTTCCCATACAAATTTCGGGAGTGAATTACTCCACTGTTTGATATTGTACATCCAAAGTTAAACATGATGTCTTTTTGTCTCATTATTAATTTTGTCTGTACGGAAGCAGAATAGTAAAATTAAAAGCCAAAAGATATGAGCCAACAAAGTTTAATTTTTCTTGTTAATTTTAACGCAACTTTGGGCGTAAATAAGTAATAAAAGAAATGTAAAATCACCAAAATAAAATCCGTACCGACAAAGCTCAATTATTATTTGTTATTGATTTAAGTAGCGGTTTTTTCATAAAACACGATTTCATAAAGGACTTTTCGTAATTTTATGCGCGCTCGTTTTACTATGAATTGTCGTGCATTTTACTATACAATACAATACAATACAAAACATTTATTCGACACAGACACAACACAACAGCAACAAACACATTAAAAAAAAAGAACAAAAAACATAACAATAAAATTGCAGTAAAATTTTGCTGAGCGTGCCCGTACCGAAAGGGTTACCATCTCAGCATTTGCTGGGCGTCAGACACCCAGCGCTGGTTTTCAGTTGGCACCCCGCAGTGACACACGGACGTAGGTAGGTAAATAAAATAGATATATACTTGAATATTAATAATAAAAAATGTTTAAGAATACGTAAATAAATAATGCAGGTAAAAGATTTTTTGTGTGCTACTTAGTTCAGAGTTTTTTTTTTTTTTTTTTTAAGTACTAGTTAATGCACCTATACACTATAGTGTTGTGCATTAACTGTATGTCTATAGACATACCTACACACTCCGCACCGACATGCCAATAAAAACTCGTTTTGAAGTTTATAATTCGAATGTTACGATAATAGAGTAGATAAAACTATTTTCGGTATGATTTTCTGCCGTTATAAAACTACTTTTTGAGCTGTAGTGGCGATAGTTACAAACCGCAGACGTTATGTCAATAATCATGTTATTCATTTTATCAATAAAGATTTATAAAATAACAGGTTATTTATTTTATTCGATAAATAAAAATAAATGATGGCTATGTACCTACCATCGAAGAAGTTCATATCTATACACCTTAAGGACTATTTCTGCTTGCAGCGCTCGGCCGACATAGAACCAGGGCGGTTAGGTACAGGTGTAGTCATCGTGTTCACGGAATTTTGTTTTCGAACTGCTTAGTTAGGAAGTTCTTCGATAGCACACGGCACAAATACAAAGTGATATCAGCTTATACTGGAAATTTGTAGCTTGATATGTAGCCGTCATATACCTACAATGTGGATCTGGACTTACGACATTAAATTAAAACGAGCACAGTACTCATAGAAACATTTTAAAATACGAAGATTAGTAGTTAATGGAAAATTGAAAAATTGCAATTTTCAAACAAAATAAATAGCAGAATCGACTGCATGAAAAGTAAACACGCTTTATCTACGAAAAGTCACTAACCTGTTGCGCGGCCCGATGCGGGTCGCGGCGGGGGGCGGCGCCTGTGCTGCTGTGAGGGGCGTAGGTGGACGTAGGTAGGTACAGGTAGTTTAGTCGGAGAACAACAAATTAGCGGCATAAACTCACCAAGTTGCGCGTTGTTAATTAAAAGATCACTGGTTGAATAATTAATCACATAATATCACATCACAATCAGAATTTACATCAATAATCAAATTTATAAATTTTCAAGGTTTCCACCGTTGTTCATTATGCACAAGCGACATCGATACCTAATTAACTAACTAATATTAAACTAACACTGAACAATAAGTCACACTAAATCGTCTTTAATCACAAATAACAACTAAATTTCTAAACTTAAATCACAACAATGCGCGCGCGGCTCGTCTCGTGATAAAAAAGTTGCCGTGTGCGCTCCTCAAAGGGCGCCGCTGCACAGACTGTGACCGAGTCCCGAGACTGCCGAAAAAATTCCGCTCACACACACACTCGCAATTGTCTATGCACCACTAATGCATAATTTGCGTAAGTAATATTTCTTTTTCTTTCTAATTGTATTATTATTTTGTGGGACTGGGCGGGGCGCGTCAGAGTGGAATCGTATGACACCTTTCTCTGTCTCTCAAGCATATTGAGAGTCACCGCCCGCTCGCTTGTGTGCGTTGCGGCGGAGAACACGCGGCACGTGACTGCCCACGCCCGCGGGAAGAGCCGGCCACCTGCGTGAATTGCGGTGGCCCGCACCCTGCGAGCAACATAAAGTGCCCCGTGTTCGAACGCGAGATTCGAAACAAGCGGGCGGGGACCGTCGCCATCACGGCCACAAGCCGGGCACAAGCGGCTATGCCGCTACAGATGGCCACCATAGAGGCTCAAGGCACGACGCTGATGGCGCCGGCCAACGAGCCCACGGAGAGGACCCAGGCCTCCTCCTCACGGCGGAGGAAGAAGAAGCGTGGGGGAAAGGGGAGGAAACCCACCCCCCCGGAAACCATAGAAGATTACTCTGTGATTGCTAGACCGTTAAGGATCGTACACTGGAACGCCCGCGGCCTTAGGGAAAAGGTCGCCCCCCTCCGCCATCTCCTTCGGGATCAAGACATCGACGTGGCGCTAATCAGCGAGACGCACCTGGGAGCCGAAGATAGGGTCAGGTTCCCGGGTTACCATGTCGGGAGGAGAAGGAGAGGAGGAGAGGTCGGCTCAGGATGCCCGATACCGTGGTCTGGCGGTACTTGTGAGGCGGAGAGTCGTCCAGCAAGAGCTCCCCTTGCCGTCGCTCAGTAGCTTTTACGCGCTGGGTGTGCAACTACACGTTGCCGGCGAGGACATCAGTATCTATGCGTCCTACAAGCCGCCCGCGTCCCGCCTTGTTATGGCTGAGATGCGGGCGCTAATTGGTACGCATAGCGACAACGCGGTCATCCTTGCCGGCGACCTTAATTGCAAGCACCCGGCGTGGAATTGGCGGCGGCGTGGACGCGGAAGCCTTCGGGTACTCGGTGTCCGGCCCCGAGACGCCTACCCACTACCCAGATGTAGTGAGGTACATGCCTGATGTGCTGGACATCGCAGTACACAGAGGGCTACACTGCCAGATCACTCAGCAAGTGATCGACGACGAGTTACAGTCGGACCACCAACCTGTACTCGTCGTCCTATCGGGCATGCCGACCCGACTGAAACCTGCCCCCCTAGCCAAGTCACAAACGATAAACGTAAACGCTTAGTAGTCTTTAATAGATTTTCAACTTTATGTTATTCGACATAAAGTTGAAAATCTATTGAAGATTACATAGTGTTTTCGTTCGTTCCGGTCGCTAACGCTCAGTAGTCTTTAATAGATTTTCAACTTTATGCTCTTAGGTATAAAGTTGAAAATCTATTGGAGATTACTAAGCGTTCACGTTTATCGTTTGCAACTTGGCTAGGGGGGCTGTAGCGCCACGTCGACGTATTGACTGGGAAGCCTTCACAGAGAAGATGGAGACCACCACGCCAGCTCGGCCTATTGTTTCCTCCGCGGACGTAGAGCAAGCGGCGGATGACGTCACTGCTTGCATACAGAGCGCCTTGGAAGCGGCGACGACGACGCTGCCGCAGGGGGGAGGACCATTGCCCCCCTTGCCGGCGCGTCTGACAGCACTCATCGCCGCGAAGAGGCGTCTTCGCAAGCAGTGGCAACAACACAGATGCCCCACACTAAAGACCCAACTAAACCGTCTCGCGGAGAAGGTAAAGGCCGAGCTTACAGCCCATACCGCCGCGGGCTGGGAGGAGAGAATAGACGCAACTATTGATAGTTGGCCGTCTGTACACAAACTGTGCCGCCAGCTATCGAAGACCCCAGCCCCGGTGCGCCCTCTGCTCAACAGCGACGGGGTGCTCAAGTATGTAGCGGAGGACCGGGCGGAGGTCTTCGCCGAACACCTGGAGCGTCAGTTCCGCCCTAACCCGACCGCCGACATCGAGTATGTCGCAGCAGTCGAGAAACACCTAGGAGACTACTTCGCATCGCCGATAGCTCCCGAGGAGGACCCTATATTCTTCTCGCCTGGCGCAGTTAGACGCGCCATCCTAAGGACGAAGCCCAGGAAGGCCCCCGGTGCCGACGGTATCACCAACGCAGCGCTGCGCCACTTGCCGTTCCGTACGGTAGCGGCACTGGCGCGCCTGTACACGGCGATACTGCGCACGGGGGTCTTTCCCACCCCGTGGAAGGAGGGGCGCGTCATAATGCTGCCCAAGGCGGGGAAGAATACAGCGAGGCCGGAGAGCTATCGGCCTATAACATTGTTGCCGACAGTCTCCAAGGTGTTCGAAGCACTCCTGCTGTGACACCTCCTACCTCATATTGCGCCGCGCCCAGAGCAATTCGGTTTCAGGGCGGAGCATAGCACGACGCTTCAGTTGTCAAGGGTACTGCACCTACTGACTTCTGCACAAGGGAAGAAGGAGTACTCGGTGGCAGTATTCCTTGACATGGAGAAGGCCTTTGACCGTGTATAGCACGAGGGCCTCATACATAAGTTGGCCACGTCCGACGCGCCCCGTCGCGTTGTTAGGGTGGTCTCCTCTTTTCTGTCCCATAGGACCTTCAAGGTGGTGGTCGAAGGAGCGCTATCCGGCGCCCGCCCGGTGATTCCTGGCGTGCCTCAGGGCAGCTGCATCTCGCCGGCGTGTTACTCACGTTACACCGACGACATCCCCACCACTCCCGAGGCGACGCTCGCGCTGTATGCCGACGACGCCGCGTACATTACTACCTCGCTAAATGCGAAGTACGCGGCGGTCAAAATGCAGCGCGCCCTCGACCTACTCCCCGAGTGGCTGTCAAAATGGCGGCTCTCGGTTAACGTGGGTAAGATGCAGGCGCTGCTCACTGGGTATGCGCACCTCCCACCACCTTTGAAGCTACAAGGAGCCGCCGTCGATTGGTCGCCCCAGGTCAAGTACTTGGGTGTGACCATCGACCGCCGCCTCACGATGGGGCCACAGGTCCGCAAGGTCGCCACGCAGGGCGGGGTCGCCCGTCTCCTGCTCAGGCCAGTGCTCACATCCCGAATCCCGGCGCGCGTCAAGCTGAGCGTGTACAAGACGTACATACGCCCAGTCTTGACGTACGCCGCGCCCGCTTGGTTCGCCCTCTCGAGCGAGTCGAGCAAGAAGCAGCTCCGCACGCAACAAAACTATGCGTTGCGGACCATAGTAGCCGCTCCTCGTTTCGTGAGGAACGATGTCCTCCATCGGGATCTCGGGATCGAGAGCCTGGATGAGTTTGTGAGGCGACTCGCGACGGTGATGTTCGCGCGTGCTGACGCCTCTGCCTGGCCCCATGTCAGGCAGATAGCGCCACTGCACGCGCGCCCACCTGACGCGAGACCCCTGCCCTGCGACCTGGTAGCGGACGACCCCATCCACCGGACTGACGCCTCGAGTGAGCCGCACCCAGGTTACACGCAGCTCACTCGAAATAATAAGACTCGAACAGATGTACACATACATCTGTTGCGCGGCGTGTTCTAGGTTAATATAGGCACGTCGCGCAACTAATCACAGACAACCGCAACTATACATGCATCTATACACAACACGTGCGACCGCGACGCCGGGCGTCGCGACGCACGTAGACGCCGAGCGGTGTTACATAACAACACAAACCGCTCGTACACACACGACTGTTTATCCCTCAATCCGTAAACGGCTAGATCTGTAAGCGGGGCGAGGGAAAACTACATATCTACCTGTAGGTGCGTCGAGCCGGCACCTCCGTCGCTGGTCGTCTTCATCGGGCCTCCTCCAGGTAACTGGAGGTCTCACCTGATGGGGACCGACCGCCGAGGTGTCGTGAAGAAAACGACGCTATAATGGTATAGCGTCGTGGCGCGCCTACAGAAATATTCATAGCAACCCCTACACAGACGCAGCTTTGCTGCGTCAAATACCTAGGCCGCTTTAGGCCAACCCATCGAGAGGACCCGCAGTGGCGGGCTGCCGTATAGAATCCGCGGGCGAGGGGCGACGCTCCGACCCCGCTCGCCACGCCCCCTTACGGGGGCATCGCGACGTCTTACACTCGAAGCATATTGAGACGTAGAGGATAGAATCGTACGTTTTGCACAGGTTCTTGACCTTACAATGTTTACCTATTATTACGGACTCAGATCTACATCATGTTGAAAAATAAGATAATGAAAAATAATTTCCTATGGCTAAAGTATTCATTGGATTTGATTGATTTTTTGTATACGGGTAAAGAACATGACACTCTTTATGTGGTTTTGAGGAATGTCAAGCGTCGTGCTCCACATTGTATGTGAGCACTGTTTACCTACTTTAAATCTACCATTTACTGAGTACGTCTTTCATTGACTTGAATGTGCCCTGGCGGCTGAGAGTATGTCATGCTCACTCAAATGTCTCGCTGGTGGTGGCGTGTGTGTTGGATCATTAAGTTCCCTTCAAAATGGTTGAGCTAAATAATGCTGATCCATGCGTCATGTTCGTGAACGGGCGCCGTCAGTGGGGACTGGTCATCTCTTAGCTGCCATGGCTTATTTAATTATTTAATTATTTTTGATTTTATATTTTTATTATGGTCGCTTTTAACGTGCATGTTTTACTACATTGTCCTCACATGTATAATTTCAACATGAGTGATGTAACCAATGTTTTGTAACAATATTCTGATTTAAAAGAGTGTCCATGGAGTTTCTTGCCCGTTCTTCTCCATAGGAACATACTACGCTTTGGAATGGGCAACTAGCTTCATCTTTCTGACTGACCGACGCCTTGACAATTCAAAAGTACCTGTAATTGGTTTATTTGGAATAAATGATTTGAATTTGAGTTTGAGTTTGAGTTTGCCGTGTGTAGGTACTCTTATAATAAATTGAGTAAGCAACTGACAACCCTTGTAGCAATATATCGTTACCTACGTTACGTTATGTTAGTACTTACTATTATTTATTCTGTGGTTGCGAGTTTCATACTTACCTACATATACATACCTTACCATTACTTACCTTATTACCAATGGTGTGTGCTCCCGACACCCCGCTGCACCGTACGCTCAGTTTATCATTGACTTACACCATTTTGATTTTTTGGTCATGGTGGTTGAGAGAGTAGGTAAAGTAAGTACTCATGAATACGATCAAGTTTCATTATGGGACCAACCATGAAATATGAAAAAAAAAGTCAGCAAATCCCATGCATTTTGATCGTGTAGCTACTGCAGTTTACTAGGGATCAGCTGATTTTATTTTCACGGTTTCCGGGTTGGCCTCTTAGTAAAAGTTGTTTGTGCTGAGTAGGTACTTTCATCACGTAAAGCACAAAGTACGTAATCAGGCGGCGGCGGGTATTTCGTGCGTAAAGTAGTTATGACAATATGACTAAAAATCATGCTGTATTTGGTTTATTCTATTTGCTTGCGAAATAATTTATTTCAATTGACAACGCTAATTTTGCATACATACTACCATATACACCTACAATATGATGTACGGAGTCGACGACTTTTGCGGTAAGTAGGTAGGTAACAGAATATTGGTGCCGATTCTCTTGTCACAAATGCGTCTAAACTAGACTAAAAATCACCAAAACTTAGTTTACTCCTGTCAAACGATGATTTCCCATTCTGAAATAGACTAAAGTGGCACAACTTAACTATATTTTAGTTTGATAGCACTAAGATTGTACTGAGATTTTAATTTAGTGAAAATGACAATTTTGCTATTTTGAATTTGACGTTTTTCACTTAAAATTTTAATTGTCCAACTAATTCTGACCATTTTTAATCGCCACTGAAAATGGTGTGGAATATTATTAGTTGTCATGAACTAAAATTCACACGAACATCTTGACTTCGGGTGCAAAAACAGTAGGTACTGTACTGGATTTTTTTCATTTCTTTTGCTTTTATCTCGAAAATGGTGTGTCCTATCGCAAAAATAATGAAAATTTCGACCCCCTTTATAAAACCCATAAACCCCTAATACTCAACACGTAGGTAACTTTTTTTTCCATATAAAACACGTTGAGGCTGCTCCCACTGCGCGTATCCGGCTCTAAAAAAATTCACGGGGTAGGGCAAACAAGTATGTACCACGTGGAGTTGCAATTGTCAAATTTGATTTAGTTGTGTCAAAATAATTTTTAAATTTAGAGACTTTTTACTACAGAATAGCTTTAAGATTCTCATAGCCAAAAGTAATGAATTTTAGTGATAGTTTAGTTCGGTGTACAGTCACGAGCTTTAATTTGGGACCCATTTCCGTTAAATGTTGTTAGAACAATCATAATGCAATAAGGTCGAAACTTTGAAACTTTGCTTTAAGGTTGAAATGTTGAATGTCAAGTTAAGAAAGAAAGAAAATACATTTATTTGGCACAACAAGCAAAGGCACACAAGTAGAAAGAAAAAAAAAAAATATATATATAAAAGGAAAGAATACAAAATAAAAAGTGTAAAAACTGCGTTACATGATACCAGCAGGAATGTGTGCCTCGCGGCTACGCCAAATAGGCCCAGTTCAGCATATATGCCAAACTAGTGCCTGACGCTGGTTTTCAACTGAACCCGAAGTGAGAGGTGACGGATGTAAATCAGTTTTACCGCAACGTGTGTATGTATACTTAAATAAAATAAATTTGTGTAATATAGTAATAATAATTAATAATTTAAAATAGTTAGATCCTAGATTATTAAATATAATTGCAATTTGCAAGACAACAAAACAAATTCAAATCGACAAATAACTGAGACAGACGCGCGATAAATCTATCATTCGAAACGAACAAAACCTGTTTTGAGCGATGCCAGACTTCAACGCTCCAACACATAATTTATTTATCCGTGCACTTCATCGCACAATACGCTGCAAGCAGCCGATCGCAATGGACTATCTACGGACCGTTTTGCAACAGGGTTTAATATATATTTAACATAATGAATGGGTTGCATTGACATTGACCCAATACGATGGTATTTACCCACCCAATAGCCAAACATTTTTTGCGGAAGTGGAAATAATAAAAAACATATAAAAAATGCGCAGACAGACGAGGAAGACAAGGATGAAAAGGTAAGCGATACTCAATAAGTGTTACCTACATAAAAAATAAAAGAAGATCGGGATATTTTTTTGACACAGGGAACATGAGCGAGCAACCCGAGCCGAGCGCGAGAATGAGAAAGAAACATTCCCACCATATTAACTGTATAACAGCAGCTATTTACGTTATCGTACAACATCTATTTACGTTATCGTGCAACATTTACCGACAGAAACACTGCAAGGTACCTACATAAGTATCATATAATTGATACATTTAGTGTGACCATATCCAGCTTCCGTTGCGCATCTATGAGGTACTGCTGTAAGCGTCATCTAAAAGCGCCTATCGTGTTAACAGCTCTAATCGGTGGTGGCAGGTTGTTCCATACTTTGGAGGCCGCATAACGAAAACTGCCTCTAAAAGCGGCTGTACCCTGAGACTGAGTCGAGAGTTGTTGCGAGCATTGCCTTCTCCCGCATTCCCGCCTACTCGTAACCCAACTTAGTTTGTTGTATAAATAGTCCGGTTTTTGACATTTAACCACACCGAACAGAAGGCAAGCTAAGTGTAGTTTGCGTCTGGACTTCATTTTTAGTGTAAAATGCGTGTTTAAGAAAGGTGTTACATGACTTCTGCGAGGGATATTGTAACAAAAGCGAGCACAAGCGTTCTGTACCCGTTGGATGAGGCGGTCTGTACGAGCTAATAGGCGCGGGCCGTATACTGTGTCAGCGTAGTTCAACCTAGACAGAACCAGGGTTTCCACAAGCTGTTCCCGTAGTGTTTCTGACAAGTAAGGCCTAATCTTGTACAGAACTTTCAGGCGGTAAAAACAGTTTCTTACCGAGTCGGCTACGTGTTTTTCGAAACGAAGGTCCTTATCCAAAATGAGACCAAGATTTCGAGCTGCATAGACTCTGTCAATTGGTTCGCCCATTAACTCCAGGTGAAACGTTGCGGGAAGTTTAGCCAGTTACTGTCTAGTGCCAAATACCATGTATTTGGTTTTGGTTGGGTTTAGCGATAGACAATTATCTTCAGACCAGGCGGCGATTCTACGTAGGTCATCGTTTAGATCTTTGACGGCACTATCGTACTCATCTGGTCTGAAGGATATGTAAACTTGAACGTCGTCAGCGTATATGTGGTATTTGCACCTCTGGAGGCATCCAATTATATCAGCACAGTATAAAATAAACATAATTGGGCCTAATATAAAACCTTGCGGGACCCCTCTCTCAATGGGAGTAAGAGCAGATGTAAAAGCGGTGCCGTCGCCCAGACGTAGATCCACAAGTTGTTTTCGTTCACTAAGGTAGCTGCGGAACCATTGCGTAGCGCTGGGGTCAAATCCATAATAATTTAACTTCGACAGTAATAACGGGATATTTATAGCGTCAAATGCCCGGGAAAAATCTAGCAAGACCAGCAATGAACACATTCCTCTATCTTGGGCTGATAGTAGATTGTCAGTAACATCTAGCAAGGCAGTCGCAGTACTGCGTTGTTTTCTAAAACCAGACTGTAAGTCCGGTAACACGTCATTTTGTTCTAGAAAATGCGTTAATTGCTGGCTGACGATCTTCTCTAACACTTTAGACAGACACGGTAAAATGCTAATGGGGCGTAGGTCTTTTACTTCAGTTGGGTTGGCATTTTTTGGTAAGGGCCTAACGGAAGCAATTTTCCATAGTTCGGGGAAAGTTGAAGTCACTATTGAGCAGTTTATAATGTCAGTTATAGTACTTAGTGCGTACGGCAGAGTCATATTCAGCATGTCAAGGGTAATATTGTCGTAACCCTCTGCGTAACTTTTAAGATTGGAGAAAATGCGAGAGATGTCATTCTGTTCCACTGGATGGATTGTGAAAATAGCTTCACCATGTCTATGGTTCTCAAAATAAGTCAGACATAAAATGTCTTATCTAATCGACCTATGAAATGATAACCTCGTTGCAAAAAGCTATCATTACGATTTTCTAATTACGAACATGTGTCGTGTCAGTGTCATTTAAGAAAATAGTTTAATGTGATATTTTCACAAAATATAATTTACCAATTAATAAAATGCTTGCGGCTAATCCTGACCAAATAAGGCTCCAAATTATTGATTTGCACGAACAAGGAGTAGGCATTCACGAGATATCGCGACGAATAAATGTGACAAGAAACACAGTTCGCCGCTGGGTTCGACGCCACGGGAACGAGGAAAATATTATTGACTTACGACGAAACAACCATCACCCGCAAGTTATAACACAAGAGCAGAGCCGCTTGATGCAAAGGCAATACCTGATGAATGGATTTACGCCAACGAGGCATTTTGCGGAAGCGTTTGAAGTCCACCCTTCAACAGTTAGAAGGCATCTTAAAGCTATGGGACTGCATCACAGGCGGCCTGCAAAAAAAATTGCGTTGACGGATGCCCATAAAGCTGCTCGACTTATTTTCGCACGTCAGTATCTAAATTTTGATTGGACGACGACGGCTTTCATCGATGAAAAGACTTTTCAATCTTCCCAAACGGGCAGACTACATTTGTGGCGAATTGACAGGACGCGATACACGGAAGACCACGTCATAGCTAACAACGCGTCTGGTCGCATTACAGTTAACATGTCTGGCTGGATTAGTTCAGCCGGCATTGGAGAACTAATAAATTTACCACCCAGGGCCACTGCTCAAGATTATGTCGATTTATTAGACGAGAGTGTCCTTCCAACATTGCAACTATATTATCCACAAGAAGATGTTGCTCCAATAAACTTTGTTCAAGATAACGCAACAATTCATACGGCAAGAATCGTTAGAACTTGGTTCGACAATAATAGAGCAAATTTAAATCGTATTCCGTGGCCTGCAAAATGTGCCGATTTAAATCCTATAGAAAATTTATGGGGCTTAATGGTTCAAAAATGGTCAAATAGAAACGAAAGAACTAGAGAAGCACTTATGGATCACTGCCTCACAGTCTGGGAAAGTTTAAGGGGTACTGACATATGCGACAAATTGATTGGATCCATGCGTAACCGGCTCCAGGCTGTGATTGACAATGAAGGTGGATATACGCGGTTTTGAATATTTATGATAAAAAAAATACTGGAGAGATTTAAATTAATTTAGTCGTAGCCTTCGGTGATAAGTGTTTATTTTGTGCACCGCTAACCATGCTTTCTATATAATTGTGTTAAGATTGAGGTTTGTGTCATAAATGTCTTAATAAATATAAAGAATAAATAACTTTGTTTTTCTAAAGATTTTATTAATCAATATTTTAGCTGAAATCTTCTAAGCCCCCATAATCATAAACGGCCTTTAAACCTATTTTATTTTAAATATGTTGTTTTGGTCCGTCACTTTGATATTTATGTTTGAGAAAGAGACAAAACTTTTTAACTAATATAGGTTTGAAGAATAAGCGGGTTAGTTGACTAGCTATCATATATTGACAATATAATTTTGTTCTTTTTTATTTGTTTCTTTTTTCTTATGGGACCACAGGACCAAAAAGTAATTATTACTCGGAAATCGGTAATGATCGTTTGCCCTCGCTCCAGTTGACGTTAGCCCCTAGAAACGTAAAGTTGTCGATGGTAAACATTATGACGTTTATTGTTTGTGCAGTGACAGCGTTAACAATTGCCAAAAGTAGCTAAGTATACGTAGTATCCCTATGTAGTCTGTGAGCTAAGTTATCAACTCCAGGCATATTTGAGTGCTGTGGCGTGGAATTGACTAGTTATAAGATAATAATTGTGTGTATACAGGGTGTCCAAGAACCTGGCGTCCAACTGGATTCCCACGATGCCCCAAGTTCTAACAGTACTCAGAAATATATTTTAAAAAATCCACCCCATGTACTTACAGAATTATACTGATTTAAAAAAAAAAGGGGAAATGAGCACCCTGTGACATACTTTTGAATGCTGTGACTGCTAATGCTGATAATTTCGATATTTCTTGGAGGTTTTGTAATCTAGGGTATTGCTGTGTCTAAATAGAATGTAAAAATAAAGTACTTATTGTACCATTTTAAAATAAAATATTATTTTAACTAAAGGTGATATGGAAAACTATTGAATTTCGCAACTTTGACCGACTGTAGTGTAAAAAAAATGTACCAAAATAGTATGGCAAGTGACGTCAAATTTTGACGCGTTTATTCCTCTTTTTAAAAAGGTATAATACTTACACATTAATTTGAAAAAAAAAAATTTTGATAATATTTTTACTCAACAACCCAATTTTTACGAAGTGCCTACCTACTAACGGTAACTGTCGGACCCTTTCTTATCTTAGAAACTGTTATGTTACTACTATTATTTACTTCGGTTCCAAGAGTGAGCAAGAAGGAAATACACACAGGTAGATGGGTTCCCAGTAGAATAAAAGCAAAGAATGTTAGTTTAAAGATATTTTATTACAATAAATGTTCAAAATGTTGACCACCCGCGGCAATACAAGCTCTCACTCTCCTTAAAAAGGACCGCTTTATGTTTCGCGAGTAACTTTTTTGACGTATCACCTGCACTGCTTGTGTTATCTTCTCACGAAGGTCAGCGATGTCATTAATGGGCTTCGCATAAACGAGCTCCTTCATAGTTCCCCAGAAAAAAAAATCCAGCGGATTTAAGTCAGGTGAGCGGGCTGGCCACGGGATTGTTCCTGATCGCCCAATCCACCTGTTCGGGTATTGCTCGTCCAAAAACTCTCTAACGGATACGCGAAAATGTGCTGGACAGCCGTCGTGTTGGAACCACATATCTGGTGGGGTCTCTTCTAGTAAGTTTGGCAAATCATTTTGAAGAAAATTTAAATATGATTCGCCAGTCAAATTCTCGGGCATCTCAAATGGACCAATAATATTCCCACAGAGAATACCGGTCCACATGTTCACTTTGAACTGGTACTGGGATCTATCTTCTCGCATCAAGTGCGGATTTTCCACATGCCACTCGTGCAAGTTGTGTAGGTTCATGTAGCCATCCTTCTTAAATGTTGATTCATCTGACCACAAAATTTTGTCGATAAAGTTTTCGTCTTCTCGATGTTTTTGCAGGATTGTTTCACAAAACGCGACTCGGCTCGGATAGTCTCGAGGTAAAAGACTTTGCACTCGCTGTACGTGGTACGGATGATATTCTTCTTTTTGGAGAATACTGTGTGCTCTTCGGTATCCCCGTATCAGCTTCTATTCCTCGCACAGAGATGCTTGGATTTGCCGACACCGCCTCTAAAACTTCATCGCGTATGAAGTCATTTACGGGTCGTCCTTCACCAGCTACTTGATTGGGGAACCGCCCGTCACATAGTGATCTGTGCACATTAATGAAAACTCGATGGTCGGGATATCGCGTAGCCCTCGGATACCTTTCTCTGTAAAGTCTCGCTGCAGCTCGTCCATTACCTTTACATTCTCCATAAATGTAGTGCATATTTGCGTATTCTTGCGGAGTGTAGGTCGCCATGGTAGCACACACAAAACACAAACTGTCCAAACACAGGCAAAGGTCGTCGTAAAGAGTTCGTTTCAAAGTCCAGAGCACAAAGAGTAATCGAGTCCAATAAACAAAGCTTTAAATCGTAGTACGTGATCAATGGTAACAATAAGAGAGAGGTGCGTAGTAACGGCAGGAGGCAGTGACGCGTACTGACCGTACTGTTATCCTAAATAGCACGATCCCAGATAGCGTCACTATCTATCTCACTCGCACCTCTAACCTTTTTCTCCCTCACTCTTACCTGAATAATGGGGTACCATAAAGAAGAACCAGCAAATCGCAAAGATAGTTTCTGTCTTGCTCCCTCCTGTTGTAATAACGAATCACTATGGTGAGATGCATGCACATACCGTCCCTTACGGTCTAACCTGTTTTTTGAGAGGCCTGTTGTTATTTTTATGAGCATACAATAGTAATTCTTTAGAGGTTAGATTCAATTCGTCGTAAATTTTTCTTTCTAAGAATTCTGTAAGCATCGTAAAAATTGGGTTGTTGAGTAAAAATATTATCAAATTTTTTTTTTTTCAAATTAATGTGTAAGTATTATACCTTTTTGAAAAGAGGAATAAACGCGTCAAAATTTGACGTCACTTGCCATACTATTTTGGTACATTTTTTTTACACTACAGTCGGTCAAAGTTGCGAAATTCAATAGTTTTCCATATCACCTTTAGTTAAAATAATATTTTATTTTAAAATGGTACAATAAGTACATTATTTTTACATTCTATTTAGACACAGCAATACCCTAGATTACAAAACCTCCAAGAAATATCGAAATTATCAGCATTAGCAGTCACAGCATTCAAAAGTATGTCACAGGGTGCTCATTTCCCCTTTTTTTTTTAAATCAGTATAATTCTGTAAGTACATGGGGTGGATTTTTTAAAATATTTTTCTGAGTACTGTTAGAACTTGGGGCATCGTGGGAATCCAGTTGGACGCCAGGTTCTTGGACACCCTGTATATAGAATCCCGAACTCAAATAATTTAAATTACTGCTTCGACAAACTTGAATTGCTCTTGCAAGAAATTTTACGTACATGCTGTAAAAAAATTGTTATCTGCGGAGATTTTAACATTGATGTACTCAAGCAAAATAGAGCAACTAATGACTGAATGTCTTCTAATGAGTTACAATATGAAGCTTGCTTTGAAACAACCAACTCGCATGGCCAGTTTATCGTGCATTGACAACTTTGCGCATAACTTGAACGCATGTAAGACTGAAGTACTAGAATGGGCATTATCGGATCATACAGCACAGCTGCTTCAGTGTTCAGTACAAAAAATATGTTGCATTAAGTATTGGTACGCAACTAGAAGGGACTATAGTACGGAAAATATAGTAAAATTTAAAAACCATCTAATGAATCTTACCTTTTCAGAACTATATGACACGGATGACCCAAACGTAGCTTATAATCATTTTATTGGGATTTTCAAGCTATTATACGATCTGTGTTTTCCATTAAAAGTAGTTAAAATAAATACAATTAGAAGAACTAAGTGGTTGTCAAAAGGGGTCAAACTATGCAGTAAAAATAAAAGAAAACTCCTATGGCAGTTTAGACTTCATCGGAATAATATTAATAAAACCAGATTATATAATTATTCTAAAATATACAAAAAAATTATCCGCTTAACACAAAAAGCACAAAACAATTACGAGATAAGAAAATCTAAAAACAAATCGAAAACTGCGTGGCAAATTATAAATCGGACAAAGTATAACGTGCCTAAATCTACCATAAATAAAATTAAAATGGGTGGCTGCGTTATATCTCATCACAAGACTATTGCAGAAGCATTTAATGATTTTTTTATTGATTTAATACAACCAAAATTGGATGTCAACTGCAGACCTAGGGCGTGTACATTAGATCTCAATAACAAAAGTATGTTTATGGCCCCCAGTATACCAGACGATATTAAAAAGATAATAATGTCCTTGAATAATACAAGCAGTGTCGGATATGACGGTATTGCTACTTACATATTAAAACATGTTGCGGGTGAAATCTGCGGTCACTTGAGTCATGTTATCAATCTCAGTATTAGCGCAGGCGTTTACCCTGATGCTCTAAAAATTTCTATCGTCAAGCCACTATTTAAAAAAGTAGATAGGGAGTTAATGGAGAACTATCGGCCTATATCACTAATTCCTGTAATTTCTAAAATATTTGAGAAATATATTTACAAGAAACTAAATTCATTTATAGAAAAACATAATATTATATGCGAGGAACAGAAAGGATTTAGAACAGGTAAAACAATTAATATGGCCATTTATGATTTTTTATATAATGTTATATATAACGTGGATAAGAGGAAACCGGTCTGTGGCGTATTTTGTGACATGACGCAAGCCTTTGACTATGTGCATTATGGTACACTCTTAAAAAATCTTGAAGCATATGGAATTAGAGGAAATGTCAACAATCTAATTAAATCTTACCTACATAACAGAACTCAAATAACAAATATAAACCACATTAATATGAAAAGTAAACATGAAATTGTATTTCAATCCTCAGAACGTATAGTTTCGTTTGGTGTGCCACAGGGGAGTGTTCTAGGGCCTCCTTTATTTATATTGTATATCAATGATCTACCGAAAGGCATCCCTCAACCTCTGACACTATTTGCAGATGATAGCACCATAACGGAGTCTCGCGCCGTACACTGCGGAGCACGGTCGTGTGTAGCTGCCGGTGACTCGAGCGTAAAAGGCAATGGCCTCGTCTACTGTGAAGTGTTCGAACTGTAATGTGGTGATCGATGAACTGTTAGCATTTCTCTCCAACGTAATTGACTATATGGATGAAGACAGCATACACCAGCTAGTGACATCGTCGTTCAACGTAGAAAGCATTTCAAAGGCAAAACAGTTGCTTTTTGAATCTATACCTACTGCAAGAAAAATGCCGTTGAGGCGTAAAGATGGGAAGAAAAGAATGTCTCGAGACCTGGATGACATAATAGGTCTCATGAAAGGAATGGATGCCGAGGTCTTCCCTGTGTTCGTGGCAAAGGACTTACATAAAGTGCCTAGTGTGAGTTTCGATCACATTGACTGCACTCGTTTGCTTAAAGATATAGCGAAACTTCGGAACGAAGTCAGTTTCTTGCAAGAAAACGTCGTGACAAAGGAGACGTTAGACGAGTTTAAAAAGGACTTGAGACACGCGTCTATTATTGTTGACAACAATCCATCTCAAGACACATTTGTCAATAAAAGGAGAGGAGCGTGTCTGCAAGAGAGCTACTATGAACTGTGCAGCGGTCCTCTTGGCTTGCAGTATGTTCCTATTAAGGCGAATAATGCGTCGTCATCGTCGTCGGTCGGAGCGAAACATCACTCAACACCAACAAACAAAGAATCGTCGCCGTCGCCCGCAAGTGCGCAGCCTATCTCTTTTCAACGCGAGCAATCGAAAGGGACGGCGATTAATGCTAGCGGTGTGAGCGAGAGCAGCAACGGTTCCAGTCCTAGACGCGGCGGCGAGAGCGGGACAACGATGGGCGCTGAGGCCCAGCCACGAGGAGCAGCCGCGAGTGCGAGTGTACTGAATAGTGAGAGTGAAGTTATGTGCGCGCGCGCTTCGGTCAACAAATCGGTTATATTGCCCAGCGTAAATTCGAAAACAGCTGTTACTGTGTCGCCTTCTTTGTTAGTAAATAAGAATGTCCGTCAGGTTGTTAAGGACTGCTCACAGGTAGCTAATGAGAATTCTGAATGGCAAATTGTTCAGTCAAAAACAGCCAGGAGGTATAAACTTATCGGTCAAAAAGGCCGGGCGTCTACTGCGCCGGACGGTAAGTTTAAAGCTGCTGACATAAAGGTACCTTTGTTTATTTCGAACGTCTCTAAGGATACTTGTGAGCAGGACATTGTTAGCTACATAATAGATAAGACCGGCGAGGTTGTGTCATTGAAAATGATAAAAATGAAACCGAATCGAAAATATAACGCTTATAAGTTATTTGTTTCAAAGAGTAAATTGCATTTATTTTTGAATGACGACTTTTGGCCTGATGGCATTACGTTTCGGCGTTTCGTGCACTTTATGTACGGGCCAAAACAAGGAGTTTGTAATGTTAAAAATTAGGTTACATTATGGATAGTCACAAAATGAAATATAATAGTTGTAAGTTCATTAGTTTTAATTGTAAAAATTTTAAAACTTCCATAGAAGATGTGAGAGAATTATGTAAGTCGGCTAATGTAGTCTGTCTCCAGGAGACGTGGTTACTTAATCACGACCTTCCGCTGTTGGGTACTGTATCTTCTGATTTTGAGTACATAGGTAAGAGTTCAGTAGATAGCGGCGAATTACTGGTAGGTAGACCATACGGTGGTGTGGCCATACTATGGCAAAAGGGCATTTTCGATAGTGTTTCTGTTATAAATTGTCATAATGACAGACTGTTAGCTATCAAGGCTACTATAGGTGGTCGCCCAATACTAGTTTTTTGTGTTTACATGCCAGTAAAAGCGAGAGAGAACTTACCTATTTTCACAGATATTCTAAGTGAAATCAGCTCAATTGAAGAAGGTAATGATGCACAATCTGTTATTATTTTAGGGGATTTAAATGCGCAACCTGGTCAATTATTCTTTACCGAGCTTAATAGCTTTTGCACGGATAGATCTTGGGTGTGCGCCGATATAGAATTTTTAGGCATTGATTCAAACACGTGTACCTATTTTGACACGTTTCATCGTAAGGGCAGTTGGTTGGATCATTGTATTGTCTCACAAGCTGCTTGGCAATCGACAGTTAATGTCGGAATAATTCAAGATGTTTTTGTTTCTGACCACCTGCCTTTATTTATAGAGTGTAATTTGGGGTCAATTAGTCCTATCAATGCGATCCAAAATACATTGCGCAGTGCTGTGATCTGGGGGGAGAGAGATGAGGCTCAAGTTACTGAATACCGAGATCTGTGCAATAAAGGTTTGCGAGACATTGACTTCCCCACAGAATTTGAAGCATGTAGTTTTGGGCTTTGTACCTTATCTGATCATAAGCTAGTCTTGGATAAAATGTATAAGACATTTGTAGATGTGTTAAGTGATGCGGCTGTACAGACTAAAACCAGTGTAAAACTTAAACGGAAAAATAAACGGTTGTGCGGTTGGAATGACAATGTAAGGAAAGCGCATAGGGAGGCTAGGCTGAGCTACCGGGGTTGGGTGGGTCTGGGTAGACCAAGTACTGGTTCCGCTTACGACCTGATGTTGGAGTCGCTAAAAACTTTTAAAGGACGACTAAAATGGTGTCAGAAGCACCAGGACCAACTTAGAATGGACGTTATAGCTAAGCAGAGAGCCGAAAAAGATTTCACCAAATTTTGGAAGTCCACTAGTAAACTTGATGTTAAGCCTGGCTTCCCTGCGAATGTTGATGGAAGAAGTGACCCGGGAGATATAGCTAATTTGTTCATGGAGCACTTTAAAGTGTACTCTTCTCTGGGTCCTTCGACCATTAGGCGTGATGGTGAGCCCATTGTGGCGGGAGAGGAACCATCACTTAAATTTACAGCGAAGCAACTTAAAAAAGTTATAGACAATATGCGCAGAGGTAAATCTCCTGGCCACGATGGGCTCAGTATTGAGCACCTAAAATATGCTGGTGTTCATGTGCCGAGGGTCCTGTCCATGTTCTTCAATATGTGCATTACTCATTCATACTTACCGGATGACCTGATGAAGACTACTGTGGTGCCCATAGTGAAGAACAGGACAGGAGACATATCGGACAAAAATAATTATCGCCCGATCTCTCTCGCGACAACTGTAGCCAAGGTATTGGATAGTGTGCTTGAGTCTTGTCTGGACAAATACATACAGATACATGACGCTCAGTTCGGGTTCAGACCTGGACTTTCAACTGAAACCGCGATTCTGGTTCTTAAGCACACTGTCCAGTACTACACTGAACGGAAGACTCCGGTGTACGCCTGTTTTTTGGATCTCTCCAAGGCCTTCGATCTCGTTTCGTATGATGTGCTTTGGAGGAAGATGAAGGACAGGGGTATACCGGCAGAGATACTGAAAATATTCCAATACTGGTACTCAAATCAGGCTAATTGTGTTAGGTGGTCAAACTGCCTTTCGGATTCATACAGGTTGGAATGCGGGGTGAGACAGGGAGGGTTGTCCTCGCCAAAACTGTTCAATTTGTATATAAATGACCTCATAGTCGAGCTCAGCGCCATGCGTGTCGGTTGCCGAGTAGGGGGTGTTTGTGTGAACAACATCAGCTACGCGGACGATATGGTGGTGCTGGGCCCGACTGCGAGGTCAATCAGGGAAATGCTGAAGGTATGTGAGAAATACGCCGCTTCACATGGTCTGTTGTATAACATAAAGAAAACCGAGTTCATGGTCTTCAAGGCCACCGGCAAGTGCACAGACACCACGTCTATGATAACTTTGAACGGCGCTAATATTAAGCAGGTCACCAAGTTCAAATATCTGGGCCATATACTTGTCGACGACCTTAAAGACGATGATGACGTGGAGAGGGAGCGCAGGGCGTTGGCGGTCCGCGGGAATATGCTGGCGCGCAGATTTTTTCGTTGTACCGATCAGGTCAAAATAACATTGTTCAAAGCGTACTGTCAGGGCCTGTACACGGGAAGTCTGTGGTTCAGCTGTTCTCGGGGGACGCTAAATGCCTTGCGCGTCCAATATAACAATGTTTTCAGGATGATATTGAAGCTCCCTCGTTTCTGCAGTGCCTCGGGGATGTTTGCCCAATCGGGGACAGATGGCTTCCATGCCATCATCAGGAAAAAGGTGGCATCGCTTGTGAGGAGGATTCGGGGGAGTGACAATAGCATCCTGAAAGTCGTGGCTGAGGACACGAGAGCTCCTGTGCTGAGGCATCTCATGCGGAATCATTGTCCTCATGAAATGCCTCGTAAGTACATGACTCACTAAATTATACGAGTATCCGGTAAAATTTGTTACTAATCCTAGTGTATAAGTCATTTACTAACAAAAATGGATCTTATGTTGTCCCAAATAAAACGATATTTATTTTATTTTTTAAATAACGATACCTTGTAAAAGTGTTGATACTTATGAAAGTGACATAAATGTTTCTATAAATCTAATGGTAAAATGGCTAGATGACAATAATTTAAAAATTAACCTGACAAAAACTAAACTAATACATTTTAGTCAACGGATCAATAGCAAGAGCAACTTAAATATACACTACGATGACCAGCCTATAGAAGAGGTAGAAACAACAAAATTTTTAGGGCTCCACATTGACAAAAAACTGAATTGGAAAACACACATCGAAATCTTGTGCAAGATAATCAGTAAATCTGCTTATGCCCTGCACACATTGTCGTCTATAATAAGTGTGGAGGCATTACTTAAAGCTTACTATGGTTTAACAGAATCTCATTTACGCTATGGTGTTATTTTTTGGGGCAACTCAACAGAAAAAGACACGGTGTTCAAGGCTCAAAAGAGATGTGTTCGCGCAATATTTAAAATGAAACCTACTGATAGTTGCGTACCTTACTTTAAAAAATATAAAATACTTACTTTTCCATGTCTGTACATTTTAGGAGTAGCTGTTTTTGTCAAAACAAATCCACACCGTTTTAAACGATTAGATGAAGTAGTCCCACGTAATAGGCGCGACAATAGCAGGATATGCTCTCATACTGCGAGAACAACCCTCATGCGCAAAAGTGTCTTCTGTATGGCTCCTAACATATTTAATAAGCTACCTAAAAGTTGGAGAGAACTGCCCTTGTCACTTTTCAAAAATAAGATGAGGAATTTTTTAGTTAGTAAAGTGTATTACAATGTCATAGATTTTTTAAATGAAAAGGACTTTTCTATTCCGACGTCTAATATACATAGTTAATATACATAGATTCTGGACATAATTTAATATATTTTGACTATAATATACCTATAATATCTTGACATTAATTATTATTTATTTGTTTTGTATTTTGTAATTAAATTTAGAATGACAATAATTATGTAAAACGCAATTAAATGTAATCTTCTATACCTACAAAATTTGTACGCCGTTATTGGCAAAACATGGACGCACACAACATCTATTAATTCAATACCTTGCATGTCTGATGAGTCAGTTTATGTAAACGCATGTTTGACAAATAAATTATCTTTATCTTTATCTTTATCTTTAACATAATAGCTCTAAATGGCGAAAGTTTGCTACACGATATTCAACCTTAGGTGGGTCCCAAATTAAAGCTCGTGACTGTACAAGAGAATCGGCACCATTATCTGCATTCTGCCTGGTACTTACTGTTATAATTACCTGCGTTACCTGTTAATTACGTGTTGTTAGGTAAGTAGGTACTTACAACCAAAAATATCGCAAACCTTCGTAGTGGACATTAGAATCTTTATTATTCTGTGCTTTATATAGGTAAGTAGGTAGTACCTACCTACTTTATGCGTAGTCCGTAGTCGTACGTCCGTGGACCGTGACTCGTGGTTGTGAGAAACTACCTATGTAGGTACTACTTCATCGGCTGTAAACCTACCTATACGCAATAATCTAGATGCGTACCTACTTGTATGAAAACAATCTTGATGTGCCTCTTAGTAGGTACCTAATAATATGCGCGGTCGGGCGAGTGATGATTGTTCAAGTAAGCATGCGTCGTAATCTAGGTACCCTTTAAGTATATAGGTAAGGGTATAAAATGATAACAGCGGCGCCTACTATTATATTACGAGTTTGTAGGTACTTGCCGACTTTTTGGCGAGCGGCACAGAGCGGCGCGGCGGTGCATGTGTGCATCGTGTAACATCGTTTCAGTTGGGAACAGTGTTTGTGTGCGTGCGAACAGACGTTGCGTGTGTACCTAGACTAGCGTCTAACTGCTCATCACTGACACTGTCTCTGTCGGGCACGATGCTAGGTGAGACAGCGTGCTATTTGGCCACGCCCACCAGTGAGTTCGAGCCCGCGTAAAGTTTAACCTTAAGTGGGCTTTACAAGTTTACGAGTAATAATCGACCAACATAAATTTGCGGTTACAAAAACATGTTCTCACATATATTTCGTATGGGAGAACATGTTTTTCAATTACAAAGTTAAGTTTGTTCTTACGATTCATTCATTCCAACTACGGAACCCTTCATTGTGCGTGGTCCGACACGCACTTGGCCGGTTTTTTTAGTGAATTAATACGATCTACGAACAATTATTTACATACAAGTATTGCAAAATGTAAAAAAAAGAATCACAAAATATCAAAAGTTGACGTAAAAGAATCGAACTTACAACCACGGGTTTGCAAATCAATCATTCAACTGCTTAATTATTTCATTTGCCGCAACTTAGCTATAGTAGCCGATCTTATATAATTATTTCATGATTTGCTCCTTATAGGTATAGAGCAAAAACGAGATGATAAAATTCAAAAGTTAAATTGGTAACTATCTGCAATATTCTAACATTTTGGCGCGTCCTTTTACAATTTGACGAGAAGAATCCGAACATGAACTATGTAAAATTTTAACAGAATCTATTCATTAGAATTTGCGTCATGCTGGAACATACATACAGAAAAAAATCTAAAAACTATTTTCGGCATTAGAAACGATCCTAGACCTCGCCGGAATTACTTTTTTTCATATATATTCAATGTACAGTTTTAATTTCACTAAGATGTTATTATACCTACGGATATAGTAAAAATAATAAAATATATTAATATAAAATTGTAGTAATATTTTTATTGAAATAGAAATAAAATATAGTTGAACGTGCAATATATGAATAGTTTTATGAATACATAAAAATGTTAGTCGGTTTATATTAAAATGAAAGTGTGTACTTGTTTTCTGCTGTTCAAAATATTTGGTAGTTTGTTTCAAGCTTCATTTTGACTGATAAAAAAATTCAACTCACTTTCCGTAGTTTGTATAAAAAGCGACGTAAGGTTCTTAAAAAATAGTGAGAAATGTTACTTTAGAGATAGAAGTAGATTCGATTTCGAATACGATTTTCTAACACCGTTATAATCCTTGCCACAACCTTTATATCCTAACAACGAAACAAATTTACTTTGGTATTTATTTTTTAAACACTTTGTGGTACCTACACCACACAATACAAAAAGGATAATGTACATATTTAAAGCAAATGTTTATTGGGCAGTCTTAGTATTCATGTAATAATTCACCTCTTATCATACTAAAACCATTTTTAATTATCTTTCAGCTTACACAAATTCGATATCACGAGTCAGACAGAAAGAAGACCACAGAAGCAACCACCTTTCACAAAAAACTGATCAAGAACATAGTAGTGAAGAGTACTCCGGAGATAATAACAACTTAGATGTTGTACATAACTTAAAAACAAGAGGCACAACACTTAGTAGCAGAAACATGAAACTTGTCTTCAGAACGCAGAGGGTTGAAACCTTAACAGATTTTATTCAGGAAGCCATTAAAATCCTCAACACTTATGAAGATACCGCATTCGAAGATTTCTTCCACGTTCTAGACAGCGAAATCAGAAAATATCATTACAGAGGCTGCAAATTTTCCGAATTGACGCAGAATTCTAATACCAAGCATTTACTGGCCAGGTCGTTCAAGTTGATCAGAGGGAAATCAGTTTCTTTTACGAAAGCAAACATCAATGAAGTGGCGGACATGATGAGAGATCAAACATACGACAAAAATGTTAAAGATTTGCTGGATTATATAAATTTTTTGTACAGAAATCCTAGACCAAATTTTCACAGTGTTTTAGATGAATTAAAGAATTATAGGAAAACTAAATCTATGGAAACTCACAATGATTTAGTACAGGTCATTAGAGGCGGGTTCGAGCTATTTTATTTGATCATTACACTAAACTTAACACTAATACTAGAAGTGAACTAAAAGAAAAAATAGAAACATTTTGGAAACAATTTAAAAATAATCCTGCGTCAAGCGATGAAATGAATGATATTCCTTACACAGATCCAGTTATTAAGTCAGTCGTTAAAAGCATCAAGGCACTTAAAAATACCGAAACTTATCCTCAAAATGATCCACAAATGAAATTGGAAAACGAAAGTGAGAGAATTATTAGTATAGAGACTGATAATGAACAATTTCACGATGATAACCCTGAGGTGAATGAGACTAGCAATGAATTTTGGAAACCAGCTACAAGTTACGCTACTCACGAAATCTCATCAGGACAATCGTTCGATAGCAGTTCAAACTCTATCAAACATTCTCAGGAACGAAATGAAGAGTACAACACGCAGCGATACATGACTCTATACACAGAAGAAATATCTTACAAAGCAAAGACTACGAAGAAAACAGAAATTGTTCCCATATCTGCGAGTGTGATGAAAAGAAGGCAGGAAGTTAAAAAGCGACCGACGACCACGTCGACACCAAGGAACAGACATGCAATGTCAGACGAGACAAAGAAAATTGATATGCTAAGAGAAAATCATGACGCAGATGATACGAAACAGGACATTTCTGAATCAAGCCACGATACAGAGAGTGGCCTGACGATAGAATCAAAGCATGAACCGAGGGCAATAGAAAACTATGACAAACAACGGAAGCACGGCAAGGCAGATAAATCAAGGTCTAAGAGTAAACATAAGAACGCGCAAATAATTAGCCAGTACGACGCAGTCATTGATGTTCAGTTAGCTAATATCGAGTTGTTGAAATCTTTAAGCATGTTTGCACCACTCGGGATGGATACAAAGTAAGATTTTGATTGATTTTCCAAATAGAACCAGATAATCTCGAATCAAGTTCTATAAAGTTTAGAAACTTTATAAGTTTAAAATGAAATAGTTCAGCAATTCCACTTTTAACGATATTTTTGTCAAAGATTTTCTCTTTGAAACAAGTTATAAGCATATAAAAAAAATATTAATTGTTCCAGATATGACACTACTCTGTATCCGAAGACTTCTATACAAACCGAACCACTAACCATAAAACGTACAACACGTCCTCGATCTATGCGAGCACAAGCACAGATTAAACCTCAGAAACCAACTACTCTCACAAAACCTCCTTCAATATACTTGAAAACTAACGAAACATCCTATAAAAAAGAATTCAATGAGTCAAAGAGAAGTATAGTGCCCAACAAGGGTCACTCAGTAACAAAATATAAGAAAGACAAAAACCAGAAACAGAAATTTATAGCGAGACGATCTAATAATGATACTATTGATGTAAAAGATTTCAACAAATATGTCATTAAAAGAATAAACGCTATAGAAAAGGAATTAAACGAATTCAAGCAAATGAATGATTTCAGTTACAGAAGTAGAATTAACGATAATAATACAGATGGCGTGGAAGTTACCAATGTTACTGATAAATATGAGGCAAAAGATAAAAATGGAAGCAAAAGAAAAGATATGAAAGCAAACCTCATCAAAAGACTGTTGAATGAAAACCACGACTTAAATAATGAAACAGTTAATGATGAACACACCACCAGAAGAAATACAATTAATGCACAATCTACAACAAATAATACCACATCTTTTGAACCAAAAGTTATAAAGACGGATGCAGTCAATGCAACAGTTATTGATAACAAAAATATATCTCAAGTCACAAACAACAATGTAAATGTCACTAATAACACAAAGGAAATAAACAAAGACGTAATTACCAATAATGCGACAGCAACTGTTAGTTCAGTTACGAACACAACGAAACTTGAAAGCAATGTGACTACTCCCACGGTTGTTATCACTAGAAGAACAATGGCTTATTCTGAACCATCATATTACGATTACGCTGTCCCGCCTAAAGGTAAAAGCAAAAGCGAACTTGATCCATTTGGTCATATTAGTGATGGTTATGTTCTTGATAATATGTAATTTAGGCAAAAGATTAATCAACACTATTGTGGTGCTTAGACCGAATAAAATGGCTAAGATAAAGAGCGTTTTTAAATAGTTAAGTAAAAGAATTGACTGTTATCGTTGACATACGAGTACAAGGGTAAATTGTAAAGTGAGAGGTATTTGGGGTCGGCGCAATGTCTTTTTCTTCCATACTTCTTACGTAAGTAATAAAAAATATACAGAAAAAAACTATTTACAACAAAAAAAAAAACAATTATCCCACTTCCAAAAAAACATTACCTACAAAGTGAAAAATAACTTAAATTTCGGAAGTCGGTGGCAAATAACGAAAATAAAAAACCAATGACACCAACTTCCGAAATTTTAAGTTATTTTTCACTGGTGTCATTGGTTTTGTATTTTCGTGATCTATATAAATAAGTTAAATATTAATGTATTATATACACTGATGTGTATAATACATTAATATTTCAATTATTATTATACCTTCCCGAATAAATTCTCTTATCGATGGTGAATACCGAGTCAGAAGAACAGCGCAGTCATACAGACAGACACGAAAAGCGACTTTGTTTTAAACTATTTATGTATTGATATTAGGGCATGCAAAAACCGGGTTGTTTATAAAAACTGTCTTTTTCGGGTTTTTTGATTACAAAACCGGTGGAACTGGTTAAATCGGGTTTTTCGGTTTTTTTCTCAATTTTTATTAAAGAAATTAGAAATATGTGTGCTTATTATTATAATTATGTGCATTTTTTCGGACTGAAGTAAGCTACAACTACTAAGTATCAATACAAAAAGTTCCTTTTCTTTATACATAACGTATAGCTTATTATTTAGGAAAATAACATATTCTTCAAAACTTAAGCTACCTAACATACAAACGTAGAAACATTTGATAGGTACACAAAATCTAAAATCACAGAATATTAAACTACAATTTAACGTCATAAAATATAAACAGGCAAAATCAACAGTACGTAAAATGCAAATTAGTATTTTTTTACTTTAATTTAATTTTAATTACCGTAAGGATACAAGTGCATCAAGGGAGTCATCATTTAGAGTACTACGGATTTTATTACTCATGAGACCCGCTGATGAAAAGGCTCTCACACTTGTCGGAGGTATAGATTTCAAAGCTTTATATACTTTTGTTAAGAATAAGAATAATTTATTTTTGCAAATATGGGTAGATGATACATCAATAGGTATTAGTACAGTACAAAGATCAGCCATATTTTGCCATTCGGCATGCAAATATTTACATCAAGTTATTATTATTGTATTTTACATTTACATCAAATTATTATCATATATTATTCACATCAAATTATTGTCATTAGATCAATTATTATTAAATTATATACCATTCAATGAATAATTATTTTAGAGCTCCCTATAACGATTACTAGAAAAGTCAACTAATATTTTTGACATATAGGAACTCAGTCACACTGTAATACGTTTTATTTATCAAAAATTTACGTAGTCTATTCTTAAACAGCAAAGCATTTAAATCTTTCCAACCTCTTGGTAATTTATTATAAATAATTGGCCCCATTCGGCTTGTTGAGGGCCACCTCCAAGCCTAGGGGCCGTATGCGGGTCACGACCTGTGACACCGCAGCCGTCGCCAGCAACGCTGCCTCCCTGTACGAGCTCCCCCGGGCCGTGACCAGCGTGTCATCCGCATAACACGTCAAGTCCACGCCCGGCTGGAGCTCGCCCCTCAGCACCCAGTCGTACCCGATGTTCCACAGGAGCGGTCCCACGACCGAACCCTACGGAACACCGCACGACATGCGGCGCTGGTTCCCGCCATCACGTCCCATGTAGGTGACACACCTTTCCGCCAAATAAGCCCCAACGATACGGCGGGGATAGGGAGGCACCCGGTGATACCGCAGTGCCTCCCGAATGCAGCTCCAGGGCAGGGTGTTGAAGGCGTTGGATATGTCCAAGGACACCGCCAGCATCACCCCGCCCCGGGACACCGCTTCCTCCGCCAGGAATCTCACCCGCGATATCGCGTGGATGGTGGAGCGCCCGTCCCAAAAGCCGAACTGGCTCTCGGCTAGGTCAGGCCCCTCTCTGTACAAGTAGCTGACGAGGCGGGCAGCGATTATCCGCTCAAACATTTTACCCACCTCGTCAAGCAGCACTATCGGCCTGTACGTGGACGGTGAGTCCGCAGGCAGACCACCAGTACACCTGGCGCCTTCCTGAATGCGTATGGACGCGGGGCATGGATGCGTCGCTGATTTGCGTCATCGCCCCGCGGAATCACAGCGCCTCCTCCTCGTCGCCGACTTCCGGATCCAGGCCTGGACAACAGCGGCCTCCTCGAGAACCTCCCTGTCGATGCGCTTACGCACCCAGTGTGGGCCGTCCGTTCGCGGGGCCGATGGGCTGCGGCCGCCGGTGGTCTAGGTGGAGACGTCGAAGCGGATATATCTGTGATCCGACAATGTCTCCACCTCCACGGCGACAAGCAACGATACGTCAACTATCGAACCGCCCCGCTGCCGTACGCACGTGTGTACCGAGCCCCGGTTTAGGACGAACAGGCCAGTCATGACCGCCCACTCCTCCAGCGCCTCACCCCTGGCATCGGTCACCGCCGAAGACTTGGCGTTGAGATCCCCTAGTGACAGCACGGGGGCACGAGGCTGAAGTCGGCCTAGGACGGCACCCAACTCGACAAGGAAGTTCTCGAAGTCGGCGAGGCTCTTGTTGGGAGAGAAATATGCCCCAACCATACCGTCCGCGAGGGCGGCCACCCAGCCGTGACCTCGGGACGGATTGACGAGAGCCCCGCCAATGATGGCCACCGAGCCATCTAGGTCTCCCACCCAGTTATCCCTGGGGGGGACAAAGTACGGCTCGGCGACCACAGCCACGTCAATCGACCACTCTGCCATGCATGGATCAAAAGATCATGAGCTCTGGCAGTGTGGTTGATGTTGCCCTGGAGGAAATGGTAAACTGCCATTATGTGCAGTCCATTCCCTCCGTCACACCATCCGTAGGCCGGGAGTCGGCCGTAGAGCACCTAGGCTGCTGTAAAGAGTCCCCAGCAGCTTTGGCACCCCTTCTCTTTTTCTGGGCGGGTGCGCCACAGGCCCTTCCACCTGCCCTGTGCCCAGCGGGCTTCCCTGCAGCTGTACAGAGGCTTCAGTTTAGCGCTGCGAGGCACTGGGCGGACTTGTGGCCGGGCTGACCGCAGGGAAAGCATTGCTCAATAAGAATTTTTTTTTTTTTTTTTTGAAAAACGTTTTTTGAACTTTTTGAAACGTTTTTTGAAAAACGCACCCACGATACAGGAGAAATCCAAGGGTGGGGCCCTTGGATTTCTCCTGTATCGTGGGTGCGTTTACAAACATTTATACTCACATACACAAACAGCCAGACCCGAAACAACTACTTGTAGGTCATACAAATATTTGTTCCGTGCGGGAATCGAACCTGCGACATGCAGCGCAGCAGTCAATCGCTTAACCACTGCGCTAACCGTGCCGTCGTATTGTGGCGGTGCACTTCGCCCGGACATGCCTAATGTCCAGGAACCGGTAGCACCGCAGCGCCCTGGGTTACAGCAGCTTGGCCCTTGCCACAACCCACCCGACCAAGAGTCATCCACCGTCGGTGACTTTATTGCCCGCCGCCACCGGGCATCACACCCAAACGACGCCGAGCCCGGAAGAGTCGGTGTGGATCTCACCCACCCGCACATCATCGAGCGGACATCCACCGGCTTTGGCGACGGCTGCCACCTCAGCCGGGGTGGTCGAGTCGTCCAGGCTAACGACGCGCAGCTCAGCGGTCTTCATAGGCCTGGACACTCGTACATGCTCGGGTTTCAGTACCGCCCTCAACTTGGCGGCCAGGATGTCCACCTTCTCGCCGCTAGAGGCACCCGGCACCTCCAACAGCCGCGCCCCCGTAATCGCCGGCCTCAATCTGAAGCCGGACGGTAAGCCAAGGTCGGGGAACGTGACTTTGGCTTTGGCCTCCAATAGGACCACCTTATATGAGATACCCCTTTCGACGGCTCCGGGCTGCAGTGTTAATACTACAGCCGCAGAGCGTGGGGCTCTCGCCCTAGGTGGCCTCTGTGTCCTCCTCGCAGAAGGTGCCGGTTCATCAGCGGGCGGAGGCGGCGCCGTCTTCTTCTTTTTCTTGCGGCCCTTCTTGATGACCGTTGTCCAGGCCTTTGTCGAGGGAGCGGTCGCCAGGGGACCGGCCGTCTGGGAAGCGGGAACAGACGCGATCGCCGGTAGAGCACCCATACGGGAAGTGGGCGCAGACTTGGCCTTCGCAGGCTTACTGGCCTCCTTAACTGGGCCCACTCGGCTCAGCCGCCACGACCGCTGGCCTCGGTTGGGTGGGGAGAGCCAATCTCCGCTTGTCCGCAGCGAGTGGTGGGGGCAAGGTTTCGGGCGGGAGGAGCCTCGACTCGATAGCCGTCTGAGCGGCAAACTGCCGCTTGAGGTCCTCCAACTCGGATTGGAGACGGCCTACCTACCTACCCTGTCTACCTACCCTGTCTACCTACCCTACCTACATACCCTACCTGCCTACCCCACCTACCTATCCTACCTACCTACCCTCTACCTACCTACCTACCCTACCTACCTACCCTACCTACCTACCTACTTACCCTACCTACCTACCTACCCTACCTGCCTACCTCACCTGCCTAACCCACCTACCTACCTACCTACCTACCTACTTACTCTACCTACCTACATACCTAACCTTTTTTTTTTTTTTTAAACTGCGATTAAAAGTATACTATGTCCGTCTCCTGGTTCTAAGCTACCTCCCCACCAATTTTTAGTCAAATCGGTTGAGCCGTTATTGAGTTATAAATAGTGTAACTAACACGACTTTCTTTTATATACAGCGTTGATACGACAGAGGGGCTTTTCTTTTAACTACCTATACTAGGTACCATTTTCAAGCTCTGTACCAAAAATCAATTAAATAGGAGCAGTAGTTTAGCCGCAAATGATTTTTTAAGATTTTGCCCCGTTTGAACACGATGTATCTTTCCTAACAGCTGATTATGTCTATACGCATCATAGGTCATCCACCTTAAATCCATAAATCTAAGTTTAGCCTACGATGCGTTGTTGCCGCTCTGAAGCAAGTCACAAGTACAACCAAATATTTTTCGCAAAAAAAAATGGCAAAGCAAACAAGAGTTCGAGAATCATAGCAAAACATCCCGCGCGTAAAAGAAATAGAAATAGGTCAGTCTGTCCAGATCCTTGCGCGATCGGTAAGTAAGTGGGGGCAGGGGGCCTCAGTCAGTGCGCCGACGGTATCCTAGCTAGCTAACATATGTTACGTAGCACGGAAGCTCTTGCGCCGCTTACGCGCGCAGACAATTGATTTTGTTTTGTTATTGTGATAGGACACTAAATAATTTTAAGACAATATTTCTTTTTATATTGTGACAGGACACACGTAACATCGGATTATTATTATTTAGTGTTAGTGTTTTTTGTGATTGACTGTTTTTTATTGTGATAGGACACGTAATTAAACTTTGGTTGTGTGTGAGTGTAATTAAAATACAATTGTTGAACTAAAAATAGGATTATTTTAGCATTTCACAAATTAAAGTGCTTAGACATTATTTTTAATCAATAAAACATTTTATATTATATTGATTTCATTAAAACCTGAAATCTCAGCCATTTTATTCAGTATATATTATGCACTACATCGATGTTGAATAATCCTTTTCATAGATTACATACGAAGATCAATACCGTCATTAATATGATTGAAAAATGACTCGAATTGACTGTTATGAACAGTTGGACGATTCCTTTCTTGTGAATCGTAGTATGACGGTTCAGGATAAGCCATTGTTCTTCTAGTGACAGCAACCGTGGGAGTAATCACATCGCTTACAAGTTTCTTAGCGTTCGTAACTTTAACTAAACTAATAGTAGATGTTGTGAAATTATTGTTAATTACTTCTTTGTTTAAATTCTTAGTGACTTTTACATTGATTTTGGTGACTTGTGTTTTATTTTTGCTAACTGAAACTGTTGTATTAACTGCATCCTTCTTTATAACGTTTAGTTTACGAGATTTGGTGTTATTTGTAGCCGATTCTATATTCATTGTATTATTTCTTATTGGGAGGTCACGCCCATTATTAACTTTTTCGTTATTTAAACCATGATCTTCATTCAACAATCTCTCAATGACGTTTCCTTTCATATCTTTTCTTTTACTATCAGCTTTATATTTAACCTCAAACGTTTCAGTAATATTTCTAGCTTCAACCCCATTAGTATTACTATCGTTCATTCTACTTCTGAAAATGAAATCATTCATTTGTTTTAATTCGTTTAACTTATTTTCCATAGCGTTTATTCGTTTTATGACATATGTGTTGAAATCTTCTGGTATAGTATCATTATCGGAACGTCTAAAATATTTCTGATTTTGATTTTTATCCTTCATAAATTGCTGTCCTTCGTTGGGCACGGGAGGCGCTATATTTTTCCTTAAGTCATTTAATTGTTTTCTATACAAAGGTTTGTTTCTTTTCGAGTATCTCGAAGGAGGTCTTGTGGGAGCAGTCGGCTTCTGAGGTTTAATCTCTGCTTGTGCTCGTATAGCTCGAGGAGTTATTATAGATTTTGTATGTTTTGATTTGGTTTGTCTATCAGACTTCGGATACAGAGTTGTGTCGTATCTGGAACTTATGAAGAAATGTTTCATGTTATGCATATTATATTCTATTCTAAGAAACGAGCAATTGTTTTGTGGAAAGATTTGATAACGAATGTGGATGGGTATAAGAAACGATGAATGGATTATGTAAAGGTAAATGTGGCTAGACAATGTGACTACTGAGATAACGTAAGATAGAGATGTGTGGAAGTAGAAGATATGCTGCGCCGACCACTAATAAATTTAACTATATACATAATTGGTGTTTCATGGTGTATTCTATTTTCTTGATCAAAGATAGTAATTTGATATTTTCACCTGTCAAAATCTGGGATTAAAGAACGAGTATTAGTATAAAACTTAGTCCTTCGATTCGTTATAATAATGGTAATTTTCATTTTTCTGAGAGATTATTGCACATGCACCTTTGCGTAGCAATAGTACCAAAGACATACAATGTACATATAATTACATGCTGAATTCCGAATCAAACCATTTCTTACTTCGTATCAATTCCGAGTGGCTCAAACATTCCCAAAGATTTCAACAACTCTGTATTAGCTAACCGAACATCAATAACTGCGTCGTACTGGCTTATTATTTCCACGTTCTTTTGTTTGCTCTTAGACCTTGATTCATCTGCCTTGCCATGCTGTTGTTGCTTGTCATAAACTTTTCGTACGTTTTCTCTTGCTCTCTGTTCCTGCTTCAATTCTAGCGTCAGGCCACTCTCTGTATCATGAATTGAGTAAGAAATGTTCATTTCTGTATCATCCATCTCATGATTAGCTCTTAATATTTCAAGCTTCTCAGTCTTGTCCGACGATACATCTCTCTCCCAGGGTGTGGACGTGGTCATGAGTCGCTTCTTAAATTTGGGCCTTCTTGTCCTCACACTCACAGATATAGGAATGATTTCTGTTTTCTTCGTAGTCTTTGATTTGTAAGATATTTCTTCTGTGTATAGAGTCATGTATCGCTGTGTGTTGTACTTTTCATATCGCTCTTGAGAGTTTTTGATGGAGTTAGAGCTGCTATCGAACGATTGACCTGATGAGATTTCACCTGTGTTGTAATTTGTTATCTGTTCCCCAGATTCATTGTTACTCTCATCCTTCTCAGTTTCATCACGATGAAACTGTTTGCCATAAGTATCCATGCTAACAATTCTCTCTCGTTTGTTTTTTAATTTTCTTTGGTGATCATCTTTAGAATAAGGTTCGGGATTTTTAACTTCGTTCATTATATTTTTGGGGACCGCGGAGCTATTTTTAACGACTGACTTAATGACTGGATCTGTGTTAGGAATATCAGAAATTTCAGCGCTTGATGCAGGATTATTTTTGAACTGTTTCCAAAATATTTCTATTTTTTCTTTCAATTTTCTTCTAGTATTAGTGTTAAGTTCAGTGTAAGGATTAAACAAAACAGCTCGCACCCCGCCTCTAATGACCTGTACTAAATTATTGTGAGTTCTTACAGATTTTGTATTCCTATAATACTTCAATTCATTTAAAACACTAAGAAACACCAGTTCAGTATTTCTGTACAAAGAATTGATATAATTCAGCAATTCTTTAACATTTTTGTCGTATGTTTCATCTCTCATGATGTCCGCCACTTCATTGATGATTGCTTTCGTAAAAGAAACTGATTTCCCTCTGATCAGCTTTAATGACCCGGCCAGTAAACTCCTAGTATAAGAATTTTGTGTCAATTCGGAAAATTTGCAGCCACTGTAATGATATTTTCTGATTTCTTTGTCTAGAATGTGGAAGAAATCTTTAAATGCAGTATCTTCATAAGTGTTGAGAATTTTAACGGCTTCCCGAATGAATTCCGTGAGGGTTTCAACTCTCGGCACTCTGAAGCCTAGTTTCATGTTTTTGTTTTTATCTTGGACTGTGGTACCTCTTGTTATAACGTAATGTACATAGCCTAAGGTATTAGTATCTCCGGAGTACTCTTCATCACTATATTCCCTAACAGTATCTTGTGGTAGGTTGACTACTGTCTGGTCTCCTTTAAGTCTGATTCGTGATATTGAGTTTGTGTAAGCTGAAAATGTATTTGTAATGGCTTTATTATAACAGAAGGTGGATTGAGTGCATATTATTAAGGAAAAATCGGTCAAAAGGAGGCTTGAAATAAACTATACAATAAAACTACCAAATATCCCGAATAGCAGAAAACACGTACACACTTTCATTACGATAAAAAAGTACTAACATATTTATGAAATCATAAAACTTCAAGATCCAATATTTTTTTATTTACAATTCAATATTACTAAGTCCTACAATTTTATTGACAATAAAACTGAAATAGTGCCTACTTATAAACAAAGTTAAGGATTTTTGTGATTTTAAAATGACCTTTTTTAAAAAACAATTCTTTGATCATAAAAAAATAAATAATGAAATATAGATAATATTTGATAATGAAGATATAAATTGTATATTTTTTCAATTGGGCAAAGTGAACATAATAGGTATGACGGATGTTCGAGCGGCTGAGACACTACGTGTCAGCGACACGTAGTGTCTCATCTTTCTTCTCTGTTGTTCCTCCATTTGCGGGCGTGTACGTGCAGGTGTTTTAAAAATAATACTCGTAAAATAATGCACTTAATTTAATGACAAATATCGTAACAAAACATAATCGTAAAAAGTAATGATTACACTGATTAGCACTGATTAAATCGAATCACAAACTTGAATTTAGAGCCAATGGATTTGTGTGTGCACCGCGTGACGATCGCATCAAAAAGTGATCCACTCCACCGCCATGACACTCACAACCCCATTCGGTGTTACCCGCTCCAAATTAAAAATACCACTAACGAAATAAATTCTAAACCACAGAGTAAAAATAATCGATTACAAACATCAAAAAGTGTTACAATAAATCGACTAAATCATCACGCGCCGTTAGGTATATAATCAACGTAGTGCTTTTAAGTAGTTGACCATTCAAATAATTCAATTTGTGATATGTGGACATAATATTATGCTTGTTAGTATAACTTTAATTTCTGTTACTGTTCTTTAAAACGATAAAAAACAGCTAATCAGTGAAATTAAACGATCGTAAAATTGGGAATATTTTCAACGAATTCACTCGATAATTTACGGGGGCAGTTGGGTAAAAATATGGATGTACCTGTATGTTTTAAATAGGAATACATTCTAATGTGACGAACCACTATGCCATTTATATATTTTTTTATTATGATTTACTTCTTTGTATTGAATTTAAAAAAGGTGTGTATTATTTTCTTATATGAATGTGTTCAGAGAGGTGTTTACAGTGTAGAACCATTGCCCTGTACAAGTGCGTTGCCAAGTAACTTAAGCAAACCAGGCCGTCAGAACTGGAGAGAAGTACTGTTGAATTAGGCCATTAGACGTGAGGAACCTCATAAAAATATGAAGCGTGGAAAGTCACCAGGTCATGACAGTATAAGTATAGAACATCTGCGCTATACAAGTGTACATCTGCCCCAGAGTCCTGAGTCTATAGTTTAATTTTTGTATAGGTCATTCCTTTATTCTAGATGATATGATGAAAACACAAGTAGTTTCAATAATAAAAAACAAAACCGGGGATCCATCTGACAAGCATAATAACCACCTGCTGATGTCATTGGCAACAACCATGGCGAAGGTTCTTTCGTTCTTTCTTCAAGACAGTCTCGTGGACACGCAGCTGAGCGAACACCTTCAGATACATGACTTGCAATTTGGCTTCAGACCCAATCTGTCAACGGAAATGGCAATCATGTGTCAGGTACTATAACGACATAGTACTACTATTCTTGGTCTTTCGAGGACTCACGACCTGGTGTCTTATAATATTCTAAGAAATAAAACTAAAATTAAATTTTATTTCAGCGTCCCCTGAGATTTTTTCTTACCCTGAAACTAACGTAGTTACACCCAAGCAAACACGATTTAAAAATAAATATTGTACGTAAAAGCAACGTACCTTCTTATTCTGCAAATTCTTCGTCCGAAAAAATTAGCTTATCCATTTTTTTTTTTACAAATATTTATGATTTAAATGGTTGTTTAGCGTTACTAATAAAAACAGTTATCATTTAATTAACCTCAGCTGTATCTGACTAGAGTGAATGGGCCACGTCAAAGAAGTCATTGGACCAAATAGTTTATTTTTATTTTTCACTGTTTAGTTATGGGACCTACCCCACACATTACCTTAAAATTCCTACCCCCCATTAAAGGGACGGGGCCTCGTCAGAGTCGTTTCTGACGGCCAACTCAACACTTGTATGTTTTTTATTTATTTTATTTAGGTTAGCCAACAATTGTTTACACAATACATATCGGGTGTAAAAAGACCCTTTCCGAAGCCGAAAGCCACATATTCTACACATTATTTGGATCATTTTTTTCCACTGGACCATACCTGGGAATCCATTGGTTCTGTAGATATTGAAGGTCAAAGTCGCATTATTTTTTTTTTTTTTTTTACTAAAACGAATTCCAAGTGTTATTACTAAACTTTTCTCCAAACAAACATTACCTGAATTTTCGATTTTTCTTAACAAATTACGCATTTGAAGTTAAAAAAACGCAGTGAATATCAAGCGCACACTACCATGTCACGATTGCCTCTACGTCAACAAGCGCACGATACAGTGTCACGTGGTAAAGCTAGCCCGGCGCGCGGCGTGAACGTACGACGACCCGTGTTTGTAACAGCTGATCGGTTGTTTTTGAGTTTTTGCAGTTTTTGATTTCAAAGTCGTTGATTATGAGTTTCAGTCCGTTGTCTGTACCTAATGTCGAACTACTAGTTGCTAACTACATTCAAGGCACTGGCAAATAATGAAGAATTTATTTTATTATTACTGCACACCTACCTAGCTATCAAAACCACCTTTTGGTTTAAGCTATTTATTTACTACTTACATAATACAAAAAAAGATACCAGGATATTATCCCTTACTTATTAAATAACATAACATAACATCACGCCTTGTTTCCCCGAAGGGTTGGGCAGAGGTGTATCTGTAACAGGTACACCCACACTTCGCCAGTTATGTTTAAGTCCCATGTAATAGGGGGCGAGCCTATTGCTATCAACTGGGCACAAATCCAGACTCCGGGCTGCTAGGTACTGAGAAATTTCAGATAGAAAAATCCAATAACATTTTGCCCGACCCGGGAATCGAACCCAGGACCTCATGTTCAGCAGTAGCGCTTGCGACCACTAGACCAACGAGGCAGTCTCAAAGCTCGAGGCTTATTAAAATAATAGACATTTAAACTCGGCCTTTGGCTCGAAGCTTGCAAGCTCGGCAGCGGTATTTTTTCATTGTAGATAAACGTTTATGCCCGGCAATTATTAGGTACCTACGTAACTGCAATTTAAGGCTCGTGCAGACCAGCGCGACGCGGTAGCGACTCGAACAATACAATGTCCAAGAAAACTTCACGGTATAACAATAGCCGGTGTCGCGTCGCGCTAGTCTGCACGAAGCTTGAGTCTGGGAGACTTCTTGTAGTTTGTTTTCGTAATTTAGGTAGGTAGGTACCTACCAATCTGTGTTAAACAGAATTGAAATAATTAGGTAACCCTAAGATAGTCCTCCTTAGGTCCTAATAACACAATGATTTAGAATACCTAACACGCCGTACGCGCGCGCTTCGCATAGATCAAAGAAAGCCGCCGCTTCTAGCTAGCCGACACGTGCCCCCTCCTTCAAATCGCAAAGAAATTTAGCAAGTTTTTTAGTATTGTTACTTTATTTATTTTATTAGTTCGGTTTCTTACGTTATCGAATGCGCTTGTGTTGTTTTTCCGAAAAAAATTACGTGTAGTGTAGATACTGTGACGGCGTACCTACTCGCTGACACAAAGTGTCTTGTGTTGTGTGAGTTGAGTAGGTACCTACTTACCAGATTTTTTTTGTTAGTGGTTTTGTGTTGTGTTGTGTTTTAGTTGCTAAGATGCCGTTTCATGATTATTCTGCGCGCGAGTATGTTAACATGGTGTACTGCTACGGTATGGCCCGTGGAAATGCTGCCGCAGCCTTACGACTTTACGGTACTGAATATCCCACCGCGTTTCAGCCCTCTGATTCGCGTATTTTCACTCGGGCAGTGCAACGGTTGTTGGACAACCAGCCGATCGTGCCAGTTTCACAGGGAGGCGGCAGGCAAATTAGACCAGCGGCAGAAATCGCCATCCTATCCGTGATGCGGGAAAACCCACGTTTGGGAGTGCGTACAGCGGCTAAAGTATTGCGGAGACGACATGGCCATCGCGGTAGGTACGTGGTGTCTCATTCCACTGTGCACAAAGTATTAAAACGGGATAGGCAACGGCCTTACAAAATTCATCGCATACAAGCGCTCGTGCCGGGCGACACAACACGCCGTATGGAATACTGCAGGTGGCTGCTAAGGCAGGCTCGAGGATTTGTGAACAACATTATTTTCACGGACGAAAGTACCTTCACAAATAATGGCATGTGGAACCGCCGAAATTCACACTATTGGTGCTCTGTGAACCCCAATCAAACCCAGGAAACGGGCTTCCAGACACGGTGGAAACATAATGTGTGGGCAGGCATTGTGGGAAACCAGATCCTGGGGCCCGTTTTCTTGCCTCCCAGAATGACCGGACCTACTTACCTCGACCTCATTAATGGTTACCTGACCGACACGTTGGAAGACATGCCAATGGTCCAGCGGCGAATTGTGTGGTATCAGCATGACGGCGCGCCGCCACATATCGTGAGACCGGTTCGCGAGCAGCTGACGCAGCTGTTCGGTGACCATTGGATTGGGCGGTATGGGCCCCACGCATGGCCTGCACGATCACCAGATTTAACCCCTTTGGATTTCTTTTTGTGGGGCTATGTCAAGGATAGGGTGTTTGACCGTCCCTGCGAGACCGCTGCGGAGATGCGTCAGAAAATCATTGATGTTTTTGATGAACTCAAGCAGCGGTCAGAGCGAGAAGGGATCCTGGAGCGGGTTCATGAAAATACGCTGACTAGGGCGCGCGTCTGTCTTCGTGAGGGGGGTCGGCAGTTTGAACCACAGCTCGTGAGTGTCGAGAGGCCACCGATGTTAGATGATGACAGCGATGGACAGTAGGTAAGTACCTACACAAACTATCTAAAAACTAGTGTTTTTATGAGTTTAAATTTAAGAAAATCGTGCATGTCAGTAGATACCTACTTAGTTGTAGGTACAATATCGGAAACATTTAATTTATTTCGTTCATACCCGCGATTACTCGACAAGTACCTATCTACGATACGACGCGTGCCGCGTATAGCGAAGGGGCGGGGCTTAACTCACACATAAACAAGCCGCCGCCGTTTGCCTGGGTTCGCGTTACATTGCGCGCAATAAAAAATAGTTTTTTTTTAATACGTAAAAATAAAAGTCAGTTCCCAGCAATAATTTTAGCACAAAGCTACTTAGTTTGATGAACAGTACGCGTAGTTGACGGCTTTGTGATGTGTCTTTTTACACCCTGTATAAAATAAATTTCTTAATAGTACGTTAGTAAGTGCAACAATTACTTACAGGCTAACACAACATGCACCAATTATGGTTATACATTAAATAAAAGCCAAAAAGGAAATTAAAATTCAAGTTTTACATAATTTTTTGGTAATTTATGTGTAAAAATGATAATACTTAACAAAAAGTGCATTCTAAATATATAAAAATACCGGCCAAGTACGTGTCGGACCACGCACAAGAAGGGTTCCGTAGTTGGAATGAATTAATCGTAAGAACAAACTTAACTTTGTAATTGAAAAACATGTTCTCACATACGGAATATATGGGAGAACATGTTTTTGCAACCGCAAATTTAAGTTGGTAATTTTTACTCGTAAACTTGTAAAGCCCGCTTAAGTGTGATAGTTTTCCTTTAAACTTCGTTATATATATAGTACTACTGCCGTGACATTTGAATTTCTAACTACAACCGTTTAGTTGGTAAAGAGATCCACTTGACTCTAACGAAAATTGGTACTTTAAAGCTTGATAAGTCACGAACGGTTTACTTAATCAAAAAACGGGCTCCCCAAACCTCTAATATTTTTGAAAGACCTATTCAACCATATCCCACACTTTGAGAAGGACGAAAAAAAATTTACATGTGGGGGAGGTACCCTAAATAACTGTTTTTTTCAAAATTTTATTTTACCACTTTTTTGACGTTATTAACGTGTATACTCATGCCAAATTACAACTTTCTAGTAACTATAGTTTTTGAGCTAAACCGCGGACAGACAGACAGACAGACGGACATGGCGAAACTATAAGGGAACCCTAAAAAAGACAATAATAAAACAGATTGATAATAATACATTAAGTAATTTAAATAATAACTAATAAACAAACAATAAAAATGTCACAAATTAATTTAAATACAAAAGAAAAAAAAGATATATATTAATTATAAATATTATTAACATTATCTCAGTAGCGCCATTATTGTTTGTGAGGATAGTGCTCAGTAATTATTCTATAAAATTTTCCAATGCTGTCATGATGTATATCAATAAGATCACTGCAACTGTTTACATTTTTACACAGGCATGAAATCGGTGAGTTAGCACCTAGGACCGTTCTGCACAGGGGTGGGTATAGTGGTGTGATAGGATTTCGCGGATATCGGGCTGGGGCACGAAACTTTAGGAGACTCAGTAGGTTTGAGCAGTCAATTTTATTTCGAAGCAACTTATAGAGAAACAAGGCATCAACAACTTCTCTTCGAGTTGATAATGAGTGCATTTTGAAATATTTGAGACGAGTATTGTAGGAGGGCAGCTGTTTACTTTTCCCTCTAGAAAATGCGAGATGCCACATAAACCGTTTTTGAACGCAATTCAAAAGTAACTTATGTGTGGCGTAGTGTGGTCTCCATACGACACTCCAATACTCCAGGACGCTTCGTACAAGGCTATAGTGCAGCATTATTTTGGTGCCAACCTGTTTAAAGCCCCTAGTATTTCTCAGCTCAAACCCTAATATTTTCGATGCTTTCTTAATAATATTCAGAAACATTCAGACAAAAGTTATTTTTTTATCAAACAGCATTCCCAGATCTCTAATTTCATGTACTTCTTGTATTTTTGTTTAGCCTATGGAGTACTCCGAGTGTATAGGTTGAGTCTTTCTTGAAAATGACAAATGGTAACATTTTTTTAAATTAAGTTCCATTTTGTTAGTTTCACACCATTCGACAACTCTGTTCAGATCATCCTGAAGAAGCGAGATATCGCTTGATGATTCGATGATTTGAGCAAACTTTAGGTCATCAGCGTAAAGAAAGCACTCGGAAAAGTAAAAGCAGTGGTGAAGGTCATTATTGTATATGATAAATAATATAGGAGCCAGATATGATCCCTGTGGGACACCGGAAGTCATGCCATAATTACTGGCAGATCGAAAACCGTTCACAACAACATAAAACTCACGCTTAGATAAATATGATTTCAGACATTTCAGCAAGGGACCAGTGATACCATACGTTGCTAGTTTGTGAATTAGTATGGAATGAGGAATTTTATCGAAGGCCTTGCTGAAATCGGTGTACAACACATCAAATTGTTTATTCTTGTCGATTGATTCAATTAGGGACTCGGAGAAAGACAGCAAGTTTGTAGCAGTAGACCTTGAGGCAACAAAGCCGTGTTGGTGATCGCTAAGGTAAAGTCTAAAATGGCGTTGGATGTAAGGACAGATCATCGACTCAAATATCTTGGCAAACGTGGAGAGAATAGCGATAGGCCGATTATTGGAAATAATGTATTTTTTGTCCGACTTGTACACAGGGACGACTTTGGCCTTTTTCCACTCAGATGGGAAGTTCCAGTGGCTAGTGACACCTTATAATATTGTTAATAGAGGGGTAACCAAGGCCGATGCACAGGTCGAAATAAATAAGGGTGGGATTCCGTGAGGACCTCGTGGCTAAGTAGTAACTGCCGCACGGGTCGATCCGTCAGGTTAAGCTACGCTTGCCGGGGTTGGTCTGTGGATGGGTGACCATCTTTACGTACCGAGACTCCTCCGTGCCTCGGAAAGCACGCTAAGCCGTTGGTCCCGGTTGTCATTCGTGGATCTTTGACAGTCGTTACGGGTCGTCAGAAGCCCGAAAGTCTGACAACCAGTCTTACCAAGGGGTATCGTATTACCCAGTTACTGGGTTGTGGAGGTCAGATAGGCAGTCGCTCCATGTAAAATACTGGTATTCAGCTGCATCCGGTTAGACTGGAAGCCGACCCCAATATAGTTGGGAAAAGGCTAGGCAGATTGAATATTCCGTCAGGACCTGCTCCCTTACTTGTGTTAACAAATTGTAGTTTTTTGAGTAGGGAATCACTATCCAATTCTGGTATTGTTAGGCACTGGCTATTAGTTTCCAACCTGTCAAGAAAATTTGAGTCATTCTTATTATCTGTGCCATGTTCTGGGGTGTAAACAGATGCGAAATAATTACCAAAACGATCACAAAATATCCGAACCAACTGAAGTAATAGTTTGACCGTCAGTCATTCTTAGTGGATAGACACCTCTCCCACCGCGTTTAGCCTTTACGTGCGTCCAGAATAGTTTAGGATTTTCTTTAATTTCTGACTCGTAAGTTTTCCATATGTACCGTACAAAGTTTTAGCCAGGTTTTGGCATCGTTTTGAAACTAATTTTAGTTCTAATTCATCTAACGGGTTTTTATATTTCCTAAAGCGCAATCTTAACTTATTTTTTTCTTTGAGTGTTCTTATAATTGCTTTTTTAAACCATGAGGGATAACGGTAAGTCATTGACTTACAATTTGGGACAATAGTAGATTATACAACAAGTGCACAAAACGAACCATTTTTATCCGAGACTTGTCGAGGGCTGATAGTAATGTCGAGGATAAAATGGTTTTGTGGACGAGTTATAAACTCTGCTTTTCACTTCGATTGCGAGGAAATAAAACAGTAGTATACCATAACATTTGTTTAATTAAAATTCAAAGTAAAATTAAACAACATTGATTTTAGGCTTGGGCTGCAGACAATACAGCCTACTATTAAATTAATTTTGCAATAATAATTTTCTTAAATTAATTAAATAACCTTCCGTACTTGAATTTTAATTTTAATATCTTTTATGCCTTAAAAACACATAAAGCAAATAAATTAAAGTAAATATTATAAAATGACGAATTCTATCTATGAACTTCTTAATGTGTTTGGCTGTATGGCTCATTTTCTTTGCCTTAATATAGATACATTTATGAGTAGATACGTTAATGCACAAAATTCGATTTTGTGCAGCCTATATCCTGCACAAATAAGCACTTTCAGAGCATGAGAAGTGAAAATGTATTTATTGCAGTGTATAACACTTCATAGAAAAGTTTTAACATACTATCTACATCATCACAGTTTGCAAATTGTTGAAGCCAGTCATACTCGTTTATATAAGTTGTAATTTGCCTTTTAAAAGTTTTTTCTCTTGTTGAGATTATTGTATGGGAGATTGGATTCTTTTAATAATGTTAAAGTAAGATCAAGCGGAGGGTGAAGTTTATCAACAGTGGTTAACGAACAACTAGATTTACTCACAGTGCACGAAGATATTGTTGACAAAACTAAATCCTGTACTTCGTACCTGCCAAAAATATTATATCAAGCCTGATCACAGTGGTGAGTAGACAATACGTACAGATGAACATTATATTTAATTTTATTATTTAAATACGATATTTGTAATTAAAATGAACTTTTTATAAATAAACACTTGTCAGTAAAATCCTCTTTTTGTGGGCCAGTGTCTTTTAGAGGAGTTCAGTTCAGCTGATTCAACCAATCTCAGTGTAGGCCTGCCGCGATGTCGCATCGTTAGTCTGACATGCAGCAGATATGTCCAACCCAATTTTATTTAAGCTCGGATTTTTCGAGTAAATTAGTTACATTATGCCCTACTTTAAAAAATATAAAATATTAACTCTGCCTTGCCTTAACATTTTAGACATTGTCATGTTTGTCAAATCAAATAGACACTTATTTCCACGTCAATCAGAGGTGGTCGATCGCAACCATAGTAGACGCGATGACAGTATTCTCTGTCTACATAGATCGAAAACAGCAATAATGCATAAGAGTGTTTTCTGTATGGCCCCTAAAATTTTCAATAAACTCCCAAATAGTTGGAAGGAGCTTAATGTCCGCCAATTAAAAAATAAATTAAAGATACTGCTAGAAGGGAAAGCATACTACAGTATTCTATAATGTATTAATGACAACATCTAATGCCGTGTAGTAACCAATATTATCAATAGATCTTTGACATAAATAAAGCAACATATTATTGGTACCTATGATGATAATTTTAATTGACATTTAATAATTGTTACGTAACTATGACCATATATTTAATTTATTTGTTTTCAAAAATGACATTTACTATTTTGTTATTAACTAATCTAATACAATAACATTTATTACTGAAATTTAAATATTTGTACGCCATTAAGGCTAAACATTTTGCTTGCACGCTTTGCATGCTCTGTATGTGTAGGTACTCATGTTTCCACAAATAAATTGTAGCGGATACACCGCAACATACTAACTATGCATCAAAAAGACATGACGTCACACAAATCCTGCATCGCGCAATTAGAGTTTACCGCGCGAACGACATAGATAAGACTATCCGAAATCAACAGTCGGGCAGTCGGCCCGCCAGACACAACACCCGTCTGGTTGGAGGATCCTCCCTTTTCTATGGTGGATGAGTGAACTTTACACCCCTGTTCCTCATGCCCCTAAATTGGTGACCCCGACGTGATGAACGTCAACGCAGCCTTCGTGCAACTACTTCATCGTGACGCAGCGCCACCCCGACTCACTGGGGAATCACCGCAGACAGTTCCGACTCATCGTGAACTATGCGGCACCCGGTTCCGACTCACTGGAACCTTAGCTGGCACTGTGAAGCATCGCAAGATACAAGACTCAGCCCACTATCGACCTCCGGTCTCCGGAGGGGAGTGATGTAGCGGATACACCGCAACATACTAACTATGCATCAAAAAGACATGACGTCACACAAATCCTGCATCGCGCAATTAGAGTTTACCGCGCGAACGACATAGATAAGACTATCCGAAATCAACAGTCGGGCAGTCGGCCCGCCAGACACAACACCCGTCTGGTTGGAGGATCCTCCCTTTTCTATGGTGGATGAGTGAACTTTACACCCCTGTTCCTCATGCCCCTAATAAATGAATCTTGAATCTTTACTGATGGAACGGTTTGTTCTACTTTTCAGTGAACAAGTACAAATCATAAATACTGAATGAAAATAGAACGCAACAAGACTACTCACTGAGGCGCTACTCATAGCTAACGTATACACGACAGGCGCAACCAGCAATGTATACCCGATTGAGGACTTATAACAAAAGATGTCACATTATAAGAGGAGGCTCCCTAAATTGTATGTTAATTTGCATCAATATTTTGAAACAGCCACACAAAACGTCATATCAAAATTTTAAATTTTCGCTCGATTCATTTTCTATTCGAAAAAATTCTATTTGAAACATTATTTAAATAAAATGAAGATTACTCGGCTTTTATGTCTATAATAAGTTTTTACAGTAACCTTTTAGTTTACTAATAAACGTTGTATAGCGTCTGTGTAGTTACACAACGCTTTGTCTTCTTCTTTCGAAAGTCAAATTACTGACGACTGAAAGAGAGAAAACGGTGTGTAACTATTCACCTGATATAATACGCTTATTAGTAAGTAAGTAAGAAAATATGGTTTTTTATCGAGCCACAAGATATTTTTTCTCTAGATCAATTATTACTTTAGTTGTAAACGAAATAAGAATTGAGCCTTACGCCGTTTAGTTCCGTGCTCGAACACGATCAAGGAGCGTACGCCGTACGCGGTATTCAAATTTATTCCTGATGTGTTAGCGTTTTGAACATAGTGGAGTGGCAGAGTGCATGGGGTTGGAGCTGGCGTGGAAGTTGTATTTAGAGTGCCTGGCCTTAAGAGCGACCAACCCGTCATACTTTTCATACAAACGCTCGTACGTGATTATGGCGTTGTAACACATCTTTATTTGATTTTTTGTAACTAATATGTATATTGTGCTCTATACCTAGAATTCTATGAAAGCAAAATATAGAAAATTTGAGAAACAAATTCAGTATAAGCCTCCGAAAATCTGCTTTTTTGCACAGATGTCACCTGATTTTTGGCTGGTCATAATGTACTCATAAATAGTAAAAGTAAAGAAAACATCTGCATAGAAACCTTGCACATGTAATGAAGAGTCTAAATGACAAACATTTATATTAAAAGCTTGTAAGGCTTACTCAAAAACACGTATTTCCTGAAACAAATTTCGACACACTATTTTTCGTACAATGTTATCGCGTTCTCACTTGCTTGTTAGTAGTTGTCACTTGCGCTTGATGAAACAACAAGCTTTTCGAACATGCTCGCGTTGTCGATAGACGGGCCGGGAAGGGCCCTCTTAAAGAGACTTTAAGTTTTAGTCTAGTGCAGTGGTCTGGAAACTGCGGCTCGAGAGTCGCATGCGGCTCTTTATCCTATAGAGTGCACCTCTATCTGTACAAATGTCGACGATTCTAACTGTGATATTTTTATTCGTAATTTAATTTTTAAATAGTTTATTAACAATGTTTATAATTTTTGCGTGCCTATTTCCAGGCAGAATGTACATGGCTCACTCCTATCTACTCCACCTGTATTTTATGTAACCTACATTCATTGCAAATCAATTATTGATTGATTGATTGATTGATTGACGACTGCGAGCGTAGATACGCGAGGGGGTCATGGTTTCGGTCATCAAGTTTTATTCAAAATTCAAACTATACTTTCAAATATTTATTTCCGAAGTATTTTCACCAAAAATTAACAGGACATCGAAAATTTTCATTTACTGGACCTTTCAAAGTTTTCCAAGGTTAATTTTTAATAAGTAAAATGCCTTCATCAGCCGATATGATGATGATGAAGGTATCCTACTTCCTAACAAGTTAATTTTAGAAAGCGCTGTGGAGTGTATGTGGGTAAATGCTGAGATGATAACCCTTTCGGTATGGACACGCTCAGCAAAATTTTTCTGCAATTGTAATGTTATGTTTTTTGTTCTCTTTTCAATCGACTTCAAAAAGGAGGAGGTTCTCAATTCGGTTGTATGTTTTTTTTTTTTTTTTTTTTTTCATATGTTTGTTACGCGATTACTCCGCCAATTATGAATTGATTTTGATGATTCTTCTTTTGTTTGGTAGGGCATACTTCAGAAGTGGTCCCATATAAATTTGGTCAAGATCTGATCAGGGGTTTTTGAGTTAGCTTCAATAATACGTATTTTTCCCATCTAGTATATGTGGACGATATTATAATAGTTCCTGTCACTGTAATTTACATAGCAGGTAATGGGTATTCAAATTTTTGTGGGGGTTTTGTGTAGGTACCACAACTAAAAAGTGAAAAATAAAAACTTTTTCACAAAAAATAAAACCGACTTCCAAAAAAACCAATACAAAGTGAAAAATAACTTTGATTTCGGAAGTCGGTGGCAAAAAAACTAAAATAAAACCCAAAGACACCGACTTCCGAAATCAAAGTAATTTTTCACTTTGTAGTGTTTTTTCTGGAAGTCGGTTTTATTTTTTGTGAAAAAGTTTTTTTATGTGTTTGTTGCTGTTGTGTTGTGTCTGTGTCGAATAAATGTTTTCTATTCTATTCTATTGAGACAGTTTGGACACACCGTAAATATTGGCTCTCACAAGAAATCATAGTCGTTATAATATTAATATCTATTGACTAATGAGTTTGCCGACCACTGGCTAAGAGGATTAGTTAAACATTGTTGTTATTTGTATATAGAGTGGTCTATTCAGGCCTTGAATATACAAGGTCCAACCAAATCAGCGTGGCATTCCACTCATGTGATGGGTGACTTAACATTGCAGTTGAAAAACATGGTCTCCCATACATACAGCCTGACTTATGAGGAAACAGAGAGCCTCATACAAACTTAATTATATTCATACATATCACATCCTCCGCTTTCACATACACGTACCCTTCCCATACACACAGACGCTCGCACCTCAACACCCTCATACACACACTCACTCACACACACTTACACACACACCCACTTATACTGCTACAACTATTATTATTAAATGTCTAGTTCTAGTTTTTTATTATCAATGTTATGTCTAGTTCTTACCTATAAGTATAACCAAAATTGTTGTAAAGGAACTCAGTTGGTCTTTCGCTCTTGGGTGGGCGCTAATAACTGCGACACAGTTATTAAACTAACGCAGTATTAACGTACACAAAAATTGTTAAATGTTTTTGTTCCAATAAATTATTTGTATTATTTGTATTTGTATTGTATTGTATCGATAAACGTCACGGTCTCATGTAAGTTTGTAATCGTTCCATTTTTCGGACTTTTTGCTTTATATGTGCTTCAAGACCTTACTTCTTGACAAATTTCATGATTCTAAGTCAATAGGAAGTACTTACCCAATAAGGATATACCCTAAAGTTTTAAAATTTGTCGCATTAATGGCCATTTTTAGGGTTCCGTAGTCAACAAGGAACCCTTATAGTTTTGCCATGTCCGTCTGTCTGTCTGTCTGTCCGCGGTTTAGCTCAAAAACTATTGGTATTAGAAAGTTGTTATTTAGTATGAGTAAACACGTTAATGACGCCAAAAAATAAGTAAAATAAAATCTTGAAAAAACAATTATTTAGGGTAGGTACCTCACCTACATGTAAAGTGGGGATGATATTTTTTTTTTCGTCCTTCCCATAGTGTGGGATATCGTTGGATAGGTCATTCAAAAATATTAGGGGTTTGCGAAGACCGTTTTTGATTTGATTAAGTAAACCGTTCGTTACTTATCAAGCTTTAAAGTACCAATTTTCGTTAGAGTCAAGTGTCCCCCCCTCTACCAACTAAGCGGTTGTAGTTAGAAATTCAAATGTCACGGCAGTAGTACCTATATATAACGAAGTTTAAAGGAAAACTATCACACTTAAGTGGGTTTACGAGTAATAATCGACCAACTTAAATTTGCTTTTACAAAAACATGTTCTCACATATATTCCGTATGGGAGAACATGTTTTTCAATTACAAAGTTAAGTTTGTTCTTACGATTAATTCATTCCAACTACGGAGCCCTTCATTGTGCGTGGTCCGACACGCACTGTGCCGGTTTTTTTTATTGCGTTGACTTAGAAGCGTGATTTTTAGGAGGTCCAAGAGACCGTAGACCTACTTATTTGATATTCATTTGATTTGATACCTCCACGCATTCCTGAGAAAAAGGATCTTGACAGACAGACCCATGGAAAACGAAGTGATCCTATAAGGGTTCCGCTTTTATCTTTAGAGGGTACGGAACCCTTTAAAAAAAACTTTCAAACGTCTCTTTAATATTAGGTTTTTACCTATGAAATTGGAGATTTGTATGATAATTTTAAAATATAAAACTATTTTTATTTTTTTCAGCTAATTAGGCCCAAATTATCTATACAATTTTGCCATTTTGATGGCAGTTTGTTTATCCCTTTACTGTAGAAGTCTGCCGGACGGGAGGCGATGTAGTCAGCGAAAGCGTTTTGTACTGCTTTTCGGGTGTTGAATTTTTACCCACTTAAAAAATTGACAAAATTTTGAAAAAAGTAGAAATCTGTTGGGGCAAGGTCCGGTGAGTACGGTGGGTGACGGAGAGCTTCCAGCTGTAACTCTTGTAGCTTTGCGATGGTCTGTCGTGAAGTGTGAGCTCGCGCGTTGTCGTGGAGAAGCAATGGGGAAGAGCGATTGACTAGTCTTGGTTGTTGAATTACGAGCTTCTCCATCATTTTTTGCAATTCTTGGCAATAGACATCTGCCGTCACTGTTGTGCCATTCGGTAAGAAGCTGTGATGTACAAGTCTGGTCCACCAGTCACCATCATCTTCCTATGAGTAATCTTTTTGTTAGCGCACTGATTAGGTGCTGTACCTGGGTCCACCCACTGAGACGAACGCTTACGGTTGTCGTACAGGATCCACTTTTCATCGCAGGTAACAATTCGATTAAGAATTCCCTCGTTTCTATGCCGATTCAGTAGTGCTATGCATGCTTCGACGCGTAAATCTCGCTGTTGGTCGCTTAGTTCGTGTGGCACCCACTTATCTAGCTTTTTATCTTTCCGATTTGACGTAAGTGCTATAATGTTGTTTTGACACTAACTCCAAGGCCCGCAGCAAGCTCAGCCGTAGATTGAGTTGGATCCGCTTCCACTTTAATTTTATTCTAATTTATTGTTGACATAATCTACTCATAACAATGTTTTTTTTTTTATGAGTTGTATTGCAATATGAGATTAATTCTACTTTACTATCAGTTGTGAATTGGCTGCAGAATAATAATTTGATTCTAAATCTTGATAAAACAATATTAATGAAATTTCAACAAAGAATAAATTATAATCTGGACTTAAATATTAAATACAATGGCAAAACTATTAATGAATCGAAAGTGACTAAATTCCTTGGACTAAACATAGAAAATACTTTAAAATGGAACTCCCATATTGACAAAATATGCAGTAAGCTAAACCAATATTCCTATGCTTTGCACATGTTAAGTAAAACGGCCAATAGAGCAACAGTTTTAACGGCGTATCATGGTCTAGTAGCTTCAACATTGAGATACGGAATCATATTTTGGGGCAATGCTACGGGTAAAGATATGGTATTTAAGTGCCAAAAAAGGTGCATAAGAGCTATATATAATTTGCAGACAACAGACAGCTGCAAACCGTTTTTTAAAAATACGAAAATATTAACTTTGCCGTCGTTGTATATCTACGAAACATCTATGTTCGTTAAAAATAATTTAAATAAATTTGCTCGAGTAACTAGTCAGCGCCGTTGTGATCGGTTACAAACAGTCGGATCTAGTACTGCACTATACAGAAACAGTATTTTTGTAATGGCTCCAAAGGTCTATAATAAATTACCAAAATGTATAAGGAGTGAAGATAATGTTCGCAAATTCAAAAGTAAATTGCATTCATTTCTAATAGATAAGACGTATTACTCTATCGAAGAATTTTTAAATGATAAAATATGACATTGCCATCAGCCCTTTATTATAATTTATTTTTTATTTATTTAATTGACATTATTTATAATATTATACAATTTGACATTAATAGCCTTTTATATTATTTACTGTTGACATGCATGAAAAATAAATTATAATTGATTCATTAATGATAAATAATACTTTCAATTTTCATTATTTACTTGAACCTGACTTTGTATTGTATAGATCCAGATTTATTAGTAAAAAAACAATATTTGTACACCAATTTAATTGGTAGGACATAGAGATCAACTAAGATGTATGAATAAGACCTTTATTTCAGTACCTGTGTTCACAAATAAAGATGATTTGATTTGATTTGATTTGAATATGTGGTTAGCTAGCGACCTCGACAATTATTTATTTTACCTCGATGGTCCTAGTTAAATTATCAATTATTATTATTATCAATTATAACTTCTAGTTACAGCTATATGTAAGCGGGCGCGCCCTTTATGCCTGGAGGCTTTATTTTCTTTTTTAAATATTGTTTACGTTTAGTTGTTTTTATTTCTGCTTGAGTATAGTTCTCGATGTTTTTGGTTGGTATAATGGCGTGTGCTAGCTGTCATATGGCAATTAATTTATAATTTAAATTATGTTTTGCGTAATGTAAAAATCTTTCATGCTATTGTATAGAATCTTTTTTTTTTCTAACTGAACAGACAGCTGTGCTCATAGATATAATAATATTTCTGTGGCTGTGCTGCTGGGGAGTTTGTTGCGCCACTTCTTCTTCCCAGCAAAAGCACTAGGAAGTGGTGAAGGGTGGGCATTTCGGGGGACTGTTTTATGTATTTTTGACGTTCGAAAAGTGCTGATTCTCAGCCTAGTTATAATAAATGACTTTTGAATTTTGAATTTGAATTTTGTTTTTTTTTTTGCCTTCAATTCGTAGTTGTCGACAATGGTTACCGGCCGACCGCGAGGCTCGTTCTTCAACTCAAAAATTCCAGATTTAAAACGATTGAACCAATAATGGCCCGTGTTTATGCAAGCAGTGTTAGGCCCGTACACGTCGTTAATGTTTCGTGTTGTTTGCGCAGCGGTATTTCCACGTAGGAACTCATATTCGAAAATTGTACGAATTTTTAGTTTATCCATGGCGCCAAAACTACCACAATGTCACAAAAACAAAAAACTATCTAAAAATAAATGACTGAAGTTGAAATTAAATTAACTCGTCTTTCGAATAGAATTCATTTGAATTTCGAATTGCGCGCCAATCCACAGATAATTAAATCTGAAATTGCTGGTTATAGAATCTCCAATTATACCTATAGGTAAAGACCTATTACTGGGGATCGAACCCAGATCTCCCTCACGAAGCAGTCGCATTTACGTGGGTTTCTCCTCTGCCTACTTCATTCGGGAATACAGGCGTGATGTTATTTATCCAACAAAAAAAACTGCCATAACTCGAGCATTCCGTTCAGTAGCTCACCTAAATACCATTACACATCGCTAATCTCTTCTCACAACAATTGTGTATTCCATTCACAGAGAGGAGACCTGTGTGAGGCTGATTACGCCGTGCCATACCTACTGTTCCATTCATACTTACCGATTCTCAGATATCTTACAAAAGGCGTTTTATTGTAATAATGTAACAGCACTTTGAAGAATTCTTATTGTTGTGATGTTCACAAGAATTCTGCGGCATGCGCGTTGAGAGACTTCTTAAATATTGAATAGATATCCGGTGTTGCATGGTTGGTCAATTACTCGTAGGGAAAAGGCATTTGAAGTGGTTGATAACTGTTGTCTGCACTCAAGGGTGTGAGGTATGGCAGGTTACTTTAGAGAAGTGTAGTAGTGTTTCATACCTAGTGTTGACATAAATATTGTCACGATTTTTTCATTTTTTATTGCAAATAATATTTATTACTTTTACAGTGTGTTAGTTTATTACATAAATATAAAACAATTTAAAATATAAAAAGCTAATTCGAAGTGGTCTCCATTGGCTGCAATACAGTCCTTTAAACGTTGAAGCCAGTTATCAATAGAAGCACGCACTCTTTCCATGGGAAAATTCTTCACTGCCAATCATATGGATTGTTTTAGGGACTCCAAATTATCATGGCGTTTAGAACAAGCCGTACTCTCTAAAACTGACCATAAATCATAATCCAGCGGATTAAGATCGGGACTAGACGACGGCCAGTCTTCAGCTCTGATGAAGTCCTTAACGTTCACTTCCAACCAAGACTGCGTGGACCGAGCTTTATGAGCCGGCGCCGAGTCTTGTTGGAAGGACCATACTTGATTATTGAATATGGTGTTGTTAAGGGGCTTAACTACCTTCTCAAGAATGGCTTCCTTAAGCTTCCTTAGATCTTTGAGTATAAAAACAGTCATTTTGTTTGTTAAAATGTTGCTCAATTGTAAAGATTTTTTCATCAGTAAACAAAAAAATTCTGTGACCTCCCTTTTCGTACCGCTTCAGCAGTTGTTTCGATTTTACCACCCCATTCTTTTTTAAATTGTCAGTTAAAAAATGACCAGTTAGACCTCTTATAGGCTGCAAGTCCTAAGTCATCTTTTAAAATACGCGACATGGTTCTGGGTGCTATCTTCATCTCCCGAGATAAAATCTTTTGCTTTCGGACAGGATTTCTTCGAATTCTTTCCCTTACTGCTTTGACCACCTTTTTCGTACAAACACTACGTGGACGGCCAGATCTTTTTCTGTCACAAACAAAGGAGGTCTCATTGTACCTATTAATAGCCCGGTACACAAACATTTGACTAATACCAAGCGTATGGAGAGTTTTAAAAATTGCTTTTGGCTCCATACCAACTTTGTGTAATGCAATCACAGCGATTCGGTTCTCTTTATCACCTCACTCCATTTTAATATCGCAAAATATTGTACAATGTATTGGCGCCAAAATTAGAAAACACAATGGACAATAGTATAAAAATAACAGATTCCAAATTCAAATGTAATATCTTTAGTATTTATGGCCAGACTAAGTATAATTAAAATACTTAGCTTATAAAATGGAAGAACTTATGGCGAGAAATAATAACAACCGCACGGGTCGATTCGTCAGGTTAAGCTATGTCTGCCGGGGTTTGTCCGTAGTCTTTTTTTTTTTTTTTTTTGTTTTCCTGTCAAAGGAATCATAAGGGTTTTGGTTGGGATCCATTCTGAGGGGTTTCTGTGAAAATAAAAGATAAACGAAAGTCAAGAAAATCATTATATTCAAATTACAACTGCCGTTCTTAGACAGTTGCATGGAATGGCTGTAACACAGAAACTTGACGTAGTGCATCAATTTGATAAACAATAAATTCACCTGATGTCATAATGTAGGTTTTTTCTCAGAACAGAATGCGTTAATCTCCAAATTTGGTGTTTGTGATTACAGAACATCTAATCTAAGGCATGCTGATATTAGAAGCATGCAAAATCAGCATAGACTGTCCCACAGTTGGGGCTCAAGTCTCAAGACTTATTGTCCACTTCCTCTAACAGAGTCCTCTCTGTAGGAGAATCACAGGACTGTTTATTATGACCTCGCTTGGGGGAGGCCTATGTCCAGCCGTGGACGGCTGAACTGATGATGACGATGACGAAAGACAGACGTACCTTTACCAGCAAGAGTTCCTTCATGGTGTTCTCTCAACAGTCGAGGGAAACGTTGCTCTAATAGCTTGTTAATAGAGTCGATCAGTCGTTGACGGCGACGTCGGTTCTGTCACTGACACGGCCACTGATAGCGTGCAATAAAATCATTTATTAAGTTAATGACTGATTCATTTAAAGTAACGACCCTTAGTGCGGCATTTAGGCCCAATTCACCACGAATCACCAAATTAAATGAATGTATATATTAACGATAAGCGCTATGTCATCATTATGTCTCTGTCATCTTCACACGATTGACAGAAACAGAACGAAGGTTTAAATTCGTTTAGCACTAAATGCATTTAGTGTTTTGAGGTGTAAGTTTGCCTTAATTTGATGACATATTCGAAAAAAAAATACACTTTTAAGTTTGTTCTTGGGATAAATTCATTACAGCTACGGAACCCTTCATTGTGCGTGGTCCAACACGCACTTGGCCGGTTTTTTAGTAAATTATTATCAGTTAATTGATCATTATAGCTTCCATAAGGCTATTTACTTTAGATTTTAATTACAGGAAGGTAACTATTGACTGGTGTTATTGTCTTACAGATTATGATTTTGTTATTTTTAGTAATGGCAACTTTTGGAAATTAAAAGTGCGGATTGTGATTAAATTATAGTAAGCCTTTGTAAACTTGGATTGTTATATAACTTTTTAAGGCTTTTGTTACAATATTGCGGTCCCGAGAACGGCTAATGTTATAAATAAATAATATGTGCAAGTTATAGCAATCAGTTGATGGAAAAACTTTGAGGCGATGGTTCCTACGGGTGTGAACGATTATCAATCCTTTGATCATTCTAACTTTTTCGAGCTACGCTAGTAGTGTGAGTTACGCCGTAGCGCAGCGTGAGCTACGCCGTAGACAATTAATGTTTGCATTAGCATTTCGGAAGAAGTCGGTTGAGAGATTTCCTGACGAGTCATGGCAGTTGGTAGTCTACTGGGAGCTCTTCTGCAGACTCAACATACATTCAGCTGGGGGGTGTTTTATAAGCCATAGTTTAGTTAGTTACAAAGTTATGAAAATAAAAGTTTGTCAACAAAACAAATAACATTTATTTATTTTCTATTTTTTTTTTAACACCCCAATTATTTCAGCATATGCCGATTCCTCGTCACGTCTTGGTGGGTGACTGTCTCCATGCACGAAGCCGAGATCCGCATATACAACATCATTTGCCGTGGACTGGATAAAAACAACACATGTTTAACAATTGCATGACATTTCGCATAAAACTCATAATAAAGCCGAATTTACATTACGCAACTAGTTGCGCAAACTTAGTAATTGATTCATAGTTTCACGTGTAAATAGATAATACAGGTGTCGTTCGGGGACTGAAAACAATATAAACATACTGTTACACACTTATCAATATTTTGTTCCAGCGCGGTTGGAGGAAGTGCTCAGGTGCGGCTTGGGCAAGTGCTGTTGAAATCAGTGGTCTGAGTGGAATACCTCGATATTCTCAATGAATAAGTTAGTCTGCACTATTAATTTCATAATGTAAATTCGGCGTTATGGTTCTTGCACCCGTTTTTTTACTTTCATGTGTTTATCTCATTGCACGGATATACGATTTTGACGGGACTGAGAGCCGGAGATATACCAGGCACATCATCAATCAATCAACTCAGTCTGTGCAGCTGCATAGGCATCTCAATCTGTGCCACAACACCTGCTATACCATGGCAGACAAATGCCTCTTTTCCGTTAGTTTCATAGCGGAATTGTACTTGAATATACAAAAATTAAGACTTACGTAAGTATTCAATTCCATATTTTCTACGGGCTGCGAATTCCGATGGCAATATTTTTTAACCCATAATAAATAAATCACCAATATTATAACACACATTCCTATCACGGATGGTATCACGTATATTAACACGTTGTTTTGAGGAGGCTGCTGCTCCGCATTTTCTGAAAAATAAAGTTCCCTTTTTTACAACCTAACAGAAAATACCTAGTTATGAGATCATTCTTCTAGTAGTACAGTCCACTGCACGTCCACAGAGGTGTTAGTTTTCATAGTTCAAGTGTTACTTTTGACGTGACGCGCGGTTGGCCGTACAACAAAGTAATATTTATAGAAAACCTGGACTTATTGATCAGATGTTACCGACAGGCAGCGAGCAAGCGTGGGGATCAGTGCTTGTTCGCAGATCAGATATCTTTGCTTTACGATGACGTCACACAGGATAACTACAAGGTTACTGGTTATTGCTCACGATCCCGTGAAAGGGTAGTAGGACACGTAATGTCCTAAAGCCCTAAATAAAAAGGGATCGGTAACATCGGGAGCAATATACTGCAGACATACATTTCTATATGTCTGCAACAGTAAGGCAAACTATACGAGAACAGCTCGTGCAGACCACCAGAATAAGAGTAGTCAGTCAGTAAGGACGACTGCAAAGATAATACTTACTAGTATCAAGTGTTTCAAAATTCAAAAATCATTTATTCAAACTACACTGAGAATCAGCACTTTTGAACGTCAAAATTACATAAGACAGTCCCCCAAAACGCCCGCCCTTTACCACTTCCTAGTGCTTTAGCTGGGAAGAAGAAGTGGCGCAACAAACTCCCCAGGAGCACAGCTGTCTGTTCAGTTAGAAAAAAATGACTACATTCACAAATTATAAATTAATAACCATATGTCAGCTAGCACACGCCAATATACCAACCAAAAACATCGCACTATACTCAGGCAGAAATAAAAATAACTAAACGTAAACAATATCTAAAGCCTCCAGGCATAAAGGGCGTGCCCGCTTAATAGCTGTAACTAGAAGTTATAATTGATAAACTAGGATCATCGAGGTAAAATAAATAATTGTCGAGGTCGCTAGCTAACCACATATTGCAATACGACTCATAAAAAAAACATTGTAATGAGTAGATTATGTCACCAAAATTGCTGAAATTTTGTTAGTCGTTATTTCTAAGTTTGTTGATGAATTGGACGTAATATATAGTATTATTATAAGAATTAATAGTTTTTACTGTAGTATCTATATTATCTGTAGTTGTATTTTTAGTAAACGTCCCCTTTGGACGTGCAACATACAATATCATTATTTGTAGGCAACAACAGTTTTGGATCATCAGCTAAGGAGTTATATCAAAATGATCTTCAGCTTATTTCAGTTTCCTTGAAACTTAGCAGATACAAAGTTAATCTTACTTTTAGGTATATTTATTTTTTAGAAAAACTTTGAGGTCGGGGTTTGAAATGCAAGAGATGCCCGATAACGGTGACGCAACGATTATAATGAATTGACAAATACGAAGCAATTATCGATTACTAAAAAATTAGATGAGTACTCGTAGGTAAACGAAAATAAAATATAAAAGCATCCAAGCTCTGTATACATAGAAATAAGATACGTTATTGCTACTAACGATGACAAAGTATTTTTTCAAAAACGTGTTTTAAAATCACCATGTTTTGAGACACATGTTCAAGATTAACATATATACAAGTATATTGTTTAAGTTGCCAAACACTAAATAGATTTGGCAAAATGTTAAACCTATTTGGAGGATTTGGCTTTTGTCAGCGCCTTAGACATACTCATTTATGTACATGTTGGATAGTTTAACATTTTCAGGTATGTAATTACAGAAATAACTGAATAACAAAGGTTATAGATATTATTCAGTGTGTTAGGTTAAACTAGGGGCATACTTTAAGGGGTGTAGTCCTTAAAGTCAAGGACCAAGTCTGATATGAAAAAAGCTATTTCATACAAAAGTTAAAAAAAAAAAAAATGTGTTTATTATCTTATATCTATACAATTAAGTTGCCGGGGCGTCCCAGAAAGTAATCCGAAGATACTTGTGATGGGATAGACCTCGCTCTTCCTCAATTAAGTAACACTTGTGTCTTTGTGCTAATTCGGTATAAGTTACACATTTTTTTATAAAACCAATAAAAATAAAAAGAAAAATGAAAATCGTGTTTATGGCAGTGTGTAAAAACTAGAGTGTGTTTTGTATAAATGTGTGTTTATACGTGTGTTTATGAGTGTGAGAGTGTATATTATGTGTGTGTGTGTGTAAGAGTGGGTGCGTGTGTGAGTGGGCGTGTGTATGTGTGAATGAGTGCGGAGGTGTGTTGGAGTGTGTGTGTGAAAGTTCAATATTAATACGATCAGAATATATATTATGGAACATTCATGATTACTACACTCCCTTAAAGTATGTCCATCGTTTTTTAAACTAACACATAGAATAACATTGGTATAGAAAGACGTACCGTCACATTTGTCTATAAGATCCACTACTAACACAGCGCCGAATTTTGTAAGAAAATCATAATCTGTAAGACAATAACACCAATCAATAGTTACCTTCCTCTAATTAAATGTAAAGTAAATATTAGCTTTTCCTTAAATGATAAATTAATTGATAACAATTCACTAAAAAGCGCGGCAGGAACAGTTAAAAGCTTTCATTATATTAGACAATGCAGTTGATGTGTTTTATAAAGAAATAAATGCCGGAGTTGCGCGATACATTCCACTTAGTAATAAATCAAAATATCGGTACCCCGTCTGGTACAGCCGTTCTCTCACTAGAATTATTCGAGAAAAAACTAAAATCCACAGTAGGTGGAAGAAATATGGGAACCCCCGTGACTACCATGAATTTTCAATTCTACGTGCTAGACAGCATAATATTCAAAACTCTTGTTTTCGTAACTATGTGACGCATACAGAAAAAATGATAAGTCATTCTCCCAAAACTTTCTGGACCTACGTCAAAAGTAAAAGAGGCGGTAGTCAATACCCAAATGTTTTTACAGTGGATAATGAGACTTATGATGATGGTAATGGTGTATGTAATGCATTCAGTAAATATTTCCACAGTGTTTTTGCTAAACCATCTATGCACCTACCCACAAATGTGGGGCCTACATGTACCACAAGTGAACAAGTGGAAAATTCGAGTAATGTAATATCTACACTAAATATCACTCAGGACTCAGTACTTGGCATCTTGCGAACGCTGGACAAAGCTAAGGGTCCCGGAACGGACGGTTTACCAGCAGTATTTCTGCGTGGTTGTGCTGATAGTCTAGCACGCCCTATAACGCTATTGTTTAGAAGGTCTCTCGCCGAGGGTGTCTTCCCTTCTTTGTGGAAGGCTGCGCTTATTGTCCCTGTACATAAGAAAGGTTCAAAATCTGATATTAAAAACTATCGCCCGATATCTATTCTCAATACTCTTAGCAAGGTGTTTGAGAAAATCGTTCATGGCAACATTTACTCGACGATAGCCAATGGCATAGGCCCTTATCAACATGGTTTCATCAAGCGACGCTCAACAACATCTAACTTAGCTACCTTTATTAACTATGTTACCTGTAATATGGAAACTTGTGGGCAGGTTGACGTGATCTACACGGACTTCGAAAAAGCATTTGATCGTGTGGATCATGTTATCCTGCTTTCAAAACTGCAAAACCTTGGCATCCATGGTGACCTACTCAGATGGATCAGTTCTTATTTATCCAAGCGTTCGCAGGCCGTTGTTGTGGGAGGTTATAGATCAGATTTCGTGAACATACCGTCAGGTGTGCCTCAGGGATCCTTACTTGGACCTCTTTTTTACTGTGCATACTTGTACGATATCCATACATGTTTTAAATATGCTAAGCACCTTCTATACGCAGATGATATGAAGATATATCTGCGTGTCCGATCGAAACTAGATTGTGAACTCATACAACGTGATCTTAATTCATTATACCAATACTACTCATTAAATAACATCACTGTTAATATCTCGAAATGTCAGTGCATTAGTTTTACTCGTTGCAAAAAACCAATCAATTTTATGTATAGTTTTGATGATAAAATTATTGAAAGAGTCAATGTAGTCAGAGATCTTGGTATAATGCTTGACTCCAAATTACTGTTCTCTCAACATATAGATAGCATAGTCAGTAAAGCCTCCCGTAATCTTGGCTTTGTAATGCGCACCTGTAAACCATTCAGAAACATCCACTGTCTTAAGATTGTATACTATGCCTATGTTCGAAGCATTCTAGAGTATTGCAGTCCAATCTGGTCACCTCAATATAATGTTTATATTTCTAGAATAGAAAGTCTCCAAAAACGATTTGTAAAATTTTTAAACTTTAAAGGCAACAAGCGTCATGTTTCTTATCTTGCTGACTCTAGTCACTATTGCTTGCTTCCACTCAACGATAGACGTAAAATGTTGGATATGCTGCTCCTTTTTGATATTCTTCGTGGGGAGATTGACAGCAGTGACCTTTTGTCATGCATAGAATTTTGCACGCAAAGGTGTCGCACAAGACACACCCACCTATTTAGTGTACCTTTACACCGTTCCAATTATGGGCAAAATGCTGTTATGACTCGGCTGCCTCGCTTATACATAGACAAATTTGAAAGCCTGGATATTTTCCAGTTATCCAAGGTATCTTTTCGTAAATCTCTTGTAAAAATACTCACCAGTAAGTGAATAATATTCGTGTATTATTGTTGTTATATTTTCCTTTTCTTTTAGTTTCTTTTAGTTAAAATTGTATAACTACAATTTTTTTTATATTTTTTCTAGATACAATATTTAAGCTATATTTTCCTCTGCTTTCTAGTTTTATATAATGCATGCTGTGGAACTCTATAATTGGCTTCAGACCCCATATGACGTTGTAACCATATCTTGAAAGTTGTAAAAATAGCTGTTGAGTTTCCTATCAATAAATAAATAAATTATTATAATAACATTTTCTTACATCGAACTCTCTTCATCGGGGTCTCGTTCGGTATGTCCGCGACCTCCCTCCCTTTCGCAACTAAGAGTGGCGAACACGACATATTTGACGAATACAAGTTTAACACAATTTCTATTTCAGTGGACTTCGAAAATAAATTGCTATCAACATAATAATATTCTTCATCTTTTCTCGGTCCATTACGTACTATATCATTCTCGGCCAAGAAAGTTCCGAACTCTGAAACGTATTATAAAAGCGGAATTACTCTTTACATCCTGAAATAGTTGTATAGAATTGATTGAAGACAGAAGTGGATAATACTACATTTATGAAAAAACTTTTTTCATCAGGGGCCCGAAAAACGTTGCCTATTTCTGTCGATAAAAACACCGTAATATATTTCCAAGGGTCATTGCCCACTGTCAAAATGACGTCGACGTCAGTCGGCGGGTCATAATTAAATCCCTCCCCTCCTTGCCCCCTAAGTTGTGCCATTCCTGACGTTCTCCATACACTCTCACAATAGACACATTCGACAAAGTTATCAGCATTTCTTCCTTAACTGAGCGTTCAGAAACTAGAATAGATAAACTCCGATTAAGAAACCTCAGAAACAAGGTATTAATCTGCCAATTACTCAAGTCTGTCAAACAAGTCATCTAGTTTGACCAAAGGTAGGTCAGAAATCGTTCTTCAAAAATTTTGTCATATGTATGACAAAATTTCTTACTCGTCTGTTACAAAACACACGGAGAGAGAAGGTTCCGTCTAGTCTTACCTGTACGATAAGTAACATTCATCGCAGTCACACTCGGAGATTTATTTCTCCAATAAATACTCATAAAGACCCAATCAGCCGAGTGATAACCGAACTCCCACGGGAACTGAGATACTGCAGTTGGTTTTAATTCAGTACCAGGTTCTGCGTCAGCTGAAAACAGCGAGAATTTTAGTATCGACATTTTTTCAAATATGAATTGACTAAAATTGCACTGTGAAGTGAAGAAACAATTTGGTAATAATCAACCTGAAGTGTAGTTAGTACAGTAACACTGTAATACTATAATGTGACACAAACAATGCTTAATATTTTTATATTTTTAAATGTTTTTATCCTAACTAACAATATTACAAATGCGAAAGGTCTGTTTGTTTGTTACTTTTTCACGCTAAAACGGTTGAACGGATTTGGATGAAATTTGGCACATGGGTAGACCATGACATGGAGAAGGACATAGGATACTTTTCATCCTTTATCTCAGACAAAATCGCGGGCTACAGCTAGTATTATAATATTTAAAATAGTAATTTATAAGATGAAATAAAGGGATAATAATAGTCCTCCAAAATGTCTACCAAATGTCGGACATGGCGGCCAATCGCAGAGGACACTGGCCATCTAGCAAAGGGGAAGTATTATAGTTCACAAGTGTGTGTGCAGACACAGCAGGCACAGGTGCTCACTGTTCCCTCACTCTCACCCTCAGGATCGAAATGAGGAGAATCGAACCCAGGACCTCCAGTTCTGCAGCCGCGTTGTGACCGCAAGACCAACCAGGCAGTCCTCTTTATTGTGTTTTAAAATACCAATCCCACAAACATGTTTGCCAGCCTCTCATATTTGGTACATTTATTTTATCCATGCATTGGAAACATGAAAACGTTACTTACCATAAGACAAACGATTATAAACGGTGACGTCCTCAGCCAGACTGATAGTCCGTAGAGAAAATAATAAAGCATAGACAATTGTTGACTGCATTTTATATTCAATGCATAATATTTTGCAATCGTATGACACCAACACAAATGACACTTAATTAAAATTATTTGCAATGTTATACGTGCAATTGTTAGTACAAAACAAACTGAAATCGGTAACAAGATCGTTTTGTCATCGCTTATATACTCGTAACCCTATTTTTCAGTAATTTCCTGCTAATATAATTGACACCACAGTAAATGCTAATCGCTAAGGATAATGATATTAAAATATATTAATTATTGCCAGCTACAGTGAAGTTATTGAAGATATCTCTACAAGGAGTGGAGGGCAGGAGGACGCTGTTGCGTGTGCATTAGAAACAAATATTTTACGCTTAGCTATCCAACTATGTATTGTATGCACTTCTAAATTTTGTCAATAGGATTACGCTAAAAGCTGTAGTGATGAAATCGACTTGCACTTTGATAGTCTGGGCAAACTGAAAGCCAATTTTCATAAAAATCTCTCATAATGAGCTTAGAAGGAAATGTGCAAATGGTATATATAATATTGGAACACATTTTTTTTTTGTCATAGGCCATTGTCTCGATATGTAACTCAAAAAAAGATTAGTTTAATTTAATATATTTTTTGCTTCTTTTTTCTCTCTTCACGTACAACTTCCATAAGCATGCGGTGTTTACCTTTAAGTGATTGTTGCACTAATGTATAATAATTCATTGCATGATATCTTTTGTATAAAACCAGTGTGAACAATTGTTGATGAACTAATAAATAAATAAAAAGGATGTCCTGTCATAGCAATATATGATGCCCACGGATAGAGTTGTGGTAGCTTTTTGTACCTGCATACATTAGTTTGATAGCTCGGCCACATACGACTGTTGGTGTATTGCGTCATGCAAAATTATTTTGTGGTTATCCCCATTCGCAACCGACAAGTCCCAGTTAATAATTAGTATTCATTTATTTTGTAATATCCAAAAATAATACAAGCACTAAGGAAACTGTAATGACCGCAAAACAAAAATAGATTCGTGCTTACTGCAAAATTTTAAAAGTATTCGGTCAACATTGTACTAAATTGCGCACTGTAAAAGTTGATATTTGTGTTTACCACCAGAACGAGGAAATCAGAATATCAATAACCTTGCAATGTAAAAACTAAAACTCTGAAAATAATAATATTCTTAGAACACATGTCGGGCTGCCACCGCCAAACCCAAATAAGCGAGAAAGTCTGCTTCCAAGAACCCAACACAAAACCACCTTCGCACAACGCCAATTCTACATATTAGGTATTTAGGAGTATGAGGAACAGGGTGTAAAGTTCACGCATCCACCATAGAAAAGGGAGGATCCTCCGACCATACGGGTGTTGTGTCTGGCGGGCCGACTGCCCGACTGTTGATGTCTGATAGTCGTTCGCGCGGTAAACTCTAATTGCGCGATGCAGGATTTGTGTGACGTCATGTCTTTGATGCGTAGTTCGTATGTGGCGGTGTAACCGCTACAGGTACACACATATACCAAAAAATAAATTCGTCATTAAACATTTTAAACTTAAACACATACAAAGTAAAATCAGTAGTAACAGAGTGGCGACTACTGAAGGGCAATGCCTACACGGAGTCGTTGCTAACATACATCATCTAGTAGCCCAACACAGTCGCCAGTAGTGGTCCTACTGCTCTTACTTTAAAAAAATGCACATAATTAGGTCACCTGCTTACATAAATATCATCCACGTAAAGTGCCCGTTTAAGTAGCTCGAGGCGCACTATAACACTACGTCTTAATGCTCTATGTTCATGTTATTTCTGTCATCATATCAACGTTCTTCTCCGTTATCACAATTTATTCAGTTCCTGCGTCACGCTCGGGGTTACATTTCTATGTCCTAGCCAGCGTCACTTTTGTATTTGCTATTACAGTACTCATTAAATTTCCTAATTAGGTATATAAATTTTCTCAACATTTTGTGGCTCAACGTTCTGAACCATGCAAATAATTCTTCAATATTATATAGGTACTAAATTCGGGAATCGCAAATAATTTTAGCGACTTAATTACACTTACTGTCACTGTCAAACATATAATAAACACAGGCGGCCTTATTAATAAACGCGGAGTAAAGTTATGACAAACTGAATGCCTGAAAATGTATGACCGCCTGTGTTTATTCTGTTTGACACTCCTGTGTACGAGTATTTCACCTTTGATTTGGACGAGTGACCTGAGATCCCGAAAGAAACCGGAACAAACGCTCTATCTAGCGCTATGGCTCCAAATCTTCTGCTGATTATGAAGCTATATGTACATTCTCCAGCTTTACATTTTTCAAAGGGATATGCCCAAGTTTCATAGTCAGTTTGGCCCAGAGTGCACACTTATGATATGATGTCTTAAATGTAGTATAGATTGTCAACATGTAATAAAATAAAGAATCGGTTAAATATATCTTCGGATTTTATAGTAAAAAATATTTTAATTTTTTTAAATACATTACATTTAATATTGATATGATCATGATAGAATGTGTGAAAGTCGGCGAGTTTTCAAGTCACGCTTAAAATACTGTCAGAACAACCAGGAACAGATAAAAATGGATATACTTGCCTCACAACATTCTGCCAAGAAATTTAGTAAGTTCTGGAAGGGCACCAAGCGTTTAAATGGTAAAGCTAGTCTGCCTGTGTGCGTTGATGGCATCAGTGATGCTAAAATGATTGCCAATTCATTCAAGGATTATTTTCAGGTGAAATCTTCCTTGCTGTTGGTGTCTGATACTGAACATGGCCCAGTAGAAAAGCCTATTGGTTTTTCAAGTAAAGACGTGGCTGACATTCTTAAAAATATGAAAAGAGGGAAGTCACCGGGTCATGAGGGACTCAGTGTCGAGCACCTGCAGCATGGGGGAGTACACCTGTATAGGGTGTTGGCCATGTTTTACACTTTTTGTATAAGGCACTCATATCTACCATCTAATCTTATGAGAACAGTGGTTGTGCCAATAGTGAAAAATGTCACTGCTGATATCTCTGAAAAAAGTAACTATAGGCCGATTTCTTTAGCTACTATAATAGCAAAAGTGTTTGATGGGTTATTGGATCGAAAATTGGATCGTTTTGTTAAATTGCAGGATACACAGTTCGGTTTCAGAGAGGGGTTGAAAGTGCAATTTTGTCTCTGAAACACACAGTTGATTACTATGTAAAAAGGCAAACACCAGTATATGCATGCTTCTTGGATTCGTCCAAAGCTTTTGATTTGGTGTCATATGATAAGCTTTGGACAAAATTAAGAAGTGCAGGTGTCCCAACCGATCTAGTGAATATCCTCGCCTACTGGTATAGTGAGCAGCTTAATGTAGTCAGGTGGGGAAATGTATACTCAAATGAATATTCTTTGGAGTGTGGCGTCAGGCAGGGCGGGCTGACTTCCCCACGACTCTTTAATATTTATGTTAACCATCTGATTGAGGAGCTCAGCAGCATGCATGTTGGATGCCATATTGATGACATATGTGTCAATAATTTGAGTTATGCTGACGATATGGTGCTGCTGAGCCCCTCAATTGGTGGTCTTAGACAGCTGTTAAAGGTGTGTGAGGTTTACGCTGTGGAACATGGCTTGAGGTACAATGAAAGTAAAAGTGAGTTCATGTTATTTAAATGTAAAAATAAAAATAATATCTTTATACCACCTATATTACTTAACGGTGTACCTCTAAGTCGTGTTGCACAATTTAAATATCTTGGTCACATTGTAACTGAGAATTTGAGTGACGAACTGGATATTGAGAGGGAGCGCAGGGCATTGTCGGTGCGTGGTAATATGTTGGCACACAGGTTCGCTCGGTGTACCGCTCCTGTTAAAATAACAATGTTCAAGGCATTCTGCCAGACATTCTACACGAGCGGCCTGTGGGCAAACTTTACACAGAGAGCCTACAATGCCTTGCGCGTCCAGTACAATAATGTGTTCAGGGCTCTGTTTCGGCTCCCTCGATATTGTAGTGCATCCGGTATGTTTGCTGACGCCAGCGTAGATGACTTCTACGCAATTATGCGTAAAAAAGTTGCGTCGGTGGTGCGCCGAGTACGGGGGAGCCCAAATAGCGTCCTCAGGATGATTGGCGAGAGAATGGATACTGTTCTGCTCAGTAGGTTCACTGAACTCCATGTGTTGCGAGACCGATGAGCCTACAGAGCAGGGGTAGACGGTGTCTAGTTTGTGTTACTTTTTAATTACTAACATTAGATATAAGCAAAATTCTTGTTACTAACAACCTTGCCTTGCATATGGACTTTTTTGTCTGAAATAAACAATTTTTATTTTTATTTTTATTTTTTAATATTACCTAAATGTATTTGGTGGTGAGGTTTTAACACTTCATAGACTCCTTACTCGTCATTGGTATCATAAACTATTAAAACCTCATCCAGGAATTAAGCACGTGCATTAATATTACTTTGATGCCGTGCCCACCCTAAGTACCAGATGAGGTACTCAACGAGCCGATACACAACGTCATCAACAGCACAGAGTATCAGAGATCCTACTGCCAGACAATAGACAGTAACAATAGATCAAGTCCAACAGTAATGGTTGCATCATCATTGTCATTCTCACGCCCTGATCTTAATGTATTTGTGGGCGGCGCAACGTGTCTTTTTCTTCCATACTTCTATATAATACATTAGTAGTCATCTCGGCAGTCACTCCCTTTCTAGCCATATCACCTTTCACACATTCCATCGATCGGTTCTTCGGTCTTCCTCTACTCTTATAGCCATCCACATGCATACGCAAAACGTTCTTGACGGCATTTTCCTCATTGTTCCGTATCACATGCAACATCGACTGATTTCAGACTTCCTCATCTATACATTTCGTATTCTTTCCATTCGCGTAACACCTTCCTCTTAGCATTCTAATAGCACATTAATGACTGAATTATTCTTTTTCGTTTCGAATTCTATATTGTTTCCTTTATTGTTTGGGTCCAGTAGGAGGCCACATTTTAATGGCTGCATAATACCTTACATTTTGATAATATTTTTAAAGACACGTAATGTTATTAAAATGTATAAACCGAAGATTAAACAAATATTATTCACTTTAGATGTAACAGGGAAAACTATTAATAACTCACGTTAACAAGTTAGTCAGACCGAAATATTTAATATATAGCTAGTGATGTCTTTATAAATTATAGCTTACGTTACTATGTCCTTTCTTTGGTATTGTTCGTCGAGTTGAGCTCCACGATTACTGACAAATGCTTGCACTGACAGGACAGGTCCACTCAAATCTGTGTGGTTTTCTCAAAATACAATTTCAGACTAATCTACGTGGTCCTCATATAGCCTGACCAAGATTATGTCTGGACTTTAAAAGAGACTGTGACCTCTGAGTTTGTTTCGGCCTTTCTTCTCAGAGTAGTCAGATAGGAAACGCCGAACTCATCTAGCTAATTTAATTTATTTATCAACCGACTTCAAAAAGGAGGAGGTTCTCAATTCGGTTGTATGTTTTTTTTTTTTTTGTATGTTTGTTACGCGATTACTCCGCCAATTATGCATTGATTTTGATGATTCTTTTTTTGTTTGGTAGGGCATACTTTCGAAATGGTCCCATATAAATTTGGTTAAGATCTGATGAGGGGTTTTTGAGTTAGCTTCAATAATACGTATTTTTCCCATCTAGTATATGTGGATGATATTCTAATAGTTCCTGTCACTGTAATTTACATAGCAGGTAATGGGTATTCAAATTTTTGTGGGGGTTTTGTGTAGGTACCACAACTAAAAAGTGAAAAATAAAAACTTTTTCACAAAAAATAAAACCGACTTCCAAAAAAAATACTTACTACAAAGTGAAAAATAACTTTGATTTCGGAAGTCGGTGGCAAAAAAACTAAAATAAAACCCCAAAGACACCGACTTCCGAAATCAAAGTTATTTTTCACTTTGTAGTGTTTTTTTTGGAAGTCGGTTTTATTTTTAAAAGATGACGTGTAAATGTGATTCCAATATCCTATTTACAGAATAAACAATTTCATTTCATTTCATTACTCACTGATAATATAGCATTCTAATGCTGAAATATTTTTTTTAATCAGTCCTGTAGTTTTTGAGTTGATTCAAATCCGGTATGGCTCGCAAATCCTTCCATATCATAGGGACAAATCTTCCTTACCATTACCGCGCCCCCCGGTCTACTCCCTGATATGCAATGGCCTCTGTAGCCCCATGCAACATGAGGCTCCGGGGGCTAGTGCCAATCTTGGGGTTCATTTCATTTACTTATCGAGTCTGGTTAAACCACGCTGGGATCGTAGCATTTCATTCATTAATTCATACAAACAAGAATACAAAGCTTTTCTCAAAATAATAATGGTGTAGATAGTGTTGGAGAATATTGTTTCTAGGCACTTGTCTTAACGCCAAAGAGGAAAAGTTAGTTATCGTCTTTATTATCGATCAAGAAACGTACAATATATTTGTAATCTGCGTTCGCAATCTAGTTGCCAAAAATGTGAACAAACACGAGTTTTAGGAAAAACAGCTATACTGTCTACACAATAAGGTTCAGTTTGCGCTACATTTTCAAATTTTAATGACTTTTTCAACAGTACTATTCAGTCTAAAATCAACTTTATTTACCCGACGATAAGGTGGATATTTGTTTACGTGGAAATGAAATCAATTAGGAACAAGGATTTGAATCGACGAAATTTAATATAGAATTGCAATGTCTATACCCTGATAACTATGTAGTCCGACCAAAGATGAATAAACGAACAATGAACGAAAATGGTATACCCATCTCTTTTACACTACATTACGAGAAATATTACTTCCCCCTACCTCTACTACAAAACATGACATTTCATTTTAATCGTATTGTATGTGGTTTTCATAGCGATTTAGTTTATTGATTGACAAAAACATATGTTTTATAACGTCAATTTACTTTGACATTACTCACACTAACCCAGAGTTTAGCGACTTAACTCTCCCACATCTGTGGGTTTTCTATTGTAAAGTTTACCTCTAGGTTTACCTCTAACTCTTGGTGGCGCAAGAAGAATTATTTGATTAACCCTGAGTTAGCTGTTAACTCCGAGTTATTTAGGATAACCCATGAACGTGTATGTTGGCCTTAGGGGAACAACCCGTACTGCCTAAAATAATACTGGTTTTCCTCAAACTTAAACTCAAAACGTGTATAATTTGACACAGTACATATCACGCCTGTTTCCCCGACGGGTTAGGCAGTGATGTACCAGTTATGTTCAAGCTCCATGTAATAGTGGTGATGTTAACAACCTCCCCCCGGGTTTTTGATATCAACCAGGCATAAATCTAATGCTAATGAGAAATTCCTGATGAATAAATGCAGTATAACAGTTAGCCTAACCTGGGCATCGAACCTAGGACTGCACACTCAGCAGTAGCGCTTGCGACCAAAAGACCAACGAGGCGTTCGACACACGGTTTAAGTATATCTAATGAGAAATTGTCGGCAACGAAATTCAAATTTCAACTGAACATGCTGTTACTGACTTACTGCCCTTACCACTCTTATAGCTGATAATCTTGATAGTGGTTGTAAGTGTCTGACCGTTTTCCTAGACTTAAAAAAGGCTTTTGACACCGTCTCTGTTCCCATCCTAATAAGCAAATTGGAAGCTGTAGGAATAAGAGTAACTGCGCTCAAATTTTTAGAAGACTACCTGGCAAGCCGTAAGCAACGAGTCAAAGTAGGAGAATATGTTAGTCACGACGCAAATGTCACATTCGGTGTTCCTCAGGGAAGCGTGCTTGGACCTACGCTTTTTCTCCTTTAAATCAATGACTTATGCAACCTCAGAATCAGTAATGCTAAAGCGTTTTCCTATGCTGATGACACTGCTGTCGTTTTTGCCGGGAACACCAAGCATGATGTTGCCCTGAGTGCTGAGGCTGGTATGACCCAGGTAGCTACATGGCTAAATAATAACTTGTTGACATTTAACACAGCCAAAACAAATTACCTAGTTTTGCCATAAATATTGTCAAGAAGATTCTTTTTTTTTATTGCAAATAATATTTATTACTTGTCATTGTTTTATATTTATGTATTAAACTAACACACAGTGTGTTAGTTAATACAAAACGCTTATTCGAAGTGGTCTCCATTGGCTGCAATACAGTCCTTTAAACGTTGAGGCCAGTTATCAATAGAAGCATGCACTCTTTCCATGGGAAAATTCTTCACTGCCAATCGTATGGATTGTTTTAGGGACTCCAAATTATCATGGCGTTTAGAGCAAGCCGTACTCTCTAAAAGTGACCATAAATCATAATCCAGCGGATTAAGATCGGGACTAGACGACGGCCAGTCTTCAGCTCTGATGAAGTCCGAAACGTTCACTTCCAACCAAGACTGCGTGGACCGAGCTTTATGACCCGGCGGCGCCGAGTCTTGTTGGAAGGACCATACTTGGTTATTGAATATGGTGTTGTTAAGGGGCTTAAGTACCTTCTCAAGAATGGTATCTTGATACACTTGTGCCGATGTTTTGATAGCTTTTTCACAAAAATATGGCTCTGTCACTCCTTCATAGCTAACACCCCACCAAACCATCACTGAAGTCGGATAATGCCCACGTTGCACTCTGTCGACTAATTGGGAAGCTTCCCTAGAGCTTTGAGCATAAATACAGTCATTTTGTTCGTTAAAATGTTGCTCTATTGTAAAGATTTTCTCATCCGTAAACAAAAGTTTTCTGTGAACTCCCTTTGCGTATCGCTTCAGTAGTTGTTTCGATTTTACCACCTTACTATTTTTTTTAATTATCAGTTAAAAAAACCGGCCAAGAGCGCGTCGGGCCACGCTCAGTGTAGGGTTCCGTAGTTTCCCGTCCGTCACAATAACTGTTCCTGCTTGCATATACGATTATACTACAAACTTCGTCCAGAAATTATTTTGTACAACTTTTTGTCATTTTTGTACAAAAACTGTTGTTTCCATCAAGTTCAAAATGATTTTCCTAGAAAGTCCTTATAAAGTTATACTTTTCAGATTTTTTTCATATTTTCTAAACTTATGGTTGAAAAGTTAGAGGGCACATTGTTTTTTACTTTTGGAGCGATTATTTCCGAAATTATTGACATTATCAAAAAATGATTTTAGTAAACCCCTATTCATTTTTAAATACCTTTCCAACAATATATCACAAGGGTTGGAATTTAAAAAAAAAATCACTTCCCACTTTACATATAGGGGGGCGGGCTACCCTAATAAAACATTTTTTTCCAATTTTTATTTTACCACTTTGTTGGCGTAATTGATATACATATTGGTACCAAATTTCAGCTTTCTGGTGCTAACGGTCACAGAGATTAAGCGAGGACGGACGGACGGACGGACGGACAGACAGACATGGCGAAACTATAAGGGTTTCTAGTTGACTACGGAACCCTAAAAATGACCAGTGCGTCTCTTATAGGCTGCAAGTCCTAAGTCATCTTTTAAAAAACGGGACATTGTTCTGGGTGCTATCTTCATCTCCCGAGATAAAATCTTTTGCTTTCGGACAGGATTTCTTCGAATTCTTTCCCTTACTGCTTTGACCACCATTTTCGTACGAACACTACGTGGACGGCCAGATCTTTTTCTGTCACAAACAGAGGAGGTCTCATTGTACCTATTAATAGCCCGGTACACAAACATTTGACTAATACCAAGCGTATGGAGAGTTTTAAAAATTGCTTTTGGCTCCATACCAACTTTGTATAATGCAATCACAGCGATTCGGTTCTCTTTAACACCCCACTCCATTTTAATATCGCAAAATATTGTACAATGTATTGGCGCCAAAATTAGAAAGCTCAATGAACAATCGTATAAAAATGACAGATTCCAAATTCAAATGTAATATCTTTCTTATTTTTAATTGTAACAGTATTTATGGTCAGAGTAAGTATATCTGGTTCAGTATAACCAATCGGTCCCAACCTAGTAAAGAACTAAAAATAAGAGTTCATAACTGAACTAACATAACTAACACAACTGACATAACGTAACATAACTGATGGTTCGAATAACTGTTTATGCCCTGCATTAGAAAAGGTATCACAAACTACATATCTAGGTGTTATAGTTGACCAAAAACTATCCTGGTACCCACCTTGAACATGTAAACACTAGGATTAGAAAACTGAGCTGGATTTTTAAAACGTTAAGGCATACTGCTCCAAGGAATATACTTACTAACTCAAATACCCCAAGACGCCTCATCAACGAAATGTACATACGAGTAACTTTGGTGTAATCTGTCTTGACGTACTGCATCCCCGTTTGGGGAGGTGCAGCCGAAACTAAATTTATTGACCTTGAGCGGAGACAACGTGCTCTTTTAGCCAACGGCCAGACAGAAAAGACGCAAGACGAGGGCGGGGCGCGGACCCGTCGCAGACAGGGCGCCGTCACGACTTTTTAACATATATAGAAAAGACACGGACCCGTCGCAGACAGGGCGCCGTCACGACTTTTTATGGCGCGCTCTAGAAGCTTTTCAACCGTCCGATTTTGATACGACAACATGTCTTCTTCTGAAGATGAAGATGTATTGGCACTTGGCGGGCGAGCGCTGTGAGAACCTGCCCTCCGCGCCCTTTCCGCTCCCCCGCTTGCGCCCGTGCAAACCCGCGCCCTGCCCGCGCCCTGTCCTTTCTATATGTTTTGCAATAGGGCGCCGTCGAGTTAACGTCGTGACGGCGTCCCGTCTTTTCTGTATGTTTTACGTCGCGACGGCTGTATACATTTTATATGCAAGTAGATTAAACGGGCGCCGCGACTGTGACGGATCCGTGCCTTGCGTCTGTTCTGTGTGGCCGGTGCCTTAAAGTTGATGTAATTTAAGAACAGACGATTTCCCACTCTATGCCTTTACCAAATTAGCGACTTACTCTCTGTGAGAAAACTATATATTATTAAAACTATTCTAAATAAACACAAATCCCTTCCTTATGACCCTAGACTAAAGTTAAAAGAAGAAAAGACCTAATAGCAGAGTTCCACAAACTAAAACTAAAGGAGATGGCTAAATGGAAGTATAGACGACTGCCCCAGCAATGTATAAACATGGAACCTTGCAATATGTAATGCTGAATAGCTGAATATTAGTATTTCATATGAAAAAAGTTTCAAGAACTTTTCATATCTTTACAATCCTGAAAATATATTCGTGTAACTCCTACGTCAATAGGTATAAAAAACTGCAAACAAATGACATATTACTATGAACTTTTACCTAGGCATTTGGATATTTCTGCAATGACTTACGATATTTTTGGCTAGCGACACATCCTGATTTCGCACAGTGGATATATCTACAAAGAGGTAATTACGGGCTTTCTAAAATCGGCGCAAAAACCACTCTCGCCTGCGTGAATATATAATAATGTATTTTGACAGTTAGCATTTGACGTTTGTTTTTTTCATAGAGAAGCGATTGAACTTCAAGTGTAACAAATAATCGAATAGGTTGAAAGAAAAAATTGAATTCGTTTTTATCGACTACTACTCAGTTTATATTTTTCGACACAAAATAGGTGTGGTAAGATTAAACGAAGAAGCACAGTCCGAAGCTTTCAGTTATTTTTATTTGATTTTTATTACAATAAAGAGGAATTGAGGAAAGTCGATTGTCACTTTAAAAACAACCCCACTTTCCGAATCAAGACCCTGTGAAAACATAATAACAAGCAACTAAACAAGACACCGAATTGAACGCCTTAGTTTCAGAAAAACCTGTTATCAAAAATCGATTTAAGTACCTACCTACAGTTTCATTTGACATTCTGGAAAAAACGATAAGTCCCCTCCCTAGCTTGCAGTGGTGTTATTTCCCCTTGACCTTGTCATGTCAATCAAAAAGCAATTAATATACTTTTTTATGGTTAACGTTCACGAAAGTTCTAGGAAATTATTAAACACTAAATAATTAATGAATGATTATTTAAATATCACGAGTTAATGTGAGATTCCTATACATGCTTGGGGCAGTCATTTAGCCATCTCCTTTGCCAGTATTCAATACAAAAAGCGCTAATAGAGGAACTTACATACATTAAAAAAAAAACTGTAATACTGCAAAAAAATATTAACTGAATGGGTTAAACCACTAAGTTATGAAGAAACTGAGGCTTTATTGTTATAAAACACACCATCACTAGATTCACTAGTCATATTCTCAATGCCTTTCACTCGTGTCATTCTCTCATTCACACACATCCCACACACATACACATACACAACACACATCCTGACACACACACAATTTCAGTCTTACAGGCACGCTTATCTTTACTTTTAAATGTAACCCAATAATGTTTTAAGTTTTTTGTTTATTTGTATAAAAATAGAGTTAAACAAGTTTTTATAAGTAGGTTCTACTAATGCATGGGAGAGTGGAGTTTTAAGTGTTTAAAACCTGTATTAGGAGACAGGCTATATACGCTTAAAAGGAGGCTCCAATCACCACTGATGTGTTATGAAATCTTGTTGATTCCAATAAATCTTCTTTTTTTTCATTTTTCATGCCGGGAAAAACAATTTCCTTCAGTATTCAAAACTGTACTAATGTTACTTTGAATTTTAATTAAAGAAATGTTATGTTATACTACTGTTTTATTTCCTCGCAGTCGAAGTGAAAAGCAGAGTTTATAACTCGTTTACAAAACCATGTTATCCTCGACATTACTATCAGCCCAAATAAAAATAAAAAATGGTCAAGGGTTTGAGTTCTAAGATTGAACAATATTTTACCGTTCAAAGCTGTTTATTATTGTATTCATACCAGTTTCATCAACACGGTTTCCTTGTGCAACCTATTTTGGGCGCAATAAATGATATTTAATTGAAATTTCATTGTGTTTTATCCGGTACCTAATATAAGTAGTTACTTTCCTGTTTCAAATAGGGAAAACAACATTTAATAATTTTGCATAGTAGTAAGCGACACTAATATTATTGGCATGTATTTAACGCGACGACAAAATAATCATATAAAAGTGCGATAAATATACCCTAACCTAACTTACAATCTTACTATAACTTTGTGTAAGTGATGAATTGATGATGCAGTTTCATTTAAGTACTTTTTTATGATATTTGCTATGAGTCTGGCTGCGGACGTGTATACGTTTATATTGCCACTCGTTTTTGTGAGTAACGTTAATATTCATATATATTTATTTGCTCAGAATGTAGGTATTTACAATAGGGTGGTAACAATATGAAGAATCCTTGCACGTTATCTTATTTCTGAAGCATATAAAGGTACAATTCTGAAGGTCATTGCGGTTGCTTATATGTTTCATATTATTGGTATTACCTATGTTGTGTGATAAATTTGCGTCAATTTATTATTGAGACAATACCTATTTATCATAATAAGTAAGGTTATTAAAAAGACTAAACAACCCGACTGCAGAGAATTTTGGTATCGCAGCCCTGACTACCAAAATTATATAGATTATAATGCTTGTTTTTCTCTTTTCAGTTATGTCAAAAATCAATTCAAAATTCAAAAGTCATTTATTTTATTCAAACTAGGCTGAGAATCAGCACTTTTCGAACGTCAAAATTACATAAGACAGTCCCCCAAAACGCCCACCCTTCACCACTTCCTAGTGCTTTTGCTGGGAAGAAGAAGTGGCGCAACAAACTCCCCAGCAGCACAGCTGTCGGTTCAGTTAGAAAAAAAAAAATGATTCTATACAATAGTATGCAAGACAATATACAATATGCAAAAAATAATTTAATTTATAAATTAAATAGCTATAATCAATAGCCATAAAACAGCTAGCACACGCCAATATACCAACCAAAAGCAATCAAGCAATCAAAAGCAATCGGGGATTTTTGTGTTTTTAATTAATTACTAACTTTTTTATTTTTAGCCATTTAGTTTTTTATCATTTCTCATTCCATATGACATAGGTATAATTTGTACATATTTTTAACGGCTGAAAAAAAAAACAGGAGGTTCTCAACTTCTCAAGTCGACGCGTATATAATTTTTATTTTATTTATGACAACACATAACTTTTTACTGCGTAGTCCGATTTGAACGATTCTTCTTTTATTGAAAACTAAAATCCACCTCTAAGGGTAAAAAAACCGGCCAAGTGCGTGTCGGACCACGCACAATGAAGGGTTCCGTAGTTGGAATGAATTTATCGTAAGAACAAACTTAACTTTGTAATTGAAAAAGATGTTCTCCCTTACGGAATATATGGGAGAATATGTTTTTGCAACCGCAAATTTAAGTTGGTCGATTATTACTCGTAAACTTGTAAAGCCCACTTAAGTGTGATAGTTTTACTTTAAATTTCGTTTTATATAAGTACTAATGCCGTGACATTTGAATTTCTAACTACAGCCGTTTAGTTGGTAGAGGGGGGGGGGACACTTGACTCTAACTAAAATTGGTACTTTAAAGCTTGATAAGTCACGAACGGTTTACTTAATCAAAAAACAGTCTTGGCAAACCCCTAATATTTTTGAAAGACCTATCCAACGATATCCCACACACTGGGAAGGACGAAAAAAAAATATCATCCCCACTTTACATGTAGGTAGGAGGTACCCTTTTTTTTTTTTTTTTTTGGGTGGGAAATCATCAAATGACGTCTCCCGCTCTGGGTGGAGCGGGAGGGCGTGTCAGACTCTTACTGACTAAAACCCACCCGTGTTCCTTCTGTTGCCTGTGCAATGCCAGGGGGCCACGGTATCCCTTTCGGACTTTCCCGCAACCCCGGCAGGCAATGGTCTCATCGGACCCCTTCACTCGCTGACACTCTTTGAGGCGCGCGTGGAACACAACGCGCCGTCGACCCGGGCCTGGTCCTTACCGGACGGCGGAGGAGGAGGTACCCTAAATAATTGTTTTTTTCAAAATTTTATTTTACCACTTTTTCGGCGTCATTAACTTGTATACTCATGCCAAATTAAAACTTTCTAGTACCAATAGTTTTTGAGCTAAACCGCGGACAGACAGACAGACAGACGGACATGGCGAAACTATAACCTACCTTACTTTAGCTGCTAGTCACGGCCTGCTCCCTTCGCATACGTTGATTACTAGGCCAGAAAGTAAAACATGTATTGACCATATACTCCTTAAAACTAAAAGTGCTTGCAACACTATTGTACCAGAGACAACTTTGACTGATCACTACCCGGTTCTACTATGGATGAACTTTAAGATACCTAAGCATTATGCGACAACTACCATTAAAAAAATCGACGAAGATGGCTTAAAAGAGGAAATATCAAGAATTGACTTCAACCTAGTCTACGAATCGACTGATCCGAATTTGTCTCTGGGACATATCGTCTCTAGTCTTCAGGCTGCAATTCATAAATACACAAAAGTCATTACCTTATCACGTAGAAAGAAGATTATAAAACCTTGGATAACACAAGGATTACTGCGCTGTATGAGAAACAGAGATAAATTGCATAAAAAATCAAAACTTTCGCCAGATAACGCTACATTAAAATTGACATACACACGCTACAGAAATTTCTGCAACTCATTACTTAAAAAGTAAAACGAGCATATGAAAAAAACCTTGTCCAATCGGCTCAAAATGATAACAAGAAGCTTTGGAAAATAATAAAAGACGTCACAAACACTAGTAAAAATGCTAACTACTCAAATAAACTTCTGTCCCTCGAAGCCAGTCCAAAACAGTCTCTGGATAAAATAAATGACTACTTTGTAGATGTTGGTAGATCTCTGGCCGATAAGATCCGGCAAATCAATTCCTACTCTTCGGACACGAGTGTCGATGCCAACTCTGATAAGCCCACTGCAGTTAATTCTTTTGTATTGGAGGATACTGATGAATGCGAAGTAGAACGTCTTATTACTAACTTGAAAATAGATAGCTCAACGGGATTTGATGGGATTAGCAATACAAAGACAGATCCCGGGAATTACCGACCCATATCCGTATTACCAGTATTATCAAAAAAATTTGAACGATTAATTTACACCAGACTAGAAAAATACTTAAACGATATTAATTATATTTACGATCGGCAGTTCGGTTTCCGACCAAAATCAAACACTTTGTGCGCCACAATCGATTTAGTCACCACCATTAAAACTAATATTGACAAAAAAAACATTGCACTCGGTATTTTTATTGACCTAAAAAAGGCTTTTGACACGGTATCCCATAAAATTCTTTTATTAAAGCTAAAAAGCATTGGCATCACCGGAGAAATGTATAATATCCTTTCCTCATACCTTGACAAAAGGGAACAAATTGTTAAAATAGGAAACACGATGAGTAGAGCATCTCCCATAGAATTTGGTGTTCCCCAGGGATCTCTGTTATCCCCCCTCTTATTTGCTATTTATATAAATAATATTAAGGATTTAGGCTTAACTGGACAGTTAACCTTGTACGCCGATGATACTTGCCTTTTCTACTTTGGTAGCAACATAAACACCATTGTAGCTGACGCTCAAAAAGACTTGGATATATTATACAACTGGTTTAGCTCTAATTTACTTACCATAAACGCATCAAAAACATCTTACATAATATTCTCAGCTAAAAACAAAAAAGTTCTTGACCACCCAGCCTTACACATAAAACACAACACTAAAACTATCAAAAGTAATTGTAAAAAATACCTCGGACTTCGGTTAGACAATAAACTCACTTGGCAAGCACATATGGATTACATAAAAACAAAAATAATATCGCTAATGGGATCAATGCGCGGGTACATTAATAACATTCCAAAAAAAATTCGCTACTATATTTACAACTCATTAGTTCGCTCACACATAAATTACCTAATCGAAATCTGGGGATGCGCCGCCAAATCTACGATTAAAGATCTACAAATAGCACAAAATAAAATAATCAAACTTATCTTCAATTACGATTATCACACACCTACATCCGAATTATACAAACACACCAAACTAATGAGCATTCATCAACTTTACACATTCAACTCCTGCATTCTCATTAGAAAAATTCTTAACAAAACCATACACACACAACTATCCTTTAACATAAAAACATCCAAACACAGCCAAAGAAACCCCAACCAAATACAGACACGCCCCCCGCGGACGCAATACGGCAGAAAAAATATAAAATACGAAGGTGTACAACTTTATAACAATCTACCGACAGATATTAGGAGCACATCCTCTTTTAACATATTTAAAGCCAAACTCAAACTGTACGTAACTAATAACATCAAACTTTTATGATTAGGACTTCGCTAGTCTTGCACACAAAATGCGACATCGTACATTCGTACCTACCTACATTAATTAAGAAAAAAACAAAATTACTAGCTACTGGACTACACTTACCTTATTTATGTATTTATTCGCTAAGTGAACAATGTATGTTCTTTTAGAATAAATAAAGAATCTATAAACCTAATTTTAAAAAGATTCAAAAACATCCTAGTTTCCCCACTCGCCTTTATTTTCAATTCGTGTCTCCAAAATGGAATTTTCCCCGAATCGTTGAAGAAGTCGGAAGTCTGCCCTATACATAACCGTGGAAACAGAGATTCCATCACCAATTATAGGCCAATCCATACTTCCATCTATTTCTAAGCTCCTGGAGAGAATTATTAACAAAAGACTTACTAGGTACCTTGAAAATAATAACTTGCTCTCACCCAATCAGTACGGTTTTCGAAATGGTAAATCTACTGAACAAGCGGTTAACAATCTCGTTGGTTATATCAGTGATAAAATGGATGAAAAAAAAAAGTGTCTAGGCATCTTTTTAGACTTGGCAAAGGCCTTTGACACAATCTCGGTTTCGCTCCTTTTGGCCAAGCTAGAAAGGCTGGGAATCAGAGGCACTCAGTGGAAGCTCTTCGAAAGCTATCTTACAAATCGCCGCCAGTGTGTTCGTGTGGGAAACTTTACCAGCACTGACCGCCTAGTCACACACGGGGTTCCACAGGGTAGCATTTTAGGGCCGACCTTATTTCTTGTATATATTAACGACCTTACTAATTTAATACTTTCCCAGAGCAAAATCATCTCTTTTGCTGACGATACTGCTCTTCTTTTTTCTTCTGACAACTGGAACGAAGTATTTGACGCTGCCCAATCTGGATTTGATACTGTAAGGAAATGGCTAAATGACAATGTCTTAACATTAAATACCGGCAAAACTAAATACATTAGTATTAAATCAGATATGGGGACTGACCACGAACATGCCATTACTCCACATAAGTGTACATCGTATGAGTTTTGCTCCTGCACGAAACTAGAGCGGGTTGATTCCATTAAATATTTAGGTGTAACTATAGACAAGAATCTTAACTTCAAGGAACACGTAAGAATCTTATCGGGACGCGTTCGGAAACTTATATACATTTTTAAAAATTTACGACACATCGCTGATCCTCATATTTTGAAACGAATATACTTTGCTCTTTGCCAGTCTCTCTTAACTTACTGTATATCCGTTTGGGGGGGTGCTCCGAAAACTACACTCAAGTCTGTTGAGGTTGCCCAACGTGCAATACTAAAGGTTAGCACCTTTAAACCAATACTTTTCCCTACTGCCTTGCTTTACCAGATGTGTGGAGTACTAACTGTGAGACAATAATTCATATTGAAGACAATTATTATGCAACACACTTGCACAAATTACGACCCCCTGATTTTGAATACACGTAGAAATTATATGGTTTGTACTCAACACAGGTTTTACAGCACTAAGTTTAGTACTAAATTCTTTAATTTCCTCGGTCCCTATATCTACAATAAACTGAATAATAAACTAAATTTTTATCCACTAAATACAGATAGCTGCAGGAAAAAGGTATCAGAATTCCTACAAGGTCTTACATATGATGAGACTGAGCAACTTCTAACGGTACCGAGTTAGACAGTAAATAATAAATAATATTTAATGTTAGCAAAAGTTCTTTATCTCTATAGTTAAATATATATATATACATATATAATTATATACCTACATATTCACTATATCCGCGTATCTCACTAATTCATGTTTTCACTTATAAAAATCACAATCACACTCACATTTAGACACACCCTCTCACACTCACTCATTCACCATATCACATAACTAACACAAAGAGAGGTGCAGACAATCAATACAACCTAGACTACTATTATTCCTTTGTTTTTGTAAAATGCTAGCATTTAAGAACTTTTATTAATGTAACTCGAGGGTATTGGCGCTGTTAGCCGAAAAACAGGTTCCGCCTAGTTCGGCTCCAGATGCTAAAACTTTTGTGTACTTTTGTTTTCATAGCAGTTAAGTGTAATTGAATCTATTCTAAGTACTGTTTTCATGAAATAAAAAATCTTATCTTATCTTATCTTATAAGGGTTCCTTGTTGACTACGGAACCCTAAAAAATGAGGTTGATTGATTTTCAACCTACTGAATTTTCAACTGCAAACCGATTCTGTTGTTATTTCTCGCACGTAATGTAGTTCTCATGACACAACCACATAAAAGAGACCTAGAGTTGATCTGATGATGGAGACGGAAGACAGTCGCGAGAGCTCCTCAGCAGTTTACAGCAGCTACATCGTATTTGGGCTTATTTAATTCATCTTGATAAGAACTTTAGACTTAGCTGGGGTATGGCTGTCATCGACGGTCTGACGATCGGGACGGAAGGCCGGTAAAGAAATTCGTTACTTGAGGAAAACAATAAAATTAAATGGTAACTCAAAAGCGAAAAATAAAAACTTTTGTACAGAAAAAAAACCGACGAATAAAACTGAAAAGTGAAAAATAAAAAATAACCCTTTAGTGTAACTAAGCTCCTAAACTAATTTACGTGAGTAACAAATTTTGAGGCGGCGCCAAACATTCAAGGAAGTCGCATCAACTACCATTTAAGGTGATTAATTTATTTGTTCGCCGCCTCAAAATTTGTGACGAAATTAGTCTAGGAGCTTAGTTACACTAAAGGGTTATTTTTTGTTTTTCGCTTTTCAGTTTTATTTTCGTCGGTTTATTTTTTTGTATAAAACTTTTTTTGTAATCATATTTTAAAATCTTTCATTTTGATACCCCACTCTACAGGTTTGGAAGTTTCTTTTTTGTAATCATACATTTTGGCGCGCGAAACCCGTAACACTCGCGCAAAAAAAACGAATCTAACGACATATTATTCATCAAAATCGGTTCAGTTATAACCAAATTGCTTCCTCTTAGAGACTATCTATCCATCCATCCTAACATATTGCATTACAGCCTGGGGTGGAGCAGCGAAGACTGCGTTTAAACAGGTGGAGCGGGCGCAAAGAGCAGTCATTAAAGTGCTTCTTAGTAAGCCTTTTAGATTTCCCACGCAACTACTATAGATGGAGTACAAGGTTTTAACAGTCCGACAACTTTTCATCTACCGCACGCTAATCCGCAAACACTCAAACTTGCCATTAAACATCAGCAGTGCTATTCCGTAACCATCTCACCGTGAAAACTTGGTGAAGTGATCATGGAGCGAGCTGTCAGTGTCATCCCACCTGACGCTAGGGATGACCAAGCATTACCTACATTTACAATCATAATCGAGATTTTAATTATATTTTTAATATAATAAATCAAAATTGAGTTTATGACTGATTATCTGTTTTGCTATTTTATTTAAAACCTCCTTAGATAGCAATGTTTACTAAAATACTATGATACTTAAATACTGGCTTTAAAATATTTAACATAAAATTATCAATAGAAAAAGCATAATTTTTTTTATTAAAATCTCGATTGTCATTGTAAATGTAATGCTTGGTCAATCCCTAGCATCAGTGAGATGACACTGACAGCTCACTCCACGCAAGTTTTCACGGTGAGATTTTTACAGAATCGACATGCAGTACCATACCCCTATACCCCCATGTCCTACAAAAAATACGCACACGACTTTTGCTAAACGACACTACCCATTTTTAAGCACTTATAATAAATTTAAACAGATTTTGAATATACATTCCCTTAACACATTTCATTGTAAATCTAAAATTAAAGAATATCTTTTATCTCTTGACTACAGTAAAACAGAAGACTTATTAAAATCGCAATATACATGACCAATACAATGACCACTCTATTCACATACCCTCTTATACACTAACGCCCTTAAAAACACACACACGCACCCCCTCATAGACATTCACACAAACACTCACACACGCACTCACCACATCTTTTTCACACTAGAATTAAACACATGAATGTACCTACCCCTTAAAAATAAGTATGGCGTACTTACCTGTTATCTTATATAAATATAATGGATGGTGGGATGACCCCTGTAACACAGGTTCCACCTAGCATGGGGGTCATTGATCAAATTTCTGTGCACTTGTAAGTCCCATGCTGTAAATGCTGCGCCTAACTACTTTGTACATTACTTATGGAAATAAATAAATTATTATTATTATCTCTAATATGCAAGTTCAGCGCATTCATATTGTAACAAGTCACATGAGTTTTTTTTTTTTTTTGTTTCAGCTGAAATGGATCCCAGTACTGCATTAACTAAACCGGTGCCCTGTTTTTCTTTCGGGTATCACCTGAATGATCAGTTCATGCAGGACACACACACAGCACATAAATGCTGTTAAGATTTATAACAAATTACCGGACTCCTTTAAAGATTTACCTTTGACCATGTTTAAAAAAAAGGTAACGCAATGGTTAAAAGAAAAATGCTTTTACAATCTGAATGAATACATGTCTGATTGAGGAGAAGGAAACTGAAGTAAATATTGGTGTAAACCTGTAATTAATTAATGTTAAAATTTCAGTTTAATTATAATAGTTATGATTTACAATATTATTTATTTAGTCTTATTCTGACATTACTTACATAATTATAAACGTTATCTCTTGAACTGACATATTATGTGTAACTTTGACATCAATTAATTAAATTTGTTCTATGAAAATTTTAATGCATGCATCTTGTTTGTAGTTGCTGTATTAAAAAAAAAAAAATTACCACTGTGTAGGACACAATTAAATATTTGCACACCATAAGTAATGGTAGAATGTAAAAGGGCCATTATAGTTTTAAGATCATACAGTGTAAACCTACATTCTCGCAAATAAATTTGATTTGATTTGATTCAATTTGCGTATAATATATATTTTACAAACAAACCACCAAGTGTAACTGCGATCAAAGCAATAAATATATCATTCAGGTAAGTTTTTGCCTTTCTACCTATGTAAGACATACCTGGTTAGGTTCTGGAGCGGCGACCGTGTACCGGAAGACGGAGCGTTGGAAGGCCTCCCAAAAGATGGACCTATGACCTTGTAAAGGCGGAATCCGCTGCATGCGGGAGGCACAGAACCTGTCGAAGTGGCGGTCCTTGGGGGAGTTCTATCTCCAGCTGTGGACGTCTTTCGGCTGAAATGATGATGAAGACATACCTTAATTTACATGAGTAACAGACGAGTACTCAATATAGAAGAATGTGTTTCTACGCGATTCCTTCCAAATCCTACATAACTTTTAAAATTAAATGACAGCACTAAGGGATGCAGCAAACCGCAAACTGAAGCGGCAAAGCCGGTCTGTCAATGCGGAGTGAAAACACTTCCGTAGATGGCGTCAGTGCCGTCTGCTGCTGCGTTCGAACGGCCACAACAGACGGCATACCTGTAGTGCTGTCAGTGGCTGTCACTATCGGAGCAACAAACTACTCCAACTATTCCCATAAAGATCGGTTAGAGAGGAAGAGATATAGAATTAGAAGATTTGTCGATAAAACTGTTTTCCTGGGGATCACACTCGACTCAAGGCTGCAATGGGGTCCTCATTTAACATCTCTTGAAGGACGGCTAAGTTCAGCAGCATATGCTGTCAGAAAAATCCGTCAATTTACTGATGTAGATACCGCGAGGCTAGTCTATTTCAGTTATTTTCATAGTAGGTATCATTGTCTTACGGTATTTTACTTTGGGGACGGGCTGCAGACATCGAGTCTATTTTTACTCTGCAGAAAAGAGCGATCAGAGCCATTTATTATCTCCGCAGGCGCGACTCTCTTAGGGAACTGTTTAAGGATATTAGCATCATGACGGTACCTTGTCAATATATCTATGAAAACATCATGTACGTTAGAAAAAATTTACATCTTTTTAGTAAAAGAGTTGATAGACATAATTATAGTACAAGAAATAGGGACCTATTAGTACAACCAGGTTTCAGACTGGCTAAGGTAGACTCATCTTTCATGGGGTATCTACTGTTTAAAATGTTACAATAAAATTCCTCCCCACATACTTCAACTTAATGAGACGAAATTCAAATCTTGTATAAAACGCACACTATGTAGGCAGGCATTAGGGCGTGCAAACCCGGTTTTCCGGTTTTGCTAAAAACCAGAAACCGGACAAAATTTTCCGATTTTTGAAAACCGGGGTTTAGAGACAAAACCGGAGTTACCTCCGGTTTTCCCGTTATTGGATTACGTATTTACATTTTGATTTAAAACAACTTTTTCGAACGCATTCAAGAAATATTCAATATTGAAGTTGTAGCTGATGAGCTAACTCTTCAAGAGCAGCTTGATAAGGAATTAAATAAATGCAGGAAAACTCCCCAGAATCGGTTTGATTTCGAACTTGCAGAGTTTGTCAAGGTAGAGCAAGCCATGTATGAAAGCGGAGGCGATCGGGGTGTGTATCTCCCAGAAGTTTACGACTATTTGATGTGCGTACGACCAACAAGTGCTGAGAGTGAGAGGGCCTTTTCGAGTGCTGGGCTCTTTTGCAACCAAATCAATAAGAAGTACGCTATCTGATAAAATGTTAGATGCACTTCTATTCTTAAGGACACATTATCAAGAACAGCGGTCTCTTGGAAAAAAATGATTATTGTTTATTTAAATTAGTATATGGTACACAGTTGATTTGATCTCGTTTTATAGTCAAATATGAATCCTTTAATAATGTTGTTAGTAGAAATTGAGACGTATAGTAAAGTAAATGTGGTAGTATTTAGTGTCTTTAGATGATGAATGTGTTTTGTATATTTAAAATATATTATTCTTGATAACAGAATTTATTGTTAGGTATCTACTAAAGGGACAACAATCTTACTTGTTGTTGATTTGATCTCAGCTATTTAATCTTTATTATTATTTTAAGTTCATGTTATCCAAACTATGAATGTGTTCTACTTGGTATTGGGGTAGGCATAAATGGTTGATTAAAAAGAGGTACCTATATAATAATATTTGTTTTATTTGTAGATTTTGCGGGTATCTAAGAATATTGTATTCTTGTTAAAATTCTATATACAATATGAAATTATTGCCGAAACCGGATCTAACACCGGTTCCCGGTTTTGGGCCCTCAAAACCGGAATTCAAAACCGGCTTTGCACGCCCTAGCAGGCATATTATAAGTTGAGGGATTACATCTCTGATAAAAATGCTTGGCTCATTGCTGGTCCTGCTCCACAACTAATTGACATACACACTGATTAACATTTTGAAAATACTGTTGGAGCTGCTGAAGATTGTAAGACCTTGTATTGTATAAACTCAATTTCCTTTGTATTATATAATTGCATAGCACAGGTGTGAGTACTATGTACTAAAGAGCTACCATTTACCGGGTAATATGTAGTATTTCATTGACTTGAATGTGCCCTGGCGGCTATGAGTATGTCATGCTGGCATGTGTCATGTGGCGCGTGTATTGGATCATTTAGCTCCCTTCAAAATGGTTGAGCTGAATGGTGCTGATCCATGCGTCATGTTCGTAACGGGCGCCGTCAGTTGGGACTGGTCATCTCTTAGCTGCCATGGCATGGTATTTTAATTTATTTTAAGTTTCTGAATGATTCTTTATTTTTTCTTTTTATTACGGACGCTTTTACGAACGTGCACGTCTTTCTACATTGTTCTCACATGCATAATTTCAAAATGAATGATGTAACCAATATTTTGTATCAATTTTTTTATTTAAAAGAGTGTCCGTGGAGTTTCTTGCCCGTTCTTCTCCATAGGTACCTACTACGCTTTGGAATGGGCAACTAACTTCATATTTTTAACGGACCGACCCCTTGACAATTCAAAAGTGCCTGTAAATGGTTTAATTGAAATAAATGCTTTGAGTTTGAGTTTGAGTTAGAGGTAATATACATTTTAATTATATCCTTGTAGATAATGGTTTCTTCACCATAACTCCAAATATAAGCAAGCATCAAATATGTGCAATACTTGTTGTGGTTAAGTGGTAAGGGATTAACTCGATGCTCTTCATGTGGTATTTCCAAAAACCCAGTTCTCTAGAAGTTCGATCCAGTGAGATATTCTCCACTTACAGACTATTTAAACCCCCAAAAGATGTTGTCTTCATCAAGTAATGTCAGTAGAAATGGCAGCTTAATTTTCTTGCACTCAGAATGTACAGTGATCTCCAAGCCGTTGGTCAAGTGAGGTGATACCGGCGATTCCCTTTTATTTAAAGACGAGTTATGAGAAAAATAAGTTTTCTAACTCATATCTCGTCTTAAATATCAGTGTCCATTCAAAATATATATTTGGGAGCCTAGATATTCTGTAATCCAATCGGAATAGAATAAATACACACCACTTTAAGAATATGTTTGATTTACAAATTATTTTGGTATTACGTTTGTACGAGTGCGGGGTAGTCATTAGGGACTGCCGATAGAAGTGAAAACCAAGTAAGCGTTCGGTGACGACGACGCGAGTTCCATGATTTTTGTTCACCCAAAAACTGAACTGCCTAAAGAAGTTTTCATTTCAATAAAATATGCCTTTTATTTTTCAGAATTATCAGCCATTTTATGTAAACTTGCTCTTCCGGAGACAGTGTGCTCTGGAGATTGCTGAACTAGATCAACACGTCTACGAGGAATTACATCCCCCAGTCTCTGAAGGTAGCTGAGAAGTTCAGTGACGCTGTCACGATTGCCATAATAAGCCTATTGTCCGTGTTTTGGCAAAAGACTAGCACCAGTCTTTTGGGCACACTGTCATGTCGAGATCTATAAATGTTTCTTAGATCATGTTCTGACGTAAACATGTTCCTGTCTCTATCTTGTACTTGTAGTTTGACAGTTGTGCGACAGTGACGGGAATAATGGTTAGCTGAAGTAGGAGCTAAGTAGCGTTTATAGATCACGGTCTTAATCGACAGCGATAGGTAGGTACGGAGGAATATTCCGATGCCATATTTTAGTTTATAGTAAGGAGATTTTATATAATTTGTATAATAATGTTGTAAATATTATAAACATAAGTCAAAAGTCGAATTCCTCTATTAAATTAAGATTTAGTTACTTAGATTTAATTTATCTTATTTGTCTCAAAGATAATGGTGGAAGAGATTTCTGTAGGAATAACCGGCTATCTAATCATTTAATATTAAAATAACTCAACACATTTTCGTTAAATATTACGAGTAATCTGTTTCATTTTGACAGTTCAACAATATTCATTGCGTTATTTACGTTGCTGAGCAGAATTTATTTTCCAACTTATGAAGCAATGGATTAGCAATCTGTTTCAATACAATTTAGTTTCTTTTTAAACGTACAATTACGTTCAAAAATAAACTAAATAAACGAATGTGTCAACAACAAACAATTATTTTTTCAAAGTTTTTCATGAAATAGTTACTTCTTCTATCTTAGAAAATAAAATATAAAGATGCAAATGTGTTAGTAAATGTTGTTAGTTCCTGCTATCGGCGGCCACTTATACTCGTAATAATTTAACTATCGTCCGTCGTAAGAAAAGCTTTCACTAAATATCTCACTAATACTATTTTAGAATAAAAACATAAAAAATGTTAAGTTATTTTTATTTTCTACACAAAAATCACGTTCACAAGCAATGCATTGAATCTTCGAACCAAATACAAAATGTCCTCAGATCATAATACATTCACCTTTGCCATGCCCAACTATGTAGTGTTCAGCTTCCAGTCCACCCAGGTGCGGCTGTCAGTATTGTACACAGAGCGACTGCTAAGCGCTGTCTGACTTAGCACCTGACTACTGGCGCATACCGTTAAAGTTTAAAAAGGATAAAGTTTGTAAAGAAAACTTATTAGCCACGAAAACGTCTGGCTAGTTGAAGAGTTTCACCAATCAGTCAAAAAATCGGATTGAGGATACACTTGTAGAACTGTTAAAAAAAATACACATTTTATCTAAGTTATCCATAAGTTTAAGAAGAATTCACTACAAAAAAAATGTCTTTTTGTTGAACTGTTAGCGCCTGCCATAAAAGCGTTAGCTATGAGTTGCGTCCTAGTGAGCAGTTGAGTTTGCTATTCACATTCTTTAGGCACAATGTAATTAATACAGTACCCTAATTGCGTAATATACGATCAATCGGATTCTGAATCGTTTTGAAACAAATTGCCAATCCATTGCTTCGTAAGTTCGAAAAAAAAACTGCTCAACAACGTAATTATCGCAATGAATGTTGTTGAACTGTCAAAATGAAACAAATTTGTCGTAATAATTTACGAAAATGTGTAGCCTAATTAGATAGCTGGTTTGATAATAAGTGATGCCCTACGTCGAATCAATACAACAGTCAACCAGTCTTCCGAGGGGCATCGTGTTACCCAGTAGCTGGGCTGTAGAGGTAAGATAGGTACCTAGTCGCTCCATGTAAAACTTCGGTATTCAGCTACCTACTCTAGCTACCTACTACAGATTCAAATTCAAATTCAAAATATTTTATTTCACATATTTTATAGGTTTATGTGAAATAAAATATTTTGAATTTGAATGGGAACTTATGAAACGTCAGAAGCTAGGTGCACGGTTCCAATTGGTCGTTTCTTATGGAGAAGAGCCGGCAAGAAACTCCACGGTTACCTACTCTTTTAAAAATAATTGTCTTTTACAATAATTTTAAATAACAGTGTTATTAGGTATGGTAGGTCTTTCAACAAGTACCAGGTGCTTAACAAAATAATAATTGTCAACAAATCATCATACAGTCCACTTAGCCTACAGCGTTCTCACATTCACAAAATAGAAAATAATCTTTATATAAATAAATTAATTAATAAAAATAAAAACGTATTTTAAACTAAATGACGTGATTGCTATTTAATTACAGCTGTACAGATCTGAATAATTATCATGTCCACAAAAGCCACTAAAAAAGAGTTCAAATTAAATTGTAGGTATATAATGTCAAATAATAGGGTGATTATGTCAAGGAAGAATGTAAAAAATATATAAACATGTTAATTTGGGAGCAGTTAATAGACTCTTACATAATTTGCCGTTAACCAGGGAAGCCACATGTGCAGAAGGAATTATTGCCAAAGTTCCTTGTCTTCAACGTACTTAGTTTTTAATTTTATAATACGCTTTCTTGATAAGAACGCATTTGATGTGGGTTTTGAACTTATTTATTTATTTATACTTCAAGCACAAAAATGTACAGAGGCGGACTTAATGCCACAGGCATTTTCTACCAGTCAACCTTTGGGTGATGCAGAGAGAAACAGTGGTAGGTGCAATAGCGAGAGTTGAGGAAAAAACATTTATTTAAATATAAAGATATACATATATACCTATTAAGAACTATAAATATAATGAATACACCTAATTATATATAAATATAAGCACAAATAAGACAAACAATGGGAAAACATTACCGCTGTGATGATACTGCCAGCTTGTTGCGAATGAGCTCGCGAACTTTAATTTTAAATGATAATCGGTTGGTCGCCATCCTGGGGCCTTATTATGAAGTATTAATGCCATCATTATTCCACTGCGAAAACAGGATGGTGCTAGCGGGCTCATATAGCTCCGTCTCTCACTCACACTGGAATGATGGTGGCATTAATACGTCATAATAAGGCCCCTGATTATCATTTAATCCCATCGCTAAGATGATAATGATGACATCTTTGAATCAATTAATAGATTATCTGAAACGTGATAAGTCTATCAATCGGTAGTACAGTGATAAAAAAATCCCCAATAATGTTAATGGCCTCACAAAGTACAGGAAATCGACTACACAATTTAAGACCAACTTTTATTGTCCTTTCAAAATGATAAATTATCGTACTCAAACTCAATAAAATACTTTACATCGACCGGGATCGAACCCACACTGCACAATGCAATTCCCTCCTACGACAAGCCTCCAAAACATGAAAATCTATAATTTGAAGTATTTTTTTCCAAATGGCCGTCTTTTTTTTTGTCGCTCGCCACATCACTATTGTTAAAGTTAACAGGTAGAATGTCACGGAGCAGAATTTTTGAGTTTTAAAAACGCGAATGTGTTGTTTGTAAACAAAACTGATTGGTGTAGGTTTCAGACAGGTTTAGTGTATTTACTGTAATTAGTGAAATATCTAGTTATTAATCTAGGGCTAGGTTCATGCCTAGATCAAACCTGGTGTTGTTCTGGGCCCAATATTCGCAAATTTGTCACTTATTTAAAATCACTTTCAGTACATATCATTAAACAAAGTGTCTGTCTGTCTGTCTGAACGGATTTTCAAACGGTTTTCACCAATCGACGGAGTAATTATTCATGAGGCAGGTTTGTGTGTATAGTTTTGTATAAATTCGCTGAAATAATGACGATAATTGTTGAAGATGTCGGAAAAAACACGCCGACAGGACTTTACTGGCGTGAGTGTTACGGTACTACGTTTCCGTGGGATAATTTCTGACCTCCACGCAGGTGAAGCCGCGGGCCAAACCTAATTAAATCTAATACCGTGAATCATGCTAACTTTGCCCACTTTTTTCGAATAATTACAATTTTAATACGATTTTTCTATGGAGACGTAAGTATTTTCCTTCATCAGCGACAACTCTAAGATCATGCGCATGTGTTAGTATCGCAAAATTTACTATTATTCAACATTGAATTAAATATTTATTCGATTTTGTTGGTGGGCAAAGTTATGTGGACTTTTAGCAAACTTTGCCCACATAAATTTTTTTGACGCAAATATGGCCTTTAGGCATATGACATAAAAACCAGTAGAAGAATTTTGGTAAAGATGGCTTTTACTTTAGGAATGTAAACGAAACTATGTTTTTTTCTAACTTAAATGACTGGGCAATGTTACCCTCACCTTGCACTAAAATTTGTCCGCTAAAACATGCACCTCATTCGACGAGTTCCTACAAGCTACTAGGTAAGCGAAGTTATCAACAAACACGATAGTAAGTATACATATAACCTATTTTCCACCTAGATCAATAAATGTTGCCATAATATGAAGATATTTGCACATCAAAGATATGCTTATAAATGGTTCTTCGGGCAAAGTTTCCCTTGGGGCATATTTCACGGTATCTCTCTAGCGTAGCATGACAGTGTAAGAACTGGCCTTACTAGCCCCACCACCGTCCTCCTTCCCTTATGCAATATATTAGTGATCGGTGCAGTATGTCATCTCCTTCCATAGGTATCTATATGTCTATCAGTCGTCATTTCAGTAGGGGTAGTATTTAAACGCAAATCAAAAAATATCCTTTTTCTATGCAATAAGATTCCGAATTCCCATCAAAATTACTGATTGCACAGCAAAATATTCAACACAAAATATCACTAAACACACTACAATTTATTTTCGCAGCGTACAGCGATTTTTCCTAAAGCAAAAGCTTTTTCATCAATGCACAGCTAATAATCTTAATGCACATTATACATGTTAACTCTTTTTCTTTTAAATTTAGCTTCTATTTTTATATTATGTACAGCAGTTTTTCTAAATAAAACAGCATTTTATTAGTCACAGTCGTCTTATTATTTATTAATTACCACATAATGAGATCAGCAAAAAAAATATAAAATTAGATACAAAATATTGTAATTTATTGAATTATTAAAGCGGGTCTTGCTTTCGCGGGGCGTCCACGCTTCCTTTTTTGCCCAATAGGCACATTTTTAGCTTCTGCAGGTGGCGCCACGTACTTGAGTCGGATCGCAAGTCTGATGATATGCTTGCATACCTATATAGTTATTAAAAAAAATGGGGCAGGTGCATTTTCCGTTGACCCAGGCGGTTTGTTGGGTGGGCAAAGCAACTCTCCAATATGCGAAAGCGTTTTTTTTGTAACCATCAAAAGTGTCCCAATCTTGAGTAAATGTCATGTCACTTGCTGTTGAGCTTCCAACTATATAAGTCCGGAATCAGATTCTAAAAATTTTACATTCTTATCAAGTTTCGCCCATTGATACGCAAGAGTCCAGTCTTGCAGTTCTATCGGAGGTAAAGTTTTAAATGTCTCTGGTTTGTGATCTTTCGACCATTCCTTGACCATATTTGTTGCGACTGAGATGAATCTAGACAAAGGAAGTCGTTCTCGTAATGTGTGGCTGTCTTTTATACTTCTATTGAATGACTCTAGTGCATTGTTTGTCACTGGAGAACCTTCGGCTGATCCAAGATACCAATTTGGATTGAGCGAAACCCACTGCTGTTTGAAATATGATATGAATTGCTCTTCTTTTGCGTGTTTATGTAAAAACGCAGTTAACGCTCGTTGAAATAATGTAGGAGAGGTAGCTGAATGCAACAAATCTATATCATCCAACAATTCTTTCTGTTTTTCCTTCTCAACCAATTTTTCTACTTTTTTTTTGTAAGTATATTTTTTTTTGCCGCCAACCTTTTATTCAGTTAATTTGTTCTGCTTTTAGAAATAATGCAATGTAAAAGGATTTTTTTGTTATAATAATCATTAAATTTGCCGAGCATGGCTTCTTGAAAATTAAGACAAATATGATGAACAGGTTTTGTAGTACTTACTGGTTAATATGCGACTGGGATAGTTATTTTGCTATGAAATATGGAAAATTTGCTGTGCAGTCAGTATTTATGCTATGTATGTAGTATTTTTGTACAAAAATAAATTTAACTGTATTGCATTATGAGGAAAAAAGTAATGTTATATTGATGTATAATTTCGAATTATCTGCAGTTTGAGTTTTGTTAAACATTTAGTTTATTTGTAGTGAAGTAAGTTATTAGATGTAAATAAGAATATAAATGATGAGTATGTATTGATAGGCGATTATTTATTTGATTATGCAATTTATAATATCCCTTTCAGTAGTCACCCTCTTATACAAAATGATATGATTACTTTGTAAAGTATTATACGAGTAATGTTTGAATTTTTGTGAATGTGAGGACTATGTGGATATTTTTTTTTCTTTCTCAAATTGTTTTAATGATGGTCTGGCAGTTTGAGTAGTTTACGCGGCCTACCCAAATGTCCTTTCTTTGGTATTGTTTGTCGAGTTGAGCTCCACGATTACTGACAAATGCTTGCACTGACAGGACAGGTCCACTCAAATCTGTGTGGTTCTTTTCTCAAAAGACCATTTCTGACTAATCTACATGGTCCTCATATGGCCTGACCAAGATTATGTCTGGACTTTAAAAGAGACTGTGACCTCTGAGTTTTTTTCGGCCTTTCTTCTCAGAGTAGTCAGATAGGAAACGCCGAACTCATCTAGCTAATTTAAATTATTTTTTTAAGATGACGTTTAAAAGTGTTTCCAATATCTTATTTATAGAATAAGCATTTTCATTTAATTTCCTTTCTTGCTATCCATATCATCTGTCACCACAGTCCATCCATCGTTTCTATCGTTTTCCTTTACTCTTAAACCCATCCACGTTCATACTAAATTCTTTCCCCGCGACATACGTGAAAACTGTTACCATGGATTCAGTACTCAGTACATGAATCGGAACCCCCCTGGGTGGAAATTTATCATCGGTTATTAAAAAAATCTGCTTCGTAGAAAAGTGCAATATCTACGCGGTCGTAGTGTGTGGAACAGCATAACATATTTTTCGTGTTTTTTCGTTTGCCTGCGTCCTATATATGTACCGCAAATAAACGTATTTTCTTTTCTGCTTTTTTTTTTATTTTATTGTTGAGCACTCCCTTACTACGCCGTGGTGTGGTAGGTAGGCTTGTACTCGACTACAAATGAAAAAAATGGTAGAGTTGCTTCCGCTTTTTTATTTTTTCTGACCACGAACATAATGTTTATTTTGTTTTTTTTATGTAACCAAGTTTTAATTACTGAATACTCCAATAGATACTATTGATTTTCTTTCTTTTGGTGGTAAAATTCTTAAAATACATTGCAAACTATAGTTTTGTATAACTTAGACGCTTTTTTATTTTCAATTTTTGTAAATGTGAGTACCATGGAGTCGTTTAATATGTTATTATGTTGATTTTGACTTGAAAGAGCAGGGTAGTTGAGAGTATGTCATGCTCACTTAATGTCTCGCTGATGGTGGCGAATGTGTTGGATCATTCGGTTCCCTACAAAATGGTTGAGCTGGATGGTGCTGATCCACGCGTCATGTTCGTGAACGGGCGCCGTCAGTTGAGACTGGTCATCTCTTATCTGCCAGGGCTTATTTTTAATCTTATATTTTTAATCGTTTTTGATTTTTATATTGTTTTTACATTGTTCTCACATATAGAATCAACAAGAGTAATGTACCCATGATTTTGTAATTTCTATATTTAAAAGAGTGTCCTTGGAGTTTCTTGCCCGTTCTTCTCCATAGAGATCAACATTTTGGAATGGGCAACTAGCTTCAACTTTCTGACTAACTGACTGACTCTTTGACAATTCAAAAGTGCCTGTAAATGGTTTAATTGAAATTAATGCTTTGAGTTTGAGTTTGAGACTATCGGATTCTGTCATAACCGACGACAAATTTGTTACGTAGATCAGATGACGGTCGTTTCATGTACAACATTGCTATCCAGCCGATCTGGTTAGACTGGAAGCCGACCACAACAAAGTATGAAAAAAAACCCGACTGCAAGAACACATATCTACTAAAAAACTTAAAAGTATTGCAGGCCGATATACCAAACAACCTGAAAATATGGTGTAACTTTTGTTTGTCCCGCCTGCGATACCAAAATTCTATAAATTATAATGCTTGTTTTTCTCTTTTAGTTCTATTTGCTTGTTTTTAGTTATTTGTTTTGCAGTCGAGTTTTTTTTTTGTTTTTTAAATATTTTATTTTTATTTTCAGCTTTTTATTTATTTTATAATTTTTAATTCCAAATTACATTTGAACATATTATTTGTAGGTACTTATATATTTTTGTACTCACCTTTTGAAACCCTTAATTTTGATATCCGACTCGATAGGTTTGGGAGTTTTTTTTAAACATCTGTGTTGGTGCCATTAATCTGCCAGGTAGATTTGTTATAATTTTAACATGCCTAGTGACACTCGAGCAATAAAGACGAATCTAACGACATATCATTCATCAAAATCGGTTCAGCCGTTTAGTAGTTACGAGGGAACATAGAGACAGACATACACTGATACATAAGTACAAACAGGTCAAACACATAAACCCTCCTTTTTTGGCTTCGCCGCAGTCGGGTAAGAAGACGAAACTATTTTCCTCTTTTTTTCACAAAACCAGACACATTCGCTAGTTTGAAACACCCCGATACAGTTAAATGTTCTATTGTCATTTTTTTATGCTAGCAATACAAAGGATCACCTGATTTTTATTAATGGCAACTTTTGGATAAGAAAAGTGCGGGTCGTGATTTATGGTAAGCCAAATCTTGTAATTATGGAATGTTACATGTCTTTTTTTTTTGCTTTTGTTACAATATTTCGATCCTGGGAACGGCAAATGTTAGAAATTATGCAAGTTATAAGGATCAGCTGATTTCAACGGCTACAATGCGCTGTTACAGACTTTATTTAGATTTTCATGTAACATTGTAATTAGTTCCCTTTAATCGTCGATATTATTATTACCTTTATAAGGCAGATTTACTTTTGTGAAATACTGCTTTGCCTGTCTGATTATTAAATATGTAAACAACTTTGTGCATATAATTGCTATGAGTTTTTTTGTTAGGCGAACATATAAATGCATTACGCGTAATTATAATAATTTTAGTCGAAGATTGTATGTACTTCCGGGCTGATATGTAGCTTGTTATGGTTGCCATATTTGACCAATTTGTTTGAGTCTTCTTCAGTCAAAAATTCACATTCAAATTCAAAAGTCATTTATTTAAACTAGGCTGAGAATCAGCACTTATCGAACGTCAAATTACATAAGACAGTCCCCCAAAACGCTCACCCTTCACCATTTCCTAGTGCTTTTGCTGGGAAGAAGAAGTGGCGCAACAAACTCCCCAGCAGCACAGCTGTCTGTTCAGTTAGGAAAAAAAATGATTCTATACAATAATTTATAAGATAATTTACATTACGCAAAACACAGGCCAGCTGGTTGCGATTCTGTTAATAACGGATAATGCTTGTATGACTATTTCCTGTAGAATTCTACTCTACAATGACTGATAAGCTGATAACTTAGTAATATATTACCAAAATTGCAGGAGGATCCAAACAAAATTACACATTCTATAAATGAATATCATAGCCAATTGTTATGACATTATAATTCTGACTGAGACGTAGTTAACGCCCGAGATATTTAACAAAGAGTTAATTGATGAACGTTATGACGTATATCGATGCGATCGTGATCGTACGGACACTAATAAAAGAGGTGGTGTTCTCGCGGCGATATTGAAGGGACTGCGTTCATCTATGCACGCAAACATTGAACAGATCCCACTACAGTAAAGTTACCGACCTCAGCCAAAGGTAAGTTTCAAGTAATTGCGGCAGTGTATATACCACCAATAACACGTGAGTGTGTTTATGTTCAATATTTTGATTTATGCAGACACTTCTTGAGAACACTAACATCGTAATTTTTAGTTGCTAGTACAGACAGTATTTCAAACTCTGCGCAGATCAGGTCCTCAAGTCTGCTACCTATTACAATAGTGTCAGAATGGTCTATCATTGACTTCATAATTGATGATTTTGACAAGTTTGGTCATCTACTAACATATTGGCGTCATTATGACTTTCCAATGGTCTGCCACTGACACTCCATTGAAAGAAATGGCATCTATTGGTAATCTCGTACTTACTGAAAAATGAATGACTGACAGGCGATAATCTGCTAAAATTTTGACAGTTCCTTTGATCAGTGACCTACCATGAGAACGTCATCGTGCCGTCATTTCTTTTAATTCGTTACGAGTATTATGTTTGTGGAATACAATGATCAACCAATGATCGACCATTACGAATTTAGCAGATTACGAACTTTTAGCAAAATGACAATTGGAACGTGTTGGAATGACGAATTTATAAAAATAGCAGACTTGGGCCCCTGTAGAGGTAATTCTCCCATAATGTAGTCACTTCAGTTTGTTTATGTCCTTCCTAAATGCACATCAATTTAATACTACATTAAATCTGAACGAAAGAATATTAGTCTTGGTAGTAATGACCCAAGCAGCACGCAAGCATTTTCAACATCAATTCAGCCTATTCAGAACTTAGAGTTCTTTTAGAGACGTACAAGAGTGACAAAAAATGATTTTGTCTTTGTAAGAGTGATTTATGAGTTATTGAGATATACAGCTCAATCTGTATAAAATCTTTATTGAGGGATCTGCGTAAGCTTGGGGTGCTTAAACAGAATATTAAAACTCTACTATACAACTTTAAGTATTTTGTGACACTTATCTGGTTTCATCGTTAAAACTGTATACAGGCTGTATTTTGCATGTGATCACTTACTTTTTACAGCCCTAAGTGTTATTACAGTATCACTTGATACTTATTTCTGTATAATGGTGTATGCAAACTCCGTTCTCAAACTTATTTTTATGGCGTAATTGTACACTATTGTAAATACAGTGGTTTTATGACTTCTGTCTTTATAGACAAAGACAGTAGGTTGGTCGGTCGGTTTCGGTTTTCTTTTTTTTCATTTCTTTTTTTAGATTTTTAACAAACAACTTTTAAAACTAAAAAAATAAATGACAGCTATAGTACAGCTTTAATCTGTATTACTGATACAGTCGCAAGATTGCATGACGAATAAAATTAATGTTTTCATTGTGAAGAAATGCAATATGTGGAAAAAAAAAAAAAGATCTGGTGCATTCAAGAGGAGGATTGAAAGGGATTATTTGAATATTACAAATTACCAACCAAACAACACTTATGATAGTGAACCATCATTTATTGATAGTCAAGCATCAATTCCATCGACGTCCAACGAAGAAGGTTCCGTAGCAAAAAGCTCTAACAGTGATAATAATCATCATAACAGTTATGTGACGTTTTTTCATTCAGCAGCGCGAGTAGTTCAAATGATGATGACGAAGAATTTTCATAATTCAGTATAACTTGTTTTCTAACATTATCAATGTCTGTGTCGCTATGTTGAACCATGAGATCTAGTTCTCTTACTGTTTCGTTATATGAAGCTAATGATAGACTTTTCACACAGCATTTTGAGGTGGACCAATTATCTAAAGCTAATTTGTTGACATCTAATCGCTTTCTTGACCATCTTAACTCGCCTTTTAGCGGCCTCAATTATAACGTCGCGAAGAGTGTGCTTATGATCTTCCAAGCTGGGACCAAAGGTCTGACGGACGTTCCTCCGGTCAAGTTGTGCGGCGTGCCCTTGGAGCGCTTGCAATCTTTTAAATACTTAGGTCATATTGTGACGCCTGTCTTGAAGGATGACGACGATATTGAACGGGAGCGGAGGGCGCTGTCGGTGAGGGCGAACATGATAGCTCGCAGGTTTGCTAGTTGCTCCAAGAAAGTCAAAGTCACCTTGTTTCGAGCCTACTGCACTGCATTTTATACTCGCAGAAAGCCTACGGAGCCCTCAGAGTTAAATATAATAACGCGCTGAGGGCATTGCTGCGGCTGCCTCACTTCTCTCTGCAGCGCGTCAGGGATGTTCGCCAGTGTGCGCGTAGACTGTTTTTATGCCACTATGCGCAGGAGGGCAGCCTCGATAGCGGGCCGAGTGAGGGCCAGCGGCAACAGTCTCCTCGCCGTCGTCGCTGACAGGTTAGACGGGCCATTCATGCGGCATTGGTTCGCCCGACATGCGCCCATATTTAGGGCATGGGTGAGATAAATTGTAATTTTAGGTTATTAATATTATTTGTAGATTATATTTATTTATTATGTTATTGCCAATTCGTCTAATCAATCTAATTGACTATGTTGTTTTAAATTGATATGATGTATAATTAAGTTAAGTACTAATTTTGTTATTTTAAATTATTATTGTAAATTGCCTATTTTGATTATGATCGTGATGTGTTGGATCGTTGAGTTCCCTTCAAAATGGTTGAGCTAAACGGTGCTGATCCATGCGTCATGTTCGTGAACGGGCGCCATCAGTAGGGACTGGTCATCTCTTATCTGCCACGGCTTATTTTAATTTTTGAATTGTTTTTATTTCTTTTTTTATTACAGACAGACGCTTTTTACGTACACGTCTTTCTACATTGTTCTCACATGTATAATTTCAACATGAATGATGTAAACAATATTTTGTAAGAATATAATTTTTTTTAAAGAGTGTCCGTGGAGTTTCTTGCCCGTTCTTCTCCATAGGAACCTACGGTACGCTTTGGAATGGGCAACTAGCTTCATATTTCTGACTGACTGACTCCTTGACAATTCAAAAGTGCCTGTAAATGGTTTAATTGAAATAAATGCTTTGAGTTTGAGTTTGAGTTTGATCATTATTTTGTTTATTTTTATTTTGATTATGATTGTTATCTAATATTTTTATGTTACGTCGAAATTGTGTAGGTATATTTTATATTTCTGACTAAATAAATGAATTTAATTGAATTTGCATGCCTGTTTAGTTTTTAGATGTAATATTAACACATTATGTAATTTTAGTGTCATTAATGAAATTGTTAGCACACATCGCATTAGTGTTATAACTTTACTTTATAATAATATGTGGAAAATGTACTTTGTAGCTCAAATTGTATGTAATACTATAATGTGTAACCGTTTATTTTCTCAAATAAATAAAATAAAATACTTACGCCGTTAGTCCCGTCTGTCATTTTTAGATCTTTGACATTCGTTATGGGTAAGTACTCAGAAACCCAAAAGTCTGAGAACCAGTCTTACCAAGGGTTATTCCCGCATATGTATATGTATTACCCCGTTACCGAGTTGTGGAGGTCAGATAGGCAGTCGCTCCATGTAAGAAACCGTTATTCTGCATCCGGTTACACTGGAAGCTGACCCCAACATGGTAGAGAAAAGGCAGATGATAATAACGCAAAGGTACAGTTTCTTTAAATAAATGTACTTACAAAGTTTCAAATTCCGCCTACATGGGCACTTATGAAACGTCAGAAGTTAGGTGCACGGTTACAATTGGTCGTTTCCTATGGAGAAGAGCCGGCAAGAAACTCCACGGCTACTATTTTAAAAATAATTGGCTTTTACAAAATTTTCAAATAACAGTGTTTATAGGTATGGAAGGACAGTGTAGGTCTTTCAACAAGTACCAGTACCCTAATTACGTAATGTTCTATGTTAATGTTTAATGTTATATAATGTGTGAATCGTTTTGAAACAGATTGCTAATCCCTTGCTCCGTAAGTTCGAAAAAAAAACTGCAGAGCAACGTAAATAACGCAATGAATGTTGTTGAACTGTCAAAATGAAACAGATTTGTCTTTATCGTTTACGAAAATTATGTTGCGTAATTAGAAAGCAGGTAATTAACAGAATAATGATGGTCAGCAAATCTACAGTCCACTAAGCCTACAGCGTTCACATTCACAAAATAGATAAGAATCTATATAAAAAGATTTTATCTATCTTTTAAAACGTTTTTAAAAATATAAAACAATTTTAAACGAAATGACATGATTACTATTATATGTATGTCACTGCAGGGATTCAGCACAATATCAGCGTCAGGTATATTTGCCTGGCACATGCTGAGCTGGACTCACATTTGGTGCAACCTTTGAGGCGCACACCGCACTTTTGTATGTTTGTTGATCCATTATTTTAGCGTGTCATAGCCAGTAGCGTCATCACAATGTCTTTTTTTCTTCCTTATATATTTGTTTGTATATTGGCACCTTGCAACTATTTCCGAATAGCTAATTAGTAATTACCTTCTGTATGCTGTGCTGTTTTTTGTGTGCACTAAATAAACGATAAGCCACTAATAAAGTTTATCTTGAAATCGACGATTTGAGAAACTGTGTAGTTTAAGTTTTGGTACATATTATACTTATGTAAAAAACATAACCCTGTCTTTGCAGTTGCACAGTTGGGTAAAAAAACACGTTGAAAAACGGTTTAAAGTTCCCAGCATACAAAAAGAACACTACCATTCAAAAATCAGTGTAAAACAAATGTTTCCAGCCGGTGTTGCTAGCTGCAAAAAAGGAAATATTACCAGCATTACCACAGACAAACAGTTAACCGGGAATGCTAACTTTTCGCGCGAAAACATTATTTGCTTGACTTTTGTGTAAATGGCGAAATGTATTTGTACTTGGTCAGGGCGGATGCAACTATTTGAGGTTTTGGTTAGACCAGCCACTATGAAGAGAAGGGTAAGAAGTGCCACTACGGACAGGACCTACTACATTATTTCACCTCTGTCAGCTGCCCAACAGCAACCTTAATGCAACGAGAATAAAGATTGCTGAGATAGCAATCAGATATTGCAAAATAAGTGTGAATAGACACGCACAAGCACGACTCGATAAAATGCCGGCCAAGTGCGAGTCGGAGTCGCACACAAAAGGTTCCATTCCGTACCACCGAACAATGAACAAAAACGCTGAAAGAAAACACGTTTCTTGTATATGTATTTCTTCATTTTAACCTTGAATTTTTTACTTAAAGAAAAACACTACACAATCTGTGAAAATTACAACTGTCTACCTTTTATGGTTCATGAGATACGGTCCGCTGACAGACAAACGGAATCGGATGGACGCCAGAACAGCGGAGGCTTAGTAATAGAGTTCCGTTTGGCACCATTCGGGTACGAAATCCTAATAAAAAGTTATGGATGGAAAAGTTATCTGTAACTTCTTTAAAAACATTTTTTCGTACGTAAATAAAATAAAATAAAAATATTCGTAAACAATGGACGTATTTATATGATTTAAAAACTAACAGACTTAAAATAATAATAATAATATGTACAAGTATATATAAAAATAGGGGAAGGGCGGGCATAATTAAAGGGCATCAAAAAATTCATCCGCATCGCTGTCAACAGGAAAAGTGCCCAAAAGGCTGGCTGCATTGCCACGTTGAATGACGATGCTGATTCTTTGGCCAAAGAATAGGCCAGCCCTCTGTACCCTAATTACGTAATGCAAAATCAATCCGAATCTGAATCGTTTTGAAACAGATTGCTAATCCATTGCTCCGTAAGTTCGAAAAAAAACTGCAGAGCAACGTAAATAACGCAATGAATGTTGTTGAACTGTCAAAATGAAACAGATTTGTCTTTATCGTTTACGAAAATATGTTGCGTAATTAGAAAGCTGGTCATTATTGTGAATATAAAGTACTAGCGACCCGCCCCTGCTTCGCGCGGTTTTTACGGCTTGACAAAACATCGATATTTCTTAGTTATATGTAACTTTAATATAAACGTATTATACTTATAAACCTTGAGGAATAATGAATTCTCTAAGCGATTGTGAGAACCTCATCAAAATCTGTTGCATGGTTTTTAGACATACAGACAAACGCGAAAAGCGACTTTGTATGTAAGTGTTAGACTATCCTTCATTACCAAAAAACAAGCTAACGAGAATAATATCAGTGTCCACCATGCGATATACAGGGGTACTTATACACTAAAAACAGTGATATTCACAACGTTAACACTAGAAGTAAGGATAAACTACGTGCTCCCTTTCACCGGCTTCATAAGGTTCATAACTCATTTGTTGGGCTTGGTATAACCTTTTATAACAAGCTACCCTCTTGTTTGCTAGATTTGCCTTTTAATGCGTTTAAAACTAAAGTAAAGTCCAACCTTTGTTCAAAGGCATACTATTCTATCAACGACTACTTAAATGATAAGAATAGTTGGTCGCTGTGATTTACTCAAGACAATGTTTAAATGTTCTTTCTCCAGAATTAGTTTACCTACTGACAGGTTTTATGAGTTTATATAAAAGTCTATAATTTTACTTTTTATGTACATTTATTTTATTTTTATTTATTGTTGACATAATCTACTCATTACAATGTTTTTTTTAATGAGTTGTATTACAATATGTGGTTAGCTAGCGACCTCGACAATTATTTATTTTACCTCGATGGTCCTAGTTTATCAATATTATTATAACTTCTAGTTACAGCTCTATGTAAGCGGGCACGCCCTTTATGCCTGGAGGCTTTATTTTCTTTTTTTTTAGATATTGTTTACGTTTAGTTATTTTTATTTCTGCTTGAGTATAGTTCTCGATGTTTTTGGTTGGTCATATGGCTATTAATTTATATTTTAAATTTTTATTTTGCGTAATGTAAATTATCTTATAAATTATTGTATAGAATCTTTTTTTTTTTCCTAACTGAACAGACAGCTGTGCTGCTGGGGAGTTTGTTGCGCCACTTCTTCTTCCCAGCAAAAGCACTAGGAAGTGGTGAAGGGTGGGCGTTTTGGGGGACTGTCTTATGTAATTTTGACGTTCGAAAAGTGCTGATTCTCAGCCTAATTTGAATAAATGACTTTTGATTTTGATTTTGATTTTTTGATATAAATTGCTTTTTTTTAGGCATCTACTCGTATTGTCAGTTTCTGATGTTCTTCATTTAATTGTGAAATATTGCAGTCGTCATGTACTCGTCGCGTTTTATAAAGTTAAACTTCTGAACCCTTCTGTAATGTGTCGAATTTACTAAAAAGGATGTAGCGTTAGGCAGAATACATTGTTTTCTTGTGCTTTCTGTTAAACAAGGATTGTTTCCTTTGCCTATTTAGGAATGGCGGGAAAGTAAGGGGTTTATGTCGACAACATATTTTTCATGTAATGTCAATCATGTCATCATGTAGTGTCAGCATAGACATGAAATCATTGAGTGTCAGACAATGTTAATGGGGTCTTTAATAATATTTAATATAAACTTTATTGGCACGAAAAAACTGTTTACAGATACTCTGTGTTCGATAACAACTGCATTTGTATAATATTGGTGTCGCAGTCATTAACGCCCACCTCCAAAAAGTTCGAGACAAAAGCAAAACTAACTAAAACTAAAACAAATCTTTAAAATAAAATAAACAAGAATAAAAATAATAACAAAAATTAAAAAATAAATCAAAATTAGAACTTAAAATTAAAACTGAAAATAAATGTGTTTGCGTGTTTGTATGGAAGGATTGTGTAGTTTTGAGCGTGGAGTATATGTGTGTGCGTGTGTGTGTGCGTGTGTGTGTTTGTGTGGTAGAGAGGTGTCAGTTTGTGCAGGGGGTGTGTGCACATGATAGATTATAAAGGGCAGTCTGAACCATAACCCCGATTATAGAAACAAGAGAGATAGGTACGTTATTACTTAATTATTTCGATAATCTGGTCAAAGTTTGATCTTAATTGGTTTTCAAGGTTCCATACCCGAACGCGGACGGAACCCTATCACTAAGCCTCCACTGATCGTCTGTCTGTCTGTCAGCTGGCTTTATCTCATGAACCGTTATAGGTAGACAGTTGAAAACACAGATTGTGTATTTCTATTGCCGCTATAACAACAAATAATATAAATTCAATTAATTTAATGGGGATCCCTGTACTAGAAACGTGTATTATCGGCGTTTTTTTGCTAAATATTGTACGGTGGTACCCTTAGTGTGCGAGCCTGGCTCGCACTTGACCGGTTTTTATTATTTTATCTAACATGTTTGTAAGCTTCATGCATAATAATTTTAAGTAACGCCTGCAATAAGCGTATACGCAATGATTCACTACCGCTCAATGCTACAGGCAACGTAAGTTTCGGTGCCAAACGGCCAATTTATTGTTGACATTATCTACTCATTACAATGTTTTTTTTATGAGTTGTATTGCAATATGTGGTTAGCTAGCTACCTCGACAATTATTTATTTTACCTCGATGGTCCTAGTTTATCAATTATAACTTCTAGTTACAGCTATATGTAAGCGGGCACGCCCTTTATGCCTGGAGGCTTTATTTTCTTTTTTAGATATTGTTTACGTTTAGTTATTTTTATTTCTGCCTGAGTACAGTTCTCGATGTTTTTGGTTGGTATATTGGCGTGTACTAGCTGTCATATGGCTATTAATTTATAATTTAAATTGTATTTGTATTTATGTAGGTATAGAATCATTTTTTTCTAACTGAACAGACAGCTTTGCTGTTGGGGAGTTTTTTTCCGGGTGGTGTTGCGAAGTGGTGAAGGGTGGGCGTTTTGGGGGACTGTCTTATGTAATTTTGACGTTCGAAAAGTGCTGATTCTTAGCCTAGTTTGAATAAATGACTTTTGAATTTTGCGTGTCGGACCACGCACAATGAAGGGTTCCGTAGTTGGGGTGAATTTATCCCAAGAACATTTTCTCCCATACGTTTCAACAGCAAATGTAAGAGGTTGGTCCTGGCTGTCATTCGAGGATCTTTGGGAGTCGTTACGAGTAGTCAGTAGCCCGAAAGTCTGACAACCAGTCTTTCCAAGGGGTATCGTATTACCCCGTAACTGGGTTGTGGAAGTCAGACAGGTAGTCGCGCCATGTAAAATACTGGTATTCAGCTGCATACGGTTAGACTGAAAGCCGACCCCAATATATGTAGTTGAAAAAAAGCTGGGCAGATGATTAGACTTCTTATAGGTTTTCCTGTAATCTAAGAGTAAAGAACCATTCTGTAATTTTTCAACATTTTAGGTTCAATAGTTTCGGAGGTAAGGGGCGAATGGTCAATTTTCATCTTATTTAAATATTTAAAAGTATTGATGTTATAATTATTAAAAACAACATTTAGATCCTCGCAACAAGCCATTTCATTTGATATGACACACGGTTGACGGTACAGTTTGCAAACCCTATTTATTTTCATTTTCTTATTTGCACCCTAAAAGTGACCCCCAAATTCAAAATTCATTTATTTACGTTACACGTTCCGTGTTTAGTTCACAGAAATACATGTGTGTACCAAATTTCAACAAATTAGCTGTGACAGACGGACAGACATACACAAGAGTGATCCTATAATAAGGGTTCCGTTTTTTCCTTTTGAGATACGGAACCCTAAAAACAGCCTTGACAATTCAAAAGTGCCTGTAAATGGTTTAATTGAAATAAATGCTTTGAGTTGAGTTGAGTTGACTCATGAAATTGGTGATATCACCCAACTAGCACACTAGTGAAAAATGCAGCTTTCCTTAAAGCTCCAATGTCTATAGGGGTGGCATAAGGGAGTCAGAATTAGGCACGAGTTCGATTACAGCTAAAACTATAGCTTATGAACGCAGCATAAACCTAAGATATTTTTGTGATACCTTATGGCACAATAGTTAGATTAGTATCTTTTTTGCCACTTTTAGTCGCATGATGGTTTTACATGGCTTTTTAGACCACCATTGACTGCACTGTAGTTATAATTGCATGTCCTCGGCTCGTAAAATTCCTTTTTGTAGTATGTTAGGAAATAATAGCTTTTCAATAAAATGAAGAACGCTTTAAACCTGGCCACACTTTTTGCTTACCTATCGGCTTTTTTTATAATAATTCGCGTATATTTGGTAAACTGTAGGTGTATTGCCCTCTAAGTTGATTTTCAGAGATAATAAATATTTAAGTACATATAACAGAAGAATTTATTAGCATAATACTACTAGTTTTTTTTTCAAGCATGGTTTCTAGCATTTATTTGCAGATCCCTAAATTATATTTATTGTAATGTGCTGCAATGAAGGTGCGAGCTATAAGTGATATCAAATTCAGACTCTAGGTTATAATATTCACTCTACTGGGCATTGTATGGAGGTTGAAGTTCTAGAACAAAGAATTTAACAGCATGCATGGAACTAAGACCTTCGATCTGAACACTGAACATTAGCAAAATTTAGAAACCAAGGCTGCAAAAATCCGGCAGTTGGGACTCGAGGTGACCCTGTCCGAGGCCATGTGTTTTCATGGTCCTTGGAACGCGCCACCATCGAGTTCCCAAATAACGGTACAAGGGGTTCACATTGGCGTCGAGTCGACGATGAAGTACCTAGGACTCGCCCTCGACAGTCGGTGGAACTTCATGGATCACTTCCGACGTTTGGTCTTAGACTGGAGCGGGCTGGGGCTGCCTTGAAGCGGGTCCTGCCCAATCTAGGGGGTCCAAGCGCCTCCTGTCAGAGGCTATACGCGGGGAGTCGTGCGGTCCATGGCCCTCCGGTTGAACGAGTCCCAGAGGGTCATGGCCACCCGTCTGGTCCGGGGATACTGCACGGTCTGCGGTGAGGCGGCGAGCCTCCTTGCCGGATTGCCTCCATAGGATCTGGAGACAAAAGTCCTTGCGCACATTTGGGAGTGGCGCGAGGAGGCAAAACGCCGGGGCTTGACTCCGATGCCGCGAGAAATCGCGGCACAGCGGACAGAGCTCTCATGGCGTCATGGAGAGTGCGATTGTCACAACCTAGTACTGGGCACGCTACTATTGCGGCGATAAGTCCCCTCTTTGAGGAGTAGCTAGAGAGGGGCCACGGCGTCCTCACCTTGCGCCTGATGCAGGACTCACTGGACATGGTTGTTTTGGGAGGTTCCTGTTCTGTATCCGAAAACACCATAGGTACATGTTTCACCGAAACAAGCCGCGTAACTCAAATCTCATATACAGTGTGTTAAAGTAATTGCGTGCCATAGCTTAGGGGTAGGTCCAGTATCGATAAAGGAAGCCAGAAAAAAAAAACTAGTTCTACCTAATTTAGTACCTAATAAAATTATTTTATTTGTTTAAATGCGTTAATTACTTACCTACTATCGAACGCGTTGTCATTTTGTCCTAACACGGAGCTTACGAATTTTCGATCAGGGTCACGTGTACTGACACGAGTTTAATTTTTTTTACCCATCACAAAAAAGTGCACAACGCCGCTAAAGAAGTGTTCACTTCAATCATTAAAAAAAATCAATTGAGTGACGCACACAATCACAGAACAGCGCCCTCATTGCGTTACACACTTTCAATTCAATAACAATCTGAATGATTAATATTGGTTTATATGATCGAAATATTTGTCTCAAAATTCAAAAGTCATTTATTCAAACTAGGCTGAGAATCAGCACTTTTCGAACGTCAAAGTTACATAAGACAGTCCCACAAAACGCCCACCCTTCACCACTTCCTAGTGCTTTCGCTGGCAAGAAGAAGTGGCGCAAGAAACACCCCAGCAGCACAGCTGTCTGTACAGTTAGAAAAACTTGATTCTATACAATAAGTACTTATGCAAAATAATTTACATAACGCAACACAAAATATTAAATTATAAATTAATAGCCATATGACAGCTAGCACACGCCAATATACCAACCAAAAACATCGAGATCTATACTCAAGCAGAAATAAAAATAACTAAACGTAAACAATATCTAAAAAAGGAAATAAAGCCTCCAGGCATAAAGGGCGTGCCCGCTTACATATAGCTGTAACTAGAAGTTATAATTGATAAACTAGGACCATCGAGGTAAAATAAAAAAAACAGTCAATTACTAATAACAATAACAAAACCATGATCAGCAAGACGACCAGTCACCACAAGCAGCACCCGTTCACGAGCTTGACGCAAAGATCAGCCAGTACCCCCTGTCTGCTCAGCAACGTACCTAAATAACGCAATGAATGTTGTTGAACTGTCAAAATGAAACCCAATTGCTACTGCAAGCTGTAAGTTTGTTACGCAATTACCCCACAGGATAATAATCGAAATGTCAACCTCCTCTGCAGAAATCGATAAAAAAAACAACAATAATAATGGATCCCATACCATCCTATTAGTGCAATGAACGCCGTCTCCGCCATCAGATCGAGGACCCTTCGTAATCACACACTTTTTGCCTAGTGATTAGACATTACTGCAGTCCCTTACGGAGTCATTGGAGATAAAAAGTTGCTGCATCGCTCGTTAGAAACAGCTTCAAGTTACTAGGCATAGCTAGACTAGGTGCTCGTGAGTGTTGTGCCTTGATTACAGATTTACTTAATGCAAGGAAGGTATAGGTAGGAGGCAAAATAAAGATATCTGATAGAAAAAAACCAGCCAAGTGCGCGTCGTCGGACCACGCGCAATGAAGGGTTCGTAGTTGGGGTATGGGAACTTAACATTGTAGTTGAAAAACATGTTCTCCCATACATTCCAATTGCAAATATAAAAAAGATATTATAAAAAAAAAAAATAGGTAAATAAATAAATGTGAATTTGTACGAACAATATTGAGAGTTTTGCCAAGATATTTTAAGACCATAGACTTCTTGTTGTTCGTCTTCTATGAAACCTTTGAGTAAAGACCCATTCTCTGTATTTTTTTTTTATTTAGGCCGAAACTGAGCCAACGAGCAATGGTCATTTTTCACCTGTTTTCTTAAATATCTTAAAAAGTATTTCTTTTCAAATATTATATTAGGTCTTTAGATAACTATGAAATTGGAGATTTGTATGATATTTTTTTTTTTTTCAGCTAATCAAAGTACTGGCCCAAATTATCTATACATTTTTGCCATTTTGATGGCAGTTTGTCTATCCCTTTACTGTAGAAGTCTGCCGGACGGGACGCGATGAAGTCAGCGAAAGCGTTTTGTACTGCCTCTCGGGTGTTGAGTTTTTTCCCACTTAAAAAATTGTTTAAATTTTGAAAAAAGTAGAAATCTGTTGGGGCAAGGTCCGGTGAGTACGGTGGGTGACGGAGAGCTTCCAGCTGTAACTCTTGTAGCTTTGCGATGGTCTGTCGTGAAGTATGAGCTCGCGCGTTGTCGTGGAGAAGCAATGGGGAAGAGCGATTGACTAGTCTTGGTTGTTGAATTACGAGCTTCTCTATCATTGTTTGCAATTCTTGACAATAGACATCTGCCGTCACTGTTGTGCCATTCGGTGAGAAGCTGTGATGTACAAGTCCGGCACTGGTCCACCAGACAGTCACCATCATCTTCCTATGAGTAATCTTTTTTTTAGCGCACTGATTAGGTGCTGTACCCGGGTCCACCCACTGAGACGAACGCTTACGTTTGTCGTACAGGATCCACTTTTCATCGCAAGTAACAATTCGATTAAGAATTCCCTCGTTTCTATGCCGATTCAGTAGTGCTATGCATGCTTCGACGCGTAAATCTCGCTGTTGGTCGCTTAGTTCGTCTGGCACCCACTTATCTAGCTTTTTTATCGTTCCGATTTGACGCGAGTACTTTAATGTTGTTTTGACACTAACTCCAAGGCCCGCAACAAGCTCAGCCGTAGATTGAGTTGGATCCGCTTCCACTATCGCCTTCAATTCGTCGTTATCGACAATGGTTACCGGCAGACCGCGAAGCTCGTTCTTCAACTCAAAATTTCCAGATTTAAAACGATTGAACCGTGTTTATGCAAGCAGTGTTAGGCCCGTACACGTCGTTAATGTTTCGTGTTTTTTGCGCAGCGGTATTTCCACGTAGGAACTCATATTCGAAAATTGTACGAATTTTCAGTTTATCCATTGCGCAAAAAACTACCACAATGTCACAAAAACAAAAAACTATCTAAAAATAAATGACTGAATTTGAAATTAAATTAACACGTCTTTCGTCAATCCACAGATAATTAAATCTGAAAATGCTGGTTATAGAATCTCCAATTACATAGGTAAAGATCTATTATTATTTGAGATCCTCAAAACAAGCCCTTCCAATTGATATGTCACTTGGTACAGGTTGCAAAACATTTTCTTTTTCTATTAGGGGTTAAACCTTGAAATTGCCGATTTGAACTGAAAATTGAAATTCGTTTTTTTTTTTGATTTAACAAATTTATTTAATCATAATAATTACCATTATTATCTATACATTGCTGCCATCTAATAGGAAAGTCATTTATGCCTTTGCGATAGAACCCGTAGAACTCTCGACGATCGTGTTCTAGATTCGACAAACTGTGTGAAAGCATTTTGTGCTGCCACCTGAGAAGAAAACTTTTTATCACATAGAAAATTGTCCAAATCACAAAAAAAATGGTAGGCCGTTGGAGCAAGGTCTGGCGAATACGGAGGGTGACGAATGGTTTCTAATGGCAGTTCCTGTAGATTTAAAACGGTTTCTGGTGCTTTAGGAGGTCTCGCGTTATCATGGAGCAATAATGGTGAAGATCGATTCATGAGTCGGGGTTGTTTCACTGCTAGTTTTGCTATCATTGTTCGGAGTTCTACTTAGCAGTCCCCTCTCCAAACGCAACATTGATCTTGCGAGCTGTTTCTGCCACGTTAGTTCCGCGTCGGAACTCGTATTCAAATACTATATAAATATATATTATAAATCTCGAATTTTCCAAGTGTCCATCTTTCTTGTCTAAGCTGAATAAAAAAACAACTGAAAGTCGATAATCGAATGTTGCATATTTTTTAAAAGAAGAACTTCATAATATCAATCAATTCGAAGTACCAATTACAATAAAACGGCAATTTCATAATTTAACCCCTATTATTTTGCCGCCGAAAAGTGACCCCCATATACAAAATTCATTTATTTACTTTACACGTCCGTGTTTGGGTCACTGAAATTAATATGTGTACCAAATTTCAACTAAATTGGTCCAGTAGGTTCGGAGCAAATTGGCTATGACAGACAGACGGACAGACAGACAGCCAGCCAGCCAGCTAGCCAGGGTCGCTGAGCCAGACAGACACACGTGTGAACCTATAAGGGTTCCGTTTTTTCATTCGGACGTACATAACCCTAAAAAGGACAGACTTTGTCATTTTTGGCAAGCAAGCAGCTCGTGGTAATAACACTTATCACGCCTGTAATCCCTGAAGGGTTAGGCAGAGGTGTGCCTGTAGTACACCCACATTTCGCCAGTTATGTTTAAGTCCCATGTCCCATGTAATAGGGGACGAGCCTATTGAAAATAAGAAAGTAATGCATCTTGATGGAAGCTTTAGATGCTTTATACAGGGTGTTAAAGTAATTGCGTGCCATAGCTTAGGGGTAGGTTCAGTATCGATAAAGGAAGCCAGAAAAAAAAAAAAAAAAAAAAAAAACAAGTTCAACATTGAGAACCTACTAACTTAAAATAGCAATCGTTTAGGAGAAATGATGACAAAATGACAACGCGTTCGATAGTAGGTAAGCATTTAAACAAATAAAATAATTTTAGTTCTAGTTTAGTAGTTAGTAGGTGCTAATACATAGGTTGAACTTTTTTTTTCTTTTTTTTTTCTGGCTTCCTTTATTCATACTGAATCTACCCCTAAGATATGGCACGCAATTACTTCAACACCCTGTATATCTTACCTAAAACTTCTTTTAACATATTTTCCAATTCGTATAACTATTATTTATTAAAACTAAGTGATAACTTGATAAGGTAAGTATTTTAACCACGTGCCCGTTTAGGTTATAATAACTGTAACAGATCGATCGAGACGAAAATATAGCCCATCCTGCTTACGCTTTTATTTATTTAATTAAAAAAGAATAATGTTACAGAGCCTATTATTGTATCACTCGATATATTGTCGGGCGATCGATTATGAACAACATTGATTTCGGTTTTTGGTTTTATTTGAAAAAGCGTGTTTGTTTGCTGTTACAGTCTTTTCACAGTTATTTTACATCTCTTAATCACAGTGATCTTTATTCTCATTGTAATAAGGTTGCTGTTGGATTGGTACTGACAAAGGATACATAACCTTGAAAGTGCAGTCGACGATTTGAGATTCTGTCCAAAACAACAAGATTTAAGCCCAGTGTTCATGGCAAAACAGCAAACTCTTTAGGAAACCACCAAATGTCCTATATTTCTCTCGAAAACGATTGCCTAATCGGTGTTCTTCACAAAAAAAGTAGTAGTTTTCATTTGAAAGAGGATTATTAAATAATAATAAATACTATCCTATTTTCTTAAGCAAATAGGTACTTCATAGATCTTGCATTATTTTAGAAAATCTAAAATGTAATTTTACCTGATACATACCTATTTCGTAAAAATTACATTTTAGATTTTCTTTACTTTTTTAACCGATCTGCTGGATATTTTGTTCCGACTTCTTCTTCCCCAGATAAAACTCTAGTCCAGAAATGTTTTTAAGGCTGACTTTTGTAACTAATAAGTTCATGACGTTTTAAAACTCCTGATTCTCAGTCGTAATAGAATAATGACAATTGAGTTGATTTTCTATTTTTGTTCGTCCGGAAGTTATACTCGTAGTCTAAGAATGTTGGTCTGGACTCTACCTAATTTCTTTGAATAACCATAACGTCCATCTTTCTCGCCATTGAACCCAGATATTGCAAAAGTACGAATAAAAGAATCCATTCGTCCATAAACCAATAGTCGGACATTGGCGACTGCCGTCTGACCGGATTATTTTCACTAAAGACTGCTACCTAGCCACCTGATATAATCCCCGAGTCGCCACCAACACCCACACTTGTCCAAATCAAAGCCGAAACAGGCCCTTATAAAAGAAAAGGCACATTTTTGTAACCCAAATTCAGTAACGTTACAAAAACTCCAAACCCACCTCCTTTGTGTAACTTCATCCTATAAATAAATTGACATATAGAAAATACTTTACTAAGAACGGTGGGCGAAAGTCAGAACCAAAATTATTGTTTAAGTTCCAACGCTTCGTTTCCTCACAAGATGTCAATCAAGCTACTCAGTATTGTGTCATGTATGAATATACGTTAAAAAAGGTTAAGCAGAGTCATAAAATGTTCACAAAGAAGGGTTTACGCTTATTAGTAAAGATTAAAGCTCTATTGAGCAAAGCTTTGTGATTGGTTAGCCTTTTTATTCATAATCTTTTTTAAGACGATTGTGTTGTGCCGAAAAGTTCGAAGTAAAAAGAAGAATGGCGTGGATCGTCATAAAGGCAATTATAATGGCATTTTAATGGTAATTGGATAACTAATGTGATAATTACCTATGATTTGTATTGTTTTAGAATGCGTTGCAAAAGTTCTTGTGTGTGAATGTGAATGCCATTGCAGAAAAAGAGATTTAGTCATCTTTTTTAAATTAAATTAAAATAAAAACAATATATTTTATTTCACATAAAGCTACATGGGCACTTATGAAACGTCAGAAGCTAGGTGCGAGAAGAGCCGTAGCCGAAGATATTTTAAACTGAATTTGAATTTGTAAAATAATGGTTTTTACAATGTTTTTAAATTACAGGAGGATAGTGTAGGCCTATCAACAAGGTCCAGGTACTTAGCAAAATAGACAATGGTCCACAGCTCTACAACGTTCTCACATTAACAAAATCTAAAAGAAAAGGATCTATAAAAAAGATAAATAAATCAATCTGCCTGATTGATTTATTTATCTTTTTTATAGATCCTTTTCTTTAAAAAAAAAAAATAATAAAAATAAAGACCTATTTAAACCAAATGACATGATTGCCACTACAGCTGTAACAAATATAATTTAATAAAAAATATAGTTTATTGTAGGTAAATAATGTTAAATAATGAAAATATTATGTCAAGGAAGTATGAAAAAAATAAAAAAATAAGTAAAATAAAAAAAACATCGTAAATTGGGAGCTTGTGAGCGTTAATGAAAACTTCTTAGCGCACTTTGCGCTCTGTCTGAATAGTGAACGAAACCGTCACGCCGGCGCCGGTGAAGCTGAATTTGAGATTACTTTATTCACTCATTCGATAGTTTCTCTGTCAGAGCCGTGTTGCTGGTGAGTTTTTTACCGCCATTTCTTCTTCTCAGCTTAAACACTGGTGAAGGGTGGTGAAGGGTGTTTTTGGGGTGCTGATAGTGGCAAGGACATGCTGAAAATATTGCCGTTATTTTTTTATTTTGAATGTGATAAGTTCTTTAGGCACACTGCGCTCGTTCTGAACAGTGAACGAATCTGAACCGTCACGCTCGGGTCGGTGACGCTGAATCGGATCCAGTATCAGCTGTTATCAGCCATGTTGACATAAATTTTCACATCTATCGTATGGTCGTAGGCTCACATCCACTTTTTTTAAACGTCGCTCGTGGAGACCAGCGCGACGCTAATCTAACAAAACAATTTCTAAGAAAACTTCACGGTAGAACAATTACCGCAGTCGCGTCAAGACGCGCTAGTCTGCACGAGCATTTATACAAATATCAGTCAGTCAGTATCCCTATTGCAGTAAGTACGTAGTAAAGCTTCAGCAATAAAGCTCTTCGTTAAAGAGTTTTTCTGCACAAGGAGTATCAATATGCATATTTCGACTACCAGGTAGCATTTCTTTTTCCAGATTAAATTGCCCAGTGCCCACTAAAACGATCTCAAAAGTTTCTACTTTGCTGTCTGTAATAAAAGCGTAAATGCGATGACACGTACATGCGAAGTATAAACCATTGTAATAGGCAGAGATGCTTACCGTTAGGCACCAGGTAGGACGTCGGCCATTTTCGTCTTGGACTCAATAACCAGTCTTACCAAGGCGTATCGTAATACCCAATAACTAGGCTGTCGCTCCATGTAAGATACTGGTATTCAGCTGCATCTGATTAGACTGGAAGCCGACCCCAACATAGTTGGGAAAAGACAGATTGATTGATCAATAACATAGCCACCCTATGTCCCAACCTATTGCCACTAACCGGGCACAAATTCAGACTATGGGCTACGACTGAAAAATTCCAGACAAAAAACCTAATAACACTTTGCCCGTCCAGGACCCTATCGAAACCAGAACCCCACAGTCGCTTGGCAGGCTCGACAGTCGCTCGCAACCCTGTGTCATAAGCATAACATAACAGGCAGAATATAAAACATTCTAGGGCTCCCCTAATTTAAGCCTGTCAAATCCAGACGATGGTCTATGACAAGCGTGCTTTCACATGACAAATAGCACCCTCAACCTTACCTATTCTTCATAGATGAGCGTGGACCGAGATTTTTTCATCGGTCAATTTAACCTTTGGGGCCCATCAGCACAGAAAAAAAATGGTTTTTCGCCGAAACATCTTTTTGCAAGCCATGGGAATACAAAAGTATTTTGTATTTGGCTTATAGTTATCTTTTTAATGGCCCGGGGGCTTGAGGCGGTATCAAAAAGAGATATTTAGGAGATCTTGTATTATTCGCTGTGGTCTCCGGTTTCGAAGAGGCCACCCCGGGCCTTCCTGTGTTAAGGCGGGCTATTATTAATATTTGGGAAGCCATTATCCATCATGTGAGAGCCCTTGAACGTTCTTAGATCGAAATGGCCTTTTATCGGTGAGTCTTACAAAGGTTCATGGAGGAATACTTTGCTTGACATTATTATAGAGCAATCTCAGACCAAATAAAAAACCTAGACATAGCGCTGCGAACAATACAGTGAAGCATGCCAAAACTACACCTGTGCTCTGTGCGTACACGCTCTCACGGACACATTTACAACCATTTACAATCAAACTACACCTCACTAAGTGCACATCACGTTTACGAAATCGGCCTCACGTCAAGGTTGACAGCGCTGTCTTGGATTTTTATGTTGTCTCAGAGAGCAAATAGCAAAGTACGTATGAACGAAATTCTTTCCTAGTTCTCTCTTATTTCCAGTTAATTTAATGTTGTTTCAAAATATCAACCAAGTTTATTAGTTTAGAAGGCCTATTCCCGTCGTTATGAACGTTCAACTTGTCTTAACGTTTCTGTGACAAAACAGACATTTTTTTTCTGTTCCTTCAAAATCAAGTCGCAACCACAGATAAATCAGTTGCTATCTCATAACACCGACAATCAATGTCAAAACTTATATTCTTGACAGTTTGAGACTAAGATTATATTAGGTATAATAAAAATAGAAATAAAAACAAAGAAAGCGCAACTTTTACAGCGTAGGACAGAAATTTGATGCTAGGTAGAACCTGTATTACAGGGGTCATCCATCCATCCATTATGTGGGATTACAAACAGATTGGAATTAGAAAATTCTTTAAAAAACGGGAATATCCCCTCTGGTCATAACTTACTGGTCATTCCCTTGACACAGTAATCATTTAGTCAACACCCACAAGCCACTAGTAAAGTAGGAGACTTTTACTTGCAAGGGATACGGCTTCCAGTCCTCGAGGAAGTAACATCCCGGCTCACGGCTTGACAGACAACTGACAGTTACTTTCACCCCTCGAAAAATCCGGCGTGTATTATTTATGCAACACGACAAACTTGAAATAAAGAAACAATTTTGCGCATTGAAGCATACTCCCTCTGTTTACTATTTAACCCATTCTAAAGCGTAGATAACAATGCACAATATCGAACGCTTCCTTAGTAGGGAACCTTACAAAATAAATCACTCTTTGCCAAACGAGTTTTGTTCTTCAACATGGCGGCTTTCCCGCCAAATCAGCTGACAGTTCACGTGAGAATAAATTAACATTAGTTTCACGTATTTTTGCCTTATTTTTGCTAACAAAATGTCATTGTTAACTGTATAAACGTGTTTTTAATTATTTTTAAATACATTATCGTTGTGCAAAGCAATTTTCTATGGTATTTGGATGGCTAGGTGCGTTGAGCTTTGTTTTTTGGTAAAATGTTTGAATACCCCGGGTCAGGTCATGTTCAAAAAGCTGTTTATAGTTAGATGACCTCTATGCATGTACTGGTAATATGAAATAGAGGTTCAACATAAATTGGTAGTTACAAAACTATTAAATTGATTATGATTCTTGATGAATGACGAGGCTGATGGGCCTACAGGCTTTGTAATTCCTATGTTTCATGTAAAAAACATAGATAAGTCATACAAAAGTGTTTTTAGTGGTTTATACCGTCTAGAAAGACCAGTCTATCGCCAGCGAATGATAGATCTTCTTCTTTTCGTGTGGTTAGTAAACTAACCTGATAATTTAGTTTCATCATTATTCTTCTCCATAATATGACGACGTAAAACAATATTTTCTCAGAAATATCCATAAAAAAAACAGTAGGAATCATATCGATTTACTTTCGGAACCACGTGCAGGACTTTAGTTTTGCAAGGTTGGCAACGCGGGCCAGATGACATAATTTCCGGTAGGTTTTTAATGATCAGTGCTGGCAATTTTTATACATAATTCATTGACGGATTGTAATACCCAAGCTCTTTCCTATAATATGATTGTCAACCTGAATATTATTACAGTGACGACAGACAAAGATTTAGGACTCCAAAGTTCAGTCATTATTTCGTACACCAAACTTACACTAATACCTATGAGCAACGTTTTAGTAGGTAAGCTCAACAGAGCGTAGGTGTCTGCCATAGTCTACGAATAAAAAGCTAAGCGACTCCTCTAAGTTTTTCAGTTGACTTAAGTATTCAAATGCCAGATCAAAATGTGAAACATTCAAAAATACTAAAATAATGACAGGTTCAAGGTTTCAGCATAATCAAGCAAAGGCAATAACCTATACGGCCAATTTGCGCGGGACGACCAGCTGACGTGTAGTGTAGAGACTGTACAGCTTTCTTCGCAAACCGGTAATGTAACTCGACAATAACCTTAAAATAACTTGTAAACACTAACCCATTGCTTGAAAACATGACAATAACTCTCCTATACACTAAAATGATGATAATAAAGTATTTTGTCCACTATTGTTGTTTTTTTTTCTGTGACGCCTGGTTTTGGCGGGAATCAGCTGAGAGAGCAAACAGGTTGGACGGCCTCCTTGTACTATGAAACTCCTTGCGATATTCGTACGTGTTGGAATGGAGATTAAAATGTTAGGGACAAAATGCGTTTTTAGTGATTAAGGAATAAAGCCAAATTATATTCGAAAGGCACACGATGTGCCTTTCGAATATAATTTGGCACTGATTGGTTGACCAATTAGTACAAAATTTTTAGCTTTCAACTGAAATCTACTGTAAATTCTGCTTTTAGACAAAAGCAACCTCAAAATAGCTGCAAATATGTCTGACATGGTTTTCAACCCGAATTAACATAACCAACTACCCTACAATGTGAAATTGATCAATAATTCACAGCAAAATCAAGTTTCAACACTCATTTTCAGCCAAAATCATCAAGAAACAGCACAAAAATCAATCAATAATAATAAGTCTTAAACGATACATTCCAATCGTCTCGCAAACTCAGTACAGGGGCGCCTCACAGCTTCACCGATTTCAAAATCAGCTGATGGAACGGGCGGCCATAACTTTTTGTACACTTTTTTTTAAATTCGCTAACAGGTTCGGGTTGCTACGCATACGTTCTCGGAAAGCTAGGACTTTTTTTACATAAAATATTTGTGGCAGGTACAAGGTTCCGGGCTTATAAAATATTGTTAGAAGTTAAATTTTCGGCTCTTTTAAGTGTTTATATGGCGTTTCGGGTGTGACGGTGGGACTTTAGCATGTTAGAATTCGATGGAGGTTACGCTTTTGATTGTAATCAATCGGACTTACCGCCATTTTTTTTAAACTCATCGTTTTTTGAGTAGGTATTTTTAAAAAATCAGTCAAAGTCAAATAATTTATTTCAAATAGGCTTTAAAAGGTACTTTTGAATGTCATAATTTACAAGAAAATAGAATTGATTCTAGTTGCCCCTTCCAAAAGGTAACTTCGTATGGACAAGAATAGGCAAGAAACACTATATTCTAATGTTTTACTATAAAATATTCTCTCCAATTAATAGGTAGGTATTTTAATCCCAAGATTTATTATTATGCTTGGTTTTTACAGTTACTTCAATAAACAGGACAATTTCCAAATTGTATCTTCGTCAAATTGAGTACCCAAAATCGCAGTCAGAATGTCCTGACAGGCCGAGCAGAGCGAACCCCAGTCTGCGCGTGAGTTCAAGGTCACGGCTGCAAGTTTAGGAGGTTATTGCGTCCTCTTTACACCGATTCAAGTCTTTAGATAACTCCGAGATGATTTCAGTTTTCAGAAATATTTTTCAGTATCAGGCTGAATTTATGTTTGTCTTTGCACTTTGGAGCTTTGACAGTTATTTAAATTGAAGTTAGCCAACATTCAAAATTTTTGACCGGCAACATTACGGCTTGGGAACTATTTGATGAAATGAAACGCACTGTATTCTTGGACAGAACACGACGTGTATTTTAGGAAGGTTCCTCTCACTGGAGCCCTGTACCCTAATTAGGTACGTAATACACGATCAATCGGAATTTGAATCGCTTTGAATCAAATTGCTAATACCTAATCCATTTATAAATAAGTCCGAAAAAAAAATCTGCTCAACAAATAACGCAATGAATGTTGTTGAACTGTCAACATGAAACTTTATCGTAACCGTTTACGAAAATGTGTTGCGTAATTAGATAGCTGATCAGCTGTAGCTTGGAGCCTATCCCTGATGCTTCTGCCGCTAGTGGGCTATTTCATGAAACTACATCAATTTATTATAGAACATTCAATTCTATACATAGGTAGGTACCTTTTATAGTGATGTAACACAATCACGTTTAAAATTTATTTATCAGATTATCGAATCGAGCCGCTGAGTTTCAAATGTTTTTGCTAGACATTTTATACGAATAATAAAGCTAATGACTTTTTTTTTTACTCGTTAATCTCGTATCTACCTATATCTACCACTACCAGTCGGATTTGAAAAAATATTTTTGCAGTTGATAGCCTAATTCTTGAGGAAGGTTACAAATCACGCTCCTTAGGAGCCGAGCAAAAAGAAAAAGTCTAAAAGAACCCTAGTGAAAACTAAATAATAGCGCGAGCCGAGGAGCCGACGCGACGATGCGACGCGGTGGGTCGGGTCGGGGTCGGGGGCCGTTTTCACGCGGACGGAGTCACGGACAGAAGCTTGTAGCGGTTACACCGCCACATACTAACTACGCATCAAAGACATGACGTCACACAAATCCTGCATCGCGCAATTAGAGTTTACCGCGCGAACGACATAGATAAGACTATCCGAAATCAACAGTCGGGCAGTCGGCCCGCCAGACACAACACCCGTCTGGTTGGAGGATCCTCCCTTTTCTATGGTGGATGAGTGAACTTTACACCCTGTTCCTCATACCTCTAAATTGGTGACCCCGAGTATGAACGTCAACGCAGCCTTCGTGCAACTACTTCAGCGTGACGTCATCATCATCACTCCCGCAAGCTTTCGTGAGGCGAGTCACACAGACAGCCAGCACCCTCGACTTCAACGGGTATCCTGACCACCAGCATGCAGCGAACGCGCATTCCTGGTCATCACCCTCAGCCTCATCAGCAACCTTGGCACAGCATCTGCATCTTCGGTCGGTCTCACAAGCAGAGATCTTTCTACCCTCTCCTGGTCGACGCTAGCAGTCCGCCACAACCCGGCGCTATACCACATCCGACTCACTGGATCGTGACGCAGCGCCACCCCGACTCACTGGGGAATCACCGCAGACAGTTCCGACTCACCGCGAACTATGCGGCACCGGTTCCGACTCATTGGAACCTCCACTGGTACTGTGAAGCATCGCAAGATACAAGACTCAGCCCACTATCGACCTCCGGTCTCCGGAGGGGAGTGATGTAGCGGTTACACCGCCACATACTAACTACGCATCAAAGACATGACGTCACACAAATCCTGCATCGCGCAATTAGAGTTTACCGCGCGAACGACATAGATAAGACTATCCGAAATCAACAGTCGGGCAGTCGGCCCGCCAGACACAACACCCGTCTGGTTGGAGGATCCTCCCTTTTCTATAGTGGATGAGTGAACTTTACACCCTGTTCCTCATACCTCTAAAAGCTAATTACCTAATAATATTAGGTATCTTAATAATAATAAATGATGACGTTAGATTTAAACTGTCTATAGCTGTGTGTACGGTGTACCGTATAAGGAACCACGCGTAGAATACGGCTGATATAACTTGGCAGTTCTGAACTTCGCGCAGAAGGCTGCGCAATAACATTTTTTTAGGAACCAAATGGTAGCGTGAGTGAGAGAACATGCGCGAAAGTTCGTAGTGCCTATATTCTCGTGCTATATTCAGACCTGCCAAGTTGTAACGGCCGTATTGTATTATTAGTAGTATCACTAGAATAACGAAAACCCTTGCTCTAAGGAATGAAGGCGCTGTCAACATCAAGTAGTTGTCATGGAAGTGTACTGACTGACGATACTAAGTGATGGTCGATACTAGGTATAGGTTATTGGTATTTCAAAAATTACTAGTTGATGGGTACCTACCTATTTTTTGTATTAGAAATTGATACTATAGAGGTATGAGAAACGGGGTGTATAATTCCCTCATCCTCCATAGAAAACGGGTATTGGGTCTGGCGGGCACTGCCTGACGATTGATATCAGGATGTTTTTGAACTCTGTTTGCGCGATGCAGGATTTTGCGTGACGTCAGTGCGATGCGTAGTTCGTATATGGCGTGGTAGATGCCGCCACAATAGGTACTTTAGTATTTAATAATTAAGTAACGCGGATTTCTATCGAACTGTTTTGATGACATTTTTTTTTTTCTTCAGTCAATAGACAAAATCTATGAATTTTGGTATTAACGAAAAATGACCGAAAAGCTTTATTAAAGCTCGATATATGTTTTTGAAAACCATCGGCCGTTTAATACACTCAAAATATCTGTGGGTAATGTGTGTAATGTATGGGTATATTATGCTATAAGTACAAATTATCTGTTATCGTTATAACCAAAATTCCACTCTGCCCAGAAACAGAGCAAAAAGTGCAATGTCGGCAAAAGACAAAGTTTGTGAATGACATCCAGCAAAAACGAAGGACAGATGGACTTCACATTTGCCATTATGCACACAGAATTTTGTAGTCACAAAACTTTAGGTTGGTACAGAAATGTCAATGTCAAAATGACAGGAAAGATCAATAAAAAATCTATAATGAGGCTACATTCTTTTGTGAAGTGTTTATTAGGGTTTCTACGCACCTCACAACTGTTATAAAGCGTAAAGATAGATCTTAAAACGACAAATCTAGAACCTAAAAGCTTATCACGCTATCAAAACGTCATAAATATTATAGATACCACAACGTACCACACGTAACCTTCGTCGTATAGAAAAGTGCGGGCTGTCAAATGGAGGAAAACAAACTAATATAAACTTTAACTCTGAGGAATAATGTCTATTTTTCTTTAATTACAAAGACATTTCTTTTTGCCGTGGTATAATAATATCGATCGTGAGAATTATTGCTTGCCAATTTAATTTAGACTTTGTACTTTTGGTTTAAAGTTCGTTTTTCATTGTCTCGTTATGGCATACCTGTTTTCTGACCGACAATGACCTCTTGAAAAAGCGAGGGAAAAATGCTTTATCGTGGATGATACGGTCAATTGAAAAACGACTTTAACTAATTAAGTTAAGGTTGATTTTTAACTGGCCATAATACACTTAGTGATGTAATATTGATAACATTTTTGGATTTATTAATGTAGTGCAGTGCATTCATGGCGAAAATGATTGAATCTGTACTTTTGGTGGTAAAAGGAGTAAGTAATACACATAACATAATTCCCTTGTAAACAACCTTGTAGGTAGTTGTAGATAAATAAAAGATAATTTCATAGATAAACTCAGTTCATACATTGATAAAGCTCTCATAATTTAGACTTTTTTCTTATGGCAATAAATCTCAAGGTCTATCTGCATGGTGGTCTTTCAAAATAGAGGTTGGCGAAGGCCAACACTTCCTTTCATCTTAGAAATAGAATAAAAATCGTCTTCATTACAAGGTTTTTTTTTTAACAGCCCTTTGTTTTTAAATATTTTATTTAATAAGCTGAGTTTGTACGGATATCCTTTATAATGCGAGATCAGCTTAAACTGGAAATGTATAACTTGATGTAATGTACCTACTTGATCTAAATAAAGTTAGATTCTGTAATTGCTGTCCTATATTCAATTATCAATAAGTACCTACCTATTTATCAACCATAAATTCAAGATCGATCATTGAATTAAAATATTAATCGTAGTTATGCTGAACAAAAATGTGTCTGTCATTTGACGTCTACTCCTGACTTTGTCAAAATTATGGCTTTTTGGCGAAATTATTATTCAAAGCATGCACATCACAGAGCCCACAGCTTGTCCACAGACCGATAAAAAAAACTATAAAACCTATGTAAGGCTGAATAAGAATACTTGTGCCCAGCCCCAGAGCGTAAAGAATGCACAAGTCAGCTGACTTTTCAACCTACGCATTTAACTTTAGAATCTTGCTTGATACATTGTGATTGATTGAAACAAGTAAATAACTACAAGGATTTTGTATTCAAAGAAAAAATAAAGACATGGAAAAATTAACACTTCGAAATGTCAAACTCAAAATGTGGTGTCATTGTCGGACTAAATATAGCACTTCCGTTGAAGGACCTCCTATGGAGTTACTCTTAAAGTAAAATACAAGCCTTATTTTTATGAAATAGCCGTTATTTTCTCGTTTTTGAAAAAGTTCACAGCTGATTACAAAAAAGTAGGTAGGCTTTAACACCATTTCAAAACACGTAATTTCATCTCATTTCTCTCAGACACGTAAAAACTCAACCATATTAAAATGTTACCGCTTAAATATCACCCATTTTGAATTATAACCTTTACTTTCATAGTTAAAGAGCTCAATTTCGTAGAGCAATACATTATAGAAATGCAAACGGACCGGGAGAATTCCAGATTTAAAACAACGGTATAGTAACCGACGCTTGGTTTCGCGCGCTTTTGCATCCTGCATACTTTACACTTACCATTTGATTAATCTTTACTCCTCAGACTTATGGTTCAATTTTGTCTGATATACCGGACGTTTAAATTGGTGGAACGCTTGACAGATAAGACTGAATGAGCTATTGAGTTCTAAACTTCTAAGAAACTGAGGATTTATTCTAAACTTGAGAAGTGATTTTAGTTTTGTTTATTTTAATTTTTCAAGAACGTCAGCTGATTTTTGTTGCGAGGTAGGTACAAAATCAGCTGTAGAATGTTACAACTCTGGTTCTCGAGCAGCACAATGTGAGGAATCCCAGTATGTTGTGCCAAAGCACTAGACAGCGGATTCTAGAAACCTATTTGATTTTGGTTGACTTCAGTGCCCCGTAAGTAAGTATACCTAGTGCCATAAAAGTAGGTACCTTTGCATACCTAAAAAACAAGTTTGTTTTTTTTATGTCCAATACTTTCCATCAGTTAATAACTTTATTGTAACACCATTTTGTGAAAAAATATGACAAAGTAACAATACACACATAAAATGGAGTCATTTAAAACAAAAAACACGAAAAAAGATAAAGAGATTGCGAAGATTGTAAGAGATTTCTTGCAAAAGAAACGGTAATTACTTTCACTGTAAAGGCTAACACAAGAACGCCACGGTTTAAAATACATTGCTTCTAATTGTAGAATATGTCAATCAAAGAACGTCAATAAGTCAAAACACAACTACCTACACATAAACGTTTTTTTTAAAAGCAATGAACAGCTCCTATTGTGCCTCTGAAGCAAATTACAGAAAAATTTATCATTTTTGTAAGGAGTTGTAAAAGTTTCTACCGGCACCGGCGGCGGCGCGGCCATCTCACAGCTGTTTTCTGATTTTAATTTTTAGACGAATTATTGCCACATGTACAATGGCTTGAGCCCTTGGATTTTGGACAGTACCTAAGATTACATACAGATATTATTAAAATTAAGTATTTTAACAATTTCTAAGCTAAAAATCTGGTGAAAAATTACAGTAGAATAATTGAGAGGCCTGATTGAGAGAATTTTGCTAAGCGACCTTTCAAGGACAAATCTGGCTGGCTGAAAATAATACGTCTACATAATAATTAAGCTAGATAACATAACATTACGCCTGTTACCCCTAAGGTTACCTCTTGCTTAACAGCAAGAGGTAAGTACTTATAGTACACCTATTGCCATCAACAGGGCACAATTAATATACTGTTGCAAATGAGAAAATCCGTACCTATGGAAAATCCCAATAAGGCTACGATAACAGTCTATGATTTTATACTGAAGATCACGTCTAAACGAGTAGTGTTCATGATTTGGAAATAATATATGTTAAATTAGAGAATTTTATTAATAACTTACCTAATAAATTAATATTTTAGATTATGTTTAGATTACATAGTGAAATTAATTTGTAAAGTTATGTCTAATGCGGATAAACCGAGAAAAAAATCTGTCAAGCGTATTTGTCTGAAACCTTCACAACAAAAACAGAGAACAGTTACAGGCATGAGCCTGGAACAGTTCCACTGCAGGGCGCCGGAATGGGGGTGCAAGAGGGTGGGTGCACCTGCACCTCCCGAATAATGTTCAGAACTAAATAAATATCTAAAACTGCCTCCCACAATAATAGAGAACATAGCCTGTTCGAGGCGAGATTGCGAATTCGCTTCTGAATTCTGAAGCTTCTGTGCATTAGTTGACAAAGTACCGAACTCCTATTTCCGATAATCGAATCGGCCCTAGGCGGGGTGTTTACACTGTCGAGCTTGCTTCGCTCGCTCTTGCATCCTACTCCATCTTAATCCTTAAGCTTGTTTGTCTAAGTAAGGACAACATAAAACAAATCGAGGCGAGATGGAAAAATCTCATATTTTCAAAGCTTTTCTGCAGAAATCGACAAAGTTACTCATTGTATGAATGTAGGTACAAACGATAACCTAAAATATCCGAGGTGAACTGCAAAAATGCTCGCGAGCTCGCTTCGTGGAGCTGAAGACAGAAAATGCACTCCGTGAATACAAACCTCCCAGCGCCCATGTACCGATACATTACAGGAAACACAGTCCCAAAGTCCGTGATTTCCGAATACTTCATATTTGAGTCATTGATTCGCGAGATTCGGACGCACACAATAGGTAGGTACAACAAAAGCACATGGCTTGATTGATCATTCATGAAAATATGAATCAGCCATGTGAATCTTACGTTGATCCGGGATGGGTTAGGTATGTTACATATTTGGGAGCTAATCATCTGCATGGCGCTTAAAACATTCCTAAGCTAGAACTATAAATAATAATAAGTTGTCGACATGTGGGATGTGGACTCAGCGATCATTGTGCCGATAGTCGTATCAGGCAATGGCTTAATTGCCAAGAGCCTCGACCAACACCTAAGGAGGCTCTCGTTGGGCAGCTTGATTCAGAAAGCGGTACTCCTGGATACAACTCGCATTGTTAGGAGGTTCTTCTCTCTGGAGCCCTGACCGCCGGTAGCTTGGACCCTGTTCCCGATACCGGTGGGCTACTATTTTTTATATTTTTTAATGTTTTTATATTTTTTAATTATAATATTTAAAAATATATCTAATTTTTATGTATATTATAATGAGATAAAGGAAATAATAATAACAAATAATAAAAATCTAATCACGTGGGGGGCGGACAAACGCATGAGAAACTCTCGTTCTCGTTCAAAAAGAAAACGTATAGGACCGCTGCCTAGGGGCGATTGCCGGGGCGCACCTGGAGCTGATGCTGGGTGTCTCAGCATGCAAACCGTCAGCGGTGAGGAGTTGAACAGGCGGGCTGCCACCGACAAAGATACAATCGCAAGTACTAAGCAACCTATTCTCACACGGGCTGACGGCAACTCAACCTAAACTGGTTGGCAACGGGCGTTGCCAATTGCGATGCAACTGTTACTCACACATGGCGCAACTCAAGTTGTTTCAATTTTTGTCATTTCATCATGCTCCGACGACATGACACATTCTTCATTGCACACTTGTTTTTCCAATGCACTTTAGACATTGACAGAATAGTCGACATCGGCTTTGCTTGCCATTTAATAAAAATAGAATAGAATAGACGACATGACACACGATATCACGCCAATTTTATGAAAAATTGCGTTGGCAAAGATCTACATTCTCGCAAATAAATGAATTTGATTTGAGTTACCTGCACTGCCAGTCGCGTGTGACTGGTTGCATCGGCGTTGAAAACTGGTTTTATTTTGGTCACCTCGTGTTATTAGCCTTAGAGACAAAGTGACAGTTGAAATGTCATAAATGCCCATATTGAACTCGGCTTAAATTTACTATGCTGAACCTAGGTATCGTACCCTCTCTCAGCAGTAGCATTTGCGAGTGTTAAACCAACGCGGCGGCTCTGTGCTATCATTGACCTCGTTCGAAAAAGCATTTAAATTCACAAATTACAACCATACTTTACAAAATACTCATAGACATTTCTATCCTCCATCGATTCAAAGTTAATGGCGGCTCGGAAGTTAGCTGCTCCCTGCGCAGTACCGCACCCCTCACCCCCGCTGACCCATGAATTTGTTACTGCGCAGCGACTCGCCTCATGTTCCGAGCCGCCATTAAGTTTGAATCGGACTGTACCACGATAAGCGTTTATCTAGCCATATCTAAATGCCTACTAGATCAAAGCGCGGTGCGCCAGGAAGTCCCATCCCATAGCCCCCCATATGATTGGATCGACCGTTACGTTATCTACTACGTCAGTCGGTAACGGTTCGAAGATAACCTTAGACACCCACGGCCTCTGGGTTAGTGCAAAATACCTTTGGTTACTGGAAATAGGGAAAAAATTATCAGCTTTTGGGTGTAATCATCATCGTACACCTGGACATAGGCCTCCCCCAAGCCATGACAGAACGACCGGGCTTGTGGTTTCCGCATCTAGCGGATTCCTATGACCTTCAACAGGTCGTCGGTCAACTTCACAGAACTTAATAAGATTTTCGGCGGTTTCGGATTTACTCTATAGCAGAACAATGCTTATGATGACTCAAAAAACCAGCAGTCAGCCAGACAAGACCTCTTCTATCACACGCATTTCAATTCGATCCACGGTAACTATCATCCAGCTGCTCCCATCCCTATCACGAAGGTCGTGGTTCTACATTGCTTGAAAATGACTTAGTGCCCTTATAAAAAACTCGTTTGCAGCCATAGCGGGTTTGCATTGCTTACATTCATTCATTCATTTATGTTATCTCATATAGATAATGAACTAGCTTTGACCAGCGACTTTGTCTGCGGAAAATTTCAGGCCCCCGACCAACTGCGTCGCATCGCATCGTCCGCCCGCGCTACGTTTTCCTTTTTGCTCGGCTCCTTTGGGTTGTAGTGTGATGTTAAATAGCTTATAACATTCCTCAAGAATTAGGTTATCAAATCCGACCGGTAGCTTCAGAGATTAGCGAGTTCAAAGAAACCAGCATACTTTTCAGGTTTATTATAAGTATTAGTTTATGTGAATTAGGTAAGACATCAAACGAATCACAATTCTAAAAAAAATTGTGTCAATAACAAAGATTACCATAGATACTTATTTATTTACAACGGAAGTACCTACCTACATTGTTAAATTTCTAGCAAGAATATTGTCGTTAAAGTTATAGGCTATAAAGTTGTTAAGTATCTGATTCTGTCCTCGTCGAAGATATGATTAGAAATTAAAACAATACCACACAGTAGTGGTAATAAAATTATTTTAATGTTACAAATACATTGCAAACTATATAGTTTTGTATAACTCAGACGCATTTTTTGAGTGCCATGGAGTGGATGTTATTATGTTGTAGGTATGTTGACTTGAAAGAGCAGAGTATGTCATGCTCACTTAAATGTCTTGCTGATGATGGCGAGTGTGTTGGATCATTCGGTTCCCTACAAAATGGCCATCCAGGGTGCTGATCCATGCGTCATGTTCGTGAACGGGCGCCGTCAATAAAATTGGGACTGGTCATCTCTGATCTACCAGGGTTTATTTTTAATCATATATTTTTAATCGTTTTTTATAATATTTTTTTTTACATTGTTCTCACAGAAGCAACAAGAGTAGTGTACCCAGGATTTTGTAATTTCTATATTTAAAAGGTTGTCCTTGGAGTTTCTTGCCCGTTCTTCTCCATAGAGATCTACGTTTTGGAATGGGCAACTACTTAGCTTCAACTTTCTGACTAACTGACTGACTCTTTGACAGTTCAAAAGTGCCTGTAAATGGTTAATTGAAATAAATGCTTTGAGTTTGAGTTTGTCACACGTTATACTTAACGGGCACATGGTGTGTTGTGAGTTGGCATTTTTCAACAAGCATCTGAAATTCTAAAGACCAGTAACGAAACTTTTTAGGCCCTTATTCCAGCATGGGTGTCGATTTTAACCCATCATTGATTGATTTGAATGAAATCTATAATCAACCGACTTCCTAAAATAATGAGGTTCTAATGTTAGACTTTTTTTTTAAAGTGAAAGCTTCTTCAGGCGCGTTGAGTGATTTTTGGTTAGTGCTGGTCTATAGAATATAGATGGCGCTAATGCCAGTTTTTAGTATTTTTAATTAAGGCGCTTTTAAACTTTCTTCAAACAGCAAAAAAATTCTGAATCAAACACCATTCTCCAATTTTTTGGTATCTCATTTTATGCAAGTCTTTTTCTTCCATAGATATTAGTCGTCAGCTCGGTAGTCAAGTCACCCCCTTTCTAGCCATATCACCTTTCACACAGTCCACAGTTGCACAATAGCCATAGGCCTAAGAAATACGAGAAAAAAAAAGACACAAATCCCTGACTCTGTGAACCAGAGGTACCAACACTGGCTGGTAACAAAAATAATAAAACTATTTTTATTGTCTCTGTCAATCAGCTGTTAGGCTACCGCCATGATTGTTCCGTGAATCTGTAAAAACAAAACGTGCGCTGAATATGATTAAAAAAATTATAACTGCTTTGCTTTGGAACTTTTATTACTACATAGTATTGACCGAATTTCTACTAACTTCTTAAATAAAAATTATACGTTTTTTAAAGGCTACAAAAACGCTAAAGTCGTAGTTTAATCATTTATTTCAAATAGGCCCTTGTAGGGCACTTTTGAACGTCAAATTTTACAAAAAAATAGAATTGATTTTAGTCGCCTCTTCCAAAAGGTAGTTTTCGTATGGAGAAGAATGGGCAAGAAACTCCACCGCTACTCTTTTATAATGTTTTACAATATTTTGTATAGGTACATTAATTGTACACATAATTATATAAAATTGTCTATCAGTTTGTCAAACATAATTTTGATTGATTTCATTAGCTGTTTAAATCAGTTAATCACACTCAATATCACAGTACTAACATTACGAGTATTTTGACAACTTGTTAAATTATGAAATGTTAGCATTTTTTAAAATTTAATTTATTATTTACTTATTATTATTTTCTCACTTTTTTTGTTTGTAGTGTTGCCTAACTTTTTTTAGTAGTTATGGGACATTTATTTACTTCGTCCTGCGTGGTTCTAGATTTGACACAGGTAAAGTGTTATTTTCATGTTTTTATCATATCTACTCAGACCAATTTATTTGGTCTGAGCATATCTACTAACCTCTTCAAAGTTGACAACCGTACGTTTAATTTCCACGAAAGCAGAAAGGATATTCAAACGTTTGTACTGTGTCGTAACGGACGATTTGAATCGGAAAGGACGTTACGAGTTATACATTTTTTGTTAGGCCAAGTACCTGTTTCGATGCCTCGGTCGGAGAGAAAAAGAAATCATTATCTAACTGCCTTTATGGAGGTGAATAGTAATATGTAACTTGGTTGATAAAATAACAGATCTGGATAGAAATAGCTCAAATGGAGGTGTTTGGGTAGAAAAGAGATGTACCTAGATAATAAACTAGACTAGTGTGGCTAAAAGCTAGCGCTTGAATTTTATTTTTTATAGTTTTAAGCAATGTTATTAGAAGTAAAAAGACGTAGATAGGTTACCTACCTAACATTCTATCTTCAAAAACGGCACTATGTCACACTATTATTATTATTGACACGTGGAAGTAGGAGGGCATGTCGTAATTATCGGGAGCGAAAAAGAGACAAAACGAAGAAAATGTGGCTAGTTAGCCAACTTTTGACGTGCCACTTGCGGAACGTTTATAACCTATCTACCTCTTTTTACATATAATATCATTGGTTTTAAGGCTGAAATTAAATCCCAAGTAGTGACTCCCTAATAGAGAGAAGTGAAAGGAAACGTCAATTAAACTTCAAACACTAATAAAGCAAATGGTTATAGTTCTATAGCAAACAAGCCGATAGTAGGAGATCAACGCGACGTATGGCCATCTGCAATACCAGTGACATCGCAGATGCGTTGCCGTCACACGGACACAGCTGAAGTGTCTCAAGTGCCTGTCGCTACACCGACACTCACGCCCTTCACAGCGGAACACAGCAACGCTTGGTGGCGGACATTTGCATGGTTGTAGTAACTCCCCGAGCGAGCTGCTTCACAAATGGCCCGTTTTCTCTAAAACTAGGCGATTTGATAAAAGTGCGGTGTTGAATTTTCAACGCTCTGCTCAACGCCAAAAGTTAAAAATCTAACTGTTCGCTTTTGTTTAGGCATTCAAATTCTTATTTCACATAAACCTACATGGGCACTTATGAAAAACGTGGCACGGTTGCAAATTGGTCGTTTCCTCTGGATAAGAGCCGGCTAGAAACTCCACGGTTACCTACAACTCTAAAAACATTCATTTAGATGTTGCGTCGTGTTTCCCAACTATGTTGGGGTCGGCTTCCATTCTAACCGGATGCAGCTGAATACCAGTATTTTACATGGAGTGACTGCCTATCTGACCTCCACAACCCAGTAACTGGGTAATACGATACCCCTTGGTAAGACTGGTTGTCAGAATTTCGGGCTTCTGACGAGCCGTAAAGACTGTCAATGCCTTACACGAATAATAGCCAAGACCTCGGGGCACGAAAAAGGTATTTTCTCAGTCTATTAAGGTGGTCTGAGAACATACCACGGATCAACCCCGGCAAGCGCAGCTTAGCCTGATGGATGGACCCCTGCCGCTGTTAACTTAGCCACGCGAGCTCCTCACTACAATTAGGTATACTACCTATTACTAATTCCTGGGGTCAAGAAATACTGGTTGTCTACTAGTGTAACGCTAGATTATCTAATAATATGATACGATCATAGCTGTAACAGATAGTCGACCTCAATTAAAATTGCAAATGAGATTTTAAGAAGTTTTGTTATTCGATCACGTTTGGCAAAGTCAATGAACGAAGCATGCGGTTAAGTAATAAGAATTCAATGGGTTTTGAATGGCTAAATGATAACAGTCACACGGGTCGATTGAAGGTTAAGCTTTGCTTGCCGTGGTCAGTTCGTAGATGGGTGACCATCCATTAAAGCCACGATAACCGACTTTTAATGATTTTACTGAAGATCACGTCTAAACGAGTTCTGTTAACACATAACGGGTTGCACTCCGGGAGTGCCGCCAGAAGTGAAAACTTGAATATTAACGTTGTGCATTTTTGATGTTTTGGAATGGTTAGGGAATAATTTTGCACCGGTCTACTCTCCCTCCATCTTACGAATTTCCGATCGGGTCACGTGTCCTGACGCGAGTTTAACATTTTTTACCCATCACAAAAAAAGATTTCACTTAAAAAAAAAATGTAGGTATGTTAAATTGCATTCATTTTCTTAATCACGTAGGTTACCTACACGTAAAGTGTGGATGTTTTTTTTCGCTCATCTATCCCATGGTGTGGGGTATCGTCGAAAGATCGTTCAAAAATATTGTGAGGGTCTGAAAACCGTTTTTGGATTTAGGGATCTGTTTGCGAAATATTAAGCTTTAAAGTGCTAATTTTTGTTCGTCAAGTGTCCGCCCCCTGCCAGATAATTGGTTTTGGATATATTAATAGTATGTGACAAAAATCACGACTAAAGTATATAGTGAGTCTCTGGTTATAGTGAACTAACTAAAATGGGTGAAACTAGACCATTATACGTCGACAAAAAAAATGGAAAAACAAAACAGAAAAATATATTGAAAAGTAAAAGAAGTCTAAAATAAATCTCAAAAATGTAAAACAAATTTAAAAAGAAATTTATTGAAAACACCAGAAAAAAATTCAAAATTTCTTTTAAGAAACGTGTTTTTTTACTTGATGACTGTTTTTATAGGGTTTTTTTTTTGTATTTGCCATGCAACATCAATTATCAGCCATCATTATTGTATTTATTTTAACGAAGTTCACTCAATTAATAAAAAGATATTACGTTTTCAATACAGGGGAATTTAATAGGCAGTAAAAAAGTAAAAAAATCGATAATAATTATTACGATTTTTTTTTTACTTTGTGTCCAATTTTTTTGACTATGAATGGTCTAGTTTCACTTATTTTCGTTTGTGCACTTTATTCAGGGACACACTGTAACGAAATTACAGGGAAAATGATCACAGATAATTAAGCTTTACAAGTTAACGAGTAATAACCGACCAACTTACATTTGCAGTTGGAATTTTTGGGAGACATGTTTTTCAACTTCAATGTTAAGTTTGTTCTTAGGATAAATTCATCGTATCTACGGAACCCTTCATTGTGCGTGGTCCGACACACACTTGGCCGGTTTTAATTCTTTTACCTATTATGGTATTATTTTAGGTGCATAGTCTTCACATATAATTATGAAAAACCTTTTAAAAGAGTAACGGTGGAGTTTCTTGTCCATTCTTCTCCATACGAAAACTACCTTTTGAAAGGGGCGACTAGAATCAATTCAATTTTTTTGGAAAATTTGACGTTCAAAAGTCCAAGGGCCTATTTGCAACAAATGATTTGACTTTGATTTTGCCACAAACTTGATCTTCCGTTCCGAAAAAGCCATGAATTTCCTCTGTCAGACTGTTGCTCCATTTAAAACCTGATATTTCTCGAATAGCTTGGGAGCAGCAATAACGATAACCAGCATCCATTCCACTTGAAATTATTACTTACTTTATTCATTAGTTTGATAGTTTCTCTGACAGAGACGTGTTGCTGGGGAGTTGTTTTTGCGCCATTAATTCCCAGCTAAACACTAGGAAGTTGTGAAGGGTGGAAATTTTGGAGGTGTTGATTCTAGTAGCCGGGCCATGCTGAAAATATTGAAGGGACCTTCATTCATTCTTCTATTGGCGTTGTTTTTTTTTCGTAGAACTTGTCCTAGTTTTCTTATCAACTTTCGAGTACCTACCTACATTACTTCCACCAGCCTAATTACGTAACACACTTTCAATCACAATCTGAATAATTTTGAAGGATATACCTAATCCATTGCTTCATAAGTTTGATAAATTTGTTTGCTCAACAACGTAAATAACGCAATGAATGTTGTAGAACTGTCAAAATAAGAGCCATTGCTGCTGTTACTGTATTACACAACTACACCGTAGGTTATCGGCAAACTTACATGATCATCGGCCGCATGCTTGCTTATCACCACGTGAGATAATTATAGTCAAACACAAGCTCTATGAACTATTCAAACTAGTGTAGGTCGGAAAAAAAATCTAGAGTTACCTACCTAGAAATAATTTCAACTAAAAACCATAATAATCTGTCTACCTATTCCCAAATATTTTGGGGATTTGGGGCAGCTTCCAGTCTAACCAGATGCAGCTGAATTTTACTTACATCGAGCGACTGCCCATCTGACCTCCACAAGCCAGTTACTGGGTAACACGATAGATACTTAACCCTTTTTGTCTAACTGAACAGACAGATGTGCTGCTGGGGAGTTTGTTGCGCTACTTTTTCTTCCCAGCAAAAGCACTAGGAAGTGGTGAAGGGCGGGCGTGCCAGGGGACTGTCTTATGTAATTTTGACGTTCGAAAAGTGCTGATTCTCAGCCTAGTTTGAATAAATGACTTTTGAATATTGAATTTTGAAAATTCGAATTTTGAATACCCTTTGGTAATACTGGTTGTCAAACTTTCGGCCTTCTGACTACCTGTAACGACTGTCAAATATCTATGAATGACAGCCTTTAACTTGACATTGGCTAAATGCACAAATCGTGCGAAGCCACAAAAAAAAAAAAAAAAAGAATGACAGCCGGGACCAACAGCTCATCGTGCTTTCCGAGGCACGGAGGATTCTCAGGCCCGTATTACAGAACTTCACTCAAGACTCAAGCATTATTTAAAACTAGTTCCAACCAATCAAAAGACTTTAAACGAGTTTTAAGTAATGCTTGCGTTTTGAGTGAGGTTATGTAATACGGGTCTTAGATGCATATATATGCCAGTGACCTTGAGTGGTTAGATGTATGTATACTCATGCTAAATTACAGCTTTCTAGTACCTACTAAGAGACCACTGAACGAATCCGCGGACAGACGGACAGACAGACAGACGGATATAGAAACTATAAGGGTTCCTTGTTGACTACGGAACCCTAAAAAAGAAGCAACGACATTTTTTTTTTTTTTTTTGTCTAGGGCATCTCGTAGCTCACCTCTGAGGTGATGACTACTTAACCGGTCAATCCTGCGGCTGCCTTAAGCTACTAACTTAAAGCCTCCAGCCAGGGGCAAAACTATTCTAAATTAAAACTAGGCGAACGCTCGCTAAGGGCACCCCCTGTGGGGTACGGACCTCGGCTTAGGGCGTCGCTGGGGAGAGGACAGCAAGTTGGGACAGGCTGGATCAAAGATGATTCATTATTATTAATCGGGGAATTTAAGACTACATTTCTCAGCAAAACGCGGGCTGGCGCTTCTGCGAGCAAGGGTCGGTGGGGAGTATTATTTACTCGGGCGGGTCGCGATCGCGGAGGACCTCGGCGGCGAGGTCGGAATGCGGGTCGGTGTCTGTGTTTCTTGTGCACTGTACTTGTGGCCCTATTGCTCTCCTGGAGGAGGGTTATGGGGTCGTCTGGGTCGGTAAGGATTTGCCTTGGGCGGCGGGTCTGACTGATTCTACTCGTGACATAATTGGCGGCCTCGACAACCAGAGGGTTGCGATGTTTGGCGGCGGACTCAAAGAAACGCTTGGAATTGCGTTTGAGAAATTGGTGGATTGTGGGGATCTTTAGGTCGAGATGGAGGATCTCGTTCCTAACGTACCAGGGGGAAGCAACGACAGATAAAATTATGTGTTAAATACAAATGTTAGTGCTCACATGCTCACAAACATTATAAAAGTAGACGATTTTCCTCAAATTTTACAATAATAAGTCAGTGTGTGAGGAAGTAATCACAGAATGTAAAATCAATGTCATATTATATTGTATTAGAAAAAAAAAAAAACAATTAAATTAGAAACCTGTTTTATTTTGTCTAAATTCTAGATTTATCCTATAAATAGGTAGAGCAGGACCATCATGTTTCCAAGCATTCTTATCTTGGATATAAAATCATTTCTAATACGCTTGTTTACAAAGTATGAGTTTTAAATTATCTTTAATTTAATTGCAATATATCACAAGGTACCTATTTTGTTGTAACATTTAACATAGTACCACATAAGAGATAAAAATATGTACCTACCTACTTTAGATAATCTGAAAAATGGTTGATCTATTTTATTTTTATTTCTAGGGTTATGTCTATCACTTACTTGTATAACTGGCTGTCTCCCAGCCAATCTTTGAGGCGTGTTTGACAGCCTGTTAGCTAATTTCCGTGCTGATTCGTGCTTCGGGATGTCAGTTTGGAAATAGTCAACTGATAAATTAATTATATTTTTATTTAAGAAAGAATCACAAATAGCCCTGGTTAATATTTTCACATAAGTATTTTTTTTCTTCTAAATATGATGTGTACAGCTTGGCAAAAAAGAGTGGAAAAAATGAGGGCGCCACTATCGCACTTAGGTGACTGAATGGGAGTAAAATAATCTAAACAAATTGTTAAAAACGCTGCTTGTGGGTGACTCAAAACCTACTCGCACTTGTCAGCAAAGTAGTGTGCCATGAGGTCTGCATTACTGTTACGTAGCGTCGTCTCAACCTGTACCTAATTTTGACAGGTTATAATAACGTCAAACGTGGTCCTATAGCATCTAAAAATAAAAGCCAGTCAAGATGTCTGTCATCTGTCTGGGAAATAAGAATAATTTAATTTTAGGAATCTCGAAAAACGCAAAAAGTTGAATACAAAATTACATAGTGAATTAGTGAGTAGCGACCTCAGTTTTCCAAATTTTTATGTCACCGACATGTAGGTTTTCCCTATAGCAGTTTTTGGTTAGGCATTAACAACAAAATAATAATTCCACCTATTTTTTTATTCCTAATGTTATTTAGTGCCTAGATAGAATAGAACCGGACCCAGGACGTAAACTGCGGCCATTTCTTCTCGACTTTGGCGCGAATCGGCAAACCACAAGCCAACGGCTAACGTTACGGTAAAAAGCTCCAATCCGTACCAACATTAAAACATTGGCATTACAGCATTAACGTCTTCGATTCAAAAATCTTCGGCAAGAAAAGTGACAGATTTAAAAAAAAACAATTGACACAAGTATTAAGGCGGAAATAAAAACACAGCTGACGATTTGAATTTAGAATGTAGGTATTTTTAATTTGCAAATCAATATTTGATGGAACTTGAAGCTTGAGAAGTAACACTGCCTCATTTTTTTGTCGCCACTTCAAAAGCACCACTTCGACCATATGATTGCTGAAGAATTTAAGGGTATCTGGCGAGACAAAGTTATGTTTGCCGTTGAAAAGTTGATAACTTATACAAATTCTATCGCATCCCATATTTTCCAATTGCAAATAAAACTTGGCGCGATTTTAAGTAAGGTTATGAAACAAATGACAGTAAAGTTTGGACTTAATAACTTCCAGTAGTAAGCTTAATTTTGTTTGTGATTCCAGAATGCGATCATATGATTGTTACTTTGAATTTTATCAATGTGTTAGTGTGAGATACTGGATTCCCATTAAGAGCTACATGATTTTGAAACTTAAATACATTATGTTAAGGTCTACTTTCGTTTACAAGTGTTTTTTTTATATATATATATATAAAACAGCATTCGTTTCCCATATGATTTTTGTACGGCATTCCATTCAAGGCTGAGGCTGAAGTGAAGTATGCTTTACAGCCATGAATTTAAGGTTGATATTGATATAAAATAAGTTAATATCCCCGATCTAGTTAGGACGTATGTACTCAGACGGGTTGGTCGTTCCAGTTGCCAACTTCGAAAAATCTGAAACATACCAATTTCATTTTAGTTTAAAAAATAACAGCTGATTTTAGGTTATGGCCGAGAACTAATTTTTTTTTATCTTGATCTGATATTTATATCTAACGTATTATTTAAAAATAGCCTATCTGTGTTATGAATGAACAGAGAGACGTTAAAAAAAATACAACATGAAGATCGTGATGATCTTCATTTTTTAAAGTTTATATTGGTAGTAATTCATATAACCTTTTGTAGCAATAAGTACTTACTAGCATTTAAACGTTTTGGTAGATAATACAGGCTCTTAAATGGCCTAATGTCTTCTTTTCAAAAAGTTAAAACAATTCAATATTAGACTATGAAAAACTTTTTATTTTTGTTTCAATTTACCACAAATTTGTGAAAAGATAATGGTAGATAGATAGAGATCATTAAATTCGCAGCTTTGGAGTTTTATGCAATGCTATGTCAAAATATACTCATACAATTTCATCATTAATCTGTCGCGCGCGCAATTAGCAGACACAATAGAATTTTATTGTTATCTGTCTCCAATATGAGACACCAGTATTATAAAGGTTAATTAATAATTATGTACTTATACATTTACTCGAAATCGTAACTTTATCCACTCATTCAAGGCATTTTCGGTATAAATTGTAAGAATAATAAATTAATAAATAATAAGTTCACTGTATGTACTTTGATGTAAACAAAATTTATTAAATAGTAACAAGACACGAAAAAAGAATAAGAAATATCAAAAAGAAAATAGACTGCAGCCGGTGGTTTCTTTTGAATTTCTAAATACCTTTGTGGTAAATTATAACAGAATAGTAGTGTTCTTCAAGTAATTATGTGTAATCGCTTGCGTCGCCGCCGCCGCATGGTACTTATTAACTACTTGATGGATTTTGATGCGGATTTCACCACCAATTAAACCATTTCACGAGAAAGGAAACGATGAAAGCGGGACAGGATTGCAAGTAAATAATAAATTCCCAACATTTCATAACTAAAACGAAAGCCCCAAACTCCACATTAAAAACTTACCATAAAAGTAGAAATCCTGAAACCCTACCACAAAAAACATAGAGGGTGGTATCACCAACGGCCGTTTCGCGCGCCCGCGGGAACTCTTCCATTATGCCGCTCAGTCATCGCCAGTCAGCGCTTGGCGCTTGTAGTGAGTGAGTGTCTGTGCTGTTAAAATGTGGGGAGAGAACAGTAAACATTGTGAGGTGAACTGCCAGTGCTCTGGGTAAGTTTTCATTGATTTTACCTAAACTGTTGATAGAGCTTGATTGTGATCTAATTCTCGCTTGGTTAGCAAGAAAAACATTCATATTTCAAGACATAATCATCTGTTTACTTCTCCGTCGGGTAATTTGTTCAGTGAAATAACAACAGTATCTATGCTGCTATAGTGTTTAGCTAACCTAACCTAACCAAGGTCTTTTGTTTTTGTCAGTAACTGGCCATATAGACTTAAAGCGGGCTAGAAAAACAAAAAAAAAAACTGCAGTGGCGGCTTAGTGATGGGGGCGGTCCGCCTCACCACGGTCACCACAGTCACTGCCAAGGGGTGACAACAACTTAGAATGTCTTGGTAGAACTAGACTATCGTTACAGGGCAATAAATGACTGTATTCTCATAACATTTAGTGTTGTTCAGCCTGTAAAACTGCATAAAGTCTGATAAAACTCTGTGATGAATTTTCTGCAGAGTAAATAATTTTGGAGATCTTAAGACTGAGGCGCCACCTTCAGCATTTCTTTCCAAGAAATGGTCCAATGGACTACCTCGGAGCTTCTGAAATTCATTGTAAACTATTTGCGAGTCGCTCCACTTACCAATCTTTTCATGTCTTCCATTGAAAAGGGCAGGAAAGTAAATTTTGTTAATGTGATCGAATATTTTACCAAAATAAAGTCAGTAAGGCACGTTTAGTTTTTGTTGCCCCGGGTGCCAACCCATGCTACGCCCTGCCACTGTTTATAAGGCTTTCATAGATCATCATAGCCTATGATAACGGCCGATACGATACACCGGAAAAACGGTAACAAATTAGCATTAGAGGTTAACTTGACATAACTACTTTTTTTTTTTTTTTGGAACAGGCTACGGTCAGAGACCATGCTGCCTAGTCATCCGTGTGTAATAATACCCAGTAATTTGACTATAAGTACCTACGGTAAAACCTGTTTGTTGTTATTTCTCTAATTACGACGTTGAGGATATTACCGTGTGATTTTGTAAGTTTAAAAAATTACTGAGATAAGATCTAAGGTCTCTAGGGCTTACGTCATGTCGTTTTATAAACGCGCCTTCGACGGCGCGTTTCTGCTTTGGACAAACACCAGCGCGTAATAAAGGGTTAGTAGTCGATTCGCACGAAAATTATTCGCACTATCGTGCGAATCGTCCCCTTTCAATAAAAATATTTTTTTAGTAGGCGATTCGCACGGAAGTATTTAAATTGCGTGCGAATCGACCCCTTCAAGAATTAGTAGTATGCGATTCGCACACTTAACAAAATGTGCGAATAATAAATCTAAGTACAGTCATGTACAATATTCTAGAATATTAATATTAAAATTCAATAATTCTCTATTCGCATCGCAGTCAGGCACAAAATACTAGTTAAGAGGTAAGATGAAAAGTTTTGTCAGTATTTAATATGAAAACTTATAATATGAACACTTGAAGGCTCTTGAAGGTTCTGCAAAAAGATTCTCAACATTATTTAACAATGTTTCATAGAAACCATTACATCTCAGTAAAGTCATGTGAACGAATAAGACTGCAGAAAAGAATTGAAGACATTGTTAATCAATTCCTTCATGGTCACATAGATCTCCAACTTTGTATAGAAAAATTAAGCCATTAGGTCATGACTAAAAAAAAGACTGAAACTGATTATTCTTTATAAGAACTTTAAAAAAAAACAGTTTTAAAATGCTACATAAATAAATAATAATGTTACATTTTTAAGAACTTTGTACCTATTAATACTACAGATTACTCTGTTTAACAAACTGTGATTTTGTGATTGTTTTAACTTCCAGTGATGCCAATGCTCCTATCATCGTAAAATTTTTGTGTTAAGAAATATTTATAATATTGTTGATTAGTTAAGTGTTACATTTTTAAGAACTTTGTACCTATTAATACAACAGATGACTCTGTTTAACTGTGATTTTGTGATTGTTTTAACTTTCAGTGATGCTAATGTTCCTATCATCGTAAAATTTTTGTGTTAAGAAATATTTATAATATTGTTGATTAGTTAAGTGTTACATTTTTAAGAACTTTGTACCTATTAATACAACAGATGACTCTGTTTAACTGTGATTTTGTGATTGTTTTAACTTTCAGTGATGATAATGCTCCTATCATCGTAAAATTTTTGTGTTAAGAAATATTTATATTATTATTGATTAGTTGATTGTTATTTTTTACCTATTAGAGCAAAATATTGTTGTTATAGTAACTGTGATTTTGTGACTGTTATTTTATTACATTTACTATAATACTCCAAAATTGTACTAGTTAATACTTAATAGAGAAAAAATATTTTGTTTTTGTTTATTTAATTGCCACATTTAAAACCATACCTTAGCTAATTAAAACGATTTTTATATTGTTATTACGAATATTTAAAAAGATTTATATATTTATAGTTTCGTTATATTTTTCGTTGTTTTTAAAATTAGCTTTTAGACCATTATAACGTTAATTATTTAATTTTGACTTACCTTTTCTAAACAACATTATTTTTAACAAGACTCAGGGGTTCATAAAAAGTTGATTTCGGTAAAAACTCTAATAAGTAGTAATTTGTGATGATTTAAGGTAAATGCAAGTGTACGGAAAAAGAGTACTTACTTGTAAAAATGCAAAACCAAATATTTGATTATAAATCGTACCTACTAACTGTGATTTTATTTGTAATCTTGGTTATAATTATGGTTTTAAGTTATTTAAACTGTGAATGATGTAAAATCACTTTCTGATAGATACAAAGTAAAATATAAAAACTTGATTTCCTTAAAAATCGTTTTATTTGTGTCCTGTATTAAAAGAAAGCATTTTGTACGTGATAGTACTTTTTTCTTGAAACTTTTCGATAAAGTATAGGTGTGTGCGAATCGCATACTACTAATTCTTGAAGGGGTCGATTCGCACGCAATTTAAATACTTCCGTGCGAATCGCCTACTAAAAAAATATTTTTATTGAAAGGGGACGATTCGCACGATAGTGCGAATAATTTTCGTGCGAATCGACTACTAACCCGTAATAAACGCCGTTTCAGTGTGTCCGTCGGTTCTGAATGTTCTGATTCATCAGCCGAAAGATGTCCACGGCTGGACATTGGCCTCACCCAAGCATCACCACATCTATCGGTTCGATTGCTTCCAAAGAATTGTTGTTTTTATGAAATACCTCGTAATTTTCGCCATCTTGCGAATTCTTTAATTTGCGATATTATCTGTGGTAGGTACTTATCTATGGTATAATGATCTCTGAACGCACGTCAACAATACAGGTTGACCAACTTTACGACAATAAACAGCGTCATGGGTACAGTGGTTGAAAGATCGGCCGCCAATCGTAAGTTTCTGAGTTCGAATCCTAACTCAAGCTACCTATACCTACGAGGATAGCTCAAGCCGTAGCTAAAATATGGCCAGTCAGCTAGGTAGGACGGGTCTGATTACTCAGAGACACCTGACGTGCTAAATAAAGCATTGTCATTGATAATTATATTTAAACTTAGAGATCTACCTATTCCAGTCTCTTTCAAGATATTCCAGCTTGTTTAACAGAAGTCATAAAGTCTTAAACAATAAAAAAAGATTTAACACTATTGCCATCTCTTTTATTTACGAAGATAATGACAGTGACAGCTTATAGGCTTAAAGTCTATGGCTCCAGTGTCTACTTATTGGCTAATAATGGGCCACGTTTCACGTATCGCAATAAAGCACAGGCGTCAACGTTAACAGCCCATTTTTCAATTTACATAGTGGCTGTATTTACAATCTTAAGCTTATCAAACTTAACATGCCTTCCTACTTAGCTAGCTACACATGTTCGACATAATAATAATATGCAAAAAAACTTGAAATAATGACATCACCTTTTTGGCAGTAGCCTTGAAGCATAGACTAGGTGAACGACCTCTTTTGAAGCCACGACTCTATGGTTGTAGGATGGCGCGAAAGTGGTCAGTGAAAGGGAAATTGTAAGTATTTTCTTTTGGAATTGTAACAGCGTTTAATAATTTTTTGAATGAAATCGGTACGATGAAAAAAAATAATTATGTTTTCCAAGCTGTTTTTCCGAGAAAATTTCTTAGTTATGTAAGGTTTTACGTCATAATCATATGTTTTTGTAAGTAATTACTTAATTAGATCATTGAACACTAAAAGTCCTTTAAATAACCTATAAAAATAAGCTTACCGGTTATAAATCAAGTTTTCTTACTCACTTGTCATTCAAGATGCTTATAACTTCGTTAATCATGCATGACGTAGTTTCCGATTACCTAGCACTGAGGTAGCTCATATAATCTTAGGATTTACATTTGAAATTCCCGTTGTAACCGTCAGCTGTTGACAGCAGTAACTTACATAGAAATAATTTTAAGTATGTAACAAAGGTTTAGATTCTGATTTGCATTGACAATTCTAGAAGAATTGGAGACCAACTCGATTATTTTTTTCTGTCTAAAAGTTTTTTACCTTTGCCTAAGAAAAAAACCTTCCAAGCTTAAATTGTCGTTTAATTACCGACCAACTAAACCGAATATCTTATTTTCTATCATAAAAAAAAAACATTAATTACAAAAACATTTTTCATCTGCAAATAGGATGTTAGCACCGATAACTTATGTTAGTATAGCCAACTCGCTCTCTTATTGAGTTTGGCGTGTAAGAATGGGATGGAGATATCAGGATTGGCGGGAAACGTGATGAATGTCAACGATCGTTCGCCTGTTCGCCATTCAATTGAATCACATTGGCTGCTGCATATCTTTGAGCCGTTTCCTGTGCTCTATTTATGCAGAATGTTTATAAACCAACTGATTTATTACGCTCCAGTGAACTAGTGATCTATCCCAGGCAAGAAAACTGGCTAGCGATTACTGTCCGCGGAAATCGTAAAAGAATGTAGGTAGTTACATCAATATACAACCGGAAAGGGGTAATGTTCACTCTTGATTTATCTTGAGTTCAAATTTGGGTTGGAGTGTAGCTTTAGGGGCGCTATGGCGCGAGGATAGATTTTTTTTCTAAAAAAGAACTTCTTTTTCGGAAATTTCTCAATTTTATTGCAGTACTTACCGCGTTGACCTTGACCATAAAAACCATTTAAGTTCTGAGAAACATGGCCCTATGACGCACCGTTTCCGAGTTAAGAGCTTTCAAATTTTTTCATTTTATTACAAAACGCTGTTTCCAAAATGGTCGCTCGGATGAAAATCTTTTCTGGAAAGAAATTGTTGCTCTAGTCATAAACCATGTGATGATGCAAAAATACCGCGAAATGGTGAAAAAAAAAAATATTGAAAAAAGTGTCGGTCGATCTTTCAGCTGATTATCCTTAGGGCAATTCAATTTTTTTTTTCTGATAATTTCTCAATTTTGACCTTGACCATGTCCCAATTTTTTTTAAATTCAAGATATTATGTTTTCGTGAAAATTGCGTAAAAAATCACGTTTTATCTTTTTGGCATAAGTAAGTAGGTACCTAGTTACATAAATTTAATTACCTAAATGCATAATTGCAAAACAAGATGGCCACCCGGAATTTATGAATGAAGCGGCATTAATTAACAAGTAGGAGTACACTGTGATAAGTAGGTAGGTCATTTTGATAAAAATGTAAGTAGGTGCCTATAAATCGTGTTGATCTGTGTTTCGGAGTTATCTAGAGCCGTGGTTCCCAAACTATTGGGTCGCTCGCGTGCGAATATTGGGTGGGCCTTGAAAAAATAATAAAACTAAATTGGGACCTACTTACCGAAATAAACTGGACGCAGCAAACTCATGGCGATTAAAAGTAACTAAAATTTGAGTTGATGCTAAAGCTATAAATGAAAAAAAACGAAATAAATACATCCTTCTTTTGGAAATAGCACTCATTGTATTTAATTAAGTAATAAAATTTTCGATTGTAACTGTAACTAAATGTTTTTTTTTTTCATTCATATTTAATGCCTCTTTTTTTCTCCATGACAGCCAAGTGAGTACCGAATTTGAAAGTTTTTTTGTTAGATGGGTCGCGGCCCAGTCAACTTTAGGAACCACTGATCTAGAGCATAAAAAACATAAGTAATTTTAAAAACTGACTGTCTCGTTGGTCTGGTGGTCGCAAGTGCTACTGCTGAGCATGAGGTCCTGGGGTCGGTCAGTATTACTGGGTTTTTCCATCTGGAATTTCTCAGTAGCAGCTAGCAGCCCGGAGTCTAGATTTGTGCCCGCTTGATGGCAATAGGCTCACCCCCTATTAGGTACATGGAACTTAAATATAACTGGCGAAATGTGTGTGCACCATAGGTAGGTACTCCTCTGACTAAACTGTGTGTGTAAATGGTGTTAATTTGATGATTATTCTTGGAGATTTTAGCAGCCAGTTGCTTTAACCTATTAGATTATAAAACCAAAACAATCATAATTTCACTCGCCTACCCTTCATCCCTCCCAACACATAAAAATTCAAAACAAAACAAAAAAAAAAAACATAAACAAAAACATAGCATCATAGACAAAGATATTTTTACTGCTGCGGTTGTCTATGGCCAGACAACAATGTGCCCGTATCCCACCTCTTAATCTAAAAAAAAAGTATAATTTAAGTGCCCGTACCACACATAACAGGCTTCGTAGACGATTTTTGGAAACCGGTTTTTATAGAAGAGATAGTCCACATTGAATTTCTAATTCGAAACTAGTTTTGGGCTTTTGGGACTGGAATATCAACATTCTATGTTTCGGTGCATCGGGAGTTTTGAATAAGATTCGTTACACAACCTGCTTCGTTAGGTACCTACTTTTTGATTTCTTTTTATGGGGTCAATTACCTAGCTAAGGACAGGTCTAAATAACAGAATACCTACGAAATAAAATAGGAAAAGGTAGGAATTACTGTGTACCTACTTTTTTTTTGTTTATGGGACAATAAACAGCTACAATATTTTTAATTTTTTTATTATTATATTATTAATGTTTTTTCCTCAACTCTCGCTATTGCACCTACCACTGTTTGTCTCTGCATCACCCAAAGGTTGTCTGGTAGAAAATGCTTGTGGCATTAAGTCCGTTCTCTGTACATTTTTGTGCTTGAAGTATAAATAAATAGGCTCTTATGGAGTATTAACAATATTTGTATATTTTACTTCTACTACTTACACAATTTTTAAATTAAATTACAGAATTATAACGACAAAATATTACGCCTTGTTCTCCCGAAGTACCCAATAGTACACCCACATTTTGCCAGTTATGTGTAAGGACGGAATCGTCTTCAAATAATGGTGCTGATAAATGGCCACTGCTTTAGATAGAAAATTTTCCCCGAATTCTGAGCTCTGAGATAACACTGATTTCAGACTATCTTCAAATCGACCTTACTCTCTACAAACGGTAAAAAGCGTTCACTTTCTATCAGAAACTTTTAATTTCGAAGCATCTCAACCGCTACATCCGCTGAGTGGCTTCCTCCTATTGTTACGCTTCCATTTTCGGTGCAGCGTATAAAAAACAATCCTTTTTGGGACGTTTTAGTTGTATGTATACTAGCATACTGACCCAGTGAGTGTTGGAGCCGAAAATAGACGGAGAAGGGGAGAAAATTCGTCCAAAATGGACTCTAGATTTCGACGCGAATGTTGGGAGATAAAATAACATGCTGCGATCACCAGTCTGTTTGACAATCATGGTGATTATGACATTATTTTGCAGGCTTGTCAATGAGAGACTTATTTCACGTAGAGCATATTAGAACTCGACCTCAGTACCCTAATTACGTAACGATCAATCGGAATTTGAATCGTTTTGAAACAAATTGCTAAAATCTGCTCAACAACGTAAATAACGCAATGAATGTTGTTGAACTTGTCGGCACGGTTGGCGCAGTGGTTAAGCGATTGACTGCTGCGCTGCGTGTCGCGGGTTCGATTCCCGCACGGAAAAAATATTTGTATGGCCTACATGTAGTTGTTCCGGGTCTGGCTTTTTGTGTATGTGAATTTAAATGTTTGTAAACGCACCCACGATACAGGAGAAATTCCTAGTGTGGGGCAAAGTTTAAAAAAAAAAAACTGTCAAAATGAAACAAATTTGTCGTAATCGTTTACGAAAATGTGTTGCGTAATTAGATAGCTGTTCTATCTTAGAGCATTTTACCTCGTCTATGATGTCACTCTAGTGTGAGAGATGGACTTGGCGAAACTAATACTAGTTTGCTTGTTTTACTACGGAACCCCAAAAAACGAGAAAGTAGTACCTATATATAAAAAAACTAAGAAAAAAAAAAATACCGTCCTTTTAAAATGTTCTCACACGTAAAGCAAAACATTAGCTATTTCTTCTAAGACAGCAAAATAACTACTACAGAAATAGAACCTGTAATAATACCATCTAAATTGCCGACCACCGTGCCGGAATAGCGTGAAGATGGATCGTGACTACAAATACGTGCGTAACAACTATTATTCTGGGGAAGATAACTTACCTTACATAAAGTTAACTTCATACGTATATTCTGCTGGACGTGTCCACGGATTTTAAGTGAACGTTTTTTTGTGTGAACGGAATTTTAAGGGATGTTGCGGGGTTATCTTGGGGATGTCGTGTCCTAAGAAGCGAGCGATGGATAGACTGTGTGAACGATGATATGGCTAGAAAGGGAGTGAACTCTGAGATGACGTCTGATAGAAATGTACCGAAGAAGACATGTTACGCTGGCCACTAATACATTGGGATAATGATGGAGATCGATTGAAATTCCGGGTATGGGTGTGCGTGGGAGTTCAAGTATATTTTAAGTACCTATGTGAGCTAGGGAAAAAAAAACTACTAGGTAACGAATATGTGAAGCCCTTGTGCATTTCTTGGTAAAGATATTCAGTTCCACATTTCGTAGAGAACAATTTTCTCTCTCTCGATAATGTTGGTGGTATGGGTATCAAGGCTAAGGCTTACTGTTCAGAGATCGCCGCACATAGGGGTATTCTATTAATCTAGCCGGCCAAAAATATTAGTGCGGGTTTTTTGGTTTAAAATAACGGAAATAAAACAAGCGAAATATATACGGACAATAACTTTTATAACTTCATAAAAAAAAGCAACAAGACAAATACAAAAAAAAACTGAAAATAGGCCATATATTTACATTTTATTCTTACGTACACTTATCTACATTACACTATATATTTACATAATCTTACATACACTTATCTACATTACACTATATATTTACATATTCATACATTACTTAATTAATTTACCAATAACAATACATACTTTTTCAAATCAATTCACCTCCTCGTTCTCACTTTCTGATTCTGTTGGGTTTGGTGTAGCAGACAGAAGCATGTTTAATGTTTCAGGCAGAAACGAAGAAATCTTCTTTTTTTTTATTGCCCTTGAGGCACTAAGAAATGGATCTGAGCTTAAAAGAAGCCTGTTTAAAATATCTCTATTACAGGATTCTCTAGAGAATTTCCTTGAGTAATCCTGTCTGTACGTCCTAAAATGTTTGTTGCGTGCCTCTGCTGCTTCCTCAGACAGTTGTCCTATAGGTAACAATGCATTTTTTATTATATCTGATCCGTGTACAAGTATTTTGTGCAGTGTGGGTGTCATTGGGTGCCATGGGTAGAGTTTTATGTATAAACAAGCAGTTTCTTCCGCATATTTTTCATACTTTTCTACATCTATAGTATATCCACTCGAAATCGTTTCTAAAATAACTTTTAATCTATATATTAACTCATAATCTATCCCTGTAATGTCTGAAGCTAGTTTCGGATCTTCAAAGAATCTCCTGCTGGTGTTCCCATCATTCGTATTTCCGAAGTTTGTTTTCGGCATATCTACTAATAAGCCAGTTTCATTGCGAAACCTGGTCTGTATCTCAATTTTCCTATTCTTTTCCATTTCTTTTTCCTCGTCTGTTTTTCTCTCCCGATACTTCTTCACGGGCAATTTGTACGCTAAATGCAGAATGCTTTCGAAAAATCTTATTCTCGCATGTAAAATAGACAATCCGAATTCAGTAGCATCTTTTGAGAGTTTCCTTTTATCCTCCAAATTATTAAACTCTTTAGAAGTTTTTCCACAAATATAGCAGCGACTCGTGGATGTTGTTCCAGTAGCTGCATTGCAAACTTTTCCGTCAACCATTGTCATTACAAATTGAGAATGAATCAAAAACTTTTTTCCGTCAATATCCACCTCAGTCGCAACCAAATTATCAACAGAATTATTGACATAACTGATCTCTTCATTGGTTATATCAGTTGTCTCTTTGACGAAGCGAAATCGTATTAGACGACAAAATCGGGGAGATGAAGGGGTTGGATTTTCCCATAACACCTTTTCGTTGTCCTTGCCGTAAACTAGTCGCACAGGTACAAAGCAGCTTTGAAAAATATTTGCATCAGAGTCAGCCTCATTTTCAAGCTTTTGTTTATATTGTGCTTGCTGGGATCCATCGCAGCCCCATTTACATATCAACTTCAAAGTTTTCCGCTCTTGCTCTTTTATTGTTGATAAGACCTCTTCTAAGAATACCGATAAGCGCCTAATGGTAATATCAATTAATGGTTGCAGTTGGATTTCGGCGCAGGTACTCGTTACCGTGCACGTTTCTGGAGGAGGATAACACTCTTTTTTTGCTTCTTGAATTAAGCTATAACATGGAAAGAACTTTTTGTTCGTGTTTCTTATAATTTCATACTGTCCTCTTGTTAAGTCTGCATCTATAAACATTTGTAATGCTTCCATGGGCGTTAGACGCGATGGTTTTTCACATTTAGACGAATCATAAGCTTTTTTGTATTTCGTTGCACGGGTCGGAGAGCTCATAATATCTTTGAGCACGTGGGAAGCATCACGTTTTCCCGATTTACTTAATTCAACTTGAGCTGCGTGAAGTATTACACCATCTTCTACATTAGATCGGATCCCTTCCGTTTTTCGTCTTTTGGTCCTTTCGCTAGATTCCCCAAACGATTTACAAGGGCGACCTGGACGATTTGCCGTTGTGACTGGAATTTCGAATGTACCTTCCAGCCAAAGTTGGTTGTTTTTCAAAAAAACCTCTTCTTTTTTGTGAGATTTAATCCACCTTTGCTTCATTTCCGATTTAAAATGTGCAAAATGGTTTTTCAGTATTTTTAATTGATCTTCAGTAAGATCGTCACTAGTGAAAAGGTGGTCTCTCAAAAAACATAGTTTTTCTTCCAAATTGCGTAAATTTTCATTTTTCATAATATCAAAGAGAGATTTACGAGTCACTATTCTCACTCCGGAAGTACCCACTATATCTGGAACAAGTAAATGTTGTTTTAGACATAAATACTTTTTTTCACAAATTTAGCTTATTTTTACCGTGAAATTCAATGTTCTACGTTTTTGCGCATCCGCGCTATTCCGCGGCTAATTTATTTAGTATTCGTTACTTAAGGGTCTATATTTTTAATATAAATTACAAAAGTTGCCGGATCTATCCGGATACTAAAACAAATAGCTTCCTAAACATAAATTTCTTAAAAAAATATCCTTATTTCAGACGTTATTTCTCGACCACTAAAAGTATATTAAAATAAAACAAATTTTAACAAATATATCACATTTGGATTGTCACATACCTGTAGTTTCGGAATCCATTGCTATTTTGCACCAGGTAAACACAGAAAACTTCAGTTTAACACACAAAGTTAACGTTTTTGTAAATAGCCGATAAGAGACACGTACACAAGGTTCAATGATCAACTTTCGACTGAATTTACCTGATAACGCGCAACGGAAGAAGGGTGGGGGTGGTGGTCTATTGTTTGTTGGAATGTCCCCTGCCTCAGGTAGTCAATGTAATTAGCATTCCTTAAACTTTGTTATTTTGACTTTTGGCCGCCTAGATAATTAAAATACCCCTATGTGCGCCGGATGTCTTCAAGTACCGTCTGTGGATGTTTTCTTAATAATAGGTCCCGGTTGAGCGATAATCATTCATGAGCGAAGGACACTCTTGACAAGCGCTTCCTGGCCTCCTGACATCGACCTTGGTAATAAGCCCGGAAGCTCTAGGATAAGGATTGAATAAATTATTGTCTAAAATACCTACTATATTATATAATGTACTTTGTAATTTCGCTTTTTTTACTTCGCCTCTGGAGTCACGAGGTTTTCAATTTCCAGTGACCTTGAGTGGTTAGTTTGCGTGTTCTGTGCTGAGCTCACGCAACGCGTCGTACGTCCGATCCGTCCGTCGTACGATCCAGGAGCGCTGTCCCAAATTAGACGCATTATTAATTTATTATTCATAAAACAAAAGGCATTTTAATAAAAACGCGTATACTAAAATATCAATAATTAAATTATCTTTAAAATGGTGAAGGTTTCAGAAAAATACGCTTGATAGATTTTGCGTGATTCTCGGTTTTTGTATCCGCGTTAGACATAACTTTACAAATTAATTTCACTACAGAAACTAAAATAGTTATAACATTTAGCCAGTTTGGTAACTTTCGAGCTGACTATTGAAGTGTCTAGGGTAAGTACACGGGACGTACGTCCGCCAATGCACACCCAAGTAGGTATAAAAATGTTGCAGTATTACAAAGTTTATTGTACGGAGAGATTTTACAATGGTTTCTTGTTTCTTCCATTCGGGTTTAAGGAGGAGACCACAAGACCACAGATAACACTTTTTTCACTTGTCATAAACGTCACTATGACATTTTCAACGCACAAAAATGTTGCCAACAAATAATTATAAGAGCGCAGAATGTTGCCACATTTGAAGGCTGTCTGTAAAGCCTGAACAATAGTATACCTACCAAGCCTCGAAAAATTCTCTGTAGTTTTCATTTCAATAGTCCAATAAGTTTTAACTAAAGTAAAATAAACATAGCCTTCTTCATACACGACGACGCTGGCAATGCTAGCATCTTATCGTAACTAAGATCTTTAACGGATAACCTCAAGTTTGTTTTAACGTTTCTAGGAGCAGTACTTGTTCTTTTGTTTATGTTGAACCAAGATAAAGGGGGATGTTAAGTGAGACATACCAGAAACCTGGAAGTTAACTCGTGTGTGCCTCTACGAAGAAAGAATAGTGCGACTTGAAGAAACGAGGACACAAAACGAAAGCATTGAAATAGATTTAAAAATTAGACCTTATTATAAAAATAAGTAGGTATAATTATATCGAATTGAGATTTATATCAGCATCATTATAGAATACTGGCCTATAGGAATAAACAAAAACAATAATAGATGCGGGAAAAGCCACGTTCAAACTCTAGTTTCTATCTATACATAATACGTATACAGACAAACCGAAGAGCCATTACACGTAGGCCGCACCACTTTTTATACCATTGCCTTCCAAGGATATCTTCAAATAAAAAAAAAAGATACTCTATGGCTTTGAAAAAAAAAAGTGACCAGTAATGGTATCCTTCGAACGTTCGGGAAATTACTCTAGTCTATGTCTTATTTTAAAAAGAAATAAATGAGAAAGAGTAATGTTTTTTCCGCTGTGGTTTATTTAATATTGATTTGCTGAAATTATTGGTAGATGATTTGAAAAAGGAATGCTGTAGATTATTTTCTATCTAAGATCTCAGGAAAATTATGTTGGCAGTTGTTTCTATTTGTATTTTTTATAGATCTATTGCAGCGCCTCTCTCGGCTTCAATCGGAACTAAAATGGATTTCTTGTCAGTTTAGTGTACTGTATGACGAATTTGAATTTGACGATGGAACCCAAAGTTATGTCGTGTAATCAACTCTAAAATTCTAACTCGCTCCAAACAGCCACGCCATATGCTAGGAGCCCTACTAAATGCAGGGACATCACCCCCACAGACCCGTTAGACCGTGAAATATCAACAGACAAGGAACCCTGATAAGTTCACAACTGTTTCGTATGTGCGCCTGGTACCTACCGTCACATGCTTGGCGGTAACGAAGTTTTTGGGAAAAGTGATGAGATAAAAATCGTTTCTTGACTTGAGGAATTAGTTACCCCCATTTTTAACCGACTTCATATTACGACAGATTGAGTGAGAAGAGAGCATCTAGAACCAGTTTTACATTATCATTCTAAGTATCAGATAGGTAATTACAAAACCTAACAAGTGCGAGTCGGACTCGCCACGGAGGGTTCCGTACAATATTTAGCAAAAAAGCTAAAAAAAAACACTTTTCTTGTATGGGGATCCCCTTAAATTTTTTACTTTATTTTATTTGTGTTTATTGTTGAATAGCTATAGCGGAAATTGTAAAACACAATCTTTGATAATTTAAACTATCAACTTATTACAGTCCGTTGATAGACGGATAGCGGAGGCTTAGTAATAGGGTTCCGTTTGGAATGGAACAGAATTTAAATAAAAAAAAGTTAACTAGGCTTCTCCGGACAGTCCGAACTACTCTGAAGGTTGCATAAAAAAATATAAAGTACGTATAGAAATAATAAGCAAAGACAGTTTATTCTGTAACTGGCATGCACTATGTCCTACAAAAAAAAAAAGGCCTCTTAGTCTACCAAACTTCGATCTTGTTCCATTTCCGACCGTGTTCTGACAACTCGACTACATCACTGCGCCGCACCCAACTGACATAATTTTAATTTAGTGTTGTGAAATAAATAATGGACTAGTTCAACAGGATCAATTCTATAAAAGTGTTCAAATTCAAATCATTTATTTGCTTGAATATAGGTTGGTACTATAGAACAGAATAGGGTATTACACCCATTTTTGAAGTGTCTCAATTAGATTCTATAGTGCTAATGAACCACAAAAAAATTCACAAATTTTTTATTCAATCGTTAAGTGCCATAAAAATGCATTAAAATTTTGCATTTTCAAATTTCGCGCGTATTTTGACGAAAACGCTGCACGCAGTGGACGCCATATTGCTCTGTGGTCATGACGTCAGTTGACTATGTAAACAAATTTATAGATTAAAGGTACGCTGATAGTTGACAGTTAACACTCCTAAGTTTACATAGCTGTATGACGTAATAACATGGCGACTACTATCTAATGGTGTTATGAAACAGATTTAAAAAGCTGAAACCTTTGAATTGAATTTTAAAATTTAGTTTGCTGTTTTATGAACTAACGTTTTCCGACTGCTTTTTGCCTAAGCTATCTCAATAATATATTTTTAGATTTTTTCTCATATAGAGTAAAACACCCTATTACAGAAGATCTTTAAATACCTACCTTATAGGTGTGCAAATATATATTACAATAAACAATAATAAATCTTACATTAATCATAAATCATCTTTTTTGTTGGACCGATTGACCTCATTCATTCTAATATGCTTGTTTCTAGGCCACTTATTTTGTCATAAATACATCCGTATCAATTTCTATTTGGACTGAAAGGTCGTTGATAGTAGAAATTATTTAGACTTGGAGACCATACAGAATTAAGTATAGGCAACCGCACAAAAGTGTTAACACTTTCACTATAAAAACGCTCTCACTGCTATGACAGGCGCTGTCAATGTCGAATGATTACAGCAGATGTGTGGCCTACTGCTAGTTGGGACAAGAAAATAAATGGGTAGATTTTCATAATAACTTGCTATTTTACGGATTATTTGCTACCAGTATGTAGGTAACCTAATCAAAAAAAATCTGTGCCTTTTGTCATTGACTTCGAATAAAAATCTTTTGCAGAGATTTCTTAAATCATCAGAAAATATTTTTAGAGTCAATCGTTCTCATCAAATATAGTGGACTGTATTAAACTACACGCCAAAGCTACAGAATCAGCTAAAATCGATATCAAGCCACACTACATGCCACTTCTTTTAATGAAACCACACACAAAAATAAACTCAAACGCCCTAAAATTACAGTTACTTTTCCATTGAACTATTTTCGCAATATAACATCCCCTGTTGAATCGGGCAGGTGCTATCACACCCCTTAGTGTGTCGACCCTCGAAACCAAATAATGTACTTATATTGTTTAGCTTGATAAACCAACATTTATCGTGCAAAAACTGTTTTATTGTGTCAATGTCCCTTCCTATTCCGATAAAGTAAAGTATTGTCAACAAGCTAGCATCAGTTCATCATTAATTAAACCAAAATACAAGAAATATAAGTAGGTACCGTAGAAGTTTTATTGTGTATAGAAAGTAACTGAAAAAAAATAGGCATAATTTAGCATTTTCCTTTGCCGCACAAAGCGTTGAAAAAAAAAAGTATTTTTGACGTTTACAAGTCCCGCCAAAAATGGAAGTCTTGTTCCTTTGAATTTACGAAAAGAAGTTTCTTTTGTGTCGCATTGACAATGGACACAAAGCTTTTTTAAATCTCGCGATTTTGCTAATTGAACTGATAAATTACCTGTACGGTTACAATGCAATACATTATTACGTAATTACAGCTAAAGTGCTTCCAAAATTTCTCCTTTTTTACCTCTTTACAAAGTCCATGTCCACCGAAAGACACTACTTCAAAACTGAGGAGATTCTTACTTCAACAAGATTTATTTTTAATAATGGAATGGGCCTGCTGCAATAAAATGAAATGTGTGCTAAACCAAATTAAAATCAAACTAATTTCACACAGAAACAGTTTCATTACACTTTCAAAGAACTTTTTTTTTTTTTCGTAATGTCATCCAAGTTCCTTATAAGACCACGTCCACACTTCCTAGTTTTAACACATGGCGATCAATATCCACCCTCTAAGGTTATCGACCTTACCAGATGCGTAACCCCTCAGTGTATACTAGGGGTAAGGGACTGTTCAACAATCAAGCTAGCTATTCATAGTGTAGGCAGACATCGATTTTCTTTTATTTTATTTGAGGACGAATTTGATAGTGATTTTATTGGAGTTTGTTGCGCCACTTCTTCCCAGCTAAAGCACTAGGAATTGGTGAAGGGCGGGCGTTTTGGGGGAATGTCTTATGTAATTTTGACGTTCAAATAGGGCTGATTCTCAGCCTAATTTGAATAAATGACTTTTATTTTGTTTTTGGTAAAAGAGTTAACAGTGTTATCCTTATCAATCAATGTGGCAATACAAAATTGGCCGAAAAACATAGACAGCCAAAATAAAACTTTTCAAGAACAGTTCAACACCATTTTGTTTGCGTCTCCAGCAATGTTTTTCTGATAACATAATATTTTAAGATGTAAAGTCATCTGACATTCCATGGATTAGCTAATAAAATAAGTAAGTACTCAGCCCCTTCCTCAATAACCCTAGAAGAATCACTGACCACACCTATAAAAATCCCTCCTAACCCTTATGATAAAACAAAAAAAAAAACTTGTTCGAACCACAGCTTAAAAAAATCTTTGATAGAAAAAAACAAAACCATGACCCGAGCTTCATTCAACCGTTATTGTCTATCCCTTTCTAACGCGAGCTTTCGTCTCGCTCGCACGCTAATCTTACATTCCATGTCCTTACACTTATGTCATCCTGGTAGTTCTTAGATTAATGAGACGGATTTCTTGGCTCATTTGGTGTTAAAAATGGGATTATCCTTAATTAATATTAAATTACATTTTCAGATTTCTTCTGGCTTCTAGAAGGAAAAATCTTATTTCTCTTCTTGGTTTGGGTCTTGCACCGTTGCCTTCTTACCAACCAAGTCTTCTTCAATTTGCTTTACACAGTAGAGCAAATATTCACAAAATAAATAATGTAATAACTAAATTGCAAAAGATTCTTTGAATCTAGTAGAGTTTTAAAAACCTGAAAGTAATCGTTGAAAAGGGGAATAATACACTTCATTTTCTCATCTCAATACTAAGAAAAAGAAACTATGCAGTGCTCAGTTCTGCAATCTGCATACAAAAAGCCATTATAATTATTTGTCCAGCATCGCGCTGTGGTCAGCATTCCACTATTTTCAAATATAGCATAAAAAATCAGATTTTCCACCACCCACTTTACTTCCTTAACCTATGTACTCTACCCATAATTTTCTTTAAAAACAAAAATTTTAAAAACCGTAACGTTTCGTAACGTTTCTATGGCATGCGCAAGCGCACACCGTGACGCACCGTTAATACGTTAAAGAATCGTTGAAAACATATGCGGAGAAAAAACTGGAGTTATGTTTAATCAATTCAAGGGTAAGACTGATAAATAATTTATTCGTAGAAAGAAATGGAAGCTAACTACTAGATACCTATTGTTTTTATTAAGTTTTGGTTTCCGAAGAAACCGGTGAACGGTCACACAATAACGGCTGTACAAATTCAAATACAGAACGTCTTTTGACACCTTAATGTCAAAAACTGGTAAAAATTACAGATTTTCATGATGGCCGTTACAAAATGACGGATTCGCTTTCAGAAACCAAAGCTTTAGCTTCCATAACGTTTTAGGTACGATTTTAATCTTTTTCATCCTGATTTTTATTGGCATAAGGCAGATTCAAAAGCAGTTTTCTCTAGGTTCTAAGAATTAAACAATAAAACTTTCTAAATCTCAAGTATTTTTCAAATTTCAAAGATAAAATAAATCTTTATTTTCTTATAAACTTCACTTATTTAAAAAAAAGTGCTAAATCCAGTATCAAAATAAAAAAACCTAATGTCCTTACCACACACATCCACATCAATTCCCAGTATAATTCAAAATGCAACATAGAAATACCAATTCTAATGTTAAGGAAGAACATAATTATTGCTCCTGACAACTCTCATTGTGCCTGACATCTCAGTTTTCTCCCTGTTGCAAGTGTGAACAGTAACTGCTCTATTAAACCATAGACACTATTGTCTCAACGAGACTGACATACATTCACATCCTGTGCAATGTCGCAATATAAATGGTAGTTGAACTGACAGTTGGCACTTGTTAGATAAAGCGATGTATTTGCGGATGGACTAATTAAATTAAATAATGGATAAATATTGAAGTATTTTGAAAATTTATAGAATTGAAACGTATAAAAAATCGTTTATTTGATAAAAATTATCAAATTCTGTAAAAACGTAATCCCTGGTTCTAAAATGAAATCTGCGGTTCATTATCAAATAATGTTGATTGGTTTTAGATAGATCGATCAACCAAAGCGTATAGTGACTGTAATAATAGGTTCAAATTATAAAAAAAAATAACTTCCTAAGGTGCAATATTTCCAGAGATAAGTTCATTGACATTTTTGACGTATGTTTCAACGGGAACGGGAGTTAAGACTTTTGTCAATAGAAAGCTTTAGACCCCCGGTACAGTCAAACTCACGCACGGCCGTGGCAACAAGTTTGACGTTAACAGCTCCTCTCTGTCGTGGGCTCGTAAGGCGGTTTTCATCATTCAAGTTTAGTGTGATTGACCGTACTTTTGTAATATTTCACAATGTGTGCTTGTCGAAGCAGTGTACATGCAAACAGTTCTTGTAAATATGTGAACTTGCCTTTTAGAGTTGTAGTGTCAAAATTTTAGGTTAGCTGTACTTTTGGCGCCAATTTTGGTAATTAATTCTTCCAATTTTTTTTTTGTTTAAACTGAAGATGTTTTAATGAAGAAAAAAACTAAATTATTACAAATATTTTAGTTAGCAACGAGCGGGATCTTTTAATCACTCAATTGAGCTTTAACTGCTTTTAATCAAGTTTCAGCAATCCTGTAAAATTAAAACAAAGTATGTCAGTAATTCAGTATTGTCAGTCAAATATCACAATAATTTATCATAAAACTATGATTTCTAAACTTTTCCCTTAAGAAAACCGTTACTCTCTCACTCAATTCTCTATTCAAAACACGGAGTCGCCATTTTAAATAGATACATCCTTTGTCTATGATGTAATAGGAAATGACGTCATCGCGAAAAAAGCTGCGTTTATGGTCTCTTACGCTTTGGAATTTTAAGTTTTGACCTTTGCATTTTTTATTTGTTATCTGCTTAAACAGCTGGTTTTCCCGCGCCAATAGAAAAAATGAAGTCATTTTGATTTTTGGTAGTTCTGTCTTTTTATACAATTATTTTCGCCTGTATTCTCAATGCTGGGCAAAGATCTCGTCTCAAAGAGAGAAGGTACGAGTAATCACCACGATTACTTATTGGTGTGTTTTTCACGATTTTTCCTTTCTTTTGTTACAAAACTTGGTCTTGGTAACAAGTCGGGTGAGATTGTAAGTCTGAAAACCGACCGCAACATACTCGTATGTAATTCGGAAGCCAAATTACAGCTTTCTAGTACTAAGAGTCTCTGAGTTAAGCCGCGGATAGACAGACAGACAGACGGACATGGCGGAAAATGTAAGCACTACGGAACCCTAAAAACAAATCGTTTTTCATTGCCAATGGAAGTATTTTTTATTGCCAAACTGGGCATACAAATTGATTCGTAAGCTAATTTTACCTGTGATAGCTACTTCCATATAGGAGGATCTACTGTGCAAAGCTATGAGGTCTATGCTTCATTATTGGTAAAAGATACAAGTTTTAAATTTAACAATTATCGGCCCGTAAATTATAGAAATCTGCCATTATTCCACCATTTATTTTTACTCCATTACAACAGAACATACCGGAGGTTCAAAAAGCTGGTTTTCAACGTAAACTTGAAGCGTATGTTATATTAACAAAAGCTCCGGAGTCGGCTTAAAACAAAGCTTACTATCTCAAGTAAAACGTTTTGTTCAAGAGACAGGCAAGTTTGTACAGAGTACAGACGCCAGCAGGTCAAGCTACCCGAAACTGTCAAATTTTCCCAATCAACTTTGAACCTTATACTTTAGTAATAAAGTTGAAAATCTATTAAATAAATTTGACAGATTGTACCTAGTAGGTTGATGTGCTGGCGTCTGTACAATTGTACAGCATAGTGTTAATTTTATCGTTAAACAATAAATACCTACACAGTGATGTGTAACAAATGTACCGTACACGTAATGGAGATTTTTTTTTCTTGTATCGTGGGAATTGAAAAGAAAATTCGTGATCTATGTGTACTTAGGAATAATGGAATCTTTGAAACTTCAGTCGCAACAGTATAATTCGAGAAACATTTAATTAAATTAGTTTCTTGACCTCATCAATCTTCAGCAGTCCACTGCTGGACCCCTCCTACTGCACGCCATTCAGCTCGATTCTCGGCAACTCTGATCCAGCCGCTATCAGCCACCCTGCGAAGGTCGTCGCTCCGAATCCTTACTAATATTTTAAATGCGAAAATAAGTTTGTTTGTTTGTTAAACTTTCACGCTAAAACAACTGAACAGATTTGGTTGAAATTTGGCACATGGGTAGACCATGACCTGGAAAAGGACATATGATACTTTTTATCCCGATATTCTCACGGGATCGAGACTTATGCGGGTGAAACCGCGAGGCGCAATAAGTTCGTCGCCATTCTTGATATGAAACCGCCCACACTCCAAGCTTGTCGCATAACACTTATCTGTGAGACTGTACAAGGTTAGGGCGCTTATTACTACATCCTGTTGAATTGTTGATAAAGTTTAATAACACGTCGTCTAACGGCTTAGTTGTTACAAGATTAAACTTACTGAGAAATTTGAGGATAGTTTAATAAAGAAATTGTAAACTGAAATTTATGATTTAAAAATGTCGTTGAAAATAGGTTTAGTAAAGGCTGCATGGTTTGAGACCTTTGCCTGTCAGCGCGGCCTTGGCGAAAAATGTAGAGTCCTGGCTTTTGGTTAATCATAATGGCTGACTTACACATTGGGGAAGACGTCTTGATTTGACTTAGTGGACTGTATATTTGCTGACCATAATTATTTTGTTAAGTACCTGGTACTTGTTGAAAGACCTACACTGTCCTCCCATACCTAATAACACTGTTATTTGAAAATATTGTAAAAACCAATTATTTTTAAAAGAGTAACCGTGGAGTTCTTGCCGGCTCTTCTCCATAGGAGTTTCATAAGTGCCCATGTAGGTTTATGTGAAATAAAATATTTTTAATTTGAATTTGATTTTGATTATACAAGGAAAAAAGATAATCTATATTTTTATTTTGACCACTAAACTTCGCTCGGTAATGGTTCACTTTGGTATTGCAAAAACAGAATTTTATCTTGACCATGGAAAAATTGTTGTAACAAAAGAAGGTCGCCTTTTGTTTCGCAGAGGGCTCTACAGAATCTCATACATGTAACAAATTATACAGCATATTATTTTTATGACAGGCTTGAGAAAACCCGGAAGGAACCCACGACGATCCCGTTTCTCACCCCATATTTACAGGTGCTCTATATTCGCTAAGACTTCTCATTGCGCCATTTTTTTTGTTTGACATTCTTCGCCCCATCTTTCGCGCCAAAATTGACAATAGGGAGTTCCCATGCGAAATGTCTGATTGTCTATTGTTGTTCTCTACTTCCGAATTTAAAAGTTTAAAATAAGGGGTTCGGTTTAGCTTACGATGTTCCCATGGTACTGATCTTTGGTCATCTCTGACCGTCAGCTGGTCTGTCGATATTAAAATGGGGCAGAAAATCGAAGTTATTGGTATCGATTTTATTTAGTCCCCTTAGACATTGAACAATTGTTATGTCATAAAATGTTTGGGAATGACAGTGATCTTTCTAAAACTTGGTGTCAATAATTCTTTTGACGTTTCTTCATCTCACTAGCTGTAAAGCGTGACTACATACAATTACTATGTATTACTATTAGTTATGAACTGAATAACTGAGGGTTGTATAGGTACTATTCGTTTTGGAAGAGCCATGTTTTCAGGTGACCTGCGAAACGCATAAAATAATGAGTAAAGCTTCGTTCAGACTAGCGCGACGCGACACCGGTTATTGTTATACCGTGAAGTTTTCTTAGAAATTGTATTGTTCGAGTTGCGTCGCGCTAGTCTGCATGAGGCTTAACTCGTAAGTGCAGATTTCTCAAGAATTTGTTGTTAGGTCTTAAGCCACAAACCAGATACCTACTGCCTCATATTTTAAGATGTCTTATGTCATACATAGAGTAATAATTATGTAGATTTGTACATAGCCCGTGAGAAAAAACAAATTACTTATATTCTTGGTTCTAAATCACCTCTGTCTATTATATGAATATATTTACATAGTTTTTGCATAAAATATTTACATATTAGTATATTTAGGCAAACTAGTTGTAAGTCTTTCTTTGTGTTTCTCTAAGCAAACAATTCGCAAATCTATGCAAATATTTTTCATATTAGCATAGATCTGAGAATTGTTTTGGGATCATCTTTTGCACCCTTTTCAATCAGGTTTTCTGCGTTCAGTTCTTAACTTAATAAATCCTGTCATAATCATTGATAGTTATGGTAAATTATGACGTAATTTTGTAGAATATCTGGTTTGACCACAATAATTCAACATGAATTAATTTCGACAGTTTGTGAGTTAATCAAATGTCAAATGAGTTTATCTTGAGCCCCTAATTCACCATCGGGCCTACGGTCTTATACGGCAGAATGTCAGTAATATTAACCTAGGCTTGTGACCTTTTTGTAGCCATAGACACTTGGCATAAACAATAATAACTGCATCTCATAAAATACTACTAGTGCCAACATAAAAAATGTGCAAAACCGTTAATGACGTCATCCGCTGAAACGAACAGTACTGGTTTATTTGAATTTGGAACAGTCGTTTGAATATGGAACGTGTGGGAGCGCAGTTTAAAAATAGAATACTAAACTTGTAAGCTAATTCGTTACGGATGCCATATTTGGTTAATACAACAACAACATTTAACATAACATAACAATGAGCTGAAACTACTGAGATTTGTTTAGGGAATACAGCACAGGACACCTATGGTGCTGGAAATCTGACCTATATTTTCAGAATGTTATCCATTTTCAGTTGCAGACCTACTTACTTTGAGAATTCCTGTCCTATGCGTAGCTTCTGTGTGTACTATCGAAAAACTTCATATCTAAGCAGTTTGAAAACAAAATCCCGTGAACAGGATGACCACATCTGTTAGCGCCCGAGCGCTGCTGCAAGCAGAAATAGTCCTTACGGTTACGGTGTATAGATATGAACTTCTTCGATGGTGTGTTCCTGATACCTGTCAGTTGGACAATTTCTAGTATTTAATAATATGAATCAGAATTATAAAACACATACCTATTCGTTAGTGTTCTGTCAAGAACGCATTCTAGGCGCACGGCCGGAATGTAGTTTTGAGCCGCGGGCAAAATCTCTTCGGCATCGCCCAGTTAAAAGTATCTTAAGTGTTAATCCAGGTTATAAACTATCTGTGTGCCAAATTTCATCCAAATCCGTTCAGCCGTTTTTGCGTGATAGAGTAACAAACATCCAAACATACAAACTTTCATATTTATGTAATTGGTAGGAAGCAGGATTGGAAAAGCTTTTCAAAAATAGCCCTTACGCCTACAGCAAACGGTTCTTGGTAAAACCAGAATTAATCAATTAAAACTTATCCGTTTTCAGTCTCAAAGTCATAGTTTATCTATCACAAGAAGTAATGTTATTAAACATTACTTGACTTTGACATCGAGTCATGGATGCTAACCTACTTTAGCTCCCAAATAGGTCACAATTCGTTCAAGGTCCGTTTGATTATCAAAGTGTTCGTTAACGGTTAGTTTTTGAAAATTATCAGATGATTTAATGTAGACTGTAATGTTTTCAATGTCTTTAATTAAAATTTTCTGCCGAAACATTAAGTTCAAGTAAAGAGCGTCTTGTCTTTTAGAGCAGTCTTCCTCTTGTTCAATGATAGGTTATGGGGCCACTCTAGTTAAGACATAATTTATAGTGAACCTATCCTAGATTAATTAATTTTATTTTGGTTTATTGATCTGTCTACAGTCGCTCTGTGTAAAATACTGGTATTCAGACGCATCCGGTTAGACTATAAAAAACCGACCCCAACATAGTTAGGAAAAGTCTAGTCAGATCAATCAATCTTGATTGATCTGTCTTTGATGAGACATTTGACGTGAGTTTTCATTATCGTAGCCTTTTTCCTATATCTATCAGTTTCTAGTCTATTATTACGCGTCTAAATATTTGTAGTTTTTACAGCGGCTGTCTTCTGAGCTCAACTAGTAGGTTTCTTCAGTTGGGGCTGTCCACAGGGGTTATCATTGATAGCCACCTGACAGCTTTCAAATAAATTCGCCTTACCACTTGTTAACTGCCATGTACTAAGAGTAATTAAGTTTTGAGCTCTCAAATCCTCGTTAATCTTGTCTCCACCTTACGCTTGGTACAACATTTATGATCTTCACTTCGCACTTTCTCATAAATCACGCTTAATCTTTCACTTTTTGCCGCGTTTTTTGCTGTCACTGTCAAATGAGCCGCCATCTTCTTTAATGGCTTTCGAGACACGTTCGTTTTCTTTTTTTAAAGGTTTTAATGGCTTTATCCGTTGGTTTAGTTATTTTGGGGTGAAAGAGGGATTACAAAGTTGTAGTTTTTAGAAGAAATTTAAAGTTAATTGTCGCTCCGAGACTTCCAATGGGAATTAACATCTGTAAAATGTTAACCGAGTCTAAATACTTTATTTTTTTGCTCGCACCTCAGCCTCCATCGCTTCGATGATCATCCTTCATGTACCGACAAACTGAGGAAAGCAGCTGACGAACTGAGGTATACCAGATGTGGAAACCTCTCAACTGGGTGCTTAGAATCTTTGGTAATTTTGAAGATTCTTGCAGACTGTCTTTAATGATTACCTGACAGCACTTCTCTTTTACTGGATGAGAGCGATGCAACACGCGATATCTTTACGAAAAATGTAATTCCGCTAACACTGTATATTGTTTTCACCCTTCTTCTTAAACACAAACAGTTCCTTTCCTACCCCGCGAGACTCCCAAGAATAGACCATAACGAACTCAAACATTCTCTTTTTAAATGTATGTTTTAAAATCAAAGATGGCGGGACCTCCCGCGTTCCTCCCTCCTGCATCGAAAGCCCAACACATGGCGCGCGCGCAGCGAATTATGAAAATTGCGTGACTGACCTCAATCAAATATTGTTTTACATGGTTTATGGAGTTGGCAATGGCGGGCAGTCGACAGATGGTGCTAATTTGCTAATAAACCACTTGAATTGTTTTAAATACCATAATGTTAGGTCATAGTTTGTAATTGTTATAATTATTAACTGCTTCTTTCTGGCGTAATAAAGATGTTTGTTGAGCTGTTTTTCTTTGCAGCTGAAGGACTATAGTTACTGGTTTCAAATAACAATCATCACCCCAATGAGGGTGTTCATGAAGATTCACGCCACCGGTTGGCGCCACTTTGACAAGTGGTCATTTCGACAATTAAGGCGCAGGGTTCCGATTTGCCTTAGTCTCTGTCTTTTTCTTTACGTGTAAAGAGTAAAGAAAATAACCACACTTTTGTACTTTTTCAATGTTTTTCGTTGTTTTTTTCATCATACTGCTCATATTACTCATAATCCATCACTGAATGCAGGTTGACATTAGACATTTTATGGTATATTTTTAATTATAATTATAATTGTTAGTTAAGGTATTTAATAAACTGATTTTAAAGATAATTAAGAGGTGTTTGAAGATTTTTTCGAAGCATTAATGTATGTTTAATTAATTATTACTTAAACATACTAATTAATTATTTACGGTTTAAGAGATACACTGCTTTAAAAACCCCGTTTTCGGAATGCTGCGCCTTAATATAACATATATGATGACGTTCATCATTCGTTTCGTTCATGTCACACGTTCATCATTCAGGCACTAAAGAAAATACAGGCGCTTTGACACTTGACAGGTGCCCGGACCTGACGTCTCAGTGCTGCCACTTAGTGACGTCAATTCAGAAAACCGTCGTTACATCCAGCATTTACAATCCGAAGGATTTGAAGGAAATTCACAATCTATTGCTTCATATGGTCAATGTTCGTCGACAATGTAAATAATGAAATGAATATGGTAGAATTGTCAAAATTGAAGGCATTGCCATTTTAAGTGTGTTGTTACGCAATTAGGCTGCTGAGCTTACCAAAAATACTAAATAAGTATGAAAAACAGCACAATAAGTAAAAGAATGACCACTTACTACTCTCAAAGATCTTTCGAGACAACGAACTTAACGCAACACTTAAGAAAACGAGTGCATTCAGTACATCCTGTGGTCTGAATGGAAGCACCATATACCATATCATTAACCACAGGAAGACGTGTGGTCAGCAGGATTCAAGCTTCGGTACGCACTACCCTAAATATTACGTTACCTACAACGGATACAAACGTCGCAATCTCGAAATTACTTGACTACAACTTTCCCGGTATCTGATTTTTGCATGTCGGTTTTCTTTTGTTTTACTAGCATGCAATATCTTACGTCACTTTGAAATATACAGAACTGTAATTAGAATTTATGTAGATTTGTGGTCAGATTAGCTGAACTTTTTTTTTTTTTTTTTCTTTTTTTTTTTTTTTTTTTTTTTGTGGTTTCGCACGGTTTGTGCATTTAGCCAATGTCAAGTTAAATAGCTGAACTTATCATGATTTAATGCTTTCTTGGTATGTGTAGGTTTTACTCCCTATTCTATTTACCTATTTGTTTAAAAAAAAAAGTTCAAGAAATCACTATGCCACACCGGTAACGGTTCCTACATGGTCATCTGCTCAAGCCACCAAAAAAAAAAAAAAACCTATCCCGTTGGATTACAGCATCAAATCAAAATAGGATTTGCTACAAAAAACCTTATCGAGGGGGAAGATACAAGGAAGTATGGGGAAGCTAAGGAAGTATAGAAAGGCAATTTATTTGTCTATTGAAGAATGCAGCTGCCTGCACTTGCATCAGCAGATGCATTAGCACGCGCCGTCTTGAGAATGTGTGTAACGCGCATTATTTATGTGTCTATGGTATTGTGACTCAGTTGCGCGCGGGAAATGAAAATTCGTTGATGTAATTTTTTTTTTTCGTGGCACACATTCCCATGGGGGTCTGAAACTACTGAACGTCATCTGCTACGATCCTTACCTTATGTTTGTTTATTATATTTCAATTTCTTTATAAAGATAACATGAAATTAATAGATGGCATCTTTATGAGGAACATGGCAATCGAGTCTTCGATTATTTTTCCGTTGATTTAAATATTATGTAACATTGAGTGGGCACCTAATAAAAATACAAAGGCCCTTCTTTTGCCTGGCTTATCATCGAAAACACTCAGTTTCAAGGAAATAGGTACATAGAATTCGTTAAAACATGAATTTTATCTCCTTGAGTTGTGTTAAACTATTTTTTTTCAGCAGCGAAGTCGGCAGATGGTATCCGCGATAAGATTACCAAATGATTTGTGGCTGCAATTCGAAAATCGATTTAGCAATTCAATTGGAAATTAATTTTATTGTTATTCTCGATTGGCGCACTGATAAACCTTTTTTTTTTTGTTTTTATTCAGAATCGTGTCAATTATTTGATAAAAATTGCAATGAAATTAATTGAAGTTTAATTGATTGATTTATTGCAGACGATATCATTACCAATCAAAATAAAATATAATATGTCATCAGTGAAAAAACAGCTGTTTTTAACACGCTTTTATTAGGTCGACCTGTATCACCTGTATGTACAGTTCTCGCAAAACTTTATGAGCCCTCTGAACGTAGGCCCGAGTACTAAACCGCGCAGGACACAGATGAGTGCAAAATCATTTATTGTAAGCTGTGAAGCATTTTTTACTTACTGCGCAGCCACTCGCGTGCAACTTCCGAGAGCTCAAAAAGTTTTGCGCATACTGTAACTAAATATGTAATGGAATCTAAGGTAACTAATTTAACCATCTTCCAAGGGTCGTAGCGTAATGAAAATTGGCAGCTGTATGTAGTTCTGATGACAATACAATAATATGGTACTGTCGAACTGATCAGATGATGGAGCCGGAAGAAATGAACTGGAACTTCATGATGGAAAATCGTATCATAGCTGTTTTGGATTTCTTAGAAAAGTCTTGTAATGAACTCTGACCACGATTAGGTTTCAAGGTCTGATGATGAAGCCGGAAGATAGGCACTGGCATTCCATGATGGAATATCGTATCATAGTCGTGTTTGCACTTTTACATGCATTTATATAAGCGTGTTTTTCTAGTGTTTTTAACTCGCTTTTATTTATCACAGACACAAAAAGTCAAGGATTCAGCCTGTTCCATCCGGAAACGGAAGCGCACGTGCGCGCCATACAAAGATCTTTCAACGCATCCCATTCACTTTCATTCATTGAAGGAAGTAATGAATGTACTGAACATGTGTTTTGACAATAGTAAAGTTTAACCCGTTGGCACACTTGTTAACATAATCATTGTCGGGTTTGCGGTCCCATAATTTCATCAATAAAAGTACACCTCTATCGATCAAATAAATTACCTTAGATATTTACTAAGATTTTCGCAGTGTTTTCAAGTCAAATTAGTACATAAATATGTTTATTCAAAATGTATACATATAAAATTACTGTATAACCGAAAAGGGCTCTTTGAACTCATCACAATGAACAACTTTTTCTATCACCATTGGGTGCCATCACTGGAAATCGCGAAAAATATATGTATAATTATCTACATAGGTCCCTATTTACTTGCCTTCATTACGAATTTCATGCTAGTTTGTAAAAACGACGCATTTAGACAACGAAATTGCAAATATAAAAAAAAAAAAAATTTGGAACACCCGTATTTAAAACCCCTCCCGCGCAAACGCATTTTTCCATATGCCACGCGAGGCACAGGAACAGGACACACGCATACAGCCGAAACAGAACCGTTACCGATCGATGGTGGCACATTGTAGGTACCTAGTTCACATTGCATTAAGAGAGTAAAAAAAAAACTCATTTTGTTATTTAGTACGCGTTTAAAGGATGAACATTAAAGAGCATTCTTTTTTTGGGGTGTGGGTCGATTAGTTGACTATTTTTATATTTTAGAATGCAGAATTGGTAATTGATCGTTGCTTCATGTTTTTTTGGAAAATTTACGTCAAACTGATTTTTATAATTTTTCGTTAGTTTTTCGTTGATGATATTTCTTATCTTATGTTTTTAATTGTTGCCCAAACTATTCTTGTGGGGTTACTTTCCAAGCTTGATGCGACTTAACAGCATTATTTTTGCAAATAGAAATTGTTCCTGAAATGTCATTTATGTCATATTTCTTCAATACAATCGTAGTGTCTTGAGTCTTGACCGGACATCTGGATGCACCCCAAGAAGGTATTAGCACAAAGGTCGTTGCATCCATCAGCTGTTCCGTAGCACGCGCCAAGATTTCACTTTATATCATTTTTTTTAATCAATTGAATTTCGAACTACAATAGCAATACTCCCCCACGGCACGTGCTAACGGTTTTACTAACTGTAAGGCGAAATAAACTTTATTATGGGATCTTTATGGTGTGAAATTGAATGTGTGCTTAAATCGTAGGTGCACGGGGCATAGTAAGTGTAAAATGGGTACCAAGCAAACTTCTTGAAAGGTCAAGGAACGGAATTTTGGGTGAAAAAAAAATGGCGTGTGTCTAAGTGATGTTGTTTTAAAGAGGGTTTTATATCGGAAAGTTATGGAAACTAGGTTATTATAGCAAAAAAAAAACAATTTTAATAAAATAATACTTACTTAGCTACTAATAAAGGTTTTTTTTTTGATGGCACTTATTCAAAAGTCCAAAATCAAGGTTTGCCAACGTTCAATGGACCGTAGTTTTCAAGGCGTCAAACTGGCAGATCATAATAATATGCGCTCCAAAACACAGATTACAGACGTTGCGTTGCTCCAAAATCCGCTAAGCTGAAGTGGGACGGGGCTGGCCACGTCTGCCTTATACCCAATGAGATGTGGGCCAAAATAACCACTATGTGGAGTCCTGACACAGCTAGAAGGCGTCGTCGCTGCAGACCCCGTAGAAGATGGCGGGCCGAGCTGGAGAAAACAAACAACCAGTGGGCCACATTAGCACTGAATCACAAGCACTGGAAGACGCCTTTGCCCAGCAGTGGGATGATACGGCCTAACAATAGGTAACAGTATTACACTAATAAAAAAGTGACTCAAACAATCGACTTACCAACTCCACCCTCTAGTGTTGTACCTCTGTTGCCGCGATATAACGGTTTTATCGATTACTTCAACTAAGGGGTAGCAAACGCTTGATGATTCACCATTCGATATAAAACCATCTGTCTGTTTTTGTCGAGATTTTATTTAATTAATAGGGAAAACAAGCCGTGGTTTGATTATTGGGAAACAGTTCATAAGCCTACTTTGTAACGGTCATAAATACAGATGGATCGAGCCTAATCGATCGATTGTTAGGATTCACAATTTATTTTGGACGTGTAATAGGTATTGAACAAAATACGTATTGTTGAATATAAATAGAACTGGTTCCAACCGAAGAGAATTAATATTTTACAGTGCACTGAAAAATAAACGGGTTAAATTACTGGGTTTTTATTTTAGCTTATTTGAGCCTGGGACCATAGACTGCAGTATTGTAGCATCAATGTAACAATTTTAACACTCATTTGGGTAATTCTTAATAAATCGGCCAAGTGCGAGTCGGACTCGCACACGAAGGGTCCCGTACCAGTACAGTACAGTATTAGCAAAAAACGCCGAATAAATCACGTTAATTATATGGGGAGTTGGGGAGTAGGTAAGTACTTTAATTTGTAACTTTTATTTATAGCGGCAATAGAAACACAATTTGTGCATTTCAACTTTCTACCTGTTAATGAGATACAGACAGACGGGCGGACGGACAGCGGAGGCTTAGTTATAGGGTTCCGTTTGGCACCCTTAGGGTACGGAGCCCTAAAACCGAAACTGCTCCATTTTGCCATTCTTGCAATTCGAATTTGCGCATAGTTTCAAAAGAAATTCTGCGGCAAATCTTCAACACCCTTCGTTCCAAGAGATTTTAATTGAAAAACACACGCTCCACTGCTTTCAAAACCCATTTCTTCACGAATCATTATTCCTTCAGCTATGCTCTCGTTTCCTGTCAAAATTGACAACTCCCAAACTGCAGCAAAGCGAATTTTTTTTGCCCAATAAGCCAATACTTTGACAAATGTATGGTGCCACACATGTGGTACGAAGGTTAGGGGAAGGATATCTGGTACACGTACATCCTGTTTGCAATATTAACTGATTTTAAAACTTCCTTTTAAACAATATGGCATGACAACCAAAGCTCTTTACTGTTTTACCTGTTTGTTATACATATAATACTCTAGCTCTCTAGTAAGACACCACACACTAAAATAATAGCCACATTTCCCGCCCACGCTATTACTTTAATTTCGCTTAGCGTTCGTTCGGTTTTTTTCTTTCTTTTTGGTCGTAGCGTGTTTTGTTTTAAAAACTCCTTCCTCAAGAATTGGGCTATGAAATGCAAAAAATACCCGCGAAATTTCGCGGATTTGTATATTTTTTTATTTTAAATTTATATTCTTTATGTCATATTGTCATTTCATTAAAAAAACTTTTGGCCTGGGTCTTATGGGGAGGCGTGAGCATTGATACGCTGTTACATAATTAATAGCTAGTATAGTTATGTCATCTGTATTATAAACTAGGTACATACAGTCAACTGTTTCACGTTTTTCCTGTAAGGCATGGATAGATAATTGTCTAGGTATGATAGTATTGCTGTGCAAAATGTAACGGTTTTCTGGACTAGATAATAAATGCTGGGAGGGACAAATACAAAGTAATAGATTCGCTCAGTTGTCTTTGTCATTGTTTTAATGTGTACAGTTGGCAGTTTTAGCACCATCTAAATTATTTTTTAATAGTAGGTAGGTAGGTAGGAAAAAGGCTAGTTTGACTCAAAATTGGGCAAATTATCCAGCAATCCTTTTAGAAATAGTATGTACCTACTTACTCAAAAAATCCTTAAAAGTCTGTTTCATTTACTTAAGCTCGTGACAACCATTTTTAACGGCTGACAAACATCCTTTAAACGACATGCATTCTTGAATCCATAGACAACAGGACAAGTGTCTTGTAAATTCCCAAAAAAAAAGAAGAAACGGTTATAAAAACCAGCTACACCCCTCCCCGAATGCATTATGCACCATAACTATACAAACCAACACTGATTTGAATAAATATTTATTTCTTACGCCCCAACTTCAAAATTAAACCTTAAGAGAAACGGGTTACGGTTATTTTTGAGTAACGGTTACTTTTTCAGTTAAAATTAGCCGTTATCGATAGTTATTGGTTTTGTGACAGGTTTTTGAATGAATGAGTGAAGGTTTTTGTCTTTGTGTCTGTCTAGTGTTGGGTAAGTGCGAGTAATGATAAGTATATAAATAAATCGTACGAATTAAAATGTGTAAGTATGAAAAGTAAAAGGTTTTTTTTATTAGAAATCTATTATGTATTTCTTCGGGCTCATATTTATTAAAATTGTATTTCTACATTATATAATTCTAATGTAAGAAGTAATTAAAAATAAGTAATTATTGTATATTGGATAAAACAAAATACCAACATGTAGACGGAAATCAGATAATAAATAGTCAAATGTATAAGACAAAAAATAGTACAGACGCCAGCACATCAACCTGCTACAATCTGTCAAATTTATTTAATAGATTTTCAACTTTATGGCTACAGCTTAAGGTTCAAAGTTGATTGGGAAAATTTGACATTTTCGGGTAGGTTGACCTGCTGGCGTCTGTACATTTATGAATATTTTTTTGTAAAAATTAACCAGTTATAATGGAAAGGCGTGCAAATTAGTTTTACATTAATACCTAATAGGTACTTGTACTTTTTTTTGTATAGTACGAACGGCTTGGGCTAATAGTATCTGTAGTGACTTCACTGAAATAAAGATTAGCTTATTTTAGGCCTGATATCTTGCACGATGGTCCGACCAAGTAACAGAAGCTATTTCCTCAAGCAAATTTCAGCAAGTGGTGTTTGCAACTTTGGACCCGAACTGATGGACGTAGATTGTCCGTTTAAAGGGCTTCAGTGACAACGATCCTCAGTAATGAGGGACCGATTGAAGCAGAAATCTTGCACAAAATCAAGCACCACATCGTAACAAGAAACTGCATTGCACCCATCAAAATTTCGCGTCGTTGTCAGTATAATCTGACATTTACATCAATAAATACCAAGGGGGCAAAACCAGACTTTATGTCTTGATTCTTTCTTTATACATCATTATATACTCTACTAGACACATAAGGTACTTCCATCACTCCTTAAATACAAGCAGTATCTACCCTTGTATAACAATAGATGCATTCTATAAGGGAAGTTTTTTTTTTCAACGGTAACTTCTTGTAACGGAAAGGTCGTGACCTTAGGGGCGATAAAATAACGAGATTGCCGTTGCAGTATTTATTGAGTTTTTGTGTGTGAAATCATGAAATGTCGAGTTCTTTCTTACTGATGTGCTGGGTTGCAGAAAAACGTGATCAGCTGCTTAAAGATGTTTTTTTATTCGTGGGACAAAATGCAAGGATTACTGAATTTTAAGCATTTTTTTTTTTTTTTTTTTTTTTTTTTTTTTTTTTTTTTTTTTTTTTTTTTTTTTTTTTTTTCGTATACTGGGTTGACTAGTTTATCAACTTGGACAACCTAAACGGCCCACGGTGGATCGAAAATGGGCTGTAGAAGACATAGGATCTCGATTTCTTAAATGTTATTTTTTTTGCTGGAAATGACTTCTGCTGATCATTACTGTTCTATAAAATGTCATATGAAGTAAATGTGTGCACAAATGGAAGAGTTATAATTTTTATAAGAAAAAAATGTATGGAGCTAGTATGAAAAATCGAATTATCTCCTAAACGGCATGTTTAACCGTACCATCCTTGGAGGTGGTCATAGTGCTAATTATTTATAATTTTTTGGTTGCGGATTTGACGAAAAATTTAATGCCGTTTTTTTAAAAAAAATCGTCAAAATATTTTTATTTATTTTTACATGTAAAACGATCCCTTTTAGTGTCCAAGTTAAAAAGTTCGATATGTTATTAACCCAAATATTAAGAACACACAAAACAAGAAAAATTAAATAAAAAAATTGCTGTTTTTTGACACATTTTTATTAATTTAAATAAAAAAAGATTACCAAACTCTTATTTAAGTAACATATAAAGTTATATTATACACAAAATAATTTAATTGAAGGAATTAATACTAAGCATTTGTAAAATAAAGTAAAAAAATAAAAAAAAAGACAAAATATCATTAAATATTACAAAAAAAAACCCAAACAGACTCAAATACAAATTTACAAATGTATAATTTTTTTACAAATTTTCCTTATCACTCTCGTTGTCAGACTCCAATTCTGAGTCAGCATCCAGATTGGATATGTCCAAAAACTCGAACTCAGTTTCCTGAAATTGAATTAAGTCGAGAGTTTCAGCAAAAAAGCTCTGCTTTTTCTTGGCATCTAACTTAGGCCTTTGTGCACTTAGCAAAGGATCCGAAGAAACAACAAGCATATTTAAAATGTCTTGATTGGAATCCTGCCTGCTTCTTTTCCGCGAATGATGTTCTCGAAACCTCCTAAAATCTTTGTTTCGAGACTCTGAGGCTTCTTCCGAGAGAGTCCCAATCGGCACAATATTATTTTTCTCGATTATGTCAGCCCCATGGATTAATAATTTATGAACGGTTGACGACATGTAGTACCAGTCGTATAATAATACGTACTTTTCTGCTGTTTTGCGGGCATAATCTCTAAATTTTATTATATCGACCTGCTCTCCAGATGTAATTGCTTGTAAAATTACAGCAAATCTTTTGATGAGGTCTTCATCCAAACCGGTTATAGCTGCGGTTTTATTAGGAAACTCAAAGAATTTTCTTGCAGTATTCCCGTCATTGGTGGTTCCCGAGCCTTGTTTTACTATATCAATCAACAGATTGAGTTCATCTTTGAATTTATTTTGAATTATTTTCTTCCTTGTCTGTAGCATTTCTTTGTGCTCATCACTTCTCGCTGCCCACCGTTTGAAGTCGAGCCTGTATGCAATGTGTAACAGACATTCCATACAATTTATACGGGCGTGTAGGGATGACAAGCCTAATTCATAAAGGTCAGAACACACAATTTTTGATGTTACAGCATCTAAGCGGTTCATTTCTGTAGGCTTTGCTAAGCACAGGTAGCACGATGCATTTGATCTAGCTTCAGAAAGGTAAGTGCAAACTTTAGCGTCGATCATCGTCATCATTAGTTCATGAGTCACCCTATTATTATTATTGCACTCTGTGGGGATAAGGGCCTCAATTTCTTCATCCATTTGTTTTTTCAGCTCAAGGACAACTGCTTCACTCTCCTTTACAAAAGTAAACTGAACTGGACGACAATACAAAACTGAGCATGGTTTTGGGTTCGTCCATAAGATGTTGTCTCCATCTGTCAGTTTAAGTGGCACCAAGGAGGTCATAAAAATGCTCGAGTCATCTTCCTCACCCTCCATTTTCTGCTTGTATCGGCTTTGGTTAGAAGCACCATCAAATCCCCACTTGGATATCAGCTTCAACTGCTTGTTATGCTCTTCCTTAGAAAGGCTTTGAAGGATTCTTGTAACTGTGATATCAAGTAAAGCTTGAAGTGTAATCCTAGCCGATGAATCAGTAACTGTCACTGATTGCTTCGGAGGGTAGCAATCAAGCTTAGTTTGTTGCACTTTATAGTAAGATGGATAAATATCCTTAGCACCTTCCCGAATGGCAGCCTCTCGCAACGTAATATATTGCCACTTTGAGAGTTTTAGCGAAAGAAGCAATCCAAGCGCCTTTTCTGACGTAAATATGATTGTTTTCGCTGGTTTCTTAAGCGTTTCATTTAATTTAGCGGCTGCTTCAGGATTTTTCATCATGTATTCGATGACAGAGGCGATATCTCCATGCCCTTCTTCTTTTAAACGTGCTGCAGCTGCATATGCCAATTCACTGGAATCTTCGCCTGTGTGTTCATCAGATCTTCTCTTTTTTTGTTTACTTCCCAGATCTTCGAATGGTTTACGGGATCTTTTCGTCATTGTTCCAATGGACGTTGATGTCAACGGTTCTGGAGAGACTGAGGGCGCTCTTGGTATCTCATCAACACTTGGTTCTTGATTAACTAAAGTTTGCACAAAACTCGGCCAATCAATATTTGCTCCCAACCAATTCTCGTACTTTCTCCTGAAATTATCAAGGAATCGGTTGGATTTCTGCCACCTTTGTAAAGCGGCTCGCGTAAATCTCCGACAAAATTCTTTGAGAACAACACGATCTTCGTCAGACAGGCAATCGCCTATGCGGGATACAACTGCACTGAACAATACTTCATGATCAAATGAAGTACTCTCACTTCGTAGAAGAACAAACAAGTCTAAATTCGTGATTAAACTTTCCATTCTAAGATTTTATAGTCGCAGATTTAGTGTTAGCAGTTACACAGTTGTGAACAAACTAAATTATAAAACAAAACTTTAGCCCTTTTATTGCAAAACGCCAATAATTAGGTAACTACCCTCATTCGTTATCTTCTCATTAGCTAATGAAAATTTATAATTGTCACTAACTATTCTTAGAACTCATAGCACTGCTAATTAACAAATTAGCTTACTTATCAAGAAAAGTTGAATGTAATCCATAGTTGGCATTGTCGTGAGATATTGAAAATCATTAAATCACCTATAAAGACTCATTAGAAGACCTAATCAGTGTAGTTACTTAATCACTTCTTTTCGGACTCATTAGAAGAGTAAACAATTGGTAATTTGGTTGTATGAAAGGTTTTAAAACTCATGATGTGTTGATAAATATCTAGCTCAAACATAGTTGTCTACGTGTGGGTGTACTATAAACCTCTGCCAACTCCTTCGGAAATATAGGAGTGATGCTATTTTATGTTACGTGTAGTTAAAAGTCCGTGTTCTTCAACATAAACACTAAAATGAATAGTTTTATATGAAAAAACAAATAAAAATATTTTGACGATTTTTTAAAAAAAAACGGCATGAAATTTTTCGTCAAATCCGCAACCAAAAAATTATAAATAATTAGCACTATGACCACCTCCAAGGATGGTACGGTTAAACATGCCGTTTAGGAGATAATTCGATTTTTCATACTAGCTCCATACATTTTTTTCTTATAAAAATTATAACTCTTCCATTTGTGCACACATTTACTTCATATGACATTTTATAGAACAGTAATGATCAGCAGAAGTCATTTCCAGCAAAAAAAATAACATTTAAGAAATCGAGATCCTATGTCTTCTACAGCCCATTTTCGATCCACCGTGCGGCCCAGCAATCGGAGTCTTTTTATTGATTGTTATTAATTTTTCCAGTCTATACTGTTCTCTTATAGATCAAACCTTCTGGAGAGAAAGAATATTAAATATTTCATTTTATATATTAAAATATGTATGTTTAGGTTAAGGTATTTTTCTATGGGCCTGTGTCGCCTGAAATAAATAGTTATATTATATTATATATATATATTTTATACAATTACTTATACAAAATTTTGTTTCCATTTACTGTACATTTTACGTAGTTACGGTAAACATAATACCGACATGTTTCATGCTTCCTGCTGTGATTATTATTGTAACATTATATTATTATGTTATTTGGGCACAGTGTCGCATTATCGTTTACTGATAAAGTGCCACGTTCCGCATGTGATGTGGTTAAATTGCAGTAATATTAGTTTCATGCATTTCCTATCATTTATTAATAATTGTCTCTTTATCCTAAACTTATCCCTCGTAAAATAAAAACCAAATGGTCAAATTATAGCCCTCTTCTTCTCTTCAACATTGCTGTGCTCGACAGGGTTCCACAATGATCATGTCTTTGTAAAAACCAACACCACCTATATTGACATGTGGAAGCAACAATGATGCAATATATTGAGTATTCAGTAAAATCTTAACAAGCCATAGACAATATGATTGTGATTTAAAAAAATACTATATGTACAAACCATTCTTCCATTTTCTTTGTCATCTACCCATATACTCGTATCACTCAGATTTATACTCACAAACTCCTCAGTCCTTTCATCACGTAAGGTCAGAAGCCACTGTTACTAATTAACGGACTAACTCCAGTAACCGCCTCTTGAGCTCTGACATCACCACTATAATCTAACTAGGGCAAACGTCTGTTATTTTAAAATATAATGAATGCGCTTTTGTTTCCGCGCAATTAGATAAATGTGGTTTTAACTAAAAAAAAAAAAAAAAAAAAAAACTGGCAGTTTGTGACCGTAGCCGGAATAAAAACCACGATGGTGAAAAAACTATAAATAGCTATGCAAGGATATTTTGGCTCGTGGCTGAAATCGGAACTAACGCCCCCATCTTGTTTTTTCAATACATTTCGCACAAATGTTTACCTACAGCGCCCCCCTGTCGACGTCATTCGAGCGCTAAAAGGTCCTTGTAGCAGAGAACTTTCTATCGAATCTGAACATCACTAAAACATTCGATTCGATTGTTTTTAAATCAATTCGCTTTCGAATTGCGTGCCGTCACTGGACTTCACTGGAGTGAGATTCCAAGTGAACATAACAGCACTGATTGAGTTCTTCAACAATGAGTTTTTTTTTTTTTTTTTACAAAATAACGTTGCTCGATGTAAAATTAGGTCAAAGGATATTCATACAAACTGCTTATCGATATTTGGGCACGTGTGACTAAATAAACAACTAAAGGACACAGTTCCAATTGTATTTGTTGGAAGACTATGTCCTAAAAACGTCTGTGTACTTTTGTTCATTGGTCAAGAGCTGAGGCGTCACTCAGCCAATGCCCTGTAAAAATACGTGAATATGATCGTCACTTGTTTTGACATCGACATGCCAATCTCACATTACAGTATAATATTATCTTAGATATAGTAATCTTTGTGGAGAAATGTCGTATTTGTTGTGAGGAAGACCAGAGAAACGATAGATGAATTGTGTGAAAGATGATATGACTAGAAAGGGGGGTGACTGCTGAGATGTCGGCTGATAGAGATGTAAGGATGAAGAAGACATGCTGCGCTTATCAGTAATACAGGGTGTTTGGTGCATCGTGTGCCAAATTGAAATGGTCGACTGAAGGGATCATCTGCTATCCTTTCAGACCGCTAAACAGCTCTCATGACCTGTGGATTTTTTTAAATCGTTTTTATTGTTTTATTTAAAAAGACCCAAATTTTACATTAAAATACAAATTTAAATAAAAGTATAAGGCGTAGACTGAAGTTTAATTTAATTTAAATGTGTATTGTTTTAGATTACTTTTAAATGCAAAATTAGTGACTTTAGTCACAAATTTTGGTTTAATTTTTCTATTTTAAATAAATGACTAATGTCACTAATTTTTAACCGACTTCAAAAAAAGGAGGAGGTTATCAATTCGACTGTATTTTTTTTTTTTATGTTTGTTACCTCCTTGCGACTGGGTGAACCGATTTTCATGATTCTTTTTTTATTTGAAAGCTGGTGCTTCCCGTGTGGTCCCATTGTCACCATTTAAATATCTGATGATGGGATCTTGTAGAAATCGGGGGAACTCTTCAATGAATAACAGCAGATTAACCGCGATTGTTGCTATAGCATATCTAAGCATTGTTTACGCTATCACACAACATAATATCACGCCTGTACTCACTACAAAGGTTATAAAAACTATTTCGAAAAAAAAATATGTTTTTTTTTGTATGTTTGTTACGCGGTTACTCCGCCAATTATGAATTGATTTTGATGATTCTTTTTTTTTTTTGGTAGGGCATACTTCAGAAGTGGTCCCATATAAATTTGGTCAAGATCTGATGAGGGGTTTTTGAGTTAGCATCAATAATACGTATTTTTCCCATCTAGTATATGTGGACGATATTATAATAGTTCCTGTCACTGTAATTTACATAGCAGGTAATGGGTATTTAAATTTTTGTGGGGGTTTTGTGTAGGTACCACAACTAAAAAGTGAAAAATAAAAACTTTTTCACAAAAAATAAAACCGACTTCCAAAAAAAACACTACAAAGTGAAAAATAACTTTGATTTCTGAAGTCGGTGGCAAAAAAACGAAAATAAAACCCGAAAGACACCGACTTCAGAAATCAAAGTTATTTTTCACTTTGTAGTGTTTTTTTTGGAAGTCGGTTTTATTTTTTGTGAAAAAGTTTTTTGTATTTAAAAGTAATCTAATCGATAGCACATGACCCCTTCAGTCGACCATTTCAATTTGGCACACGATGTACCAAACACCCTGTATATTGGGATAAGGGGAGGATGATGATGATTGCTCGTAATCTTTACGTCAAGTTATAACATTTTTTAAAACTTAATCATGGTACAGAAAAAAAACTTGTAAATTGTTATTTTTTTAACATGACTCAGTCACGGAAGTGGATTTAATAAGTGGTTCTGTTCTTCATTTTCCTCACATTATTCTAATTTATAATTAACATGACTTATGTACTATCGAAGAACTTCATATCTAAGCAGTTTGAAAACAAAATCCCGTGAACACGAGGACCACATCTGTTACCGCACCGGTTCTATAGCCGTAAGCAGAAATAGTCCTTATGGTGTATAGATATGAACTTCTTCGATGGTACCTGGATCGATTTTTCGCCCCCGTAAATTCTTATATTGCAAATTTCATCAAAATCGTTGGACTTGTCTTCGAGAACGTGATTACAAATAAAATACTTAAAGAGACTAAAACCTAAACGATAGTGAACTTATACACGTTATCACTAACTCTAGCGACATCAAAATGAAAGAGCCTAACACCCAAATAAAAGCGCACTGTTCAATTTTCAACTTTCCGCGCTAAGCTCAGCGTTCAAAATCCAACAGCGTGTAAGCGGGCATTACCTACTGCTAGTATTTTAAAATAATCTGGCAAAATGAAATCCGTTGATGATGTCATTCATCCATCCATTCATACATTTACACGTAAAGAACTAACAAAAACCTTCATTATTATTAGAAACATGTAATTTTGCTTATCTCATTTAACTAACCTTGCACAATTGGCGAATAATAAGTAACAAAAATAAAAGATAAAAGAAATAATACAAACACAAAATAACGATAACTCTTCGTTATCGTTATTTTGTGTTTGTATTATTTCTTTTCCGTTATGCGTTATCGCATCGGTTAATAACTGATATAAATTTTGAAAATTGTATCTGTAAAAAAGTCGTTATGAAATAAAGTTATGCATTTAAGTATTACAATGTATTTATGTCGGTAAATAACCTCTTTACATATTATTTAATTAATATTGCAAGGTTACCTGAGCTATTAGGTTATAATATGGCATATTTATAGTCTATGAGAAGGAAAACGAACTAAAACAACAATATTATCCTAGAAGTACCTACAATAATATTATTCCTTACTTAATTAAGAATTTCCTGCCTTATCGGCAGATAAAAACAAATACAGCTGCTTGTTATTATGTTCCAAAACTCGTCTAAATTAGGTTACAAAACTTGCAGATAAGGTAACTTCACGTCACTATTTTAAACAATTTAATGGTATAAAAACAAACCTAATCGGTTTCATGTCGACTTTGGTGTTATGGCTTAAAAACACAATTATGGACACTTTTATAGCTAGGTATTGAATTGTCGGTGTCGTACAGACGCTAGCACGTCAACCTACCCGAAACTATCCAATTTTCCCAATCAACTTTGAAACTTATGTTTTAGTTATAAAGTTGAAAATCTATTAAAGAAATTTGACAGATTTTAGTAGGTTGATGTGCTGGCGTCTTACATACACAAACTACTTAGTAGGTAAACTGTCTTGCGAAAATATAATACAATTTATTTTTTAACGCTAACATAACATAACCTACGGTTTCTTGAAAAAAAAATTTTTTTTTTCATTATTAGTTTATTCGAATTTACTCCATTATGCAAAATATTCGTCAGCTAAAATCTCAGCCTACACCCTTTCAAGATATGAATCGTTAAGTGGGCTACGAAAATAAATTATAAAAATCCGTTATATTCATTAAAAACTGCTAAAATGGCCCCATCCCTACTGTATAAATATTGATCGACTAATTTATTTAATCGATTACAATATGAATGCGTGTAATATGCATCTTAAAGCATCGAAGTCTTCTCTGCTTCCCCTTTATCTATTTTTAACAATATATGTAACCGATAAATGTAAATAATATGTGATAACTTTTAAAGGATTTAGAATAATTAAGTTTTGATTTAATCTGTTATTTTATGTTTTTAAACGATTAGGAAATATATTTATTAATTCTGAATAATTAAATTAACTCATTTTTCATATAACTGGTCAATTTTCACATATTTTTAGCAAAAATAACAAAAGGAAAAAATCCTTTGGCAGAATCGCCAATACCTCAACCTCGCAACATTTGACATTTAAAACCTAACCTTAGCGCGCGAATCGCCGAAAGCGATGATTCACAAAACATCAAAAACTACCCTGTTTAAATAATATTTTCATTAAAAACTAGTCAAAAACCTAAAAGTAAAGTGTCATCGAAACGTGTTCTATAAGTTTCGCATGAGAATTATGTGTTAAAATTGTGACCACGGAGGTTAAAATAAACTTTCGTCAAACACTATTGTTGCTTTTTTTACATCGAAATAAGTGTACAATTATGCCCCAAGGACTTAAGGAAGGGTTTACCGGTACGTAGAACCAGTTACTTCGATTTATTTACGACTATAGATAGGTTACATGAAAAAAAAAAAACAACCAAAGGGTTATGTCAATGTCTCTTTGTTAACTTTTTCGGCGGAATTCTTTAACAAAAAGTTTTTATGTCATGCTGGGGAGTGAAATAAGGTGTAAGATATATGTTCACATGACCTGTAGGTTACTGATTAGGGTAGAATTTAGTTCATAACCCTGAGAAAATAATTTAGATCATTTGAACAAGTTGACCAATCTAGTTTAGAGAACATGATTCTTGAAAAGCATGATTGATTAACTTTTACACACTTGCAACTTGCTATACTCTTCATTTAGGTTCAATGTTATTAGGATCAGCTGTTGAGAACCATGTTTTCTTAATGTACTTTAAATATATTGTTTTTTTTTTCATAGAAATAGGTATAATTATTAAGTCAGCATTCCATTAGGCTATTAACCTTAACAGGTACTCATGTGTCTAACTGAATTATTAACTAAATAGTTTTCATTTTATTTACTTTTTTACTAAGACTGCACTACACTATTTAAATGTTGATTCTGATTATTTCCACTTGTTACAGTCAAGTTACCCAACTTATTATAACCTTTTAACCATTATGGGGTTATTTATAAACAAAGCTTAAGTTAAGTAATGAATAAATATATATTTGATGTGAACATCAATTAACTTTAATACAAAATAGGTATGAGAGCGACTCAGTGATCTATCTAGTGGCTCCAACAAGCTCCAATGTTGAGCATGTCCTAGATAAACAGTAACATATATCTGCATTACAACTAACATTTATTGCATAATCTTGAGGACATTTTGTTGTTTTGTGCCTATCCTATAGTAGTGTTAGATACTAACACAATGTGGGCCCATGTAGTCTGTAAATATTTTATTTTTATTATACATTTGTCACAAGTTTCCTATCATGAAACTCCTTCATTAATATTATTTTTCTAGTCATTTAGTATGAAGTAATGATTAGCCTGTTTAACCATACACTTTTGACTTGAATGTCACTTAACTTTAAGCAACATTTATAAATAAATTCCTAGATTTTTCCTAGATTACTTATTTCTATACCTGAGTAATCTGTACAATTAAACTATATTTACTTACTTTACTTCTATTTACAATATTTACTATCAATAAACTCAAAGCATTTATTTCAATTAAACCATTTACAGGCACTTTTGAATCAGTCAGTTATTCAGAAAGTTGAAGCTAGTTGCCCATTCCAAAACGTAGATCTCTATGGAGAAGAATAGGCAAGAAACTCCCAGGACACTCTTTTAAATATAGAAATTACATACTCCTGGGTACATTACTCTTGATGATTCTATAAGTAAGATCAATGTAAAAAAATATATAATCAAAAACGATTAAAAATAAGCCCTGGCAGATAAGCGATGATCAGTGTCAACTGACGGCGCCCGTTCACGAACATGACGCGTGGATCAACACCATCCAGCTCAACCATTTTGTAGGGAACTAAATGATCCGACACACTCGCCACCATCAGCAAGACATTAAGTGAGCATGATAACAAATAACTTAAACTGTCCCTTACCCATACCCATATCCAGAACTAAGTACAATTATCTCCCAGATTAAAAAAAAATAATTAAATTAGAACATGTCATAAATATTGTTCTTGTCCTGATGAATCTGTAGTAATATTTACTACTGACACTTAACCTGAGCATTCCCTACTTATGTACAGTTTTACAAATTTAACTAACATAAAGCCTTTCTATCTTTCCAGCTTAATAACCGAAAACTTCAAAATAAACTCTGGCAGCAATGGAAAGAAACGGAAACAAGAAGACTCGTTAACGAACAACTACAAATTAAAGATGAACCCGCACGCAATAGACTTCACAAAGTCACCGCTGTCCCCAATTTACACACCAACCAAGCGAAGAATACTAGGAGAGATACAGCTGCCAAAATCTCCCTTAGAGAGACTGAAATCACCACTAACAAACTCACCGAAGCCATTCAAATCACCATCACAAAGTATCAACTCTCCCTTACTGAACAGAACCTCTCCGTTCTTAAACCAAAATTCTCCTTTGAATAGGAATTCTCCCTTATCAACGAGGGTGAAACGGTCACGGATAACTAAAGTTATGGAGGAACGGAGTAGGTTTAAGATGTCAAATAAAGAGAATGAAGAGTCCTTTATAAGTGAGACGTTTGTTAAGTTGGACGTGGAGGAGGATGCGAGGGACTTTTTGTTTGGGGAGAGATTTGAGGCTACAAGGGAGAAGGTCACGAACTGGTCGACAACTAAGGTGGGTACTGTTCATTATGAAGTTTTTGATATCTTTAATGTAATTCAAAATATGTTTTCTGAATTGAGAATAAAATTCGCAATGGTCGCAACCACGACGTACACACGCTGAACGTAGGGTGCTGGGTTCGATACCCAGGTCGGGCTAAGTGTTATTGGAGTTTCCCATCAGTCATTAGGACAATTTTACGTGTTCGCATTTGTGATCTCTCCGATTAACATGACATCTTGTAAAACTATGTTAACAAATTCTTTCTCTATTATTCCAGCTGGATTTCACCCACGCTCTCCAAAAATCGCCAAAACAAGACCTCTACGTTCCAGAGAAAGAAGTAACCCAAGACATAGACGATTTTGAAACCCTCCACGATTTGGAACAAGAATTCGAAGCTGACAACTTTGATGAATGCACTAAATATGAAATTATCTCTACGGATAGTCCTGATATCATCTCTAGAGGACGTACAGCGTCTTCAAGAAAGATAACCTCAAGGAATTTTGTCTTTGGAGCACCGTTGGCTGAGGATGAAGCTTCAACAAGTTTCAACAAGCCTACGGTTACCGCTACACGGATGCTCAACTTCGATGATGAAGATTTCGAGTTCCCGTCTCCAGCGGTAAAAAAACAAGCGGCTAAGAAGTCTCTAAAATTCTCTGAGACACCAACTAAATTGAGGCATGAGAAGTCAGATTCAAGTATCGGGTCAATGAGTCAGTCACCGCTAACAAAAACTGGTCTATACACCACGGAATCCACCACATCTATGGAAAGCGGTTTTGTTTCAGAACTGGACGAACCGTTCTTAGAAATTGAAGAATCTAACTCTCCCAAAGTTGCTAATTTCAATGACTTACTATCCGGACGGATTAAATCTAACATTATTTCAGAAAAGAGTTTTCTAAGGAGGCCTTTGAATAGGAGTTTAAGTTTCAACCCAGAGAGTAGAGCGAGAGTCTCCCTATTCTCTATTCTAGAGAATCCTGCTCAGAGAAATAAAAAGAGAGTGGAGCAAAGTGAGAATGAAGTAGCAAATAAAAGAAGGAGATCAAACTGTGAGAGTCCAGATGTAGTGAGATTACAGCGACCAGTGTTGCAGAGGGCTTTCTCTGAGAATAATGCCTTGATTATGTCTGCTATGGCGAGATGTAAGTATATTTGTAATTTCTAGCTTAGCTAATCGTGAAAAATAATAAGACATCCCATATATTTTGGTTGAGTAGGTATAATGTTGGTTCCATGGAGGAAGTTCTTCCGCCGCCAAACGTTCCTGTGTTCCGTTTTGACCGTATGGGTGTTGGTGTCCTTACAGTCACACAAGAAATTTCAGATTGTAATGTTTTTTCAATGGTGTGCCATCAGCTTGGATGATTCTTTTGATCCAATGGAGACTGTGGAATCTACATTGCCACATGCGAACTACGCATCAAAGACCTGACGACACACAAATCCTGCATCGCGCAATTAGTTTACCGCGAGATCGACATATATACAAGCTCCCGACTTCAACCATTGGGAAGTTGCCCGCCAGACACGACACTTCTGGTCGGAGGATCCTCCGTTTTGTGAACTTTACATCCTGTTCCTGATACATCTAAAAGATTATTGGAAAAAAAATATTGTAGCAATAATACCAATACCATTATGTACCTGCCTTCTCCCAACTATGTCGGGGTCTACTGCCAGTCTAACCGGATGCAGCCGGATACCAATATTTAACATGGAGCGACTGCCTATCTGACCTCCACAACCCAGTGCACAATTGCCCCTAAAGCACATGTATCTATCTCTCTCTAACCTATATTTTTCTCTCTCTTTCCAGCGGCCGCAGAACCCGACCTAATAGGAGACTTCTCGGTGCCGTACGCGCTACCTCTGACTGATGGCGACCACTCGGACTTGAAGAGCATCTCGTGTGACACGCTCGCGGCGCTCATCAGGGGCGAATATCAACATGTTATTAGTGATTTCATGGTGAGACTGTTAATTACATTACACATTATTTACATACAAATATTATTAACTGCTTTGGTCAGCTAACGCTGAGCATGAGGACCTGGGTTCGAGTCCCAGGTCTTGCATTTTTTAAATTGGGTTTTTCCCATTAGGAACTTCTCAGTAACAGCTGGATTTGTGTCCGGTTGATGGCAATAGTATATTCATAATATACTTTATTTTTATTGAACAGTTAACAGTATATTTTAGAGGGAAAAACGGTATAGTAACAGTTTTTAACAGTATGGTTGGCGGCGACAGGGTATAGGTACACCTCTGCCCAACCCTTCGGGGAATACCGGCGTGATGTTATGTTGTGTTTCTCTAACCGACCCTCTCTCTCTTCAGGTCATAGACTGCCGCTACCCCTACGAGTTCGAAGGCGGCCACATAGTGGACGCAGTCAACTACTACACGAACTCACAGATACACGCGCTCGTCCACAAGCCGAGCCGAGCCGACAGTGAGAAACGCTCCATTCTCGTGTTTCACTGTGAATTCTCACTGGAGAGGGGGCCTAAGCTGTAAGTATTGTTTTGCTAAGCACACTATGCACCGCATCATCAGTTTTGAGCAGTCCGAATGGATAAAAAAAAATGGTCACGATCATTGCGAGGAAAGACGGATGAGAGCAACTGAAGCCTCGGTCGCTCTCATCTGTCTTTCCTCTATCTCACTGGCGACACGGCGGCCTCACCTATGTAGACTAACCGACCCCCTCCCCGCAGCTGCCGCTCGCTGCGCGCCGCCGACCGCGCGGCGCACGCGGAGCGCTACCCGGCGCTGCGCCACCCCGAGTGCTACGTGCTGCGCGGCGGGTACCGCGCCTTCCACGCGCGCGCCGCCGGCCTGTGCGCGCCGCGCGGCTACACGCGCATGCGCGACCCCGAGCACGCCGCGCTCTACCGGCGGCACAGGGACCAGGCGTGACGGCAATATAATATTCATCACGGTATGAGGGTTTCAAAAGAAATACTACTGATGTGTGACCATATATAATATCCGCGAGAAATATCCGAAAAGATTATGTCTCTATACATGTTTTTCAAAATTTTTGTTTTTATTTTTTCAAAGTATAAAAAGTATATCTGATTTTATTTTTAAGTTGTGTAAATAAAAGATGCCATATTATCCTTTAAAAAATTGTTAAGTTATTAGTACAAAATTATGATTGTTTTTCGGGTAAAAGTGACATTACAAAATGAAGAATTATTTTAGTGATCATAAGCCGTCATCAGCCTGCCTTGTCCCAACTATATTGTGGGCGGCTTCCAGTCTAACCGGATGCAGCTGAATACCAGTATGTTACATGGAACGACTGCCCATCTGACCGCCCACGGCCCAGTTACTGGGTAACTCGATACACCTTGGTGAGACAGCTGCTCCCTGTAACATTGTTATTCAGCTCTATCTGATTAGACCAACATAGCAAATATGATTTACGAGAAAAAAATGTTTTTTAGTGTGTAACATCTTCCTCTCGCTTTCCTTCAGTCTGTAGGAGGGGTTTCGTGAAAAGGGACGGAAGTGTGTAACAAGAAGCCGGGAAGCGCGCACTATTTGATTTGACCAAGAGCGCGCGCGGTGCTAGAGTTGGTCGTCAGATGGTACCGACCCATTTTCCGAGAGGTTGGTACTGTCAGTCAAGATGTCAGATGTTACACGTGAGGCTCGCTCGTGTTTTTTAGTGTAAAGTCACTTTTAAACTAAAACCCATCATATAAATTTAGTCTTTAGTAAGCAAAATTATCTCCCACCTCTTATGTAGTTTAGTTTCGTTAGTTTAAGTGCGTTTGACATTTGCAATACATATATTATTGAAAGTAATCTAGACGAAATAATATTTCGCCGTATTTTTCTTGATTTTTGTGGATTTTCCTAGACTATTTCGGTTAGATTTTGTTCGTTTTATTAGAAGTAAGTATTGGGTATGTAACATTTGAACATTAAGTAGCATACGCCGTGGATACAACAATACGCCAAGAAATGAAAACACGGGCTCCTAATGCGTAAGAGTATTTTGAAACTATCAACTAAACCCTAACAACGAAATTCAAAAAGTGTATTTCTCAAACAAACCGCTGTCCCTCCGTCGACAGAATGCGTTCTTAACACCTGGGGCCCTTGTTTTTGCAGTAGGTATTATTGTAATCTTACTTGAGCGTGGGAAAGAGACGGAGCTAGACGTCCTGTATAGCTCCACTTCTTTCCCGCACTGAAGTAACATCAAAATAATACTGCTTACAGAGGTGGTGGTTGGCCCCCTGTCAGTTTCATACTAACGAATGTGTGTTCTGCGAAACTATCCTTATTACTACTAGAAATTGTCCATCTGACAGGTGACTAAGGGTTTTGCCGATACACCGACTAGCTGTAATGACTAAACTATTGAATGTATTTGATTGAATTTTCGCATGCAGACTGGGAACGTCATTAGATATACGCAGTTTAATTAATTGTCGTACTGTGGTCTCCACCTGTATACAATATATTGATACGTTTTAAAACAATTTCTTCTCGTATCTTTTATTATCATAATTATGTACCCTTTTAGACACCACTGACTTACAGTGAAGAAAAACATTATTTTTAAGTTCCAAATAATGAAATAATTACTGTATCATCCAGAAGCATGTAAAATGTTGATTTGTTATATAACTAATATGTACCCAATTTTAAATTATAGGTAAAATATAAGTTTTAAGCTTTAAATTTAGGTTTAGTGCCCTGAAAAACTAATTTTAAGTTCCTTGTATAGTTAATTTAGAACAATTTTTCTCTTAATTGTTACAAATTTAGTCAAACTTTAGTGACGTGCAAGTACATGACTATTTTTTCTGAATTTGTAAAAATTAAAAAAAGAACCTCAAGAATTTTAGTTTTTGTTTTTCGATACAATTTTTTTTCAAAAGAATATTATTTTGCAATATCTTACGCTTTGATTATGTTTTTAGATTTATTATATTTAAAAATATGTTTCGGTTATTATTAAGATGAATAAATAATTATGTTTTAATACTTGGTAAAAGTTACTTGTAAATCCTGAAGCCTTTCTGGTTTCCTAGGCAAGCGGATCCGTCATGAAAATGTGTAATTTTCAGTACTTGAAATTAAGGTGTCATAAAACGCTCAACGCTCTCATTTAGATTTGGACAGCCGTTATCGTGTGACCGTTCAACGCTGAAGTCAAAGCCACAGTATAAATAAGTAACAGTATTATATCTTCATAGAAAACGGCAGAAACGTTGCGCTTCGAAATCTCAGTGTACGCAACAGTCTCGAGTGCGCGGCAGTTACGCACGGACGCGGAAGGTTTATCTACCGAACGGCCGTAGGTAATTATTTCAAGGTCACTGCTGAGACATAATACTGTTACTTTATAATACTGTGCCAAAGCTTAACTGTATGCTCAGAAATATAATTACATTGTGTCGGGATCTCGAACCAATAGCACTCACAAATACAGGCTTAGGTAAGATTACTGCAGTAATAATTATGTATTTAAACTTAAATATTTATATAAAAATACAAGTACTTTAGTATTAATAATTTTGTATCCATAGTAAAAACTACCTTCGCTTCTAAAAACAAAAATTTGTCTATGTCCAACCTTCTTCCAACGCAGAGATTTTAGCCGAAGAAACAATAGTCTATGCCTCCTTATTTTTTCCTGAAAAAGTATTAATACTAAAGTCTTCACGATTCCAATTACGCTTATTAGCATTAATTATAAGATTTGTAAATAATAATTTTAAGAATAAATGTATTGTATGACTTCAATAGAATTATAATAATATGCCTGTCTAAAATATAGTGCCATGAAAAGCCAAAATTGTGCATAAATGGTACCTTTTAATGCACAGGAAATAAATTTTAGGCCATAAAAGTCGAAATAATAATAACTTAATATATAATGTATAATTCTGTAGTATGTAACAAAACAAATTGTGAATTTTTAGTTATATTTTTTAATAAATTATGTGAAAATATATAAAAATTGTTTTTTTACATCATACCACATATAACACACCCGTATTCGCCGAGGGGGTAGGCCGAACTGTATCTTTTCGCCAGTTACTTTCATAAAGTCACCAGACCACAAATAAACTAGAGTAGGGGCGAGACGAAGATGATTTTTAACCCCCGACGAAAAAAGTGGAGTGTTATAAAGTTAAACGTGTTTATCTGTGCTTCTGTCTGCGCCATCTTAACTCCCAAACGGCTGAACCGATTGTGTTTTTTATTTGAAAGTTGACTTGATCGAGTGCTATGCTTCAAGAAAATCGGTTCAGCCGTTTCCAGATTATCAGCTCTTTTCTAGTTGATGAATGGATGTGAGCACCTTCCACAGGTCTGATCGATGTGAAATTTGGTATTCTGTTACATCAATGATATTAAAAGAACATAGTAACCTTGAACTGCAGCATCACCTGGAATTTGCTGGATACCCACCTACCTTACCAACTTACAGCACAGGTGGGCTCATTGGAATGGTCTCAATGAATAGGTTATAGATAGATGATGAACAGGGTCTGGTGATGGAGTAGGAAACAGAAATGAGGAAATGTTTGTGTCGGGGGTTTTTAAAATGTTTAACTTATGCTTGATAAACCGTAGAACCATAAGTCGCAATTATTATTATATTCAATAGTTAAATTATAATGAGTAATAATATAAATACATAATATACAATTTGGTTTCATGGTTATAATTACACGTAAGTACAACTAAATGTATGGGTTGATCGGGGTTTTTTCAATTTTGTAATAATTTTGTAACTTGTTGAATATAAGTCATACCAAGACCCCTCCGTGCCTCGGAAAGCACAATAAGCCGTTGGTCCCGGCTGTCATTCGGGACCAAAAGTGTGACAACCAGTCTTACCAAGAGGTATCGTATTACCCAGTTACTGGGTTGTGGAGGTCAGATGGGCAGTCACTTCATGTAATTTTTTTAATTTATTTGTTTATGAACGTTGCTTCACACTTGGAATTTCTCCTGTATTGTGGGTGCATTTAAAAACATTTAAACTAAACTAAACACAAATAAACAGACCCGGAACAACTAATTGTAGGTTATACAAATATTTGTCCCGTACGGGAATCGAATCCGCGACACGCAGCGCAGCAGTAAATCGCTTAACCACTGCGCTAACCGTGCCGTATTCAGCTGCATCCGGTTAGACTGGAAGCCGACCCCAACATAGTTGGGACAAGGCTAGGCAGATTGATATTTAGTATATTATAGCTAGTGTATTTATTATCTATGGACATATTATTCATCTGTACTTATTCGATTCTAGTCTCAAATATCTAAAAATACTTATCTTTAATTTTGTCACGTGTAAACATTGTCTAAGGACACTGAGCGCGCAAGAAACGTAAAAGTAAACGAAGAAGTGATAACGCCGCCTCAAGCGCCTAGATCACTGCAGAATGCCCATCAACGACACTTTGCTAACATATTTTTGCCAGGCGTTAATGTCGATCTGTCGCCTCCCCTTAATTGCTTTCATGGCAACATATCATGCTCGTTATTATTATCCTGCTGTGGATTATGGAATTGGTATACATAAAACCAACTTCAACAGTTAGCCCCTTTACTAATCTTGCTGACTGGCTCATCACGGCACGAGCAATTCTTGAACGATACCGAACGCAATTTTCGACTATCGATTTTACGATACTTACCAAAAAATTAAGGATGAGCATAGTGTTTGGTGTTAACTATGTAATTATGTTAGGCAACTGTAGCTGCTTGCTGAATAGTCACAAAAAGAAGAGAAATGGGTAGGTATTCAGAAAAAGAAGACAAAAATCCACGTTTAAAATATATTTATTAGGAAGCCAATACAGACGATGCTTGCGAAATGGTCTGAGATTGTCAAATGACAAACTAAATTGAACCTTTCATACATAGAACTTTAAAGTTTTTGAGGAAGGCAAGGTACAGAAAATTAATTAGGTACAATGATGAAAGGTTGATAGAGACTGATTGAAAATCTGCTGTTAAAACTCAGTTCATTTGAACTAGAGATCATTAAAGCTTAGGTATTTTTTTTGGTATATATGGTTGGTACATAAATACCTAAGTTCATTAAACCCTTTCTCTCGAACTATAGACAAGCAATATTTTGTAAAAACATTATCTGTATTTTTTAGCAATTTTAAATTTACAACTATTTCATCATATCACTGCTCTGCGGCGTGACAACATTCTTTTTTTAAATTTTTTAATGCTCATTTTAAATTTAATTGTAATAAAAATACAGCTTTTTAAGCTTACAGCACTCGAATCACTTTATGCCTGCTTTTGTCGTTTTTAGAAGGTGTACACATCAGTTAATAACATCAGGAATATGATGACAAGTTACATACAGAAGCATCAGGATTCTATTCCCAGGGTGTTGTGGTACTCCTCCCAAATTCCGTTAGGTTTGTTGTAAATCCCATGTAATAGGAAAAAGATGCTCACCCAGGACGATCTTAGCGGATCGATGGCACTAAATTGAGACGGCCCGGAATCTGGGTACGAATTTGCCTTCGCCTTCAGTTCTTGTAACGGAGGATTTTTTTAAAGTTTGTGCAAACACTATACTTTTTCTTCTTTTCGTTTCGACGGTACATTTATACTGTTTTAGCCCAGTTGGTGACCGCATTTATTGCGGCGACAAAGGCGTTGTTCCGATCTTCAAGGGTGCAAGTGAACGGACAATTTTATTGGGACACTAGCAGTAGGAATATTATACTAAGAAACCGCTTACCAATACTTTATTTACTAAAAAATCATTCCTTATTATTACCACCTTCAGTATATATCCTTTATGTTATCGATCAATTTACTTATTTTTCTGTGTCTGAACCACTCGTAGACAGCCATTGTTCAAATATAAAACCCCTTGAAAAGGATACAATGTACTGCACGTCTGAAAAAAAATTACAAAATCAATAAATATATTCGTAAAATTTGCTTAGCATTGCTACGCTTCGGCCTACGCAGGCGTAGCAGGTTTCTAACTAGACAATCTGCAAATATTCGCAAACAATGGTTTATGGCCGTCAATCTAGACACATTCGTCTTTATAATTAAGAATAAATTATCATTAAGTTTGATTAAGAACATAGTTAAAAGTTTAAGTAAACTATAATTTTGTTTTTTTTTCAAAATAAATTAGGTCGTGGCGTAGACGCCTCTTTATATCCATATTTTTAGTAAACATGTCAAAATAAGTAGATAAAACAAAACAAAATACCTGATTCTTGAATTTCCATTGTAATAAATGGTCACTTTTATCGCAATCTTCTAAAGATATCCGCTAATGAGCGGTCACTTAATGTAATGAGTCACTGAAAAGGATGCGCGTGCAAACGTAAGTTGTGTTCACTTTCGAGTTTCCTTAAGGAATGAAAACAATATCCGGAATCAATTTATAGTTAACTACAGTACATTTATCGACCAATGACATGACAGCATTCAATATTTAAAAATGATACATGCATTTTTTTAAATTATGAGTACTAAACAATTAGTTTACCGCGAGATCGACATATATACAAGCTCCCGACTTCAACCATTGGGAAGTTGCCCGCCAGACACGACACTTCTGGTCGGAGGATCCTCCGTTTTCTTATTAGGATGAGTGAACTTTACATCCTGTTCCTGATACATCTAAAAGATTATTGGAAAAAAAATATTGTAGCAATAATACCAATATCATTATGTACCTGCCTTCTCCCAACTATGTCGGGGTCTACTGCCAGTCTAACCGGATGCAGCCGGATACCAATATTTAACATGGAGCGACTGCCTATCTGACCTCCACAACCCAGTGCACAATTGCCCCTAAAGCACATGTATCTATCTCTCTCTAACCTATATTTTTCTCTCTCTTTCCAGCGGCCGCAGAACCCGACCTAATAGGAGACTTCTCGGTGCCGTACGCGCTACCTCTGACTGATGGCGACCACTCGGACTTGAAGAGCATCTCGTGGGACACGCTCGCGGCGCTCATCAGGGGCGAATACCAACATGTTATTAGTGATTTCATGGTGAGACTGTTAATTACATTACACATTTACATACAAATATTATTAACTGCTTTGGTCAGCTAACGCTGAGCATGAGGACCTGGGTTCGATTCCCAGGTCTTGCATTTTTTAAATTGGGTTTTTCCCATTAGGAACTTCTCAGTAACAGCTGGATTTGTGTCCGGTTGATGGCAATAGTATATTCATAATATACTTTATTTTTATTGAACAGTTAACAGTATTTTAGAGGGAAAAACGGTATAGTAACAGTTTTTAACAGTATGGTTGGCGGCGACAGGGTATAGGTACACCTCTGCCCAACCCTTCGGGGAATACCGGCGTGATGTTATGTTGTGTTTCTCTAACCGACCCTCTCTCTCTTCAGGTCATAGACTGCCGCTACCCCTACGAGTTCGAAGGCGGCCACATAGTGGACGCAGTCAACTACTACACGAACTCACAGATACACGCGCTCGTCCACAAGCCGAGCCGAGCCGACAGTGAGAAACGCTCCATTCTCGTGTTTCACTGTGAATTCTCACTGGAGAGGGGGCCTAAGCTGTAAGTATTGTTTTGCTAAGCACACTATGCACCGCATCATCAGTTTTGAGCAGTCCGAATGGATAAAAAAAAATGGTCACGATCATTGCGAGGAAAGACGGATGAGAGCAACTGAAGCCTCGGTCGCTCTCATCTGTCTTTCCTCTATCTCACTGGCGACACGGCGGCCTCACCTATGTAGACTAACCGACCCCCTCCCCGCAGCTGCCGCTCGCTGCGCGCCGCCGACCGCGCGGCGCACGCGGAGCGCTACCCGGCGCTGCGCCACCCCGAGTGCTACGTGCTGCGCGGCGGGTACCGCGCCTTCCACGCGCGCGCCGCCGGCCTGTGCGCGCCGCGCGGCTACACGCGCATGCGCGACCCCGAGCACGCCGCGCTCTACCGGCGGCACAGGGACCAGGCGTGACGGCAATATAATATTCATCACGGTATGAGGGTTTCAAAAGAAATACTACTGATGTGTGACCATATATAATATCCGCGAGAAATATCCGAAAAGATTATGTCTCTATACATGTTTTTCAAAATTTTTGTTTTTATTTTTTCAAAGTATAAAAAGTATATCTGATTTTATTTTTAAGTTGTGTAAATAAAAGATGCCATATTATCCTTTAAAAAATTGTTAAGTTATTAGTACAAAATTATGATTGTTTTTCGGGTAAAAGTGACATTACAAAATGAAGAATTATTTTAGTGATCATAAGCCGTCATCAGCCTGCCTTGTCCCAACTATATTGTGGGCGGCTTCCAGTCTAACCGGATGCAGCTGAATACCAGTATGTTACATGGAACGACTGCCCATCTGACCGCCCACGGCCCAGTTACTGGGTAACTCGATACACCTTGGTGAGACAGCTGCTCCCTGTAACATTGTTATTCAGCTCTATCTGATTAGACCAACATAGCAAATATGATTTACGAGAAAAAAATGTTTTTTAGTGTGTAACATCTTCCTCTCGCTTTCCTTCAGTCTGTAGGAGGGGTTTCGTGAAAAGGGACGGAAGTGTGTAACAAGAAGCCGGGAAGCGCGCACTATTTGATTTGACCAAGAGCGCGCGCGGTGCTAGAGTTGGTCGTCAGATGGTACCGACCCATTTTCCGAGAGGTTGGTACTGTCAGTCAAGATGTCAGATGTTACACGTGAGGCTCGCTCGTGTTTTTTAGTGTAAAGTCACTTTTAAACTAAAACCCATCATATAAATTTAGTCTTTAGTAAGCAAAATTATCTCCCACCTCTTATGTAGTTTAGTTTCGTTAGTTTAAGTGCGTTTGACATTTGCAATACATATATTATTGAAAGTAATCTAGACGAAATAATATTTCGCCGTATTTTTCTTGATTTTTGTGGATTTTCCTAGACTATTTCGGTTAGATTTTGTTCGTTTTATTAGAAGTAAGTATTGGGTATGTAACATTTGAACATTAAGTAGCATACGCCGTGGATACAACAATACGCCAAGAAATGAAAACACGGGCTCCTAATGCGTAAGAGTATTTTGAAACTATCAACTAAACCCTAACAACGAAATTCAAAAAGTGTATTTCTCAAACAAACCGCTGTCCCTCCGTCGACAGAATGCGTTCTTAACACCTGGGGCCCTTGTTTTTGCAGTAGGTATTATTGTAATCTTACTTGAGCGTGGGAAAGAGACGGAGCTAGACGTCCTGTATAGCTCCACTTCTTTCCCGCACTGAAGTAACATCAAAATAATACTGCTTACAGAGGTGGTGGTTGGCCCCCTGTCAGTTTCATACTAACGAATGTGTGTTCTGCGAAACTATCCTTATTACTACTAGAAATTGTCCATCTGACAGGTGACTAAGGGTTTTGCCGATACACCGACTAGCTGTAATGACTAAACTATTGAATGTATTTGATTGAATTTTCGCATGCAGACTGGGAACGTCATTAGATATACGCAGTTTAATTAATTGTCGTACTGTGGTCTCCACCTGTATACAATATATTGATACGTTTTAAAACAATTTCTTCTCGTATCTTTTATTATCATAATTATGTACCCTTTTAGACACCACTGACTTACAGTGAAGAAAAACATTATTTTTAAGTTCCAAATAATGAAATAATTACTGTATCATCCAGAAGCATGTAAAATGTTGATTTGTTATATAACTAATATGTACCCAATTTTAAATTATAGGTAAAATATAAGTTTTAAGCTTTAAATTTAGGTTTAGTGCCCTGAAAAACTAATTTTAAGTTCCTTGTATAGTTAATTTAGAACAATTTTTCTCTTAATTGTTACAAATTTAGTCAAACTTTAGTGACGTGCAAGTACATGACTATTTTTTCTGAATTTGTAAAAATTAAAAAAAGAACCTCAAGAATTTTAGTTTTTGTTTTTCGATACAATTTTTTTTCAAAAGAATATTATTTTGCAATATCTTACGCTTTGATTATGTTTTTAGATTTATTATATTTAAAAATATGTTTCGGTTATTATTAAGATGAATAAATAATTATGTTTTAATACTTGGTAAAAGTTACTTGTAAATCCTGAAGCCTTTCTGGTTTCCTAGGCAAGCGGATCCGTCATGAAAATGTGTAATTTTCAGTACTTGAAATTAAGGTGTCATAAAACGCTCAACGCTCTCATTTAGATTTGGACAGCCGTTATCGTGTGACCGTTCAACGCTGAAGTCAAAGCCACAGTATAAATAAGTAACAGTATTATATCTTCATAGAAAACGACAGAAACGTTGCGCTTCGAAATCTCAGTGTACGCAACAGTCTCGAGTGCGCGGCAGTTACGCACGGACGCGGAAGGTTTATCTACCGAACGGCCGTAGGTAATTATTTCAAGGTCACTGCTGAGACATAATACTGTTACTTTATAATACTGTGCCAAAGCTTAACTGTATGCTCAGAAATATAATTACATTGTGTCGGGATCTCGAACCAATAGCACTCACAAATACAGGCTTAGGTAAGATTACTGCAGTAATAATTATGTATTTAAACTTAAATATTTATATAAAAATACAAGTACTTTAGTATTAATAATTTTGTATCCATAGTAAAAACTACCTTCGCTTCTAAAAACAAAAATTTGTCTATGTCCAACCTTCTTCCAACGCAGAGATTTTAGCCGAAGAAACAATAGTCTATGCCTCCTTATTTTTTCCTGAAAAAGTATTAATACTAAAGTCTTCACGATTCCAATTACGCTTATTAGCATTAATTATAAGATTTGTAAATAATAATTTTAAGAATAAATGTATTGTATGACTTCAATAGAATTATAATAATATGCCTGTCTAAAATATAGTGCCATGAAAAGCCAAAATTGTGCATAAATGGTACCTTTTAATGCACAGGAAATAAATTTTAGGCCATAAAAGTCGAAATAATAATAACTTAATATATAATGTATAATTCTGTAGTATGTAACAAAACAAATTGTGAATTTTTAGTTATATTTTTTAATAAATTATGTGAAAATATATAAAAATTGTTTTTTTACATCATACCACATATAACACACCCGTATTCGCCGAGGGGGTAGGCCGAACTGTATCTTTTCGCCAGTTACTTTCATAAAGTCACCAGACCACAAATAAACTAGAGTAGGGGCGAGACGAAGATGATTTTTAACCCCCGACGAAAAAAGTGGAGTGTTATAAAGTTAAACGTGTTTATCTGTGCTTCTGTCTGCGCCATCTTAACTCCCAAACGGCTGAACCGATTGTGTTTTTTATTTGAAAGTTGACTTGATCGAGTGCTATGCTTCAAGAAAATCGGTTCAGCCGTTTCCAGATTATCAGCTCTTTTCTAGTTGATGAATGGATGTGAGCACCTTCCACAGGTCTGATCGATGTGAAATTTGGTATTCTGTTACATCAATGATATTAAAAGAACATAGTAACCTTGAACTGCAGCATCACCTGGAATTTGCTGGATACCCACCTACCTTACCAACTTACAGCACAGGTGGGCTCATTGGAATGGTCTCAATGAATAGGTTATAGATAGATGATGAACAGGGTCTGGTGATGGAGTAGGAAACAGAAATGAGGAAATGTTTGTGTCGGGGGTTTTTAAAATGTTTAACTTATGCTTGATAAACCGTAGAACCATAAGTCGCAATTATTATTATATTCAATAGTTAAATTATAATGAGTAATAATATAAATACATAATATACAATTTGGTTTCATGGTTATAATTACACGTAAGTACAACTAAATGTATGGGTTGATCGGGGTTTTTTCAATTTTGTAATAATTTTGTAACTTGTTGAATATAAGTCATACCAAGACCCCTCCGTGCCTCGGAAAGCACAATAAGCCGTTGGTCCCGGCTGTCATTCGGGACCAAAAGTGTGACAACCAGTCTTACCAAGAGGTATCGTATTACCCAGTTACTGGGTTGTGGAGGTCAGATGGGCAGTCACTTCATGTAATTTTTTTAATTTATTTGTTTATGAACGTTGCTTCACACTTGGAATTTCTCCTGTATTGTGGGTGCATTTAAAAACATTTAAACTAAACTAAACACAAATAAACAGACCCGGAACAACTAATTGTAGGTTATACAAATATTTGTCCCGTACGGGAATCGAATCCGCGACACGCAGCGCAGCAGTAAATCGCTTAACCACTGCGCTAACCGTGCCGTATTCAGCTGCATCCGGTTAGACTGGAAGCCGACCCCAACATAGTTGGGACAAGGCTAGGCAGATTGATATTTAGTATATTATAGCTAGTGTATTTATTATCTATGGACATATTATTCATCTGTACTTATTCGATTCTAGTCTCAAATATCTAAAAATACTTATCTTTAATTTTGTCACGTGTAAACATTGTCTAAGGACACTGAGCGCGCAAGAAACGTAAAAGTAAACGAAGAAGTGATAACGCCGCCTCAAGCGCCTAGATCACTGCAGAATGCCCATCAACGACACTTTGCTAACATATTTTTGCCAGGCGTTAATGTCGATCTGTCGCCTCCCCTTAATTGCTTTCATGGCAACATATCATGCTCGTTATTATTATCCTGCTGTGGATTGTGGAATTGGTATACATAAAACCAACTTCAACAGTTAGCCCCTTTACTAATCTTGCTGACTGGCTCATCACGGCACGAGCAATTCTTGAACGATACCGAACGCAATTTTCGACTATCGATTTTACGATACTTACCAAAAAATTAAGGATGAGCATAGTGTTTGGTGTTAACTATGTAATTATGTTAGGCAACTGTAGCTGCTTGCTGAATAGTCACAAAAAGAAGAGAAATGGGTAGGTATTCAGAAAAAGAAGACAAAAATCCACGTTTAAAATATATTTATTAGGAAGCCAATACAGACGATGCTTGCGAAATGGTCTGAGATTGTCAAATGACAAACTAAATTGAACCTTTCATACATAGAACTTTAAAGTTTTTGAGGAAGGCAAGGTACAGAAAATTAATTAGGTACAATGATGAAAGGTTGATAGAGACTGATTGAAAATCTGCTGTTAAAACTCAGTTCATTTGAACTAGAGATCATTAAAGCTTAGGTATTTTTTTTGGTATATATGGTTGGTACATAAATACCTAAGTTCATTAAACCCTTTCTCTCGAACTATAGACAAGCAATATTTTGTAAAAACATTATCTGTATTTTTTAGCAATTTTAAATTTACAACTATTTCATCATATCACTGCTCTGCGGCGTGACAACATTCTTTTTTTAAATTTTTTAATGCTCATTTTAAATTTAATTGTAATAAAAATACAGCTTTTTAAGCTTACAGCACTCGAATCACTTTATGCCTGCTTTTGTCGTTTTTAGAAGGTGTACACATCAGTTAATAACATCAGGAATATGATGACAAGTTACATACAGAAGCATCAGGATTCTATTCCCAGGGTGTTGTGGTACTCCTCCCAAATTCCGTTAGGTTTGTTGTAAATCCCATGTAATAGGAAAAAGATGCTCACCCAGGACGATCTTAGCGGATCGATGGCACTAAATTGAGACGGCCCGGAATCTGGGTACGAATTTGCCTTCGCCTTCAGTTCTTGTAACGGAGGATTTTTTTAAAGTTTGTGCAAACACTATACTTTTTCTTCTTTTCGTTTCGACGGTACATTTATACTGTTTTAGCCCAGTTGGTGACCGCATTTATTGCGGCGACAAAGGCGTTGTTCCGATCTTCAAGGGTGCAAGTGAACGGACAATTTTATTGGGACACTAGCAGTAGGAATATTATACTAAGAAACCGCTTACCAATACTTTATTTACTAAAAAATCATTCCTTATTATTACCACCTTCAGTATATATCCTTTATGTTATCGATCAATTTACTTATTTTTCTGTGTCTGAACCACTCGTAGACAGCCATTGTTCAAATATAAAACCCCTTGAAAAGGATACAATGTACTGCACGTCTGAAAAAAAATTACAAAATCAATAAATATATTCGTAAAATTTGCTTAGCATTGCTACGCTTCGGCCTACGCAGGCGTAGCAGGTTTCTAACTAGACAATCTGCAAATATTCGCAAACAATGGTTTATGGCCGTCAATCTAGACACATTCGTCTTTATAATTAAGAATAAATTATCATTAAGTTTGATTAAGAACATAGTTAAAAGTTTAAGTAAACTATAATTTTGTTTTTTTTTCAAAATAAATTAGGTCGTGGCGTAGACGCCTCTTTATATCCATATTTTTAGTAAACATGTCAAAATAAGTAGATAAAACAAAACAAAATACCTGATTCTTGAATTTCCATTGTAATAAATGGTCACTTTTATCGCAATCTTCTAAAGATATCCGCTAATGAGCGGTCACTTAATGTAATGAGTCACTGAAAAGGATGCGCGTGCAAACGTAAGTTGTGTTCACTTTCGAGTTTCCTTAAGGAATGAAAACAATATCCGGAATCAATTTATAGTTAACTACAGTACATTTATCGACCAATGACATGACAGCATTCAATATTTAAAAATGATACATGCATTTTTTTAAATTATGAGTACTAAACAATTAGTTTACCGCGAGATCGACATATATACAAGCTCCCGACTTCAACCATTGGGAAGTTGCCCGCCAGACACGACACTTCTGGTCGGAGGATCCTCCGTTTTCTTATTAGGATGAGTGAACTTTACATCCTGTTCCTGATACATCTAAAAGATTATTGGAAAAAAAATATTGTAGCAATAATACCAATATCATTATGTACCTGCCTTCTCCCAACTATGTCGGGGTCTACTGCCAGTCTAACCGGATGCAGCCGGATACCAATATTTAACATGGAGCGACTGCCTATCTGACCTCCACAACCCAGTGCACAATTGCCCCTAAAGCACATGTATCTATCTCTCTCTAACCTATATTTTTCTCTCTCTTTCCAGCGGCCGCAGAACCCGACCTAATAGGAGACTTCTCGGTGCCGTACGCGCTACCTCTGACTGATGGCGACCACTCGGACTTGAAGAGCATCTCGTGGGACACGCTCGCGGCGCTCATCAGGGGCGAATACCAACATGTTATTAGTGATTTCATGGTGAGACTGTTAATTACATTACACATTTACATACAAATATTATTAACTGCTTTGGTCAGCTAACGCTGAGCATGAGGACCTGGGTTCGATTCCCAGGTCTTGCATTTTTTAAATTGGGTTTTTCCCATTAGGAACTTCTCAGTAACAGCTGGATTTGTGTCCGGTTGATGGCAATAGTATATTCATAATATACTTTATTTTTATTGAACAGTTAACAGTATTTTAGAGGGAAAAACGGTATAGTAACAGTTTTTAACAGTATGGTTGGCGGCGACAGGGTATAGGTACACCTCTGCCCAACCCTTCGGGGAATACCGGCGTGATGTTATGTTGTGTTTCTCTAACCGACCCTCTCTCTCTTCAGGTCATAGACTGCCGCTACCCCTACGAGTTCGAAGGCGGCCACATAGTGGACGCAGTCAACTACTACACGAACTCACAGATACACGCGCTCGTCCACAAGCCGAGCCGAGCCGACAGTGAGAAACGCTCCATTCTCGTGTTTCACTGTGAATTCTCACTGGAGAGGGGGCCTAAGCTGTAAGTATTGTTTTGCTAAGCACACTATGCACCGCATCATCAGTTTTGAGCAGTCCGAATGGATAAAAAAAAATGGTCACGATCATTGCGAGGAAAGACGGATGAGAGCAACTGAAGCCTCGGTCGCTCTCATCTGTCTTTCCTCTATCTCACTGGCGACACGGCGGCCTCACCTATGTAGACTAACCGACCCCCTCCCCGCAGCTGCCGCTCGCTGCGCGCCGCCGACCGCGCGGCGCACGCGGAGCGCTACCCGGCGCTGCGCCACCCCGAGTGCTACGTGCTGCGCGGCGGGTACCGCGCCTTCCACGCGCGCGCCGCCGGCCTGTGCGCGCCGCGCGGCTACACGCGCATGCGCGACCCCGAGCACGCCGCGCTCTACCGGCGGCACAGGGACCAGGCGTGACGGCAATATAATATTCATCACGGTATGAGGGTTTCAAAAGAAATACTACTGATGTGTGACCATATATAATATCCGCGAGAAATATCCGAAAAGATTATGTCTCTATACATGTTTTTCAAAATTTTTGTTTTTATTTTTTCAAAGTATAAAAAGTATATCTGATTTTATTTTTAAGTTGTGTAAATAAAAGATGCCATATTATCCTTTAAAAAATTGTTAAGTTATTAGTACAAAATTATGATTGTTTTTCGGGTAAAAGTGACATTACAAAATGAAGAATTATTTTAGTGATCATAAGCCGTCATCAGCCTGCCTTGTCCCAACTATATTGTGGGCGGCTTCCAGTCTAACCGGATGCAGCTGAATACCAGTATGTTACATGGAACGACTGCCCATCTGACCGCCCACGGCCCAGTTACTGGGTAACTCGATACACCTTGGTGAGACAGCTGCTCCCTGTAACATTGTTATTCAGCTCTATCTGATTAGACCAACATAGCAAATATGATTTACGAGAAAAAAATGTTTTTTAGTGTGTAACATCTTCCTCTCGCTTTCCTTCAGTCTGTAGGAGGGGTTTCGTGAAAAGGGACGGAAGTGTGTAACAAGAAGCCGGGAAGCGCGCACTATTTGATTTGACCAAGAGCGCGCGCGGTGCTAGAGTTGGTCGTCAGATGGTACCGACCCATTTTCCGAGAGGTTGGTACTGTCAGTCAAGATGTCAGATGTTACACGTGAGGCTCGCTCGTGTTTTTTAGTGTAAAGTCACTTTTAAACTAAAACCCATCATATAAATTTAGTCTTTAGTAAGCAAAATTATCTCCCACCTCTTATGTAGTTTAGTTTCGTTAGTTTAAGTGCGTTTGACATTTGCAATACATATATTATTGAAAGTAATCTAGACGAAATAATATTTCGCCGTATTTTTCTTGATTTTTGTGGATTTTCCTAGACTATTTCGGTTAGATTTTGTTCGTTTTATTAGAAGTAAGTATTGGGTATGTAACATTTGAACATTAAGTAGCATACGCCGTGGATACAACAATACGCCAAGAAATGAAAACACGGGCTCCTAATGCGTAAGAGTATTTTGAAACTATCAACTAAACCCTAACAACGAAATTCAAAAAGTGTATTTCTCAAACAAACCGCTGTCCCTCCGTCGACAGAATGCGTTCTTAACACCTGGGGCCCTTGTTTTTGCAGTAGGTATTATTGTAATCTTACTTGAGCGTGGGAAAGAGACGGAGCTAGACGTCCTGTATAGCTCCACTTCTTTCCCGCACTGAAGTAACATCAAAATAATACTGCTTACAGAGGTGGTGGTTGGCCCCCTGTCAGTTTCATACTAACGAATGTGTGTTCTGCGAAACTATCCTTATTACTACTAGAAATTGTCCATCTGACAGGTGACTAAGGGTTTTGCCGATACACCGACTAGCTGTAATGACTAAACTATTGAATGTATTTGATTGAATTTTCGCATGCAGACTGGGAACGTCATTAGATATACGCAGTTTAATTAATTGTCGTACTGTGGTCTCCACCTGTATACAATATATTGATACGTTTTAAAACAATTTCTTCTCGTATCTTTTATTATCATAATTATGTACCCTTTTAGACACCACTGACTTACAGTGAAGAAAAACATTATTTTTAAGTTCCAAATAATGAAATAATTACTGTATCATCCAGAAGCATGTAAAATGTTGATTTGTTATATAACTAATATGTACCCAATTTTAAATTATAGGTAAAATATAAGTTTTAAGCTTTAAATTTAGGTTTAGTGCCCTGAAAAACTAATTTTAAGTTCCTTGTATAGTTAATTTAGAACAATTTTTCTCTTAATTGTTACAAATTTAGTCAAACTTTAGTGACGTGCAAGTACATGACTATTTTTTCTGAATTTGTAAAAATTAAAAAAAGAACCTCAAGAATTTTAGTTTTTGTTTTTCGATACAATTTTTTTTCAAAAGAATATTATTTTGCAATATCTTACGCTTTGATTATGTTTTTAGATTTATTATATTTAAAAATATGTTTCGGTTATTATTAAGATGAATAAATAATTATGTTTTAATACTTGGTAAAAGTTACTTGTAAATCCTGAAGCCTTTCTGGTTTCCTAGGCAAGCGGATCCGTCATGAAAATGTGTAATTTTCAGTACTTGAAATTAAGGTGTCATAAAACGCTCAACGCTCTCATTTAGATTTGGACAGCCGTTATCGTGTGACCGTTCAACGCTGAAGTCAAAGCCACAGTATAAATAAGTAACAGTATTATATCTTCATAGAAAACGACAGAAACGTTGCGCTTCGAAATCTCAGTGTACGCAACAGTCTCGAGTGCGCGGCAGTTACGCACGGACGCGGAAGGTTTATCTACCGAACGGCCGTAGGTAATTATTTCAAGGTCACTGCTGAGACATAATACTGTTACTTTATAATACTGTGCCAAAGCTTAACTGTATGCTCAGAAATATAATTACATTGTGTCGGGATCTCGAACCAATAGCACTCACAAATACAGGCTTAGGTAAGATTACTGCAGTAATAATTATGTATTTAAACTTAAATATTTATATAAAAATACAAGTACTTTAGTATTAATAATTTTGTATCCATAGTAAAAACTACCTTCGCTTCTAAAAACAAAAATTTGTCTATGTCCAACCTTCTTCCAACGCAGAGATTTTAGCCGAAGAAACAATAGTCTATGCCTCCTTATTTTTTCCTGAAAAAGTATTAATACTAAAGTCTTCACGATTCCAATTACGCTTATTAGCATTAATTATAAGATTTGTAAATAATAATTTTAAGAATAAATGTATTGTATGACTTCAATAGAATTATAATAATATGCCTGTCTAAAATATAGTGCCATGAAAAGCCAAAATTGTGCATAAATGGTACCTTTTAATGCACAGGAAATAAATTTTAGGCCATAAAAGTCGAAATAATAATAACTTAATATATAATGTATAATTCTGTAGTATGTAACAAAACAAATTGTGAATTTTTAGTTATATTTTTTAATAAATTATGTGAAAATATATATAAATGATAAATGATAAATGATTTATTTCTGCAAGTAGGTTTGTACAAACACTTTTACACGTCAATCATATTTTAAAAACTAGATGAGGTCGGCGTTTCCTATCTGACTACTCTGAGAAGAAAGGCCGAAACAAACTCAGAGGTCACAGTCTCTTTTAAAGTCCAGACATAATCTTGGTCAGATCATGTGAAGACGATGTAGATTGATGTCTGAAATGGTCTTTTGAGGAAATAACCATTCAGATTGAGAAGACCTGTCCAGTCAGTGCACGCATTTGTCAGTTATCGTGCAGCTCAACTCAGAATTTAAGGAGCTCAACGATTCGACGAACAATACCAAAGAAAGGACGTTTGGGTAGGCCACATAAATTACTCAAACTGCCAGACCATGATAAAAACTAATTGACAACAAAAAAATTAAAACAAAACAAAAGGGAATATCTGCATAGTCTTCACATTCACAATAATTAAAATAAT